>OX345712.1:0-1300219 GCA_947044815.1 Apomyelois bistriatella
GGGGGGGACCCCGCGTACGGGCCCCGCGGAAAAGGAGGACTTCGGTCTTGTCCAAGCGGACCCGAAGCCCAAGCCTTTCTATGCGGTCGACCAATAGGGCAAGGCCCGTTTCGGCCAACCGCGCCGCCTCACCGAAATTCGCACCCCGGGACGTGAAGAGAGTGTCATCCGCATAGCAGATGACACCCGTCCCAGGGGGAAGCTGGCACCGCAGGACCCAGTCGTAAGCGATGTCCCACAGGATAGGGCCGAGTATCGACCCCTGCGGGACACCGCACCCGACGCTCCGCCGAACCATTCGTCCCCCCATGTCCTCGAACAGGACGACGCGCTCCTCCAGGTACGCCCCCAACAGCCTCCGCAGATACGGGGGCACTCTGAAATACTCGAGCGCCTCCCGTATTACACTGTGCGGAATGCTGTTGAAGGCGTTGGCGATGTCGAGGGACGTCGCCAGGGTCACCTCTCCTTCCCGATCCGCCTCCTCCGTCACCGATCGCAGACGCCTAAGGGCATCGATGGTGGACCTCTCGGCCCGGAACCCATACTGCGCGTCAGAGAGGCGCAGTCCCAGGCCATCCTCCACGTGCCGAACGAGCCGCGAAGCCACGACACTCTCCAGGGCCTTCGCGGCCTCGCTCAGCAGGACCAGAGGTCGCACCGCCGAGGCCGAGTCCAGGGGCCGGCTGCCCTTTGGAATTAGGCAGAGCCGACCTTCCTTCCAGAGTTTCGGGAACCGCCCCTCCCGTAAACAGCGGTTGAGCAGCTCCCGAAACCTGTCTCCGAGATGCACGAGAATCAGCGCAAGCATCTTCCCGTGCACCCCGTCTGGACCCGGTGCCCTTTTCTTCGTCCGGAGGCGGTCGAGGACCACCTCCATTTCGACGTCGGTGACGGAAGGCGGATCAGCCTCCACCTCACCTGCCTCCACTCCGTCAGGCGGCTGTCGGACCATTCTCGGAGGGGAAAACCCTCGCGGATTGCCGGGGAATAGCTCCCCGACAATCTCCTCCAGGAGAGCTGGCTGGAGAGTCTCCGTCAATGGGGCCGCCAGTGGACGCAGCTTGTCTCGCGCCCACTTGTACGGGCGACCCCACGGGTCTCTTTCTATGCCCTCCACCAGCTCCTCGAAGGCTTCCTCCTTGGCCCGACTGATGGCCAGCTGCAGCTCCAACCGTTTCTCCACATACACCGCATACAGCTGGTCATCCCTCTCCTCGTCACGGGGGCTGCGCCGTCGACTCCGGCAGTACGCTCTTCGGGCCCCGTTGCAGGCGGTTCGAAGAGCGGCAATCTCCGTCGACCACCAGTACACCGCCCGTCTAGGGGGGGGGCGACTGACGCTAGGCATGGCCGCTCTGCACACTGCAGTGCAGGTATCGCTGAAGCGGCCAGCCGCTTCGTCTACCCCCATTGCCACGAGAGACGGGAGGCTCCAGCGGCCGACGATAGCCGCCTCTTCCGCCAGCTCCAAGTCGAGCCGCGTGAGCGCCCAGCGCGGAAATCTACTGCGCACCCGCGACGATGTTGCCGCCTGACCTTCGGGGGTGGCAGACACCTCGAACCGTATATACAGGTGGTCCGAGAGTGTCTCCACCCCCACTTCCACCCTCCAGTCCGTTACTGTGCGCGCGACAGCGGGGGTGGCAAACGTCAAGTCTACCACCGAACCCCCCGTCCGCCGCACGCACGTCTGGGCTGTCCCCCTATTCAGAAGAGACAGCCCCGCGGAACCTAACCTAACCTAACCTAACCTAACCTAACCTAACCTAACCTAACCTAACCTAACCTAACCTAACCTAACCTAACCTAACCTAACCTAACCTAACCTAACCTAACCTAACCTAACCTTTTTTTTTTTTTTTTTTTTTTGTTAACGGAGGGGAAATGCATTTACGCACAAAGTGTGGGACTCCTGAGCTGCTAGTCAGCCCAGACTACCCACTAAAACCCCTCCGGCGTTTCCGCACTTGGCCGTTGAGGGCGCCATGGGGTCGCGTTAGCATTCTACCACGACGCCCTCCAGCCTGGCCTTTCGGCCCCAACCAGTGCGCTGGGCAAGAGCCCAGCGCTCCCTAACGATGACCTCCCTCTGTGAAATAAATATTCCACAGAAGGAGGCCCCCACCTCGGGGTGGGGCATCCGCTCACCATCTACTAAAAGATGGGGGGAGTGCCCCACAGTTTGCAGGACATTGGCCGACAGTCAATAAGACCCCGAATATCAGGGAGTTATTAACTGCCGCCCAGGGTGCACCGTCCCAATTCACTTGTCAACCCGCTCTCTCACCGGATCCGTTTGGATCAAGTGAGAACGCAAAGTTTTCAAGTGACTGGGCACTCGAGGAGGTTTCCTGCACTTAGCACCCCAACCTAACCTAACCTAACCTAACCTAACCTAACCTAACCTTTTTTTTTTTTTTTTGTTAACGGAGGGGAAATGCATTTACGCACAAAGTGTGGGACTCCTGAGCTGCTAGTCAGCCCAGACTACCCACTAAAACCCCTCCGGCGTTTCCGCACTTGGCCGTTGAGGGCGCCATGGGGTCGCGTTAGCATTCTACCACGACGCCCTCCAGCCTGGCCTTTCGGCCCCAACCAGTGCGCTGGGCAAGAGCCCAGCGCTCCCTAACGATGACCTCCCTCTGTGAAATAAATATTCCACAGAAGGAGGCCCCCACCTCGGGGTGGGGCATCCGCTCACCATCTACTAAAAGATGGGGGGAGTGCCCCACAGTTAGCAGGACATTGGCCGACAGTCAATAAGACCCCGAACATCAGGGAGTTATTAACTGCCGCCCAGGGTGCACCGTCCCTATTCACTTGTCAACCCGCTCTCTCACCGGATCCGTTTGGATCAAGCGAGAAAGCAAAGTTTTCAAGTGACTGGGCACTCGAGGAGGTTTCCTGCACTTAGCACCCCAACCTAACCTAACCTAACCTAACCTAACCTAACCTAACCCATATTGGATTTTCGAAAATTTTACATCTATATACGAGTGTCGCACATCATTGGACTCGGAAAATTAGCGCCAATTTAAAGGAGTGTGTCTGAGAGAATTTTCTTTCCGCGCCCCATACAAATTTTTTCGAAAAACATACAAATTTTGACTTTTTGATTTTTCCAAATTTTCCACGAACACAGGTTGTTCATATTTTGATCTAACATTGTAGAACTCATTAATCCGCGTAGAAAGAGCCGCTTCTCGGTCTTCTGCATCAATTTTGGAACTTTGTATAGCATTTTGAAAATTTCAAAAACCACATTTTCTTAGAAAATTTAAAATTTTTGTACTAAACATTTTTTGATTTTTGAATATCTATATCCGTCTAGCTGAGACGAGTCCGTAGACACCTCGTTTGCGCGGATCGGCCGCATAGAACTCGAAAAATTTCCAAAATTGTCCGAAATTTGCATACCGAGGTTACTTGGTTAGTCAATTTTCCATACTACAGATATTGGATTTTCGAAAATTTTACATCTATATACGAGTGTCGCACATCATTGGACTCGGAAAATTAGCGCCAATTTAAAGGAGTGTGTCTGAGAGAATTTTCTTTCCGCGCCCCATACAAATTTTTTCGAAAAACATACAAATTTTGACTTTTTGATTTTTCCAAATTTTCCACGAACACAGGTTGTTCATATTTTGATCTAACATTGTAGAACTCATTAATCCGCGTAGAAAGAGCCGCTTCTCGGTCTTCTGCATCAATTTTGGAACTTTGTATAGAATTTTGAAAATTTCAAAAACCACATTTTCTTAGAAAATTTAAAATTTTTGTACTAAACATTTTTTGATTTTTGAATATCTATATCCGTCTCGCTGAGACGAGTCCGTAGACACCTCGTTTGCGCGGATCGGCCGCATAGAAATCGAAAAATTCGCCCGCCCGCCCCCCCTTTTATTACCGGGTATATCGACTTTCCTGCCTATCACCAAATAAAGAAATCAGTTAGTAACATTAAGAAATTTTCGACGAAACTAGTGTAGGACTGTTTCTGACGAGTGCGAACTGTCAGTCTGGTTGAGATACTCACCTCCTGAAGTCGGCATCGACAGGCAGACCTGAAACAAATAATCACATAGTAAATCATTATAATTTTGGACAAATATAGGGCAAGCGCCCTGTTTACGATACCGTTTACACGGTATATTTTGCTTTGACGGGACAATCCGTTAGATCGGCTAGGGAAGAAGGAAGGCGCGGACGGTTGGCACGAATTAACCAAAACAAAAAATTTGAAAAAATTATTTTATAGAAACTATATTTGTAGACGACTCTGTTACCGCAGAATCACGTTTGTTAGGAAATATTATTTGACATTTATTTGATTCATTAATTATATATATAAATATTACTTTTGAGTACAATTTTGACTTGGCCTCTTTAATATTGTGAAGGGATTGTACTAAGACAAATAGGGCAGGTGCCCTTACTTAGACAAGATATTTTATATATACTGTACTAGCAATAAGTTGGCTTATCGACTATAAAAAATTTGTGGACTTGGTTGTTAAACCGAAAAAATTGACGCCTCTCACACCTATTGAATACTTACCCAAGTAGATAGAATAGGGACTGAAAGGCAATTTAGGAGATAAGACTGACTGTACTAAAATAATAATATTTTAAATAATAAGACAATCCCGCGATTAACATATTATTATACAATTTTACAACTTATACAATATTTTATTTACAATTTTAACTATATACAACTTATACAAATTTAATCTAACCTAATCTTAATCTATTTTAATCTGCGTCAAAATCTTTACTGTTTTAATTTGTTTTGTCCTATTTATCTTATTGTACTGACCGCTTTGACAAAATGTTTCGTACCCCTAGAAAGACACTGAGTTTTTCGGATTGCGTGGAACCGGTACCTGTAACCGAGCCGATACCGGAGCAGGAGACTGTGGCTGAAGTAGTTGCAGAGCCCTCTAAATTTCAATTTCTAAAAGACAGAGCTAGCGAGTTGTACTTTGAAATACGCGAAACTCTGGACGAGGCTCGCAATTTAAAAACTACTATAAAGAAAACCGCTTTCGAAAAACTCAGTGATCTATACAATATAATCCTCAAACTACCTGAACCGGGCTGGGATAAACTGTATCCGGCACCACCCTGTTCTCCGACCCCTATAATAAATAATACCCCATGTAACACAAAGTTAGAAGAAGACATTACAAAAATAAGGCAATATATGGAGGAAAACAATAAAATTCTATGTGACATAAACCAAAAAATTAACTCTCAAACGGAGTTAACCAGCAAATCAACATATGCAGCTGTCACATCAAACGGCAATAAAAAAGTATCCGCGGAGAGAGCAACATTACATTCTGTTGTTGTGACCTCCAAGGATAGCTTCGACACAGGAGAACAGGTGCTAGAGCAGGTTAGGGATATTGTTAAGGCAAAGGAAGGATGGATAACGGTGGAGAAAGTAAGAAAGGCAAAAGACCAGAAGGTCATCATAGGATGCAAGACGAAGGAAGACAGAGCAAAGTTGAAAGAAAGGCTTCGGAAATCGGATCGCCTCCTGACAGAAGATGTCCAGAACAAGGACCCGCTGCTCATCTTTAGAAATATTCTAAAGAAGAACAGTGACGAGGATGTACTTGTTGGATTGAAAAATCAGAACAAGGGCATCTTCGATGGCATCGAAGAAGAGAATATCAGGATGGCGGTCCGATTTCGGAAGAGAGCAAGAAACCTGTTGCAGGAGCACGTCGTAATGACAGTGTCCCCTGCAATATGGAAACGAATGGTAGCTGCTGGTACTGTGCATGTAGACTTACAAAGGGTGTATGTTGAGGACTACTCGCCTCTCATACAATGCTCACTCTGCCTCGGCTACGGCCACAGCAGACGGTTTTGTGAGCATAAGGAAGAAAAGTGCTGCCACTGCGGCGGTGCCCACAGGAAAACAGACTGCCAGGACTGGCTTGCAGGCGTGGCACCATCCTGCTGCAATTGCAAAGCGGAAAAAATTTCATCAGCAAATCACAACGCTTTTAGCAACAATTGCGAAGTAAGGCAAAGATGGGATGCCCTGGCTAGGACTGGAGTGGCTTACTCCTGAGGGCACCGCAGCGAGCGGGCAAGTAAAGATGGCGAGTTAATAGGAACCTTGGCATCACACATAGGTCCATAATTGCAAAAGCGAATAAATCAAATATCGGTGAGCAATTCAATACAGATGGAAAATATGTGATGCCAAGTGTGTCGATTTAAACTGGACGAAAAATAAAATACACAGATAAAATACAGAATAGGAAAAGAAAACTAAATGTAGGAGAATTAGGAAACATTGAGAAAAAGGATAGAAAACATGGAAAAATAGGGGTAAGGAAACTGAAATTAAAAATAAAAGTAAAACAACAAAAGAAATAAACGTGTTAGACAGGAAGGGAAATTTAGAAGATTAAATCAGAAATAGATGACAGAACGAAAACAGACATTGTACATAAATTATAAATGAATACGAAGCAGAATATGGGCAAAACATAAAACATAAAAAATGACAAAAACGCGCAAGAGATAATAACAAAACATACGTGATATATACATAGAAAAATTGAAAAAATTAAAAATCTGATACAATAATATGTAATAAACAAGAGTAATAAATGAATAAAAAACTAAAATGTAAAGAATTTCAGAGATATATATAATATAAATTTGGATAGATATAATAGAAAATTATAAATGGATAGAATAAATAGAAAGTGTAAAGAATTTCAGAGATATATATATAAGAATTTTGGATAGATATAATAGAAAACTATAAATGGATAGAATAAATAGAATAGAAGAAAATACAATCAACAACACTATTTACTAACATAAATATAACAATCCAGCAAAAAATATTAAAAAGGTAAACACAGTCTCTGATTCAGTTAGAGGTATCAGACATAATATATATAAAAAAAAAAAAAAAAAAAAAAAAAAAAAAAAACCTAACCTAACCTAACCTAACCTAACCTAACCTAACCTAACCTAACCTAACCTAACCTAACCTAACCTAACCCTCCCTCTATGCCCTAATGAAACATATAAAAAGTAAATTATCAGAAAAGAAGATAATCACAATGGTGTCATTGGACATAGAGGGAGCCTTTGACAATGCTTGGTGGCCGGCAATAAAGTTAAGACTGGAGGAGGAAAACTGCCCAGCAAACATCAGGAAGGTCATAACCGACTACCTGAACAACAGGAAGGTAACCGTAAAATACGGAGGAGAAGAGGAAACGACGGGAACTAGCAAAGGATGTGTCCAGGGATCGATAGCAGGTCCAATACTATGGAATCTGCTCTTAGACCCGCTGCTAAAAACACTAGACGGACGAGGGGTCTTCTGTCAGGCGTTCGCCGATGATGTGGTTCTGGTCTTCGATGGCGATACTGCACTTGAAATAGAGGGGAAAGCTCGTGCTGCTCTCGGCCGTGTTGAGGAGTGGGGTAATCAAAATAAGTTGAACTTCGCCGTTAACAAAACGAACGCCATGGTCATTACCAACAAGTTAAAATTTGACAACCCACGCCTCAGCATGGGCGGAATCAGCATTGAAATTAAAGACGAGATCAAATTGTTGGGTGTAATCTTTGATAAGAAGCTTACTTTTAAAAAACACGTGGGCAGCGTGTGCAGGAAGGCTATCAATATTTTTAAACAACTTTCTAAGGCGGCAAAAACCAGTTGGGGTTTAAACCCCGATATCGTGAGGATTATCTACAATGCCACCGTGGAACCGGTCATCCTATATGCAGCCAGCGTATGGGCACATGCGGCGGGAAGAATAGGTGTAAGAAAACAACTCGATGCGGTGCAGAGAGGCTTCGCACAAAAAATATGCGGGGCGTATCGCACGGTCTCTCTGAACTCAGCACTCGTCCTAACCGGGCTGCTCCCACTTGATCTACGTATACGGGAATCTGCGCGCTTGTATGAGATCAAGAGGGGGGCACCATTGCCGGGGCTGGGGGATAGAGAGATCGAGCGAAGGGCTCCTGCAATTGGCTCTCTTCATCCTGCCGAGCGCGCGGGCCTGGAGTTTCTCAGCTTGATAGATCAGCAACAACTAGATGAAAACAGTAACTACGATGTAAAAATTTATACGGACGGCAGCAAGATTGACGGTAAGGTGGGAGCCGCCCTGTCCATATGGAACAGAGTGGAAGAAACCAGAGCCGTCAAGCTTAGTCTGCCGTCGTACTGTACCGTCTATCAGGCTGAGCTCCTGGCTATATGCGAGGCGACGAGGAGAGTCAAAAAACTCACTGCCACCACTTTTGGAATCTACAGCGACTCCGCATCCGCCCTTCAGACGGTAACGAACGTTGCTTCTCTACACCCGCTTGCAGTACAAACTAGGGAGAATATTAAGCACATTCTCCAACAAAATAAGGAAATAAAACTATTTTGGATCAAAGCACATGCGGGTTTGGAGGGGAACGAGCGGGCCGATGAACTGGCGAAAGAGGCTGCTGTAGGTTCCAAAAGAAAGGCAGATTACGATCTGTGCCCGGTCTCATTCATGAAGCGGACGCTCCGAAGCGAGTCGCTTCGTGAATGGGACGAGAGGTACACGAGCGGAGAAACCGCCGGTACCACCAAACTGTTCTTCCCGTCTGCATCAAAAGCATACAACACTATACGGAAAATCAATCCAACAGGATTGATTACACAAGTCTTCACTGGACACGGTGGCATTGCGGCTTATCTCCACCGCTTTAAGTGTAGGGATAGTCCTTCCTGCACCTGCGACTCCCAAGTTGACCAAACAGTAGAGCACTTAATTACAGAATGCCCAGTATTTGACAAAATGAGATATGAAATAGAAATAGAAATAGATGAAAAAATTAATATTAGAAACCTACCTAATTTAGTAACAAGCAAAAATGTCGAATGCTTTTTAAAGTTTTGTATAAAAATATTTAGAGTAACCAATAAAAACAATGGAAAGAAAAATATATGATCATACGATATTGTCTAATATCGTAGGGTATCATATAGGCAAATAAGGAAATAGAATTAAGTTGTAATAGAATAAGTATGCAAAATAAATAAATAGTGAATAAGAATAGATATTAAGAAACCAAGATGTAACTCAACTTATAATAAACAAAATGTACTGTGTTTAATTACCCCTGAACTAGAAATAAACTGGAAATAAAGATTATATAGTTAGTATAGTAAAGTAGACGGGAATCCCACCCGGAAAACAGCATAAAAGATGATGTATGAAAGGACAACGTATGAAGCGCGATAGTACGAGCAGAAAACAAGCGAGAACTGGTATGGACAAGAATCGATTAGCATAGACTCTGGCTAAGTCGGAGGTAGTAGAATAAAAAAAAAAAAAAAAAAAAAAAAAAAAAAAAAACCTAACCTAACCTAACCTAACCTAACCTAACCTAACCTTTTTTTTTTTTTTTTTTTTAACGTGAGGAAAAGGCCACGCCTACCGCCCAGCCTAGGCACCATAAGGTGCCACGACGGGAAGCTGGACGGTTATGTGGGACTTTAACCCACTAAAAACCTCACGGTGTCCGTCACATCCGCATATGCCGGGGCCGTGTGCTTACTCATGCTCCATAGCCCCGGCGCGGCTGGCCGCCTTTCGGCAGCCCCTTCCCGGCTTACTCGCGAGCCCCTCTCAAAGGAGAGGGGTCCGAGCCGCCAGCGGGACGACAGCCAAAATGTCCCGCTTGGGTAAAGGCATGCTGACACAAGCATGCCTTTAAACCCGAAGGGCTATCGGTTGAGCAGCGGATCCCGTTTCCACCACCCAACCGGCCTCAAATTTCGAACGGCCTGCAAAAGCAGGCCCTGCCTCAAGTCAGCCGGTTGGCTGACCGAGGCCCACCACAAAAAACGGTCGCAGGAGACGGGGGGGCTGCGCATCGCCGCATCCTCCCCTTCATCTGCGACCCCGCCGATGCCGCATCAGGCGCTGTGGCCGCGCTCGGTCACGGGGAATAGCGCACCCGGGGCACCACTACCCCCGCGACCCCTCCTCGGACCCGAAAACCTCGGGTCCTGGGTTCCTCTTAGCTTCCCTGCGGTGGTCAATCCGCTGGTACTAAGCCCCCCCATCGCGACAAGATGGGAACCCTTCGGGGGGGAACCTAACCTAACCTAACCTAACCTAACCTAACCTAACCTAACCTTTTTTTTTTTTTTTTTTTTTTTGATTTCGCAGGGGAATGCTTTTACGCACGGAGTGTGGGACTCCTGGCCGGTCTCTCATCAGAGACCGGGCTCACCACTCTCAGAGGCCCTCCGACACCTGGAGGACCTCTGCCACCGGGTGGGACTATTGACTAGTCCCACTCTTATGGGGGCGCTTCCAGGCGCGCTAGGTAGCGCCTGCGTCGCACCCCCGCTCTCCGTCTACGGATCGGGTCCGCGAGGGGGTCGTCCTCGCGGTCCCTTTCCTCGGCCTCCCTCTGCGACATAACGGTCTCGCAGAAGGAGGCCATTGCCGTCCAAGCACTGTCGCTCTCGAGCATCGCGTTGACGACACTCGGGAGCGACAGGTCCGTCCCACCAAGCGCGGCGGCCAGCTCCTGGCGCTGCCGGATCCACCTAGGACACCGCTCCAGGACATGTTGAGCGGTGTCCTGAGCCCCGCCACAATCGTGGCATTTGGGCTCGGCCTCCCTCTGGGCCACGCGGTGCAGGTAATCACCGAAGCAACCGTGCCCGGTGAGCACCTGCGTCATGCGGAAGGTGAGAGGTTTGCGTCGCCGCAACATCCACCTCTCCAGGACCGGGCGCAGGGCCTCCGCTGTGCGTACACCGTACGCTGCCTGCGCCAGGTCCGCCTCCCACCTCCGCACGAGTTCCGCTTGCCCTCGCAGGCGCACCCGCCGTACAACCTCCACCGGGGGGCGCTCGCCGATTTCCCTCCTTCTAGCCACAAAGTGGTACACTTCGGCGAGCACCTCCGCCACCAATTCCCACGGCGGGTCGCCCGCGAGGGCCGTGGCCGCAGAGAAGGCCACTGTACGGTACCCCCGAATCACCCTCACCGCGATCACCTTCTGCGCCTGCCTAAGAAGGCGTTTGTTCGTCGCGGTAAGGGCGTCCACCCAGATGGGGGCACCGTACATAGCCATGCTCCGGCAGACGCCAGAGTAGAGCCGCCTTACTGCTTCGCTCGGCCCACCCAGGTTGGGGAGGAGTCGGCCGAGCGAAGCAGCCGTCCTGATGATCTTCGGCCCCAGTTCTCGAAAGTGGGGGCCGAAAGACCATCGTCCGTCGAGGATGAGGCCCAGATACTTCATCTGGGTGCTCACCCTCAACTCCTCCTGACCCACCCGGAGGCGCGCTCCTGGGGGGGGACCCCGCGTACGGGCCCCGCGGAAAAGGAGGACTTCGGTCTTGTCCAAGCGGACCCGAAGCCCAAGCCTTTCTATGCGGTCGACCAATAGGGCAAGGCCCGTTTCGGCCAACCGCGCCGCCTCACCAAAATTCGCACCCCGGGACGTGAAGAGAGTGTCATCCGCATAGCAGATGACACCCGTCCCAGGGGGAAGCCGGCACCGCAGGACCCAGTCGTAAGCGATGTCCCACAGGATAGGGCCGAGTATCGACCCCTGCGGGACACCGCACCCGACGCTCCTCCGAACCATTTGTCCCCCCCTGTCCTCGAACAGGACGATGCGCTCCTCCAGGTACGCCCCCAACAGCCTCCGCAGATACAGGGGCACTCTGAAATACTCGAGTGCCTCCCGTATTACACTGTGCGGAATGCTGTTGAAGGCGTTGGCGATGTCGAGGGACGTCGCCAGGGTCACTTCTCCTTCCCGATCCGCCTCCTCCGTCACCGATCGTAGGCGCCTAAGGGCATCGATGGTGGACCTCTCGGCCCGGAACCCATACTGCGCGTCAGAGAGACGCAGTCCCGGGCCATCCTCCACGTGCCGAACGAGCCGCGAAGCCACGACGCTCTCCAGGGCCTTCGCAGCCTCGCTCAGCAGGACCAGAGGTCGCACCGCCGAGGCCGAGTCCAGGGGCCGGCTGCCCTTCGGAATAAGGCAGAGCCGACCCTCCTTCCAGAGTTTCGGGAACCGCCCCTCCCGTAAACAGCGGTTGAGCAGCTCCCGAAACCTCTCTCCGAGATGCACGAGAATCAGCGAACCTAACCTAACCTTTTTTTTTTTTTTTTTTTGATTTCGCAGGGGAATGCTTTTACGCACGGAGTGTGGGACTCCTGGGCCGCTACTCGGCCCAGACTACCCACTAAACCGCTCGGGGGTCCTCCCTTTCTGAAGGCCCGAGCCTCCAAAGTGGCCGAAAAGGAGGCCTCGGCATCCTCGCTTCTTCGTGCCTCAGCCCGGGCCCTCGTGGCACTTGATGCACCCCGAGCCTTCCCCTTTTTTGATGCCGCCAGTTTCGGCTGCGGCGCACCAACCTCGGTGTCGGAGCCGCTCACCACCTCCGAGTACAGGCGCTTGGAGCCGAGCACCGACTCTGAGAGCGAAGTGACCGAGCCCACGCTTCCCAACAGGCTTCCTAGCCTTCGCTGGCCTACCGCCGAGCCGTCGGTCAGCTCTTCCACCTCCGAGTCCTCCCTACTTCTCTCGTGCTCGGATCTGGACCTTCCGCTTCCACCACCCGAGCCTTTCCCTCCCCGTTTCTTTCTTCCCTTAGGTTGGCCCTGAGAAGGGCCTTTTTTAACGAATCGCCCGGAGGCGTCTCGCAATGGCTGCGATTCAGGCATAGTTAGCAGTTGTTGCTCCTGCTGCACAGAACTTATTAGCCGTCGGCCTGCCACTCCGTTACGGTGGACAGGACGCGACGTTACCAGGGGACGCGACGTGGACGCTAGTTCTGTGGGGTGTCCCCCAACCTAACCTAACCTAACCTAACCTAACCTAACCTAACCTAACCTTTTTTTTTTTTTTTTTGTTAACGGAGGGGAAATGCATTTACGCACAAAGTGTGGGACTCCTGAGCTGCTAGTCAGCCCAGACTACCCACTAAAACCCCTCCGGCGTTTCCGCACTTGGCCGTTGAGGGCGCCATGGGGTCGCGTTAGCATTCTACCACGACGCCCTCCAGCCTGGCCTTACGGCCCCAACCATTGCGCTGGGCAAGAGCCCAGCGCTCCCTCACGATGGCCTCCCTCTGTGAAATAATTATTCCACAGAAGGAGGCCCCCACCTCGGGGTGGGGCATCCGCTCACCATCTACTAAAAGATGGGGGGAGTGCCCCACAGTTAGCAGGACATTGGCCGACAGTCAATAAGACCCCGAATATCAGGGAGTTATTAACTGCCGCCCAGGGTGCACCGTCCCAAATCACTTGTCAACCCGCTCTCTCACCGGATCCGTTTGGATCAAGCGAGAACGCAAAGTTTTCAAGTGACTGGGCACTCGAGGAGGTTTCCTGCACTTAGCACCCCAACCTAACCTAACCTTTTTTTTTTTTTTTTTTTTTTTTTTTTTTTTTTTTTTTTTTTTTTTTTTTTTTTTTTTTTTTTTTTTTTTTTTTTTTTTTTTTTTTTTTTTTTTTTTTTTTTTTTTTTTTTTTTTTTTTTTTTTTTTTTTTGATTTCGCAGGGGAATGCTTTTACGCACAGAGTGTGGGACTCCTGGGCCGCTAGTCGGCTCAGACTACCCACTAAACCCCTGCGGGTGCCATCGGCCGCTTTGCATGGAGGCGCCTCGGATCTAGCTAGCACAAGACGCCTCAGCGACTGGCCGGTCTCTCTATCAGAAACCGGACTCTCCACTCTCAGAGGCCCTCCGACACCTGGAGGACCTCTGCCACCGGGTGGGACCAAACTCCAGTCCCACCGTTTATGGGGGCGCTTCCAGGCGCGCTAGATAGCGCCTGCGTCGCACCCCCGCTCTCCGTCTCCGGATCGGGTCCGCGAGGGGGTCGTCCTCGCGGTCCCTTTCCTCGGCCTCCCTCTGCGACATAACGGTCTCCGAACGAGCCGCGAAGCCACGACGCTCTCCAGGGCCTTCGCAGCCTCGCTCAGTAGGACCAGAGGTCGCACCGCCGAGGCCGAGTCCAGGGGCCGGCTGCCCTTCGGAATAAGGCAGAGCCGACCCTCCTTCCAGAGTTTCGGGAACCGCCCCTCCCGTAAACAGCGGTTGAGCAGCTCCCGAAACCTCTCTCCGAGATGCACGAGAATCAGCGCAAGCATCTTCCCGTGCACCCCGTCTGGACCCGGTGCCCTTTTCTTCGTCCGGAGGCGGTCGAGGACCACCTCCATTTCGACGTCGGTGACGAATGGCGGATCAGCCTCCACCCCATCGGCCTCCTCTCCGTCAGGCGGCTGTTGGGCCATTCTCGGCGGAGAAAACCCTCGCGGATTGCCGGGGAATAGATCCCCGACAATCTCCTCCAGGAGAGCTGGCTGGAGAGTCTCCGTCAGTGGGGCCGCCAGTGGACGCAACTTGTCTCGCGCCCACTTGTACGGGCGACCCCACGGGTCTCTTTCTATGCCCTCCACCAGCTCCTCGAAGGCTTCCTCCTTGGCCCGACTGATGGCCAGCTGCAGCTCGATACGTTTCGCAACATACACCGCATACAGCTGGTCATCCCTCTCCTCGTCGCGGGGGCTGCGCCGTCGACTCCGGCAGTACGCTCTTCGGGCCCCGTTGCAGGCGGTTCGAAGAGCGGCAATCTCCGTCGACCACCAGTACACCGCCCGTCTAGGGGGGGGACGACTGACGCTAGGCATGGCCGCTCTGCACACTGCACTGCAGGTGTCGCTAAAACGGCCAGCCGCTTCGTCTACCCCCATTCCCACGAGAGACGGGAGGCTCCAGCGGCCGACGATAGCCGCCTCTTCCGCCAGCTCCAAGTCGAGCCGCGTGAGCGCCCAGCGCGGAAATCGACTGCGCACCCGCGACGGTGTTGCCGCCTGACTTTCGGGGGTGGCAGACACCTCGAACCGTATATACAGGTGGTCCGAGAGTGTCTCCACCCCCACTTCCACCCTCCAGTCCGTGATTGTGCGCGCGACAGCGGGGGTGGCAAACGTCAAGTCCACCACCGAACCCCCCGTCCGCCGCACGCACGTCTGGGCTGTCCCCCTATTCAAAAGAGACAGCCCCGCGGCTAGCGCCCATTCTTCCACTTTCTGCCCCTTGGGGTCAGTGGCCGGATTCCCCCACGCCGTGGATTTGGCGTTGAAGTCACCGGCCACCAGCACCTTTAGGGGCGCTAGCCGCCTTACCTCCGACCCCAGAGCGTCCAAAAGCTGCTCCAGAGCCGGCAAGTCTCGATTCGGGGAGAAGTACACGCCAATTATGGCGTACTCTCCCCGGACCACCACCACGTAGCCACTCCCTCTCCTCCGGATCGTGAGGGGCGGGGCAGCGCCAGACCTGGCCACGACGGCCACGGAGCCAACCAGATCCCCAGCCCAGTGGGGTAGGGAGGGTACCGCGTACGGCTCCGAAACCACCGCGACGTCAATGTCCCACTGCGCCATGGATTGCAGGAGGAGATCCTGCGACCTGGCGCAGTGGTTGAGGTTGGCCTGGAGGAAGGCGACCCCCATCACTCCTCCATTTGGCCAGCTGGCGCCGCCTGTTGTCTGCCCTGTCGCGGAGGAGGCGACAGCCCTTTACCGCGGCTTGGCGGGGGGTTACAAGACCTACCCCCCATCACGTGATCCGCCGGTTTGCCGGCGTCACGGCATACCGCGCAGCGGGGCTCAGCCGCGCAGGACGCGGACATATGGCCCTCCTCTCCGCACCTGTAGCAGAGCCGGCTGCGATCCGCCTGCGATGGGCACAGCGCTGCAGTGTGCCCCTTCCCCATGCACTTGTAGCAGTGCATGGGGCGCGCCGCCAAGTGCTTGAGCCGCGCGCAGCCCCAGCCCACACTGAGGCTGCCCGCCTCGATCAGCTTTTTAGCTGCTGTCACCGGGCAGCGCATGAGGGCCGAGCGGGAGCCCCGCCAGTCTGGGCGGATTTCGCCCACCCAGACCTGGTCCTCCGCGCAGCTCCCAGCCTTGGCGACCGCAGCCTTTACCCGCTGCACGGTAGCCGTATCATTCAGGCCCGTTACGCGGAAGTCCGCAGTTTTGACGGGCCTGGAGACCTCCACAACGCCGGAAAGCGCGACCCTCAAGGCCGATGCAAGAGCGTCGGCCTTATCGGAGCTAGCGGAGCCGGGGATCTCGATTAGCCTCGCTCCGGTCGCACTCGGGCGAATCCGAAGCGAGCCAATGCCCAACTCCTCCAGGTCCACTTCCTGCTCAGCCTTAAGGAGGGCAGAAGCGTACGAAGCCCCATTTTGTGCTGCCTCCGGCTGTAACTTAATAATTACAGCCGAGGAGCGAGGAGCCGACAGCTTCTTCGCCTTCGCTGATGCCGCCTTGGGGGTCGCCGTAGGCGCCGTTGCGGGTGCCACTATGGTCGCCGCCGAGGGTGCTGTCGTGGGCTTGGCCTGGGACTTTTTCCCCACACCCTTCCCCTTCCCTCGTACCTCGACCCAGGGGAGCTCCGGCGTTGTGTCGTCCGCCACTGTGGAGGTCGACGGTCCGAAGGGCCCCCACTCCGTTGCCTTAGCTGCCCCTTTACGACCCTGCTTCTCAGGGGCCGGACGTGCTGGGGCCCGGACCTCCATCTCCTCCACCACCGGCTGCACAGGCCGCCGCGGCACCCGGTCCAAGCCGGAGGCCTCCTCAATGGCCGCCCTCGCGGCCCTCGCCACCTCTGAGTTATCACCCGCCAGGGGTGGGCGGGTAGTCCTGCGGGATAGGCGAGACTCCATCTCTGCCAGGCGGCCGTCTATCATTTTGGCCATGGAGGCCTCCAGCCTTTCTACCACCTCCTCATCCATCAGAGGAGGTGTTTGCTGTTCCGCGGTCCGTGCAACCTGTGCAGCATCGCGGCGGGCCTCCTCGAACCCCCGGCGGAGCGCAGCAACCTCTGCCTTCATGTTGGCCACCTCTCTTTGGAGGCGACCATTGTCGGCTCTGAGACGCCGGACCTCGTCTGATTCGCTGCGGGCCACCAGGGTATCTACAATGTCCCTGATGTCCGAGGAAGCCCGCAGAATTTTGGCACTAAAGCCCCCTTTGAGGGCAGTGGTTTTTCGGACGAGGCTGGTTATTATTCCCAGCCTCTCCACCGCGGTGTCCATAAGACCTTCGGCACCCATGGCACCGAAGTCCCGCGCCTCAATGGGGGCCATCTCCGACCCCTCGTCTCCACTCGGGAGTCCTCCCTTCCGGTAGTCCCGGGCCGCCAGAGTGGCCGAGAAAGAGGCTACATCATCCTCCTCCCGGTTCCTTCGTTCCTCAGCCCGGGCCCTCGTCGCATTCGAGGCACCCCGAGCCTTTCCTTTCTTTACCACTGGCCGTGGTGTCCCAACCTCAGTGTCGGAGCCACTGACCACCTCTGAGTAAAGGCGCTTAGTGCCTAACACCGACTCCGACAGCGAGGTGACAGAGCCCAGACTGCCCAATAGGCTTCCCAGCCTTTTTTGGCCTACCGCCGAGCTATCCGTCAACCCCTCCCCCTCCGAATTCTCCCTGCTTCTCTCATGCTCGGATCTGGACCTTCCGCTGTCCTTTCCACCACCCGAGCTTTTCCCTCCCCCATCCGAATGTTTCCCCCCCCGCTTTTTCTTCCCCTTAGGTTGGCCCTGAGAAGGGCCTTTTTTCGCAAATCGCCCGGAGGCGTCTCGCAATAGTTGCGGTTCAGACATTATATGCACTTGATGCTTCGACTGCACAGAACTTATTAGCCGTCGGCCTGCCACTCCGTTACGGTGGACAGGACGCGACGTTTCCAGGGGACGCGACGTGGACGCTAGTTCTGTGGGGTGTCCCCCAACCTAACCTAACCTTTTTTTTTTTTTTTTTTTTGATTTCGCAGGGGAATGCTTTTACGCACGGAGTGTGGGACTCCTGGGCCGCTAGTCGGCCCAGACTACCCACTAAACCCCTGCGGGTGCCATCGGCCGCTTTGCATGGAGGCGCCTCGGATCTAGCTAGCACAAGACGCCTCAGCGACTGGCCGGTCTCTCTATCAGAAACCGGACTCTCCACTCTCAGAGGCCCTCCGACACCTGGAGGACCTCTGCCACCGGGTGGGACCAAACTCCAGTCCCACCGTTTATGGGGGCGCTTCCAGGCGCGCTAGGTAGCGCCTGCGTCGCACCCCCCCTCTCCGCCTCCGGATCGGGTCCGCGAGGGGGTCATCCTCGCGGTCCCTTTCCTCGGCCTCCCTCTGCGACATAACGGTCTCGCAGAAGGAGGCCATTGCCGTCCAAGCTCTGTCGCTCTCGAGCATCGCGTTGACGACACTCGGGAGCGACAGGTCCGTCCCGCCAAGCACGGCGGCCAGCTCCTGGCGCTGCCGGATCCACCTAGGACACCGCTCTAGGACATGTTGAGCGGTGTCCCGAGCCTCGCCACAGTCATGGCAACGTGGCTCGGCCTCTCTCTGGGCCACGCGGTGCAGGTACTCACCGAAGCAGCCGTGCCCGGTGAGCACCTGCGTCATGCGGAAGGTGAGAGGTTTGCGCCGTCTCAGCATCCACCTCTCCAGGACCGGGCGCAGGGCCTCCGCTGTGCGTACACCGTACGCTGCCTGCGCCAGGTCCGCCTCCCACCTCCGCACGAGTTCCGCCTGCCCTCGCAGGCGCACCCGCCGGACAACCTCCACCGTGGGGCGCTCGCCGATTTCCCTCCTTCTAGCCACAAAGTGGTACACTTCGGCGAGCACCTCCGCCACCAATTCCCACGGCGGGTCGCCCGCGAGGGCCGTGGCCGCAGAGAAGGCCACTGTACGGTACCCCCGTATCACCCTCACCGCGATCACCTTCTGCGCCTGTCTTAGAAGGCGTTTGTTCGTCGCGGTGAGGGCGTCCACCCAGATGGGGGCACCGTACATAGCCATGCTCCGGCAGACGCCAGAGTAGAGCCGCCTTACTGCTTCGCTCGGCCCACCCAGGTTGGGGAGGAGTCGGCCGAGCGAAGCAGCCGTCCTGATGATCTTCGGCCCCAGTTCCCGAAAGTGGGGGCCGAAAGACCATCGTCCGTCGAGGATGAGGCCCAGATACTTCATCTGGGTGCTCACCCTCAACTCCTCCTGACCCACCCGGAGTCGCGCTCCTGGGGGGGGACCCCGCGTACGGGCCCCGCGGAAAAGGAGGACTTCGGTCTTGTCCAAGCGGACCCGAAGCCCAAGCCTTTCTATGCGGTCGACCAATAGGGCAAGGCCCGTTTCGGCCAACCGCGCCGCCTCACCAAAATTCGCACCCCGGGACGTGAAGAGAGTGTCATCCGCATAGCAGATGACACCCGTCCCAGGGGGAAGCCGGCACCGCAGGACCCAGTCGTAAGCGATGTCCCACAGGATAGGGCCGAGTATCGACCCCTGCGGGACACCGCACCCGACGCTCCTCCGAACCATTTGTCCCCCCCTGTCCTCGAACAGGACGATGCGCTCCTCCAGGTACGCCCCCAACAGCCTCCGCAGATACAGGGGCACTCTGAAATACTCGAGTGCCTCCCGTATTACACTGTGCGGAATGCTGTTGAAGGCGTTGGCGATGTCGAAGGACGTCGCCAGGGTCACTTCTCCTTCCCGATCCGCCTCCTCCGTCACCGATCGTAGGCGTCTAAGGGCATCGATGGTGGACCTCTCGGCCCGGAACCCATACTGCGCGTCAGAGAGACGCAGTCCCGGGCCATCCTCCACGTGCCGAACGAGCCGCGAAGCCACGACGCTCTCCAGGGCCTTCGCAGCCTCGCTCAGCAGGACCAGAGGTCGCACCGCCGAGGCCGAGTCCAGGGGCCGGCTGCCCTTCGGAATAAGGCAGAGCCGACCCTCCTTCCAGAGTTTCGGGAACCGCCCCTCCCGTAAACAGCGGTTGAGCAGCTCCAACCTAACCTAACCTAACCTAACCTAACCTAACCTAACCTAACCTAACCTAACCTAACCTAACCTAACATCTTTAAGTTCATATAGTATCTGCCAACTTGCCCTATTAACCTTTTGCGTATTTAATTACACCCTAAAAGTAGAAATTCAATCGGTTCAGCACAATATTTCAATAGTTATATCTAAAATCTTTAATATTTCATTGTAGAGTCAGTAAATTACATATAAAAAATTTCAAATAAAATATTTCACTTACCTTGCTCTGTTTTCTCGTCCTAATCCGGTGTGTTCCATCTGCCTGCATCGTTCGTGACCGTTTAGCGTGGTTCCGCACCTTGTCTTCGTCTCCGAAAAAATCTTCTCCTGTTAAAATTATTAAAAATATCACATTTTTGCTTATTAAAATTTTTATAATCGTCACATCTGCTTTATTTTCACTTTGTATAGTGCAGCTCGACCGCCCGCGTCCATCGACACCGAAATCGCGACGATCGGCTGACAAATTTCTGAAAAATTTGAAATTTTTGAATTTTCATATTAAAAAATCCACCTTAGCTATCCGATACCACTACAGGACAACATCTTTAAGTTCATATAGTATCTGCCAACTTGCCCTATTAACCTTTTGCGTATTTAATTACACCCTAAAAGTAGAAATTCAATCGGTTCAGCACAATATTTCAATAGTTATATCTAAAATCTTTAATATTTCATTGTAGAGTCAGTAAATTACATATAAAAAATTTCAAATAAAATATTTCACTTACCTTGCTCTGTTTTCTCGTCCTAATCCGGTGTGTTCCATCTGCCTGCATCGTTCGTGACCGTTTAGCGTGGTTCCGCACCTTGTCTTCGTCTCCGAAAAAATCTTCTCCTGTTAAAATTATTAAAAATATCACATTTTTGCTTATTAAAATTTTTATAATCGTCACATCTGCTTTATTTTCACTTTGTATAGTGCAGCTCGACCGCCCGCGTCCATCGACACCGAAATCGCGACGATCGGCTGACAAATTTCTGAAAAATTTGCCCTCCCACCCACCCTCAGTTCATTGGGTATATCAACTTTTTCGCCCACTTTTTAACAAAAATTTTTAAACTTTTTTTTTATATCGCGCTGATTCCAACTCAAAATGGTACTGGCTAGGTCGCCTCCTCGTACGAGGTCGCGGAACACCCTCCAACGTCCTCCATCCCCTCCAGCACCGAGGCAATCCACATCTGAGGCATCTCAAACTCGGCCGACCACTGCAGGCTCGGTCATACTTCCTGAGGCGGTCGTTGAGGTCGTTAGGTGGATGCCCCCTAAACCCCCTTCACCCCCTCCAATTCTGACACAGTCTGACACTTGCGTAACTGGAAACCAATTGACCGGCACAGGCTTAAACATCATCACCGAGGCGATCATTGAGTGCCCTAGGCAGACGCCCCCCTTACCTCTGTTATCCCCTCCATTACCGACTCAAATTGAACCTAGCGCCTCAGGTAATCAACTGACAGCGGCAGCTCCAATCACTTTAGCTGAGGCAGTCATTGAGTGCGTCAGAGCTAGGCATGAAAACAATATGATACAACTCAATGACCTGTCACCTAGCATCTACAGTTTAGACACGGCCTTCTCGGGATCTCCCATACCGCCAAACACTACCGCAACAACTAGCGCAGCCAGCAAGGCAATAGCGGAACCGGTTCCTGTCGATATCTCATTTGATTCTTCACTGGGAATGGCAGCCCTTGTGTACAGCGATTCAAATTTCGAGCTTTCACAACATCCAAGAGAGCACAACCAGGGTCCCGTGGAGGAGCACAAGTCAACGATCTTTGCACGCGTACAGGACGCGATTGGTCTTTTGGGTGCGTCTAAGAGCGTGACTAAGAAGCAAAGGCAAGAGATTACTCAGATATTGCTTGACATCGGTGCTAAAACAGAGTCATTCACTGGCACAATTAAAAGCTGCTGTACATGCATTCCGATATCCAAAGTTTCGCAGGAATCACAAACGGACAGGGTGCCCGCATTCCACCACGATGCCCCAAACGCTCCCGTCGGCTCATCTTTGACGGACGAGGCGGTAGATCTCATCAGAGGCACAATTCGAGAGGAAATAGGCAAACTCAGACCGAGCAATTACGCCGCAGCGGTTGCTTCCGGCCACCGCCCTCCATCCTCTTCTTCTGCGGCAGCCACCTCTGGCCCCCTACCTACTGGTACAAAATCCAGCTCCCCTCCGCCAACAAAGCCGGCTATGATCATCGTGCCAAAGAACAACGTGCAAACATCCAGGCAACAAACAATAGAGGCTCTCAGGGAGGGAGTTAATTTCAGAGCAGCGAAATACGCGCCGGCCAGCATCAAAGCCATATCGAAAAACAAATTCCGCGTCGAGTTTGATAACGACAAAGACAGAGATGACGCTATCCGGCGTCTCGCGGACTCTGACAAAATCGCGGCAGAACCGGCGCGGAAACTGTCACCCATGCTCATTATTAAGGGAGTTCCAAAAGAGATTCCCTCAAATGAGCTATGCGAAATTGTGATCACACAAAATCGCGAACTCACCCCCCTCGTGGAAGGCCCTCACGACTTGCGCTTGCGCTTCTTGAGGGATAACCGGAACCCGCACCTATACAACGCGGTCTTTATAGCTAGTCCCAGAGTGTGGAGAGCGGCTACCGAAATGGGCAGAGTCTGCATCGACTACCTCAAGATACACGTTAGCGACTTCTCCCCTTTCTTGCAATGCTTTAAGTGTCTGCAGTTTGGGCACACAAAGGCCAGATGCCCGGCGAGTGAGCCCGCCCCGTGCGCCTACTGCGCGATGGTTGGACACACGGCTAAGGACTGCCCAACAGCGGAAAGAAAGGGAGCACCCAAGTGCATCAATTGTGTTTCACATAATAACAAATTTAAAACAAACAGCGGAGTTGTCCACCAAGCGACCTCATCAGAATGCCCCAGATTGAGAGCCATGAGGGATAGGATCCTGAATCGTGTTGACTATGGATTCTAGACAAATTAATGTTATACAGTGCAATTTAGACAGGTCGAAACATAGTCAGCACGAATTCCTCCTGTCCTTCATGTCTAGCAATAGTCAAGTCGCGCTAGTTACGGAGCCGTACACAGCGGGGGGAAACGAGGTAAAGCCGATACAAGGAGTTAACATATACCAGTTTTCAAACGGCAACCGGGTTAAAGCGTGCATTCTGGCTAAGCCACACTGTGGTCCCATTCTTGGTATGGCTCAATACTCTAGTGCCAACCTATGTGTCGTTCGCCTCCGAGTGGGACATAGACATGTACATCTGGTCTCGGTATATATAGAGCCGGCCACTGACAGGGACGAAACCCTAGAAAAAGTGGATACCTTTTGCCGGGTTGAACGGGGCGACAAGGTCATCGGAGGAGACTTCAACGGTTGGCATACCAGCTGGGGCAGCCGTACTTCAAATGCCAGGGGCAATGAAGTTTGGGAATTCGTCAACGCTAATGATCTTCAGGTGTGTAACATCGGAAATACCCCCACTTTTGAGACAGTCACCCATGGCAGAGACAGGTCCTCCATTATCGATCTTACTATCGCATCCGGGAATTTCTTCGATCACATCCATTCATGGAGGGTAGACTTGAGAATTTGCCCCTCTTCGCAACACAATGCCATAGCCTTTACCATCAGAAATCGCCCTTCAGGTTCAAATCAGTCCTCTCCTTTTGGCTCCACCTCCACATTTGAATTTAAATCTGAAAAAGCTAACTGGGCGGTTTTCAAGAATGCTCTTCATGAATTGATGACAACGTCTGACATACTGGATAGGGACGTTTCTGCAATGAATGGCAGTGAACTTGAAAGTGTCATCGACGACTTTACCAGCGTTATCCAATCTGCATGCAGAAAATCAATGCCCACCTCTGGAAGTGGTGCTAAAGCAAAGGCCCCATGGTGGACTGACGAACTGGAGAATCGTAAACGAGAGGTGGTGGCATTGCACCGCAAGGTCGCCCACGCAAGGCGTCATGGCCTGCCCATGGAAACACTTCTCGCACAAAAACGCGCATTAAAAGCACAATATGCGGAAGAAATAAAGACGCAGTCCACCAAAAACTTTAGGGACTTTTGCGAGTTACAAACCAAGGAAAACGTCTGGTCTTTAACAAATCGCCTTCTTAGAAACACTGCTCCTAGGCGTCCTCCCACCTCACTTAAAACTGACAGGGGGTACACCAATTGCGGCAAGGAAACTGCCACTGTTCTTCTAGAACACTTTTTCCCGGACGACACACCTGACACCGAACCGAGGCACCGCGAGCTCAGGGCTTCCGCTCACTTGCTACCTTCCACCGATAATGACCCCCCCTTCACTGACGAGGAGGTGCTGGAGATTCTAAAAAATATGAACCCCAAAAAAGCGCCAGGTTTGGATCATCTTACTTCGGATATATGTTTCGTAGCGACCAAATGCTATCCCAAATTCATAACCCAAATCATGAACAGAAGCCTTGAGCTCCAGCACTTCCCCAAAAAGTGGAAGGAGGCGTATATAAAAGTTATTCCTAAGCCCGGTAAGACGGACTACAGTGCACTAGATTCCCTTCGACCAATCGGCTTGCTCCCTGTTTTTGGTAAGGTTCTAGAAAAGCTTTTTACCAAAAGAATCACTTACTGGGCGGGTAAAAAGGGTAAATTACATCAGCGGCAGTTTGGCTTCAAGGAGCATACGAACACCGTCGCGGCTGTCAACACTGCCTTAGACATTGTCAAGACGGGCAAAGCTCGAAAACAACAAGTAGCGGCCTTCTCCCTGGACATCAAATCCGCCTTCAATAACGCCTGGTGGCCGGCTCTGTTCAACCGGCTTCGAGAGACGGGCTGCCCTCGAAATATCTTTGGACTTGTCCGGAGCTATCTCGAGGACAGAAATGTCATTCTTGATCACGCTGGGGAAAGAGTCACCAGGACCATGGTCAAGGGCTGCATCCAGGGATCCACCTGTGGCCCCACTATGTGGAACATAATATTGGACGAACTCTTGGAAGCCACACTGCCGGAAGGATGTCATCTTCAGGCATATGCTGACGATGTTTTCCTTGTAGTCACTGCGTCCACACCCGATCGTCTGCAGCTGGCCGCAAATTCCGCGCTGAACACTGTCTCTGAGTGGGGGCGCTCTGTCAAGTTGCAGTTTGGTCCACATAAAACGCAAGCCATCGCATTTACTCCAAAAGCTAAGTTAGCTACAATATCCATGAACGCCACTACAATTAACTTCTCCCCGGAAATCAAACTCTTGGGCATCCACATAGACCAGAAACTCACGTTCAGAAGTCATGTCACACAAGTGTTGGCCAAGGCGACCAAAATCTTCAAAAAACTTTCCATCTTCTCCAGAGCCACTTGGGGAGCACACCCCGAGAACATAAAGACTATTTATAAACATGTTGTGGAACCAATAGTCACTTACGGCGCAGGCATCTGGGGACACGTTGCAAAACTGAAGGTGGTACGCAGGAAAATGCTATCTGCGCAAAGGGGATTTGCTCTGAGAGCTATAAGGGCATTCAGGACAGTCTCTACCAACGCAGCCCTAGCACTCGCGCAATTAACACCTCTCGACCTAAAGGTATTGGAAGTAAGTCGGATTGAGAGGGCACGCCTGACTGGAACTTTTGAATCACTTCCAGATGCCATGCTCGAGAAACCCACCCCTTCTCACGAATTGCTTCACCCAGCCCGTCGTATAACCCTGAAATCTTCACAGACAAATGAAGTGCATAACACAGTTCAGACTCAACAAAACACTCACACAGGCAGCAACATACCCACCTCGCACACACAAATTTACACAGACGGTAGCAAACATGAGGACGGCTCCGCCGGGGCCGCCTTTGTTTGCTATCAAAACAACAGAACAGATCCTATACACACCAAGAAACTCAAGCTACACAAATGCTGCTCAGTCTTCCAGGCGGAGCTGTTCGCCATTCTCGAAGCTTGTCGCTGGGCCCTACGCCGAGGTTTTGCGGATGTGACCATACTATCGGACTCGATGTCTGCGATCAAAGCTCTGGAGGACCGCAGTAACTCTCACCCTCTGGTGAGTGAAGTCTTCCAGGTTGTGGCGAGGCATCGAGAGATAGGTCGCATCCACTTGACTTGGGTAAAGGGGCATACCGGCATCGACGGCAACGAAGTGGCGGACCGCGCTGCCAAGGCAGCAGCCCTACTACACAAATCCAATGATTACGATGCCATACCGACATCGTACATCAAACACCTCATACGCACACACACTCACAACACTTGGCAGCACAGGTACACAAGCGAACCACAAGGCTCACATACACGCACACTCCTACCAACTTTAAAGCATATACATACACTCTTCACAAAAACACCCGTAACATTTACACTCACACAATCACTCACAGGCCATGGGTTCCACAGGAGTTACTTGCACAGATTTCATATCATTGATACAGACTCATGTCCCTGCGATGGCACATCCAAGCAAGATCCCGAGCATATAATGAAACACTGTCCTAGATTTGGCGCAAGAAGATCCGAACACGAACTCTGCTGTAGCATGTTGAATATCGCCGACCCATACAGGCTGACAGAACTGATGACTAAGGAGTCTGCCTTGTTATCATGGGTTGAATTTAGCCACTACGTATTCTCACACATCAGAGAGTTTAATGACAGGGCGGCGAATACTTCAAATCAGTAGGAAAAAAAAAAAAAAAAAAAAAAAAAAAAAAAAAAAAAAAAAAAAAAAAAAAAAAAAAATAATAATATATATATATAATAATAATATATAAATATATGTGAATATAAAATATTATATATAAATTGAACTTCGCGACTTTTCATACCTGTAGCGACTTTATAAGAGATCCAGCTGGACATAAATGCATCAAATAGCAACAAAACCAGCTGGATCTAAAACCTTTAAATATAAAACATAAACAGCGATTCAAATAGAATAGAAAAAAAAAAAAAAAAAAAAAAAAAAAAAAAAAAAAAAAAAACCTAACCTAACCTAACCTTTTTTTTTTTTTTTTTTTTGATTTCGCAGGGGAATGCTTTTACGCACGGAGTGTGGGACTCCTGGGCCGCTAGTCGGCCCAGACTACCCACTAAACCCCTGCGGGTGCCATCGGCCGCTTTGCATGGAGGCGCCTTGGATCTAACTAGCACAAGACGCCTCAGCGACTGGCCGGTCTCTCATCAGAGACCGGCTCTCACCACTCTCAGAGGCCCTCCGACACCTGGAGGACCTCTGCCGCCGGGTGGGACCGTATTCCAGTCCCACT
The DNA here is from genome assembly GCA_947044815.1 of Apomyelois bistriatella. Taxonomy (NCBI): domain Eukaryota; kingdom Metazoa; phylum Arthropoda; class Insecta; order Lepidoptera; family Pyralidae; genus Apomyelois; species Apomyelois bistriatella. The sequence continues at coordinate 27,200 of OX345712.1, forward strand.
CTTATGGGGGCGCTTCCAGGCGCGCTAGGTAGCGCCTGCGTCGCACCCCCGCTCTCCGCCTCCGGATCGGGTCCGCGAGGGGGTCGTCCTCGCGGTCCCTTTCCTCGGCCTCCCTCTGCGACATAACGGTCTCGCAGAAGGAGGCCATTGCCGTCCAAGCTCTGTCGCTCTCGAGCATCGCGTTGACGACACTCGGGAGCGACAGGTCCGTCCCGTCAAGCGCGGCGGCCAGCTCCTGGCGCTGCCGGATCCACCTAGGACACCGCTCCAGGACGTGTTGAGCGGTGTCCTGAGCCCCGCCACAGTCGTGGCATTTGGGCTCGGCCTCCCTCTGGGCCACGCGGTGCAGGTACTCACCGAAGCAACCGTGCCCGGTGAGCACCTGCGTCATGCGGAAGGTGAGAGGTTTGCGACGCCTCAACATCCATCTCTCCAGGACCGGGCGCAGGGCCTCCGCTGTGCGTACACCGTACGCTGCCTGCGCCAGGTCCGCCTCCCACCTCCGCAAGAGTTCCGCTTGCCCTCGCAGGCGCACCCGCCGTACAACCTCCACCGGGGGGCGCTCGCCGATTTCCCTCCTTCTAGCCACAAAGTGGTACACTTCGGCGAGCACCTCCGCCACCAATTCCCACGGCGGGTCGCCCGCGAGGGCCGTGGCCGCAGAGAAGGCCACTGTACGGTACCCCCGTATCACCCTCACCGCGATCACCTTCTGCGCCTGTCTTAGAAGGCGTTTGTTCGTCGCGGTGAGGGCGTCCACCCAGATGGGGGCACCGTACATCGCCATGCTCCGGCAGACGCCAGAATAGAGCCGCCTTACTGCTTCGCTCGGCCCACCCAGGTTGGGGAGGAGTCGGCCGAGCGAAGCAGCCGTCCTGATGATCTTCGGCCCCAGTTCCCGAAAGTGGGGGCCGAAAGACCATCGTCCGTCGAGGATGAGGCCCAGATACTTCATCTGGGTGCTCACCCTCAACTCCTCCTGACCCACCCGGAGGCGCGCTCCTGGGGGGGGACCCCGCGTACGGGCCCCGCGGAAAAGGAGGACTTCGGTCTTGTCCAAACGGACCCGAAGCCCAAGCCTTTTTATGCGGTCGACCAATAGGGCAAGGCCCGTTTCAGCCAACCGCGCCGCCTCACCGAAATTCGCACCCCGGGACGTGAAGAGAGTGTCATCCGCGTAGCAGATGACACCCGTCCCGGGGGGAAGCCGGCACCGCAGGACCCAATCGTAAGCGATGTCCCACAGGATAGGGCCGAGTATCGACCCCTGCGGGACACCGCACCCGACGCTCCGCTCAACCATCCGTCCCCCCCTGTCCTCGAACAGGACGATGCGCTCCTCCAGATACGCCCCCAACAGCCTCCGCAGATACAGGGGCACTCTGAAATACTCGAGTGCCTCCCGTATTACACTGTGCGGAATGCTGTTGAAGGCGTTGGCGATGTCGAGGGACGTCGCCAGGGTCACCTCACCTTCCCGATCCGCCTCCTCCGTCACCGATCGTAGACGCCTAAGGGCATCGATGGTGGACCTCTCGGCCCGGAACCCATACTGCGCGTCAGAGAGACGCAGTCCCGGGCCTTCCTCCACGTGCCGAACGAGCCGCGAAGCCACGACACTCTCCAGGGCCTTCGCAGCCTCGCTCAGCAGGACCAGAGGTCGCACCGCCGAGGCCGAGTCCAGGGGCCGGCTGCCCTTCGGAATAAGGCAAAGCCGACCCTCCTTCCAGAGTTTCGGAAACCGCCCCTCCCGCAAGCAACGGTTGAGCAGCTCCCGAAACCTGTCTCCGAGATGCACGAGAATCAGCGCAAGCATTTTCCCGTGCACCCCGTCTGGACCCGGTGCCCTTTTCTTTGTCCGGAGGCGGTCGAGGACCACCTCCATTTCGACGTCGGTGACGGAAGGCGGATCAGCCTCCACCCTACCGGCCTCCACTTCGTCAGGCGGCTGTCGGGCCATTCTTGGCGGGAAAAACCCCCGCGGATTGCCGGGGAATAGCTCCCCGACAATCTCCTCCAGCAGAGCTGGCTGAAGGGTCTCCGTCAATGGGGCCGCCAGTGGACGCAGCTTGTCTCGCGCCCACTTGTACGGGCGACCCCACGGGTCCCTTTCTATGCCCTCCACCAGCTCCTCGAAGGCTACCTCCTTGGCCCGACTGATGGCCAGCTGCAGCTCCATCCGTTTCTCCACATACACCGCATACAGCTGGTCATCCCTCTGCTCGTCGCGGGGGCTGCGCCGTCGACTCCGGCAGTACGCTCTTCGGGCCCCGTTGCAGGCGGTTCGAAGAGCGGCAATCTCCGTCGACCACCAGTACACCGCCCGTCTAGGGGGGGGGCGACTGACGCTAGGCATGGCCGCCCTGCACACTGCAGTGCAGGTGTCGCTGAAACGGCCAGCCGCTTCGTCTACCCCCATTCCCACGAGAGACGGGAGGCTCCAGCGGCCAACGATAGCCGCCTCTTCCGCCAGCTCCAGGTCGAGCCGCGTGAGCGCCCAGCGCGGGAATCGACTGCGCACCCGCGACGATGTTGCCGCCTGACCTTCGGGGGCGGCAGACACCTCGAACCGTATATACAGGTGGTCCGAGAGTGTCTCCACCCCCACTTCCACTCTCCAACCCGTCACAGTGCGTGCGACGGCGGGCGTGGCAAACGTCAAGTCCACCACCGAACCCCCCGTCCGCCGCACGCACGTTTGGGCTGTCCCCCTATTCAGAAGAGACAGCCCCGCGGCTAGCGCCCATTCTTCAACTTTCTGCCCCTTGGGCTCCGTGGCCGGATTCCCCCACGCCGTGGATTTGGCGTTGAAGTCACCGGCCACGAGCACCTTTAGGGGCGCTAGCCGCCTTACCTCCGACCCCAGAGCGTCTAAAAACTGCTCCAGGGCCGGCAAATCTCGATTCGGGGAGAAGTAGACGCCAACTATAGCGTACTCTCCCCGAACCGCCACCACAAAGCCGTTCCCTCTCCTCCGGAGCGTGAGGGGAGGGGCAGCGCCAGACTTGGCCACGATGGCCACGGAGCCATTCAGATCCCCAGCCCAGTGGGGTAGGGAGGGAACCGCGTACGGCTCCGACACCACCGCGACGTCAATGTCCCACTGCGCCATGGATTGCAGGAGGAGATCCTGCGACCTGGCGCAGTGGTTGAGGTTGGCCTGGAGGAACGCGACCCCCATTACTCCTCCATTTGGCCAGCTGGCGCCGCCATTTGTGTGCCCTCTCGCGGAGGAGGGGACGGTCCTTTACCGCGGACTGACGGGGGGCTGCAGGACCTACCCCCCATCACGTGATCCGCGGGCTGTCCAGCGTCGCGGCATACAGCGCAACGGGGCGCCGCCGTGCAGGTAGCGGACAAGTGTCCTGCTTCCCCGCACCTGTAGCAGAGGCGGCTACGGTCGGTCTGCGATGGGCACAGCACCGCAGTGTGCCCCTTCCCCATGCACTTGTAGCAGTGCATGGGACGCGCCGCCAAGTGCTGGAGCCGCACGGAGCCCCAACCAACCCTGAGGCTGCCCGTCTCGATCAGCTTCTTGGCTGTCGTGATCGGGCACCGCATTAGGGCGGAGCGAGAGCCCCGCCAGTCTGGGCGGATTTCGCCCACCCAGACCTGGTCCTCCGTGCAACCTCCAGCCCCAGCAACCGCAGCTTTTATCCGCGACGCTGTAGCCGCATCATTAAGGCCCGTCACACGGAAGTCGGCGGTTTTGACGGGCCTGGATATCTCCGCGACGCCGGACAGCGCCACCCTCAGGGCCGAAGCAAGGGCGTCGGCCTTGTCTGAACTGGAGGAGCCGGGGATCTCAATCAGCCTCGCTCCGGTCGCACTCGGGCGAATCCGAAGCGAGCCAATGCCCAGCTCCTCCAAGTTCACGTCCTGCTCAGCCTTTAGAAGGGCAGAGGCATATGAGGCCCCGTTTTGCACTGCCTCCGGCTGCAACTTAAGAATTACAGCCGAGGAGCCCGGGACCGTCAATTTCCTCGCCTTCGGTGGCGCCGTCTTGGGAGGCGCCTTGCGTGCGGTTGCAGGGGGCGCCGTGGGGCCCTCCGTGGGTGTCATCGTGGGTGCCGTTGTGGGTTTGGGCTGGGACTTTTTCCCCACACCCTTCCCCTTCCCTCGCACTTCCACCCAGGGAAGCTCCGGAGATGCGTCGGCCGTTGAGGTCGACGGTCCGAAGGCCCCCCACTCCGTCTCTTTCCCAGCCGCCCCTTTGCGTCTCTGCTTCTTGGAGGCCGGGCGTGCTGGGGCCAGGACCTCCAGTTCCTCCACTGCCGCTGGCTGCGCGGGCTGCGGCTCTGGGCATATACCAGAGGCCTCCTCAATGGCCGCCCTCGCAGACCTCGCCACCTCGGAATTGTCGCCCGCAAGCGGTGGGCGGGTGATCCTTCGAGGTAGGCGAGACTCTATGTCTGCCAGGCGGACACCGATCATCCTTTCCATGGAGGCCTCCAGTCTCTGCACCAGTTCCTCCTCCATCAAGGGAGCCGCTTGCCTTTCCACAGTCCGCGCGGCCTGGCCGACCTCCCGGCGGGCCTCCTCGAACCCCCGGCGGAGCGCAGCGACCTCTGCCTTCATATTGGCCACCTCTCTTTGGAGGCGGCCATTGTCGGCTTTGAGGCGCCGGACCTCATCCGACTCATTGCGCGCCACCAGGGTATCAACTATGTCCCTGATGTCCGAGGAGGCCCGCATAATCTTTGAACTGTAGCCCCCCTTGAGGGCAGTGGTCTTTCGGACGAGGCTGGTTATTATTCCCAGCCTCTCCACCGCGGTGTCCATGAGGCCTTCGGCTCCCATGGAACCGAAGTCCCGCACCTCAATGGGGGCCATCTCCAGCCCCTCATCCCCGCTCGGGGGTCCTCCCTTCCTGAAGGCCCGAGCCTCCAAAGTGGCCGAAAAGGAGGCCTCGGCATCCTCGCTCCTTCGCGCCTCAGCCCGGGCCCTCGTAGCACTGGATGCACCTCGAGCCTTTCCCTTCCTTGATGCAGCCAGTTTCGGCTGCGGCGCACCAACTTCGGTGTCGGAGCCGCTCACCACCTCTGAATATAGGCGCTTAGCGCCGAGCACCGACTCCGAAAGCGAGGTGACCGAGCCCAAGCTGCCCAGCAGGCTTCCCAGCCTCCTCTGGCCTACCGCCGAGCCGTCGGTTTGCACTTCCACCTCCGATTCACCCCAGCTCCTCTCATGCTCAGATCTAGACCTATTCTGGTCCTTCCCCCCATCCGAGCCTTTCCCTCCCCCATCCGAATTCTTCCCCCCCCGCTTTTTTCTCCCCTTAGGTTGGCCCTGAGAAGGGCCTTTTTTAACGAAGCGCCCGGAGGCGTCTCGCATTGGCTGCGATTCAGACATACTCGTAATTAGCAGTTGTTGCTCCGACTGCACAGAACTTATTAGCCGTCGGCCTGCCACTCCGTTACGGTGGACAGGACGCGACGTTTCCAGGGGACGCGACGTGGACGCTAGTTCTGTGGGGTGTCCCCCAACCTAACCTAACCTAACCTAACCTAACCTAACCTTACGAAACTAACAGTTATACAGCATCCCATGCTGACAACCATCAATACGGCCGTGGTTGAAATAAAGACCAAAGATGGAAAACTCGCACTGGTCTCCTACTACTACGAACCCAGTGAACCGATAGGGCCCTACCTAGAACAACTTAGAAAAATAGTAGAAACTCTGAAGCCAAAACACTTGTTAATAGGTGGAGATGGCAATGCCAAAAATTCTTGGTGGGGTAGCCCGAAAATCGACCACAGGGGAGTCGACATGGCGGGAACCCTTCACGAGTTGGGCCTTCACATCCTTAATACCGGTAAGATACCAACATTTGATATAGACAGAAATGGAATCAGGTGCACGAGTTTTGTCGATGTGACTGCATGCTCGAGAGAAATGCTAGATCTGGTAGAGGACTGGAGAGTTGACGAGGGCCTGGTAAATTCCGACCACAACGGCATAACGTTCAAAATTAAAACACAAAGGGACAGGGGAATAGAAATTAGTAGAACAACGAGGGTGTATAACACCAAAAAAGCCGACTGGAATAAATTTACAGAAAAAATAAATGAATTGAAGACACGCGAGAACATAACACGCACAGTAATCAAAAATATTAAAGATAAACAAGAAATAAATGACATAGTAAATAGACTAAATATAATAATAACAGAGGCGTGCAACCAAACTATACCAAAGAAAAAATCCAAACAAAAACTTACTGTGCCGTGGTGGTCGGAAGAACTCGCAGCGATGAAGTTGGAAGTCACGACGCTCAAGCGTCGTCATCGACGCGCGGCGCCCTCTCGGAGAGCTGCACTTCTAGAAGAGTACCTGAAAAAGAAAGAAGAATATGAGATTAAGGCTGTGAAGGCTCAAACGGACAGTTGGAGGGAATTTTGTGGGAAACAGGACAAGGAGGGTGTCTGGGATGGCATCTACCGGGTTTTGAATAAGACGTCCAGGCGCGACGAGGATGTTCCATTTGAGATTTGCACTCGACATGAAAAAATCGGCAAGACTATTGGCAGACACCTTTTACCCGAGGGACTCTGAAAATAATGATACCCAATTCCATAGGAGAGTAAGAAACAAAGCCAGCAAAATAAATGAAGGTGAACAACAACTTGGATGCGACCCTCCATTTACAATGCTTGAACTAACTCACGCAATGGAATCATTCAATCCGAAAAGGGCCCCGGGAAAAGATGGATTCACTGCGGATATCTGTGCGAGGTTTATCAATAGTGACCCGGAGTTGTTCCTGGAACTAACAAATAAGTGCCTGACCCACGGATGTTTTCCTGACCAGTGGAAGGAGGCCGCAGTAGTAATTTTAAAAAAGCCAGGAAAAGACACATATACGACGCCCAAATCCTACCGGCCTATTGGCCTGCTACCGGTCCTTGGTAAAATCTATGAGAAGATGCTAGTTGCCCGCTTGAAACACCACCTCCTACCAAACATGAGCCAACATCAGTACGGCTTTATGCCGCAGAAAAGTACCGAAGACTCCCTCTACGCCCTAATGAAACATATAAAAAGTAAATTATCAGAAAAGAAGATAATCACAATGGTGTCATTGGACATAGAGGGAGCCTTTGACAATGCTTGGTGGCCGGCAATAAAGTTAAGACTGGAAGAGGAAAACTGCCCAGCAAACATCAGGAAGGTCATAACCGACTACCTGAATAACAGGAAGGTAACCGTAAAATACGGAGGAGAAGAGGCAACGACGGGAACTAGCAAAGGATGCGTCCAGGGATCGATAGCAGGTCCAATACTATGGAACCTGCTTTTAGACCCGCTGCTAAAAACACTGGACGGACGAGGGGTCTTCTGCCAGGCGTTCGCCGATGATGTGGTTCTGGTCTTCGATGGCGATACTGCACTTGAAATAGAGGGGAAAGCTCGTGCTGCTCTCGGCCGTGTTGAGGAGTGGGGTAATCAAAATAAGTTGAACTTCGCCGTTAACAAAACGAACGCTATGGTCATTACCAAAAAGTTAAAATTTGACAACCCACGCCTCAGCATGGGCGGAATCAGCATCGAAATTAAAGACGAGATCAAATTGTTGGGTGTAATCTTTGACAAGAAGCTCACTTTTAAAAAGCACGTGGGCAGCGTCTGCAGGAAGGCTATCAACATCTTTAAACAACTTTCAAAAGCGGCAAAAACCAGTTGGGGTCTCAACCCCGATATCGTGAGAATTATCTACAATGCCACCGTGGAACCGGTTATCCTATATGCATCTAGCGTATGGGCACACGCGGCGGGAAGAATAGGTGTAAGAAAGCAGCTCGATGCGGTACAGAGAGGCTTCGCACAAAAAATATGCGGGGCGTATCGCACGGTCTCTCTGAACTCAGCACTCGTCCTAACTGGGCTGCTCCCACTTGATCTACGAATACAGGAAACCGCGCGCCTGTATGAGATCAAGAGGGGGGCACCATTGCCGGGGCTGGGGGATAGAGAGATCGAGCGAAGGGCTCCTGCTATTGGCTCTCTTCATCCTGCCGAGCGCGCGGGCCTGGAGTTCCTCAGCTTGATAGACCAGCAACAACTTGAACTAAATAGTAATTTCGACGTAAGAATTTACACAGACGGCAGCAAGATTGACGGTAAGGTGGGAGCCGCCCTGTCTATTTGGAACAGAGTGGAAGAAACCAGAGCCGTCAAGCTTAGTCTGCCGTCCTATTGTACCGTCTATCAGGCTGAGCTCCTGGCTATATGCGAGGCGACGAAGAGAGTCAAAAAACTTACTGCCACCACTTTTGGAATCTACAGCGACTCCGCATCCGCCCTTCAGACGGTAACGAACGTTGCTTCTCTACACCCGCTTGCAGTACAAACTAGGGAGAATATTAAGCACATTCTCCAACAAAATAAGGAAATAAAACTATTTTGGATTAAAGCACATGCGGGTTTAGAGGGGAACGAGCGGGCCGATGAACTGGCGAAAGAAGCTGCTGTAGGTTCCAAAAGAAAGGCAGATTACGATCTGTGCCCGGTCTCATTCATGAAGCGGACGCTCCGAAGCGAGTCGCTTCGTGAATGGGACGAGAGGTACACGAGCGGAGAAACCGCCGGTACCACCAAACTGTTCTTCCCGTCTGCATCAACAGCACATAACACTATACGGAAAATTAATCCAACAGGATTAACAACACAAGTTTTTACGGGGCACGGTGGCATTGCGGCTTATCTCCACCGCTTTAAGTGTAGGGATAGTCCTTCCTGCACCTGCGACCCCCAAGTAGATCAAACGGTTGTACACTTAATTACAGAATGCCCAGTATTTGACAAAGCGAGATACGAAGTAGAAATGAAATTGGATGAGAAAATTAACCTTAGAAATCTACCAAATTTAGTTAAAAGCAAAAATGTCACATGCTTTTTAAATTTTTGCACAAAAGTGTTTAAAGCAGTCAACAAAGAAAATGGAAAGCAAAATATATGATCATATGATATTGTATAATATCCTAGGGCATCATATAGGTAAATAAGGACATAGAATTAAGATGTAATAGAATAAGCATGTATAATAATAAAGAATAAAACTAATATATAGTGAATAAGAATAGAGATTAAGAAACCAAGTGTAACTCAACTTATAATAAACAGAATGTATCGTGTTTAATTACCCCTGTACCAGAAATGAACACTGAAATAAAGATAATTAGTTAGCATAGTAAAGTAGACGGGCATCCCACCCGCAGATGGCTCACAAGATGATGTATGAAAGGAATAGGATGAAGAATGAAAGTACGAGAGGCATGAAAGCGAGAACTGGCATGTATCAGGCTCAAGTTAGCATAGACTCTGGCTCAGTCGGAGGTAGTAGTATAAAAAAAAAAAAAAAAAAAAAAAAAAAAAAAAAAAAAAAAAAAAAAAAAAACCTAACCTAACCTAACCTTTTTTTTTTTTTTTTTGATTTCGCAGGGGAATGCTTTTACGCACAGAGTGTGGGACTCCTGGGCCGCTAGTCGGCCCAGACTACCCACTAAACCCCTGCGGGTGCCATCGGCCGCTTTGCATGGAGGCGCCTTGGATCTAGCTAGCACAAGACGCCAGGGTCACCTCACCTTCCCGATCCGCCTCCTCCGTCACCGATCGTAGACGCCTAAGGGCATCGATGGTGGACCTCTCGGCCCGGAACCCATACTGCGCGTCAGAGAGACGCAGTCCCGGGCCTTCCTCCACGTGCCGAACGAGCCGCGAAGCCACGACACTCTCCAGGGCCTTCGCAGCTTCGCTCAGCAGGACCAGAGGTCGCACCGCCGAGGCCGAGTCCAGGGGCCGGCTGCCCTTCGGAATAAGGCAGAGCCGACCCTCCTTCCAGAGTTTCGGAAACCGCCCCTCCCGCAAACAGCGGTTGAGCAGCTCCCGAAACCTGTCTCCGAGATGCACGAGAATCAGCGCAAGCATCTTCCCGTGCACCCCGTCTGGACCCGGTGCCCTTTTCTTTGTCCGGAGGCGGTCCAGGACCACCTCCATTACGACGTCGGTGACGGAAGGCGGATCAGCCTCCACCCCATCGGCCTCCACTCCGTCAGGCGGCTGTCGGGCCATTCTCGGCGGAGAAAACCCTCGCGGATTGCCGGGGAATAGATCCCCGACAATCTCCTCCAGGAGAGCTGGCTGGAGAGTCTCCGTCAGTGGGGCCGCCAGTGGACGCAACTTGTCTCGCGCCCACTTGTACGGGCGACCCCACGGGTCACTTTCTATGCCCTCCACCAGCTCCTCGAAGGCTTCCTCCTTGGCCCGACTGATGGCCAGCTGCAGCTCCAACCGTTTCTCCACATACACCGCATACAGCTGGTCATCCCTCTCCTCGTCGCGGGGGCTGCGCCGTCGACTCCGGCAGTACGCTCTTCGGGCCCCGTTGCAGGCGGTTCGAAGAGCGGCAATCTCCGTCGACCACCAGTACACCGCCCGTCTAGGGGGGGGGCGACTGACGCTAGGCATGGCCGCCCTGCACACTGCAGTGCAGGTGTCGCTGAAGCGGCCAGCCGCTTCGTCTACCCCCATTCCCACGAGAGACGGGAGGCTCCAGCGGCCAACGATAGCCGCCTCTTCCGCCAGCTCCAGGTCGAGCCGCGTGAGCGCCCAGCGCGGGAATCGGCTGCGCACCCGCGACGATGTTGCCGCCTGACCTTCGGGGGCGGCAGACACCCCGAACCGTATATACAAGTGGTCCGAGAGTGTCTCCACCCCCACTTCCACCCTCCAGTCCGTGATTGTGCGCGCGACAGCGGGGGTGGCAAACGTCAAGTCCACCACCGAACCCCCCGTCCGCCGCACGCACGTCTGGGCTGTCCCCCTATTCAAAAGAGACAGCCCCGCGGCTAGCGCCCATTCTTCCACTTTCTGCCCCTTGGGGTCAGTGGCCGGATTCCCCCACGCCGTGGATTTGGCGTTGAAGTCACCGGCCACCAGCACCTTTAGGGGCGCTAGCCGCCTTACCTCCGACCCCAGAGCGTCCAAAAGCTGCTCCAGAGCCGGCAAGTCTCGATTCGGGGAGAAGTACACGCCAATTATGGCGTACTCTCCCCGGACCACCACCACGTAGCCACTCCCTCTCCTCCGGATCGTGAGGGGCGGGGCAGCGCCAGGCCTGGCCACGACGGCCACGGAGCCAACCAGATCCCCAGCCCAATGGGGTAGGGAGGGTACCGCGTACGGCTCCGAAACCACCGCGACGTCTATGTCCCACTGCGCCATGGATTGCAGGAGGAGATCCTGCGACCTGGCGCAGTGGTTGAGGTTGGCCTGGAGGAAGGCGACCCCCATCACTCCTCCATTTGGCCAGATGGCGCCGCCTGTTGTCTGCCCTGTCGCGGAGGAGGCGACAGCCCTTTACCGCGGCTTGGCGGGGGGTTACAAGACCTACCCCCCATCACGTGGTCCGCCGGTTTGCCGGCGTCACGACATACCGCGCAGCGGGGCTCAGCCGCGCAGGACGCGGACATATGGCCCTCCTCTCCGCACCTGTAGCAGAGCCGGCTGCGATCCGTCTGCGATGGGCACAGCGCTGCAGTGTGCCCCTTCCCCATGCACTTGTAGCAGTGCATGGGGCGCGCCGCCAAGTGCTTGAGCCGCGCGCAGCCCCAGCCCACACTGAGGCTGCCCGCCTCGATCAGCTTTTTGGCTGCTGTCACCGGGCAGCGCATGAGGGCCGAGCGGGAGCCCCGCCAGTCTGGGCGGATTTCGCCCACCCAGACCTGGTCCTCCACGCAGCTCCCAGCCTTGGCGACCGCAGCCTTTACCCGCTGCACGGTAGCCGTATCATTCAGGCCCGTCACGCGGAAGTCCGCGGTTTTGACGGGCCTGGAGACCTCCACAACGCCGGAAAGCGCGACCCTCAAGGCCGATGCAAGAGCGTCGGCCTTATCGGAGCTAGCGGAGCCGGGGATCTCAATTAGCCTCGCTCCGGTCGCACTCGGGCGAATCCGAAGCGAGCCAATGCCCAACTCCTCCAGGTCCACTTCCTGCTCAGCCTTAAGGAGGGCGGAAGCGTACGAAGCCCCATTTTGTGCTGCCTCCGGCTGTAACTTAATAATTACAGCCGAGGAGCGAGGAGCCGACAGCTTCTTCGCCTTCGCTGATGCCGCCTTGGGGGTCGCCGTAGGCGCCGTTGCGGGTGCCACTATGGTCGCCGCCGTGGGTGCTGTCGTGGGCTTGGCCTGGGACTTTTTCCCCACGCCCTTCCCCTTCCCTCGTACCTCGACCCAGGGGAGCTCCGGCGTTGTGTCGTCCGTCACTGTGGAGGTCGACGGTCCGAAGGGCCCCCACTCCGTTGCCTTAGCTGCCCCTTTACGACCCTGCTTCTCAGGGGCCGGACGTGCTGGGGCCCGGACCTCCATCTCCTCCACCACCGGCTGCACAGGCCGCCGCGGCACCCGGTCCAAGCCGGAGGCCTCCTCAATGGCCGCCCTCGCGGCCCTCGCCACCTCTGAGTTATCACCCGCCAGGGGTGGGCGGGTAGTCCTGCGGGATAGGCGAGACTCCATCTCTGCCAGGCGGCCGTCTATCATTTTGGCCATGGAGGCCTCCAGCCTTTCTACCACCTCCTCATCCATCAGAGGAGGTGTTTGCTGTTCCGCGGTCCGTGCAACCTGTGCAGCATCGCGGCGGGCCTCCTCGAACCCCCGGCGGAGCGCAGCAACCTCTGCCTTCATGTTGGCCACCTCTCTTTGGAGGCGACCATTGTCGGCTCTGAGACGCCGGACCTCGTCTGATTCGCTGCGGGCCACCAGGGTATCTACAATGTCCCTGATGTCCGAGGAAGCCCGCAGTGACAGAGCCCAGACTGCCCAATAGGCTTCCCAGCCTTTTTTGGCCTACCGCCGAGCTATCCGTCAACCCCTCCCCCTCCGAATTCTCCCTGCTTCTCTCATGCTCGGATCTGGACCTTCCGCTGTCCTTTCCACCACCCGAGCTTTTCCCTCCCCCATCCGAATGTTTCCCCCCCCGCTTTTTCTTCCCCTTAGGTTGGCCCTGAGAAGGGCCTTTTTTCGCAAATCGTCCGGAGGCGTCTCGCAATAGTTGCGGTTCAGACATTTTATGCACTTGATGCTTCGACTGCACAGAACTTATTAGCCGTCGGCCTGCCACTCCGTTACGGTGGACAGGACGCGACGTTTCCAGGGGACGCGACGTGGACGCTAGTTCTGTGGGGTGTCCCCCAACCTAACCTAACCTAACCTAACCTAACCTTTTTTTTTTTTTTTTTTTTTTTTTATTTCGCAGGGGAATGCTTTTACGCACGAAGTGTGGGACTCCTGGGCCGCTAGTCGGCCCAGACTACCCACTAAACCCCTGCGGGTGCCATCGGCCGCTTTGCATGGAGGCGCCTTGGATCTAACTAGCACAAGACGCCTCAGCGACTGGCCGGTCTCTCATCAGAGACCGGACTCACCACTCTCAGAGGCCCTCCGACACCTGGAGGACCTCTGCCGCCGGGTGGGACTATTTACTAGTCCCACTCTTATGGGGGCGCTTCCAGGCGCGCTAGGTAGCGCCTGCGTCGCACCCCCGCTCTCCGCCTACGGATCGGGTCCGCGAGGGGGTCGTCCTCGCGGTCCCTTTCCTCGGCCTCCCTCTGCGACATAACGGTCTCGCAGAAGGAGGCCATTGCCGTCCAAGCTCTGTCGCTCTCGAGCATCACGTTGACGACACTCGGGAGCGACAGGTCCACCCCGCCTAACGCGGCGGCCAACTCTTGGCGCTGCCGGATCCACCTAGGACACCGCTCCAGGACATGTTGAGCGGTGTCCTGAGCCCCGCCACAATCGTGGCATTTGGGCTCGGCCTCCCTCTGGGCCACGCGGTGCAGGTACTCACCGAAACAACCGTGCCCGGTGAGCACCTGCGTCATGCGGAAGGTGAGAGGTTTGCGCCGTCTCAGCATCCACCTCTCCAGGACCGGGCGCAGGGCCTCCGCTGTGCGTACACCATACGCTGCCTGCGCCAGGTCCGCCTCCCACCTCCGCACGAGTTCCGCTTGCCCTCGCAGGCGCACCCGCCGGACAACCTCCACCGTGGGGCGCTCGCCGATTTCCCTCCTTCTAGCCACAAAGTGGTACACTTCGGCGAGCACCTCCGCCACCAATTCCCACGGCGGGTCGCCCGCGAGGGCCGTGGCCGCAGAGAAGGCCACTGTACGGTACCCCCGTATCACCCTCACCGCGATCACCTTCTGCGCCTGTCTTAGAAGGCGTTTGTTCGTCGCGGTGAGGGCGTCCACCCATATGGGGGCACCGTACATGGCCATGCTCCGGCAGACGCCAGAGTAGAGCCGCCTTACTGCTTCGCTCGGCCCACCCAGGTTGGGGAGGAGTCGGCCGAGCGAAGCAGCCGTCCTGATGATCTTCGGCCCCAGTTCTCGAAAGTGGGGGCCGAAAGACCATCGTCCGTCGAGGATGAGGCCCAGATACTTCATCTGGGTGCTCACCCTCAACTCCTCCTGACCCACCCGGAGGCGCGCTCCTGGGGGGGGACCCCGCGTACGGGCCCCGCGGAAAAGGAGGACTTCGGTCTTGTCCAAACGGACCCGAAGCCCAAGCCTTTCTATGCGGTTGACCAGTAGGGCAAGACCCGTTTCGGCCAACCGCGCCGCCTCACCGAAACCTAACCTAACCTAACCTAACCTAACCTAACCTAACCTAACCTTTTTTTTTTTTTTTTTGTTTACGGAGGGGAAATGCATTTACGCACAAAGTGTGGGACTCCTGAGCTGCTAGTCAGCCCAGACTACCCACTAAAACCCCTCCGGCGTTTCCGCACCGGCCGTTGTGAGGGCGCCATGGGATCGCTTACGCATTCTACCACGACGCCCTCCGGCTTGGCCCTACGGCCCCTTAATGAAAGCGGGCTTGGCGGGCAAAACGCGCCCGCCGCCTGCCTCTTCCTCGGCCTCTCCTGATGAGAGGCGCGTCGGCTCTCGCCTCGCGCACCCGCTCTGCTGCCTCCTTCTGCGACATTGTAGTTTCACAGAAGGAGGCCACTGCGTTCCAGTACCTCTCTCCGCACAGCATCGTTGCAATGACGCTGTGCAGCGAGAGGTCATGATGGCCCAACTCTACTGCCATTCTCACTCTCTCGGGTGCCCACATCTGGCAGTCTGCCAGAGTGTGTTGTGCCGTATCATCTGGCTCCCCACACTCATGGCAGACCGGACTCATCTCTCTGCCAATATTATGCAGGTAATGACCGAAGCACCCGTGTCCGGTCATTACCTGCGTCATCCGATACGTCAATTGGCCCTGTCTTCGGTCTAACCACGCCGGGAACGACGGGAGGAGCGCCCCAATGGTTCGCGTCCCATATGGGGAGTTTTCAAGCTCTACTCTCCATCGTTCCCTCAATCTGTCCACAGCCAATTGACGCACTGCCCTCACCTCTGAGGGAGCGAGCTCTGCGCCACCCGCTCGCATCCTTGCCCGCTCCCAGTATATCTCGGCATGCACCTCGGCATCCATCTCCCATGGCGGAGTGCCGGCCAGGGCACATGCTGCTGCCCATGAGACCGTTACATAGGCCCTTGCCATCCGATTGGCCACTATCCTCTGCGGCCTACGGAGCAGGGCCTTGTTGGCTCTGGAGAGCCTATCAGCCCAGATGGGCGCCCCGTATAGCGCCATGCTGCGGGTTACTCCCGCATACAGCCGGCGGCACGGAGCGCCCGGCCCTCCAATATTGGGCAGCAGCCGGCCCATTGCCGACGCCGCACCGACTATACGGGGAGCTAGTTGTTTGAAGTGCTCCCCGAAGTCCCAGCGTGAGTCCAGTATGAGGCCAAGATATTTCAAATGGGGCTTAACCTGGACCCTCACTCCGCCTATGGAGACGGACGCATCAGGTGGCGGGCGCCACCTTCTTCCCTTTCCTAGGGCGATGACCTCGCATTTATTTGGGGCCACCCTCAGGCCCAGCAGACCGATGCGCGTCACCATCAGGTCTGCTGCGACCTCAGCTCTGCGCAGGGCCTCGTCTACGTTCTCACCCCGGACGGCCACCATGGTGTCATCTGCATAGCAGATTACAATCGTCCGGGGGAGAAGGTCCCCGCGGATGGCCCAATCATACCCGATGTTCCACAACAGGGGTCCTAACACTGACCCCTGTGGGACACCGGAGGTCATCGCCCTTTCCGCTCTTGCTCCATCCATATTTTCGTAGAGCACTACCCTTTCGGTCAGGTAGTGCCCCACGATTGCCCTTAGGTAGAGGGGCACTCCATGATAGCGGAGTGCCTCCCCTATGACTTCATAGGGGAGGGAGCCGAACGCGTTGGCTATGTCAAGAGACACCGCCACGGCTCCACTCCCCTCATCCGTTGCCTCCTCCGAGAATGCCCTCAGGTCTTTCAGGGCGTCAATGGTGGACCGCCCAGTTCTGAAGCCGTACTGGCGGTCCGACACATTGGGCCCCGTTTCCTCCAGATGCTGGATGATCCGACGTGCAATGATGCGTTCGAGCATCTTTCCGGTTTCATCCAGCATCATCAGGGGCCTCCAGCCCGAGGGGGAGTCCTCGGGTCGGCTCTCCTTCCTTAAGAGGCAGAGCCTGCCCTCTTTCAACCTAACCTAACCTAACCTTTTTTTTTTTTTTTTTTTTTTTTTTTTTTTTTTTTTTTTTTTTTTTTTTTTTTTTTTTTTTTTTTTTTTTATATTTAGTTATATACGAGTGTCGCACATCATTGGACTCGGAAAATTAGCGCCAATTTAAAGGAGTGTGTCTGAGAGAATTTTCTTTCCGCGCCCCATACAAATTTTTTCGAAAAACATACAAATTTTGACTTTTTGATTTTTCCAAATTTTCCACGAACACAGGTTGTTCATATTTTGATCTAACATTGTAGAACTCATTAATCCGCGTAGAAAGAGCCGCTTCTCGGTCTTCTGCATCAATTTTGGAACTTTGTATAGAATTTTGAAAATTTCAAAAACCACATTTTCTTAGAAAATTTAAAATTTTTGTACTAAACATTTTTTGATTTTTGAATATCTATATCCGTCTCGCTGAGACGAGTCCGTAGACACCTCGTTTGCGCGGATCGGCCGCATAGAACTCGAAAAATTTCCAAAATTGTCCGAAATTTGCATACCGAGGTTACTTGGTTAGTCAATTTTCCATACTACAGATATTGGATTTTCGAAAATTTTACATCTATATACGAGTGTCGCACATCATTGGACTCGGAAAATTAGCGCCAATTTAAAGGAGTGTGTCTGAGAGAATTTTCTTTCCGCGCCCCATACAAATTTTTTCGAAAAACATACAAATTTTGACTTTTTGATTTTTCCAAATTTTCCACGAACACAGGTTGTTCATATTTTGATCTAACATTGTAGAACTCATTAATCCGCGTAGAAAGAGCCGCTTCTCGGTCTTCTGCATCAATTTTGGAACTTTGTATAGAATTTTGAAAATTTCAAAAACCACATTTTCTTAGAAAATTTAAAATTTTTGTACTAAACATTTTTTGATTTTTGAATATCTATATCCGTCTCGCTGAGACGAGTCCGTAGACACCTCGTTTGCGCGGATCGGCCGCATAGAAATCAAAAAATTCGCCCGCCCGCCCATCCTTTCATTGTCGGGTATATCGACTTTTCAGCATAACATCAAAGATACAAATAGGTCAATAGCATAAAGACATTTTTAGCGAAACTGGTGCAGGATCGTCTTTACCGAGCGTGGGTTGTCGGTCTGGTCGAGATACTCACCTACTGAAGCTCGCGCCGTTAGGGGGACCTGCAACAGAAAAATATACATTAAATTACAATATTATTGCAAATTTTAGGGGAAGTGCCCCATTTCTGATACCGTTTTTATAGTATATTTTCGTTTCAACTGGATAATTGGATAAATAGGATAGGTGTGGAGCACAGCGTGAACGAATTGCATAAATCCTTTGATAAATAAAATTCTAAAGAAATTTTTGTTAATTTATCATATATATAGACGACTCGGCTATAGAGCCACACTTTTTAACTTATACGAGGTATATCTCATATTGAACTCATATTTTTAACTTTTATAATAATTGACAAGGCCCGGTGCTTATATATTAAAAAATTCAATTGATAGTGCAACTTATTTTTAAGCTGCAAACTATATATTTCAAGCTCTATTGGCTATTGATTAGGAATAAGAATACACTCGGACCTTTAAACCTAAATTAACATCTGGATATCGACGGAATAACAGCGAAAATAATTATCTCGCTGTAAACACTCGAGCCTATTGTATACGGCAACGTAGTTAGAATAGGCGCTGAGTAAGGCCACCTGACTCCATCGACCCAGTAATCTTAATATACGTTTTTAAACTTTGACCCCGACTGGCGTAGCCCATTGTGTTGTCCCCTTTTTATTTTATAATTTTATTTTTTGTTTCTATATAACACTTATACAATTTTAATTTTATATTCTTGACCTGACCATGTTCCACTCGCCGCCCACGAAAAGCAAGGAAAATCCTGCTGTCTATGACTCCCGGATGCAGGAGTCACCTTCACCAGAACTCGAACACGAGAAACTGATTAAATTGATCCCTAGCTATGAATTGCGTGATTTTAAAAGAGAAGCGGCTGAATATTATGAGTGCGCGCTTTTTAACCTCAACGAGGCAAGGAACCTCAAAGGCACGTTGAAGGAGGGCGTCACGAAAAACCTGACGAGGCTGCACAAGTTGTTCGGTATCCTGTGTAGTACAGACGACAGCACGTACCCAGCAGCGTCGGTATCCGTGTCTGACCCCTCTTCCTCACCGCCGATTGCTCCTAAAGAACAGACAGAAAGGGTGGACGATCTTGATGTAATCAAGAAACTCTTAGACGAAAACAACACAAAAATGGATGAACTTAAGAGGGAGATTTTGGAAGCAAACGGCAGGAAAATTGACGAGGTAAAGGAAATCATTGGCTCGGACAAGACAGCAACGAATGCAGTAAGAGACGACGATGTCCTCTTAAAAGTCTTGTCCGAGAACCAAAACATTTTAAAGAGTAATACCGACAAATTGGATCAATTGACCGAAAAAATAGCCCTGCAAGTGGTCACCGGGAACGCTCCTACATACGCGGAAAAAGCCGCATCAACTAATAAAAAAGCCCCAGTGACTCCGCCCACCCTTCACTCAGTAGTCGTTACCTCAACGGACAGCCAGGACACTGGAGAGAATGTCCTGGATAAAATAAGAGTAGCGGTTGCAGAGGAGGAGGAGGGCTGGATCCGGGTCGAGAAAGTGCGGAAGGCGAAGGACCAGAAAATCATAGTGGGTTGCAGAACAATAGAAGAGAGACAGAGATTTAAAGAAAAAATGCAGCAAACTGACCAACTCCATGTGAAGGAAATGCAGAACAAAGACCCGTTGATAATATTAAAAAATGTTATCACTAAAAACACCAACGAAGAGATTATAACGGGGCTTAAAAAACAGAACAACAAAATTTTTAAAGATATCGACGAAAATAAATTTAGATTAGAAGTTAAGTTCAGAAAGAGAGCCCGCAATGCGATACTTAACCATGTTGTGTTATCTGCATCTCCCGAAGTATGGTCTAAGATGGCAACGGCCGGTTCAGCGCACTTGGGCATACAGAGAGTCCTCATGGAAGACTATTCCCCACTCATCCAATGCTCAATGTGCCTGGGCTATGGCCATGGCAGAAGATACTGCAAACAGAAGGAAGAAAAGTGTAGCCACTGCGGTGGCGCTCACAAGAGGGATGTGTGCCCGGACTGGCGCGCCGGAACGGCCCCGTCATGCCTGAACTGCATAACTGAGAAAAATGAGTCCACAGATCACAATGCATTCAGCATGGAATGTAAGGTCAGGCAGAGATGGGACGCCCTGGCGCGCACCCGGGTAGCATATCAATAAGGCTGTACAGTGGAGCTGGGTCCGGGGCTGAGCGCTTGATCAGCCATTGTAGTACAGGATAATGTATCCCAAGCGCAATGAGTGTTACGAACAGGTGCACAGCCCCGAATCCGGTTGTGCTAAAAAATATACCAAGAAGGGTTGATCCGGCGGATAAAACTATCCAGACGGCTCAACATTAGGTAGAGAACTGAACTGAATATATTGCAGGTGTAAATATTATCGATAACATTAGTGTAGAGTAGTGCCAAATTGTGCAACCCAGGAAAAAAGGAACATAGGTCAGTCTTAAATCAACGTTTTTGTTAATTGATAAAGCTTCAATACAATTTTGCAATTGATTAAAATAATTACAACAATTTAAAATACATAACTTACTACATTGGTAGTACTAGTAAAACTTTACTGCAAAATTATTCGTAATAACGTGTCTTCTGAAAATTTGAAAACAGGAAGCAAAAAATCGCACCTGTTTGCTGAGTATTGAAAAACTGAGTCTACCAGAGTGCATAAATAGAATATTAATGTAACAGGATTGCTAATCACATAGTTAAAACTGTGTGTAAAATATTTAAAATATTTAAAATAATAACGGTCTAATACTATTAAGTAATATTGTAGGGGGTTTGAATAGTGTCCTACACTGGTGATATGGTGATGATGGGAGTCGAAGGTTGTCACTGATTGTAAATAAAACCGTATGAATTAGAGTATTAAATGAACTGAATTTATTGACTGATACTTATCGACTAAATGATCGCGGCATGTGTAACGTAAACGCTGAGTGGGCATTTGCCTGACCTACATAAGATTATAGTGTACGATTGCTCGTACATCTTGCCATCTCAGACAGGAAGATGCCCAAAAGAGATAAAACTAAATAAACAATTTATAATATGAATTATTAAGTTTAAATGATATAACCATTTGTTAGGTGATACAAGGTGAGTAACAATATATTTGTTAGTAGAATGATTTTTACAAAATTATTAAGAGTTCACATTGATCGTACGCGGAAAAGTAGGCGATGTGCTCACATCTACACTACACATACTTTGCACTGAATGAACTGATTTGCTTTTCACTTTATTTAATTGGATCATTTCAATTGCACTATCACTAACACTCACTGCACCTTCCGCCGCCGCCGGAGTGGGCCCAGAAAGGGGGCCGGAGCTGCCGCGGTGATTATAGCATCGCTGTCGTATCTTCCAGGAAGTAATGATGATGACAATAAATAGTACTATTCCAATGATAGAATAAATAGCTGCATAATGATGGACATTGTGAACAATAAGAGGCGCTATTTCTTGCGCTTTCAAGTTATCAAGCTGGCTTTTCAATTGTACGTAGGCATGCTCATTCTCATATGTTCCCAGGCTATTATAAGGCACTGTAGTATTTAAGATTGAATTCAAAATAGACAATTTTGGCATAGCAATATTTGGCTGAACATTTATATTTCGGTAAAAATTATTGTGAGCATATAAACTAAAGGAGTCTCCCTTCAACGTACAACCTTTACTGATGGTGATGATTCCGTTGCCTGTTAATTGATGAAGGGACATTTGAGAAGCACAGTAGATGCGTACAGAACACGCAGAACAGCATGAAAATAACCAATCGTTGACATGATGCAACTTATTCCAGTTGTTATTACAGGGAGATATTTTTGTCTCGCAGGTGTTCGCTATAGGGTAAGAAGAGTGAGAACCGAGCGAATGTATACCGCAAAATGAATGTTTTATTTTAAGATCGAAAATAGGTGTATTAGCGAGATAACCAACTCCATTGATCAATCCTCTTTTTTGTCGCAATGAACCGTGAGTCTTAAGTAACAAGTTATAATGTTCAACTTCATTAATTTCATTTTGTAATTGCAATATGATATCCGAGTATTGTTCCGTAAAGTGTTTACATAATTCCTTGATTCCCTTGATATATTTCTTCGTGTTTAATATACTATCCCAGTAAGTAGTCATGTTATAATAGACAATTAATTTCCAGTCGTCCTTAACATACTGCAAGTCTGCTATCTTATCAAAAAATAGTCCTTGATTATCATTTATGATTATAGTGTACGATTGCTCGTACAAATATAAAACAACAAAGTAAATAACAAATATAAATAATACGTAAATCTGAATTTAAAAATATATAATCGTAGAATGCAAAAAAAATTGTGTATAATTAAAAATCATATAAAAATAATATCATTAAAATTAATATAGTTAAAAATCTAATCTGTATAACGAACTTAAGATAAAAATGCTAAGTAAATAACTATCATTGATATTATTTAGATCTAAATTGGAAGGATTATAACCAGGTAGACCACACCCAATGTCTGGCTCCGTGATGTATATCACACCCAGTGTCTGGCTCCGAGATGTAGACCACACCCAGTGTCTGACTCCAAGATGTAGACCACACCCAATATCTGACATTGAGATGTTGACCACACTCAGTGTCTGACATTGAGATGTAGACCACACCCAGTGTCTGACTCCGAGATGTTGACCACACCCAGTGTCTGACTCCGAGATGTTGACCACAACCAGTGTCTGGCTCAGAGATTTAGACCACACCCAGTGTCTAACATTGATATGTAGACCACACCCAGTGTCTGACATTGAGATGTTGACCACACCCAGTGTCTGACTCCGATATGTAGACCACACCCAGTGTCTGACTCCGAGATGTTGACCACAACCAGTGTCTTGCTCAGAGATTTAGACCACACCCAGTGTCTGACATTGATATGTAGACCACACCCAGTGTCTGACATCGGGATGTAGACCACACCCAGTGTCTGACATCGGGATGTAGACCACACCCAGTGTCTGACTCCGAAAAGTTTACCATACCCAGTGTATGACATCTCTCTCTGCACTCGGCTCTGGTATTAGCTGGCTTGCTCCCGCTCGACATTCGGATACGCGAGGCAGCCTCGCTCTACCGGTCCAGGCGGGGCGTGCCGGTGCCGGAGCTGTGTGACAGAGAGATCGAGCGTGTGGCTTCCGCTATTGATGCTTCTCTTTCTGCGGACCATATCGTCCTGGAGTATTTATTTATTTAAACCTTTATTGCACAAAATACAATGTATCGCACAATAGGCGGACAATGCTAGGAGCATTGTTTAACAGTCAACCTTTGGGTTAAGCAGAGAATGTATGTGGGTGCACTGTATATACACAAACATATAACCTACATATACCATAGATATAAATACAGTATCATATATACATAATATGTATATATGATACTGTATTTATCATGAGTGGCACTTAATAAGCGGAAATCCTGTTTAAGGTAGATGGGGGCAAGCGGATTATTAAGGATGTTATAGGGTTGACATAAAATATGGAGGTTCCTGCGTTGACGGATAGGTAGCCATTTCAGCTGAGAACGATATTGGGATACATGATCATATTTTCTTAGACAATATATAAATCTGATACACTTATTAAGTAGTCGTTCAAGTTTATTAAGTAGTTCTTCAGTTATATCCGGACTACACACATCAGCATAATCAAGGAGGGGCAAAAAGAGTGCATGGACCAGCATAGTTTTGGTCTTTAATGGCAAAAAGTATTTCAAACGCCGTAAATAGTGAATGATCCGTAGACCTTTCGACATACTTCAACAATATGAGTGTTCCAGGAGAGTTTTTTTATCAATATGAAGACCAAGATCTTTAACTGAAGGGCTAAATGGAATCACGATACCGTCAAATAGCAGAGGCTGCGTGGTATTAAAAACTATGTTATTAATTTGGTAAGAACTTCCCACTACGATTGCCTGGCATTTTTTAGGATTCACGCGAATCACACGGAGTACGTCAGCCTGCTAAACCAGCAAGACGTGGACCAGGCGGATTTCCTGGACGATAACAACCTCCCTACTGTGGTCGGCCGGGGCGAATTTCCTGGAATATAGCAGCAACCACCACAATTTCCCGGGGCCCTTTCCCGGGTAAATTGGTGGCCCAACCATCCCTCTCCATACCTTCCCGGAGGGTGGTGTCGTCAGCCGGGGCGAATTTCTTGGACCATCACATCCCCTCACGCCTCCTGATATTCCCGGGGGTTTACCGAATTTCCTGGAAGATCGTAACTTCCTAAATCCCGTTTTTCCCGATGGTGCTACCGTCGGCCGGGGCGTATTTCCTGGAAGAGCGTAGACACCCTAAACCCGTAGGTTCCCGAGGGAATCACCGTCAGCCGGGGCGAATTTCCTGGACAGTCGTAAAAAGCCCAAATAAGATCCCGGGGGTATCCTCATAGACTAGGTCTGACCTGGTAGTAACGACGGTAGTAACCCCCCTGGGTGCAATCGAATGAAAATAAAATATGAATTAATTTATTTTGTTAGATTTCCTGGGCCAAACGGAAATAAAAAAGAAAATGTCAAAGAAAGATGATGTGCTAGACACACGTCACTTGACATTGACATTATCAATAAATATTTGTTCTTGTTGTTTCCATGATCATCGGTCGGTGGAAAATATTATTTTTACATATAAAAAATTGAGTACAATTATTGCCTATTAAATGTTTTATTGAGTGTTCTTTGTTATAAACAATTGCATATATACGGTAATTTAGATTGCAAATGGACGTCGGCGGCGCCAACAACAGCTAATTAAATTAAATTCTTATCTTATCGCGGTAAGTTGCACGGGGCCTGCCCAGTTCTGGTGATAGCGAGTGCGCTGGAGATGTTTATTTAGTGGGCGTTGCCTGTTTAGAGGCAGCTATGTCCGACAAGCTGGAGGTGCACGGATGCCCGGTGCGCGCGAGCGGCGACCTGGCGGACGCGGGTTGCGACGCGGCGGTGGTGCTGCTGGTGCCGGGCGCGCCGCTGCCGCAAGCGCTGGAAGACTTCATCGTGGCCGCGCAGCACCTCGACGCGGGACTCGCTAAGGTGTGTTCTACTTGCAAACTCGTCAATTACGACTAACAAATTCTGCAAAATAAATGTTAAGATCTGTAACAACTAAAATCAAATTTCAGTTAGGTTTGTGTTCAAACAAACTGGCCTTTCATATCTAAACAAGGCTAAAGAGCTGGTTTGAATACACTACTCACAAACAAATCTTTGGAAAAGTTGTATTCTACAGTAGTTTATCTTATGGAATAAAACCGAAAGCAGCTTGTATTAAGTAGTATAAAAATAAAGGTTATAACCTTTATTTAATATATAGAATTAATTCCTCCCTTTTTCTGTTGGAAGTTGTAAAAGGCAAGTATAGGATCAAGAAAGTATTTCCTTGTACTGTCCCGAGCACCCTATAAATGCCTCGACTGGTGAATAACGGGCCTCTCTTCCCCGACATCTGCCAGTGTGAGTACATCTCTTGTTGCTTGACTCCGACTTTGTGCTTGAACTTCTGACGACGCCGATTCTAATTGTAATATTCTGGAAATAAACAGCAGTGGTAGATTTCTATTTGATTCTTTTTATTTTTTATCTCTTACTCTCGTATAGCACAAACGTTATATTATTTTTTTTCATTATAATTGCCTCATGACTGTGGGACGTGATCATCACAATCAAGACACCTCAATCTTCCTTAAGGCAAACAAGAGTTTGAGCTATGAACTTTTGCAAGGATGTGCCAGCGCCATCTGTCCAACATGTACCTATTGTATTGTAAATGTTACAATTAAAAACAAAAAAAAACAAAATAATTTGTTCAAGCTGAGTGCTGAAACTTTCTTGCTTAGAGGATCGGTATTTTCATTTAATGGGGGAATTCTACATAACTTGTAAATATTTTTTTGAAGTAGGTAGATTTATATATATAGTGGCGACGGCGAGCCGCAACAACTGTTCTTCATCTACACCCACAACCACTCTGCCAAGAGTGCTCGACTAAGAAGAAGTTTTATTTATAAGCATTTACTCAGGTAGTCTTTTTGTTACTAAATATTAATTTAGTTTTCACCAAAGCAGTATTTTTGGGAAGGGTAACATCAGGCAGGTGTCTTAAATATGTTCCAAAGTCATATCTCTGTAACTCTAGCAAATGCTAATCTTGAAATTAGAGAATTAGCTGTGTGACGTTATAGTATTGTAATGTGTTATTGTAGGAATGCGCAGTGCTGAGTTGTCCGCGCGTATCGGGCGGGCGGCTCGTGTTGTCGCCGACGGGCCCGCTCACCGACTACGACGACGTGCGGAGCGTGGGCGAGGCGATGTCCGCGGGGGTGAGGCGGGCGCGGGGCGCGGGGGCGAGACACCCGCTCGTGGTGCTGGGCGGGGGCTCGCGCTGGCCGCGCGCGCCGCTCGTGGCGTTGCTGGGGGCTCTGGAGACGCTGTACGTGCCGCTGCAGATCAGAGAGTCGTTCCCGGAGCGAGCGCATCGGCCGGAGTCGCTGACGGTGTACGCGGAGGGCGTGTCGGCGCCGCTGGGCCGGCTGCTGGCGGAGGCGGCGGCGTTGGAGGCCGGGCGCGGGCTGGCGCGGGACATCGGCGGCGCCGACCCGGAGCGCGCCACGCCGCTGGGGTGCGCGCGCCTGATCCAGGCCGCGCTGGCCGGTGGAGCCGTGTCGGTGCGGGTGGTGGACGACCGCGACCTGCTGCTGGTGGAGTACCCGCTGCTGGCCGCCGTCAGCCGCGCCGCCGACAAAGTGCCGCGACACAGAGGCATGTCATGACGATTGTTGTTTTTGTTACAACTTTAAACCTGAATAAAATAATTTGTGAATATAATGTTCTGGTTGTAAAATCAGTTAGTAGGATTTCATGACCACAACTTTCACTTTACTAAAAAGGGATAGTTCTAGCTCAGTATAGGCAACTATATTCCCCGTGTGTGTGCAGCGTGCGTGGTCCACTTGGAGTACACGCCGTCGCAGCACAGCGAGACGCTGCTGCTGGTGGGCAAGGGCGTGACGTACGACACGGGCGGCTGCGACATCAAGGCGGGCGGCGTCATGGCGGGCATGTCGCGCGACAAGTGCGGCGCCGCCGCCGTCGCCGGCTTCCTCAAGGTAACGGCGGGATTGCGGGCGACGTCGGCATGCTGCTAGTTGTTTTATAGTGCTTTTGCGTCCAAAATCTAAAATTTTAAAAGACAAAGCATTGAGTTAAAAAACTTTGGTAGTGATTTAATAGCGATTTTATTCCATTTAGACGAAGACATTATTTTCATAATAGAAAGTTGCATACTTTGTTTGAATGAAATTTAATTTTTCCATCTGATTTATAATGCCGTTCGCATCGGCTCGGCTCGGACGTGTCGAGTCGATGCGGATGGTATGTCACGCGATTCCGCGTCGATAAGTGTGGGACTAATTTGTTCCATTAGTGTTAATAGATAGTTTACAGCAATAAAGTTCATGAATGATATACGCAGTCGTGCGACATCCTGCGTCCGCGCGTGAAGGTGCTGGCGTCGCTGGGGTTCGTGCGGAACTCGGTGGGCTCGGAGGCGTACGTCAGCGACGAGCTGCTGCGCTCGCGGGGGGGGGACGCCGTCAGAGTGGGCAACACGGACGCCGAGGGGCGGATGGTCATGGCGGACCTGCTCACTGAGGTGTGTCACACTCTATGCTGTTTATAACTTAATAGTGCCATTTTATTTGTTTAAAATTATTAACTTCTTTTTATCACAGCGAGTTAATTGAATTGAGTAAAATTCGGGCCTACATTTTTGATTAATTTTAATATTATTATTATGTCGATTGAGAATTACTAATATTTATTATTAACAGCCAGAATAAAGTTTATTTATTCTTATGCTAAGTTGAACTTGAATGATCTTACCTTGTCGCCTACCCGCGTTTAGACGATCAAAATCCAGTATAACTAAAATTTGATTGTATAATAAAGCCGTAGAGTTTGTTTAATTTAATAATTTATATCATATTTATTATATACTAGCTGACCCGGCGAACTTCGTACCGCCTTAGCGTAAATTTGATTTTCTTAATATTTTTTTCCGTAAGAACCTTGTACAGAGTATTAAAAAACTACAAAAAAAACAAGCCGTTTTCATGCTATGTCGTGACAACGCAAAACAGGTTTTATTTTTATATATAGAGGTATAGATAGTATAATATGAATAAAGTATAATTCTGCATATGATAGCCTAATCCTCGAGGAAGGTTAAAGGTGCATACAAACCACGGGCGAGTGAGACCGCAGGGAACAGCTAGTGTAACAATCCCCGTCGTCAGATGCGCGAGCGCGCGTCCCGCGAGTCCCGGCCGCACCTGTACACGGTGGCCACGCTGACCGGCCACGCCCACCGCGCCTACGGCCCTGGATACACGGCCGCCGTCGACAACCACGCCGCCAGGGCCGCACTACACGCCGAGAAACTGAGCGCGCACGGCGAGAGCGTCGGAGATCCCATAGAGGTCAGATTTTATTTTCTTTTATCTCTATATTCAAAAAATATAATTTATTAAGTACTTTTCTTTATTTATTGTTCCATAAATACTTTATTTTTTGGTTCTTGACTGTAACTTATATTCATGTAATTTTTATGCACAGGTATCTCGCATGCGGCGTGAGGATCTGCAGTGCCATCGCGGTCGGGCTGCGGGAGACAGCCTGCATCAGGCCGACTCCAAGCCCTCCGCCGCCATGCCGCGCGGACACCAGGTAACGGCACTACATTATACGACAGCCTGCATCAGGTCGATGTAGGTTTCTTTACAAAGTCCACGAGGCCAGAGGAATAATCTAACGGCCAGTTATTATACTTTTGAGGTTCAAAGATGTTAGAGTCAAACTATCATTGTCCACAATGTAATGATGTAGCAATGCGTCATACCATACTATAACGTCTGTCGCCTATTTCCCGCAGGGGTGAGCAGAGACAAGATTTCAGTTTAGTATGTCCTAATAGACCCTGTACAATTATGTTCCTGTCTGTGTAGCGTAAACAACGTTCATACATACATCATCATACATCTTGAAAACTAGCTCGTTTATTTTAATACATTTATTTATACAGGTGAGAAATTGATAATGACGTAAACGTAAACTGTTTTTCACTTGTTTGAAAACGAGTGTTATCATCACCGAACAAATCTATAATTATAAACTGTATCAGATCTGTCTGTCTGCAATAGAAACCTATTTTGTTACAAATAGCAATACGGAACATCTGATGAAAAGATGGTTACCGTGGCCTAAGAACCTCTGCGAAACTAGATTTAGGTGCGCGTTGACAACCCTGAAGAGATTCCTTCCGCACCTTTCTAGAAGGTTAGGATCATACATGTTGATGCGTGTGTGTGTGTGTGTCAGGGTCCAGCGGCGTTCCTGGCGCTGGCGGCGGGCCTGGCGTCCGGGCCCGTCCCGTACACGCACCTGGACGTGGCGGCCAGCGCGGGCGAGCTCCCCGCGCCGCCCACCGCCGCGCCGCTGCTCGCGCTCGCCGCGCACTACGGGCTCGTCACAGTGTGAACACGCCCGTACTACACCTACACACACAACGTGGCGGCCAGCGCGGGCGAGCTCCCCGCGCCGCCCACCGCCGCGCCGCTGCTCGCGCTCGCCGCGCACTACGGGCTCGTCACAGTGTGAACACGCCCGTACTACACCTACACACACAACGTGGCGGCCAGCGCGGGCGAGCTCCCCGCGCCGCCCACCGCCGCGCCGCTGCTCGCGCTCGCCGCGCACTACGGGCTCGTCACAGTGTGAACACGCCCGTACTACACCTACACACACAACCTCCCTTACTGATAAATACACATTTCAGTATAGGCACATCAACTGTAACACAGTGCATATGTGCCATCTGCATAAAGTTTTGCTCGTCATTCAAAGATCTAAATAACAGAAAAAACTTTGGCTATTCGTCATTAAAAATTACTATAAGCCCAGATACTGTAGGAAGTATTAAATAAATTGATTTGATCAAACTAATGTAATTATATAGCTAAATAAAAAAAGTACACGACGATTGCGCATAATACTATTTCATAATATATTTTTATACGTTTGTATTTTTCGCATATTTGTATACAAATGCATAATAATGTTAGGTGTTATCACGGTACAAAATTATGTAATAAATTTGTATTTTATTATGTTTGTTTTTTTTTTTATTATAACTCCTACAGCATACAAATTGTAAACCTCAATAAGCTGTCTCGTTGTCATGGCCGTTATGGTTCTCCATGAAGCTCCTTGGTATGTCAGTAATATTGCAAATCAAATTATTTCTTAATCTTCTTAGCGTTTTCCGGCTGCAGTAGTTGAAGTGTTTACTTCGAAGCTCGGGGTCTGCTTGACCAAACCCACGTTAACCCTGATTAATCAAATTAATTTTATTTAATTTTACTATTTCATATGCTTTTCTGTTTTAGGTTTTTCATAATCTCGTCATATAGTTATGTCATATAGTTATGTAAGTGTGTTTGAATAAGTAGGATCAGAATTCATTGTGAAAAATGATTCTGCAAATGATTTGAAATCAGCACACTCGTAAAATAAAACTCCTTCATATTGTCGAACATTTTATTACTATGTATTTTGACAAATTTATGCTCAAAAATTTTGAACTTCTCCCTGGCCTGGCCAGTCAACGCTAAACATTAATTTCTATACAAATATTTTAACTTTAAAACTCTTAATTTAAATTAATCTTAATTTCCTATAAAACTCATAAATATAACAATACAATGTACACAAAACAATAACGTAATAATCGTGTGTCGCCGACCCGCGGTCGGTACAGTGCGGCCCTCACACATCGCACACGAAGCACCGCTAGTTTTCCATCCCGCTCGCGAGATGCTGTCCACAGCCCGGAGCCGCTCTCCGACACGTAACAACTAAACTGTACATAATTATAATTTCAATGTAATACGAAATTATCGCGGAATTTCAATACGTCGTGTCCCGAATTGTGAACCCTGTAACGGAACTCGCGACACGACATCGATTACGTTTGTATTGGTTCGTACAGGGTGGATAGGGCGGTGCCGCAATAAATGATACCTTCTTCCTACTTGAAGCGTTTATAACAAATCATTCATATTGATTATTTAAAAAAAAAAAACTTAATAACGCCGTAGATAAAGTAAACTATAAAAAGTTAAATGGCCTTTGACACTTGCTAAGCATATTTTCTTTACAGGTGATACAATTTTATCTTTAATTTGATAATTAATAAACTAGTTTGTCTGTATAAGGTACCTTCTGTACAATTTATTACGTCTTTATCCTATCCATCTTGTATCTTGTATTATCTATAAACTACCGCCATCTTGCATTGCCAGAGATATAAACGTAATCGGCGTAATCGTGTCGCCCGCGTTTTGCCGAGTAATGGCGCATATCGTGCGTGGCCGCGACCGCACGACACGACGCGACTTTATGTCGTTAATGTCGTGTCGTGTCGTGCGGTTGTAGCGGCTGACTAGCTGCCGCCGGTAACGAGGTATCATCTAATTTACAACTTAACATATGTATGTAATATTCGTGTGAATCGTTTTCGTCGAGTGTTCACAGCACTGAACGCGGCAATACGCTGGACTCGCTGTTTCAAGCCGTTTTATTTATTTATGTTTGTTTGTTTGTAATATCTTTATTGCTTTAAAATACAAAGTAAAAGGAACATTATTAAAATAAGATAATTTATTTGCGGTTGCGAGTTTATTTGGCTTTATTACACGTCGACGTGATTTGTAAATTTTATTTATTAGGTATAACACCAAAAATAGTAAGTTAGATGTGTGTTAGTGTGTAGTTTTTTGGACATATACAATAGCGTCCAACGCTATTGGGACGAAATTAATTGATTTATTTTCCTTTTTTTTATCGGAGTGGAGCCATCGTGACTCCGAGGTGACAAACATTATTTTTCGATTCACATCTCTTCACTCCACACTTCTCTAGTTATACAAAAGATTCAATAAATACAACATTTACTGATTCACCCTCGGTCACGTATATCTCCGACTCCACTCCGCTGCTTAAAAGGCATTTTTTTTTTTTTTTTATTATTAATAATAAGTATATATAATTGACTATCAAACGTAGTTCGGAAAAACTGTCATTTTATTATTAAAACGTTGCATTTTCATTTGAGATAAAATCTTTTAGACGCTGCTTAATGGCATAAGCATTTCCGCAACTTAATTAAATTAAATATAATTTGTTCGACACACGCCACAGCCGGTCCAGCGCACCATCAACGCAATCTCTCGCACAAACACAAAGCAAATACAAAAATTATAAACTTCAATACATCTAGGAAAACGCGTTCGCTCTCGAATGTAAAACGAAATAAAAAATACCGGGCGGCCCTCGGGACCGGCCCGATCACAGAAGGTTCACGTCACTACTTACATTACACGTCAAACGGGCGTCCGGCCTCGACGGATCAAAGGAGATCGTTTAGAATGGCGGTCATCATGTCTTATATTTTCGGACTGCTAGAATCAGAATTGACAATATCTACTTCAGTACTTTCTTGCAGTTTAACATGTACTTAGCTATTTCTTTGTATTTTTGTGCCGGGGCCATACTGACGGCAAACGCCGGTAATTATCGAAATCATCGTTTTTACTTATAGAAAGTGTGTTAGTTAAATTTTAAGATCTTTCTCGGGATAATTTGACTTCGGCATAAACAACAGTTGAGTGTTTAGTGACATTGTTACTGAGAAATTTAACTTGACAAAGCGGCCACGCCACGTTGCAACATTTATCGCGATAATGGACGTTGATGTTATGCGTCATTCGACAGTGTGGCCCCAGCAATAGATTTTAGTTGTGTTTTTATACATTGGTATGTTTCTCGCTTATTATATTTTCGAAAGTAATTATAGTGATGCAATACATAATTTACTTCGCAGCTACAATCGCTGCAAAATAAAGCTGTCGTACATTACGTTCCACTGAGGGCAAGGTCTCCGGTTCCAAAACTCACGGCCACCGCTTATCAATTTTGAAACTTAATAAAATATAATACTTAAAAAAATACTTTTTTATAGTACTTATTTACAATAGCGGAACCGAGCACATATAACGAGTGGAAATAAATGCAGCGCCCGTCGCATCACTGTTTGTCCCAATCGTGTCGTCACTTGCGAGGTTTCCTTTGATCTGTGGCGGCCGGTCACTGGTATTATGCGGAGAGTGGCTAGTCCGACGTGGCGGCCAGCCGCAGCCCGAGCGACAGCGGGGGACCCACGCTTGCCCCCACGCCCCCCACACTCGCCCCCACGCCCCCCACACTCGCCCCCACGCCCCCCACGCTCGCCCCCACGCAGGGCCCCCCGCCGGGGCACCCCACGGGCGGCTCTTCGCTCCACGGCTCCGTCTACTGAAACAACATACAGTATTAGCAATTGTAGTATTAGTCCATTTGTTTAATTAATAGTACATTACTATCGAGGCCAGGAATGCCATTTATGGCCGAGTTATATTGCAAGGCCGAAGCGCAGCTGAGGCCTTGCCAAGTGCTTTTAAAAGGACGAGGCGAATCCGAGGCCTTTTAAAAAAACGAGGACGTAAATTGCAATTTCGGCCGAGGCTTGTATAGTACTTTACTTTCTCTGAAATCCTCTTGTACAACCCGGTACAAATAATTCTATACAGCGCCATCTGTGATTGATGTCGTGAACTAAACGAAAACAATAATATCATTGAACTAGCTTAAACTTCGTATACATTTTAAATATTTCTAAACACCTCTTGAGACGAAACAACATCGTATCAAATTTTAAAATGGCGTCAACAATAAGCCAGCATTTTCTGTGTTCTTTTTTCAAACTTTTTGAAATGTTCATACATATTTTTAAACGATAAAAGAACTAATGGTTAGTAACAACCTCACAAAAGTATTTATTTATTTATTTATTTATTTATTTCTCGCTTACATGTACATAATATGAAGAAGGTGGAATTACATAATTTGGTAAGAATGTACATAAACCCAGGCTGGGTGTTGCGAAGTCTTTGAAGTGGTACCAAAATCTATACATTACAATTTAATTAATGTCGAAATAAAAATAAAAATAATGATAATAAAATAAGTAAGTATGTCAATAAGTAATGTTTAAATGAATTAAATTAATTAGATGAATTAAATGAATACGTCAGATAGTATAAAATAACAATGAAACCTATGTCATGATACGGTTGAGAATTCTCCAAAACGTGGAAGTAGCCACCTGCCCTTTTTTTTTTATAATGTATCGCTCAAATATTCTTCGATTGAGTAATAGCCTTTGGGCAGTAGCAATTCCTTCAGCTTTTTAGCAAATGTTTTATCATTTTCCTCTAAACGCAATGATTTCGGTAATTTATTAAATATTTTTATTGCACTTACATACGGGCTGTTACTATGCATTTTTAAATTGGATATTGGAAACATTAATCTGTCTTTGTGTCGTGTATTTATTTTGTGTATTTCTTTTAACTGGGTGAAGAGATGTTTATGTTTTCTTACAAATGTGCATAGCTCTAGTATATATATTGAAGGT
Organism: Apomyelois bistriatella; assembly: GCA_947044815.1. Lineage (NCBI taxonomy): Eukaryota > Metazoa > Arthropoda > Insecta > Lepidoptera > Pyralidae > Apomyelois > Apomyelois bistriatella. The sequence continues at coordinate 61,557 of OX345712.1, forward strand.
AAGGTCAAAATTTTTTTATTTATAAAAAAGGGTTTACAGCTGTGTCTGTATGGCAGATTACATAAGATACGTACACATTTTTTCTGTAGTACAAAAAGGTCGGGAGCATCTACGCTGTTGCCCCACAGTATCACTCCATATTTAAGCCATGAGTACGCGTAGGCATAGTAAGTCGTTAATGCAGTTTCATAATTCGTGTTTACTTTTAAGATACTCAGTGCATACGTAAATTTTGCTAGTTTGCTCTTAACATTTCTAATATGATTTTTCCAATCTATATATGAATCTATGGATATTATATATATCCTAGAAGGTTAAAGTTTTTGACTTCTTCAATATTTTTATTTTCTATGGTCAAATGTAGTTTTAGTGGCTTTTTTTGTCTTGGGTGAAATTGAATAATTTTAGTTTTATTTATGTTAATCTCTAAATTTTGATTGTCTAACCATGATTTTAATTTGTTGATGTTTTGTAGTAACATTGTGTTAGCTTCGTTTGATGTTTCACACTGAGTGTGAACACAAAAGTGTCCAGCAATTTCCATTAACGACCGCTAGAATAGGTTTTTTTTTGGTAGGCTGGCCAAAGTGAAACTAAAAAACCTAATTTATGAAAACGTGTACATTAAAAAACCTCCATTAGCGGCCGGCAATTTTTTTTTTTAATTACATTGTTGTCTTAGTCCAGCAATGAGTCTATTGACGTATTGTTTTTTTTTTTAAATAATGAGGCTATTTCCAAGCATGTGGAAGTAAATTACATTGTTGTCTTAGGCCAGCAATGAGTCTATGGAGTATTGTTTTTTTTTTAAATAATGAAGCCATTTCCGAGCAAGAGGAAGTAAACCTAATTTATGCAAACGTGTACATTAAAAAAAACCTCCATTAGAGGCCGCCATTTTTTTTAAATTACATTGTTGGCCTAGGCCAGCCAGTAATGAGTCATTGGATTGTGTGCGTGTGTGTCTCTGTGAGTGTGCGTGTGTGTCTCTGTGAGTGTGCGTGTGTGTCTCTGTGAGTGTGCGTGTGTGTCTCTCTGTGTGTGTGTGGTACGCACCGTTGCCAGTACATGCTTGAAGGTCTCGTACGTGAGCCAGCAGATGGCTGCGGCCGGCATCTGGTACAGCACGCGCGCGCTCACGCCGCGGAAGAAGGCGAGCGGCCCCCCCGCGCGGAGCACGGCGGCCGCGGCCTGCAGCAGGCCGTCCGCGCGGACCGCCTCCTGCGGAACGGAACCAGCGTTAGTGTCACATCACACACACGTCGAGCGGGTGCCGGCTGCCGCTAGCGCCCCACACACTCACCTGCGTGTTGAGCACGGTCTTGCACACGTCGAGCGGGGTGGTGGCAGCTGCCGCTAACGCCCCCGCGCAGGCCCCGGAGGCGGCGTGCGCTCGGGGGTCGTAGGTCCGACCCGGGTTGAGCGCGCTCTGACACCACTCGTACGTCACGAAGTGCAGCGCCGTGTACGGCACGTTCATAGCCACCTACACACGGTGAGGCGAGTTAATCTCAGGACGGTCGAATAAAAAAATAACTCAAAAGCACAATTTTTTAATAGCACGGCCTATGAAAATAATAGGTTTTTTATTTATAATTGGCCAACGCGGAGTTTTAAGATTAACCTCTCTTGGAATAGAGGCCAATGCTAAATAGTAGGCAAAAGTTAGTGCTGATGTCTATAATGCTAGGAGTAGCCACCTGTGTGCCGTATGAGCGGTAGAACGCGCGGATGCCCTCGGCGCGGTACACGCCGCGCGCGCACTCCCACACGCCGCGGTACTGAGAGTTCAGCATCTGCATTCGTTGCTTCACCACTGTAAAACAATGTAGTACATTACTGTCGACGCCGGAAATAAAGCAATTTACGGCCGAGTAATATTGCAAGGCCGAAGCGCAGCTGACGCCTTGACAAGTCCTTTAGAAGGACGAGGACGTAAATTGCAATTTCGACCGAGGCTGGTACAGTACTTTTCTTCCTCTTAAGAGGAAACAACATCGTGTCAAATTTTATATTGATGCAAACAACAAGCCTCCTTTTTTTTTAATTTTTGAAATGCGCATTCATAGCTTGAAACAATAAAAGAACCAAATGGTTGGTACAAACTTAACACTTTCGCGGACAGTAAACGAGATAACAATAACAGTTAATTGTTATCTACGTCGAGAGGCGTTACTGTCAGCGAAAGTGTTAACCAAGTGTCCAGCATTTGCCATTACCGTTCGCCAGAAACATACTTCATTGTTCTTTAAAATGCTGTAACAACCAAATTGCCAAGACAATTCATCATTTCAATTTGAGCAGAAAAGAAGCGAACCGGAACCAAATGGTACAAATTGCTACGTTCAAGGTTGCGTCATTAACCATAACACACAGTCCACATGAAAATAGGTAATTATATACAAGCAACTATAAGACTGGGAATAACCTCCATACAATGAGAACACCAACCAACTGTGAATGTCTCATGGCAGGGATGACGACTAGCTGCATCGCGCGGTAACACCCGCCCGTGGTTTGTTCATACTATAGCAACAGAATACCTAATAGTACTTGATTGATTGATTGATTGATGGATGTTATAGAAGGGTAATTTATTTGGTTATTTTGGATGGTATGGCTTAATGCAACACAAATGCAGCGATTACTTATCGTGAAAAACTGATAACAGCTTAGGGCAGACATAAACAAGAGGTATATAGGAAACAAAACCCGGCATATCGTATTAAGCTATTTATAAATCATTATCTCACTCTACAACTCGATCATTACATGAATAGTCTATAATATCCTCATTCGTAGGTACTTATGATATAATAATAGAGTCGATGCGTGTAAATAATTCGTGATAATGCGAGCCTCTATTTCTCTCCTCTGTGCAACCAATGTTATAATTAGGTTTCTACAGTTGCCAACTTTCGGTTTGTTTTGTTGACGGGTGAAAAAAGCCTATGACTTGCAGTCCGCGCCATTTACACGTATCCCATCCCATTCCAATAATATTATACAGGGGAAAGTTTGTCAGTATATTTGTTACTTCTCCAGGCTCTAACGGCTGGGCCAATTTGTATGAAATTTGGTATGGAGGCGGAGGATACCTTGGATTACCATATAGGGTTTTTATCCCCAAAAGAACGTGATTCCCGTAGGTCTGGTAAAAAGTCTGATAGTCAATAACGCTTGTATGAAATGAAATGAAAAAAATAAAAATTACAAAATTTATTTGTATTAGAAGATGGAGCTGCGGTGTATGATTAAACCTAGTGGATGTAGTAGGTATGTAATAAATGTTTTATACTTAATGACTTCCATTATATATAGTAAAAAAAACTAGTAAAACCATATTTTCTTGATTTATCTTACACACGAAAGTTAAAATACTTGAAGGCTCTCGCTTCGAGTATTTTAACTTTATATTAAATACATTATCAATGGTGTTTTATTATCGGAGCGATAAAAATGTTTTTCCGGAGAGTAGGTAGGTACCTACCTACCGCGACCACGCGGCGACGCGACGGCATTGCGCGATAGCCGCGACCTCTAGCCATGTGGTGTTAGTTTGTTATTTGTTACCTCGCCATACAAGACAAGAGATACGAGCGATGGAGGATGAATAATAACTAATTGGCCGCTATCTGAAGTTCACTGACTGGCCTATATAAAATGGCGAGCGCGAATTATTACATTTTGTTCTGTTTGTTATAAAAACATATTAGCTATAAACACAGGCAAAGTCATAGCACATACACTTTAAAAACATGTTTTTTTTTATTTTACAAAAAGTACGTCTATTATCCATTATGTGGTAGTAACTAGTAGCCAATTACCTAAACCTATAGAAAGCTATAAAAGCTCAACTGATAGAAGGTAGTTACCGTAGCCTATGGTCACCTGCAAAAAAATCACCTGCAGTTTAAATAAAATAATCGGTCTTAAAATTATGGTTTCCAATGAAATATAAGTACAGCCTGAAGAAAGAAAAATGAAGAGACGTATCGTTAGAAGTTATGTATAAAAACTTTAAGAAAGTTTTTTTTCATCTTAAATTGATGTGATGTGAATAAAGTTAATTTAAATTTGAAAATTAAAGTGAACGCAAGAGCAACAAGAAATAAACAAGAATAATTTTCTGAATATAATTGGGAGGCAGAGGTCACAATATGTTTTGATTTCGAAGTCTCCCAATGGCCGTTTTGTTTTTATGTACTACAGATAAGGAACTCATGCTCTAAATAATAACTTTATAATATAAACATCAGTTCTAAAAAACAGTAACAATCGAAACTAAACCGAATAATGTTATAATGAGTGGCACTTGTGGACGATTCTACCAAACGCATTCCCAGGGAGGGTTGACGTCTGCGAGGCCTCTTAATGCAGAATCTTATATAATGAGGTACAAAATAAGGTACAAGTAAATTATTAAAAATCAGCAAAGAACAAAATGAACTCGCGTGGAGAGGGTTCCGTACAATTTATTTATTTAATCATAGGAAATTGTACAACATTAAAGCAATTACACTGAAAAAAGTTGCACAATAAAGTAGGTATTAATATAGAGGTAGTATACGTATATAGTAGGACACAATGCCAAAGTCAAGTGATATATTTTCCGGATGTGAACGTATTTCCAACTGATAGCATTCTTTTAGCTTCACCTGTAATCTACAAGCAATAAAATAATGTTTTTTTTTCAGGTATACTGTACCTATTTACAATTTTATGTTGAAAGTAAAATCGATTAATGTGTGATCGTGCACTCACTATTATTATTAATATCATTTTATATAAATATTAGTGTTCCGGTGTTCACTTATTGATAAAACATGCTGAGTTTTGTATTTACGCGAATAAATCTCATTTTCATATACTTACATTTTTACAACATTCAAGCCTCATAGTCACGGGCGTCATAAGCTAATCACCGTAATCTTAAAACAACATCAGTTTTTGTGCCCGTAATAGTACTTACTAGCTGTAGCCCGGAGATCCGCTCCCGTGGTAATTCCGCAATAAAATATAGATAATGTGTTGTTTCAGGGTCTAAGCAATCTCCATTCCAAATTTTAGCCAAATCGGTCAGTCATTTTCCTGTAAAAGAGTAACGAACATCCGTACAAACTTTCGCGTTTATAATATTAGTAAGATTGTGTTACTTTCATATTTGGACAACACGAGTAAGAATTTTTGGATTGCTAGATTGTTAATTTGGTAAACAGTAACTTGACACTGAAAATTTCCCTGTGCCCGACTGAATAACAGAAAAGGTCAGTGTATTGTTGTACGCGGCATGTACACATCGAAGCAACGTCTGTACCAATTTAACGCCAGGAAACCCGGAAGCTCTAAATATATGTACTCAGACTATGTGCTAAACAATGTAACCAATATAAAAAACTATAAGTAGGTACCTGCTGAGATTTTTTGTAGTCATTATTTATACAATACAATAGGCTACTTGACTCGTATCAATTTTGATGCAACAAATGTTTATTTATTTCAGTATTTGACCCACGAAACCGAAATATATCGATCTCCGCTAAGGAAAAATGCAAGATAGCATTATATATTCAATTTCAAATTTATTTAAAATTCGGAACTGTCAAAACGCGGGCCGGCCATCATCCGCCATGACGTGACGCAACTACTGTGGTAAATTGTCGTTCAGACCTATAAACTGTGGAATCGCATGATTTTCATGCGATTCTGTGGTTCTTGGAGAGAATCAGGTTTCAAAAATAGCACCTTACAGAACAATTACGTCACAAACCTCTGCAAAAATGGCCGACGGTGTTTTCGATAGGATTTTAAAAGTAAACTTTTGAAATAAAGTTTTGCTGCTCTAGAGGGCTCAGAAAAATGTAGAAAAAATTGTGCCAATCTAAACAAATATAAATAATTATTTTAAACAAAATACATGTCAACTAGCCCATTGATGTAAGGTGTGTACACGGCGACGTGTAGTAATGGCATGTATTAGAAAACAATACGGAATTCGTTTTCATCGCACTTCACAAGAGATAACTCACGGACGTTATTATTCATGAATTATGGATTTCAAATTTTCGTGTACATTTTTTACAACGCGGTAAGCGTTCATCGGGCCGGTAGCCTACATCTAATAATAGGCATTCGTAACACAATGCTTTTAGGCGTTTAAATATGAATTTTAAATTACTATTCAATATTTGTCACAAAAGTGAATTTGTGAGAATGGATATTTTTTTTTTCTTCTTTACGAACGGCGAAATTGAATCTGCAAAATTTGGAATATTTGGATATAGAATAATAAATTTTAATTTAATTATCATGAAATCGGAACGGATACTTGTTAAAACTAGAGGTTATTTAGGAACTTTAGGTTTACACAAAGATCGTTTGAACGCAATCTACTGGATGGACATTACATTTTCTGGACGGACTGGGGACGTGAAAAGACATAAGTACCCATGACAATAATAAATTCAATAAGATCACGGCATTAAATCCAGCATGTGAACAGCGGGGTGTGTCAGCGGGAGGAAGGGGAGGCTCGGGCAACCTTGACCTACGGCGCGCCTGCGCGGTGCCGCCCATTCGATCCGGCGAGACGGGTACCATGTGATTCCCGTGGAGCTCGCAGCTGAGACAATTTTCTCGGTCTGTCAGATACGTTTTGTCGTCTCTATTATTCCAATTTTAAGCATATATTCCGTCTGGAACTCGTTCGCATACTGAATTGTTGTCGAAGATTAAAGGTGATTTAATGAGAAACAACAATACACACAAAATTGGGAGAGTTCTTAATGCCGCTTCCGTTAAAAGTTGACTAGTGAAAATATTACGTAACAAAAACATTAAACTCATTTTTACTTTTATTAGGTTTCCTCCTCATAACCAGTGCCGCCAAAATTAGCACCATGATAAAAGCTTACCCTGGGCTTTGAAGCGTAAACTTAGGTTGTAACTGTGATGCACGTGCAGATAAAGAAGTTTAAAGTCTTTTAATAATAAAAGTTCTTTGTTGCAAGGTTGGTGGATGAGAGCCACTCGGGAAAAAGTGTTTGATTGCTTTTGCACATGTATTGTATTAATTATATTGAAAATGCTCGGTGAAGTCCTACACCAGTCCGAAAACGATACAAAGAAACCGCTACATCTTGGTGGTGTTACTCTCGCGCTGTCCACTCGTGGCCTTTCGCCGCAGTACCCAGTAATTTCACTGTTGCTTTATGTTTTCAAACCGGACCGAACCGAACAACAATACTAAGAGTGCGTTACCCTGGCAGGAAAATGCACTACTTAAATAAAAAAATATTGCGTAATTAGTACTAATTGAAAAAAATGTAAAATTCGATGCCTACTGGAGTAACGCGCTCCAACAGGAAAATTCTAAACGAATAATCGGAGAGAGAGAGATATGTTATACATAGGCACTGTTTAGCGGCAGAAATAAGTGATATATCCTCCGTGGAGTAACGTATACAAGCAGACGACTTAGTACAAAGTCTACCCATGGTGAAAGTATTGGAATGGTCTATTATTAACCCAGACACCACACGGCTATCACAAACAATCCTACGGAAACAACGTGCGTTTTCTGTCAACGACATCGGTTGTACGACCACAATGTTATACAAACATCGAGTCGTGGCCCGCGGTACTATTTACAACCCGAGCAAATTGACAGTGCATCTAGTCAGTATGGCGGTCCTCACTTGTACAAGTAATTCGCACAAGTCACATTATATGTAGGCGGGCTTTCCCAGCGCCGGAGACGTGTTGACTCATGCTGCTTCCCGTGTTTGCGCGCCGGCGGCCAGTTTTCCTTGTATGCGAGCGCGGTGCAGCTGTATTGTTTACTAATCAGCCCCTTAGGCAAACTTCACCTTTTGGATGCATAACTTTTATCTATTTCTTCGACGCCCTCTTTTTAGCATAAACGACCTGAAGGATTTCAACATGTAGTGACAGGTATATTAACATACAGTCGACTTATATATATTTTTCAATGTAATTAATTTGTTTATTAAAGCAAACAATTTGTATGAAAAAAAAATCATGTTTGATTTTTTAAATAACTGATTTTTATTTTGACAGAATTTCCGTTTTACGTTTCCAAGGACTTAAGACACTTTTTTATAGTTGTCACTAGCGTAAATAGACTAGGGTGGCCGCGCGCCCATCTTCCGTTTTATATTTTTTTTACTTACTGAGGATAAGGTCATTTACCTCGCATTAACATATTTCAACATTTTCAAACGTGAAACATTTCGCGAAAAGCAGCGGCTAGACAACGCCTGTTAGGTTTTTGCTGGTATAGTTACGGCAGGTAATATAATAATGTTATTAGGGTTGGAGAGACGCATGTGCGATCAGCGGTGATGTGTTCAAGGAGAGCGCGCCGAGGCCGAGCTATCCGCACTTGTGTAGTTTTTCTAGGAAATTCAGCTGCCCGGGAGGAAAACGATGAATGAACTGCCGATACACAAGCGAGTAAGCAGATAAGTATGCAAATCAAAATGGTATGTTTTTGCACTATATAAAACATTCCTTAAATTCAGTCTATTAGGTTTATTGGCTTAACCTAGGGAATCACTATCAACTTTCTCGAAAACGAAACCGGGAGACCAAGAAACAATTAATAAGATATCTACCTAGTAGATAGTGATATTAATTTTGTCCACAAGTCCAGTCTCAGCGGCGCAGGCGCACATAGACTGGCAGGCGGTAGCTATATGAGTGTAAAGCCCACCAGGACTTTGAGCTACAGCATGTTAGGAAGCCTTTTCTTTTTAAAGCGGGTCTTTGTGTAAATAAACGTCTTATGTATCATTGTCTAGATAGATAGAATGAAAGTATAAGTTGCTTACCTTCGGCGGGGTTGGAGACGGCATCGTGGACCAGCGACGCCAAGCACCCGGACAGACCTGCAACGCGAACACGTACACATCAATAACAAGTTTATTAACATATTAAAATATGTGGAAATTCATCTACTTCAAGTCAAAATTATTCAAAGACAAAAGTTTTACAGGTAAGGTACAAAGATAAACAAACATCCCGCCCGTCTCCCGCAGGGGTAGTCAGAGGCGAAAGATGTACACTTGCTGCGATCCTTACAGACTTTCCTCGCTTACCTCCACACTCTCGCCATACATGATCATATAAAGTTTTGGCATTTACAAAAGCATACAGCAAATTTGTGACTTACAGTCATAGTGTTGGTTCGCTGTTTAAACAAGAAGACTTTCACGATAACCAACCGTATCAAGAGGACTTTATTGTTTCATAATAATAAAAAAACAAATCAATAATGGTCAAAAACAAGGGTCTGGAATCGTGTGTGACAATCAGAGCAGTTGCTTCATTATTTTTATATACAGTTTAGTAGGCAAACAGGCATACGGCCCACCAGATGTAACGGAACACCGTAGTAGCCAATTAACGCCTGTACTACAAGAGGTGTCACGTGTCACATTTCCCCCCCACACCCTTAGGAAATGTATTCACGCCTATACCGCCAAATCCAGGACCATGATAAAGCGTATCCTGGGCTCTGAAGCATAAGCTGAGGATGAAACTCGGAAACACGCGACGAGGATGATTGTGTGTGAGAATCCTACTTCCTACTAATATTATAAATGCGAAAGTGAGTTTGCTTGTTACGCTTTCACGCCCTATCTACTGCACCAATCTTCCTAAAATTTCGCATGTACACATAGATAGAAGTATTGAGAAGGACATAGGGTATCTTCCATCCCGGGAAAAATCACTGTTCCCAAGGGAAGTTCAAGTGGGCGAAAGCTAGTAGAGTATATATTACCGTGTATGACGTGGTCGTGCCTGTGCCTCGTGAGGTGTGAGAGCGTCCGCTTGGCGTGCTCGTAGGTGGCGAAGTAGCAGGCGTGCGCCGGGCCCGCGCCGGCCACCACCGCCGACATGCCGCGGATGGGCCTGCAACACATACAATATACATATTAAATTAAATCTATATAAATTTAAAAGCGAAACGTCTGAGATGAGCATACTGCGCTGGATGTATGCAGTGTCGCTGAAAGAACGCGTGTAATTACCGCGTAGAAATCGCCTACAATGGTACTATCACTTTTTACGGAAACGTTTTAGTAGGCAAGTTACATTGGGAGTGGCTATGCATCCTCCTCCGTGGACTGGCAGAAGGGACTAACCCAAAATATGCTGACTTGACGTCGCGGCGCAGGATATGCGTTGCATACTAATGGTGTAATGGCCGAACCAACAACGATGTCCAAAACCAAGCTAAGTGGAGTAGAAAAATAAGGGTTGCTTCCTGAAATGGGGATGAAGATGACAAAAAAGCTATTTTTTCTTCTTTAATAACAATTTGAAAACTGCTTGACTTGTTAAACTTGAATTTAGTACAGATTGATTTATTGTGGAAACACTTTCCATAATGTGAGTCTGCCTACTCCATAGTAAAAAGCCAGACGTCATCTGGCTAATTGTTAAAATTGATCACTTATACTACTAGCAGTAATCTAAGGTTATTTCCTCGAGTTCGATGAAGTTTGTCACCAAGATTGCACAAAAGTAGCAGTATTGTAAATAAAATGTATTTAACTACCTAACTTAAGCATTAGGTAAGCTGAAGATTAGGCTCAATTTAAAAATACTTAAATGTACGACACCAAGTTCACGTCACGTCATTGAAAATAATATTAAGACGTTTATTTGTCACTCAAAATTACTTTGAAGGAAAAATATTATAAGATCATTTTTATACAATATGGAGTAAGAAAATGGGTGCTACAAGGTTGCATCTTAGGACCCTTTGATTTTATAAGTATCTTTAGAATAACACTTCTTTGATATGTACAATGCTGCCAAATAAAACAGCTTATAACCGTCTTAAGTTATTGCATAGAGATATCATTTTCGAACGTCACGCGAAGCTTGGCTTGCTTCGTTTTTTGTTAGCTCTTCATTGTGATCCTATGTGACAAGGTCGTGCCCCTGCAGGAATCGATTGGACGAAAAACTGGTTCATGGTTCTATAAGAGACATGATACTATAGTATTTTTAACATATTTTTTGTAAAGCATTCGCCAACGGGCTTAATAATTAATGAATGCTTTATATTTCGGGGCAGCCAACGCCAATGCCAAGGACAGCCAATCGATCCCATTCATGGCGTGTTGCGTGCCACCGCACCGCCCCGCCTCCGCGTATTCTGAACCCAAAATACTATAAATGTTGATTGTTGTCAATTTTAATGTAACTAGGTACAAAAGTGAAGTACGAGTACATAGGTGTGTTGTAAATTTTGATAAACGAAGTAATCGTAAAAATGGGGGAGATGATAACTACAGAAATCAGTTGATCTTTAAGATTTCAAACAAAACACAAATGATCTATGGGATTTGTATAAAATACAAAATCTTGACGTCATCACTTTTCATCGTCAAATTGTCAACCTATAGAAATAACAATTAAAAATAAACTGTCAACCCCTGCGCGATTTCTCTATCTGGGGTAAGTTTTCTTAGAACTAATGGGTTCGATATTTACAGTACATTTACTACTTAAATAAGCGTTACGACCTAATGCTATTATGAAGTATATTCTATTCTCAAAACCACCTAATAAAAACAAGAAGAACAATTGTCCCACATGGTTAGCAAGTAGTTTTCATTAACAAGGTTGGTGTTCTCGCGTAGCATTACTGTGTATATTGATTTCTGAAGCTTGGTTGAGATATGCCAAACGATTGCACACGTAGAAGTACTTATAAGTAGCTATTGTAAGATAGTCTTCCTAGAATCGCAGAAGCACTCAATGCATCTAAAGCGATAGAAGATAATAATACAATAGGTAAAGTAAACGGAGGCATATTTATCTAAGTACACAATGTTATTAGAAGCAAACAAGCTTGTCCGTGACCAAGCGACGCTGATAAGAGTCGCCGAGTCGACGCCGCTCGTGCCATGGACGATACCCTCAAGACAAACTCTCACAAGATAGGGGCAGGATAGGTACATCGTCTGTCGACATATACCATAAACAGACTTAGTTAATGTTATTTAAGCATATCTGCCAAGCCATGACCTTTTTATGTGATACATATTTAATAACGACGCTATTAGTATATTAATAGAGCACTAAGTCTAATTAAAAAAATAAAACTACTTAATCGATCCTCGTAAAAAAATAACAGACTATCCAAAGCAGTGTTTCTTAGACAGTAATGGCAAAACACAGAAATGGACTTTGAGATGTATAATGATGAATGACAACTGTCGTAAATCGTGGACTAAACCGAGTATTACCTTAATAGTTGATGGCGATAAATTGCGGACAAAACAAATGCGTGATATCTGGTCATATTGCGCCAAAATTATGGTTATGTTACTATAATATGTTCAACAAATAAAGCATCTTGAATCTGGAAAAGTAGCCTTTGTTTGACCCCCGGTCTTTAACATTCATGCTAAATTTCATCAAAATTGGTCCAGCGGTTTAGCTGTGAAAGAGTAACAGACAGACTTTTAACACGCGTTATATGGAAGTATGGATTGTAACTGATGACATCAGTGAAAAACGGATAAACGCAAGAAAGATTGCGTTGTCTAATAAACTGTAAAGGACTTACTAACGTCATTCGTACTACAGACCATATTAATGTTATAAATATGATGGAAAATACCACAAAACATCGAGTTAAGGTGCTAATTCTAATTTCTATTTGACTAGACGGCAAAAAATAATAGCGTTAACAAAAAATCAATAATTTGAGATAAAAAATCAAAATCAATAAAGAGAGAATAACTCAACCAAGTATTAATCAAGTGTTTATTCATTAATTCAACGCTAAAACTCTAGATTGCTTAATGGCGTCTATGAATGGAAATCCTGAAAAGCCGGTCTTTTCTAATAGCAATATTTAGTGTACTGTCAGCGAACGCATAACGCATCAGAGAGAGAGCGATCGGAATCGGCGGAACTGCGCGATTTCTAATTAAACCAAATGATTGCTTCCTTTAAGTGCTACATATTATATTCGCGATGAGACGCACCGACGTGCCTAGTTTCGGTAGCGGGTACGCGCAAATGAAATTAACCTTCGATCGTTTTCATGTAACCGGTTTGGACGCACGCGATTTACATAAAGTACATACATAACTCGTGCCGGATCAACGCAATGTAACATCATAACATGTACATCATTGTCAATTTAGAGTCAGTTCCTCTTTTTGCTGCTGCTGTTTTTTATTTGTTTAGCATCTTTAAGTATAGTATTAGGTACATGTTTAACTCTGGCTTCAATTTAACTATTTATAGACTAACTATAAATAGTTAAATTCGTCATGCATAACGAAGATAGTACTACTAAACTTATGCTTCATAGCACAGATTAACGAAATATTTGTGCGGATCAATAAGTATACATATATAACATTGTTACTCTAGATATGACTTTTATTTGAATGAGTCCTCCCTCTGGGAAAAACCAGAAACAGACTCAAAGACAAACGTCAAATTCATAACTGACAAAATTAGGTAATAGCCATTAAGATGCAAAAGCAAATAATAAGAGTGACGCTACTCGAACAAACAAATTAAGAGTACATACATATATCTCAGTGAATGAGTGCTCGACCGAGACTGCAGTAGATATATTGGCTTTGCGGCTCACCGCAATATTGACACAACAAAATAATTAATTTCCTTTCGAATTGACTAAATATAGCGTTAAAATTTGCATATTAGTCACACGTCTCGTGGTTGCACAACTTTTTTAATTTTACAGCACGAAAAATGACAAAAAAGATTTTATTTTATTGTTTTATCTTTTAGATCTCAATGGACTGAAAATAATTTTATCCAAATATCTGTACTGTCCCAATCAAAATTCGGGAATGTTGCAGACTTGGCAGTAACAAAATTTTTTATGTCCTTTTATTTACAGACCATCAGATAATAATCATAATTTAATACCTTATGGATGTGATACTCCATCATCGAGGGATGAAATCAATCAATACCATTACCAAGGGGCAATAGGAAAAATATATGGTAAAAATTATACAGAAGAAACTTATTCCGAGCAAAACAATGAGACAGGACGAGATAACGAACATCATATGACGTTTGTTGGTTCACCGCAAACATCACTCAAACAATGCAACTCTACAAATAGGTTACTCACTTTTTTACTAACTGGCTTTGAACAATATATTTAAATTATTCGTAATTATATTTTTGTTATTCAACAATACGAAAGTGAAAAGGTATACATAAATCAATTTTATATGAAAAAAAAAACTTTGAACTTTTTCAACACAACAAAATAGCCGTGCTTATTTTATTGATTATTTACCCAAGGTTTGTGCCAACCGGAGAGTAAATAAATAAAATATCATCAACGTTGTTATCCTGGTTATAGTCCAAGCCGAACATGTTCGGTTTTATATTTTTTTACTAATTTTTCCAACGTCATAATTTATTTTTAGAGTATAAAAATGTTTTTGTCGGGTAACAGTTTTATATTAATAGGTAAGGCATTAAATATTTTTCCACACATTAGGCACATAAGAACTGTTTTGGTATATAAGCTAGTTTTTGGAACTCGAGGTACATATAACAATTCTATATTCATAACTAGCTGTTCCCCGCGGCTCCGCCCGCGTGGGACTCGGTTATATCGCGCCCAAAAGTAGCCTATGTTTGACCTCAGGTCGTTAACTACATCCCTACCAAATTTCATCACAATCGGTCCATCCGTTTAGCCGTGAAGAGGTGACAGACAGACAGACAGACAGACAGACAGACAGACAGACAGACAGACAGACAGACAGACAGACTTTCGCATTTATAATATTAGTATGGAAGTATGGACTAGTTCCTTTCGTGTAAAATTCATCAGAGCCCGGGATCCGTTACAACGTTACGTCCTATTTTTTCCATTTTAAAATATTATTATTTTATTAGATTTTATTATTTTATTACTATCCATCTGCATGGTGTCATTCTTTGAAAATACTCCCGTTAGTGCAATCGGCCAGCAGTCGGACATCAGTAGAACAACACGGCTCCTCGCTATCCATCCGTCCCATTATTTCAAGAGTTGAGTGTGTTCAAAATTTCAGACGATAGTTTAGTTTAGACAACATTCACTGCAGATTTGTAAACAAATGTAATAAAGTCACATTCACTAAGTAATTATATGTAAATACAAGCGGTAGGTAAGTAATTAGCAATGCTCAGGAGACAGAATGACTTTGAACAATACCAGATAATCACTAATGACATCTAAAGAAGTAATCATCTTTTCCAAGAAAAAGAAATGAACCTAGTTGAACTTCCTATAAAAATAGACTTGAGTAATCAATTCAGTAATATTTCCTATGTTTTTTCCTGTCAGACAAACACTTTACGAGTAGTATTTTTCTTCGAAAGTAGTTACGTAGCGTATGTGTCTGCAACAACAGAAACGCGTTGGCGACCCTGACGGAATACTGAAGAAAATGAAACCCTGAAAGGATTTCACACCTTTCTTGATGGCTTTTATGTGTACTTCCAAAGGAAACCATGGCAGGAAGGTAATTGCAAAATAAGAGCGTACGCAGGAGATAATTTTTCTCGGAGCGTTCTGTAAGTGACACCTTGGGATTCAAGGTATTCTGGTATAAAATTCTTGCCAACTCAATGGAAAATCCGTATTTCTTGGACTGGCCAGATGATGATAACCGGTACTCATGATTGTGTTCGATATAAAGTTCTAGATGCTACAAAGCTTATCATTGAAGGCTTTATCAAACAACAATTAATGCGCCGGTGATGTATGCCGCAAATTATTATCTCATCAATAAATATACTCAACGATCATACAATTCATAAAAAATTGCATCGTCAAAATATTTTCATCGTATAGAAAATACCGCGCGTTTAAGTAAGAAACAAAGGGGACATCCGAAAGTAATGTTTAAAAATATTTTTTGTCTGATTACATTTTTTCATTAGAAGATTTGGTTGATTTTATCTTCATTCTTTCTTCTCTCCATCTCTCTATCTAATACAGTTGATTGGATGTTTCACTTCGTTATTCCCACTGACAGAGATGGTTGTGAATCTGTGTGGGATGGGAGTGGCAAAGTCGGTAATTGTGTCAAAGCGATATCTTATCATCCTTGATGGCGATTCGTTCGTCAATATCTATATTGATACGATCGGATAACTATAATTCGATGTCTAGATTTACTCGCTTTTTACTTAATTTATATTTGTTTTAAACAATTCGTTTCAGTTTTATAAAGTTTCTATATTTCCATTGCAAACAATAAAATACATATTAACTATTGATTAGCATAAATTAGAAATACAGCGTAATGGCATTTAATGTGGATACAATTAATTTGCCATACATATCATATACTAATGAGAAATTGTAGGTGGACTAAAATGCAACAATAAAGTCTATAATAATAATCACAAATAAATTAGGCATATAAAAACAGGGGTTCACTAAGTTTACTGTCAATATATATAATTATATACAGAATCGAAGATAATAACTGTGAAATTAGAAAAGATGAAGTACTATTATTATACTAAGGCCCTCTACTATTACGTTTTCATGATTAAGCCTTGCAATACTACCTATTCTTTTTCTTTAGGTACCTGTTCCGACCTAGTGCCAAACCTTTTTGTAATCCGTTACTTGTTTGGTACAATTAAAAGTGTTGTATTATTTAATTTCACTAAGATCAAGCTAAAACCGTTTCAACCTGACAATCAAACGCAGTAGCTCCTCCAGAATTAGAAAATGTAATCAACCGCAGAGGGACATTCCCTGCATCTCAAATAAAAATTAAATTCATATACAATTGGTGATGACGAGATGTTCAGAATAGACGTGACTTCATGGCAAATACCAAAAGAAACGGTATTATTAACATCGAGCAAGGTGTACTTACTGATAATATGTTGTTATCACGAGACAATTCTAATACACCGGTAGTACAGGTCTTTATCAAGGCGGTGGTATTACTATTAGTTACATCTTTAATTTATACTTTAATTATTTCTTACAATGTTTGCCTAGTATAAAAAAAATAATACATATTGTTATAAATCGTTATTATGTATTTCATTGATTGACGACTTCCTTGTAATGTCCGCTTCTGATGAATCTGGTGTTGAAAAATGTCATACAGTTTTCAAATTGTCTTGGTTATTCGGTGTTGATATCTCATAACTCATAGTAATACAAGTGACATACTTTCTTTGGGGCTAGCTCTATTGTAGATGCGCAGTGCAATAAATTATTATGTTGTATTCTGACAAATAAAGATTGATTGATAAAGGAACTGAGACAAGAATCTAGTTCATACAACGCCTAAGAAATTAATGAAAAGAATGCCATAGAAATAATTATTCAATTTTCCAGTGTACAAAATTTCATGGTAATAGATTTGTGAAGCACAATAAAACAAAGCATGACGCTATATTTTTTAATGTGATGGTCCTCAAATATTTTAAATTAGCCAGAGTCGACTCGCTAAGAAGAAGGAGAAGAATGTGATTTAAACCGGAACCAACCTTCAAAGACTAGAGCTCATGTTGCTGTTCTGAACAAGACTTCTCTTCCTTGCAGGATGAAAAACATTTTATGCTCATTACAAGACATACTTACCCTACTACCCATGTTAAAATTCACCAGTTGAAGCGTGAAAGTGGCAAAACCTTTTGAAATATAAGTAGTTAATCGCACTTAGACCGTATTTCTAAGCCATCGCATCACAAAAGAGATGTGCTATGATCGCACAATACATCAATCGAATCAGCAGTTTAATTTTAAATAGAGCGGTCACGCGAGTCTGCGCGGGCGCAGGAGACTACACAGAAAGCAGATGAGTGTTCTACAAACGACAGATGTGTAGGCAGCGACCGACGAAATGCAGTTGCCAGGCCACGGCACACTCTGGATGAGATGAAAATTTGTTTTGAACACTACATCGGTAATAAAGCATACGGCCCGCGTTACACGGGCGTGCCGACACCATAAATATGTGTGACACCTTTAGAATGCAACTTATATGCGTTGTCAACTTGTGGCCTGAGATATTTCGCCCCGGTGATAAACGAGCCAGATAAATTAGATGGTATTATAAGATTGACGCTTCAGATAGTACAGATATGTTGTGTCCATTAAATAAAAGGACTGTCAAGAAATACTATGCTTTTTGCTGGAAATCTGACTTATTCTGGCTCTGCGTGAGCGCGTTGATTCAATGTTTTACGAGAAGCCAGGCACTCGATTTGTAACCAGACTCAATATATGCAAAAACGTGGTCCAACATTATAGATAACTAATCCGTTATTCATGACCACGCAACAACAGCTTCTAGACTATGAAATTTTGTTAAAAACTTATCTAATGGGGGCAGATTCTTCGATTTTCTCTATAGATGCAGAAGTATATGATTCTCTCAGTGCCAATGGTCGACACTCCTACCTACCTACCTACCATAATATTATTTTCATGTCATATATTACGTTTTCGGAAGTCACAAAAAAGCTTCTGCTGAGCTGTACCGCTGCCTTGAGCCAAATTTTAGCACTGTTATCGCCACGAACGCTTTAGAACCAAACGAATAATTCTTGACTGCACAATAATCATAAAGCAGTTTTCAGTCAGTCAATGAGTGCAACATTATCTTCTCGTCCGAAACCAGCGCGACACGTAGATTACCATTATCAGAGGTTACGGAGACGAGGTGCAGCGGAGATAAAGCGGAGATAGTAAAAGTCGTGCTTCACGAAGAAGCGAGTAATTTTCGCTCTGCAGAAGAATATCAGTCAAGATTATTCTTGGTTGGAAATTATTGTTGAGCTAACATCGAGGATCATTTCCGCGTGTTAATATTTTATTCGCCCGATGAATGCATCCTCGTGTTCAGTACGAGTAGCGATTCCGGACAAACGAAAAGCCAGCTAAAACCATACTTCTTTTTGGTGCTGATGCGTAGGATGATTTTCGCAGCACAGCGCAGGAAAAGCGTATCGTAAATCATCCTGCTGTACAACACGGCCGCGCGCAGTATAGATGGATGATTTCATAAGACGCAGCGGAGATAGCGCGACCTTCGCTGCCAGTAGGTGATGACTGAGGGATGAAATCTCATTACACAGACCACCCTACTGTATGATCTACAGTTGCATTGCCACATCCAAGTGTAGTAGACCAAGTGGCGATGCATTGTACCTAATCTTCTTATCGTGCCGGCGCGATGTTAACCTTTTAACCCTTATATACCCATGGAGACCCAAAACTGGGCTACCAATACAGCGTTATTTCTGAAAATACTATTGTTGCCGGAGTCCGCCACCAGTCATACAGAAATACTTTTAAGACCTCTATTCATACTTTAGTCGTTTTTACGACAACCAAAAGAGAGAGCAATCTATTTTTAAGCCACACAGTGTTTTCCTAGATGTTAGTAATCCCTTTTCGATTCGAGATGAATAAGACTAAGTTTTAAATTATACTCGACTATTTAATTAAATGGCGCCCAAGTACAATATTATCGCTCCGTATTAGCAGATACCTGATACGTAATTACTAAAATAAATAGTGATAAGAGGTAGATTGCACCATTTTACATTTTAGACATTTAATTTAAACTTGTTTCTAATGAAAATGGGCATCGTATGCGCGTACGATGATTTCTACAATAATACTACAATATTACAGCATTTACGCAAATGCTAATATCGACCCAGGGGCTGCACTGCGACCTGCGCCCTGGCAGACCCACGCATTTGTTTGCAAACACGTGACTTGCTCTGCTTTAAATCATTGAGTAGGAAATAACCTTTAAACCAGGATAGTTGACGACCCTGCCCTCTGCTTTTAACATCAATTTTCTCCTCTAGGGGCAGAAGTCACTAGTAACTGCGATTGCTAAAACTGATGGTCGAGATCATGGTTTTGTACAAACAGTGGGTCTATGACTCAACAACGGATAGCCATCGAACCACGGAGCTTAAGTTTGAAGCGCAAAACGAGGAGTCAGATGTTCCTTCCATTTTTGTCTATACAAAGTTCAACAAGTTCTTTTTGTACGACCAGCCAGCTTAGTTAGACTTGAAATTGATTAGATGAGTAGACCGGCAGATGGTACGAAGCTGTCAGTCGTATTCGACAGCTATAATAACTGAAACTTTCAAATCGTAAACCGATCACAGACAAAAGTATTGGACCCTACGACTCAGCGGCAACACTGACATTTAGCACACCAACAGAAATCAACCAGCTTGATAAAACTAACGAGATGCTCGATGACACGAAAATCTTTATCGTTTAACTCTTCTGCTTTTGAGAGATATGCTCAACAGAAAGGGCTGATAACTTTAAATAGTAGGTACTACAGCGTACACCGTGCTCAGAAGCAATGTGGATGACATCGGGAGTAAAAGATAAGATCTCTATGCAAGAGAGATATTTCGTAACTTCAGATAGCAACAACGTCGGTGCACCGTCATCGTCGAGGTCTGTAAGGTTACTCCTCCGGCGAAATACTCGGTCACGTACACTGATAACTGATAAGCGACCACGATATCGTCGGCGGTCTCCTGATTCCGCCGCTCCTCATAACGTCACACTGTTTACACTCACTGGGGTTTTCCTCTAACATGCTCGAGTTTAGTTTTGAACCAAACGACTAATAACTTTCTAAATCTAAGCAATTTTGAGAGAACTTTGAAAGACTAAACTTAACTTGCGCTCACGGTCTATTTATTCTGGTCACTGCGGCGAAGATGACGGATCATCTCCGTGTCCAGGTCGCTTAGAGTTTCTTGGATTATGTATACTATTTAATTACATGGATATTGGAATTCGTTTTTGGCCTCTGACGAGGTTACTTGACGATCTCCAGATGGCAGCCGGGACCGCTAAATGCCGCTAGTACCTTCCGTAGCAAGAAATCGTCTTTAATATCAGTAAAACGGGTGATTCAAGCCTACAATATCCTAAGGTGGTCCTAACCACAGTCGAAACAACTAAGTAAGTTTCCTGTGAAGATCGAACCCATGGACACCAGGTCTTCAGCAAAACGCCTAACTTCTGGACCACACACAGAGGAATTTGGATTGGTTGCATGTGGTCGGCGGGTGGTTATTTCAGAAATCCTGGGGGGACCTATGTCCAGCAGTGGATTACCTGCGGTTGAAACGATGATGATAAAACACAATGAAGTTGCGTGTTACCTGAGCAGCCCCTCCTGTCGGACCATGTGGCGGAAGGTCTCGCCGATGGTGCGGTTGTGCAGTGACCGGAGCGACTGCATGCGCGTCTGGAACAATACACAACTATTCAATGATCAAGAAATTTATGTATTACATCAACATTTGGCAGTCAGCGTCGAAAGGATAGTGTCAAAAGATTCATTAACGCTTTCTCTCTCTGTGGTGATGTTTGTTTTCGCAGTTGCATTCTACTTGTGGGCTCTAGAACTCGAAAATTTTGAAATCAATATAAGTAGGCAGAGTCGCGTCCGTTTATCAACAAGGAAAGTACAAGCTCTGTCATTGGTAAGTAAAGCAAACAGGATACATATTCCCTTCGATCTGTCACACCTCACGCCACACCACATCCTACCTGAAAATTATAGAGTACTTAGCGAGCGACTTGACATCTAATCATAACACTGGTGACATAACAAAAATTATTCAGACATAAACCACCAATTAACCAACGTCATAACTACCAACAAAGTTCAATTATCTCATATGACTCGACACTATCAGTAAAAATAAAAAAATTACACAGTAGATGCGGAAAGGAATAAGTATACAAAACAGTTTTAATCACATCATTGGTGGCAGATGTGTAATTTGTGGAGATATTTAAATGATATGGCGAAGCATAACGTTGACATTGAGTGTTCTGTTTATATAAGGCGAGAGGCAGCTGGTGCGTTGTAGATCGGAGATGTTAGGGCTCAGTGTGTGGGTGGTGGCGGCGGTGCTGGCCTCGGCCGCGGCCATGGACGACGAGATGGCCGAGCTGGCCAAGATGGTGCACGACAGCTGCGGCGAGGAGACCGGCGCGGACTTGTCCCCTGTCGACAAAGTGAACGGTGGCGCCGATTTAGCGGACTTCCCTGACTCGAAACTAAAGTGTTACATCAAGTGTATTATGGAGACTGCGGGGATGATGACGGACGGGGAAGTGGACATCGAAGCTGTGCTAGCCATGTTGCCTGATGACGTGCGATCGCGGAACGAGGCGGCCATGCGCGGCTGCGGCACCCAGCGCGGCGCCGACCACTGCGACAACGCCTTCCTCACACACATCTGCTGGCAGAAAGCCAACAAGAAGGACTACTTTTTAATTTAACTGTATTACCATATAAGCTACTCTCAATAAACCATTTCAACTGTTGCCAAGTGTTTCTTCTGACTGTGCAGACCAATCCGAGAGCTCGTGGCAATATAAGTGCGATTGAAAATGTTTTTGAGCATTCGTAGGTACATGTGGAATTTAATTCAATTTATTATTACCATATTACTAATGTGTTAAATATTGCCCATTCCATAGGCTACTCCCCAGGGTAACAATTTCTTAGTTATTACCTATTACCTATAATATCCATACTAATATTATAAATGCGAAAGTCTGTCTGTCTGTCATCTCTTCACGGCTAAACTACTGGACCGATTGTGACGAAATTTGGTATGGATATAGTTATGCACTAGGAGTCAAACATAGGCTACTTTTGGGCGCGATATAACCGAGTCCCACGCGGGGCGGAGCCGCGGGGAACAGCTAGTATAAAATAAAATAAACATAGTTGAGATCAGGTTTGTGTCAGGTAACCAAAGCAGGGGATTTTACTCCACAGTTTAGTTATATTATATTGGCAGTAGATTGGCTCGGCTCATACGTTAGCCTCATCGCGGGGCAAATAACATATTGACAAGTGACTTCTAGACACATCAGATTCTATTTAATTCAGCCCATTCAAATATGAATGAAAAAAATATGAACTGCTATAATAGGAGTAGTATGACAGACTTACGTTGTAAGTAATTTTTTATCTATACTTTACTTTTGTTAGAGTAGTTCTTCTGTATGTTAATAGTATTATGTGGTATTATCTTTTTTGTAATGTATGTGTTGTATGTATGATAATGTGTGTGTAGCTTTGTTAAATGTTTGTGAGGACAACCAAAAAAAAAATTTTAGTTCTTGTGATTTACATGCTATACAAGCTTATTAAAACCCTAGCATTAAACTAATTACTTACAACTGTTATTTGTATGGAAGGAACTCCACCGACAAGAGCATAGCTCTTAAATTTATAATGATGTTATTTGTACAATGTGAATGCAATAAATAAATTTGAATTTGAAAACCAGTAGCATTGAAGCTGTATGGCTTCAGAACTTGGTGTCTATTAATTGTTTTTCCTCAATGATGTACTTAAAGACATTGGTTCATAAAAAGATATAAGATTAGGCATTATTTTTTCTAAGTTATAAAGTTTGCAGATTCATCATAAAATATAAAATAGAAGCATAAACAGAGAATGATAGCACAGTAACCCAGAGAAAGTCTTCAATGCCTTATCACTGATAACTTATAGGTGTTAGAAGTTCAAGGCCACTCAATATACTTAATGGTTGTTCTGCAGTTCTAAAAGCTTATGATGGACCTAAATGGTTCATAAAGAAGTAAGCTGTGTCATTTTCTATATCAAAGGAAAAAAAAATTGTGAGTACCTACATTTGAATTGCTAGTTCCAAAATGCATATTTGTGTATGTTTTTATCTACTTGACAATCCAAAATTGGAAAAGGATTAAACCCCTGCATTACAAAACTAATAAAAAATAACTACTGTATATTTAATAGTGTTTTACCTTATATGGCAAACATCTGTGACATACATATATAAAGAGTCAGACATAAGTTATGTCTATATGTCACATAACCATCAAGATATACGACCACATCAACATGTGGAACATGGAATTGATCAATTATCCTGTTTGTTTTGTGCAGCCAACAGCACCACAATCAAATTGAAATACGAGGTAAATTAATAATAAATATGGGAATCAGAGCAGGATTATCGCAATATTGTGACATACTTAGTACTGTGAACTGCATGTATGAATAACATAAAAGTGAGATGTCTATGAGTCTACAATGGTAGTCCAATTGACTATTTAGCAATAACCGGTGACCGAGAGATTTTTACATAACTGCAGTAGCAAATTGTGGCGTAATAGGCCAGCGGCCAACTGTCACCGCGACTAGGTTAGGTTGGCCGATGTCCGCGGCTGCGGCCGCCCGATGCTTACCTTCACGGAGTCGAGAGGATACATTATGCAATGCTCCATCACGCCCGCGATCGCTCCGGCAGTCATGTGTGTGGTGAAGTCTGTATTCGTCGGAAGGGCTTCATAGTCGTCAAAGTTCATAATACTCACTGAATACTGACACTATGCACAAAATAAACACAATAATAAGTTAGTAAGAGAAATTTAGATTTGTTTCATCGAAGTAATAATAACATTTTTACTACACTATTTTCGTCACAAGTCATACAAAATTTAGAACAATTGAAATTGATTCCATTGAGTGCTGTAAGCACGCGCGACCGTCTGCAAATTAGTTTGCAACTAATGTCAGAGTCAGTTGGACACATGTCAGCTGTCAAATAGACAGTTCTACAGATAAGATACGTATGAGGCTGTCAATGTCAATCAACTATAGTTCTTTTTAATTTTTATCATAAGTTATACGGCCCTGGATACAAGGTTTTTTAATTTCTTTTAGTCTAGTCTTACTATAGTTGTAAACTTGTGAAATAAAAACTTACACAGCCAATTTTCTTCAAACCTACTGGACCAAAACAGATGAAATTCGGTAAGATGGCGTAATCCTGTGACCCAAACACAGATGCACAAAATAAATAAATATTTTTTTATTTCGGGGGTTTACAAATTAAGTAGGTTAGGTATAAGTAAGGTAAAAAGTTTTGCAAACCTTACCGTGTTATATGCCAAATGAAAGGGCTCCTCGTTATGAGTTTCTCTCGTATTAAGTCTCGTATGACTGAAAATAATTCACTAAAAAACCAATTGGTTTACGATAGTAGTAGTTAACTTGCAGCACAGACAGTTGAATGTAAAAACTGACATTGGCATCGTACTACATAGTATATATATCGTTTTACATACTTTGTAGTTTTACTAATTGTTTGTTTTGTTTTAGATCACACAGAGCTCCTCAACCGGTCATCTGTCTCAGCTAGTTTTTTTTTTGACGTCATACACCTGTGCTTCTCAAACTTTGACATTGGCAGAATCATCGTTTGGCTAAACGATGGAGCCATAAAAATAAAAATAGAATAGAATAGAATACTAAGTTAGTACCTAGGTACTTATTCTGTGGTTTACCATTTAAGTAGATAGAATATGTACTGAACTGACTGACTGCATGCTCGAGGTTCAGAGCAATCAGAGGCCTGGAGTGCTATTTTTGAGATGTATGACACCCAAAACCCAAAATGATTATCGTTCGAGTCACCGGTTATGTCGCATGAAAATCATTCGAATACGAACGATAATCATTCGACTCACCGGTTTTGGGTGTCATACATCTCAAAAATAGCACTCCTGATCTTCAAAACCTAATTTGTTTTATACCGTATACTTAGTAGGCAGACAGGCATATGGTCCACCTGATGGGAAGTGGTTACCCAGTCTATGGTTGCCGCGCCGCCTACAAAACCAGGGGTGTCATGTCTACCATTAATATATCTTTTAAAGCCCTTTTAAAAAAACCCAATATTGTTGCCCTTTGGGAAAACCGTGGCAGGGAGTTGATTTCATAATAAGTGCCAGCGTAATAAATACGTTGGTGACGGTTTTGAGTCTAGGTAATGTATATGGGAGAGCTTCCCATTGGCGAGTGCAATGACAGAAAGTAATGGAATAATTAGTAAAAAGCGATTAATCGCGACTGTTCGTTAGCGACGCAAATTACCTTGACATAAACAATAGGTATCTTCGCTGCAGGGGCGCAGTCACCGCCAGACACCGGAGGACGATGAAGGCAGTCTATTTATTCGGGGGGATAATATGCTTCTCGTGTCGTAAGTACTTTCATCAGCATGTCCACCACCCACGCAAACTTAGTTCACAGCTGGACTTAGTTCCCTCAGTCACACACTTGAGATAATGATTTAGTGCATCGGAAAACACGTTAAGCTGCAGGACACGGTCCTGCCGGATGCCATCTGATTCAAGAGTCCGCCACACATCACCACAGCCATTTCGACTCGAAAAGAAGAAGAAGTAGTAGTACCTACCTACCTACTCATTGCTATAACTATTTAATGGGTCATAACTTGTTGAATTTTTAACGTTTTTTAAAATACCACCACCACTTTTAATTGTAGGTATGCAAAAAAATCTTATTCATATTTTTAATAGGGAAAATAAAATAATTTTGTGCAGTGGCGCTGTCCCCTGTGCCTGTGGATGCGCAGTACATGAAAGACCCCAAGGTACATTTCGAAAAGTTCAAGTTTGACATGGAGGTGCGCGGCGCCTACAACATCTCCGACTGCGTCTCCAACACAATCAACTGCTGGGAGTCCATGAAGTAAGTCTACCCTACTACTGGATAGTTGGTCATGACCATGGGTCGTGTGGAAATCTAGAGATAAGATTCCTAGTATGAGATTTTATAAACGCAGACGCTAGCGACTGCGTTTGGGATTTTCTATGGAATTTCTTAGTTGCCTTACTTTCCGCCAGGGGCGCTGCACAGGTTTGTCACAAAATCGCTAATCCATACTAATATTATAAATGCGAAAGTCTGTCTGTCTGTCACCTCTTCACGGCTAAACTGCTGGACTGATTGAGATGAAGTTTGGTAGGGATGTAGTTAACGACCTGAGGTCAAACATAGGCTACTTTTGGGCGCGATATAACCGAGTCCCACGAGGGCGGAGCCGCGGGGAACAGCTAGTAATTTATAAAATCTACCATACACTTATGACATGCTTTCTTCAATCAAATATATTTTTCTTATTTATTGGCGCAGGCCCGACGTGATCTGCAGCTTCAGCATGGCGTACGGGACGGTGTGCGACGTCATGTCCGAGTACTGCCACAACATCGCCGGCGATCAGACAGGTCAGCTACACTTCCTAGTCGTAGCGTATTTCCTAGTTACATCTTTAGCTTACGCTTCGGAGCCCCTGAATTGGCGGTACTGATTTTTACAATGAGACTGCCGTCTAACCTTGGTAACCTTTCTACAGGGAAACCAGAGTAATAGGCAGATTAGTGGCATCTGAGATAGCCTCACTAGGCCGAGGCTTAACGTGCCTTCCCAAGCACAGAGGAGGTCAAGATAGAAATGCCACTAATGGCGACCAAACCAAGCTAGGCGGCGCACTTACCGTCGCTTGCCGTACGCTATCGTTACAAACACGCACGTCCCTATAGGCTATTAAGCTCCGCTGATCAGGGGGATACTATTCAGGGGGCAGTGAGGGAGATATCGCCTTTCATCTTGTATTGCGCCATCTCACTCTATTTTAGATAGTTTGTAGAGGTCTTATAAGCCACTGTATATCAAGTACTTGTTAAAATGGTTGGTGTTGTCGCCAGGCTACTGGTACCCGATGGAAGTACAGGAGATGTGGTGCAACTACTGGGAGGCCTACACCAAATGAAATAAACATATCAGAAATGCAACTTTTATTATTATTTCAAAGTATCTCCACTTATACCGCCGATGTCTGGCATTTTAGATAAAATGACAAATTACAATAATCCGTGAACGCTGCCAGCAGAAATACGTACATTAAAATTAAATATAATATTGTTAAGCGTTATTACAAAATATACTATATACAGATAGATATAATTACAGTAATAATTTACTTCAAACTGCGCGGCGGCGCGGCGTCGCCCGCTCTCCAACGACCGACTGCAATCAACCAGTCGGTAGAATTCCTTGTCGGATATAAAGAAAATTTCTAGCGTCTAAGGCTCAGCAACCGCTTTTACCTCAAACGGGCTCATGAATTATAAAATTAAATTATTGGTATTTTAGGATTTACTTTTCTATTTTATTTGTATTGATAAATGCTCGCAAGATTTTTTGTGGATGAATTATCATCGAGGTTGACCTTCATGGTAAAAATCTAAAGAAATTGTGTTGCAATCATGTAAAGCGGTTACCGTATCCCCGCTAGCGGCGGCGCCGCGCCTTCGCTTGGTAACATCGTTAGGCGTGTGTCGTTCTCCTATATTAGACCTACTTTACACGGAGTTAGCTCGATAACTTGCTAAAGACTTGTATTCTCTAGGCGAGAAACGTCACGCGACACCATTTTTACTTTACACTTTCTTTGTAAGTGAGTCGGAGGCAAGTCGAGTCCAGTATTTTTTAACAGCAAGAGTAAGATAGGGCTGAAAGCCAGCATACGACATTGGCCAGTGTCAATGGCGAAATAAAAAAAATACTGAATGTGTCAACAACTCGCTCTAATAAGTTAGTCGGATGAATATTTATGAAATCGATGTCATTTACCGAACAGAATAATTACTTAGGGTAGATCTTATATAAATTTATTTATTAATCTAAGTGAGTGTAGCTTAAAAGTAAGCTTGAATGACAGATAGTAAAAGTTCGCTACAAAACCTCATTTAGCAGTAACTACGAGTTGCTAACTCCGTGTAAACTAGGCATCACTTACACTAAAAAATTGCGCAAGCCGTCCAATAAAAATATCGATTATACTTTTAAAACTTACATCTCGAACTAATATCTGTCTAAATAACATTAAAAACAATAAAGTACCTATTACAGTACGCGCACACACACACTCATACATCTAGGAACAATTATTATTACTTTTACACGTGTGTAAGTGAATGCTTACGTAAGAGCGGGTACGAACGAATACGAAACATATGCCGTCTCATTCTATTATTTTGAATGCAATAAGAAAACATTGTTGCACTCAGGCAAATGTAACAAAAGCGCGATTTGTCGCTGGCGTCTGTTCGTTAGTGTGGACCCGACCTTACATCACGATCGCGGCCGTCGCGCTCGACTACTTATCTCAATTGACCTTTAGTGTGTATGTTCATAATAAATTTATTGCACCAAAATATGTGTTTCATTACACTAATAATATTTTCTTACATTAAAGTGACAATAGTCGACCCAGAAATCTATTACAAGCAACTTATTATCATCGCTTAGAACATCATACAGTTTAGGGGTAAAATTAGGAATAAAAATAAAATATATAAATAGGTGAAATTAAATAATTGATGGGACACATAGTAGGCAAACAGGCATACGGTCCACTTGATGGTAAGTGGTCACCATAGCCGCCTGCATTACTAGGAGTGTCACGTGCGCATACCCTGGCACTTATGTGGTACACTTTCCTATCTAGACAACTGTACAAAAAGTGCGAGTGAGACGGCTGCGATTCGCGGCACGATAAATCTATACACGGCATTAAAAGCGTGGGTTTTATAATAAAACGGATATAGCGAATGTCCCGCACCGGAGCACCTGTGGAGGGCCACTGTCGCCAGAGGACAGCAGCGGACATCAACTCATTGGGAAGGACGCTTACGACATCATTTATGGCAAATATCGATCTATATCGTTTATCTTTGATGTAAAGTGTAAAATTAAGAATTTAACGCAAGTAAAAAAAAATTATGGATTTCTTCATATTTGGAAAAAATCACAACAATTTATAGATATAGAAAAATAATCTTCATTTTCGTAATTAGCCACAGGACTTACAAGCAACTTGTTTGTAACAAGGGCTGTAGATTTATGAATGAACAAAATAAAATTATTCGGTCAATATATTTGTAAAATAATTGTATTGCACATTTTAAGTGTCCGTTTACTGCCATCTGTGGCAGTTCCCTCCTCATTATCATATTTGGTTCTCACTACAGCTTCCGTCCACAATCACAATATATAATCTTTATCAAACAAGGCATCAGTACGGAGCGCGTTCTATGAACACGCGGCGATCTCACACTGCTAAATAAATCTTCGATCAAATATATTATTATGTGAATTATTAATATCATCTACGACAAGCGATGGCCGACGACACGGTCTGTGGATCTTTTAAGAAGCTAGTTTGTCATTTACAAATTGAGCTATTCTCATCGCATATTGTCCTTTTCTCAAAATATTTTCTGTGCCCTGTACTCGAAATGTTCTTTTATCAAAATGATCCTTTCTCACACTGTGTTGAGAAGGGACATTTTGAGAAAAGGGCATTATTCGACATCTATCTATCACATTTTTGTGATGCCTCCTTGGAACACAAAAAGGATCGCTTTGAAATCGCCATTTCTGCATTTCAACTTGTTTTGAATAGGGACATAGGGATAAATTTTCTACACATTTTTACCTACGTGCACTGTCCAATTTTGGCTTATAAACTGACGTTTATGTACAGAGACACATAAAAAGTATACCACTACATTTACACCTGAGATGGTATATTATTCTTTGTGGCCCATTGTACTTGGGTAATAATCATTATACTTGGTTTCTTTTTCCACACTGGCAAATCATGAAGACCTGAGTACCGTGCCGTCGGTCGCAGTAACAAAATCAGCTTGTATCCACCTAACTCCACAATAGCAGGGCCTTACAATTAAACCAGGGCCGGATTACCGACAATGCACCCAATCATACGCTACGCTACACATCAATAAGCTTCCAAAGACATCAGTCACACATGTTGTAAAACACGTCCATATCCGTAAAATGTTTTTTCTCAATTTTCCTTCACTCACACATGGGATCACTAATTTCTTACCACAAAATAGAGAAATGAAAGCGAACAAATAATAGCACGCACAGGTATATGAACTACTTTATTTTCCCAATTGTTGGCTGTTATGTCGTTTATGAAACCTATTTAATGTGCAAAACACAAATTGTAAAGCACAGTGACCAGACTTAATCCTCAAAACAACCTTTGGATATAACAGCTATTTTTTTAAATTCAATCTTCCTAGTATCTTTATAAGATACGTTCAAGCCCCAAATAGTCCATTATCTGAAGCCGTGTACATTCCTAGCGCCCTCTGTAATCCGCCCCTGGTACTAGCTACACACAGTACCGCCATCTACCGCTAGTTTAGAACAGCCGCGCGCGCCGCTTGAGCTCGTTGCGGCGCCACTGCGGCAGGCGGTAGAACTCGGGCCGCGTCACTTGGAGGATCGCTTCGAACTCCGCGTCCGATAGATGGCGCTGGAAAACAAAGCATTTTTTCAACCTAAGTTAAATACATCTGTACCCTTAGTCCAAAATCTTAGAGCCCTTAGATATAGCTTATTTTCCTAGAAAAAACTTGTGGTATTTTGTAGTGTTAGTATGTACAAATACCTTTCCCTAAATTGATCGGTAGGAAGGAAATCTCAGTAAAAAACGACTCATGTTACAACATAACATATTTTGACAATAGACAATGAGTAAATTTTTCTGTTTTATTTTTTCTGCTGTTGTAGTGCTGCTGATAGTTATTAAGTATAATAAGGAATGAAAGTTATGTATGAATGAATCATAAAGAACGAATTAAAAATTTGAACGAATTATGTGGGTATCTCGATATAAGGTGAGTTTTTATTAAATTCAGATATTTTAAGGGGGAGCATGTAACTGTTTTTGAGATGTAAAAACATGACATACAAATAAGACGTAATATGTGTGTGTTTGGTACAATCGGCTGACAGTGGCATACCTCGAGGTTGAGGCGGTCGCAGTCGGGCGGCAGGCGGTAGTTGGTGATGAGCAGCAGGTGGTAGGGGTACAGCTTGGCGGGCTCGTGCAGCAAGTGCGACGTCGCCATGTTGGGCAGCGACCGCCGCACGCCACCTGACATACACGTCATCACAGACACACACGAAAATGATCCGTGAATTTACAAGTTCGAATCGAAATTGAAATATTCAGTTGTTTTTCATAATGCGACCCAAATTTTCAATTTACAATGTTAGGTCACAACGCGCCCGAATTCGAACGGCAACATCAATTGAATTTGGAAAACCCAAAAATTGTAAGGAATTTTTTTTTTACAATCAGGTTATATATAACAATAAGTTTGCAATGTCCCAAGGAAAAATTAAACGAAAACGTTTATTTAAAACATGCATGAGAAAATTATTGATTAAAAGTTGGACATTTGTTACGACACAATGTTATTAGGAAAAACATCAACAAAGACATAATAGTTACAAGTTATCAAGAAAGAACTCTAGCTTTAACAAGTATGAAGATGTGTATTACCTGACCCCCCGCGCGGGCCGAGCCCCGCCCCCCGCAGGCTGGCTCCCCCCCCGCCCCCCACCACGCTGCCCGCGCCCACGGGTGCCACGGTCATGGCGGTCACGCCGTCCGTCTGCGCAACAACCACCAACAATTCATAACACATCAATTCAATATGATGATACTTCTTTTAGAATCGAAATGGCTGACTCGTCAAGTTTGTTTCGACCAATACGAGTATGTGGCTACACTGCACCATCATTGACCGCAGCTAGATTGTCAACCGTGCAGAAATCCGAGCAATTTGGACATTATTAAATGTATTTGCTTATTTACACTTTATTGCACTTTAAAATCCACATTAACAAAGGGGAATTAATGCCTTAACACAATTTCCTTCAGGCAGACGTAGGTATGGCCTCTTGTACACTTGCAAATCGCTAAATAAGCCTCCCGTCATCATTCGTTTCTGTCATTATGTGGTCATGTAATAGGTGTCAGATTTTCAAGTCAATTTACTGCTGCTAAACACTTTATTCTGACTTAGCTTAATCGTATCGACAAGTATTAAAATCCATTAAATATGCTAGTCTATAAAATATATGTATAAAGACTTATTATAAATAGCTTGTTACTCACCACAGCACTTCTGTCCACATCAGTTATGGACCCGGCAGAAACTGGAAATAACATCAAACGTTACTCGGAGAACATAACATGAACATTACATGAAAAACCCTCGCCCACATCGACTCAATCTCATTTGAACCCTGTGACAGTCCAGATGACTTACCCCCTTATTCGTAAAAATTAACAAACCTTTGTTTAGCCCATTTTAACTAAAATGTGTTTTGGCTCATTCTTTCACGGTAAATTTTGATAAGAAAAAGCCAAAATAAATTTTAGTTAAAATGGACATAACAAATGTTTATTTATTTTTATGAAGAGGTTAGAGTTCAGAAGATTCAGTGCAAGATTACTGCACTGGAAACTAAAACCCTGACATAAAAATATATTTAGTTCGTTGATTAGTATCATTTGGTAGATGGTTAAAATTGTATATGAAATAAATTTCCTAAAAGCCAACATAAAAATGCGCATCGAAAACTAAGAAATGCGAGGGTGTGTCGGCGGTGAGCTAGTGGCGTCACACACACAAGCATTAGGAGCATTAGGAGTCACTATCTACAATGAGTTGAAAATTCTGTGAACAGTTTTACGTAGCGCTGACGATAACACTGGTGAAACTTGTACCTATTGTATAAAAATAGTTTTACATCGTACATATTTAAAGTCATAATAAAAGCGAAAAGTCATCAACTGTTAAGACTCGTAGTTGATGAGATGTAAATGATGGGGTTGCCTAGGGTCGAGTCGCGGCGAAGCGTGTCTCGGAGCGAAGCGAAGCGCGGTACTTACTGCACAGGTCCGTCCGCACTGCGGGTGCGGCACAAACCAACAAAACGCAATCAATCTGTTTCTTTTTTGTACCCTCGTAATATATTACTTTCTCTATCTATCATTATTTATTTTATATAATGACATGGAGTTACGTTACCATAAACTACCTACAGTTAATAATTTACCATCTTATTCGTAAAAAAATAGTATGTTTGATTTTATTTCAATTTAAATATTAACCTCTATGTGTGTTACTCGTTCTATTGAAAAGAGAGAAATATAAAAACAATAAATTACAACAATTTATTTATGAATAAAACGGTTAGATTGTTTTGGCTGACATTGGGTCCTTTTAAAAGTGGTCACATAGTTAACAAAATGCTGTATTAATATGAAACGAGGGCATACTAAATAAAACTATTACATGTTTTTTTAAAGAAGACTACGTACAGTTCAAGTTTTTATAAACAGACCATGATTTTGTCATAGAGAAACAAAAGTAAATTAATACCTTGATTTTAATTACATTTTTCTCAGTTAAAATTTTGCTAGTGTTTCAAGCTAGTTCTTAATGTGTATGGAAATACTCACTATCTGACTTGCCGCTGCTGAAGTCTGTGCTATGCGTCTTGTCGCCCATGCCGCTGAATGTGAAATCGCCCTGGAAGCACAATTGTGACAAATTAAAACACAAATGTTATCACAATTGTTACAAGCGAATGTTGTAAAAAAATATTTAAAAAAAATATTTCATAAGTGCATTAAAATAATGTTCTTAAAACAAATCCATTGTTTGACCAACACGGGCAACCGGGGGGGGGTTGAAGCGATTTCCAGGACAACAGACCGGGTCATATAAGGTGAGCACAAATCAACAGCAAATATTTTAAGGGCAGATCCAGACTACTACCTATACTCAACAACTTTTCCAAATAAACTATTATCGAAATACGAAAAAAAAATTTGATCTCTCATAAAAATTGAGCTTAATTTGACTAGTTTAGTACGGGAGTGAAAAAAAAATCGTATTTCGATATAAATTTATTTGGAAAAGTTGTTCAATATAGTGGTCTGAATCTGCCCTTAAAGTATTTTCAGTTTATTTGTGTCCACCTTGTATATTTTAAATCTTACAATTACACACCACTACACAAGCTACTGCTACAATAATAAACAAACAAAAGCAAACATGTAACAAGTTGCCCATGATGGCCAGAATTATAAAATAATAAGAAAACAGGCCAACCTTCGACTTCTAATAAAATAATATAATAAACATAAAATAAAATAAAACTAGCAAAAAAGATCACACTAAATTGTTTTATATACAGAATACTTTCTCATACCCTTTTATAAGCATATAAAATAAAAACGTACCTCCCACCAGATATGCTTTGCTACTAATATCGCATAATTCTACATCTCGACATGACAGCACACACACGAACAATATACACGTGTCATAAAATATCACACGTGAAAACTTTACGCTTCAGATTTTTTTCCAGATTTTCAATCGCCACAAACAAAGTTAATTTCCTTGACCCCTATTTATCATATACTACGGAACGGAAAATAATGTATTTAAGTAAGGTCGTGATCGACTTCTCTTGTCAAACTGTAAAAAAATTATGATCTTTTATCAACGGATAATTCTGACAGATGTTTAAGCAAAAGTCAATTTTGGATTATGCTTTAATGTAATTATGTCTGACACTGACACTGTCTCTATATCAACTCTTCACAGCCAAGATTAATTTCTTTGAAAATTACTAAAACCCTGTACATACAAATCTTCTCATCACATACAAAAGCTACTAGCACTCTAATTACTATTAGATAAACCATTCATAAATACTGCGTCACCATACTAAACCCCTCCCCCTCAGTACAGACACATCCCCCCCCCCCCCCACTGCGTGCCCGTGACGTCACACTACTCACCGCGGTGCTGGAGGAGAAGGTGTGCGACCTGTTGGCGAGCCCGTAGCCCGGCCGCGGGGCAGCGCGCAGCGACGACACCACTGCAACACGCTGCCAGTCAGCCACCGGCCTTACTGCCTAATGCCTATCCTACCTACTTGACTACCTTACTAGCTAAACTGGGCTTAGAGAATGGATAGCCAGAGATGCCAAGCAGTTTTGATAAAAATAACAGTAATAATCTAATTTACGTTATAGCAGACCATCTAAATTTCGCACAGTTGTGGCTAAAGCCAAACAAAGTTTTTTTTTATACTATGGCCGTTAGTACTATAAGGTATACTGTGCTATGGCACACCACGGATGGAAAGCGTTTACAATGCATACGTCCTCAATGCAATAATGTAGATTCAACGACCCAAAAACATAAAATTTGAGCAAAAAAATAACGATCTTGGCACCTCTACTTATCTATTCTCTAAGCATGGCATACCAACTACCTTAGCTTACTGCCCTAGCTTCCTAGAACCCTACGTTTTAGGTATATTAAAGAACACGCACTGACAAAACAAACTTGACTGAGAAAAATATATTATTATGAAATAATGATTGAAAACCAACTGTGTGGTGTAATTTTCCCAATGCGTGTTATAATCTTATGTAAATTACCACTTACCTTGAGTATTTGTATAATATCAAGTGCTCTGGACTGAGGACTTCATCAACATTTTCACTTCACCAGTCGGTAGTTTAACGTGGAACGTCTTAATAACATCAAATACACAGAAAATCTACGCGTTTTCTTTGACTTACATTCAAAAAGTCATGAAGCGTAATTACCGCGCTGTCTAGACTGGAAAAGGAGCGAAATTTCCAGGGTTTATTACATAAAAATGTAGATAGTAAGAGACGTTTCACGTTTACTGCCCAGCGTACAGGCGTAAGGGCGTACGAGTGTATGGGCATATGGGCGTACGGGCATACAGGCGTCCGGTACTCACGTTGCAGTGGTGCGGGAGCGCGGCGGGCAGCGTGGACGAGCGCAGGCCGTAGCCGGGCCGCGGGGCCGCGTGCATGACTACGACAACACCGGACACGTCACACACGGGGGACACAACATACCGAGCTATATGTCATGATGCTGTGAGGGATTTGGCCTTTATTGGTATAATAGTTTAAGTAGACAATTACGAATGTAGGCCAATAAGTAGGTAAATTTTTTATTCAATCCCAACTTCCCAACTAATATTACAAATGCGAAAGTGAGTTTGTATATTTGTTTTTTTGTTACCTCTTCACGCCCTATCCATGAACCAATCTTCCTGAAATTTCGCATACTCATAGCTAAGAATATTGAGAAGGACACCTTTCATCCCGTAAAAAAACACTGTTCCCGATGAAAATTCATACGTGCGAAGCCGCGGGCGAAATCTAGTACCTAATCTATACTTTTTCTATTAAAAAAGTAATGTTTCTGATTGATTCGGACACGAATATGGCAAGTAGCAATAGTTTTTTCTATTGTGTCTGGATTCTGCGAGCTAACGGGTTTATATGAAAAATTGTGCCACAATCCTAAACTGAAATAAATTGTTTTAATTTAAGCAAAATGTAGCTCTAGAAACTGTCTTAATATTTTGGTATGTAAAATATTCAGATGCGATTCGCTGAAATGTTCGCAGGTACTACATTGAAATTTTGTTGAATTGTACGAGCTACAGATCTTAAGTTGTCCTGTTGAGAAGAAAGGCCGATAAAAACGTAGATCAAAACCCTCATTTAGCAACATAACGGGAATAACTTGATATGTTGTCGTCCAATACTACAGCACAGGAGAGGAGGACAGAAGTATTCTTTATCCTGCTCCTCGACTATGCCCGTTACGAGACCATAACACAATAAAATAAAAAGAAACATTTCACTTGAACGAATGGTCGATTTCAAGGACATTTCCTTGGGAAAACGAACACAGATCTATTATATAAGGTGGACACAAATCAACTGCAAATATTTTAAGGGTAGATTCAGACCACTATACTGAACAACTTTTCCAAATAAACTTATATCGAAATACAATTTTTTTTTTCAGTCTCCACACTAAATTAGATCAGCTGATTCTCAATATGTATAAGAGATCAAAAATTTTTTTTCGTATTTCGATATAAGTTTATTTGGAGAAGTTGTTCAGAATAGCGGTGTGAATCTGCCCTTAAAATATTTGCAGTTGATTTGTGTCCACCTTATATATTATCACTGTTATTTACGCTCAATACATACTCACATATGACGGACAGAGGTCATTTTGAGGTCATTATTCTTCTTTTTTTGCCTCAGGAAAAAGAAAAACGTTATAAACCGTCTTTATAATAATAATACTGTGTGATCGTCTCGTACATGCACAAAAAATATGTCACATTACACGCAGCAGCAACTAAAACATTATGAAATATGTACTTAAATAGTTATAATATTGTTTATTTTATATTATCAAACCAAAATAAAAATAAATTATAAATAGAATCTTTGATGAAATAATGAAAAGATCGAGGAAACTATTGAAAAAACAAAATTTAAACGTAATGATGATTACGATCTTTTCATTAAAATATATAAAAGGTAAAAATAAAGTAGATATCATCATAGAGAAATCACTGCAATCTAACAATTTTAAAAGGACGTTATTTAATACTGTCGGATAGATTGATCTAAATCTATCCGACAGAGAGAGAAAGATCTCTTAAATAATGTGTTTAAATAAAGTAGTCGTGCGCTTAGTATGCAATAATTAATTATGGAAAAAATCTGTAATTACTATGAGTTATTTCTGCTTATGATGTATCACACTATCTGATATAATATGATTTCAAACATTTTATAAAAATAATCCACATGCTCCTTCACCGGTTTCAATAGAAAACGTGCTTTTAATTTGGCCGCACCTTACAGTTGATGCATATGCACATACATTAACAACATCCATACTAATATTATAAATGCGAAAGTCTGTCTGTCTGTCTTTCTGTCTGTCTGTCTGTCTGTCTGTCTGTCTGTCACCTCTTCACGGCTAAACTGCTGGACCGATTGTGATGAAATTTGGTAGGGATGTAGTTAACAACCTGAGGTCAAACATAGGCTACTTTTGGGCGCGATATAACCGAGTCCCACGCGGGCGGAGCCGCGGGCAACAGCTAGTACAATATATTTTTTCATACTAAATTTCTATAAGGTGCGTATTTATTAGATGCAAATATTTTACGGGTGTTATATAAGAGAAAGAAAAGTATTGAAAGGAGAACTATAAAGTTACATGTTAGTTTTTTCCTTCACATTTTTGAGAAAAAAAATATATAATTAAAACGTCTTAAATTTTGTAATTAATAATACTAACATAATTTACGAATGTTAGCATGTAGAAAAAACAACAACGTAAATCTATTGCATATGACTTTACTAATTAGCGCTAAAAATATTTGTATCTAATGAAAACACACCACCATATCTTCTTTTTATATGCACACAAACGTTTTAAACTGCAAAATGTGGCCTAATAAATTAAACTGTGTCCTTAACAATGAAACAATTTATACTTTAATGGTTCTCTTGAAAAAAATTGATACGAATAAAAATAAAATAATGCCGTAAAGCTTGAAAACAAAATCACTATGAAACGGATAAGGCTGGAGGCGACGCCGCCACAGGTCTGTATGACGCTCAAAGATCGTATGTAATTTGTTTACTGTGCTTAGGCATACAAGTATATTCAGACCAACAATAATTTGGTAAGGCTTAATTCTAAATTCAAGATCTTTAATGTCTTGCCAGTGGTCCCCTTCATATCATATCACGATCATAAAATACATCGCGTATTTTTATGACCGTGAACATAAAAATAGTCATGATCATATTATACGTCACGTATTTTTATGATCGTGATCGTTACTATATTTAATTCTGGTCTCACATATTCAGATCTTGGCATATAATATTGAAATGGAAAGACTTAAAAAAATATTTAAGGAATGCCCGTTGGTGCAGAAAAAAAACACCACTAGCCTCATTAATATTTAATTGGAATAAATCACTAACTGGCAATAAATATCATATAAACTGAATGAAAATGGCGGCGTCCCGAAGCGTACTACACAAGCGAACGGATACAAGCTGGTCTCACCTCATCGCGAACGAACGCACGACGTCCGACTTACGTATCGTAGTCGGAGAGAACTCGTAGTAGTGGCTACTATAGTCGTTTCCACATTACATGACACTGTATCGTTTACAGTTCACAGCGAAATAGAATGGGACAAATCTATAAAACAGAGTGAGATAGACTGACCACTTGCCAGTCTCTTTTTAAAGATGGAATCCTGCAAACGATAGTGTCGGTAAAACCAGACTATAAGTCGGACTTACGCAATTAATCTCCAGTATTATTGATCGTAATGGCGAAATGTAAACGGTTTCATCAAACTACCATCACTGTAAAGGAAATTAAACTAAAATCGCATTAAACCAAAGTTTTGTTACGAAACTAGTACCGAAAAACCTTATCCAAAGGCGCGATGGGAGTTTGAAAAACGAACATTTACATTTTGGCCAAATACCGTCGGTAATAAATAATGTGAAAACGAGATAATACGCTTAATATACGCAAACGGGAACTTAATGATATGCGATGAACGACAAAGCATAGAATGAGTTAAATAAATATTAAATTAATATGTTGCATGTGGGGTTATTCCGCAAGCGGTCTATGCAAGCGTACTTCTTACCGCTTTCTGTGTTGTAAGATTGTACTGTGTGGAAGAGGGGTGATGTTAATTTTGTTATTTTTAATTAGTCATTCGTTAAAAAGCATGTAAGATTTCGTTCTGCGCTCTGTCTTTCAACAAACTGTAGCGTCATGCAATTTTTTCTCACTAAGGTTCGTAATTATAGCAAATTTATTTTAACAGTTTTTAATTTTTAAAGCAAACATTTTGAATGAGATACAAAATTCTTAATAAGTCGCAAAATGTCAAAATTTTAGACGTTACTGGGGGGCTACTACCGTCTCTTAAAACCAAACAAAATCCAGTGAGTTAGCGTGACAGCACGATACATGATGTAAGGCGACATCTCCCTTACTTACTGGATCTTGAATGGTTTTGAGAGATGGTAGTAAGCCACCTTAAGAAATGTTTGCACGGCGCTACACCGATATTCTATCAGATATCCTTAATAAATATTAAAACTTAAGGTAATTCGTGAGTGATCAATAAAATATTCATCAAAAGAATCCTGGCGAAACTCCATACATTCGTACAAACGTACGAATAAAAAGTTTAAATACGGAGAACATAGGACTTTAAAAAAAATGAATATTTAATAAACCCTGGAGTTTTGAAATATTTTGTGGTGGTGGACATTTTACAAGTTAAGTATTCTTACTAATGCGATATACATTAAGTTCTCCATATTCAAATGTTTTATTCGTCCAAATTCCGCTTTCATTCTTTGTTTTTGACATAAGACGAAGACATATTTACGCTTTTAAGATATAAATTTATTTAACTAGTTTATGTTGGTAACAAGTTAGGAAATAATGTAAAATCCATAAATTTACATTACTTTTCAAATTCTCATTCGTCTCAAAAATGTTTCATTAAAATGTCCAAAAATAAGAGGGTCTTCAACAATTTTTCATCAAGTGACGATAGTTATGCTTGGCATTAGTGAAATACAAGCACAGTTGCTAGTGAAAT
The DNA here is from genome assembly GCA_947044815.1 of Apomyelois bistriatella. NCBI lineage: Eukaryota > Metazoa > Arthropoda > Insecta > Lepidoptera > Pyralidae > Apomyelois > Apomyelois bistriatella. Next base: position 102,944 of record OX345712.1, read on the forward strand.
GTCGAATTACACAGGACATTTAGCGCGTGCAGTTATTGAATACCCTCATAGAGTTGCGCGACGAACGAGAACTCCTCCCACCTCCTGCAAGAAACACCATAGACTCACCATTGTACGTGGGTATGTGCGAGTGGCTGGCGTGGTCGGCGTAGTAGTCGGCCTCCGAGTGCGAGGCGCGCGAGTGGTCCAGCGAGCGCGACGGGGACGCGCCCACCGGCGACGAGTAGCGCAGCCGGTGCAGCGGCTCGCGGGAGGCCGACGGCGTTCTATACAGAACATTAGCATGTTATTGTGTGTGTGTGTGTGTGTGTGTGTGCGAGTGTAGTGTGTCTGTAGTAGTCAGCGAGCGCGACGGGGACGCGCCCACCGGCGACGAGTAGCGCAGCCGGTGCAGCGGCTCGCGGGAGGCCGACGGCGTTCTATACAGAACATTAGCATGTTATTGTGTGTGTGTGTGTGTGCGAGTGTAGTGCGTCTGTAGTAGTCAGCGAGCGCGACGGGGACGCGCCCACCGGCGACGAGTAGCGCAGCCGGTGCAGCGGCTCGCGGGAGGCCGACGGCGTTCTATACAGAACATTAGCATGTTATTGTGTGTGTGTGTGTGCGAGTGTAGTGTGTCTGTAGTAGTCAGCGAGCGCGACGGGGACGCGCCCACCGGCGACGAGTAGCGCAGCCGGTGCAGCGGCTCGCGGGAGGCCGACGGCGTTCTATACAGAACATTAGCATGTTATTGTGTGTGTGTGTGTGCGAGTGTAGTGCGTCTGTAGTAGTCAGCGAGCGCGACGGGGACGCGCCCACCGGCGACGAGTAGCGCAGCCGGTGCAGCGGCTCGCGGGAGGCCGACGGCGTTCTATACAGAGCATTAGCATGTTATTGTGTGTGTGTGTGTGTGCGAGTGTAGTGCGTCTGTAGTAGTCAGCGAGCGCGACGGGGACGCGCCCACCGGCGACGAGTAGCGCAGCCGGTGCAGCGGCTCGCGGGAGGCCGACGGCGTTCTATACAGAACATTAGCATGTTATTGTGTGTGTGTGTGTGCGAGTGTAGTGTGTCTGTAGTAGTCAGCGAGCGCGACGGGGACGCGCCCACCGGCGACGAGTAGCGCAGCCGGTGCAGCGGCTCGCGGGAGGCCGACGGCGTTCTATACAGAACATTAGCATGTTATTGTGTGTGTGTGTGTGCGAGTGTAGTGCGTCTGTAGTAGTCAGCGAGCGCGACGGGGACGCGCCCACCGGCGACGAGTAGCGCAGCCGGTGCAGCGGCTCGCGGGAGGCCGACGGCGTTCTATACAGAGCATTAGCATGTTATTGTGTGTGTGTGTGCGAGTGTAGTGTGTCTGTAGTAGTCAGCGAGCGCGACGGGGACGCGCCCACCGGCGACGAGTAGCGCAGCCGGTGCAGCGGCTCGCGGGAGGCCGACGGCGTTCTATACAGAGCATTAGCATGTTATTGTGTGTGTGTGTGCGAGTGTAGTGTGTCTGTAGTAGTCAGCGAGCGCGACGGGGACGCGCCCACCGGCGACGAGTAGCGCAGCCGGTGCAGCGGCTCGCGGGAGGCCGACGGCGTTCTATACAGAGCATTAGCATGTTATTGTGTGTGTGTGTGCGAGTGTAGTGTGTCTGTAGTAGTCAGCGAGCGCGACGGGGACGCGCCCACCGGCGACGAGTAGCGCAGCCGGTGCAGCGGCTCGCGGGAGGCCGACGGCGTTCTATACAGAGCATTAGCATGTTATTGTGTGTGTGTGTGCGAGTGTAGTGTGTCTGTAGTAGTCAGCGAGCGCGACGGGGACGCGCCCACCGGCGACGAGTAGCGCAGCCGGTGCAGCGGCTCGCGGGAGGCCGACGGCGTTCTATACAGAGCATTAGCATGTTATTGTGTGTGTGTGTGCGAGTGTAGTGTGTCTGTAGTAGTCAGCGAGCGCGACGGGGACGCGCCCACCGGCGACGAGTAGCGCAGCCGGTGCAGCGGCTCGCGGGAGGCCGACGGCGTTCTATACAGAGCATTAGCATGTTATTGTGTGTGTGTGTGTGTGCGAGTGTAGTGCGTCTGTAGTAGTCAGCGAGCGCGACGGGGACGCGCCCACCGGCGACGAGTAGCGCAGCCGGTGCAGCGGCTCGCGGGAGGCCGACGGCGTTCTATACAGAGCATTAGCATGTTATTGTGTGTGTGTGTGCGAGTGTAGTGTGTCTGTAGTAGTCAGCGAGCGCGACGGGGACGCGCCCACCGGCGACGAGTAGCGCAGCCGGTGCAGCGGCTCGCGGGAGGCCGACGGCGTTCTATACAGAGCATTAGCATGTTATTGTGTGTGTGTGTGTGTGTGTGTGTGCGAGTGTAGTGTGTCTGTAGTAGTCAGCGAGCGCGACGGGGACGCGCCCACCGGCGACGAGTAGCGCAGCCGGTGCAGCGGCTCGCGGGAGGCCGACGGCGTTCTATACAGAACATTAGCATGTTATTGTGTGTGTGTGTGTGTGTGTGTGTGCGAGTGTAGTGTGTCTGTAGTAGTCAGCGAGCGCGACGGGGACGCGCCCACCGGCGACGAGTAGCGCAGCCGGTGCAGCGGCTCGCGGGAGGCCGACGGCGTTCTATACAGAACATTAGCATGTTATTGTGTGTGTGTGTGTGTGTGTGTGCGAGTGTAGTGTGTCTGTAGTAGTCAGCGAGCGCGTGGGGACGCGCCCACCGGCGACGAGTAGCGCAGCCGGTGCAGCGGCTCGCGGGAGGCCGACGGCGTTCTATACAGAGCATTAGCATGTTATTGTGTGTGTGTGTGCGAGTGCAGTGTGTCTGTAGTAGTCAGCGAGCGCGACGGGGACGCGCCCACCGGCGACGAGTAGCGCAGCCGGTGCAGCGGCTCGCGGGAGGCCGACGGCGTTCTATACAGAACATTAGCATGTTACTGTGTGCGTGTGTGTGCGAGTGTAGTGTGTCTGTAGTAGTCAGCGAGCGCGACGGGGACGCGCCCACCGGCGACGAGTAGCGCAGCCGGTGCAGCGGCTCGCGGGAGGCCGACGGCGTTCTATACAGAACATTAGCATGTTATTGTGTGTGTGTGTGTGTGTGTGTGTGCGAGTGTAGTGTGTCTGTAGTAGTCAGCGAGCGCGACGGGGACGCGCCCACCGGCGACGAGTAGCGCAGCCGGTGCAGCGGCTCGCGGGAGGCCGACGGCGTTCTATACAGAACATTAGCATGTTATTGTGTGTGTGTGTGTGTGTGTGTGTGCGAGTGTAGTGTGTCTGTAGTAGTCAGCGAGCGCGACGGGGACGCGCCCACCGGCGACGAGTAGCGCAGCCGGTGCAGCGGCTCGCGGGAGGCCGACGGCGTTCTATACAGAACATTAGCATGTTATTGTGTGTGTGTGTGTGTGTGTGTGCGAGTGTAGTGTGTCTGTAGTAGTCAGCGAGCGCGACGGGGACGCGCCCACCGGCGACGAGTAGCGCAGCCGGTGCAGCGGCTCGCGGGAGGCCGACGGCGTTCTATACAGAACATTAGCATGTTATTGTGTGTGTGTGTGCGAGTGTAGTGTGTCTGTAGTAGTCAGCGAGCGCGACGGGGACGCGCCCACCGGCGACGAGTAGCGCCGGTGGGCGCGTCACACTAAAACGCTGTATTAGCAGTCATATGAGTGTATATCTGAATGGACGAACTAATGAAACTAATAATTTCTCTATAACTTAAATAAAAACATACCTGCTCGCGTTTCTTGGATCTAAGTTCTGTTTTTTCCACTGTTGCATTTTCTCGCGCTCCTTTACTTCTTTCAAAAACACCTGAAAGAAAACATGTTGTCAGCTAGCATTACCAAAAAGATATAGCTCGGTGGGAGCCGAGGCGTAAATGAATCTAAGATCATTCTAAGGTGGAGATGTATCTAAAACCATTTAAAGGGATATAATGTATCCAAGACCATTTTAAGGGGGAGAATGTATTCAAGACCAGTCTAAGGGGGAGAATGTATCCAAGATCATTCTAAGGGGGAGAATGTATCCAAGACCATTCTAAGGGGGAGAATGTATCCAAGACCATTCTAAGGGGGAGAATGTATCCAAGACCATTCTAAGGGGGAGAATGAATCCAAGACCATTCTAAGGGGGAGAATGTATCCAAGACCATTCTAAGGGGGAGAATGTATCCAAGACCATTCTAAGGGGGAGAATGAATCCAAGACCATTCTATGGGGGAGAATGTATCTAAGACCATTCTAAACGGAACAATGTATCTAAGATCATTTTGAGGGGGAGAATGTATTTAAAATAATTTTAAAGGAGAGAATGTATCTAATAAAGTTGTGACCTGCGCGATCCCGCTCTGTATCTTCCCGAGCTCGGTGTACTCCCGCCGCAGCTGCGGGTCGGCGGGCGCGTGTCCGTTGACGTGACCATTCTGTGTCCCGTTCGGTTCCCCGTCGGAGTCTGTGTCCACGCCTTTGTACGTGTCCGACCAGCGGCGTCGCCGCTCTGCCAACACAAACGGATATATTTATTAGTTAACGCGCATTTTTTTTAAAGTGCAAAAAAGTTTATATATATAAATTTAGACCATTTCGCAATGCGTTGGCAAGTTTTTTTATGACCATTAAGAAAATGGTTATAAAAGTATCTAGGATATAAGCATAATAAGTAAAACAGTCGCACATTGTTCATCACAGCATAGTCACATTGTAAACAATATACCAATCGTTGAAAGAAAATTATATCATGTTCTTATGAAAAATATTCGTCAAACAAAATTCTAAATCTTTACCAAACTTAATGACTAGTGCATTTTGCCTGGCGACGGCGCAGAGGTACACGGTCATTGAACTTTTCAATAAAAATACAGCAGCAATAAAACACTTAAAATTTCACAATAAATCAGTGTCAAATTGTAAACTAGTGTTCTCACCCGGGTCTGTGTAGGGGTAGGGCGGCGCGGGGAAGTCATCCCTCTCGATCTTGGGCTGCGTGCCCGGCGGGGGCTTGTAGGCCGCGGGGTAGTGGGACAGCTCGATGGGCTCCTGGACATCACAATAATAATGCAATCCTAATGTCTGTTCATTTGTTATTTGTATCACAATAAAAGAATAGTTCAGTAGTAAGCTAAATAAAACATCTAAAAATTCGTGCTTTTTATTCGAGATTCAACCTAACCTGGGACAAAAGTACAACAAAAGGATACATACCTCGTTGTTCATGTGCGGCGACTTGGGCCTGGGCGTCTCGCTGCGCATGGAGTCCACGAGCACGCGCATGCCGGGCCGCGACGACGCCTTGCTGCTGGCGCCCGCGCGGGACGACGCACGCGACGATTGCTGTAATCATATAACCACATATGTTTCGTCGTCCGATCCTAGTTGCATCTTCAGCGACTGCCTCCGTGGTCCAGTGGTTGAGGCGTTTGCCTGTAGACCCGGGGGATGTGGGCTCGATTTCCACGGGAAGTCAGAAGATGATTTTCAACATCATTCATGCTTTTAGATTTGATTTGGCAATGGAAATGTTTAAAATAATTCTGAGCCGTAGTGATAGACTTGGTGCGGTAGCTGTAGAGGAGTACTGACCTGGTCCGGCGGGCGGTGGAAGTGCGGCGAGGTGGGCGGGCGGTCGTAGGGCTGCAGTGGCCGGCGCAGGTAGTGCGGCTCGCTCGTGAGGTACGAGTACGTGGTGATGCGGTGCGGCGAGCACGCGCCCGCCGAGCGGTACTCGCGCAGCACCAGCCCGGGCGACACCGCGCGGTAGCCGTACTGGACGGGGGAGTTATACTGTGTTATACTACTGTTGCATTGGAGCTCGTTCCAAATCAAGACGGAAATACCTAGTTATTTTCACCTCACCAGATCAAAAATATAGCTTTTGATACGTAAAGACTGAAAAATCATTACTTATACATTAATTATTCTTTTGATACGAGCATTACGTATAGACTTGTAGCAAAATCACTTTTGATACGAGCATTACGTAAAGACTTGTAGCAAAATCACTTTTGATACGAGCATTACGTATAGACTTGTAGCAAAATTACTTTTGATACGAGTATTACGTATAGACTTGTAGCAAAATCACTTTTGATACGAGCATTACGTAAAGACTTGTAGCAAAATCACTTTTGATACGAGCATTACGTATAGACTTGTAGCAAAATTACTTTTGATACGAGTATTACGTAAAGACCCGTAGCAAAATTTGCTACGAGTTTGTTTGGTATTGCTCTGAGCGTTTCAAGAGTTATTAGAAAACCTTAACATTTTCCGCCGAGATTTGGAAATTGAGCTCAACATTAGAAGACAATACACTTCCCATATCTTATTTAAAGCAACTAGCTTTATCTTTTTAACCGCTAATTAATAAACTATTACCTTTTGACCATATTACACTTGTAAACGAAACTAATAACAACCAAGCACGCCACCTAACGAGCACTAGATAAACTACGTCTGTGGCCGTGAGGTGTTCTAGAAACACTGACACTAAGGCGTGCTAGGTCCATTGGCAGTACCAGCACAAACTAAGTGATATGAACAATAGTTACAGCTTGAAACTACAACAAAAAGTACACTACACATAAATGCTACAACTACACTACAGTTAACACATCCACATGCTTGTTGCAACCGATTTCACTGAAAACATGGGCGAGGGGAGAAAGAACATAAAAAATAACATTTACACGAACTTAGGCTTAACTGCTTATGAGCTCAAAATGCTTTCAACTGATTATTATAGTTCCGCAATTTTTTGAGTAACTTCGTTATTTAGTAATGTGGCGGTGCGTACCCACTTCTTCACATAACATGAAAAACAAACGAACAGCGAATTCGAAGTGTTGTGTCGTCTGTCAAGAAAATCCAATCTATCTTTATTAATTGTGGAGTCAATTTATTATGAATTTATTGTTTGAAGATCAAAATAAATAGCGATACAAAAACACAAGACTGGTATTCTCATTTGCTATATTAGTGACAGACAAATGAACAAAACAATGTAATGACTCTAGCCTCTGGCAGGTGAAACCTGTGACTCTAACATGAATTTTTAAAATACAAACTACATTACTGTATTATAATCGCTAGCGTTTTAGACTATAAAAGATAGAACAGAAAAGACAGCTTTAACTTAATTATGTTTACGTGCGTTAGTTCCTTTAGAAATATATTTTAAAATAACAAGCAAGTGGTACAGTTACTAAGTTCGTGTAAAAGTAAAAAAAGGAAATAGGTAAAAAATTAACTTGTAAATGTGTCAACTGAAAATAAAATAAAATAAACACGCGACCTCGAAACAATTATATGTGCAATTAAATACTTTACATAAAGCACTACATTAAAGACCGAATACATAGTTATCCCTTATCCTAAAAAGATATGGGATCAGTAAGGGAAAAACGAGTAGTATCCGGCTTAGGCTGAGTTTCAACAAACATCACAGTGTTCGAATAAAACTTTCCGTCTAAACTGTCATTGGTCAATTCACAGTTAGCTCCACTGGCAGCCTTAAGAATGGACCTCTTACTGGTGATATAAGTGGACCCTTGGTTTGTGATGCAACTATCACAGCATTTTGACGACCTCCGTGGCGTAATGGTTAACATGCCTGACCGCTACTCAGGAGGTCCCGGGTTCGATCCCCGGTCAGGTCAAGATGAAATATGATCTTTTTCTGATTGACCTGGGTCTTGGATGTTTATCTATGTATGTATTTGTTATAAATTATAGAATCGTTGAGTTAGTATCCCATAACACAAGTCTCGAACTTACTTTGGGGCTAACTCAATCTGTGTGATTTGTCCCTATATATTTATTTATTTATTTATTTATTTATTGTTTTTACCCCTTATACTATAAAGCCAAAATGTCAAAAAATTTAACCCTAAAAACCACATTAATCAAAAATAACAAATATAAGTTCGAGGCCACGTGCCAGTTAAAAATAAAAATAAAATGAGTGTGCACACACCTTGCGCGTGAGGCTACTGTAGGGGCTGCAGTAGGAGCCGTTGACGCTGGGCGTGCGCGAGCGCAGAGAGAACTACACAACGAACGTGCGCGTCACGAGGAGGCACAACAAGCGAAATGTTTTAATAACTTATACTTTCGGCTGTTGTGACGGAATAGTGGGCGGGGAAACGGTGTGACAACTAACGTCTGAGTGAATTAATTAAATACTAAACACTTTATTGCACCAATCACAAATACATCATCGGATTGGCTCGAGTAGTTTACATTTTCTTTAACGTATATATTGTAGCTTGAGCGCAATAAAATTAAAATAACACCGGAATCAATTTAAACAGAATACATATATTTAAACTCAGTGTTGCACCGTTTCCCCGCACACAAACAAAATATAACAATTTACACATGCGTACACAAATCTCCCACACATTTTCAAAAATGCAATATTCGATCATATGAAAAAAAAAATCATATTATATGGTGGACACAAATTTACTGCAAATATTTCAAGAGCAGATTCAGACCACTATACTCAACATTTTAAAAAAGTTGTAAAGTACAGTGATCTGAATCCGCCCTTCACACATTTGCAGTTAATTGTATCCACCTTATAATATGGAATTTTGTTCATATGAACGAATATTGCATTTTTTCTTAAAAATTTATTAGATATTATATGCAAAAAAATTAGTAAAATGTTAAAAAATATTTTTTTTTTTATTAACAGAAGTATGGGAGACATTGTTATGACATGAAGTTACCTGTGGAAGAATTGTGAAGCGGATAAAAAGCAAATTTGGACTAACTGTTATACTTAACCGTCTTACTAAGCTGCAAGTTAATTTATACAAGTAAATCGTTCAAATTATTTAAAGAATTTACTAAAATTAAATTATAATCCACAGGCAAGTCCATAGTCCATGATAAAATAAAAGAATAATAAAACTCAGTTATCTGAACGTCATGAATAAATGGGTAATGTTCAGAACTAAGTTTTAAATTGCAAATAAAAATGTTTGCTACTACATCAAACAGACTGAAAACAAAAAGAAATATGAAAATTTAATTTATGAATTTCCTTTATTATTTAATTTCTTAAAACAGCAGAATATTCAAAGGCTAGAAAATATGTGGTGACTTCATTGTTCAAAGACTAAGGAGTGCGTGCTTTACAAAAATAAAGCAAAATAATACACCACTTAGAGAGAACCGGCGCACGTTGTTCATATTATTTTGCCTCACAATAATCAATCTTATAGCAGAAGACGTAATATCGAAAATCACTTGGCAAATTCGTCAACAAACAAGAGATACGAGAGACAGTTTCGATCGATTTTAGATGTTATTGTGATATAAATAAAGCTGTAATAATGTGATAGTAGAAAATATGCGCCGGCCCTATGATTACAACATCTACATACACAAGATGCAATATTTATTTTTGTTACAACAACAAAATAGGAGAATAAAAGAGAATGTGTGTGTTTGGAAGGAGATAACTAGGCTAATATTCTGCGTAACCAATCACAGCTGTAGCGTTGTCCCTCTTTATCTCGTCACGACAGTAACTTTATATATTTATTACGCATTGTGTGTTTCATTCAGTTTTAAAGTAGACCACAAAAGTATGTGCATGAAGCCACGTTGCTACTCCGCCCGTGACGTCACCGTGCGCTATTCGTCACTCAACATATTGCATGCAACTTCTTACTTTTACCTAACTCTAACTCTTAAATTCCACTCATAATATTTCAAGACCAAAATTAGTCAAATCGGCCCAGCCATTCTCGACTTTTAGCCAGACTAACAAACAGCAATTGATTTTAATATATATAGAATATAGAAGATTTGTAAAATCAGAACCGGTAAGTGGTACCAGTCTGTAACCGGTATCACACCAAAACCCATGATTCGGGTTCCCATAAATACCGGTATTTCAAGCCGTGAGTAGGTGTGTATTATGTATGTGTGTGTGTGTGTGTGTGTGTGTCTGTATGTCCTCGTGTTACCTGCATGTCTGAGGAGGCTCGATCACTGCGCGGGTCGTGCGGCGCGGGCCCGCAGCGCGGGTGCCAGATGGCGGCGCCTGGATACAACATAGCGTCATGTGTTGTGGTTACAGAGGATTATACTCCCAATCCCGATACACCCTGGTGTCAGAGTTCTTTGAAACCGCGTCACGGCCTCTGACATAGTTTCTATAAATTACTACTGAATGACAGCCGGGACCTACGGATTAACGTACCTTCCGAAGCACAGAATCATCTTATTTATCAAACAATGGTGGTTCGAGCCTGCAATGTCTTTACAACGCTGGAAACAACTAAACAAAGTATGCTTTTTGTGGGAATCAAACTCGTAACCTCCGCGTGTCGTCAGGGAAATGTGTTAAACACTGGACCACAGAGACAGACACCCATCAGTTGGGACCCAGGTTTTTAATATTTCAGCCTAAATTTTCGATGTTTTTTCACAATTTTAAAAAATAAGTCATCATGCTCTGACTAGACTTACTTGACAAAAAAGGACTGAAGATGATTAATAAATTCAAGAAAGGCCTTAAAGGACTAGTTTCCATAGCGATAAAAAATATTTAAAAAAATATTTATATAATGATTATTTTATAAATAAGCTATGCATTTGCTATTCGCTCTATAGCTGCACTCCCACTAAATGTTAAAAGTGAGTACCTGTCACTTTGAGCACGGCCAGTAATGTAATAAAATCATCATTTCAGCCGCAAGATATCTACAGCTGGACATGGGCCTCCCACAAGGATTCCTAGAATAACCGATCGGAAGCGACTTGCATCCAGCGTTTGCCCGCGACCTTCTTCAGGTCGATAATTAAATGAGATAAACAAATATAGCGGTCATACCCTGCAGGAACATCTCCTCGCCGTCGCCGAAGGGATCCCCGCACTTGCTGCAACGCGCGCACGTGGGGTGGAAGTGGTGGTTCTCGCCCGCCTGTGTCATTTACTTACTATATTCACATACACAGAAAAACATTATCCTAAAATTATTATAAAGGCAAAAGTTTGTATGGATGTTTGTTACTATTTCACACGAAAACGACTAAACCGATTTGGCTGAAATTTGAAATTGAGATTGCTTAAATCCTGGAACAACATATAGGCTATATTTTATTACGGAATTCCCACAAGAGCGGAGCCAAGGGCAACAGCTAGTACACTATATAGCATTCGGATTTTTGAAGTTTGTGAAGATTGAAGATGTACGCATGAGGCGTAACGAGGTAAGAGCAGAGAGGGGAAGCCCGCCCTTAAGAAGTCGTTCGCTGGTAAACTGTTTTTAACAAGCTTTATAGCTTGCGACATTTCTTATGAGACCTAAGAAACTAACAAAATTGAAGATTGGCTTGTGAAATCCAACAATACGGGATATGATTTATATTAATGTATATTTTACATAATTACTTACTTTAAAAAATGTAATATCAATAAACGATTGCGCTCTACGATGACCGAAAACCATTTAAACGGTTTAGGAATGCCAAGCGTTCACCGGAAAATCGTCAAAAGGTAAAATTATACAAGAAGTTTTTACAAGATATTGCGAAGACCCTTGAAGATTGATTGTCAAGTAATAACTACTGTATACCCCAGCTGCCCTTTCTCATTACAGACATAGCCATGGCTTTTGCAGCCAACTGGACCTGAAACCATGGTTTAAAAGCCAGCAGCACTGACCTGCAGCACCTTCCCCGAGATGTACCGCTGGCAGTAGGCGCAGCGCACGCCGTACAGACGCTGGTAGTCGCGCTCGCAGTACGGCGCGCCCTGCCGCCCCATGTACTCGCCCTGCAGCACGCAGCCGCACTCGCTGCACGCGAAGCACCACGTGTGCCATTGTCTGAGAACATACAATGGATCGAAATAAACACTGACGCCTGAATTCATTAGTTTTCTGTCTAAGGTCGGCTGGAAGAAATTGTATTAGCGATAGGTGCATCTTTATTTATACCTATAGTAATACACTTGAAAATAAGTCTATTGTAGGTATTTAATAAGATAGTGATATAAGAAAACAGTAGTATGGATTGGTATACTGTAACAGTAGTTTTGGCGAGAAGGTAGGTTAAAGGTCATAACATAACGTCGTTGAATTTATTTTCAAAAATGAGTTATGGTAATTTGTAAAGTGTTCGTGAATAAGTATGAGTGTTGGGAAGTCCAATGTCACCAAAATCTCCAAGATAATGCTAACTGAAATCTTTCACCGCTTCACTTAGCCTTCTGACCAGACTAACTTGTCTAAACATGACTACTGACTTGACGTTTTTGATTGAGTTAAGAACATTCCAATAAAATTTGAGACTAAAAAAAGAAAATAATACCGACCTGTCTAAAGCGACCAGCGCCTGTCCCTCCGACAGCTCCTGACCGCAGCCCGCGCACTCTGCAACCACACAACATTTATATTAGGGATTTATCATCATTATTGTTCGTTTCGTGTGATTTCTATCTTACTTACTGTGATCTTGTGGTTTAGCACTATCCCGAACCCATCTTTAGCTTGTTGCTTCAAAGACCAACATTCACTTTCCTGCTCTCTTGTTTCGTTAGTGCTTGACATTGTTTCCCCTAAATCTTCATTGAATTACCTTACTGGACAGAATTTAAATAATCATCGCAGAAGTGAACCTAAAGACATAGCCATAATGTAGGTTTCGCTCAAAATGAGCTACTGTATTATTAGGAAATAGCATAAGAGCTCTAAGGTGATGCTCTTGAATAGAGAGCGACCAAAAGCAGCAGGTTTTTTTATTAACGCCTTGCAGAGGGTTGTAGACGGAAAATAAAACAGAAGTCCAACAACACTAATCAGATAAAGAAACAAGTGGTACACTGTGGCCCTACCGTTCTGATGGTCGTGGTCGTCCGCTGCGCTACGGGGCGGGTCGGGCGTGGGCGCGGCGAGCGGCGAGCGCGTGCGCGCCGTCTGCCGCTGCGCCGCGGGGGCCACACAGCCCGAGCACACCACCTCCGCGCCCGTGTACGTCACCTTCTCGCCCGACGGAAACGCTCGTCTGCAACAACAGACCAACGCACGGTGCTAGGGGATACACATAAACAGAAGTCGCTTGCTTGGCATGTCCCTGCTCGGATTCCTACACAATCGAGGATTTCAGAGTGGCCAACGATGACAAAGCAATATTCGTTTCCTTTAGCTTATCCCACTTTCCTATGTGGGATAAGGTCAACGGTGAGAAAGCATTAAAAGTACTTATTGATCAAAGCCAAGACAAGTTAGTCATTTGGACTTGACAAGACCAAGAAAGGAAAAGGACAGAAGCTTGATACAACTGCTTCAAACATGTAACGAAGATCTATGGAGAAAGTTATTTGGTCTATGTCCAGCAGCAATTTGTATGCGAGAAAAATGCACACCCTTTAACGCAGTCTTTGGACACAAGCCTCAGCTCTACGTGACATGTAATAAACTTGGCTTCGATGGCAGTGTTTTTAGGCCTTCTTCTTGCTGTATGATGATCCACAGCTGAATCAGAGACCCTAAATAACTTCTCCTATTCCCCATGCAACTTAGTCATTCGTCATTTTTTTTTCTATCTTGTCAATGGCTAAGTAATTGGTTCACTAAGCCAATCCCTACACCATAATGGCTAGAATAGATATGCAATGATGTAACTTCCTCAACTCACTTGCATCGTGCGCACGTGAAACATTTCTGATGGTAGGTGTTGCCGAGCGCGGAGACCACCTCGCCCTCCACGTACTGGTTGCACGCCGCGCAGCGCGTGCCGAACGCGCGCTGGTAGTCCTGGAACAAACCAACATATCCTCTGAAAAATACAACTATATCTGGGTAAAAAGCCAGTACATAAGGTGATCCCAGTGTGAGCAAGATACAACCCTAATGATTTAAAGAAAAGTAATAGTTTATCTCAATCCTTTTCGAAGACCCTTAAGTTATCTGACCATCTTTTTCTTGGCCTTCCTCTCTTTCTATACCCATCCGCTGGGACCCAGGTTGTGAGTAATCTAAGCCATCTCTCCGGATGCATGCGGCATACGTGACCCAGAAGCGAAAGAAAAGAGGGGAGGCTTATGCCCAGCAGTGGGACACATACAGCTAGGGAAAAAAAAGTTTATCTTGCTCATGCTTCGGTCAACGTATTTGCCGATACTTTATACGTGCGTTATCAATGTCTTCGACTTTTCCCTATTCAGGGTCGGCTTGGATAAGTCAACTCCTGACACATTTTAGAAACAAGTATAAATCAGCAAATAAACTGAATAGGCGCAACCCTACATCTGTCCGATCGTAGATCACTCGACCATGATGTGACGGGTTCAACAGGCATTCGGGCCAATTTCCCCACGGAACGAAAGGTTCGGTAATTGATTTATTGAGGAAGCGCCACTGGTCATATCAAACCGACCCCTTTCTCGTCTACCAAGTAATGTCTTACGAAACCAAATTGTTGTAGGTTCTAATAATTGTTTGGCTGTTTGGATTGAGTTTTGTGGAGTTCTATAAATTTTCCTAACGCTTGATTGTCTCAGACACTGAAAATGTAGGTCGTTATTCATAAGACCACAATATATATATATATATATATAAAAAATAATAATTTGGGTGTGGCCAATAACCAAAGAAGCGAAGTGAGAAGCTGGATACCGCCTGTTCCGGCTAACGGCTGATGTGTACATCTTCAAGAAGGCCTATGGTTAAGTCAATGAGGATCGAGAATGTCTTAAAAAACTAAACAAACATTTGAATAGATCATTGAATACATTCATCACATCTCATGATCATGCGCTAACCAGTAGGACAATGAACTGTAATTTGCATAATCACTAACAATGTTGTCGTTGTCGTCGTGTCGAAATAAAAAATAACTCATCCAAGTACTGTAAGGTACGGGCGGTGCCTGTGTTGCCGAAACCGCCGAACATTCTTCTTGAACAGTAGTCACTGTGACGAAATCGGAGATGACGCCATCGCCTTCAGAACATGTGCTTTTAATTGCTGTTAAGGTTTTTGCTGTATTTTTAGTTTCATTATTATCAAAAACATGACGTAAGGCCACATACATATTTTCGCTATGTGTATAAATTCTACATGATCGTTTCGCAAGTCACACCTACATAAATTCTTTGTGAATCAGTATACTTCAGCTTCAGCAGGTATACTAACTTTTGTCCGTGGCGTCAACATCAAAATGAACAATACAAGTCATATCTTATTTAATGTGCCAAACTCCCCTTTCACTGTATGAAGATATCTATAAATATGCAGATCCGCACAAAACACAGGTGCTAAGCCACTTATTTGCATTATATCCGATAAGATCGATGCATTGCACACATTTTAAAATCCTTTTCTGTTTTTCAACTTGTGATTTTATTTGGAGTCTTCATTATAATATTGGCCCTTTTCTGTTTACTAATGAGCAACCAAGCAAAGCATCCAAGGGAGTGCCTTGGTTGCTTTGCTATAAAAGATATAGAGAAGATATAATATTTTCGGAAACAAACCACATGTCCCTACAACCTACAAGTACAAATGTACTCTAAAATGAGATCACTTGGCCCAATGACCCAATGCTGGCCCACCTGTCCACACGGGCACACGCGGGCGAGGTCGTGGGCGCGTCGTGCCATCGTCCTTTGCGCGCCCAAACACCTTTTTATGGTGTGAGTGGGTTTTATGAGCGAAATATATATAGTCTTTGAATCATCTTTATAAGACAGTTATTTATAGAAAAGGTGATTGCTGTATTATTTTGTTTTAAAAATATTAATGTAAGTTGTCTGATAGTATCATCGTATTTTTGAAATCTCAAGAGCATGTCTGAGCTCTGAGATTAAAGATTTTCGTACTTCATATATAAATGAGAAAGAAAAATGTTTATCTTTTAAAGACAATGTTACATAGAAGCATTTTTGTGAATTTACGTTTATATTAAGACTAGCTGTTCCCCGCGACTTCGCCCCGCTTGAGACTCGGTTATATCGCGCCCAAAAGCCTATGTTTGACCTCAGGTCGTTAACAACATCCCTACCAAATTTCATTACAATCGGTCCAGCAGTTTAGCCGTGAAGAGGTGACAGACAGACAGACAGACAGACAGACAGACTTTCACATTTATAATATTAGTATGGAAGTATGGATACGTAGAAACCGAGAGGCGGTTCCGAAAAACTTTCACGCTAGGGTGTACATGGTCTCTTGACCGCGACACCTACACAAAATGATAATTATGATGGCCAGCAAGTGGAAGGTCATTAACTACTCCTGTACTAAAGAGTCTTAGTCGCTAGATATGCTAGGTCACATGACTGTCTTAAGTTAGGACAGTGTAGCATATGCGATAAGGCTATTGATTCCATAGATTACCTGTGGGCAGTAGTAGTGGGAGTCCTTGCAGAAGAATCCGCCGCGAGCCAGCGAGGCGGAGCAGGTCCGGCAGGTGAAGCAGGCGGTGTGGAAGTACTTGTCGGACACGCGCAGCACCTCGCCGCTGCACTTGCCGCCGCACGCGCCGCACACCACCTTGCCTGCAACAAGGCAGAACGTTAGCTGGACACGAAGCTATCAAGAGGGTTGCGGCGTTCACAATAACAGATTAGGTAACAAGTACAAAACAACTAATGTGGAAACGGGTAGAACATACAGGTAGTAGACTGTTGATTCTCCAAGAAAATAAACAAATAAAAAAACAGGCACATCAATGAACGAGGGTAGAAATCAGAACGGTTTTAAGAAAAAATGGGTATGAGTAAATTTATGCTATCCTACCAGTGTTAATTTTTTAGCTGATTATATCCAACTGAACGAGTTAGAAACACCCATCAGTCTTCAAAAAATTTCGCACAGACAAGTTTGAGAGGATTCATCCATCATTATGGAATATAGGAATGAATCACTATGAAATTGGTGATCAGAACTCCAACGACGACAATAAAATTCAATTATAATAAATTAGAATCAACCGCGACGAGGTCAATTGTCTGTACGGTGAACAGTACGCGTAGGGTTACTTCATTACTTACTAATGCTTGTTAAAGAAAAAAAAACATTTGTCTCAATTATTTTGTCGAGTACACGAGCCTTGGTAGAAGCTCTTACAATTCTCTCAGTCTTCTTGAATAAATTGTTCGATATGATTCATGGGCGGAGTCTATGATAGCCTATGGTTTAAAAAATCATGAAGCATTGTGCTCTTTCAAGTCACTTAATTTCAACCTATAACTTTTACTATTCCATCACTAGGTCGTAACATTCATCCATTATCACAAATTTCGCAACTAAAATCAGTAGGATTTGCGAACCCTAAGCAAACAAAACGAGGGTTCCCACGGAAGATGAACAGAAGTATACGGGCTTCGGTCTTGACGACTGTGACCGTCCACAGATTGAATGGCGTCGTTAAATGTCCCGCGTATTAGTCCGTCCACACACAACATTCAATGACTGATATCTCCTAGTTATTGTGAAGACTTCCGTGCGAATTTCCCACCGGTCTTGTTCATTCATAAATATTTGAGTTTAACTACTGTACTGTTGCGTATTGATCTAGCATAGAGTTTATATTGAATACAATACAGTTGAATGAACAAGCTAGACTTTTAATTAAAAAAAAAGTAAAATTGACAAACAAATACACACAATAGAATCCTGTCAGAAGGTCGAAATGCCACGCATCGCTAACAGCTGCAGTGACCTGTCTAATAAGCTATCGACCCCGCCATAATGCCTAGAAGTGAATTTTGTCATCCATCACATCAGTCTGAGCTGAATACATCTCACCTCTTCAAAGTGGTGATATCATACGCTTGCATGGATGATACGTTATTTGCTGCCAATTAGTAGTCAGGGTCAACCTCAGCGAACATTATACGATCAGATTTCAGATGATCTTAAAGAAGAGTTCTGTACTGACTAGTACTACTCTAGTTTTAGCTATATTTTAGTTGCGTGTATAAATGAGCAGATTAACAAAATAAAAGAGAATCAAAGATTACAAGAGATACAGAGCATCTGTATACCGCCATGAATCTTACTTTCAAAAGCCCTATCTAATATTTTTTATTATTATTTAACTTTCAACTAAAACATCCAATGCACATGACGTTTTCTTATTTCACTAGCCCGTCTTTGCCAGTATCATTGATTTATATACGCGGCCCTAGTTAATCCTTAGTTGTATATTTATGTTCATCGGTACATGTAGCAATAGTCCTAGACACAATTAACCTGCAGCGTGGGTCGCGACTCCTGGCTGCATTAACTCAATCAGCGTCCTACTTACTACAGGCATTCCATCAAGACAGCCAGTGATGGTGTTAACAATGTCTAATTGTCAGTGCCTTCACTACCCACGCTTCCAAATTCCTACAGATCTTCGTGTCATCTATTGTGCAAAAGATTTTATTCTTACAAAATGTTTTAGCAAAAAATCTGCCAAGCAAAAGAGTAAGCAGAAAATATATTATTTTTGGCAACAATTTTAATGATTCAAGTGCCAAGAATACAGGCAAAACAGATTTTTAAGTTACTAAGACGGTTCTTTACAAATACGGTCATTGCAAGTGAAGCATATAATCCAGCCCTGATCCCAACGATGTAAAATATAGTCGTTGCCAACTTTAAAAATGTTAATGATCTCAGCGTTCCCTTTTTCGCCAAGGTGAGTGCATTGGCCGTGGGCGCAGTTTTGTCAACTACCAAATGTAGCGTCCATGATATCATCTTCACTTCATGGAACACATTTTGGTATAGTGATCTCAAATACACATTGATGTCTTTTTTATTATATATTTTTGTTAATGTTTGGTAAGGTAGGAAAATTAGAACCTCATTAATCGCGTTCACCAGTATCACATCAGTGAAGCAAAGATTTTATTCAACTGGAAGAACAAAATACGACTCACGGGGAGAGAGGTATACAGGACCGCACTTTGTACAGAGCAGGACTTAATACATTATAATTTATTAAATTCATATACATTCAAATTTAAAATAGGCAACTTTAAATTAGGTGTATATTGTACTATTACTAATTCTGTGGTATAAGGGTAAATTTGCAACTGTGTATAGGTACAGTACGTTAAGAAAGCTTATGACGACTCGTGATATCCTCTGAAATAGCAGTCTAGTCTACTACTCGTAAAAATCTAGGCATTCTATTTATACGAGTTCCTAGAAGAAAAAAATATGTCACGCGTCGTATGTCATGCCAAACTCGATCCCACGTTTCCGAGTATCCATTGCGGATAGAGCTATCAGCTCAGCCATCAGTTCCGTGGAAAACTATCCGACCTGTGTGTAATGCAACCCTGGGGGTAATGCTCTGACCGCCGCGCGCCGTCCGGTGCATCACATCTGGTGCGCATTAGGGCATGCTGGCTAAAGGTTACTCTACATATACAATTCAAAATATTTATGTCATTAATGCTTAGAATTAGGAATCGCGCGCGTTTGACGCGAGGCAAATTCTTTGATCTGTGCATTAATGTATACCGAGGGATTTCAGACCATCCCGTGGAAGTTTGTTGAGACGAATAAGGAACAGAGGTCTCTATTTACTTGTACCTTTGACCCGCTGCTGGTGCGAGATTCACCAAAAGACAGGAGTTATTGGGAATTGGGAAATACTAGTTGTAATGTCTCCACATCTGGTATTATTATCTATTCTGTGCGTAAAGTTAAAACTCCATTCATCTTCCTACATTCATTCATTGTCATTGTGATTCGACCTCGAACAACAAATATATTTATTTCGGATAACAAAAATCCATATTTACATTAATAAAAATTACAGTTTACATACTTAACATAAATTATTAAAAAATTACTTCGATGACCCGCAGAAGACATTTTCTAAAGCTGAGTATATGAAGACAGACCCTAAATGACACGTGCGCTGGCGCTGGCGTTGATGGCACGCTACGATAGTTCAAATAGATCGACAATCATCGAACGGCGCGTACTGGAAGTCCGGTGGGTTTATTACAAACAGAAGCATATTTTATGGCGGCAATTATATTTTAAAAAGCATGTATTTTATTATTACTTTGTGTGCTTCCGTCCCTAGCTTACCACATGTCCACTCTATCGACAATTCGACAACTATAACCATGTGATAGATTAGATTCCAGGAGCCCGAGAAAAGCGTAGTGATAACTTTGTTTGAAAATTGTTTTTATGAAAATCAAATCAAATCGCTTTATTTGCATGAATGTATGTTCATGTATATTTCATTTATTTTTAGTTGTTTTCTACGCATATGTGTTATAATTGTAATAGATTTAAGTCATTTTTATCACAATTTAATAAATAAAATAAATTTGCTAATGGAAGTTCATTGTGAACTCTTGTTTATCTCTGTTTATGATATAAAGCCCAGGAAGGTAAGAAAACAATCGGTTAATGTCCTACACAAACAGAAACAACTCTACATCTAAATATGTATTTAGTCCAATTACTCACCCATTTCTAGACCTCGTTGAAAGACAAAATACTAAAGGTGTTAATAAAATTTACGTAATAGCTAAAGAAGTTATAAGCCCACCAATTCATTATCGTTTATTTTACCCTCAATAAAAGTTCTGAACAGAAGGAACCACAATCATTTAAACAATCTTCCAGACAAAAAACAAAATAATCATAACTGTCTAAAGAACCATCAACAAAATTACCACTTACAGTCTAATCAGTTAAGCTACGATAATCGTTATTGCATTTCCAGGCCGCATTTAGGTGTAGCAGGTGGAATGCGTCGCGGGGTAAATATAGAGCTGGCGCGGGGCCAGCGACGGCGCCTCAACTCCTGCGCCGATCCTCAAATCCTTGCTTGAGATAGGTTCATTCCTGTCACACGCACGCCGCACTTCATCATAAGTAGATTAATTTAGATACCATGTAAAAGAAGCTGAATTGCAATGCAAGGAGTTTAATATTGATAAGGTTAATTGGATTCCTGCGATGGACAAAACTTGAAGTGAGGATGGACAAAGTCATAATATTTTTTTCAACGTACAGAAAAATCACGTAAGTTGCAGAAATCAAGGCCGATCTAAACTTAGGTCGTTTGATACCGTTAAAGGCTAAAATATATGGCGGTCAAGCTCTGAAAACCAGGTGTGAAATATTGTAGTAGAACTTTGTTTCCTATTAAATGGACTATCCAATAGTGACGTAGGGAAAGTTTCATATTAACTTAAATAGGAGAGACGATTTAAAAACACAATAGACAAAATATCAATTGATATTCCTGCCCGATCCCCAGATTTATGTTTGGCCTATTCTCAACACTAAAGTCGAATAGTCCGCGCTATCGCTTTGCTTTTGCAAGATAGGTAATAAGCGTGCGGGATTGGTTGCGCAATCCGCAGTTACTCGTAAAGCCACGTGGCGCCAAGACCGCAGCGGGCGCGGCTCGATCGATACTCTCTGATACAGGATAAGTCTGGACGACATGGTATCATAGAATACAATACCTGGAGCTGGATTTATGTCAACAAAAAGCAGAACTTGATTGATGATGAATTGTTAGGATAGGAATTTATCGGGGTCTATAAGCGCACATTTCACACAGAAGAATTTTATAACGTACGTCAAATCTCAAAAGAAATGGTGATCAGTCCAGCGTTTCTTCACGCCTTTGAATGGATAAAGAACATATTGGAGTAATAATTGCTGGCATAAAAAAAAAAATTTACTAACCTCCCTGATCACGTGCTGTGTGATCTACAATATTACTCTAAAATTCGAACACTAAATAACGAATTAACATTATATAGGACAAAAACATAAATGATCATCAAAGCATCAGAGGCAGCCTAAAATTCTTCAGCGATTACTCACATTTGTTTATGTTCGACACGAAACACGTAATATTTAGCTGATCGCGTTATGTGTCCCAAGATTACACGCCGCTCCACTCCACCTGTTGCATGAATCACCGACTGGTTTTTCTTACGGCACAGTTTTTGCGGCGTCCCGCGAGCTGCGTGATCGACTGATAGATGGTTCGATTGCACTCATTACACTGCCCAATAGACAGATGCTTTTTGTTACTTCGCTAGTTACAAATGATTCATCAACTTGTAACATCTCAAATTTGCCCGTGCGGCTCTACAATGTTTTTTTTATTATATCATCGTGTAGTAGGTAATTACATCTAGGTGATTTTTCAATAACTCGCGTAGAAACTATAGCTTTTATAGCTTACTGATAGTCCCCGGCTTCACTTGACTGATTTTGACATTGATATTTAGATTTGTCATTAATCATCGTGGACAAATTAAAAGAACCGCGAATTTTACAATCATACGTAATAACCTTGGATTGTTTAAGTACAATTATGCAGAACATACAATAGATTAGGATTAAAACTTGATATTAGCGGTTAGCAACAGAAACCCTGAGCCCCTGAGCACACTTATATAGCCGCAAACACGCTTCTTCTCTGGCGGACTGCAGGAAATCTCGCAGAGATTTATTACAATTTGCTCGACCGCAATCCAATGAGTGTTCAATTAAGGTTTGGTTAAACTGAGAAGAAACGTTTGAAGTCTTAATGGTTCTCGTGGTAAAAAGTAATCGTTTTTAGTAGAAGCCCTACGTGGACAGCTTACTTTTACATTTCTAGAAATCTGATCTATCTAAAAATTTAAAAAACTGACCTGCAATGATAAGATCTTCGAGATCTTTCGTTTATTTTATGCTGGGACAATGACACAGCAAGACAAGACCGGAGATCTTAACTTGACAGACAATACCAACGATTGACTTACATTTTGAAGAAACGTTAGTGTCTTCCAGTCACGAATCATTTGGCAAAGCCAAGATTTCATCTATATCGTGAGATCTGACGTATCGTGACGACGCTATATACTGCCATTACTGCCCGTGATATTTGTTGTTTTGGTGATTGTGCGAACAGCATTATTTTGGGAAAATTATTGCATCATAACTTCCTTCAATATAGTTTACACACTACTCGTCAATCTACCATAGGTAATTTACCTTTCTCCAATGTGTGAATAATAAGATGCTTAATCTCATCAGATTTTTAATAGGTATAAATGAACAAGCACAGAATTACACCAATATTTAAAAAAAAATCTGATGCATCCCTCATCATCATCATTTTAGCCGCAGGTTGTCCACTGCTGGACGTAGGCCTCCCCCAAGGATTTCCAGAACGACCGGTTGGAAGCGGCCTTCATCCAGCGTCTGCCTGCGACCTTCTTTAGGTCATCTGACCATCTGGTCGGTGGATGTCCGACGCTGCGCTTGCCGGTGCGTGGTCGCCATTCGAGAACCTTTCTGCCCCATCGGCCATCGGTTCGTCGCGCTATGTGCCCTGCCCACTACCACTTCAAAGAGCTAATCCGCTGGGCTATGTCGGCAGTTTTTGTTCTCCTACGGATCTCCTCATTTCTGATGCGGTCTCGAAGGAAAACGCCGAGCATAGCCCTCTCCATAGCTCTTTGGGCGACCTTGAGCTTTCTTATGAGGCCCATAGTAAGGGACCACGTTTCGGACCCATATGTCATCACTGGTAACACACATTGGTTGAAGACTTTAGTTTTAAGGCACTGAGGTATTTTGGACGAGAAGATATTACGGAGCTTCCCGAACGCTGCCCAGCCGAGTCGAATTCGACGAGAGACATCATCCTTGAAGCTTGAACTGTCAGCCTGGATCAACTGACCCAAGTAGACATATTGGTCCAAAACTTCAAGGGTGTAGCTCCCAACAAAAACCGGCGACGGCGCAACATGGACGTTAAACATTATCTTTGTTTTGTCCATGTTCATTTTAAGGCCAACCTGTTGGGAGACTTCGTTGAGGTCATTAAGCATGGTACTTAGGTCCCTCATGTATGCATCCTTCATTTCTTCCTAATATTTCTTTCGTTATGTTAGAGAAATAATTGGAAATCTTTTCCTTTTGAGGTATATATTGATAGTGCTAAAACTAGTCTATTGGTATAGGCATCATAAGTCATATCAGAATTTCAAACGCTCCAATAATGTCGTCTACTTCCAAGAACTTTCTAGGTTCTAGAGAAAATGGTTCATGATAAATGCATGTGTACAATTAGCAACGTCTAAATCCATGGTACTAGTGAGAAGTTTTTCAAAGTATTTCCTATCGCCAAGAAGTCGCATACTTGCAATTCACATGATCGAGCTTTCTATACACCTGTCCCTACTATTAGCGTCGTTAGAAGTAATGGGCATCTCAGATCTCAGTTACGCGATAATTGGAAAACTGACTGGTGCGGATTGCTGCTCTGATGCGGCTAATGGTGAGCTTGAGAGTTACGATGCTGTAAACGTAAGTGTTTACTAAATAAAACAACTGGATTAGTGTTGAATATTTTGTCTTCAATTAACGGCAGCATTTAGTTTACTTATCGCGTGAAATAGAAGTCCCCGTTACAGCAAGATTTAAGTACGAGTGCATTAATTATCTGATATTGTTTTCAAAATCTCTAAAAATGGTATCGAAATAAGTATACATATATTCGACAGGACTTTTTTGATTATTTCAGTATGTATGTAAATACTGAAATAATCAAAACTGTCCTATAAAATAAATAAAGAACTTACATCTTGTATATCATCAGATGTCGAGAGGCGGTTCCGAAGGATTGACCGTGTCACCTACACGAAATGATGATAATGATATCTTGTATAAAACTGCATTTACAAATAGGTGTGGAATAAATTTTGCTTTCAAAAGACAGATGATATTTTATAAAATCAGTAGCTAGCGAGAAGCTAAGAAGAACAGCGAATTCTTAGTAAAGCGATATCGATCAGCCGGTCGTGCTGTCGAGGTGCCGTGGATGAAGTCCCGCCAAACGCTTCCGACGCAATTACCGTCCACTTTTGTTAAAAGACATTAGACGAGCCCGAGTGGTGTGGTGAAGCTCGTCGCGTTTCTCCTAGGGTTATCGAATTCACCTAGTACATACTTCCTGCTGCTGACACACGTTAATAGCCATATAGATGACATAGTTTGAATTGGATAAACTGACCAACTCGCTGGAACTTTCTCCTGGCAGCGTACATTCAAGTTGCCGAATAACTAGGCCCAGAAAGATCCCCTGGAATAATTTAGATGTATCCATATAAAAGCATCAACTCCTAATACGTACTAGAGTGCATTTTATTTATTTTTTAAATATTAGCTGTACGTACACAGAAGTATTATTAAGAAACTAATGGTTTATGATAGACAAAAATGGAAGAAAACTCAAAGCTCTTAAGTTTATGATGGTACATAAGACTATTACTCTTTGAATTTGAAATTTCTAGAGACTACTCAGACCATTACCTATTTCTAAAGGTCCAAAATTGTTAGCCCTACTTTCTCCTCATGTCGCTCGCCGGCACAGCTAATAAAACAAAAGGTCAGCAAAACATCTTATGCCTAGTGATGGAGTGCACAAGAATCCGCCCAATTGCACGCGGCACAACCTCTCACAATGTAATTTGGAGAAAGCCAATTCATGTTTTACATTTCATTTTAATGATATTATTAATTGCAGCATGTTTTGCAGACATCTCATTGCTGAAATAATAGAATGCCTTTCGAAACTCATGATTAACGTTTTAAGTGCCTTGCTCACGTTACATGTTGAGATTAAATGAACATATGTAAAGTTTACAGCGAGAACAAACATTTTACAGAATTCAAAATATTTTTTTAAATATCATCAACTTCCATACAATTTGATGACAAATTAGTAGTTAAACTAGTTTTTATAAGAGTTGGAGTTACCATATACTTATATATTTATAAATGCTGGTTCGTGAGTAGAAAACTTAGCGTTATCACAAAACAAATACAAGAGACGTCACGCGAGATCTGCCCGAGGTCACACAATAGAGGGAATTCAGGATTTCAAATAATGTAAAACCTGCATCAGGATGTTCCTCTTAAACTTCCTTCAAGAGAGATTTATGATTCGTGAGAATACAATGCTGTTAGAGGTGAAAAATTGTTAATTTTCAGATCAAAGTCCTAAGTCCTGTACTTTCTAAATATTTGATGTTAAGTTTGGAATCATAAAATTCTTGGAAGCACTTTTAATAAAAATACTAGCATCTGCTCCCGTTTCCGTATCCTGAATTTCGGTAAATCTTTTTACGGTTCCGTACAAAAATGTACAACGGAACCCTTACAGGATCACTCGTGCGTCTGTCTGTCCGTCCGTCCGTCTGTCACAGCCAATTTGACAAACAGATGAATTTGGTAGGATGGCGTAATCCTGTGACCCAAACACAGATGTGCAAAGAAAATAAATATTTTTTTAAAATAAGGGTCATTTTCGGGGGTCAAATTAGGAATATAAAAAAAAAGTTTGCAAACATTACCGTGTTATAAATCAAATGAAAGGTCTCGTTATGAGGATCTCAAATATATTTTTGTTATTATTATAACATAAATAGTTTTCATTTTATTCATGAAAGAAGACGAAAATTGACCATTCCCCCACCCCGATCTCCGAAACTACCGAGCCTAAAATTTTGAAAAAAAATACAGAATATAGGTCATTGCCTGTAGATTACAGGAAAACCTACAAGAATTCTATCAATTGACAATTATATGGTAAATTTAATATAAACCGTATAGTTCACTAAAACACCACTAGATGGCGATAGTAGTAGTTTGTTGACTTATCACAATTGAATTTAAAAATAGACATTGGCATTGTACGGAACCCTCTCCAAGCAAGTTCAACTCGCACTTGACCGGCTTTTTTTAAGTGGAAGTCTATGTCATATAAATATACACCTATCCAAATTTCAGAGCAACCCGTTCACTGGTATGAAATGTGTTGAAAGATCTGCCAGTAACTGAACTGACGCAGGTGATGTGGTACAGCTAGGTGCACCAACCGGGTGTACCACTGATACGAAACGATTTATTAGAATTGTTGTCGCAGCTAAAATGTGTCGCAGACAGCTGTGCGGTGTGACAAATGCGCGCGTCAATCGGGTCGCTTTCCTTCGATGATTTAGATAAATCACCTCTCATTGTGGGTCGACACTGAACACGCTAATGCTGCTTTTGTTGCACTATGCATAAGGCGCGAGCTATATTGCGACCAGCTGATTGGGGCTTTTGAGATATAAAATTGTGCTATCACTAGGTAGCTTATATTAATCTACGTCAGACATAAATGCTAATATAGAGCTTATAAAAACCATAAGCTATGAACCCTGTCTTTTAGCAGAAAACACTGAAGCTCGAGACCAATCCCATTTCTGGTGAAGGTAAAAGTAAAGAATCTTGTATTGCTATTAATAAGACAAAGCTACAAAAATCTGTATTTTCTTTAATGTAGCTTATAGACACACACACACACACACCTTTTTAACAATAAAGTACAAATAGCAGTTTCGTCTGTGTGGTCTGAGCCTAATAGTGGAGATGGCAATCTTTGAACATCCTAATTGCATTCGACACACATTCTGTGAGGTTCCGGCTGTTTGATTAATTGATCCAAACTAAAAGCGCCGACGCATCCTAAACTAGACGCTGTAAACAAAGAAACCGGATCTTAGGATGCTTTCAATGCGGTACTAACTTTCTTGTTGGTGTTTAAAAATTAAATGGCACATGAGCAGGGATCACAAACTTCAAACTCTACCTAATGACAGGATACTGCTTTTACGTTGATACTAATATTTTCATTTTCTATTTTCCAAAAATCAAAATGTAGTGTAGTGATAGTAACGATATATTATGTCAGTATCTGGTATCTATACATTTTCAGACATTTGTGTTGTTAGTAGGAACTATTAGTTGGAGTTCCAAGAGAATTTCCTTTTGTTTATCACATGTTTTGTTGCTTACAATTTGGTGTCTGTCGACGTGTGTGCCAATATCTTTTATATAAAATTACTTCATAAATTTTATATTTTTCTAAAAGATTCGCGATTGTAACGATAAGTCCGAATCAGTTGAAACTACGTTAATGCATTAGGTATTCTGTGTTGAAACCGGAAAGCAGTGATCCTGATATTTCGGTTGCCAGGCCGCGTGTATCCCCGTACTTTAGAGTAATATCCCGCAGGATGGAAACAATTCCCGACGACCTCGCTCCAACCGCCAATGACTCTATATGTGTCACGGTACAGAAATACCGAGCTTGTTCGTTTGTTTTACTTTACTCTGAAACCGCATATTATTTGTTATTGTACTGGAATTACCTTCTCCAGTGAGTCGAGTATTTAAATAGCATTATTTAACATACCAGTGCGTTGAACTTGTACAGTAAACGCTCGCTAAGAGGGTTACTGTTGATTATTCAAACAAAAGTACAGACAAGAATGAGAAATGAGCTGTTTTTACCGGAACTACGAAGCGAAGACGAATGAAAAGTGTTACCGCGTTGTGAAGTTTTTGATAGTTTTATCAACTTTTTTTTAGTATTATATACAAAAGATATAATCACATTTATATCATCATTGTTAACATCATTATTGGAAAATACATTTTAAATTAAATTTTAAAATTTTCTTTTACAGCTTTTGTTGTTATCATCAATCAACCCTATAGAAAATTCATTTGTCGATATCATGCACTTTAGTCTATAGAGCTAGAAAAGCTCCGGTAATGTCATTCAATACGGTAAAGAATTACACCCACAATTTTTGTTAAAGGGGCACAACTCCCAAAACATGTTTTAAATTCTATGAATCAATAGCACAAGCGAGCAACATAAATTCCCGACCCGCGGTCCAATCCTTCCTATTTTGGAGCAACGCTTTATTAATTCTTCGGCAGTGAAGCAGTGAATCTACGAATTTAGCTAACGCGGTTCTTGTCACTGTTCCAGTGGTTCGCCGCACGCTTGTAGTAATTAAACTGTAAAACAGCAGACAGGTGTTCAGCTTTCACAAGAGAAAGCGCAGGAAAGGGTCTGCCATCGCAGGGATCTAAGGCATTTCCATAGAGAACATTTCTATGAAATCACTTTATATTGCAATGAGGACGAGAAACTTGCTTTACATTCTCCGATTGCTGAGATTAATAATTCTCAATGTATTCACTTTCTGGTTTTAAAACACCATATTCAGTATATTTGGCTCACGCATACACTAGCAAAGATAAAAGAAGTGAGCCTACAGATAAGAAATTCTAATCATCAGTTACGTGATATTATCTAATTATTTTATTATATACTCGGAGTTAGGAACAAGGTTAAAAAAGTAATCTGAACTAATATTTTGAAAGCCAATAAAGATAAAATTCGGACTACTTTTATGTTTTATTTCAAAACTTTTATTTTGTGTTTTTAAGTATCTAGCATTCATACTTAGAAATGCATGTTTTATCTATGTGAATGTTATATCTCCTTTATTTTTTCTATGTAAATCAAGTCAATATACAATTTAGAAGAAAATTTATAAGAAGAGAAAGAATTAGGGGTAAGAAAAAATTTCATAAGACTTATAGACAAGAAGAATAAAACAAAAGTATTTCTTCGTTAAGATCAACTTTCTTAATTTACGTGGTGATAATATATTCAAACATCTACCACAGGTAACATCCGATGGAAGCCGGAACCATCAGTTAAAAAAATACAAATGTCGGTGAGCAAATGGATGCACCTAATGTTATTCGACGTTAGTGGCACTTAATCATATGAATAGAGTGAAGTGCGATCATTATTATTGACAGGCAATCTATGGCGGATTCTAAAGACGCACGCCTGGTGCAGATGTTACGGAATAAAACTCATAAATTTATTTATTATTACGCAGTTACAACTACAATGAAGCATTGCAGATGGAAATATAAAAGTTAAGAGTGAGCGAGCACACAGTAATATGGACTAGCTCTATTCGCATTTAATTTTGGTACTCATGAAATAACCTAAAGTAATTTGGGTTTTAATAACATAAAAACTGAATACAGAAATTCTCAATCCGTGCTGAAGATTACCAGCATTAGCTGACAAACCTCTATTATAAGTAATCAAATCGAAAAGCCGGATGTAGAAGAAGCTAGTTTGCAGGACCGAGGCCCGCCCAAACTTATTGCTGTAGTCGTACAAAACACGACAATCACAATTACGCCTTTTTTCTCACAATTGGCCTTAATCATACTGTTGTTGTTCCGTGTATAAATATTTGGACATACCAACCGGCTGTTACAAATCTTATACTTTCATAGCTTTTACTTTCTTACCTGTAAAGAAAATAAAAAATATTATTAGGACAGTCGAGTTTTAGGAAACTATAGTAAAATATACATAAGAAAAAACACACACAACAAATAAGCCATAAAAAAATTCATAAACAAAATTCATCTTTGACAAGATAGTTTAAGTGGAATTATCGTCAGTGCAATTTATCTCAGACAACAGGAGAAATAGGCATATGAAGGCAGATCAACAGGTAATTTTACCCATTTAAATTCAATATTATGGGATCGTCATTTCTTAATTTTCTTGTATGTTAGGAAAATATGGTGTAACATAAAACCACTTTTCTCATAATCCTCTAAGGGCCTCTGCACCAAATGCAAATATCACAAGTGCGCAGCATGGCTCGCATCTATTTGCAACCGCTAAAAATAATGAGGCACATTTGCATCTGTTTGAACACAAATATATACACGAGCATGGAACGCAAACTGACCATGTATCTTGTTAGATAGAATCCCTTTACAATGGACAAGCTCTGGTTGTTTCTTTTGAATATTTTGAAAATAATTATGTTTTGTTAATCTTTCAAGTCCCATATTACAATTAATTTCATTTGTCTGCCCTGCCATAGATTAAAAAAAAATGCGTCACCCGCGCGCGATACGAACTTCTTTGCCTGCCAATAAACCTTTACCTAAAATGTAATGGACTCAAAAATAAAACTCATAACAGTCTTAACCTACCAATAACTTTGCATTATTATTTGAAACGTAACTAAGATACTGACGAAGTGTTAAAATGCTTACGATGATGATGATATAAATAGAACATTTTCTTTATACATATTATGTCAGTAAATTGACTTTTTGTTTAGGAGTGGGAATTAAATCATTAAAAGTCGCGCTATCTTAATAGTAATTAAAGCATCGGATCGTGACCATCAATCTAATGACGGAGGTTGTGAGGCGCGGCGGCGGTGCACGGCTTATCGGTCATCGAAAGTAATTAGATTTACAGGGAACTTCATAGCCAGAAGCGAGACAGACAACTCTCTTGAATGGATTCTATATCGCAATATAGATTACATCATAAGTTCAGAAAGACTGCAGATCTGAGATCGAAGCAAGATTCTGATCGACTTGTAACAAGAACGATTATTAAATTTGGAACAGACACAATAAAACCAGACTTTCATTACAAAACGAAGGCCATTTCAACATCAGTAAAATACTAGACCAGTATCATTTAAATAGTTGTAATTTTTATACTGACTAGAAAACCAGAAAATCTGACCTTGCAGCAACGTTGCACATCTGAGTAGTCAATGGGTTGTCATCACAATGTGCATAGGATGCACGAACCGGCCAGGCGACACTATCTAAATGGGGCATCAGTGCATATCATCACGACCACCACAACACACCGTGTTGGTACATCCTGTGTTCAGCCATCCGCTCTTTCTACTGAGCAGCTTAAATGCAATGATTTATACCTAGACTATATTTCAAAAGACAAATGATTTAGTTTGGTAATATGTATTAAAAAGCAAGCTTTAAAACCATCTCGGGAACTGTATGTAATCCATATACATTTGAAACTCTAAACAACCTGAAGCTGCAAAAGTTTCAATTGGTCCATGATGACCACATGTCAGAATCGGATATTGCGGCACTGGGCCACGGCTACGCTGATGTCATGGACCTTCTACGCGCGTGTGCCAAATGTATAACTCATTCATGTGCCAGCCAGCACGCGGTGTTGTGATCACCACGCTATCAGGGCTATCGATAACACTCATTACACACTATTATCTTGATTCAGATATTTTCGCGACATTTTATTTTCGTAAAACCCTTGTATTATGTGGAGATAATTTTAAAGAAGGTCACTGCTGATCTAAGAGCCAAGACCATAAATATTAACGATGATTTTGATAGTAAATATATCAAAGTGAGTCAGGTTCAGGTTTTGAGCCAAATCGACGTCGGTGCCGCCAATGACGTCATAAAATTGCACATTCGAGAAGTGATCGAAATTAAATGGGAGCTCTTAGTTCGCCATGCCGCTAGTAACAAAGCCGCCACGGGCCATTGCCCCCTATTTCCGTACAATTGGAACATTAACCGGTCGATCAGTCGGATTCGCTTGAACCGAACGTGGTTTACACGCACTTCGATCGGGTTTAGTTGCTTTGGCTGGAAAATAAATGCACATTTTGCTATCACCTAAGTTAAACTTCATCATTTCTTGCCAATTCTTGCTATTGACAAAAACATCTATTGGACTTATCCCTACATTATAAATGTATCGCGATTCTGCCTCCAGACTGCACTAATGAGGTAGGAAGTCACATCACATATTCAGGCCTCCTAATTGGAATATAATGAGGCAGCTCACGCATGCTCGGTAACGTGACCCTCGTGGATACACAATAAACGCAAACGAATTTATTAACTGCGATAAAATCTGGTCTAGATATGATATACGTGTCTTCAGTCAGCACGACCAAGTCGCGAATTATAAAACAGAGAAAACTCGATTGGTACGACGAGGAAGTGATGGCAGCTGGGTTAAGAGCGATGTCACGATGACATCATCCAGTCACATTGCAAATAATCTAGGAAAATGAAAATATAATCCCAACTAAATTATCGCATAATCAACAAGATCAAAGTAGATTACACTGTAATCACAAGGTTTGTAATTTTAGAAAGTAAAAAAAAGCCAAGTCTGTAGGCTGTATGATATTGGCCATGCGTTATCATTTTGACGTGACAACGTCTTAAATTAGGTTGCGGCTGGGAGTCACTTATGAAAAAGTGTAACGCTCGGTAACGTTACGATGAATCACCGAACGAGAGAGAGGCCCGCCGAATGCCTTGCGTCTCTCTCCCACTCAACTATGATCGGTCTGCCGCGCGCGGCAGACCGCGCGCGGCAGATTATATTCATATCAATAAATATTCTACCGAGAAAAAGACGTTGTCACGTAAAATCTTCGCCCGTAAAACCGACTTTACAGGCAACCATTTTTTTTTTATTTGTATTTAACTCTTGTCTCTTATTTTTCATGAAATCATTTTTAAGTAGAAGATTCCCATTCATCTGGTCAACAAGGTCCATAAGAGATTTCATTTATGAGGTATATCTAGCTTTAATCTATGTTACGGTATAACTGCACCAATCAACACGAGTTCTTTTGCCTCTGTTATTAGACCTCAGGCGTAATAAAGAGTAGAATCAGTAGTTACGATAGTCGCAATCGCGGTTTTTCTCAGCGCGCGCTGGCATTCGCATATAAACATGACGATGATGTCACCGCCACCACTACTGATAGCGTGGCCGCTAATAATGCCAAGGGCAGCCACGAGGCTCTCGCCTCAGTAGCCGGAGCCACGTACTTTACTCTTAAGAAAAAGGATTAAATTGGCAACTATTTGTTTTCTTTATACTTTACTAAAGTTTTAACTATAAAATCATTGGTCAAATAAAGACGTGATTCCATGTTGATCAGTTTGCATTTGTTATTAGAATGCAATGGAAGGACATACGAAGTAATGATTTTGTTATTTTAACTGTTCAAATTTTCTATTTAAATTAATACGATTACGCGAACGGATCAGCCTGTTTCACAGCGTTAACAGAAGTCAAATTAGATGTAAGCAAGCCATTATCTGCATAAGGATCTAGTTCTTGTTGAAATTAATTAACAGGTACATGTTATATTGTAAGTTCCTTTAAAATATCTTATAGACCTGATTTATTTTAATTTTAATAATGTTATAAGTATAATTATCGTGAGAGAATTCTTAGAGAATATCACATAGCATAGTTATTGTTTATGGTCGTTTGTTATGAGAACTTTCAGCATCTTCATCATCCTCATCGTCTATCTCACGATAACGTCTAGCAACTTGAACATTACTCACATTTATTTTGGCATTAAATTGTGTCAGCTGCTCAACAGACCGTCCCATTCGCACTGCTATGATACACATGGCCTCATTGAAATTGAAAGTGGCCGTGAGCGCCGCGAATTATTTAATATCCGAACATAGTTTTTAGGACAGACATAGATAAACTATGGCGTAATTGTACGTTTGAAATGATCAACTGTATTACAACATTGGATGTTGTATTGGACTTGTAATATTTAATAAACGCATGGACACATACCACGTCTTTATGCAATAAGTATATAAACATCGACATTTAAATGCTCTAAATGACACAGCGAGAACTATTAAGTCTAATCTTAATTTTAATAAAGACAACGTAGAACATATTACAGTTCACCAGTTTTAATAAAACTCAGTGTGAACCCGATCTTATAAGAGATTTCATAAGAAATATCGATAAGCTGAGATCAATTAGTGTCACTCAGTCTGAGATGACCACAAATGATGTCAGAGTCCTTGTCGCGACGTTTTTTAATTCAAAAAGCCACGACGCAAGGTTTGAACACCTTTCTGGTTAATAAAAATATCAATGTCTACCCCGTATGGGTTAAGACGTGACTATATGTATGTATGTAAAAATATCAATAACAAAATCTTACAATTAAGTAATATGCATTAGGTAGGTGGGTATAAGCATCACTACATAGTCACTAGATCACTTCACTACATAGTATAAAACAAAGTCGCTTTCTCTGTCCCTATATCCCTATGTATGCTTAAATCTTTAAAACTACGCAACGGATTTTGATGTGTATTTTTTATAGATAGAGTGATTCAAGAGGAAGGTTTTTATGCCCATGCAAAGCCGGTCGCTAGTTAAATATATAAAATCAAGAACAAAAAAAATAGGAAGTTAAATGGACAAAACAAATTTGTCAATAATAGGTGGAAATGTTAGTGGTCTATGAAAGTCCGATCCTATTCCCTTTCTGACCACAACTTTGGAACACCTACGTAAAATTGCTCTGAAATTATATCAAGAATCGAAAATACCTCAAATCTTGTTCGAATCTAATTGAGTAGTCGACAGGCGGACGCTTGACAAGCCTCATTAGAATTACGCTCGAGAACAATCGACAATTGTCATAATTATACGACCTCTTAATGACTGCGCTCGCGATGTTTGGGCCTGGCTTGGCAGAGGCTCGCATGTCGCGGATCTAGAATTTTGTGCCGGTCATGCTGGCTATTATCTATCACCGATTGATCGATAAATACTTTCACTTTTTTAGTAATATTTTTAATAAAGAAGAAGTATTGTTACAAACAAACAAAGAAGTTCGAATCCGCGCGCGGAGGTAGGCAATTTTTTTTTAAATCTATGCAAACAAAATATAATTTCACATCAGTTTTCAATTGTGTCTCCCCTTTTATAAAAGCTAGGATGGTAACTCCCTGATGGAAGATCTCTAGGATTGAAATTATATGAAAACTACGGTACTATTTCAAAACAAAATATTCTATTCTAACTAAACCATTACTCATACGCCGCAACAATCCTATGCATGCAACCCGAGATACCATAATAATATCCATTCAAAATAGTTAATTTTAGGAACATTGCGACACATAGTTAGTTTAGGGCTATCAACGTATATAAATTATCCAGGAAATTGTGTCATTAAAATGCTTTTGTAATTAAAATCAAGAGCAGCTCATAAGGTAGAATTCAACATCTGTTACATTCTTATAGAATTCTGGTCGTTACAATATATAGCTGGTCTATGCTTTTTATTTTGAGCATTGTGAAAGGCAGCCCTTAAAGGTGGTCACGTCGCAGGTCGGCGACCGTCGCAGACGGCTGGTTGCACGCGATGCAGCCGCTCCTTCATCACACGCCAAGTCTGGAGGACATTCCATGCGAATGTCTAGAGCGAAATTACAATATTTTCGAAGTCTGTGTGGTGAGTATAAAAACTTTCTAGGATGCTGCCACGTTTTAGTTTCTTAGCTACAGCAGAAAATGATAATATAGCCATAAAACAACAGTCGACCAAGGACAACAAAGAAACCTAGTTTTCAAAAATTTAGCCTTAGCTTGGCTACACGAAGAAACGAACGAGAAAAGAGGTTTTAAACCGATTGCATTTTCCAAAGATATAGGTTTACGTTTACGAGTGACATCCGAATCCAGTTAATCATATAGTGTCTTCCTGATTGCAATGGTTGTTAAATATTAATTCAATATCAACATAGTATCAACGCAACGCAACTGGAACCGCTTCCTTGTAGGGCGGCGGATATCCCGCTGCAAGCGTTGGACTTCATACGACACAACGATCGGTCATATCCCGTACTGTCCGGACCAATGGGTTCAAAGATTAAAAGATAACCTTTAAAAAATTGAGTGAAAACAGCAGAGGTCTAAGCAGCTGAGAATGCTCAGAACAAGAGAACTATCAAGATCGAACTATCGTCAAAGATTTTATCAGAACAACAATACCAAAATATAGGCCCAATTATGGTTCAGTAAAAATAAAACAATCTATTGATTTTGATAAGCTCTTTTAGATAAGCAATGCGCCTATAAATGTTCTCTACGTCAACAGATGTACTATCAAGAAAGTGCCTCTTTTTAATTGCATAATACGAAGTCTATCTAAAACGAGATACAATGAAAGCGTGAGTCGCGTCTTGAACCCATCAGTTCAGTTTCGGTGGTGTGGGTACAGGTTCGGTTGGACGTAGGCAGAACAGGCTTGGGCCGAACATGGCAGTGATTTACAGCTCATTGTGTTGGCAGTAAGACCAGTTGTCACGTAACCGGTTACAGGTTAACTGTTTGGCGATGACATCACGCCGCGAAATGTTATAATCAGTATCTTACTGTCTTGCTCGTCCAATACTTTAAAAACACAATATTCGGTTACTATAAATCTACAGTACAATTTAAAGACACAGACCAAAATTTTACAAAGGAAAATTACATACAAAAAGTACAGGACACAGCTCCTTTAAAAAATATCTTCTAGAAAACCCAAAATAATTAAATAACTAGACTGACTATCTATCTATGGGCTACAGTGACCGCGCCTAACTCAGGAGCGATACTCAATTACCAATTAAGTCGCATTAATAAAAGAAGCCAAACATTAATTAAGTTCCTAATTAATTTTCGTAGCACAGGAAATTAGAAAATGAAATATTTTGTGATGCAATAACACAAGGGAAAGGCATTAAATTGAACAGCAGTGTAAGATGGCGGTAGTAAATCACAATTTGTCGTGGGCACAAAGGCGAGCGCAGTCGGGGGACGTTACATAACGCGGCCAATTGACCCGGATGACGCACACGCGGGGAGCGCCCGACAGACCGAACGCTGAATGATATGGCACTATGGAGTTACAGTGTGTTTACAAGATTGCTATCCTGTGTCATTGTCTGGAATAAGACCCATAGTCCATACGGCTGATCGTACTACAATTAAAGTTATATTCGATATATCTTATATCATCTCTTGTTATAAATAGGAAATCTTCAAATTCATTCTCCAAGCTTGATGACAATCCTCTCATTATCAGTTTGGAGATCACACTAGGTTTTGTAATGTAAACTGTCTCCTGACATGATTCTCGATGTATCAACCTGAAGTTTTGCTCTACAGTATCATAAACTGTATCAATCAAGTCGGACTGTACAGGAACACACCCTATTCTTCCGCCGCCATTCGCGCGCATCCATTGCATCGGGTTTCTTTGTGGTCTGCCGCCGCGCCGCCGGCTCCATTAGCGGATAAAACTTTCGTGTCCCGCCCGACTGGAACCTTTGACCTCTATTACGTAATGTACCATTAATTTTAATGCAGCTGCTATCCTCTATGTTTTGCATGACTTTTATTAAAAAAAATTCAATAACATAAATTAATTTAACTAAAAAATTGTCGGGGAGAGAGAGATATAAGGGGGCGGGGCCAAGTGGAAGTCAGGATGGATGGCTCCGAGCATCATATAGGGTCGTAGGATGGCTTTTGTGGGCAACTCTTTAAAGCAGAGTGACAGATCACTAAAATAGTAACTTTACACAATCTCACAAAGGTCAAGCGAGGGCATAATTGTCCCGGTAGAGGGACGGTAACCCGAATCACGGCTTAGATCGGTGCCCCACACACGCACACGATAGTAATCTCACAACCAAGACTCTTCTCGATTTCCTCCGTGCTAACACAACTGATAACCAACAGCAATTGGTAAAATCAAAGGGGTTGAGGGTATACAAACACTGAACACAAGGCATCACGCCCATAGGTCAACAGGGATAGCTAGCTTCTGGCAATAATCACATAACCACGTGCACGGGTTAACGCTTAAACCTATTTACGTAAACTATTATCTTTTCGATCTATTCGCTCAATTAATCACGATACGTATTCGTCTCAAGTGCGCTCGTCCGACGCCATATTGAAAAAGTGAACGTTTATTTCGATTCCCAACCGCTACTATGACATTTACATCTGACAATGACACTTGGTGTTGCCAACGACACTTTATTCGATTAAGATGTTACGTTTAGATCTTTACTATCTTACACGGCCGGACTGACATTCGACCGTCCACGGGCGTATATTCTTAATGTCGTCATGTGAACAAAAATCCGCATCGCCAATTTAATCCGCTCGTCCAACCTGACAATGAAAAACAGTACCGACCGAGTCGTGTTACACTTTGTCAAACCAATCCACATAAACTTGAAAGCAAGTGTCCCTTCGACCATATCATACCATGGACCGGACGGCTTGTTT
This sequence comes from Apomyelois bistriatella, assembly GCA_947044815.1. Lineage (NCBI taxonomy): Eukaryota > Metazoa > Arthropoda > Insecta > Lepidoptera > Pyralidae > Apomyelois > Apomyelois bistriatella. Next base: position 141,740 of record OX345712.1, read on the forward strand.
CGACATGACTGACCAAGTAGCCTGGACCGGACGAGTGTGTCCCTATGACCAGCTACAACAAGCTCAGTGTCCCTTCGACCATATCTCGTCATGGACCGGACGACTAGCTTCTGCACGCGTGGCCTGGACCGGATGAGTGCGTCCCTTCAACCAGCCCACCGAGGACATTGATCGGACGACACAATCCCTTCGACCAGCCACTTGACATTGAGCCTGGAGTATATCCCTTCAACCACCCGATCTCGAATCGAGCTGGCCCGGATGATACTGTCCTTTCGACCAGCTTAGACTCCACACGCTACAGAAAGACAAACGTCACCCCAATCAAAAACTCAATATCTTCGTTTTACGCTTTACTCAAGATCTCTCTATGTCAACACATAACCAAAATTGCGTGATCTCAATAATACCACAAATATGCGCATCACCACCTGTGATCGCCGGGTTCAACTGAACCTACGATTTCCTCCAGAAATCCGACCGCCAGAGCTACCGCCTACTCGTGGACTACACAAGGCAGACACCGATTTCTCTTCAGCTACGAGTATGATTCGGATTCCAGCATAATCAAAACACAAGTTATATCAGTTAACGCAAACGCAACTATTGAACTATGAACTAACTCTACAATAATCACCGAAATAAGTACCAAACGTAACGCTTAAAAGGCACGCTTTCAAAATTTTAATCCAAAATTACTTCGTCATTACTGTACCCTCAAAAATAATTCTTTTTTTTTTATCTGTGTCATAACTACCTTCAAATATCAAATAATTTTCACTGACAATTAAATTACTCCATTGACGATGAACGCAGGAAATATCAATTAAATCAGTTTCAGATAAAAATTTAAAAATAACTTACCCCGGTTACTGCAACATAACAAACGTATCATACTGTACTAAACACGAAACCGTTATTTTTCAGAAACATGTACTAAACGCATTATTAACCGCATAAATAGGTAGTTTTATACGCGTAGGGTAATTACCAGATTATAGCCATGAATCAATATCAAGCGTGTCAGAAAACCGAAAACTATTGGGTTCACTATCCCAATTCTGATGTCGGGGAGAGAGATATAAGGGGGCGGGGCCAAGTGGAAGTCAGGATGGATGGCTCCGAGCATCATATAGGGTCGTAGGATGGCTTTTGTGGGCAACTCTTTAAAGCAGAGTGACAGATCACTAAAATAGTAACTTTACACAATCTCACAAAGGTCAAGCGAGGGCATAATTGTCCCGGTAGAGGGACGGTAACCCGAATCACGGCTTAGATCGGTGCCCCACACACGCACACGATAGTAATCTCACAACCAAGACTCTTCTCGATTTCCTCCGTGCTAACACAACTGATAACCAACAGCAATTGGTAAAATCAAAGGGGTTGAGGGTATACAAACACTGAACACAAGGCATCACGCCCATAGGTCAACAGGGATAGCTAGCTTCTGGCAATAATCACATAACCACGTGCACGGGTTAACGCTTAAACCTATTTACGTAAACTATTATCTTTTCGATCTATTCGCTCAATTAATCACGATACGTATTCGTCTCAAGTGCGCTCGTCCGACGCCATATTGAAAAAGTGAACGTTTATTTCGATTCCCAACCGCTACTATGACATTTACATCTGACAATGACACTTGGTGTTGCCAACGACACTTTATTCGATTAAGATGTTACGTTTAGATCTTTACTATCTTACAAATCCTAAAAGTTGTATTGATGATCAACAAACTAATTTGAAGCAAAATAAAAAATAACCAACCTGTTTTTGGGTTTATATTCAGTTGGTTAGCAAATTCAAATAAAGCTTTACCATTTTTCATCAAATTAATCACAACCTGGGGGACTGAAAGATAAATTGTGTGTATCCTGTGTGAAGAACGGACCCGTAGTAAGCCGTGGATAGCATATGCGCATTATGATCAAAGTAGCACCCTTGACGACCGGAACAGACATTATTCACTCCGTTGATTACGTCCCAATTCCCAACCCAAGCATCTAATTGGGATGTGTTTATAATTTAGCGCGTCGCCACTCCTCCAAGACTGGCAAGGGTATCAATAACAACCTACATTTAGATTTCAAACCAGTCTAGACAGAAATCCAGACGAATTATTGAAAGTTTAAAGCAGATAGGCCAATCCTTTTGAAATAAATAATGCTGTAGTAATATCTCTTTTGAGGTAATTTTAGAACCTATGAAAAGGAAACAGCACTGTTTTTTCTGATATTTTTTTCTCGAAATTCAGAATCTGCCTTAGGCTAAAAACATAACAAATACGAAGATATAACATTCAGTCCAGCTTATAATAAAAACCATATTCACAAACGGCGAACTGTCTAAGACTTACGTCTGATCTTGTTTGAGAATGGCGCACTCGCGTGGAGACAGGGTGTGACGCAAATGGAGCAATTAGACCCAATGTACAAACATGCCATTCCGCACTTCGCAAGTACATACTACGTGCCATTCCATTTTAGGATTTGTCAGTTTTAGTAGAACACAAAATTAACAATATTTAAGAACAATCTATAAACACACCGAAAGCGCTTGAAGCACTGTATTGTATTACAAAGTTAAAATTCATTGTAGATAAAGCGATATTAAAAATAAAGGTACATTTAACACCGACCTAGATGATAAAACAGAACGAGCAGGATTTGAAACATTACCAGCAGTTACAGCCAGGGACCTCCCACGCATTCATTCCCGAAGTTGCGTACCGTGGTGATCTATTATGTGCCACTAGAACAATCGATTTGCTATCTGTAATATAGTCAAAGATAAACGAGAAGTAATTGATTGAATTCAAGATTTGATAGAACAAAATTAAAATAATTTTATATTATTCTTTTAGATATTTGTGTTTCGGATAAAACATTCATCAGACAAATATATATTCACGTTGAATTTACTCGATTCGGATAGTCGACAAGTATCGGTTTTGGTACACCCCTACCGGGTTTGGACGCGCGTGGCGCCATGACAGTTAGCAGTCTGATCAAACGCGCGGTCGCGGTTAGATGCATTCTCTTTGTTTATTACTTGTGAAGTCTCGGGATAGACTATTCTAATACGATTTGCGTTCAATCTTCGGGAATAATTGCGCATTGATATCGTGAGTGAGGCCCGGTTGCCTAGTGGATAAAAGTTTGAAGTTTATTGACAATTGAACACTCGTCAGTGAAATAACCTATGTGGAGACCTCCATTCTACCCGAATTCGCCGTGCTTCGCCGGATCGACACCGAATTAATAGGGGATGTGTAGGAATCTCATGAGAAGGGGCTTAAACGGGTTTAATTAATTCGGATTAATAAGCAAGTCACGCCCAAGCGCGTAAGGTACTTTTCTTTTGTTTATTTTTAGTGTTCAGACTAACTTTTCTATCATACACGCTTCCACTGTCAAATTTAAACATTCTGGTAGCAGAGTTGGCTGAAACAATTTGTTTTAAGAAACCTTTTACATTTGTGCTGTTACATGCAATTTTTATTTTTTTAATAATCCATTCAGTTACTTCTGGCACTCTCGCTCACTTCTCTTACTCACCTTTGAGCAAATATAGGTATATTGAGTTGCGACAAAATTACATCAATTATATTATATTTTAATAGCGACTCGCCGCGGCTTCGCATGGGCATAAAAACCTTCCTCTTAAATCACTCTATCTATTAAAAAAACCGCATCAAAATTCGTTGCATAATTTTAAAGATTTAAGCATACAAAGGGACATAGGGACAGAGAAAGCGACTTTGTTTTATACTATGTAGTGATTTAATATCCAATCACAACTCAGAAGATTCTAATACTCAATTCTACCATGCACCATGAAATGTGTAGGAGAATAAGTTGTATATTTATCATCTCTAACAAAATTATCATTACTTATATTTACTAGTTAATAATTTAGTGATAATGTTTAAGATGGTAGTCATCTGAAACTGTAATAAATAATCGCGGCAGCAACAACATCAAAAGGGAACATTTCTCTGACAAACTAATGAGCAACAAATGTTATCGACAAGATTAATTCGCCATTAGAATCGGTGCTGGCACGCCCAACTACAAATACAACGCATTTCATAGGAAAACATAACATTAGCCTAACAGACGATCGGCAGCCGCGAGCGAAGGAATCGCTTAAATTCATATGTGCAATGGATATTTCTTTTATTATACACAGAAAGTATATGCTGAGAAGCAATTGTTCCTGAATTCAGAAGGACTGGTGGTAAATTTTCTTGAAAATGGACAAATGCTAATAAGACGGCATGACTTTACTGACACGAGTAAAATAATACAAATAGAAACACAGCTTACAAAAGCAAGTATGCGTGAATAATCTCGGTTCATGTGTTGCGAACCGGCGCACGTTTTATATTCACTCAGAACAAATTTACTCCATGTGACTGAACTAAGCTTGTTTTCCACCACAGGTATGCGAGATGGCAAAGGTGAAAAAGGTGAACAAAAGAAATGTTGCCGTCTAAAAGGTTAACCTGGCTCAAACAACCACACCAGTAAAAATATTCATTAAATAGCACAAATTATTTTGGAAGTACGTACTGTTAGCTGGCTTATTATGATCTCTACACCATTATATCCTACTTTTAATGGTAATGTCTTTTGGTGATCTAGTAACAAATATTTCATTCTCAATTCTCATTATTCAAGACTTACAAGAATAAGATAATTATTTAAAAATAATGTTTTTGTTTTGAGAATTCTCAAACAAAATTTTAGTGGAAATCCAGCCTTAGGGCAGGCGGAGTCCAGACGCGATTCTCTGGAATTTCTTATAAATAACGCGCGATCCCCAATAATGCGGTTAGCTCCGCTCCACGAGTTCCCGCAAATAGCCGCAGGTGAAACTGGAATATTTCGATCGACCGACGAAATGCTATTGGCTGATTCCCGAAGTTGAAAATTGGCATCTTCAAGTAATTTTTTGCTGAAATTGATGAGCGTCCTAGTCTGAGTTTGGAAATAGATGTAAAAATTTGAATTGTTCCTCAACAGTAAATTCTATGTGCTATGACAATAGAAGTAAAATTATAATTTACGTTTTGGAGCAAAGTAAGTGCATTTGTTTGCTTTTCGGATGTTGAATGGTTATCAATAAAATACATTTTTGTTTTCAATCATGCTAAAACTGCTGACCTAGCACAGAAATATATTTAGTCTAAGATATGACAAAAACATAGGGTATTTTTTACCGCGTTGTAAAGGTATACCACGAGACGAGCAAAAGCTAGATACATATAGAGAATGAATTCTGATTTGAGTGGTATAATATAGCAGATCGTAACAATATATACAAGTGAATGTTTTTTGCCAATGACAAATTCCACTTGTTGCGTAGCATTGAGCCCAATCACGCAGCTAGCTTGTTTCGCCAGTGACCTTGCAGCGAATTGCTGGAAGTGTCCGTTTCTACGAGCAAGGTTTCGCCAATTGTCTCGTCCGCCTCAAATCTCCCTACTCTTGTCTAGTGTAAAACATGAAAGACAATTACCTCCTATATAAATACCTTAGTATGTGTCGCAAAACACACTTTTTGTGTCTAAGTAGTACTACTATTAGTACTATCGGTCCAGCAATAATCCGATGGACATCATAAGATAATTCAAATTACCCTCCCTCACGTATTAAGGAAGGGCTATGGCCTTTGACTCAGCCGTTGATGTAGCATCCTACTGACTGGGCCAAAATTACATAGTTTTCGACTATTGACATGCGCAGCACCATTTCATTCCTTCCTATACTTGAGTAGAGTCAAATCTGAAAGAAACCACTTCATCAGATATAAAAAAACATGATGGTTGCTTAAAAATTAAAACAGCAGGATACTCGTCCTTGTCGCAATCCAGATAACGTTGACAGATACGACACACGTCGGAAGTTGTGTTTACGCAACTTGTAATTGTTTCCTTGTGGATATCAATCAGAATTAGATCATTATTTGCAATTACATCATGAATGGAATCACGATCCTTTTTTGTTTGTGATTGTGTATTATTAAGTTTATTAAACTGTTCTATTAAATTAAACTATTTTATACGGTTTTCTATCGCGTTTATTGCTTACTTATTTATACCTAACGTTTCAAGCACTTTACAGGGCTCATGGTCGCAGGCAGACAGTGCTTGAAACGTTAGGTATAAATAAGTAAGCAATAAACGCGATAGAAAACCGTATAAAATAGTTTAATTTAATGTGTAACAATCGCGAAAACATAAGAAATCATTCTGTTCTATTAAGTTTTTTTTTACCTCAAGGAACAGTAGAGAAGACAAATTACGCTAGCTTTTGTATTTGCGTATGGTTATTGTAAATATTTACCTGTTACTATATAAAGATAATGAAATTCATATCGCGTTCGACCCATACAAGCAATGCAAGTAAACACTAGTATAGTTGGAGTGCGAGTCATGTCTTATTTAAAATACCCTTGTGCAGGTTTACTTTCGGCCGTGAGTGGAGCGGTTACATCACGCGCTGAGTAAATTATTATGTGGATGTCGACGCAATGACTCAATACTCGTGAAGCACTGGATGGAATACAAACAAGACAAAACAAACTTGATTAAAGTTTCTTTGGATTTATTGGTGATATACACGCGTTGTTTAACGATTTAGTACATCTGGGTGATGATGATGATTCAGCGATGGTACATTGTGATAAATAATGTCGAACAAATAAACTAGCAACAAATTAATTAGTTGTAGTACGTATGAAACGCAAAACCAAAGCTATGAAAAAACTCTTGTCGGGGACAGAACTTCCCATTGTTAATTAATGGCAGATTTATTTTCCATAACTTAGATCAAGGTCAAACTTGGAGAGTTCTCTCAAATCCAAACTATAATAACCATTTTGACTTAATCAACTTTTTATGAAACTAAAAAAAACATAAACTCTATTTATCTACCTCTTAATGGGTGATGATGAAGTGGCGAACACGAAAAGGAAAAACAACAATTTACAATAAAAGATTGACAGCCAGCTAAATGTTACTAAGATATAAACGGCAATGCAATTAGCAAAATTGTTCCTTGCAATACTTAAGTATGATACGAGTGAATAAATATTGGTTAATATATCAATCCATATCGTCTCAGTACCGATAGAGATTACACAAGATCCACAGGCCCCAATCTATGTCTCAATATCATTGTGGATGTGGGCATCAGTCCCTGTGCTCTAGTTTGCAATATGCAACGCCTGTCTCCCGCGTGTCTGCGCATGCGCCTCTCTCATCGGACCAGCCTAATGCAGCCATTGCTCAACTGTTACTGTAGCAGTCATGGATGGACCCAACTCAATTGCGACATGAAAAGGCTGAACGTGTTATTGAATACAAACATTATATCGGTAATGGATGACGTGCACGATTAATCATAAAATAAACGTTCCCAGTATACGTGTTAGACATATTGATAAAATCATAAGATTATTATAGAGGTAAGAAGAGAGCCACTGATATTTTTTCTAATTCAGAACCTGTGTCATTGCTTTCATCGCTGTAGGTACGCGTCTGCAAATGTAAAACAAACAAACGTGTTCAAGTGGCAAAGTGTAGCTTTGCAAATACGCAGACGGTCGGAGCTACGATTGTACACCTCAAGCTACCCGAATTCATTGCAAATTCGATGCTATTACCACCGCATAAAGATTCTTACGAGGTAACTTGATTGTAGACTGTTACCATCAAGGTGACCTTGTGGCGAGTGCACCGAACACGACTGGTTGACCGTGACCTCGGCTGCGATCGAGAATTATCGACAGATTGTAACAAAGAGGAGAAATAATCCTCTGATGCGTGTCCGGTAAAGGACTAAACCGTACATGGTAAGGTACTCATGGCCTCAAACCACTTAACACAAAATTAAGATTAAATCTTGACAACATGTCATTAAAACGGCGAGTCTTTTTTATATCAAGAAACAAATGTTATATTCGTAGCACTACTGTTGTAATGTTTATCGAAACAACTGAATATAATTTTATACCAAATTAGTCCACTTTCAGTGTGACTATAGTACACACACAGAGATTAGATTCACACGTATTGCACGCGGGACGTGGACGTGCCGTGGATAAATATAAGGGGATTACTAACCCTAAAATCGGTGGTACAATTGGGACAAATGATTCATATCACACGGGAGATCTTTTCAATAAATGCATTTGGGGAGAAAAACATGACCTTTAAAATTACTGCCGTGGTTCGGAACATTCACAATATACGGTGTTTATTTATATCAGGTGACTAGCTGTTGCCCGCGGCTCCGCCCGCGTGTAGGTCGCTTTTCGCGTAACCTGTGGAAACTACAACTATCCAGACCTATAGTTAAATCTATAGTATCCTATTCCCGTGCCAATTTTATAAAGCCATTACATTGCTACGATATCAAACTGAAAATATTAACATTCATACTATCACATCTTTGTCTCTAAAAGAGTAGACGCAGCCTATTACAGGGTCATTTGGACCTAAAAGCCACTCCTAAACTTATAGTGGGCGTGAAAAGTGTAGAAAATCTCAATAAAAAGTTATAAGTTAGTTAAATTAAACCTTACGACACGACCGTATGTTCCGTCAAACAACAACTGAACTGACTTGCCGATTTGATTATTTTTTAAACCAAAGCTAAACCAAACCAACCAATCAATTCAAATAGCCTAGCTTACAATACAACACGACCGATAAACAAACCAACCAATAGAACTAAACCAACAACCAAATTTTTTTTTTAGTTATTCAAATTAATTGCCGTAAGGAAAATTTTCAATCTGCTATATCATATGCGAATAAATAATTAAAATAAAGTCAGCGCCATCTTTTGATATTTTATGTAACCAAATTACACGCCCACACACATTCAATGTGTTATTTTATTAAAATTTAATAGAGACTGCAGTGTGTTTTTCTCTTTATTGATATCGATAAAACAAAGTAGAAATTCTAGCTTTATCTAAATTAAATACGTTTATGTAAACCGCATTCAACTCTGTTTAAAAGTTTTGAAGCAGTGCTAGAAGTAAATTTCAACTAACCATAACTTCTTTTTCCCTTAACCGATTTTGACGAAACAAAGTTTTGACAACGCTCCTAATTATACGTAATCCACCTGTGAAAACCGCGTTCAAATCTGTTAAGTAGTTTTGAAGTTATAACGTACCAGAGGGACAAAAATTGCACAAATTGTTTTTTTTTAATGGTTTCTTTTTAGAAAAATATTTAATGTATAGACACTCGATTTTTACTGTCCTATTATTTGTATAGATAGATAAGTACAAAATACTGATATATTAGAGCGTTCTCTACCAGTCAACCATTTGATTAATCTTCTTCTTCAATGTCGTCAATGACAAACTATATTAGATTTGATTTGATTGGGGTTGCGATATCGTTTATCCGGAAACAAATTTGCAAATGAATTTATTCTTTCCTTTTCAAAATTAAAATAAAAGTAAGAAAATAATTCTAGAAAACAAATAAAAAACGAATACATAAAATTATTGTTTGTGGCAGGATTCGATCCAGCTACTTCCAGCTATTTCTTGAAACATTTCTTTACTAAATTATTAAAAGCAAAAAAATTGAATTCTAAAAAACTAATACAAAACGAAAAAAAAGTAAGTGAAAAAAAAATTAATGTTTAGCAGAATTAGAACCCTCTACTCAAAAAAATAATCCGCGACCTCTACCGATAGGCCAACATGCGTTGTTAGTAATTGGCGAAATTTCAAATGGAATTTGTCTATAGGTACGCAAATTCACCCCTTTTTTGGATGTAAGGGTTGGAATTGTGAACAACCCTTTCTTATGTGGGCAGTATATAGTATAATAATGAAGACACTAACCGAATTTCACGTTTATGGCTTTTATAGTTTCGGTTTTGTGATGATAAATTAGATAACCTCCCTCTTTTTACCCCTTTAGAGGTTGAATTTCAAAAAACGCTCAAACACGCCATTAGTTATTTTTGTTGAGAAGCATTATTGCCAAGTTTCAAGTACATCAGTGAAGATTTTAATTTTTTTTCATACAAACTGCCCTCAATTTTAACCCTTTTAGCGGTCTAATTTTGAAAAATACTTTCTTATCTGAGCACTACGTATTAACATAAAACTTCGGTCCAAATTTCAAGTTTATAGCTTTTATGGTTTAGGCTGGGCGTTGATTTATCATTTGCCCTTGTTCATATATATAGAAGAAATTATATAAATCTACTAACTAATTAGAAATTAATACAAATATACTTAAAGACCTACAATTTATTTGAGAAACCTTAAAATATATTTAAGATTTGCAACTAACTTATGGAAAATAACACAAAGATTTACCTATTTTCAAACTACTATTCGAACCCCGGAATCCGGAATCCGGAAAAATACTTTTTAAACTTAAATTAAACGAATCAATGAGTAGCCCAAAACGCAGACATTAAACTATACACCATAATAATATTATAAATGCGAAAGTCTGTCTGTCTGTCTGTCTGTCTGTCTGTCACCTCTTCACGGCTAAACTGCTGGACCGATTATGATGAAATTTGGTAGGGATGTAGTTAACGACCTGAGGTCAAACATAGGCTACTTTTGGGCGCGATATAACCGAGTCCCACGCGGAGCGAAGCCGCGGGGAACAGCTAGTACAATATAATGCCGCAATTACACTCCGTACTCCAATCAATTCCAATTTAATTTTATTATTTTATATTTAACAAGTACCAAATCGTCTTAACACACAATGAAATCGTTAGAAAATAAAAAAAAAAAATGTTTTATTTATTTGAAATCTCAAACTACACATGATGATTAAATGCGAACGACAAACCACATCGACTTTTAAAATGTATGGTGGCGCCATCTATTGACACATTACTGAACTCATCACAAATAAATAAAACCTTTGCACTCTGTCTTCTATAATTTAGTTGTGTACGTACAATACAATTCAATACAATACAAAATATTATACCAAGACATTTTCAATTTTAATTCCATGTATCTCACTTCAAAAATGACAAAGTTTCATACAAAATGGCAACCCCTATTTCACCCCTTTAGGGATGTAATTTTCAAAATCTGATTGGTGCATTATTATTTCTTACCAACTTCAAATGTAAATTAATAATTTCATGTATCTCACTTCAAAAATTACGAAGTTTCATACAAACTGGCAACCCCTTTTTCACCCCTTTAGGGATAAAATTCCCAAAAGTCCTTTCTTAGCGGACGTCTCTTAGTCACAATCTACCTTCCTGCCAAATTTCATCTTCATCGGCTCAGCAGTTTTGGAGATTTCGTGATGAGTGAGTGAGTGTTTTTCGCTTTTATATATATAGATAGATAAACATTATCTGATAAAGCGGCGGTTTAGAACGGCTGTTGAAGAATTCCAACTATTTAAGATACTTTATCTACAACACCTGAAGACATTGCATCAATTTCTTTGAAATGTTCGATTACAGAACTAAAAATTGCGAAGCCCCCATATATGTATTTAAGTATGCTAAAATCTGGTATAATATTGAAACGAACACAGAAGCTGTATATTAATGAATTACTTTTTGTCTTAAAGCAAATAATAATAATTTTCTAAATATGTAAATACAGCTAGATAAGCCAGTAATGTGTCAGGAATGTATGTCAGTCTCAATGCCATCAACTGGTCGATTTGTTTATCAATACTGTAGCAGCAGTAAACACGCGGGTGTAAAATTAGACATAACACAGCGGCCTGGGTAATTATCTACACTTAATATCTTAAAACACAATTTCTCTTATGTGTTTAACGATATTTGCTAGATTAAAGTGCAGATTATTACGAGTGCTATGACATAGAGTATGTGTGTCAAGTGCTCAGTTTATTGTAAAACTGTTGTTGAAGTTAAATACGTATTTACTGTAATGGCAAATAGGATTACTTTGGTCAGAGCATATGGACATTTGTTCGGAATGTTACAGAATGGATATATCTATATAGAATAAATATTGCTTATTTTACTACTATCATATTCGTAGATATATCAATGTATGACCATTTTTAATTTTTGGAAAAAGAAAACCCTATATGTTAATTTATAATGAGTATGAAGAGTTGAAGAACACCATTAATAGTCATTATCACAAGATCCATATTCTGGAAAAAAAAGTCACCCGAAACATCTATCTTAAGAACCCAGATATTTGTACGTTGTTCAGGTCGTGATTGCCGTCCCATATGTTCCTAATCTCTCATCACCCCACACCCGACTCCCTCTGCTTTAAATATAGCACATCCAAAATTAAGGCACACGACAAGGGCAACGCTCCTCGGCGCCCCAAAATTAAGGTCACACATTATGACCTAATGCCATAAAAAAATATCAAAGTGAAGGCTAATAATATTAACGCTACAGTTTCGCAGCCATTGAGGATTCGGTTTAATTACTGCATAGTCGAGCGAGATGAATGGTGAAAAAAACAATCCCACCAAAAACATAAATGTAAAAAACGAGAGCCAAGTTCAATACAAAAATTATGCTTGGCGGTGAGCTTCGCCGCAAAAAGAATGGCGATCTAAATGAGTGCCAAGTTTTATGCAAAATCGAAATATGTTTTTATAGGAACAAAATAACATTATGAACAAGTATTAAACTCTATTTCTTTGCTTTATTAGATACCTATAACAATTGCTGTTATTTAAAAATGTGAGATCTTGAAGTAGGTTAGATTTGACTTGGCCAGTTTTTAACACAATTAAAATGTTGAATAACTTTATAAAATGACTTATGTAATGAAAACTGGCCAAGTCAAATCTGACCTACTTCAAGATCTCACATTTTTAAATAACAGTAATTGTTATAGGTATCTAATAAAGCAAAGAAATAGAGTTTAATACTTGTTCATAATGTTATTTTGTTCCTATAAAAACATATTTCGATTTTGCATAAAACTTGGCACTCATTTAGATCGCCATTCTTTTTGCGGCGAAGCTCACCGCCAAGCATAATTTTTGTATTGAACTTGGCTCTCGTTTTTTACATTTATGTTTTTGGTGGGATATCATTACTTTTTGTAAAGAAAACTAGGCAAGTATTCCTATTTAATGTTTTTTTTGCGTTTCCGCTGCGTGGTTTTCTTTTTTATGCTATTGTCTACATTCTCTTGAATGTTAGAGATAATAGTACGCATTGCCCATTCATTATCTGCTACCTTTTTAATTCGCTTCCTGTTTACGCTTAAATTAGCCAAGTCCGGACGATATAACGATCTCAGGCGGTTATATTGGAATAATGCGGTGTAACACAAGTGTATCATCAACCATTAACTCTATGGTACAACTCATTGTGCGACAGTTAAAGTACCTAGCTATTAAAATACAGAAATACCTATTTATTTAAAAAGAAAAAATAAATTTAACTGTCAAGAAAACTTACTACTAGTTTTAAAGTGTTTTTTTTTAAAGAAAGGAATACTATTCTATACTAGTTTAATATTCCTGTATCTTCCTATTTCAATTACACGTGAATCTTACTCCTACGGTCCTACCTAATAAACAAATGACAAATTAACCTAAAAGAGCTACAAACAAATGAGGTTTTGAAAGAAACGACTTACGTAATCCATACTAATATTATAAATGCGAAAGTCTGTCTGTCTGTCACCTCTTCACGGCTAAACTGCTGGACCGATTGTGATGATATTTGGTAGGGATGTAGTTAACGACCTGAGGTCAAACATAGGCTACTTTTGGGCGCGATATAACCAAGTCCTACGCGGGCGGAGCCGCGGGCAACAGCTAGTATTAAATAACTCACAAATGTCGTTAAAATACAATACTAAAAAGGAATAATTTATATCTGGACTATTCCAGCTATAACTCAAATAAATTTAGTCGAACGACGCAGCATTAAACGCAATCTAATAGGTGGGTTTCCGCTAAACAACCGGGCATAACGAGGACGCTGGCGCGAATGAGCGCCGCTAAGAGCATACTTTGGTTCGTTCGCATTTTAAGTCGTATAGCGCTGTGAGCCGCGCACAAGTGCAAGGCGCGAGCAAGTTCAAGCAGCATTCTTAGACTAGTCAATACATACATATATCGGTACCAATAAGACTTCGCTATTGCCTTGACCTTGGTATACATACACATTGGAGTTTCTTTTAGGGTACAAAGAGTTCGAACTAACAAATTTATACCTTAAAATATTATTTCTTATTTTCAAAAGAAATCAGAGAAACGAACCTTGGGCACTGATTTTTGTTAATTTAGTGAGCCGTGGACTATAAGATAACTACTTTGCAGGTATAAACCAACCGACCCGCTAAATTTTAAGTAAATCGCTACCGCTTATAATTTTGTACCATAAGTCAGAGCGTGACGCTGATTGGCTGGTGTGCTGCCGCGCGCCGCTGACGACACACCGTTGTTGGCCGGTTGTTTAGCGCGTAGGTATTACAAGTTTTTTGTATGGGGACACCACTTATTTTTTGACTTTTTTTTATTTTTTGATTTTTTCCTACGCTTACACACAATTTCCGAGCTGGATTCCAAATTTCATCCTTCCAGGTCATCTGGAAGTAGGTTAGGTTTAGGTACTATAAGTCAGTCAGTCAGTGCTAAAATTTACAACTTTTTGACCTTCATATCTTTATAACCGTTTGAGCTAGCTTCATGAAATTTGGGCTTCTACATGTCCTGATGGATCTTATTAAGCACACGTAGTTTTATGTGTTTACATTAAAGAGGTTTCGAGTTATAGAAGGGTCAAAAGTGGCACCAAGTGGTTCGTGTAATATTACACTCGGCGCTGGCTAGCCAGTTCCTTTGCTTGAACTTGGCATGACACGCTGCCGCGTGTCTAGATACCAATTTGAATGGTGATTCAGATGTTATACAAAGGTTTGTTTGTTTAAAATAACTAGTAGCAAGCATTTGGGAAACACGTCGAACAGAAATATCCCAAATATTACAATGCAACTAAACGCAAGAAACGTAACAGTAAACATGGGAAGTATTCAGCATTTTGAAATGTCCTAATTCTGTACGGGATCCCATTTCATAAAATGGACTTCTGAGTGCAGTAGCAATCGTTCGTGAAATAATGGGATCAACATTTAGAAAAAGGATTTTTTCTAAATGTTGATCCCATTAGGTAGGCAACGAGAACGTAGGTAACGGTGATGCAGGCGATCATTGACTGTGCCTATATCTTCCTTCTAAAAAGGCAGATATTTACAATTTCATTCACTGTTTGCATCTTAATAACAAAAAACATGTGACTATAGGTACATATATAACTTATCAAAGAACCGGAAGTGATGTTCCAACGACTTGCGACCCTAAAAGTCCAACAGGAACGGCAAAGGCATACAGGAACAGGGTGATGTCATTGGACGGCGGCGGAAACACCTGGCGTAATTGCGCACTTTTTCAAACGCTTCAATTCAATAATAATGTACTTTTATCAAAATTCTATATCGGAATAAATATACTAAACATGTAGAGGTACATATTCGAATACAAAATAGACAAGTAAATATGTTCGCTATTCTACCTCGATTTCTTGCATTGATGCATGAATGAAACGAGCCAAGCAAGAGTGAAATGACAAAAGCATTTTACAAGTACAGTTGGTATTCTCCTTTTGTGTAATTCCATCGAAAGTAATTGTATTTATTCAATGGAAAACTTATGTTTGAAATTCCACAGTAAAGGAACAATTTACAAATCGGTATAGAAGGAAATATGGAGTATTTGCGGCGCTAATACGCGTGTTAATTAACAGGCATCCGGTATGTGGCGCCGGGCAACCGCCGCGGGGAATAAACTTCTATTTTTACTCATTACTAGGGAAAATTATCTGAGGAAGTTTGTGGGTCAGGGTTTGTAGCACGCAGATGAATTTAAATTAGATATTGATAATTTGGCGCTAAGCGAAGATAAAAGGATGATAGAAAAAGAAAACAAGACCAAACACAAGACGATGAAATAGTTGATTCAATCAATTCGCATACATGTCACAGGTTAGAGAATTAGACTAGCATTTAGAATGGAAATTATTCATTTTCTGAATTACATTTTGTTCACCCATCCGTCTTTTTCTTTAACGTATTTTTAACGAATTGCGTCATATCAATGTCATTACAGTAGTACTTATTTATAGACCGGACATTTCACCGAAAGAATTATATCGTTTTCATTGATTTCCGATCATTCATCGCGCTGGTCAGTAATTTCGTGCTATACTTGCGTTAGCCAGCCAGCGGCATCAACAACCACACACACGCGAGTGCATTTCAATTTGTGCATTCATCGGTGAAGTGACAGCAAAGAATTGCATACATTTTAAGGCAGGCATACGGGCGTCACTTTCAGTTAGATGTCTTTACCTTATTCACAAATAACTTGTAATAGACGACTAACAACAATTAAGGCTTTTATAAACAACATTATAAAATCAACAAACAAAGTTAGTTACAAGTGTATAACAACATTATACATTTGTAACTTGCGAAAAGAAAGACTTCATATGATCAATGAAAGTCTATGTATAGACAAGACAATAAGGTCAGCGTTAGCGCCAAACAACACCTCATAATGTGAAACAATTTAAACTAATTAGGTCAATATAAAGGTGACCCAGAGAAACGGACGGACGAAAGAAGCTAGTGGAGCGAAGAGTGGTGAACGCAGATGATTTTCAACGGATGAGTTAATTTATTTGATTACAATGACTTAATTCAAATGGACGTAAATTTCGAAAGATAAATAATTGAAAAAAAAAATACTACACAGAAGTTGCAAATGTTTTGCCCACAGATGATGAGATGAGACAAGCGTTGGGCTAAAATATGATAATAAGTGATGGTGAAAGACCATGTGACTAGACATGGTAATAAAATTCAAACACAAACAGTGCACTTCGCGTCGACTTTGCTCCGGGTGTCGACAATATGAACAATATTGCACATGTGATAATGGTATCACCGCCAGATGCTTCTTTCACAGGCTGGGTGACACATTAATTGGAGGCCTTCAGTTGGTGCGGAAAATTACTGGAACTTATATTTCGGTGTGGAGTTTATACGTATTTAAATTAGCACAAAGAGTGGAGTAATAAACTGTACAGTTTTTTATAGATTGGATTTACAGTATGACTTTTTTCTACAACTAAGCCTTCTATCGAGAAAACGGCTATCAAATTGTAAGCATCAACATTTGTAAACCTTTAACACGAAGTAACAGACAAACCTCCGATTCTTATATAGACAAAGCGATCGGATATTACTAATCTGTCCTAGGCTAATTTATTTAAAAACGGATGCGAGAAAAGGGAAAGACTTTCCGGATCTCGCTTAGTCGTATAAACAGAGACAGACCGTAATATTGAAAACAATACAGTGCGGCAATTTAGAATAATTTAGATAAGTAAGTCAGATTGCTAGTGCAGGCCTGAGTGAATACGCATATACACTCAAATCAGAAATAAGCAAAATCATTTTATCAATATTGAAACAATTTAAAAAAAACAGCTACAAGAAAAGAAACAAAATTTAAAGAGAATAACTGAATGTAACAGATTTATAATTGTAACAGCTGTCTCGCAAGAGTTACAATTGCAACCCAGGATCGATTTCAAGCTCAACGGACTTTAACGAAGTATCACGCGAAACATGAAATACGCGTTCTTATTACTTACATGACCAATTAAAAAAGTTTTAAAGATTTGTATAACAAATGTAGAGATATTGGAAATAGCGCTAAGACATTTTGGATCACTGCGGCAACTTAATTAACTAATTAGTTCATGTGCACTTTATCACATGGCATGAATGAAGACAAGTAAAAAAATGTTACAAAGATGCACATCCCAAAAAGTAAACATCAGAAATAAAGAACAAGGCGCGTTAACCCATATAACGTACAAAGCGCTAATTGGAAAAGCTCTGAGGAGGGGCCGCCGCCGGCCGCCAACTCGACACATTTCACCTCACATGAAAGCCAAAGAACTGCTTATACAGGAAGCCAACTCGTACAGTGGTCGTTAAATTATCAGTGTAGAAGGCAATTTATAACAACGCATTAGGCTTGGTGTGATGGTCTTAACTGAGCTGGATATAATGTTGGCTGTACACGAAAGCTGTTTCGCTTCGACTGGCCAAATAAAGCGACGGCGTGGACAAAGACGCAATTTCTCCGCGCTCTGATCACTTATACAAGCAGAATCGTGACATCGAGGACTTTGTATGTAAATCGGTTGAGTTAAGAGAACTGCCCATTCGTTTCTGCGTAACATGCAATTCTGCAGAACCGAGCTGATTGAAAGAGAAACCTTGCATTTTATTATATCAATGTTTGTAAGAGTACATGTTATGACAGAACGAATTTAAATTACAAATGATACAAGAGTACAAAAAGTAATTGCATACGCGTGACTCAGCGTCCAGCAGATATTATTGTTAATTATATTAATATACGTCCGTACTTGGATTCAAATTTATTTATTCTGTTATTAAGCCTAGCTAAAACCGGTTGTATAAAGTCTGTAATCGTAACAATGCTATAATCTGAAAGAAAACATTATCATTAGACTAATAGTCTCAGCTCTTTTAAGATATATGTAGAATGCATTTAATTGGTCATTAGCGTTAATCTAATCGATTAAACGGGAAATTTATCAAAGTGGAGACGTGTATAACACAAAACTCAGCATTTGTTTATTTTTCAAATCACACTTTATATGTCTTAGCATCACACTTTTATAAACGACAACTATGCTATGACCCAATGTTTCATCTATTTTATTGATAGTTTGGTAAGGATCAGGTGTTATTGTATTGAGAATTGAATGGAAATATCACTACCGTTAAAAGCTTAAATTAAAGAAGGGATATGATTTTCTATGGCTTTATCTTTCGTAGCGTAGTAATCGCAAGCATTAATAAATGTTTTAAGATTCAGAAATAACTAGCGATAAGTAGTGACGATGACGACAACGATATCCTGATATCGGCTGACCTTCGATAAGTGCTCAGCTAAACGATTTTTAAAGCGAATAATACGCCAAATGCACACATATGATTAATGAGGTTATTACACAGGTATACCTAATTATGGTAGATATTACTCACATAAAATAAAATCGTTAAACCAAAAACTTCCAATACTAATGATGACAAAAAAGTTCTTTGAAAAATCTTCAGCAACAAAATGTGCGCTTCATATTAGGAGTAATTTATTTCAATTTATTTTATTTACATTCACATATCTGATAATTAAAGTTACAAGGTTTACAATAAGGAAACCATCAAGCATAGTACTCGTAATAATAAACGAGATATGTCTCGAATTAATTGCAAGTATAATGTTCTAAGCTGTGAACCGTGCGGTGCTAAATGTCGCCGATTCCCAGAAGGGTGTACCGCGACACCCTTCTGGGTTTTCTCCTCAATTTTTAAGAAATTCTAATTTTGAGAATAAAAAGGTAAAGCAAGTACCTACATGCGGTTTGGCATCTCCCCTTCATTTATGTGCAATATAAACTTCCTCTGTTATTGCTTTCTTACTCCAAGCAAAATAAATAGTGTTGACATTTCCTCAACTTTTATTAGACCTAATGTTTTGTGAGAATATTAGAACTGATTCACCTCCACAAATATTATCATTTTGTAACGGGAGTGTGGTACGTGACTTCATTTCGAATTCGCAATAATTTGAATACGTTGAGACGACTTGTTCAAGCGCAGCGGTGGTAGAGCGCAATGTTGTTGGACTCTATATGAACTAACGTGGCATACAATATTACATAGTGTTACGATATTCGAACAAAATTACATATATATACAAGCGTATCAATATATATGTGTTTGATATAGGTACGAAAATTAACGAAAAAAAAAACATAAGAAAAATAGATTCACATTATTTATAGCATTAAAATATGTAAATAACCGCCTTAAACACGTAGCTCAACAGCAAATATTTGATGACGTCTCATCAAGGCCGCAAATGATGTAACCTCGACAACAATGGTCCATCCGTGTGAAGACCATTTAATAACCACCGAAAATTCATTGTCTCCGCGTAAACAACCATAGCCAGCCATATAGATGACATCACGATAACGCCGGCTGAGATAAGTTAAGCCGTGTCGCAATCGCAATTCGGGCCTCACCTTTCTTCGCCTGCTTTTCACGTTCTTTTTCCTTTTCCCGTGCCTTCCTCTCCCTTTTCTCTCGCTCCTGCTTCTCCTTCTCCAACCTCTTCATCTCTTTCTTGATCTCCTTCTCGCTTTTCTTAGACTTGGAGTCGTCAATCTTCTCGGACAGTATGAAAGTCCCGGATTGGACCTTCGCGTCCGCTTCCTCCTTCGGTCTCATCTCACCAATTAGCACTATCAACTACACAGGGATAATGCGAATCGTAAACATCCAAAATTCACACCCGAATCGATCTGGACGTTTCGTCAGCGCGAAAACTGTGGATCGCCGACGGATGGCGTGTAGACGACCGCCGTCCGCGGTTGGTGTAACGTTATCGAAATTATCACAAGCACTCGAAACGAATTCGACGCGCGTGAGATTGTAGAGAGCACCGAGCGTGACAGAGCGCGGGACAGCACTGGCGCCCCGCGGCCGTCGCCGGCGCACCGCCGCGGTACCACGCCGTCGCAATCTCTATAAATAAAGCCTCGCTTCCTATAACATACGCTATGGAATCAGAAGGCGATTATGGTCAATGAACCCGTGAAAACTTTTTGCAGTGGAAGCCAGCCAATGACGAACTTTGGATCAGAATGCGATGGTTTTAGATAAATAAATCATCTTGTTACAACCAGAAAGTAAACAAACAAATAGATACCTATGACGCTTACTCACAATTTTTTAAAGAACGAAACTAAGTTTAAATAAACAAGAAACGGAAAGACGTATGTATATACATAGTCTCACATTCCTCTTTTTTATTTACGCTCTTTCTTCAAATTATTTAAAATGCTAAACCGCGCTACTACTGCATCAGTCAGGATAAATGGTCTTAAGAAGTTGTTTAAAAAGTAGAGTAGGTAGCGTTTATTTTGAAAGTGAACAAAAAGTGGATTTTCTCAAGCCCGCTCGAGCGTGGCGAGCCGGGAACGGAAGGTTGTCGCTGCGGTTGCGCAAGTCGGTGTCTCCTAAGAAAGCTATCAGACAGATTGGGTTACCTTACAACCAGTTGATATCGCATCAGCGGACTTCTCGTGTGGCTTCAATATATTGGTATACAGATGTGTAAATAGTTTTTTCAATAATCGCCTTTAATTAACGCTTACTCCACTGAGATCTAGAGCAGATCTTAGCCTTTGACGGTTACCGATCCGTCGACCGTACCGTACGCTATAATAACTCACAGAATTGATGATCGTTTACAGATTTAAAATATAATAAAATACCTAACACGTACTCAGACTCAGCGAAGCACATTCTCCGACAAAAGATGATAAGAACTTTTTGCTGCCTTGTACCTACCAGCTGTCGACAATTTTCTTTTCCAAGGTAAACCTTTATCCATTTATACTTTATTTGCAGGTTCTTTAGGTTAGCTAAACCAACGATTCAACAATATTGAGCAACATCATAAAGGTGGATTATTTCAACCCGCATATTAGACAAATGAAATAACGAAAACTTTCAAGTTTTCATAAACAAACCTCGCAGCAGTCATAACAAGAAATTTATGCTTGCGTGCTAATGTAGGAATTCCTTTTCCTGAAATTTCGATTTCGTCTTTACTCGCGTTGCATGGAATGTTCGCTTTACATCATTCATTGGTTCATTGCTCAACAAAACGAGACTTGCCAAATTGGTAGTGAGACTGGTTGTTCCAAAAGTAGGTGTTACTTGGAACCTGTCGGCTCTACAGTCGCGAACTGTGTCAATGCGGTGTTAAGTACTAAGTATTATGCAACTTCACAGACATATAGATAGAATGATGAAGGAACTTAGAAAGGAAAATAAATAAAAGGGCCACTGATAAACTTTGATTTTTTGCCAAAAATATGCAAAAACTGGACAAAATTCTCATGTTTTACAAGGATAATGGTGAACCTATATTGAATTTTTCTGTTCGTGATTATCTGGTCATAACTAATGACATGATATGATGTACCTAAAGCGTTGAGAGTAGGTAGAGGTTAACGATAAAGTGACACCATTTGTTTATATATTTCCTGTTACTGGCATGGACCGGTATACCTGATCACTAGCAGATAGAATCTCAGAAATAACGGCAAGGATGTGACAGCCTGACAAATAATTGTGTTTACTCAGATTATTTTGATAGGGTTTTCCTTGCCTTGCATTTAATTTCATATAATCTTGATCCAAGATTGTATTTAATTTCATAGCCCCCGATTTATGATTTATGAATTCCTCTCGTGTACAACTAGATTTTATTACTAGACATTTTTATTAAACTACTAGCTGTTCCCCCCGGCTTTGCCCCGCGTGGGACTCGGTTATATCGCGCCCAAAAGTAGCCTATGTTTGACCTCAGGTCGTTAACTACATCCCTACCAAATTTCATCACAATCGGTCCAGCAGTTTAGCCGTGAAGAGGTGACAGACAGACAGACAGACTTTCGCATTTATAATATTAGTATGGATTAGTATGGATATGGAAGTATGGATTTCAATAATCCTCAATATTTAATAATAAACTTATTGTAATTATAAAAATATTCAAATGTAAACTCGTCTAATTTGACTCAAATTTTGTGAATTGACGTTTTTGAAGAAAATGCTGTTGTATAGTTTGTGGCGCCACTTGTTCTCCACTTGCGCTTTGGAAGTGGTGGTAAACTTAAAATAAGTAACAATTGACGTCACTAAGTGATAAGAATATCCTATATTGAAAATAAACAATTTGAATTTGAATTTTGAATTTAATTTGTGACCGATCTTTCTATATGCAGTGTTGACCTTTATAATATTTCTAGTGGATAGATTTTATCAACTTGAAATTAGAAACTGATTAGCTAATAAGAATGATTATAGGAATGTGATAGACAAATGATTCAAGACAAACTCAGATAATCGTACATTCGTGATCAAATCATTGACATTCGCAACAATAAGGACAAACATAAGGTTCGAGATGAGACCGGTCCAATGCACCAATGATAGCGATTTCAAATAAGAAGGCGCGTATATACCTATTGGAATGATGTAATATTAGTACAACCTAAAACTAATTTATAGAGATTTTCAAACATGGATTTTGTCATAAAATGAAATGAATGAGCAAGGTGGGTCGACAATCTGAGGCAAATCGGCAGCGGAGTTAAAACCGTAGTGGATAACATGCATTGAGGAAGGTACTTACCCAACAATGGGATGAAAATAGCTGTCAGTGATGAAGATAATATAATAAGAGAGATAAAATTCGTATATTTTGAAGTACACCAAATTTTTCAACGTTTACAAACAGAAATAGTTCAAAAGATGTTAGTTTGTTCAGAGAAGTAATGGGAATGCTCAGTGACATGACGGGGGCAGGTCGGCGCTCCCGGAAACGCCGTATATAGCGCGCCTGGACATGTGTATGACGTCGGTAATTAATTTAACGTTGCACTTGGTTGCTATGCTGCTATTCAGGGCAAATATATGAATTCTGCGTTTAGTGGAAGCAACTGCAATCAGTCCGAACAGTTTCTTATTGATTCGATTCGTAACGATCCAGTGCTACGTCATTAATATTACGAAATTCGAAAGACAATATAGTAAGCAAATGTTGTGGTTGTTTTCTTATTCTATTTTTCTATCTAATATATTGGAATTTTCAGAATTGAGATATATACGACTTTGCTTTTTCTTACGAATTCGACTGTCACGTCAGTTTAAACTACAATCAACAAAACATCCTTGCATCTTTTCCATTTGTTTGAATGTGTCATATTGCTTTAACTTTTTATATTCTAAGCATATTATGGGTAATTTACAAAACAGCATCTAGATCAACTTAGAGCGTAAACTGTACGCTAATGATCTATTAATCAAGCGAACGGGTTCGGACATTAAGTGCGAACCGCGGTTAGTGGATAATGTGGCTATCAGTGAGCAGGCCAGCATCGCTTCCTAGCTCGCAGTAACTGTAGTGCGACCGGGACACAACGGGGGAGCAACCACAATACCTAGTAACTAGAGGTTGATTAAACAAATTTATAACATACTATATTTCGCCCACGGCTTCGTCCACGTAAATTTCCCACGGGAACAGTGCTTTTTCCCGGGATGAAAGATATTCTTATGGCCTTCTCAATACTTATGTCTATGTGTATGCGAAGTTTTAGGAAGATTGGTGCAGTACATAGGGCGGGAAAGCATAACAAACAAACAAACAAACAAACTCACTTTCGCATTTATAATATTAGCTAGGAAGTTAGGATGTACGAGCTCCTATAAATTTTTATACCATTCAAAGCCGTGGCTTCGGAGCCATGGGTACGCTTAAACTCGATGCTTATTTTCACTCCTAAGGAGGACCTTCTGAAAGTTTATTTACATCTGACAAGATCTACAAAACAAAAACTTAAGTCATTCAGCAAAATGCATGGATGGAATTCTACACAGAATTCCTATTCAGTCCATATCATAGACACAAGTGTGTACAAGTGAGTCACATGACTGTGAATTTATAGTTTTCTGTAAAATATAATATATCATGAAATGACATGTCACGGCATTCGGTTACGCAAAATATTGACCGTGTAACTATGTCTGTGTGCCACACCTAAAACGAGCAGCTGTTATGTCACCACCTTGTTATCTGACCTTCAATATATCATAACGATGCTTTTATAAAGTAAAATATGACATGGAAATAAATATTAAAATTATGTCACTTAATGTCATGAAATTATACGGGATGAAGGGATTTCGGGATATTTTGCAGAATGCTTAAAATTTTTTTTGGTGCGGTGTCTACGTAAAACCGCAGCAAAAATGTTTAACCAATTAAGTGATCTATCAAAGAAATTCCTGGCTGCCCAACCCAAGCCCATCAGTACTACCAAATGAAACAAACAAATAGATTTCGTAAACTCCAGTATTTACGTAAACACAACTCTGCCGGCTCGCCTTCACCTGGTTCTGGGTGCATTGTACCGAAATTGGTAATTAAATGGACTGACTCATCGCTAATCACTTCACATACTGGTTAGTGTTACGAGTTTTGAAAGGAAAAGTAGAAATATCAACAGACGCGTTGAGATGCGAGACGAGCATTGACGGAGAGCGATAAAGTTCTACCGATTTTGAGCAAGGATCTGCTAATGCGTAACATTGATCTATTGAGTAAATGAGTGAGCACATTGTGGTCATAGAAATGATTTATGGTCACCTGAAAAATTGCTGTCATATTTTATTCCAAATTCCAAAACAAACATTGGGCATTCAATTCCTCTTATCAAATGGCATCATCAGCGGGACAATTATAAGCAACAAACTCCGCCATCGTATCGTCAAAGAAAATCGTGCAATCATGCCGTTACCGCAGCCACCTCGGCTGTGATCAATCACGATGTGATCAAAATGGGATAACAGTAGTCAGCAACACATTTACCTGCAAATAGTTGCGGTGGTGCCGTCGTCGTACCTCGTACCGTTGCTTACAGCACAGTGATCATTTTTTAGAAGCCGATTATTACCAAGTTTCTACGTCGTCGGCAACATGAAGATAACTCCCAGTTTTCAACAACCAAGACTGGTAAGTATCTTATCTTGAAAATTTTGCTTTTTCAATTTTGTCATTAAGCTACCACCACAGATATGTAAAATATTTGGGCCTTCACCTATACCGCCGGTCAAGATTCTCAGCATTAAGGGACCCTTTATGAAGAAGAAGATCATGATTTTTTCAAGAGATGAGTTGTTTTTGTGTATTTGAAGTCAATTTAATTAAGGGGCTATCAAAATCCCAAAATTATAAAAAAAGAATACCAAAAATACTAAGCGTTATTTTCTAGTGACCTGCCTTCTTAGATGTTTTCAGTTTGATCTGATTTTAGAGTAAAAGAAATAAAATGATTGGTGGCGCTAGTTGTCTTACGATACCCCCTTAGGTAAGTCAGCTAAATAAGGTTTTCTAAGTCGTCACGACAAACTTGAATATCCTTACTGAACTTATAATGTACATGAAAGCAACACCACTTTCACCATTGTTTTCAGCCTACGCCTACTTGTACTATTTCCTATTCTGTGCTATAACAACATATTTGTACGAGCTAACTAACATCCATTGTATATACATTTATGCAAATAAATAAATATATGATAAATGAATAATCTTTCGTTCGATTCCACTTTCAACGGACCCGATTGACGGAACACATTTTTTTTTTCATGTAAGTCAAAGCTTGTAGCTTTTGCATTATATCAAAATTGTTTCAAATCCAACCGTTAGTGTCAAGAATATGGCGCATTGAGAACAATTTCAGCTGTGTAAATTCACAAAATTCTAGTTTAGGTTTTAGGGGGTCATCAGAGACATTGAGTTAGATTTCCCCAGTTCCGAGTAACGCGATAACTGTACACTTTCTTGACCGTTCTTTCGTGACGAAGGTCGGTCATGCTGTGTACACTCAACGAAAAAAGTAAGTCGTTATTTTCAATGGGCTGAAATAAGTAGCGATATACCTATGGTCAACAAATCTTGGTTTTTAGAAAAACGTCCAGCAAGATCTAGGAACATGCAAACGGTATTCTTAAGACCCAAAAATCTTAGTTATTAGGAAATAGATTTTGATTCAAGGAAACTTATACCTGGTTAAGACAAAACCTTTTTGGTAAATACCGGTCGACCGAATCCGTAATGATGAGGGTTGCTGTAAACATGCAGAAATATGACGTCACGAGCGTGCTTATTTCTTTAACCAGGCTTCTGACCCCTGCTTTTTTATTACGGTTTTCCTAGATGCCACCTTACATGATACTTTACGCTTAATTCGATTTAATTATATTATTTCGTGTAGATGTCACGGTCAATCGACTATGCATACCCTGGTGTCTGAGGTCTACGGTACCACCTCTCGGCCTCTGACATGGTTCCTTTAACAACTACCAGATGGCAGCGGCTGGTTTTGATTTAATGAGATTAGACAATTATTTTTCTATTTATTAAAATAAAGAAATAACTGAATAGCTGAATGACTGATTCGCATGGAAGATAAATGAGTAGGTACTAAGAACCCGGACACAGTAAGTTATCTAATGCATAAACCTAATGATAATGTTTTTACCTCCATCTGGAGAACACGGACAGATGCTCTAAAGACCTAAGCCAATGTCTAGCTAGTATATTTTCAACTGCAATAAATGTTTCAAGAGAAAATAGGTTTATCAGTAGGTATTAACATACTGTTATCAGTTATTTCTTTATCGAATGAAGTCACTTGTCCTTGTACAAAGCAACTACACAAGAATTCTCGGACTTAAAACAAAGTTATTACAAAGACTATACAAGGATCTTTGCTTCAACTTGTTAAGCAACGACTAGCATGTTTTGTATTTGGATGGGATGTTTAGAGTTCCATAACTTACTTGGGAAAAATTCTAAATTGCTAGTTTAATTTATTCCTGGATTTCACTAACTAAAATTCATTACATATGTTGGTAGAAGTTTACTGTAACTGTTACTTTTTAGTCAAGCAGTGGCATAGTCAACATATTCCACCAGCAACAGGGATAAGGAATGGTGTTGCTACAACACCATTCCCAACCCAAGGAGAGCTTCAAGTTGTCAAGTAGGTCGGGACTTGGAAAAGCAGATAGATATCTCTTATGCCTTCATGATTCTAATGCTCCGTGTCTTCACTTCTGTCAGATCTTAGCATTATTTCTCTCTTTTTCGAAACCGAGGACGTAGTTCCAAAATTATTCGTTAAAGAGTTTCCACGCGAATGTACCGAGACTGCAACCGGAGCTCGCCATCTGATACGGACAGCGACACCGGCGCAGCAGCGGACACCGCGTCACCGCGCACCGTGCCGCTCCACTGGCAGCCGGCCACGCGGCACCGCGGCCACCTCGCCACCACCTCGCCACCACCTTGTCCGGATGAGGTCCTATATGCTTGCACGTCAAACCCATGGGCAGGGATCGGTAATCTCTAACCGGCTCATATTTCTGCGCATACATTTTTACAGCGACTGGTATCCTTACGGCTCTGGTTGTCCACCAGGTCGACCAGGGGTCCATTAAATCGACTTTTGATTTCCATTTAGATTTACGATCGTTAATGTTTGGGTGTAAAGAATACCAGTTTCCATCCCTGCCTTTGGGTCCTTTTGCCGTCCACCTTGCGCTGATGTTCTAACGCACTCCGAGCTTTATATACGACGATACGACCAAACCTACTTATTTCAAACATGTACGCACGGTATACGCAGGAAGATCTAAATAGGTGTAAATATAAGCCATGACGACTGATCCTAGATCGCAAGAAATGGCGTCATTCAAAGTGTAGCCAAGATCCACTTTGGGTCACTGCACCACCGAAATTAGAAGACATGACAAGTGGTTATAACAACGAAACAAGATATCTGGGCCCTGAAGCGTAAGCTGAGTAAAATGCTACTGGGCAAAATTTTGATGATTATAAAAAATCAAGCAATTAAGTTGACCTTGATGTTATTTTTTTTTTAATCTTGAAATTTAAGTCACTAGTAAGCGCGGGTACTACGTCAGAACTCAAACACGACAATCATGATAATCTGAAAACAAAGTACAAAAACACAAGGCCACGGCGGTCGCTCGAGAACAGTGAATCAGTCTATTTGTCTGTCGTTTTAGTTACAACTACATTATTGTCTTTATTTATCAAAGACAATGTAACAATTTGTGACGGAAAAAACGTCCTCCAATATCTTATTATTAATTAGCTTATTGAAAAGTCGAGTGGTAGATATTTTAATCAATGTTTAGAAATATTATTTTAGATAGTTTTAAAATACATGGTTATCATATGACAGATCACTCTTTCCCAGAAGAAAGGCGTATGGATCTCTGTCCAGAAGGAAACGATTGACGTACAGACAATCCTCCTAAAGTAGATGAGGTACTCCTGACTAACTCTCTTGCCTGTAAAGGACAGGGAGAGATTTAACCTTAGACAAATAGGGCCCTAGACAAATAGGGGTAAGGAGTGGAGAATAAATGAAATAAAAAAATATATATATATATATTGCTTTGGAAGATTTTGGACAAGTGGCTTGTTATTAAAATATGTTTAAAGGTAAAGTTATACCATACAATGTTTTGATGGCTGGTGGGTGGCGCGGTTTAGAGCCATTTGCATTAATTTGCATGACCGACTTGTGTTGCCGTGGAATTGCAAACTGCAACTATATGCGGGCACAATGAACCCATTAATAACTCCTATCTGGATAAAAGTTTTAATCTGCTATGAAAATGGCTATATACCATGACTAAATTATTCCATCTCGTATGACATGAGAGTACCTACTACTATCTATTCTGTGGTCATAGGTAGATTTTTCATCAGGTTTATTGTGATATGTCTGGTCAGATCATAGTCCAGAATTTTGTGATTTGACCAATAGATCCACGATGTAACCAATGTAAAAAGAGGCAGAACAAAGAAAGCCACTTTGAAGATTTCCCCAACTAGTTCATAGTGGAGAATCATGCTGCTAATTCTTATAAGAAAATATTTACCCTTGACGACCAGGTGGTACCCGTATACCGCTAAAAAGTAAAGTAAGTTTAAAGTTTTTCTATATAATAAACATTAAATTTAAAAAGTTATTTTAAACACATTCCTGCCATCTAACAAATACATATATGTCTTTCTCTATTGGTCTTGTTTCGATGTATTGTTCTTTTTGTAATTCTTTACTGAGTAGATATTTCAGTGTTACGATTATTTAAATATGGGATATTCATTTGAAATGAGGATACCAGTGTCTGTCACATAACACTGTGAATTGAGCTGCAAAATGCTAATTGTCTGATAATGACGCACATATGGAAACAATTATCTCCACATGGTAATAATGTACGTGCGAAACACTCGAGACCTGATAATGGAAATGTGAATGTTACATTTTTATTTCACAGGAGACTTCATGGAATATGAAACAATTAAAAAAAATACTCAAATATAGTCTTAATATCAATTGGCATTTGCAACCATCAAAATTCATTCTAATATTATAAATGCGAAAGTCTGTCTGTCTGTCTGTCACCTCTTCACGGCTAAACTGCTGGACAGATTGTGATGAAATTTGGTAGGGGTGTAGTTAACGACCTGGGGTCAAACATAGGCTACTTTTGGCCGCAATATAACCGAGTCCCACGCGGGGCGAAGCCGCGGGGAACAGCTAGTCAGAACATAAATTAAGAAATATAGTTAATAAATTTAATCATCCTTTTAGATAAATAAATAATAAAATTCGAGGCTTCTGCAGTGGAAGACCAGTATGATTGCAAGAATAATGTGACCTAAGTCAATCCCTTCCCTTCCCTTAACCTACATTATCATAAACATATAAACCTTTGAATAGGTTTAGATGGAACTTCATTGGAGATACTGGGAAGTGAATTGACTATTTGGCTCAATATAATGAAGTTACACACGCATCCACATGCAACAGCTAGTTAACAATAATTTCGCACAGATATTTGTGCGTTATCTTTATGAACTGGAAAACCTAGTATGAATTAAGTTAAAAATATATTTTTCTACAATGTTAACTGATAATAATGTAATAAAGACAGTTGATAACGGTGTGCTAAGAATATTTTACATCAGCGCGCTCCAAGGACACACTGTTTAGACCCACACTTAGCTGGCATGTTAGTGTTAATTGCTTGCTACATACACACTGCCCTGCTGTGCTATGATAGTCAGTTCTTATCAGATCAGATATAACATATGTTTGATGTTATAATTGCACATTTATCATATGCAATACCTATCTTATTGATTTTCAACCACTATATAAATTTATAATAAACGGTTTTAGTTTTATCGTAAAAAATATTTTAAAAACGCTGAACCAAAACTGTAGAAAGACAGTAAGTATGAAATCGACGAGAATTTCAAAAAGTATACAAATGTCTGAAGGGAAAAAGGTACGGTAATTAATTGATAGATAAAGGTAATTGCAAGCTGAGAATCGCTGTTTTAACCTCAATACGAGTCAAGGGACGCATGAGAAAAATCGATAACTGCACCAATAACAGGGTGTTAGTGGGATTCCAATCAGAAAATATTCATGGCGTATCTAAAGCCCAGTTATTAGTCCTTATTCATTCCTTTCTTTCTTTCCAATTTTTGAGGAATTATCCTTAAAGAAATAGCCGGTTTACTCACCCATTTTGTTAACTTTTCTCGCAGAACTTCGTCGACCAGCAAACACTTTATATCAAGACTTCTGTATCAACATCACTAAGATCACTTGAAGGTTTCACTAACACTTTTTCCTATGTAAGTCCGTCGATTTATTTCAGAAAGAAACCACTAAATCTAATAAAATTATTTATTTTATTCAGCGCATTCTACAACATCATGCAGCTGTCATTCGCCGAGCGCGAGTGCGTTCAGAATCGCGTAATCACAAAAGACAGTGCACGAAACGATCGCGAGCGCGTTCCGAAATTGTTTTGTGTTCCGAAACTATCGCCTATTTGCTTGAATGCTCTGACGAACTATCTTAGGTTCGTTCTTCTGAGCTTGAATGACTTCCCCCTCTTCGTCTGAAAAAAGGGTGTTATTTTTGATACTGGCAAGGATTGACATGTTTGCCTGTTTGGGGTTTTAGTTTCTTTTTTATCTTTAAAACATTTTTAAAGCTAACCCTTTTGAGGTGGCTTACTACCATCTCTTAAAACCATGCAAGAACGATTGAGTGATTGCGCTGTCTCGTTACTTACTGGAACTTGCATGGTTTTAAGAGACGGTAGTAACCCCCCTGGGGGCTTACTATAATCTTAAAAACCATATACTAAATGGTTTTAAGAGATGGTGGTAAGCAAGCCACCGTGGTGGCTTACCATACCATTCAACATACCATAGCCATAGTGGCTTACCACAACCTCTTAAAACCATGCAAGAACTAGGACTATCGAGTCCTGCCTATAACGATGATGGTACACGTCCATGGATGGTACTCGGTACAAAGTCAGATTTGTCAAAATGTAAACCAATCACAGGAGTGTATTTTGACAGGTTGCTAAGGTAAAAACCCATTTCAAATGAAAAACAGAGACTAGGAAAGTATTGCAAATAAAACAAAAATCAAACAGCTTCATAAAATAAGTGCTTTATTGATTAAAATTAGTAGGTATTTAAGTATTAACGTGGTTAGAAACAAATCTATCGCATAGTGTTGCTATGACGGAGGACCACTATTTACATCAGTAAACATAACTTTGAACGTTTTCAATAATTCCTACGAACTCCTCGATACAGGACTTTGAAAAAAAATATTTTACAATTTATCTTAGTAACATTTCAATAATAAGTCTTTTATTCGTCCGGCAGGCAACTGCAAGCAGATTCATGTGGTTAGATTTCCAGCTAACTTTGGACTATAAGTATATAGTTTATTTACAAAAATGTATTTTTGACCTAGGAATTTTTTTTTTTTTCAATCTAATTTAGTATTTAGATTCTACTGCAATCGTTGATACCGCTTTACAAAGCCACAAGCCACCACAGTTGCCCCCCCACGCTTACAATCCATAATATTAAATACAGCGAACTGCGAATTTTAAACCCTAGACAAAAGGCGATAAAGTCTACGCTAAGCGGATATATCTATACATCTAGAATTGCGAACCAATTTAGTATTATTTACATGTAACCAAACTATAATAAATATTAGAACCTTATACTCTCTGTACAGTTGTCGTTACTTTAAACATCTCTATTTATATATTTTTACACAGAGTAAACATGGAAAGAGTCCAAGCTTTTAACTATCATACAAAATAAGTACAATAATACCTAAAAGGAGACGGCCGATGCGAACAGTATATATCTTGTAACTGAGTTTACTTCTCTGAAAGAACGATTGTACAAAACTTGAACTCTGGTTAGTATCTCCTCTGTGTCTTTTACTTTTTTTTATTTACGCCAGCATATAATTCCACTGAGTCCAGATACGTGTGTTCGTTTAATCTGTGGATCACAATATCACTACTCAACTTTTTTGACAATATATGACACATATCTGGACCCAGCGTCCGTGTCCCCAGAAGGTTTTACATAACAATTAGGTACTATAATTAAAAAAAAAAACCCTTTCACACATACATTTTACACATGGTTTTTTTTATTATGTTTCCTCCTTGGTAACATTATTGCCGTCATACAAATGTTACCCGGGCAAAATTTCTCAAGAAATTCAGATTTTACCTAACTTCATTTAAATATTAAAAAAATAAACGCCAGTTACATCTCGCATCTAATTATTCTCTGGTAAAACATACCAAAGTACAGATTTTTTAAATATTATGCAATAAATACCCCCTCATTCCTCTAACTACTACGATAAGGCTCCTATTACCGCCACGTAGAGTCGATATTAGAGGTGATTTTCTATTATGATGTGTGAAAGGGCTGTAATAAACTAGCGTTTGCACCGCCTATTCTTTCTAGACATACAGTGCTTCGGAATATTAACAACTAGTGACAATGTTCTGCGGATGTACAGACACAAGCTGATTTATGTCACAGATAATAAAAACAGTTTACTTTCATTCAAACCAATCGAACGAATGAACATCAAAGTGTATAGAGTTGGGAAATTATCGAGAAAGCTGGCAATATCGCGAATTTTTTTGTACGTACGACACTTCTAGTGTATCATAGGTGGAAATTGGACTTTATTACAACTTTATAAAAATTGACTTCGAAGCGCTATTTCGTACACTAGAGAAGCAAGTCATCCAAGCACGGAAGGCAAATTATTGTCTATGCGAAATCAAATTGCCACTCACTAAGATTTATGCCTAAATATGACAGCTAAAACTTGGATTTTGTTGCATTCGATTTAAGGTTTTTATTGCAAGTATTTTTATTTGAGATTTTTGTAGCTGTAAAATAGTATACTTTAGGTCAATATTACACGTCAATATATACTTTGTATCACCGTTTAGTTTTTTTAAAGAAACCATTCATAATGAGAATATTGCACTTTTTGCATTGACAGCTAAAGAATTCATTTTGTTGCATATTGAATTCACCCGAAATTTTTTGTTCCGGATTTTTGTGCCCGAATTAGCCCGGACGCCATCTCGCGGTTGTCAAATAAACTATAACAAATCCACGACGAGTTCAGCAAAAGTAAATGGTTCTTCAGACATTTGCTACACTTAACAAATTAACCCTGACATTCTTTAGCTGTCAAAGGCCTTTTTGAAATGGCCATACAGAAACATTCCTATTCAATTAATGTTATTGCGTATCAATTAGTGCTACTAATTAGTAAATTCACTATTGTAACGTAACGGGTGAGCGAGCTTAACAACTACGATTTATTATTTGTAAACAGTCCTAATTTTGACCAACAATCTTATACATATGGGATTAAGCACTTCAAAAATTCTTATAGGATTGAACATCTGTCTGTTAAGTATTCTTTAATCTGTGCTAGTAGCACAGGATAGATAAAAGTAGTAACATACAATGGTAAATCACTTAAGGAGTAGTATATATAGAGTTGCATAACGGTATACATGCTAGTAATTCGTTTATAAGACGTTTCGGCAATATTCGATGGCGCCTATTACCGACTCAAAACGACTGAAATAACGAATTTATTGCTATTTCATTCAATTTTTAAATAACAAAGAATAGGACTTGTACTGTCTCGCTTATATAGCAAATAGTGGAGGGATTTGTTTGTTCATATGGCGCTCTCGGACTGGCAGATATAAATATATTTCTGCGCAGTAATATATAAATGTGCTACTACTTGATGTATGTATAAGATTCTTGGTATACCAACCAGGAAACTAGAACACCTACTATAATAATGCCATTAAAAATTTTAAGCCACAGTAATTAATTCAAGTATGTTAATACATACAAATATTTATGTTGAATATTGCACAAATTGAAAGTACAGTCATTAATGCCACTAAGAATATTATGAAACTTTAATTATTTTTATTTAGGATGAAGATTATATTTTAATGTACTTTAATAGTTTTTAATAAGTGTTTGTTAAAGTGTTTTAATTTTCTGGTCAGACTTTCAACCAAATCTGTTCGCGTATATTAATTAGATTTTTGTTTTATTTTCGATAAGGGTCACTGGCCAACGTGGCGCTTTGAGACTTATTCCTCTTCGAATATTATATTATATACTATATAACCAATTTGGCATACATGAAAAGTGGCCCAATGATTAACAGTGGGCAAAAATTGCTGTAACAGTGTATACAGCCATCTGTTTGAATCAACTTAGTTTTCTCTTTACATCATTGGGGTTGCCCGGAAGATATTGTTTTGACGATAAGGTCGCTTCTTGTACCATTTAGTTTGTATTTGTGTCTTTACATATATTTTAGTGCAATGAAGAGTATTGTAAATGACAACTTGAGAATTGTATATAATTTATTTGCTTAACCATAAGCGAACAGATTTACATTTGAGAACTGTGTGTGTAATGGCTAATTTGCACGACTTTTTATACTACGAGTGGAGTACAATGCCCAACAATAAATATTACACTTCGACTGAAAAGCGACAGACTAAATTCAGGGTACTAAGTCTCTGTCACTTAGTATTTTTTTGACATTTTATTATAGTATTAAGTCTCTGAAAAAGGAAGTTTTCTTTATTAAGTTAGTTTCCTTATT
Organism: Apomyelois bistriatella; assembly: GCA_947044815.1. Taxonomy (NCBI): domain Eukaryota; kingdom Metazoa; phylum Arthropoda; class Insecta; order Lepidoptera; family Pyralidae; genus Apomyelois; species Apomyelois bistriatella. Next base: position 177,619 of record OX345712.1, read on the forward strand.
GAGTATTAAGTATGTAAACAAGCATAACGCCTTTGCCATAATTGACTTTGATATTGACAAAGTTTTGACATTGACTCAGTCATTGAATGACGTAAACACCCTCCAATATGATGACGTGGAATAGAGACGATGCTCTATAAGGCCGAATAGAGCCGATCCCAATTCAATATAATTTACTTGCTTTTGTTGAGTTAAAATACGACTGTATATCAATCCCAACGCATAACATGATCATTAAGTAGTCCTTAATACAGAGTCAAAGACACAACACGTTTGTTTGACTTACCCAGCCAGGCCATTCTCGCCCTTAAGTATAGTACCGTAACGTACAGCTTTAAATATCTCTCTATCAAGATCGAAGTGTAATATTATATTGCCTAGTCCTGTAAATATATTCTCCGTCGTTTTAAAACATTTGCAGCCAGAAGCTGTTATCACAATTTAGCTGCTTTTACCTTGGACTCCCATTTCGGAGATTAATTTAGGTAAGGCTCGATTTCTCAACTACCTTCTGTAAACTGATTTTATTCTTGAGATTACATTTTGGAATATGTGTCAAATATATTCATTATAACAGATCTATTTGTAAATTTAACTATATATATCTAAAATTTAAGTGCTCGTGTCGGTGGAGTCTCTTCCAGGTGCCTCTAACTTCGCTTTAGATGTAATCGATTAAAAAAACATCGTTCTCGAAGTTGATGAACTTTTTTTATACCAATCAGGTTTCAGGTTGTCAAAATATAAATGTCAGTCGTATTTGACAAATAGTGGAACCCATCAACCATGTAATATGTACAGTCGGGGGCAGGTAACAGTGACTGGGGGGTTAGATTCATCTGCTCACGACTGTACTTGTAGTGTACAAATTTAACCCTTGTAAAACCTCATTATAGTACATTCGGCCACATAAAAAATGATAAAGTGGTATACTTTTACATGTGGTCCACTGTATTAGACAATATAAATTATTACACAATTTTTTTTACAAACGTAACTGAGAAATCGGTCCTTAGCTCAACATATAGTACAAACACTCGGCAACAAACATTAAAAATGTGACATTTTGGCAAAATTTTGACATAAGGTCGACAGTTTTCTTCCAATGCCATGTGTGAAAGAGACACCTCTTTCCGAAGTGAAGTGCATTATTTATTGCAGAGTGCTGTAATCTCCTTATGTATATATACACCGTCAATTTTTAATTAGCCGAAAAACTAAAACCATAGACAGGCTAATTTTGTCCAAAGAAATATGCAAATCAATTTTCATTGAATCTCGGTCAGCTAATTGCTTAACTTTGAACGGTTGAAAGCGGCCTGCATCCAGCGCCTGCCTGAGGCCATTTATTGTTAGCGAAAATGTTAATTATGTAGTAGTTTGTCTCGAAAAACATGTGTAAATACAAAAGCAATAAAATAATTAGAACAAAAAGTACAATGGTAATGGCGGATTTGTCACACACATAAATCTCTTACAGTCAACCAACGAACGACAGAGATATAAAAATAAAATATAAATTAGTCGGTCTGTTTCTTAAAAAAACAATAAATTTACAAGGTATATATGTATTTCGAAAATATTTAGCTACTAGCTGTTCCCCGCGCCTTCGCCCCGCGTGGGACTCGGTTATATCGCGCCCAAAAGTAGCCTATGTTTGACCTCAGGTCTTTAACTACATCCCTACCAAATTTCATCACAATCGGTCCAGCAGTTTAGCCGTGAAGAGGTGACAGACAGACAGACAGACAGACAGACTTTCGCATTTATAATATTAGTATGGATAATAATCCTAGGAAAAAATTCAATATTAACGACCGCGTCTACAGTTTTAGTTAATCTGGTAATGAAATATTGACAGTGAATGTATATTTATGTATATATAGATATATGTTTATAATGTAGGTGTGTATCACTCATCGTCGGTGTCGGCGTCGCTGGAGAACTCGGCGGCGCGCAGTCGCGGCGGGAACGGGCCGCGCGCTTGTTGGCTGGAACAACACCCTTATTGTTAGCGATGTAGGGTTCCAATTATAACAATTATTGTTATTGGAATAAGGTTGAAATTAACCACATCTCGTTGATGGAATGGCTTATATTCAAGCTAAGTAAATGAAACGAACGCAAAATTTGCACATTTCGATTAACGTTATTTATCTTTATGGGTACGGTGCCGTCTTTTTCTGCTTTCTTTTGTTGTTCCACCACTACCGCCAGCCGGCGGTAGTGGTTGAGCCACTCCTCCATCATCTGCGCCTGCAGCAGCGGCCAGCTATAGGTCTGTAGTACTCACGCCAGCCGGCGGTAGTGGTTGAGCCACTCCTCCATCATCTGCGCCTGCAGCAGCGGCCAGCTATAGGTCTGTAGTACTCACGCCAGCCGGCGGTAGTGGTTGAGCCACTCCTCCATCATCTGCGCCTGCAGCAGCGGCCAGCTATAGGTCTGTAGTACTCACGCCAGCCGGCGGTAGTGGTTGAGCCACTCCTCCATCATCTGCGCCTGCAGCAGCGGCCAGCTATAGGTCTGTAGTACTCACGCCAGCCGGCGGTAGTGGTTGAGCCACTCCTCCATCATCTGCGCCTGCAGCAGCGGCCAGCTATAGGTCTGTAGTACTCACGCCAGCCGGCGGTAGTGGTTGAGCCACTCCTCCATCATCTGCGCCTGCAGCAGCGGCCAGCTATAGGTCTGTAGTACTCACGCCAGCCGGCGGTAGTGGTTGAGCCACTCCTCCATCATCTGCGCCTGCAGCAGCGGCCAGCTATAGGTCTGTAGTACTCACGCCAGCCGGCGGTAGTGGTTGAGCCACTCCTCCATCATCTGCGCCTGCAGCAGCGGCCAGCTATAGGTCTGTAGTACTCACGCCAGCCGGCGGTAGTGGTTGAGCCACTCCTCCATCATCTGCGCCTGCAGCAGCGGCCAGCTATAGGTCTGTAGTACTCACGCCAGCCGGCGGTAGTGGTTGAGCCACTCCTCCATCATCTGCGCCTGCAGCAGCGGCCAGCTATAGGTCTGTAGTACTCACGCCAGCCGGCGGTAGTGGTTGAGCCACTCCTCCATCATCTGCGCCTGCAGCAGCGGGCGCGCGCGCAGCCGCTGTCTCGCCGCCAGCACGCCGCCGCCGGTCACACACGCCGACAGGTAGCGCCGCACCATGCCCTCCTCGTCCGCCATCTGCAGCCGTATTAGAATAGATTGGCGTCAAACTGTACACCTAGTTAACGATACTAAAGAACTTTTCCCTAGATACATAAAAAAAATATATAAAATTTTAAATTATCAATACTTAATTTATCTTCGGCATTTCAACAAATTCCTTTGATGGTTAAAAAAAAGAGGAGATAATAGAGTTAATTAGAAAAGAAGACATTTTCGATAAATATGTTAACTATTCGTTTTTAAAATAACGTTTCATTTTTTTTTATTGAACATTAAGCAAAGCATGAAAAAAAAAACAATAAAATTCAACCATTAACTATATTGATGATATTTTTGTACTTTCTGATACGTTTTAAGACTTCATAAAAAATATTTTTGTCGTAAAACCTAAAATATACATATCTTCTTATGCTGATATTTTACTGGTAAATAGGGCCCAAAGCAATAGATCTTTATTTTTCAATTAATAAACGTGGTATGCTCACCTCGTCGCAGGTGAGGAAGTGTACCGGTAACAGCTTGCCTTCAGAGTCCGTCAGTGGCAGGAATGTGCACTCTTCATTCTCCTCTTGTTGTTCGCTGAAAAATATATTGAAAAATATCACAGCACAGTCCGATGGACTACTACAAATAGTTTTAAACTGTTTTTTTTACCGTTGTTTACTATAAACAACGGTAGAAAATCTTGTGGTATACAGAAAATTTACCCCTATGTAAATATATATAGCGTACTTTTAAAGTACATGCATCTGTTTTTTTGTTATTTCCAAACTAATTTTGTCTATAGAAACATTAATTTGCTCTTGGTTATACATTTAAATAACCAATTTAAGTTTGATGTTTTATTGCAAACTATATAGTTAAAAAGATGATAAACATACATTTCAGTATGTGACATAATAAAGTCTTACCAAAACTCGTCAAATCAAATTTAAAGTGAATTTTTGAACGCCTATAACTCTGGAAATAATGGTCAGATTTATGAAATTCTTTTTGCATTTGACAGTCCACTTCCTAAAGGTTAAGGCACACATCACAACTAACAAACAAACAATCAATTACCGGCAGATGTAAGCAGTTCTGTGGTCGATGGGCTCGATCGGCACTAGCGCTGAGAAGTGTCCGCGCGTGTAGCCGAGGCAGAGCGGCGAGGACGAACAGAACGACGGGTCCCATAGCAGTGGTAGGTAGATACCTGAACATACGCATATTGTGAACTCTAGTATGGTTAGTTAGTATTTAAGATTCAAAAACTTGTTAATTATCATAGAAACTCTGTTTCAAGAACCAGACTTAAGAAAAAAAAATATCTCATAAGTAAAGACTAAGCTCAGTGGTTTATATTGAAATCACAACGTAGATTTAATTGAAGACTACTTGTTAATTCGTTATTTAAATAGCATTCGTAGCATAAACAAAAAAAAATCTTTAAAAGTGTGCCTTTAATGGGAACCAAAATTCAAGTTCGTTTAAAATTTAAATAAATTACTTTATTTTTTTTATTTCCAGCTATCACACTATTAAAATGCAGCTAACAACTATGCATAGTATAAAACTAAAACACATTCAAATATAGTGATCAGACCACAATCACAGGCACAATATTATTATTAACTACTGACTTGACGTTATTGACTAAAGTAGGACTGAAGAAGATTAATAAATGAAGGAAAGGCCTTAAAAGACTAGTTTCCACGGTCGCAAAAAGTTTTATAAAAAAAACAAACTATAAGTTTTTTTAACAGTCTAATCACATTAGTAGTGACAAATATTAATTCTGCATCTATACTCCAGTGTTTCTATAAATTCTAATTGATATTATAAATGCGAAAGCGAGTTTGCTTATAACGCTTTCACGCCCTATCTACTGTACCAATCCTTCTGAAATTTTGCATACACATCGATAGACATATCGAGAAGGACATAGGGTACCTTTCATCCCTGGAAAGAGCACTGTTCCCGCGGGAAATTCACGCGGGCGATAGCTAGCACACAATAATGTTAAGTGAGCAACCTTGAAACCTGGCGAACCCGAGCGGCTCCCCGCGGAAGGAGTCGACGCGGTCGACGCCGTACACCAGTATCGGGCGGCGGCACACGTGCGCCAGCGCGAACACGTGCAGCTGGCGCAGAGCAACGCCCGGCCGAGCCGCCGCCGCCACCAGCCGCGCCCACTCGGCCCGCAGCTGCCCGTCCTCGGGCGCGTACTGCAGCAGCGCGGCTTGCCAGCGCTCCCACGCGACCCAGCGCTCGTAGAAACTGCCGGCGAACGACGACCGTCTTAATGCGCTACTTGACTCGTATCAATTTTGAAGCAACAAATGTTCATTTCTTACAGTATTTGACCCACGAAACCGATATATATTGATTTCCGCTAAGAAAAATGCAAGACGGTATTATAATTTCAATTTCAAATTTACTTAAAATTCGGAGCTGTCAAAACGCGGGCCGGCCATCAACCGCCATGACGTGATGCAATTATTGTGGTGAAATGACGTTTAGACCTATTTTTGATTTCTGTCATTCGTTCAAAATCATTAATTCGAATGATTTTCATTCGACAAAACTGTGGAATCGTATGTGACTGTGGTTCTTAGCGACTGTGGTTCTTAGCGAGAATCAAATTTCAAAAATAGCACCTTATACAATAATGACGTCACAAGACTCTGCAAAAATGCCCGACGGTGTTTTTGAAGGGATTCTAAAAGCGAAAGTCATTCATTTTCCAAGATATAGCAGTATAAAAAGGTCTTTAATCTGACCTAATAACTGAGTAAGTGGCCAACAACAATAGATTTCTATAATTGTGCTTTCTTTTTAGTCATCGTAAAAGAGTCTAAAATAATATACACAGTTCTTCAACCTAAATATGAACCAACGGTATGAATATTGCCTATTTAGTAACGATTTTACACGAGAATTGATACTTCACGTTAAAACATTGTTTTTTGAATCAAATGTAATTCAGTAATGATATTTTTAATAGATAAAACAAAGTCGCTTTCTATGTCCCTATATCCCTGTGTATGCTTAAATCTTTAAATCTACGCAACGAATTTTGATGAGATAGGTTCAGGTATCAATCCACCATGACTCTCCAGAAATAACAGTTTTATTAGCCTAATACTTAAATACGAATAAGAATTGTTTCTTACCTATTAACTTAGTAATAAGCTTTTATACTGTTCATATTAACTAAACTGTAATTGATTTTGGTGAGCAATAAACTTATTATTATTATTATTATAGAGTGATTCAAAAGGAAGGTTTTTATGGCCATGCGAAGCTCGGGCGGGTCGCTAGTTTTCAATATAATAACGGATTGAAGTTCTTCAAAACTGATATGAATTTCCAATTGATTCAAATTCATTTATTACTTGTAAACATGTTGTACAGTAAGGTTTTACAAATCACTATTGGAAACAAACATGCCTAACCGTTACGGCGTACAAGTATAAGTTCTTGGTCGCGTCGTTACATTTTGAAATCAATGTCAAGCAATTTCAAATTTTGAATCTAAATATAAGAAAATCTCCTGAGTTGGTTATTTGGCAGTTCAGTTATTTGATGTTGACAATTTCACAAAGGATGTGTATGTGTATGTCCCCCCTCACCTGCGCTGCGCGTGCGTGAGCGAGTCGTGCAGCGCGGCGCGCAGCGCGTGTCGGCAATGATGTGTATGTGTATGTCCCCCCCTCACCTGCGCTGCGCGTGCGTGAGCGAGTCGTGCAGCGCGGCGCGCAGCGCGTGTCGGCAATGATGTGTATGTGTATGTCCCCCCCTCACCTGCGCTGCGCGTGTGTGAGCGAGTCGTGCAGCGCGGCGCGCAGCGCGTGTCGGCAATGATGTGTATGTGTATGTCCCCCCCTCACCTGCGCTGCGCGTGCGTGAGCGAGTCGTGCAGCGCGGCGCGCAGCGCGTGTCGGCAATGATGTGTATGTGTATGTCCCCCCCTCACCTGCGCTGCGCGTGCGTGAGCGAGTCGTGCAGCGCGGCGCGCAGCGCGTGTCGGCAATGATGTGTATGTGTATGTCCCCCCCTCACCTGCGCTGCGCGTGCGTGAGCGAGTCGTGCAGCGCGGCGCGCAGCGCGTGTCGGCAATGATGTGTATGTGTATGTCCCCCCCTCACCTGCGCTGCGCGTGCGTGAGCGAGTCGTGCAGCGCGGCGCGCAGCGCGTGTCGGCAATGATGTGTATGTGTATGTCCCCCCCTCACCTGCGCTGCGCGTGCGTGAGCGAGTCGTGCAGCGCGGCGCGCAGCGCGTGTCGGCAATGATGTGTATGTGTATGTCCCCCCCTCACCTGCGCTGCGCGTGCGTGAGCGAGTCGTGCAGCGCGGCGCGCAGCGCGTGTCGGCAATGATGTGTATGTGTATGTCCCCCCCTCACCTGCGCTGCGCGTGCGTGAGCGAGTCGTGCAGCGCGGCGCGCAGCGCGTGTCGGCAATGATGTGTATGTGTATGTCCCCCCCTCACCTGCGCTGCGCGTGCGTGAGCGAGTCGTGCAGCGCGGCGCGCAGCGCGTGTCGGCAATGATGTGTATGTGTATGTCCCCCCCTCACCTGCGCTGCGCGTGCGTGAGCGAGTCGTGCAGCGCGGCGCGCAGCGCGTGTCGGCAATGATGTGTATGTGTATGTCCCCCCCTCACCTGCGCTGCGCGTGCGTGAGCGAGTCGTGCAGCGCGGCGCGCAGCGCGTGTCGGCAATGATGTGTATGTGTATGTCCCCCCCTCACCTGCGCTGCGCGTGCGTGAGCGAGTCGTGCAGCGCGGCGCGCAGCGCGTGTCGGCAATGATGTGTATGTGTATGTCCCCCCCTCACCTGCGCTGCGCGTGCGTGAGCGAGTCGTGCAGCGCGGCGCGCAGCGCGTGTCGGCAATGATGTGTATGTGTATGTCCCCCCCTCACCTGCGCTGCGCGTGCGTGAGCGAGTCGTGCAGCGCGGCGCGCAGCGCGTGTCGGCAATGATGTGTATGTGTATGTCCCCCCCTCACCTGCGCTGCGCGTGCGTGAGCGAGTCGTGCAGCGCGGCGCGCAGCGCGTGTCGGCAATGATGTGTATGTGTATGTCCCCCCCTCACCTGCGCTGCGCGTGCGTGAGCGAGTCGTGCAGCGCGGCGCGCAGCGCGTGTCGGCAATGATGTGTATGTGTATGTCCCCCCCTCACCTGCGCTGCGCGTGCGTGAGCGAGTCGTGCAGCGCGGCGCGCAGCGCGTGTCGGCAATGATGTGTATGTGTATGTCCCCCCCTCACCTGCGCTGCGCGTGCGTGAGCGAGTCGTGCAGCGCGGCGCGCAGCGCGTGTCGGCAATGATGTGTATGTGTATGTCCCCCCCTCACCTGCGCTGCGCGTGCGTGAGCGAGTCGTGCAGCGCGGCGCGCAGCGCGTGTCGGCAATGATGTGTATGTGTATGTCCCCCCCTCACCTGCGCTGCGCGTGCGTGAGCGAGTCGTGCAGCGCGGCGCGCAGCGCGTGTCGGCAATGATGTGTATGTGTATGTCCCCCCCTCACCTGCGCTGCGCGTGCGTGAGCGAGTCGTGCAGCGCGGCGCGCAGCGCGTGTCGGCAATGATGTGTATGTGTATGTCCCCCCCTCACCTGCGCTGCGCGTGCGTGAGCGAGTCGTGCAGCGCGGCGCGCAGCGCGTGTCGGCAATGATGTGTATGTGTATGTCCCCCCCTCACCTGCGCTGCGCGTGCGTGAGCGAGTCGTGCAGCGCGGCGCGCAGCGCGTGTCGGCAATGATGTGTATGTGTATGTCCCCCCCTCACCTGCGCTGCGCGTGCGTGAGCGAGTCGTGCAGCGCGGCGCGCAGCGCGTGTCGGCAATGATGTGTATGTGTATGTCCCCCCCTCACCTGCGCTGCGCGTGCGTGAGCGAGTCGTGCAGCGCGGCGCGCAGCGCGTGTCGGCAATGATGTGTATGTGTATGTCCCCCCCTCACCTGCGCTGCGCGTGCGTGAGCGAGTCGTGCAGCGCGGCGCGCAGCGCGTGTCGGCAATGATGTGTATGTGTATGTCCCCCCCTCACCTGCGCTGCGCGTGCGTGAGCGAGTCGTGCAGCGCGGCGCGCAGCGCGTGTCGGCAATGATGTGTATGTGTATGTCCCCCCCTCACCTGCGCTGCGCGTGCGTGAGCGAGTCGTGCAGCGCGGCGCGCAGCGCGTGTCGGCAATGATGTGTATGTGTATGTCCCCCCCTCACCTGCGCTGCGCGTGCGTGAGCGAGTCGTGCAGCGCGGCGCGCAGCGCGTGTCGGCAATGATGTGTATGTGTATGTCCCCCCCTCACCTGCGCTGCGCGTGCGTGAGCGAGTCGTGCAGCGCGGCGCGCAGCGCGTGTCGGCAATGATGTGTATGTGTATGTCCCCCCCTCACCTGCGCTGCGCGTGCGTGAGCGAGTCGTGCAGCGCGGCGCGCAGCGCGTGTCGGCAATGATGTGTATGTGTATGTCCCCCCCTCACCTGCGCTGCGCGTGCGTGAGCGAGTCGTGCAGCGCGGCGCGCAGCGCGTGTCGGCAATGATGTGTATGTGTATGTCCCCCCCTCACCTGCGCTGCGCGTGCGTGAGCGAGTCGTGCAGCGCGGCGCGCAGCGCGTGTCGGCAATGATGTGTATGTGTATGTCCCCCCCTCACCTGCGCTGCGCGTGCGTGAGCGAGTCGTGCAGCGCGGCGCGCAGCGCGTGTCGGCAATGATGTGTATGTGTATGTCCCCCCCTCACCTGCGCTGCGCGTGCGTGAGCGAGTCGTGCAGCGCGGCGCGCAGCGCGTGTCGGCAATGATGTGTATGTGTATGTCCCCCCCTCACCTGCGCTGCGCGTGCGTGAGCGAGTCGTGCAGCGCGGCGCGCAGCGCGTGTCGGCAATGATGTGTATGTGTATGTCCCCCCCTCACCTGCGCTGCGCGTGCGTGAGCGAGTCGTGCAGCGCGGCGCGCAGCGCGTGTCGGCAATGATGTGTATGTGTATGTCCCCCCCTCACCTGCGCTGCGCGTGCGTGAGCGAGTCGTGCAGCGCGGCGCGCAGCGCGTGTCGGCAATGATGTGTATGTGTATGTCCCCCCCTCACCTGCGCTGCGCGTGCGTGAGCGAGTCGTGCAGCGCGGCGCGCAGCGCGTGTCGGCAATGATGTGTATGTGTATGTCCCCCCCTCACCTGCGCTGCGCGTGCGTGAGCGAGTCGTGCAGCGCGGCGCGCAGCGCGTGTCGGCAATGATGTGTATGTGTATGTCCCCCCCTCACCTGCGCTGCGCGTGCGTGAGCGAGTCGTGCAGCGCGGCGCGCAGCGCGTGTCGGCAATGATGTGTATGTGTATGTCCCCCCCTCACCTGCGCTGCGCGTGCGTGAGCGAGTCGTGCAGCGCGGCGCGCAGCGCGTGTCGGCAATGATGTGTATGTGTATGTCCCCCCCTCACCTGCGCTGCGCGTGCGTGAGCGAGTCGTGCAGCGCGGCGCGCAGCGCGTGTCGGCAATGATGTGTATGTGTATGTCCCCCCCTCACCTGCGCTGCGCGTGCGTGAGCGAGTCGTGCAGCGCGGCGCGCAGCGCGTGTCGGCAATGATGTGTATGTGTATGTCCCCCCCTCACCTGCGCTGCGCGTGCGTGAGCGAGTCGTGCAGCGCGGCGCGCAGCGCGTGTCGGCAATGATGTGTATGTGTATGTCCCCCCCTCACCTGCGCTGCGCGTGCGTGAGCGAGTCGTGCAGCGCGGCGCGCAGCGCGTGTCGGCAATGATGTGTATGTGTATGTCCCCCCCTCACCTGCGCTGCGCGTGCGTGAGCGAGTCGTGCAGCGCGGCGCGCAGCGCGTGTCGGCAATGATGTGTATGTGTATGTCCCCCCCTCACCTGCGCTGCGCGTGCGTGAGCGAGTCGTGCAGCGCGGCGCGCAGCGCGTGTCGGCAATGATGTGTATGTGTATGTCCCCCCCTCACCTGCGCTGCGCGTGTGTGAGCGAGTCGTGCAGCGCGGCGCGCAGCGCGTGTCGGCAATGATGTGTATGTGTATGTCCCCCCCTCACCTGCGCTGCGCGTGTGTGAGCGAGTCGTGCAGCGCGGCGCGCAGCGCGTGTCGGCAATGATGTGTATGTGTATGTCCCCCCCTCACCTGCGCTGCGCGTGTGTGAGCGAGTCGTGCAGCGCGGCGCGCAGCGCGTGTCGGCAATGATGTGTATGTGTATGTCCCCCCCTCACCTGCGCTGCGCGTGTGTGAGCGAGTCGTGCAGCGCGGCGCGCAGCGCGTGTCGGCAATGATGTGTATGTGTATGTCCCCCCCTCACCTGCGCTGCGCGTGTGTGAGCGAGTCGTGCAGCGCGGCGCGCAGCGCGTGTCGGCAATGATGTGTATGTGTATGTCCCCCCCTCACCTGCGCTGCGCGTGTGTGAGCGAGTCGTGCAGCGCGGCGCGCAGCGCGTGTCGGCAATGATGTGTATGTGTATGTCCCCCCCTCACCTGCGCTGCGCGTGTGTGAGCGAGTCGTGCAGCGCGGCGCGCAGCGCGTGTCGGCAATGATGTGTATGTGTATGTCCCCCCCTCACCTGCGCTGCGCGTGCGTGAGCGAGTCGTGCAGCGCGGCGCGCAGCGCGTGTCGGCGGTCGCACACGCCGTAGGCGGCCTGGCACACCGCGTCGGGCAGACAGTCGCCGGCCGACCGGTTCCACAGCGCGTGCAGCCGGGACCCTGCCACGATCATGTTACGATTGCAAGTCTGACCCGGGATCATATACTACACTTATGAAATCGAAAAAAATATTTCCAGCGTTTTTCCCCAATGTTTTTCAAACGTTTATCACGGTTTCAGCATTTTCAAAAAATCACAATTGAAAAAATTCAATCAAACGCATCGATCGATCGAAATTTTTCGATTTTGAAAAGGTTAAACTCGTCAAAAAAAATTGGAGAAAATCGGTGAAGTGAACTTCGATTGCGTGAGAATTGAGCCCCAGGAGTTATTTTTGAAATATATGACTTACTCAAAATAGGTAAATCAAACGAAAAACATTTAACTCACCGGTTATAAGTCCTAACTAATATTATAAATGAGAAAGTGAGTTTGTATATATCTTCCTGAAATTTCGCATATACATACATAGCTAGGAATATTGAGAAGGACATGAGGTACTTTTCATCCCGGGAAAAGGCACTGTTCCCGTGGGAAATTCATCGCGGGCGAAGCTGCGGGCGAAAACTAGTAAGTAATATATGAAAAATATGCGTAAAGTTTAATTAATAGTCTTGTTTAGTATAGCTATATATAACATAGCAATAGGCTTTATGATACAAAACAAGCACCGTGTTAAGTTAGTGTTAGCACGGTGGGACACAAGCTGATTCTTTTGTTGTAGTGTACAACTCACGCGGGGTGGGGCGTGAATCTTTACCGTGGTAAGTATGGTTTCAATGTATCCTAACATTTCATTTTCTTAAGTAATGCCACGCTTGTACCCTCAAAATAAATGAATGAACTCACCAAGGGTGACGGTAAGTTCGTGGCTCCAGTTGATGAGCGGCAGATCAGTTTCCAGCGTGTGTTGAGCGTCGCGGTCCAACAGCTCCGAGAAAAGCTGCTCCTGTATCGCGGCCGGCAATTCTTCGATGTCTTTTACCGAAACAAAATGAAAAGTATTATATTGAGGTACATGGGATAAATATCAGAAGACTTTAATTTCATTAATAAAAAAATATTTACAAATTTTATAATTGGACGTCCCAAGAAAGCCTTATTATAAAGTACTAAAAACTTTTTGGATTAACAACTTTTAGATTTAGTGATTAATTATTTACTATACTATATGCCAATAATAAAAACTAGGGTTTGGGAACAACCACCGCCGAATAAACGTTAAGTTTATTCACTCTGTTTTCTCGCTTTTTCAACCATCCCAATCTTTGGATCTCTCTGCTTGATGAATGAATTAAGTGTTTACCTGCGGGCAATGAGAATGTGCAGAACTCGTTGATGTACCGGCACGGGAAGTTGCCTTTCTTTTGGCGAATGCAGCCCGCCATGTGGCGGCGGATCGCCGTCGCCAGGTCTGGTGCTGGAAACGAACAGATAAATTAAATATTGACCCATAAATTAATTTAACCTTCTAACGCCCGAATACTTAAACGCTACTCAATTTTGAGAGCAACTCAAGTATCATGCTGTCGCGCTGAACGTCTACGATATGACAGTGACAGCATGATGAGCGTTGGAGTATTCGGGCACAAGTCGGTTTTCTAATCGGTTGTATAGTTGTTTAAATTGATACAAAAATGAATTGACGTTTGTTAGTAGCCGAACTGTTTGGCGCATTTTGATTTTAAAATATTTGCAGAAGTCCGAAGAAGGTTCCTCAGTTTTTAGGAGTTTTAAAAATTTTTGATTTGGAAAACAGATTGTTACAAAATGTATGATGTAGTGAAAACTATTGGAGGTTGTATTATTATATGCTGGCCATATAATCTATTACTCTACTGTCATATTTAAATGTACCTAGTTACGGTTGTTTATATTCTTATAACTGATATTGTCACCTGAAGCTTGTGAAATATATAATATTCACCACGATAAAGTCTAGCGTTTATCTATCATAATAAGCTGAAAGCACACTGCTGTCCCGTTATTGTATATATTCCATCAGGTTATGTGCACCACGCACTGATAGTGCTAGAAAAATAAAATTGAGTGGTTGAATAATACGTGAGTAGTCTTTTGCTGTAACTATGTCGGAAGATAGCGTACATGGAATTAAAAAGCTAAAGGGATCTGTTGATTACCCAACATGGAAATTTATGGTGAGAAATTACTTGGAAAATAAAAATTGGTGGAAAGTAATCTCTGACGATAAAAATGATTATGTAGATTATGCTGATTTAGATAGAAAGGCACGTACTACAATTTGCTTGTTGTTAGAGCCTGAGTGCTTTATGCACGTTTATAAAGCAAAAACAGCAAAGGAAGCTTGGTACAGTTTGCAAAAAGCATATGAAGATAAGGGTTGGGGTAGACGAATCCAAATACAGCGAGAGCTTTTTAATAGTAAGCTGGATAATTTTAGTTCTATGGAGAGTTATATTTCAAAAGTAACTTTTCTTGCACAACAATTGGATGATATTGATGCTAAAATCCCTGATGATTGGATCATATCTATATTGCTGGGTGGTTTGACTCCTGAGTACAGTCCCCTTATTATGGCTGTAGATAATAGTGGACAAGAGATCACGTTGGAGCAAATTAAAATGAAATTGTTGCAAGAAGGTAGTAGACAGAGCAAAATGAGTACAGACTACGAGCAAGCTTTGGTTACACGTAAAGGACCAAATGATGCCAGATCTAATACTAAAACAAATGATCGTAAGCAGAAATTTGTGTTCAAGTGTTTTAGATGTCATAAACAAGGGCATAAGGCGTCGGAATGCAAAGAGCATGAAAAGACAGCGAACGTATGCCTGAATACGAAAGAAACTATTAACAAAGATAAATGGTATCTTGATAGTGGATGCTCCAATCACATGACACATGATAAAAACAATTTGGTGTCATATAAACCTGAAAAGAGCAACATGAAAATTTCTGTAGCAAATGGAGAAAAATTGTCAGTCAAAGGACGAGGGAATGCTGAACCACAAGTCAGCGGAAACGAGAAATTGATTTTAGAAAATGTTTTACATGTTCCGATTTGTCGATGAACCTTATTTCGGTGAGCGATTTGACTAAAAAGAATTTTTCGATAAATTTTAACAAAAGAGGTTGCATGATTCAAAATAAGAACAAAGTCATTGCAAGATGTAAAGAAGTTGACGGAATTTATGAGTTGACAGAAAAGAGAAATAATGTCGTAAATGTGACATTGTCAAAACAAAATGAAAATATTTCGAACTTATGGCATAAAAGGCTTTGTCATTTAAATAGAAATTATATGTCTTTGATGAAAAATATGGTTACGGGTATGGAATTTAAGAACACAGATTTGTGTGAACCGTGTATACCATGCATTGAAGGGAAGACATGTAAGAGTCCTTTCAAAAACAAAGGTACAAGAGCAAGCGAGGTATTGCAATTAGTTCATAGTGATATTTGTGGTCCGATAGAGGAACCGTCGTTTGGAGGTTCGAGATTTATTTTACTTTTTAT
Organism: Apomyelois bistriatella; assembly: GCA_947044815.1. Lineage (NCBI taxonomy): Eukaryota > Metazoa > Arthropoda > Insecta > Lepidoptera > Pyralidae > Apomyelois > Apomyelois bistriatella. The sequence goes on from OX345712.1 coordinate 192,872, forward strand.
AGATGATTTTACTAGAAAGACTCATGTATATTTTTTGAAAAATAAGAACGAGACCTATTATAAGTTCCGTGAATACAAGGCGGAAGTTGAGAACGAGACTGGCAAAACTATTAAATGTCTGAGATCTGATAACGGTGGAGAATATTGTAATGCCAAAGTGAAAGTATTTTTGAAGTCGGCAGGTATAAAACACCAAACTAGTGTACCATACACACCGGAACAAAATTCTGTCGCCGAGAGAGCTAATCGGACTATAATAGAGAAAGCAAGAACTTTATTGTCGGAATCTAACTTAAGCAAGAAGTATTGGGCTGAGGCAGTTAATACTGTTGTATATTTAAAGAATAGAAGTCCAACAAAAGCTTTGAATAATGCAGTGCCTGAAAAGCTTTGGACAGGAAAAGATGTAGATGTTAGTCATCTGAGAATATTTGGTTGTGTAGCTTATCGTTTATTACCAAAACAAAAGAGACGCAAAATGGATATGAAGACTGAACCGATGATATTTATTGGATATCCAAATAATCAGAAGGGTTATCGTCTGATGAATCCAAAGACAGGCGAAGTGACAACGGCGAGAGATGTAAAATTTTTAGAAAATGTTTTTCTCGCAAAAGATGATGTAAAAGAGTCATCGGAGGTTGTTATAAAATTGAATTCAGAGCCTGATCAGTCTATTTTACCGAGCAGTTGTATAAATGTACCTGATGTATTGGAAAATCATGATGACGTGTATGATGATGCCGTTGATGAGAATATAGGTAACCAAGAGTTGGTACATGAATCTGCGGAAATACTCGAAGAAGCTAACACTGATACTGAAGAGGAGGTACTACCAGATCTATCAGAAAGGAGATATCCTTTGAGAGAAAGAAAACAAATTGATAGATACGGATGTCTTATTGTACCAAATAATAATGAAGGTGATCCATTGACCATAGAGGAAGCTTTGGCAAGACCAGACTCCGAATTATGGCAAAAAGCGATAAACGAAGAGTTAATGTCACTGAAAGAGAATGAGACATGGACTTTGGTTGACTTACCAGCCGATAAAAGGCCGATACAGTCGAAATGGGTGTTTAAAATTAAAAAGGATAGTGATGGTAAGATAACAAAGTATAAAGCCAGGTTAGTAGCGAAGGGTTATACACAGGTTAGTGGAATAGACTATACAGAGACTTATTCTCCTGTAGTTAGAAACTCTATTTTACGATTATTGTTATCTTTAGCTGTAGAATATAATTGGTTTATTGACCAATGGGATGTAACAACTGCATTTTTGTATGGTAGGATAAAGGAGGATATTTATATGCTTCAACCAAAAGGAGCAGTTGTAAAAGGCAAAGAGAAAATGGTTTGTAAGTTACAGCGATCACTGTATGGTTTAAAACAAGCATCAAATGCATGGTTTAAAGAATTGGATAGTGAAATGTTAAATTTAGGCTATCAACAATCAAAAATAGAACCATGTTTGTATCAAAAACAGCTTGAAAATAACAAGAAGTTAATTGTTGTCATATATGTGGACGATATTTTTGTATTTGGAAATTGTGATAAAGAAAAGCAAAGGTTAAAAACAGGTTTGCTTGAGAAGTTTAAAGTAAAAGATTTAGGCGCAGCTAGGCATGTTTTAGGCATGAGATTAAGGAGAGATAATGGTGTTATTTATCTCGATCAGGAACAATTTATTCAGGAAGTCTTAAATAACTTCAAAATGTCTGATGCAAAGCCTGTTTCAACTCCAATGGAGGTAGGAATGAAATTGGAGAGGTCGACAGGTACGCGCTGTAATCTGCCATATCAAAGTTTGATAGGAAGTCTTAATTATTTAGCCTGTAATACAAGACCAGATATAGCACACGCGGTTAGTGTACTATCACAGTTCAATTCATGTTATGATGAAATTCACTAAGTGTGCTAAACGGGTTTTAAGATATTTAAAGGGTACGTCTGATATGTGTCTTACATTTAGAAAATCTGGGGACTTAGACTTACGTGGCTATGTAGATGCTGATTGGGGTGGAGCTCTAGATAGGAAATCATTTACAGGATTAATTTTTAAAATTGGTAAAAATGTTATTTCTTGGGAGAGTAGGAAGCAACCAACTGTTTCGTTGAGTTCAACAGAGGCAGAGTATGTAGGACTGAGTCAAGCTTCAAAAGAGGCACTTTACTTGAACAGATTGTTAAGTAGTTTGATATGTGTTGAAAATAAAGCTGTAGTTATTTTCAATGACAACCAGTCTGCACATAAAATAGCAGGTAACAAAATGATGCATAATAGGACGAAGCACATCGATATTAAGTATCATTTTATTAGAGAATGTGTACTGGATAATAAAGTTGAAATTCAGTACATGCCAACTGATAAAATGATAGCGGACATTTTAACCAAAAGTGTTCATGGCCCGAAGTTAAAAGATTTTTTGAAGGATTTATCCCTATCAAATTATTCTATTAAGGGGGCGGGTTAGTTTGTGTTTATTTTTTGATATTGATGTACTTTAAAACTGTTTTGTTAAGTTGTAATAGATTAATTTTTGGTGATGTTATTATGCATAGTTATGTTTGTTAGGTGTTACTATACTTATGGTTTACCAAAATGTATGTTTGGTATAGTCAGACACAAAAGTGTTACATTATAATTACCTGTTGCAGTACCTGCTGTTGATGGACATGTATAGTATTGGTTGATGCCTGTACGTAATAGATTAAGGGGGCGTATTGGAGGTTGTATTATTATATGCTGGCCATATAATCTATTACTCTACTGTCATATTTTAATGTACCTAGTTACGGTTGTTTATATTCTTATAACTGATATTGTCACCTGAAGCTTGTGAAATATATAATATTCACCACGATAAAGTCTAGCGTTTATCTATCATAATAAGCTGAAAGCACACTGCTGTCCCGTTATTGTATATATTCCATCAAAAACAACTGTTTTATTTTTTTATGCTGTTTATATCTTGAAAACAGTTAACGGTACGAAGTTAGCCGGGTAAGCTAGTCGACAATAAAAATTTAACATACTACAAAATAGTGGTAATCTTACCGATGTAGGAGGGAGACCGCTTGAGGCCGGGCCCGCCGCCCGAGATCCGCGACAGCAACGTCGACAGGATCTCTTGTCTTTGGAACCTGCGCAAGTATTTAGCCATTTACGATAGAAGAAGAGCTGCATATGGCAACCTGGGAATTCAAAATCCATTTCACCTTCACTAATTAAAAAGTGGTTTACAGAGATATTGAAAAATCTACCAATCTTAAAATTGTTTTTGTTAGAGCAAAAGGCATAAAAAGCTTCCTCTCGCATCGCTCAATTTATTAAAAAAAAACCGCATCCGTTGCGTAGTTTTAAAGATTTAAGCATACATAGGGATATAGGGACAGAAAAAGCGACTTTGTTTTCTTCTATGTAGTGATAGTGATTTACTAGAAAGTTACGAATAAAAGATTCAAGAAATGATATCAGCGCCTCGCCGGCACTCGGCCCCCGCTAGCACTGACCGTATGGCGAGGTGCACCAGCGTGTGGCCGGCGTCGAAGGCCGAGGCGCGGTCGAGCAGCGCCACCTCGCCGGCGGACAGCGCGCGCGCGGGGTCGCCGCCCTGCGCCAGGTAGGCCTGCACGCAGCGCGCCTCGCCGTCCACCACCCCTGGACGGTCATACACTTGTCACTGTTGCTGCTCACTACGACTGACGGTGATAAAAGGGGCTAAGGAATGAGCTAATTGTCTTTCAAACTTCGAAACCAGCCGGTCAGTAGGAGGAAATTGAAACCTTTTGACGTAATTATGTTGCGAGTGCTGTCGTCTTCATGATGATCATGATGACATATTTGCATCACCACACGACCATTCTTAATATGAAACTTCAAAAATAGTAATCAGATTTTCCGACAATTATTTTCTAAATAATCAGAATCGTTTATTTGCAATACATATATGCAAAACAGTAGGTGTGTAATAGGCTACTTGACTCGTATCAATTTTGATGCAACAAATGTTTATTTCTTACAGTATTTGACCCACGAAACCGAAATATATCGATCTCCGCTAAGAAAAATGCAAGATGGCATTATAATTACAATTTCGAATTTACTTAAAATTCGCAAATGTCAAAACGCGAGCCGGCCACCATGAAATGACGCAACTATTCTGGTAAACTGACGTTCAGACCTATTTTTGACTTCTGTCTTTCGTTCAAAACCAGTGATTCGAATGATTTTTATTCGACAGAACTGCAGAATCGCATAATTTTCATGCGACTCTGTGACTCTTAGCAAGAATCAAGTCTCAAAAATAAATAGCACCTTACAGAATGATTCAATAACGTCACATTACTCTGCAAAAATTAAAATTAAATTTTGCTGCCTTAGAGGGCTCGGAAAAATATGGGAAAAATGGTTTCAATGTAAACAAATAGAGAATAATTATTTTAAACAAAAACAAAATACAAGTCAAGTAGCCTATTTTTAAGTTAATTCTAATTAGCGATAAGTCTGCCTTCTTAGTAATTTTATTTTCGATCCTGTACAATTCCATGATGTATTTATGTAATTGGTGCACCAAAGTATTTATTCATTCATTCTACGAGTATGTTAAAAATCTATACCAATATTATAAATGCGAATGTCTGTCTGTCTGTCTGTCTGTCACCTCTAGACGGCTAAACTGCTGGACCGATTGTGATGAAATTTGGTAGGGATGTAGTTAACGACCTGAGGTCAAACATAGGCTACTTTTGGGCGCGATATAACTGAGTCCCACGCGGGGCGAAGCCGCAGGGAACAGCTAGTATCTAATAAGTATCTTCACCTATGTACCTAAAAGTTCTCCACTATTTCCTGTTCTACGCCACTTATTGTCAGTGGGCTTTTTGAAATTCTAGGTCTATTCATATTTAATACGTTTCCCATTGTATCACATAATATAGTCACCATAGTAAACCTATTTTTGCAAACTATTTTAGATATTTTTTGTGTACATTAAATATATTACATACACTACTGAGCTCTTCAGATTTACCAAGTTGGTATACATATTCGAGAAAGAGTAAGTCTTAAAGCGCCACGATGGCAATTGCGTGTAGGCGTGTTATTCCCGCCACGTCCCGTCACACACACCCACACACACAATCAAACATCACGACTCACCGAGACAGGCCTGCAGCCACAGCCAGTCCACGTTGTTGGTCCTCCGCTTGGATGTCCGCCGCCCGGCCTCCTCCTGTGCGCCGGGCGCGGCCTGGTTCTGGTTGCAGATCTCGTTTATACCTGCACAGTGACCGGGGTAGAGTTCTGACTCTACCTTGGTGCTAACGGAAATATAATACAAGGAAACACAATGTTTTGATATAAATTTGTCTCTCTCACTTTCGCAGCATCCTTAGCAGATTGATTAGGAATTTAGTTCGCTTTTCTCTTGTTAAAAAAAGGAGCTGTCGTTTTGTATTCCATCGAACGTTTTGAGTATTTTTTTATTAATCTATCAAATAATCATCAAAACAATCGAACTTCTGATTTTCGGCGACTAAAAAAAGGAATAATGGCCTACTTCTGTTATTTTCGCTGAGAACAAAGGGCTGAAGCGTAAGACACAACACAATACCGTTACTTCAATGTGTAAATGGGAGCGGGTTAAATTATTTCTTTTGCTTACACAAATATAATTATTTATTTAACCTTTCTACAAAATACAATGTATTGCACATTGGCGGTCTGAATGCCTAGATTTCTGAATTGTTTTGTCTCGCTCACACCCAACGTATATATGCCGTTATATTGCACTCACCTAGTTGTGTATGTTCGTGCGGCGGCGCCGGGCTGGAGGCGCCGCACATGGCGCACTTCAACGACTTGGGCCAGTTCTCGTATGTGCACACCTGAACAACACAATCCTTAAGCTCCAAACAAATTCACGCCGAGAACATCCGAGAACCGATCGTCTGTTTCGCCTTGAACTATAGCTAGAGAGAGAGAGGTACTTTCTCGGGTGTTCTGTGTGGAAACAATAGAAACCACAACGTTATGCGGCCACCATTAACCGCTTGGCTGCTGAGGCATTAATTCATTTATAGGAAGAAAGTTCACCATCTTTTACTAACTTCGTCATTTCTGATCTTTATGTGTTTTGGAAATTCTATTTCTACACATTATACTTTTGAATTTTAGAAATATTCCTTATACATCACAAATAAGAGAAATAAAAGTACCAAGGCGATACAACCCTACCTAGCCACGTGGTCAAGGTTCCGTGCTCCTCCCCGCACGGATATGTACGTCACAACCAACTCTAAGTCTACTCGACGTCCCACCGTGATAACACTGACTAATCAGATTGGGTCATCATAATATTATAACATAAAAAGTTCTGCTATAAAGGGGGAACCATTTTTTTAATGTAATAGAATTTATAAAAATCGGAATAGTAATTATGTTTTTAAATAAAAGCAACTGTAATCTATACTACTAATATAAAAAAGTTATATACACACAAAAATACAAATGAGGAAGGATTTGTAATTTGTGTGTATGTAACGAATAAACTAAAAACTACTGTGCCGATTTCTAAAATTCTTTCACCATTGGAAAACTACACACACCCTGAGTGACATAGGCTATGTATGTACCACGGGCGAAGCCGGGTGGACTAATTTATTTACTAGTACTCCTATAACTAGAAAAACAAATCAAAGCTTTGCTTACTTTGACCTTTTTGACTCTGTAAGCTTTACAATAAGTTAAATGTTGTACCTATTCAATAAAAAACTTTTTTTTTTTTTGTTATCCTCTTTTCTAATCCCAGTAAAGAAATTGAAACTTGTTAACCGACTTCAAAAAAAAGGAGGAGGTTATCAATTCGTCGGAATGTTTTTTTTTTTTTTATGTTCGAGAGGGTTTATTTTCCAATTGGTCCCATGTTCAGCAGGTCAGGATCTGATGATGGGATCATGGAGAAATCAAGGGAACTCTTCAAGTTTTGTATTGGGCATGGGTATTTTTGAGGAGGAGAGGAGGTGAGACGACGCTGATGACGTTTACCCGACTTTCCAAAATGCAAAGTGTTTACAACTTTTTAGTTATAAGGTATTGCGTACTCAAAACTAAAAGGTAAAAAATAATTGTTTTTGCCAAAAAAACCAAACCGACTTCATTTCCTCAACTAAAAAGGATGAAATAATTAATACATTGTTGTTTAAATATGCTTCATATCAAACATTTTAATAAATTTGAAGTTGGTTTTTTTGGCAAAAACAATTATTTTTGTTACCAGCTGGGCCTTGTATATATTTGACTCACCATACAAGCCCACTTGTTGGGCGACGAAGCCCCGGCCTGTCCCTGCGGGGACGATATCCTCAGGGACTTCATGCGCTCCGCTACGCCCTCTGCACCTAAAAACATCAATTTCGTTACAAATATTATCATTATTAATATGTGCTTTATGAATATGAGCATATAGTGCAAAATCAAAAACATGAACAAACGCCATCCTCTTGAACATGACGTTTAGGCGTTTTTTTATCACTATCACTACATAGTATAAAACAAAGTCGCTATTTCTGTCCCTTTGTATGCTTAAATCTTTAAAACTACGCAACGGATTTTGATGCGGTTTTTTTTAATAGACGGAGTGATTCAAGAGGAAGGTTTTTATGCCCATGCGAAGCCAGGGCGGGTAGCTAGTTTATTTTAAAGTTGATATCTAGGTGTTTTTAGAAATGCTAACGAATTTCGATATCGTTTCGCTAAAAAGCGATGTAACTTTGGCTAAGCCTCACAAATGTGGCGCCATCTCGTGTCGGAGGCTAAGATCCAGTTCGGGTCGCTCTGAGCCAAGATATATAGATAGATGCTTTCTTTATCTGTGGCGGAGGTTTGGTCAGCACAAAATTAATTCGCCATAGTCGACTGGCTAAGGAAAAGTGAGAGCTGTTATGAAGAATAAGTTCAATCAACGCACCACACACATCCTGTAGCGGGAGAGCGCTGGCGCCGTCCTGTAGCTTAAATATATCTTCATTGAGCAGAGGTTTCGCAGTGCGACACATTGTACACTGGAAACAAAATTATATACTGTGAACAAGAATATCTACGGGTGACGTTTTTTTGAAAAAGTCAACTCAGTATGATACTGCCTTTTAAATATTTTTCTTTTATATAGGGGATTCTGGTGAACTGATAAGTTTATGGAGATCCCCTGGAGTCCGGGGTATTGTCTGGGGATCCTGATGGACGCACAAAAAACCTGTGATTCGAATGGAAATGATGCGACTCACCGGTTTTGTCGAATGACAATTATTCGAAAATGGATGTAATTAGACTAACAAGTTTGTGATTTGTCCTTCATTGTATATTTTTTTACTGGGGTTAACATTCTTTGTATTATTTTGTAATCATCATATTATTATCGTGTTGGTAACAGGGTCAATTGGCTAGCGCACCATGGTGTCAAAGTTCTTCGAAATCGCCTATCGGCCTCTGACAGCCGGGACCAACGGCTTAACATGCCTTTTGAACCACAGAATCATCTTTATTATTAGACATACAGGTGATTTATGCCTGCAATGTCCTAACTAAATAAAGTATGCTTCCTATGAGAATCGAACCCACGACCAAGTCTTCAGGCAAACGCGTTAACCACTGAACCACAGAGGTAGTTATTGTATCACATGGTAACTAAAAATACTTTTCAAGTGACACCTGAGATTGCAGATTCATGAGACAGCCTTGAACCGCTGCGTCGCACAAAAGAGCAAGGTCGTTCACCTAGCCACAGCAAAAACTCACACAAGGATACAGTCACAAGGTATCTCATACAATGAACTATGTTTTGTTTTAGACTTATGTTGTAAACTAGTGGTTTATTTATTTATTTATTAGGTGTACAAAACCACATGAAAATAAAACATTCATAAATATAACAAGCAAATACAATGGCTGGTTGTAAGATCAAATTCGAGTAGATATAGCATGTTTTATATTTAATAACATGGTTTGTTACCGCCTTACCAGCGACTATTCTTGCATAATATATTTTCAATTAATAAAATTTTATTGGTTCACTAGCTGTTCCCCGCGATTTCACTCGCCTTCTCGTGTATGTAGAACTAGCTGTTGCCCGCGGCTCCGCCCGCGTGTAGGTCACTTTTCGCGAAACCTGTGGAAACTACAACTATCCAGACCTATAGTTAATTCTATTGTATCCTTTTTCCGTGCCAATTTTATAAAGCCATTACATTGCTACGATATCGTTAAATATTAGGGCCACTTCTTTCTCAAATACCGTTTTTAAAATCAATAGGAATCAGTATTAAACAGTCGTAAAATTCTGAAAAAAATATATGTTTTTAGTTGAGGATCTAGCAGAGTGAAATTCGCTTACAGTACCAGTAACAATATCAGACAAAATTCGCTCGATAGAAAAATCAAAGTTGCCTCCTTTGGAAGTTTATTTTCAATACTATGCCTAAAATAATGAACTTATTCTCCTGCTTTTATGTTATAGCCTTTAGATAAAGTATTTATATAGTGAAAATCGCTGAAGTAGATTTTGTAGTGTTATTTTCCCAAATATGATGTCTAAATGCCTACAAAATGAGTGAGCGCCGCGACTACGCGGCTTACGGACAACGGACCTTCAGAAGAAGGAGCTCTTAACATTCATCTATCAATCTTTGTCTCTAAAAGAGTAGACGCAGCCTATTACAGAGTCATTAGGACCTAAAATCCACTCCCAAAGTTTTAGTGGGCGTGTAAAGTGGAGAAAATCTCAATAAATAGTGATAAGTCAGATAAATTCGTCCTTACGACACGACCGTATGTTCCGTGAAACACTGATTTGATTATTTTTTAAACCAAAGCCAACCCAAACCAACCAATCAATTCAAATAGCTTACAATACAACACAACAAACGACCGATAAACAAACCAACCAATAGTACTAAATCAACAACCAAATTTTTTTTAAATAAGGAAAAATTTCAATCTGCTATTAAAATAAAGTCAGCGCCATCTATTGGTATTTTATGTAACTAAATCATACGCCCACAAACATTCAATGTGTTATTTTATTAAAATTTAATAGAGACTGCAGTGTGTTTCTGTCTTTATTGATATAAGTAGAAATTTTAGCTTTATCTAAATTAAATACGTTTATGTAAATCGCATTCAACTGTTTAAAAGTTTTGAAGCAGTGCTTGTAGTAAACTTTAAATGACCATAACTTCTATTTCCCTTAACCGATTTTGATGAAACAAAGATTTTACAACGCTCCTAATTATATGTAATTCACCTGTGAAAACAAAAATTGTTTTTTTGGTTTTTATTACTCTTCTTTAATTGCCCCGTAGAGGTTTTTTAGAAAAATATTTAATGTACAGACACTCGATTTTTACTGTCTTATTATATGTATAGATAGATAAGTACAAAATACTTTTATATTAACGGAGTTAACGCTAAGAGCTTTCTCTAAGTAAGAAAATAATTCTAGAAAACAAATAAAAAACGAAAACAGAAAATTATTGTTTATGGCAGGATTCGATCCAGCTACTTTCTAGAAACATTTCTTTACTAAAATATTTAAAAAAATAGACTTCTAAAAAATTAATACAATACAAAAAAAGGGTAAAAACAAAAGAAGTAATGTCTAGCAGGATTCGAACCCTCTACTTAAAGAAATGATCCGCGACCTCTACCGATAGGCCGACATGCTTTGCTTGTTACTGCCGAAATTTCAAATGGGTTTTGTCTATAGGTACGCAACTTGCAGTGTTTGAAGTAAATTTTCAATCGACCATAACTTCTTTTTCCCTTAACCGATTTTGACGAAACAAAGTTTTGACAACGCTCCTAATTATATGTAATCCAACTGTGAAAACCGCGTTTAAATCCGTTGAGTATTTCCGAAGTTATAACGTACCAGACAGACATACATACATACATACAGACAGACAAAAATTCCAAAAACTGTCTTTTTGGTTTCTGTTACTCTTTTTTAATCGCAATCTATCAGTTTTTTTGAAAAATATCAAATGTACAGACACTCGGATTTTAGTGTCTTATTATATGTATATTATATGTATTGATTAAAGTTATCAGCATTCAAACAAACAAACTCTAGCTTTATTATGTTAGTATAGATAAGTACAAAATCAGTCTTTCTTGAAGTAAATATATATTTTTTTGAGCTTTCAGATTTTATCTGCAATCAGCGGAGTCATGGTATAAGCAGATGTGGTGAACGTCGGAGTCTTGAAGTATATAAAAAGTTAGCAATATCTTCTGGTGTTGCTGGTCAGCTCTATAGGCTGCGGAAACCATCTACCACCAGGTAGGCTGTATGCCTGTTTGCACACTAAATCCCCTGTTTGTAATCGATTTAGTACACTAATTATAAGCAGGTGGTAAACATCAGCCCTTTTTCAGTGCAAGGAAATGGAGAACGAGATGGCGCGCGCTACGCAAGACACCACCTGTCTGCCCCACGCGGGCCAAGCCGGCCACCACAAGATGTGCTTTAACCAAATCTATTTTATCATTGGAGAACAAACAAAAAAAAAATAGTGTAAAAAAAATGTTTGTACCATACCTTGCGGGACAGAGGGAAATTTTCATATGTGCACACCTCGCACGACCATTTAGCGTTGTTGGTGTTGTCTGCTGCAGACAATGAGCTCGCTGTCATCTGAAAGGTTATCAAAAATCATCATCATTATATCACTTGGGTTACACAGCAACTGATCATGCACACCCTGGTATCAGAGTTCTTTGGAACCACCTCTCGGCCTCTGATGTGGTTCCTTTAACAACTTAAGAAATAAAACCAGTCAAGTTTATCCATCCTTAGTATATGTTGGTTGACCAGAACTCTGCCTTGTCAGTGACGGAGTACTGGTCCTTACAAACAGATATAAGCCTGAGTCGACTATATAAAAAGATGAAGAAACGTGTGTTTTGTTGCATCACAGTTTTTGTGGGTTTAATCTCTTTCAAATCTTTATTTTTAAAACTTTGTTGCTCTTTTTCTTTTTCTCAAATTGAAAAGGCAAATTTTATGTTATTGTGGCAACAGTAATACTTAATCTGTAAAAATGTAAGTCTATCTATGACCCTTCACACCTTTTGAGATACACTCGACCAAAAGACAGACTGACAAACAGATAGCAGAGGTCAGAGATAGAACAAAATGGTCTGGAACCCGAAAAAGTATTTATAATTATATTTTTTTAGTAGAAGAGCTTAGTGATAGAAACTTTTATATTTATGAACTGTTTGTGAGCTTCACATATATGGTCATCCAAATCAAAAGAGAACCTATGGCGGTAACTAGTTTCCAAGATATTTAAAGATTGTAAAATATCTGCAAAATATAGTTATTTTATAAACTATATTTTAAAAAAAGATTATTGTATTTACAACAAGTAGATACATAAATCTTTTCAGAACATCAATTTATCCATCTTATCTTTACTAATAAAAACCACCAGAAGGTCCCTTTTGATTTGGACAAACATGTGATAACTTAAAATGAAATAGTTTACAATAATGTTGCCGGTTACTTGTGCTGATGCTGACGGGTGTTATTAAAAAAATGAAAAATTTTGTCAATTGAAATAAATAGACATTGTTTAAGCTCAACTATAAAAACAATATGATCATAAATCAATGCTGTGTCATTGAAAGTATTTTGAACTTTGCACCAGCATTCAAACTGTTTATAAAAAATGTAATTAAAAAAAAAATTGATGACACCGGTTAGGAAATTAGTTCCCTTCCTAGTGTTTCTCCATATACATAAGAACCACACTTCATAGCTGTAGCATTTGTAGAGTTATTTACACCTGATAAAGAACCTTCCATAATATAACTGTATGCAGTCTAACCTGTGTGAGCTGTGCTTGTGACACATTGGTGGACACATCCACATGACCTCCTTCACACTCCGCCCCCTGGGCGGCGGCCTCCTCGACGCTGGATGCGACCTTCTTACTCGCATCCTGCTGAACCTCCTCACTCATTGTACCATAGATTATAGCATGGAGGGTGCAATTCACTCTACACTACACCCACACTACTATAATATTCGCAACATAATATGAGATTCTCTACGTGAGCTATTTGCACAGGTGTGTCCTAAATCGCACTGGCTACGTCAGATTATAGAAAAGGGGTTTGGTGACCTGGAAACACAAAATGCAATCACACGTTAAAATATTACACTGTTGCATTACATTATGTGGATACAACTTCCGTGATGACCAAATCGAGAACAAAATTGGAAAATTTGACAGGTCGCGACAAAATGCATCATCGAGTCAATTCTTAATAATCGCTAAGAAAATGTTAGCGCGAGATAACGCAAAACTTGGCATGCTTTGTATTGAAGTTTTTGGCTTCGTTACACAACATAAAACATTGAGGCATCAGTGCCATAAGGTCAAGAACTCGTACTATACTAACTTGTTCACAGCCAATATCCTGGTGAAACTTGAAAGTTACACTTCACGCCACGTTACAAGTACGGATAATTTAATAGGCTGGTAAAAACGAACCTGGGGAACACGGGAAAACACAAAAAGAAACAATGGAGTAAAAGGCAATTAATGTTTTTATACGGTATTTTGACAAATTTTGTGTCAATTATGTACGTCTGAAACGTCAAGAATAGAAACGGGCTGGCACGGGTTGGCTTGATTTGACTGGAATATTATTTTGACATACAGTTTATTGGATATTGTATAAAAGTCAATTTTATTCACCAATCCAATATTCATATATTTGCGTTGACCAATGAAGAGAAAATAAATAAAAATTATATCCAATAACAATCAAGCTTCATATCGCCACCAAATCGCCACCAGAGGATATTTGTCTGTGGTTTTATATTTTTAAATGTTGCTGTCGGATTCTTGCGGGTACCATTTTTTCAATATATTCTTTTCTGAGTTGAGTCGATCATAAATACCCATGAAGATTTAAATATATAGAAATTAGAGAAAAAATCGATTCCAGAGTTATCGTAGTGTCAAATAAAGAGTAACAAGGTACTTGAAAGTATTGGTCGTGGTCAAAAATGTTAGTAAGCGGGATAGCGAAGGTGTATGTTGTGCGCTATCTTTCTTACTTACTCGTTTCGGGGCTTCTTCTAAACCGCACCATTCTTCCAAACAAATCATCTTAAATATTCTAATTTAAATCAAAAATTTTGCGATGATTTGTATGTTAATCAGTTGATTTAATTGTTCCATCGTAAATCATGGCAAAATCCTTGATTTAAATTAAAAAAAATTAAGATGATATGTTTGAAAATCAGTCGATTGTTAAATTATAGACAAAACCATGGGAAATATGGTTTTAATTCACAATAAACAATTACATATGACAAGTAAGAATTGACACAAATAAAGCATAGAGACAATAACAAGTAAGGAGTTTATCACATTCACCCGTCCATAAAATTGTAACACATACACACATAGTCTTGAAGATGAGCAGGAGGTCGCCTCTCCCTGGAAGAGCGCCGTATCTCATCCTCGGCTCTAGCCTGTTCAGGTTCCGTTTCACGATCAGAAGTACTCGGAACTGACTCTGACGGCATTGTCAAAACATCTTCGAATTCTTCATTGCTTTCGATTGCGTCCTGTTGACGAGGAAATGGGGCAATCTGACTATTAGAAACAGTGCATTCTCGTCCATCGGAAAGTCGCACATGTGAATAATGCGGATTAGCTTCTAATATTTCGGCTTCTTCAACTATCGGGTCATATTTTGAAGCTCTTACATTTTTCTTAACGAGCACCGGACCCGGGTTAATCATCCATGATGGCAATGAATTTCCGTTCGGAGAACGACGAGGATGTCGGAACAATCTCTCATGTGGTGTAGCGTTAGTTGAAGTACACAAAAGAGATCTTATAGAATGCAATGCGTTTAAGTAAACTTGTTCCCAGTTATGTATACTCATGTTTTTAGATCGTAGGCTAAGTTGAATAGTCCGCCACAATGTACCATTTAGACGTTCGACTTGACCGTTACCCTGGGGGTGATAAGGAGTTGTCCGACTCATTGCTATACCCAGAGGCGTCAAAAATTTCCTTAATTCTTCGGACATAAATGAAGACCCTCTGTCTGAATGGACGTATTGCGGAAATCCAAATGTATGAAAAAGATCCTTTAAGCATCTGATCACAGTGTCTGATGACAAATCACTGCAAGGATAAGCGAAAGGAAATCTTGTGTATTCATCAATAATCGTCAGTAAATATCGATTACGTGTATTTGAAGGAAGAGGACCTTTAAAATCAATATTTAAACGTTCGAACGGAGCAATAGCTTTTATGAGTTTACCGTTTGATTTAAAGAAGCGTGGTTTAATTTCGGCACATATTTTGCAAGATGCTGTCATTGTTCTAATATCTTCAATTGAAAAAGGTAAGTTTTTTTGCCTTATCCAGTGGAACATTCTGGTAATACCTGGATGACAAAGTTGATTGTGTAGCTCATATAGGCGTGATGTAGGATTCGTAGTGGCACACACTACTCTTGATAAAGCATCGGCCACAGTATTTTCTCGTCCTGGGCGATAGATTATGTCGTATTTGTAACAAGATAATTCTAGACGCCAACGTTCTATCTTTTCATTTTTTATCTTGCTGGAATGTGTTTGATTGAACATGAAAGCGACTGACTGTTGATCAGTGATAAGTATAAAATGTCTACCAATTAGATAGTGACGCCACTTTCGCAATGCTTCCACTATTGCACTCGCTTCTTTTTCAATTGACGAATGCCCACGCTCAGTATTGGACAACGATCGTGATAGAAATGCGACAGGTCGTCCATTTTGTGATAAAGTGGCACAGATAGAATGCTCCGAAGCATCTGTTTCTACAGTGAATCTTGAATTATTATCAACAGATGCTAATGATGCTTTTGCTATATAGAATTTTAGTTTTTGAAAACATTCTTTAGCTTCTTCGGTAACTGGAAACTGTTTGATGTCTATCAAAGGTCTGATGTAGTAAGAAAAATTTTGAATCCACTTTGAGTAATGAGCAAGCAATCCTAAAGAACGTTTTAGTGATGCTGAATCTGTCGGTACAGGGAGATCTAAAAGAGGTTTCAGCCTTTCATCGTCAGGTTTGATGATATTGTTCGCAATTTTATAGCCTAGGAGGCTAATACTACTACACCCAAAAGTACATTTTTGTTCATTCAATGTGAGTTTGTACTTTTTTACAATATTCATAAAATCTTGCAGATTTCTATCATGGTCATTTTTGTCAATCCTGCAGACAGTGACGTCATCTAGATAGCTGTATACGCCCTTTAGCTTTTCTGTATGTATGATGTATTGAATAGTTCTTTGAAATGCTGCTACACCGTTGGTTACGCCAAATGGAATACGAGTAAACTGATATAAAGCACCGCATGCTTCAAATGCTGTATATTTT
Source organism: Apomyelois bistriatella (assembly GCA_947044815.1). NCBI lineage: Eukaryota > Metazoa > Arthropoda > Insecta > Lepidoptera > Pyralidae > Apomyelois > Apomyelois bistriatella. The sequence continues at coordinate 209,333 of OX345712.1, forward strand.
CGTTCAGTTGACAAAATTGGAATTTGATGATATGCGCTTTTTAAATCAATTTGACTGAAGTAGTTATATTTTGCAACGTTTGAAACCAATGATTCAATATTTGATAACGGATATGCATCAAGTTCTGTAAACTTATTGATAGTTAATGAGTAATCGATGACAAGTCTTTTCCTATGTGTAGTGCCACCCGTTACTAGAACTTGAGCGCGCCATGGAGATGTACTTGGTTCGATGACACCATCTTTTAACAATGCAGTTATTTCTTGTTGTATGAAAGTTTCGTCAGCTTCAGAATAACGTCTAGACTTAATAGCCACAGGTTTAATATTTGGGGAGAGATTAGTAAATAAGGAAACAGGAGGAACTGATGCTTCCATTACGCACACATGCAAGGTATCCATACATCCTCCGAATTCAATTTCCAATTTCTTATGCTTCCTTAATATATCATGTCCAATAATAACATCAGAGCATAAATTGTTGACTACGCGTAAAGGATGTAGGGGATGAATGTGTTTTCCTATAGTTATTGTAGCGTAACAGAGTCCTTCAGCATAAGAAACATAACTGCTACATGCAAATGTGACACTTTGCTTATAAGGATTTATTTTTATATTAAGTCTTGAGCTACCTTTCTATCTATGAAAGTTAGGGAACTTCCTGAATCAATAAGAGCGTCAACTTTGTGTTGATTCAACAATATTGAAGTAATTGCTTTGTTCAAGCTTGGAGGTGAAGCTGCTGTTATGCAAGATGATTCCGCTTCGTTAACATCTAAAGAAAATATAGCATTTGTGACTGTATTGCTACTTCGACATACTGACGCAAAATGACCTTTTTTGGAGCATTTTTGACATATCGCATTAAACGCTGGACATTTTATTCGTTGATGAATATTTTTGCTGCCACAAAAGTAACATTGTTTAGTACTATTTGAATTTCTGTTATCAGTGGCTTTAATATTTTTAACTGCATGTAACTGTGCTGGATAAGAGTCACTAGAATTGGTATATGCCGAGGAATTATTTTCTGCGGTTTCTAGTGCAATAGCTTGGTTAAGTGCTTCGTCCAACGATAAATTAAAATTCTCTAAAAGTCTCTGTCGAATTCTTTGGTTTATAATGCCGGACACAAGAGCATCGCGGATATGATCATTTCTATTTTGATCTGCTGTAGTAGATTTAAAATTGCAATCACTGGCTAATTGTTTAAGAATACGTACATAATCTGTAATCGACTCTTCTTGTTTTTGTTTCCTTGTAGCAAGACAGTATCTGGCATAAATTTCATTTTTAGGCTTTATGTATATTTGATTCAGCTGAGTAATAGCGGAGTCGTAAGTATCGCAGTCTCGTATATGAGAGTAAACTGCAGGAGATAAATGATTAATAAGTAACATTAATTTTGAAGACTCTTGTACCATATCAGCGATTCCAGTAGAAAGAAAATTTTCAAATGTGCGTCGCCAGTGTAAGTATTCTAAATCTGCTCCTGGTACATCAGGTTCAGTTTCAAACCGCTCGGGCCGAAGGAATTTATCAAAACTATTTGACATGTTTGTATCCAACCTCGGTTTACTTTCAGCCATATTTATTCGATATGAATATTTTAGTATTTATTTTTCTTTGTTTACATTATTGTGAATTAAATTGTTAAATTATAGACAAAACCATGGGAAATATGGTTTTAATTCACAATAAACAATTACATATGACAAGTAAGAATTGACACAAATAAAGCATAGAGACAATAACAAGTAAGGAGTTTATCACATCGATACAATTCACCTTTCGAGTTTTCCCTATGATTGATGAAAAACTATCATGCATGAATATGCGTCTAAGGTGCGTCTAAACATCTTGTCCCTTTTGAGATTTTGAAGATTTTTGACATTGATTTGATAACTCTAAATTTGACATAGGTAACATTTTGTGATGAATTTTTAATGTATAACCTTGTATTGAATTTTGATATACAACTATTTTATTAATTTATGTTATTCAATGAATCTTAGACATAATAGATCTAAGAATTCTATGATATCATCCTTAAATTTGAAAAATGAGCAATGTTTAGATGAAAAGTCTGCATTACTTTCTGAAGTTAAGATTCTTCGAGAAAAAGTTAAATATCTTAATGATTGCATAGAAAATCAAGACGCCACTATAAAAGATTTATCAAATGAAAAAGAAAGATTTCAGTTAGAGTTAAAATCAGTACAAATAACAAATAGAAACATAAAACAACAATTAGAGGATGAAAGGTATAATATTAATTAAAGCTTGTAAAATGAGCGCACTTTTTTTACCGTTAAATAATCAAAATATTATTAAAACTTCAGTGGTTTAAACCTACCTTGAACTTCCAAATCTCGAGGTTTAGCCAGACTAACGAACAGCAATTGATTTTTATATGTATAGAACATTATATATATATATATATATAGATAGAAAGATAGATAGATATTATAAAACCTATTCTCACATTATTTATCATTCTATTCATTTCTGTAATATTAAGTACAGTTCAGTCACTTTATTTTAGTTGAGATTTTTTTTAGAGAAATTCATTTTAAAGAAAAAGAATATATGTTACAAGAAATTATGAAGAGCAAAAAACATCCAGTTTTTTTCAAAGAAGGTTTAATGTTAGTGGATTACATCAGCGACAAAAAGGTAAACAAGCAAAATATTCTGTGATGTTCTGGAGGGTTACCACGTACTGTTTAAGAAGCCCGAAACGAGTGAACTAGTACACTATACATATTTTGGGCCTGCTTATATAGGTAACACACCCCAGCAATATATAAAATAGTCTTAAAATGTCTTGTTTTATTTTAGCAACAAGATAATGGCTTGGAAATGACAAAACAGTTAAAGATTAAAGATGAAGTGATCTACAATATCTGTAGGAAATATATGAAAATAAGTTATGCTAAGAAATGTTTGCACAATAGAATATGTTCATTGAAGTATCAAACTGAGAAGGTGCGTAGAATATAATATTTTAAGTAATAATTAATACTACCAGTTTTACATGGCGCTATTTTAGGTAACCACATCTTGGCAGGCTCGAAACGAGTAAGCGAGATGTCGCCTTAGAGCGAACTCGCATTAGCCGGACCGGCATTTTTCCGTATGAATTTCAGTTGCTATTTTCATGTTGTTTTTATATTACTTCTTTACCTATAGCACAGAATTAGTAATAGTATTACGTACCTATGACACTTAGTTGGAAAATAAATATTATTATTATTATAATTATTTCAACTTCTTTGCTTTATTAACTACAAGTGTTTACAAACTTTCATAAACAAACATCGTATGTGAAATGTGGAAATAGGTCTTTATTTAGTCAATTATTCTAATTTTGTTGCAGATGTGTAAAAATATTATTTCCCTACTACAGGAAAATCAAAATACTCTAGATAGCTTGATTGACAAACTACTAATGTTGCCTAAAATTTCACCCCCTGGTAAAAAGTACTTAAAGGACATTAGATCGTATGGCAAGCTCCACTACGAAAACATGCAATTAAAAATGTCCATTATGTCATACAAAACAGATGTCCTACATGGTCGAGTAAAAAGTGAAAAATACAATTTTTATAATCCAGATAATTTGACCTCAGGAAACATCACAAGTTTTTCAAAACCTGAAGAAGAAATGATCAACAATAAATGCCAAACATCGAAGAAAATATCTAAAAGAAACGCAAAGAGAGGCTGTAGAAACCATATTTACTATAATAGCTTAAAATCTAAGTCAGATACTTTTTTGTGTCAATAATAAAAATAGCAGCAAATGTTACTCACGTTCACGTTACTTATAATATTATGTACTATCTGACACGGCGAACTCCGTAACGCCGGAACTGAACGCACTTTTCTCACCGTTTAAACCTTCCCTGGTGGGTTGCCACCATCTCTTAAAACCATGCAAGATCCAATGAGTAAGCGAGACAACGCAATACATGATGTAAGGGGACATATTTTCTCTTACTCAATCGTTCTTGCATGGTTTTAAGAGACGGTAGTAACCCTCCTGAACTTTCACAAATATTTCAAGACCAAAGTTAGCTAAATCGGCCCAGCCGTTTTCGAGTTTTAGCCAGACTAACGAACAGCAATTGATTTTTATTATATAGAAGACTAGCTTTTGTCCGCGGTATCGCCCGCACAGACTTTTTATAAATTAGTTTATAAACTAGTTTATAATAAATCTGTGATTTTGAGAGAAGGTAGTATCTCTCATGTGCTCTTTCCCTGGGATGAAAGATATCCTATGTCCATCTCAATACTTCTATCTGCGTTTATGCGAAATTTCAGGAAGATTCAGGAAGATTGGTGCAGTAGATAGGCCGTGAAAGCGTAACAAACAAACTCACTTTCGCATTTATAATATTAGTTTTAGCTAGAAAGTTAGGATAGATAGATAAGTTTTATAAACTGTTTAACTTACTTTCAGTAGGTACGTTGGTACTATTAGGTATTTTATGCTTTCAATTTTATGTTTATACTATTAAGTATTCTGTGAATTGAGATTGAGAGCCTGTGTGCACGTGTATAGATGTTCGGTAAAAGCAATCCGATTCTCGATTCTATTCTGGGTGTGAAGATTACTTTAGAGGATTTGTCTATGCTCCTCTCTGTTAATAAGTGTTTCCATTCAATATTGTTTCCCATAAAATAAGGACTTATGTCCTTATTTTTTTTGAAACGATTACTCGTTTCCTATCAATATTTCGTATATTAACTACTACCAGGTGGCCTACCATCTATTACTCACTGCATCTTGCATGGTTTAAAGAGATGGTGGTAAGTCACCAGATGGCACCCGTGGGACCAACGGCATAACGTGCCTTCCGAAGTCCAGAACCATCTTTATTATTCCAATCAGGTGATTAACGCCTGCAATGTCCTAACGAAACTGGAAACAACAAAGCAAAGAACAAAACTTTTCATGGGAATCGAACCCATGACCCTCGGGTTTGCAGGCAAATGCCGTGGCCACCGGAACGCTTCTTCTTCTTCATCGGTCTCCCAATGCTGAGGATCATGATTTGGATGTGTTTCCAGAGTGCGAGATCGGCAGCACTACGGACCGCATTATATTTGCTGCCTCTAGCAGCTCTCCTCGCGCTGTCCACCCATCTCGCTGGAGGCTTTCCTCTGGCACGTTTCCCATCTGTTCTGCCCAGTATTATGAGTTTTTCCAGACAATGCCTAGGTAATTGCATGATTGGTCCGAAAAAATTTAGGACCCTTTCCTAGCAGAAAGAAAAAAAAACGAAAAACGTTTTGTGATGCTGAGTTCCGCAAGAATAGAGTCGTTTGTCCTCATGGCAGTCCATGGTATCCGTAGCAGTCTCCTCCAGCACCACATCTTGAAAGCATCAATTTTTTTCTTGTCACAACTGCTAATTGTCCAGGTTTCAGCACCATAAAGAAAGATTGGGAAGACCAATGCACGCACCAGTCGAACCTTTGTGTTGCGACGAATACCTCTGTTCTTCCAGATCTTGTTAAGTTTGATCATAGCATTCTTGGCCATCCCCGATCTTCGATATATTTCCTCGGAGCAGCTCACCGGAACGCGGAGGCAGTTAAATTTACACTAAAAATACAATAGGTGAATCTGTAGACCTTATTAAAACAAAAATATTTTCCTTGTAATAAAATATAATAAAACTAGCTGTTCCCCGGGGCTCTACTCCCATGGAAATCCTGGGATAAAATATAGCCTATATGTTGTTTCAGGATCTAAGCCATCTCCATTCAAAATTTTAGCTCATTTGGTTCAGCCGTTTTCTTGTAAAAGAGTAACAAACATCCATACATTCTTAAAAACATTCGCGTTTATAATGTTAGTAGGAAAGGAAAGAAGTAATTTTTTCTAGAAGGGAATTTATTTTTTTTATATCATAATTATAAATATTTCCTTTGTCATCCATTCTTTCATTCATACTTCCATGTCCATACTTCCATACTAATATTATAAATGCGAGTCTTGCCTGTCTGTTACGCTTTCAGGGCTAAACCGCTGCCTTATTTTGATGAAATTTGGTACGGATATAGTTAAAAACAGGGAATCAAACATAGGCTACTTTTGGGCTTGATATAACGTCAGTAGGGTGTCAAATTGATAATGTAAATGTTAATAACAGTAGCTATTCCGATAAAATGGTGCTGCTGGGTCCAACGGCGGGATTAATCGGCTTTTTTCTACAAACTTGTGAGCAATACTCTGGCAAACATGGTCTTGTGTATAATACTAAGAAAAGTGAATATCTGGTGTTTAAGGGCCACAGCAAAGACATGTCCTACGATTTAAAATTTTTGTTAAATGGAACTCTGCTTAGGTGGGTTAAGTACTTGCAACTGAGAATCTTAAAAACCAGATGGACAGGAGCGTAGAGCGTTGGTGGCAAGATGCATTATGCTGGCTCACAGATTCGCTAGGTGTAGCAAGCAAGCTAAAATTACTTTGTTTAAAGCTTATTGTCAAACATTTTACACGGCTAGCCTGTGGACCAGTTGTACGCAGACTGCCTTCAACCGCCTACGCGGTCAGTATAATAATGGTTTCAGAGTACTAAAGGGTCTTCCGCGTTTCTTTAGTGCTTCTGGCATGTTGCCCTTGCATGCGTTGATGATTTTTATGCCATAATAAGGAAGAAAACATTCTCCTTAGTTACCAGAAAATGTGGAGGCTCCAATATCATTATGAAAATATTAATAAACATAACAGAGTCTCCCATGTGAGCGCACTTCTGAGCGTACTTGTTAAACAGGGGTAAATAGCTTTGACGGTCACCTCTGGTTCAGTTTTCATTATATATTCTAGCACAAAATAAAAATGTATTCACTAACATAGCTATATAAGAAATGTTACTAACAAATGGGCCTTAGTTGCCAGAAATAAATGCTTTTTTTTATTATTATAACTGAGTAACCCACAGATGAAGCCGCGGGCAATAGCTAGTGCATTATAAAAGAAGTGCCCTAAGTTGGTGTGAGAGCTGCTAGAAATTTAACATCATAGGTACTAATGTACATAATCTTTCATTGAGTGTCGAAAACACGACATTGGAATCAATAACTCGTGCACTTTCTCTGCAAAATGCAACCTGCAGAAAATGGGGTAGGCAAGCAAGCCAGCCAGTTTCGGGTTTATCTACTTTGGTCAAATCTAAAATCGTTCCTTATAGTCTATTCTGATCACGATATCACATAGGTTTGCATACAATTGACGAATATATTTATATAATTTATTCATTAAATTGTAGGATTATTATAAACTAGCTGTTCCCCGCGGCTTCGCCCCGCGTGGGACTCGGTTATATCGCGCCCAAAAGTAGCCTATGTTTGACCTCAGGTCGTTAACTACATCCCTACCAAATTTCATTACAATCGTTCCAGCAGTTTAGCCGTGAAGAGGTGACAGACAGACAGACAGACTTTCGCATTTATAATATTAGTATGGATTTTTTATTTATTCATTATAGAATGGATTTAATAGATTCAGTCGTAACTTTATGGAAGTCAGGTACAATCACAAGTACTTACCAAGATACTGTGTTTCTGCCAGTGCATACTACTGCTTGCCAGTATGTGCCCATCTATTAGATTTATAATTATTATTTCTAGCTATTACATACCGTTAGTGCTTAATCAAATTAACAATCATGTAAACTTAGATGGATAATAATTTGATAATTTGGAGATTATGACTAGTCGAAAATTCTACCATTTGGCAAAAGTTTTTGCAGCATAAGAAAAAATAATATTTTTCTAAAACCAAACTTTTATTTTTATGTAGATGGGATTATTGATACAATAGTTCCATACTCTTAATTCTCCTACTTAATAATGATTGATTGAATTTGAAAATGATCCAAAATGCATGATAATCCTAATTTTGGAGCAAGTTGAGTAGGGAATTAGGGAGATTTCAAAATGAGCCGTTTTTGCAACTTGTAATCTATTGTTGGCAATACTTTTTCATTTGCAGATTTGTGTGCGCCGGCATCGCACGTGAACGTGTCGCGAAATCTCGATAAATTAGTGAAATCACCATGTCTGACGAATATTTTTATGGTTTGTACTAAACTTTATATATTAACAATCCTATAGTTGTTATTATTTATGTGAAGTACTTTGTAATTTTTACTGAAATCGTTTATAAGTTTAAGCGTCAGCTTTGACACCCGGCTCGCCATTTTTATTTGCGGCATATTTATTAAGTATTCTCTTGGTGTGTTATCTGGTTTGTAAGTTTTATGTTATAAAGACCTTCTAAATATCACAGCCTACTCGATTTACTAAATAATTCCTAGTACTTACTTCAGCTTATATCCTTGCCGCCATTTTCATCAACATTCAGGCTAAATTGCCAATGCTAATATTGTAGAAGCTCTAAATAGTCTTAAAATAAATCTTTTTTTCATTGTGAGTTGATAGCTATTGATTTTTGCGAAAATGTGGACGAAACGGAAACGTGCGAAAATAATGGCGCAAGGGCGCGTAATTCGAAAGTCATTAGCGTCAAGCGTCAGAAGTTTTGAATATCAGTGATGTCGTTCCGTGTGATCCATGCGTGGGATATATATGTATTCGATAAAGGTTTCGTGTATATATTTCCACGGCACCATAGTTTTCTTGCGCTTCAACTCACGTAAACATACTGTTGTGTTTGAGGTTATGGTGAGTGTCAAACGTTGGGTGTTGCCGGCTGGGCGTTGATCTGAGATATTGTGGTGTTTTAGGTGCTACCTTGTCGGCGTCACACCAGTCCGAGACATGGGACCCCGAAGCGAAGGCGGAGTACCCTCGCACCAACAAACTACTAATACGCCAGGCGTTATTAGGACCAGAAGCTAAGCCTGATGAACTCAATGTAGTACAGGTAAGTTTAACAATGATTGTAAAACTATCAATGCATCAATTGGTGTCATTAAAAAAACAGCTAATATCCACAGAGGCTCTTACAGCAGAGAAGAGGTAGTGATAAGGAATGTACATATGACATGTTAGGGCTCAATTCACAAAGTCTAAAGCTCAAGCCTATTACTAAGCCTCTGGGGGTCTATCAGCATGCTATATCTAGTGACCCATAGAACTAGAAGTTAAATATTTCACAGATATGTATTTCTATCTATTGTTGCTATATCAATCAATCTTTTATTTATATGAACAAATACTGAAAGATAATAATCTAAATTGGTCCCAATGTGACCAAAAATTCCTACCACCAAGTAATTCTTTGGATAAAGAAACTTGGTATTGGCCCTATGGTTGACTGGTAGATGCTTTCAATCCACCATACCTACTTTAATTTTAATATTATGCATATACCATATATACCTTAATATCATTGCAATTTGTTTTATGAGTCATCAACACTGCATACTACCAACATAATAAAACTTCTGATGTAATGGATCATTATTTCAATCAGCAAATCATCCAATCATTTTGCACCAATTCAACATACATATATTTGAATGATGATAAAATAACCATGTGTTTGACACATTTGACGGTGTGCAATGTCGTTTTGACATTGCACTACTTGCTTGTGATGCATATGAGGCATTTGTCTGACAAAATATATGTATCTCTAGTTATCAAAACCACTCAAATTTATGAGAACACATTTATGTATGTTTATATATTTTATAACAGGCTTGTATGATGCTATAAGGGTGGCCCAGTTTTGGGCATCCAAGGGTATTTAAGGTGAACGTTAAAACTATGAAGAAGATGACAATCTTGTTTTTTCGTATCATATCTTTTTTGTCTGCTGGAAGAGATTTCTTTATAAATAAGCAAAACACCCTTGTATTTAAGTAGGTACCTTTATATGAAAATCCTATGTAATTTATTGTATGTAGGAATTAAAAATCTAAAATCTGCAAGAAACTAAAAAAAAACCTATGTGGGCAATAATACATGTTAAGTAGTTCAGATTTGATACCTAACTATTTATAGACGTGGGCAATTACAACTCCCCTTATATAAATTTTATTTATTCACGGCAATACACAAAATCTACAAGAAACACATACATAATTATAGTTGTTAAACATTCTCAGTAATCAAAATATTGGCTAAGTACCTACTTCTATTATTTAATTGTAGGTAGAGACAATGTCTCTCCAGGACTCTGTGAAGATCCCCGTGGCCGTGCTGAAGGTTGGCGAGACGAGGCACGCGCGCCTCGACATCGAATTCCCAGATGCGCCAGTCACCTTCACACTCATACAGGTAAGAAATTATGTACATCTATCACTGTTGTACTTGCATCCGTACAATGTATTGTCCATGGTCTTTTGTGTATTTTGATCAAACAGTTACAAAAATAGAAGTGATTTGTGATGGATGGAATTGACTGTCAATACTGCTTATTAAACAGAAACGGCAGCTTGTTTGTTTGTAATATCTATATTGCTTTAAAATACAATATTATTAAAAACAGAAGACAAGAAATACCTTTCTAGTTCTTTGCAAATAAATGTAAGCACTTGCAATAAATTTATTTCCTTTATAATCAAGAACATATTGAACATTTTCTTTTTTTGAATGCTGTTCACTTTTGCATCATTTTAGTTTGATATGTTGCTATATTAAGTCTACAGCTTAGCTGGTGTCAATGACATAGCTAGAGCAATTTGAAAATTATTGTTGACTTTTGTAAATAAGTAAGGTACCACCCAAGTATCATCTCTTTTTCGATCAGACCTTGTCAACTTTTTTGCAATTCCAGTTTCCTTTACCAGACCTAGACTACACGAGTGATGATAAATTATACCATGTGTTGAACACATTTGACGGGTGTGCGATGTCGTTTTGACGTCTGCACTGCCTGCTTGTGATGCGTATGAGGCATTTGTCTGACTGAACATGTCTTTACACCTCACAAAAATCAGTTAACAAGTGAGTACATGTAGATTGTTTGTCCAGGGATCGGGGCCCGTGCACCTGATTGGGCAGCATCTCCTTGGAGCGCTGGTTGACGAATTTGAAGAGATGGAGGAAATGGAAGAAGAGATGTTACACGAGGAAGAAGGTGATGACTCTCAGTTCAAGGTATGTTGATCTTCTTGTTGCTCAGAATTTGCTTGCAAATGTGGCGCCTTTCAGTCAATCTGCCTTTAATGTTATGTTAATGGATGGATGGCATGGAAATAACACATAATAATTGGCAGAATCTAGAAGTTAGGAATATAGCTAAACAACAATAATTGAAGAAAATTAAAAAAGTAAGAAGGAAGTAAGTACCTGGCAGACAGAGTTTAAGGTTGCTTGGCAAAGGTAAAACATGCTGAATGTAGGTTTACAGCTTTATTCTTTACAAACTTAAATAATACTAAAACTCAATTTTTTTTCTGTATATTATTCCAAGATTCCAGCTCTTATTTCAACCTATTGGGTGATAATTTTGCAAAACTATTGAACTTCTTAGTACAATTAATTCTTTTAATAAATCCATGATACAGTAAACAATAATTTGCAGGATGATGAGAATAAACGAAAATCGTCCGCAGGCAAGCGCAAGACGAATGAGGTACTGAAAACCTTCAACTAATATTATAGTATTTGTTATTCGCGTATCTTTTTATATGAAACTTAGATTTATTTAAACATTTCCTTCCACTAAACTCAGAGGGAAAAGGACCTAAGCACCCAGTTTCATTAAATAAAAATATGGCAGTTGTTGATCTTCACTTTGTAATGAGTAATGAGTCATTGGTCTCTGAAAATCATAGTTGATTTTTTTATGATACCTCATGATGATCTGAATAATTAATTAATTATGATGATTATTAATATTTATTGTTGTGACTTACATAATTAATCAAGAAAAAAATGCTTGAATATTGATATAAGCTGTCATATTTAATTATCTGGGCTGTGAGACCCGAGACCAAAATTTATTTTTCAATATTGATTTGGAATTCATGAAATTATTGGCTGTTGGTTTTCTGTATGCTCATTCTGCCCTTTACCTTCTGATTTCTTTGTATAACAAATGACTAAAAAGGGCAAATTCATGCCTCAGAAAGAATATTCCTTCTTGATTTGAATTTTCTCTTTTGTTGTCACCAAATCAACAGTTTGCGGGACATAAACAAACTTTATTTCTGTCCCAAAAAGTGCTGATGTATAAAGTCACAGAAACTACCACATTAGTCAATCTATCCCAATTTTACCTATATTTTGACCAAATTTTCAATTAGTCCCAAGTAAATTTACGAGTTAAACTTTTATTTTACAGGAGGAAGATGACGACGAGGGCGAACCCAAGGGCAAGAAGGCGAAAATGTCAAACAACGCCAAAGGCAAAGCGCCCTCGCCGAAGAAGAACGCCAAGAAGTGAGCCGCCTCCGCCCCGTGGTCGCCGCCACCACAAGCTCAAGACTGACGCCGGCAGATACAAACATACAAACACGACACTCGTTAAGTGCTTTTCTTAAAATGTCCCATTCCAGTGGCGCTGATGTCGCCATGTTATTTTTCTTGAATTTCCTGTTGTATTTTTTCCTATCAAAACGTTTTCATTCTAAATGTCTAATTCATAAGCTTACAAAAACTGTTAGTTAAAATTTTTGACATTATGGTACAGAACATCAGGTTCAACTTGTTTTGAGACATTTTTGGCGAAGGACTAGGCGATCTGCCGGCGGCGGACGGCCACTGAGCATCTAGTTGTAACTACATAGTGTGGTAATTCAGCCTAGGTTAGCATATATCGTGTGACTGAGCGAGTGGGTGCGAGTTTTCGTGATATTGGTCTTAAAGGGGCCGGTGGTAACTACTGCACGAAAAATAATAAGAGAATATGTAGGAGAGGAATCTCTATGAAGCCATATCTCTACATTTCTCGTATTATATTGCGTGCATTGTTTATCTTGGCCCCGTGCGTTACGTGTCAGTACGTTGTACGACTCAAGGTCCAGGTATTTACAGACATCAATCTTATGTGGTTAGTGAGATCGCCTGTGAAATATACACTATTTTTTTTTTGTCTAAAATTGTTTTTCCATTCCTAACTGTGGTATTGTGTTATGGATGTCGAATGTAATATTTAAGTAAATTCATACAGACGTATTTTTAAGTTAAGACGTAATCAGTGTACTTGTAAGACATTGATCATTTTGTAGCAGTAGCCGTCGACATGTAATTGAATTTGCTAATGATTTCTCATTTCAGAATGAAAACTGATAATCTATTATAGTTTGTTTTTTGTACATATACATTTAAAAGCATAAGAACGGTAATAAATAAAACATTTCTAAACATACTTCCTGAATTTTATTTCTGTCACCCTTGATTTGACATGGAAATGTCACGATTCCTTTGTACCATCAATGGTAGGTGGTCTGGAGCGGGTTCGCGCCCGCACTGTTCTCAGACTGACCCAATTTCGAGTTCGCAACGTTCCTCGAGTATCTGGCAGAGACATGCAGCTGGCCGTCTCCTAACCTAACCCTAGTACCTCCTTTTATATGAAAAAATAAATCTGCCAAGTGCGAGTCGGACTTGCACCCTGAGGGTGCCTAAGACAAATACTAAACAATGGCCGAGTATTTAGTGGCCAGTATTGTCAGCTTTTCTCAGGCTACCTAAATGTAATCTTAAGAAATATACCTGCTACTAATGGCAACCAATCCATGAAAGACCGCGCGAGCCTACGCTTGACTATCAAGCTGAATACTCTTCGACATATGCCCCTGCCACAGCGTTGGGGACTCTCCGCACGGCTTTTAAAGTATATAAGGTCTATGTGGAACCCTCCCTATATCTCATAGAGGATACAGAAGAATGTGTGAAGTTGAGAATAAAATGCAGAAGATAAAATAAAATAGCACTTCATATCCCTTTCTATGTATGTATGTATGTGCTTCTGGTGGTAAGCCACCGTTTTAATATAAATAATTGCTTTTATCTCCTGTCCAACAGAGCTTTAAGAATCATATTCCTCTCCCTTTGAATATCATTGGAGTCTTGCACCGCTTGAATCAGCTTGTCAAACTTGTCTCCATTGTGTCTCTGTTGCATGTCTTTCATCACTTTTCTAATTTCGGCTATTGTTTGGCTATCTAAGTGCCCTCTGGTACTATCTGACATTTTATTAGGTCGATCTGCATAGTTCTCGTATATTTTTTCAAAGTAAGAATAGTACGGCCATTTATTACACTTGCCAGTTTGCACTTTCTGCTCGTGCAATCTGATGTATGTTTGCTTCAAATTCCTAAACTTACGGTCGCACTCTTCGGCTGTCAGCCCCAACTTTGGGCCTATGAGTCTCCAAAAGAGCCTTCGCTTCCTTAATGAGTATTTAAACTTCTCTATATTATCCACTACAAATTTTAACAGTTGTGTTACATAATCTTCATCTTGGTACCTACTATTGATTGGAACACCATTCCGAATTACTTTCATGTTGTTGTACAATGTTTCAAAATCTTTATAATATTTCCATTTTGTGATTGTCCTACCTGTGTCTGCCCTCATTTTCAAACGAACATAAGTCTGCTTAAGGTTTCGAAACTTTCGGTCACAATCACTAGCTTTCTTCCCAACGACTGCCCCTATTTCTTTCCATAATTCTTTTTTGCGGAAACTAGGGCTCCTAAACTTGTAAGCTATTTGGGAGTATGCTTCAATCAACTGTTTTATCTTATTACTATCCCAGCTACATACATACGGGTCATAATCATAAAATATCCTCTCAAAGTACTGGAGATATGGCCATTTGATTTGTCTTCCAGTATTTCTTTGTTTGTCCAACCAAACAAAATACCTCCTCTTCAGATTTTTAAACTTTTGGTAGCAATTATACTCTGTTGTGTTCAGCACCAATGCTATCTCCTTCCATACATCTCTCTGGACACAATCTTTGCTGCGAAATCGATGAAGATTTTCAATATAGAGAGCGAGCAGCCTTCTTATCTTTTTATCCTCCCAGGGTATCAAGGCCGACGTGGATAATGTTTTGCAATCTTTGAACACTTCATCACAAAGGTTGTAGTGGATCCATTTGACATTCTCGCCCGATCTTCTCTTCTTTAGCAATCTTACGTAAGTACGTCTAAGGCTTTTGTATTTTCTAATGCATTCTTCTTCATTGATACCAACTATTGCAGCAACCTGGTTCCACATGGTTTTATCCTTATTAGAGCTGTCCTTGAACCGTTCATCCCGCCACAATGATAGCAGTAATTGGACTTTGTTCCGGTCCCAGAAGTTGTCAATGTCAGTGGTGGAAGGTGCATCCTCTGGTTCTGCCACAGGAGCCCTGTTTACTTCAAGGAACTGTTGGTTGTCTCCGGTGTCCACTATGTACCTGGTTTCCTGTCCTGGAACTGAGTTACAAATAGTAGTGAGTAGTTTATTTCTGCAAATAGGGTGGGAAAAGAAATTCATGGCCAGTTCGAGCAACACAAATGTTATCAATGTTCCAGAAGAATGCTGTCAGGCCAAATTTTGATGAAATAATTCAACATTCTCCAAATGAGGCTTGTACTTTTTGGGGAACAAGCTCTAATTTTAGCCTGCTCTCCTCAGTTTTTTAGTTTATATAGGAAGAAAAAGAATCAGCTGAGGCCTGAGACATCAAAATTTCTGTGTTAATTCCAATTTGTGTACTTCTATTTCATAATACTTACTGTGAGGATTGTGTACGACATTATTTGTGCTGAAAATAACATTACTCTGGTCTTCACGAACAACAAACCAATAACTTTGATTCTGAGGATTATTCAAGTCCATTTTAACGTTTATGTACGTAAGGTGAAGCTTTCTGTAACAATGTTCTTGAAAACAAAAGTTACTGTTTTAACTTTAAACATTCCATTAGCAAAATAAAATATAAATTAAATGTGCATTACATATGTACATATTTATTTATTATAATTTCTTTCAAATCAAAACAAGATTTTTTTATTGATTTTGATTGATGTCAGACTAGAGAACTAGAGATGGATAAATTCTCGATTTATATTCAGAACTCAGACTTGACAGACAAAAATTCTACGTACTATGAACTCAGAAATTCAGAAAATGAAAATTTAGTCTTTGCCTACTGACGCCGCCATTTTGTTTATGTTTTTTCTGAATATTGGCTGCACTGACAAAAAACCGACGCCATGATAAATTTGATTTGATCGTTCTTTCTTTCGTTGTTTGTCCGAGTTGTTTGTGATTGTTATTGATGCGTGATTTTTGATCTAAATAATATTAATGTGCTGTGTTAAATGAAGAAGGACAATTTATTTCATTTTATGTTTGGTTTTTGTTGAATATGATTTGGACATTTACCAAACCTTGAAAGAAAACTTGACAGTGAGTGAGTCAAACCTATTTCTATTTTGTATTTTTGCTGGTTCGCTAGATTTTTTGCTTTACCCTGTAATATTACCTTCTGGGTAAGCAATTTGACTCGTCATTTTATCATTGCGAAGTTATATCAAAATTGTTTGATAACGTAAATACGTAATCAAAACATAACATAACCTGTATCTTTTAAAGTGGCGGGAAATGATTGGGACTGCGCCCGTGCTTTGCTTTGTAATTATCATTACTATCAGGCAGTTGTTTTGAATGATTCGGACGATATAGGTACAGCACAAACCATCCCACAATGACTGAGCAACTATTAGAATAATAACTTTTGTAATAAATAATAATATCATAGCCTAGGTATGTAATTTCTCTCTGATCATACCATACGGTTAAATAGGCGAAGCGTAGCTTACTACGCGTGTGAATTTTTCCATAATATTTGCACGGGCAATTTAAATTACGGGGAAAAGCTGTGCTTAGCTGTTTCAACAGCAACTAGTCCGTGATGTACCTATATAATAATATATATGTATAATCGTCCTCAAGAGTTTGGCTATCAAATGCAAAAAGAAATACGCAAAACTAGATATTTTGTACAAAAAATTATATTCATCAATAAGTTGACCACAGTAGGAGTGAGACAAAACCATAAAAGTAATTTTCCCTCTCACAACTTCTATAGGTAGTTTTCTTCTTTGTATTAAAATAAATAAAATAATTCATTGTTTCCAGCAATGTCTGGCGGTCAACTAGTAGTGCTAGACCGTCTGGGCCGCGATGTGAAGCGCTACCCGCTGCCGGAGGGGCTGGCCACCCTCGGCAGCGACCCGGCCTGCGACATCCGCATCATGCTGCCCACTGTCAGTGCACACCATGCTACAGTTGTAGTGCACGCTAACCAGGTATGTTCATACTTATACATGTACAGAATAGATAATAGTCTATAGTTCATATTCTAAAGGAATCCTTAATAATTGAGATAATTATTGTTTCTTGATTTATTTGAAATGGGTGGGTGAGGGCAAAAGAGGATGAAGGTAAAAAAAAAATTAAGTGGGGTAGATTGTACTGTCATGATTATATTCTAATTATTAACACTTTCGCTGACAGTAACACCTCTCGACATAATAACAACTAACTGTTAACTTTGTGAAAGTAGTGCAATAAAGAATTTTTGTCTTGTTTTGTCTCTGTTTGAGTTGAGAAGTCTCACTACTGCTTATAAGACTATAATTAATAATAAGTGGTACTACAGACTGTGGTTCGCAACGTGAGCACGGGGGACACATTTGTGAATGGACAGCCGGTGAGCGTGGCTGCACTGCGGCATCGAGACACTATTGAAATAGGAGGACGAAGTTTTCGCTGGGAGTACGAAGATGAAAATGCTGATAGACCGCTGGCGCCGCAGCCAGGTGAGTCAGTAGTGTCATGTAGATGTAGGTTTAATAATTTTTGTTGTATTAACACAGTACTTAGAAAATATTAATAAATGCAGTATAAAAGCGGAGGTATTGCTTAAGTTCTGATATTTGTTGGTTTCGGCTGCCATCTGGTAGTCGTTAAAGGAACCACGTCAGAGGCCGAAAAAGCGGTTCCGAAGAACTCTGATATCAGGGTGTGGTCGATTGATTCTGTCATCTATATGAAATGCTGCCGCTGATCGTTTAAGTAATCTCTGCCAATCAACTCAAAAGGATGGTTTTGTGCAGTAGACACCAAATTAGTTATGCTCGGACAGTAAACAGTGAAAAAGATAGAATTTCTTGTTGTTAAGGTGATACCTCGATGAATACTAGTGTCACCATCATTTAAAAATCATTATTCACTGAAAACACAAGTTATCAAAAATTCGTTTTCTGTTATTAAGGTTCTGGATGTAAGTTTAATTTTAAACATATTAAATTATAGTTCCCTGTAGTTACAAATTGCAATATTGCTTAAAACGGCCACTTTTAGCAGTTTTGCAATTAGTAACTATATGGAACTATCCATACTAATATTATAAATGCGAAAGTCTGTCTGTCTGTCTGTCACCTCTTCACGGCTAAACTGCTGGATCGATTGTGATGAAATTTGGTAGGGATGTAGTTATCGACCTGAGGTCAAAGATAGGTTACTTTTGGGCGCGATATAACCGAGTCCCACGCGGGGCGAAGCCGCGGGAAACAGCTAGTAATTTAATATGTTTAAGTTCAGATCCGGAACCTTAATTACATAACACGTATTTTTGATAACTTGTGTTTTGAGTGAACAATGATATTTAAACTGTGGCACTAGTGCTCACCGAGCACCGTCTTAATTGGCTCGGTTACTTTTTGGGAAACGTCTGTTTTTACTAACAAACAAGTAATGTGTATTGTCGTACAGCGTTAAACCCGCGAGCCCGCGCGGCCAGCCCCAAGCGGGCCCGGCGAGGCAGCGCCGCCGCGCCCGCCGCCGCGCGCTCCCCAGCAGTGAGACTGGCGCTGGAGCTGCAGCAGCGCGCCTCCATGCCGGGCCCGCTGGCCAGGCAGGTGGCCGTCGTGCAGCCGCAGCGCAGGGACACCGGTATCATGATACTCTATTATTATATAGCTCCCGGCATGTAGGTCACTACATCTATAATATAAAAATGAATCGCAAAATGTGTTGGTAAGCGCATAACTCAACAACGCCGTGAAGAATTTGGCCAATTCTTTTTTATAAATTTTCCTTGAAGTACGAGGATGGTTTTTACGGCGAGAAAAAATCAAAAAATTGCATGAAAAAGTCTAAAAACAACAGTTTTTTATATTCCCATACAAATGATTCATTAAGTCAAATTGAACTTTAATACCATACCATAAAGTTTAAGTGTTAGGGTTAGGGTTTTGAAACGTTAAACAATTGAGTGGCGTTAGTATCATTTAATACATAAAGGTTTTATATAATTAAGTGACATATAATTGTAAGGCGGTACTAAGTTCGCCGGGACCGCTAGTAGTATAAAACAAAGTCGCTTTTTATGTCCCTATGTCCCTTTGTATGCTTAAATCTTTAAAACAACGCAACGGATTTTGATGTGGTTTTTTTTTAATAGATAGTTATTCAAGAGGAAGGTTTTTATATCCATGCTAAGCCGAGGCGGGTAGCTAGTTGGCAGGAAAATGAAGTGACCTTGAATAGCCGATTTTCATACAAATTTTAACGTGCGCAACCCCCCGCACATCCTGTTTGTGACCGACTTATGTGCAGGTACACAGTGCAGTCGCAGTCTGAAACCTGCTAAAACAACTTTTTTTATGTATAACTTATAGGAAATTTGATGATTACATTATATTATTTTGAATACATTTGTATGTTTATTTAGGTCAAATGACACCAGTGAGACAAACCGCCTCCAACAAACGTTCACGAGCGTCCAACAACGACACAGATATGGACACCCCCGGACATGAAGCGGAGACCTCCACACGGCCATCTATAGCAAGCAGGCCTAGTGCTAGGAATACTAGCTTGCAGGTCAGATATTTTCCTTAGATATATCAAAAAGGCCTACGAGGCATACCAATAGACTCGAACAACAAAATTATGTGGCCATAACACTGTTGAATACAAACAATTGCATGTCTAGACTGAAATGGACAAGACTAGAATCTAACATCAATCTAATGGAGTGTATAAAATTGAGAGATGGTACATTGCTGATTGTGCAAATGAAAATGACTTTTGCATCATCATATCTGATTAAAGCCTAAATTATTTATTGATTTTGTGGATAAAATTTGTTTAACGAATATAAACACGGATTGCTTTAAATAAAGCGGTATAATCTATATGTCAGGTTGTACTAAAGTTATAAAAAAATGATTTTATTTTTCTGTTTCTATTTCCAAAGTAGCTAACAAAAAGTTTGGAGTTTGATTTATCTATAACTGCAATAAATCAGGGTTTACACAGACTGGGGTGGCATGGCAAAGATTTAAAATTTTACCAATGATCAATCAAATGTATCGATATGGAATTACGACATCAATTGCTATGTTTCAAAATGATGCTGTGGCATAGAAAGTGATTAAGGCAAACATTTTCATCAAACATATCCATTGGTGAAAATTTTGATCCCTCGCCATGCCATCCTAGTCTGCGTAAGACTGTACCTGAAGAATTTGATCTTAATCAATTGTTACTAAGCTATATGGATCTAGATTATCAATCCGAAATAAAGGATTTATTGTTATTTTTCTTTTTTAATTTTTTATTATTCTTATTTATAATTAGTGTGTTGTTTGGGCAGGGCACAACAAAAGCGACCCTCTGGATCGAGTCCCGCAAAAGCGCGCCCCGCAAGAGTTCCCGCGTGACCACCCCCGTGTCTACCCCTGTGACCACCCCTATATCAGTGTCGGCCCGCCGCGCGGCGTCCGCTAAGAAAAACACGCCATTGCGGATGGCTGTGTTAAGAAAGGCGCAGAGTGCCAGCAAGGGGAGAGTTACCAAGATAGAGGCCCCGCTTACTGTCGGTCAGTTTGTTTATCATTTTAATATGTTCTATCATTTCTGCTAGACTAAAGACTTTAGTAATAAGTTAAAACAGAAAACCTGGAGCTAATTTTTCTGTAGATTGAATAATTAAATCAGAAAAATAATCTATTGATAATGTTTTAATGAATACCGTTGTTGCAGACCACACGAAGCAAGCCGCCATCATGCTGATGACGCGACACACCCCCAAGAAGAGCGCCAGTCCCACACAACCCTCGTTTGTTATCAAAAAACGAACACCAGTTAAGGTAGATTCATTTATTATAGTTTACCTTTCCGTTACTTTACTGTGATTAATCTATTCTTTCTCATACTACGGTGGTTAAGTTGCATCTTCAGTTTACGCTTCAGAGTCAAAAGTAAAGTACGCTATTAATCATGGTCCTGATATAGCGGTACTGGTTATTACAATGGAGAGACTGCTGTTTGACCTCTGTTAACCCTTTTTATAGCGAAACCTGAACAACTGGAACATGATCCGGGTTGACAGATTTTTTTTAGCAACAGCTTAATATATCTTTTAAAGCTCGGAGGAGTTTTTTTTTTTTTTTTTTTTTTAATCTTTTTTTTTTTTTTGAGGCTTCAGCCACTTAAGTGTGACTATGCCAGCCTCATGGGGAAACTCAAAGGTTATGGATAGTTATCGGATAATTTATGGCTTGGAAAACCAGAATATAACTATCTTTTAGACATAGCTGCTCTCCAAAACTTGTAAATAGACATGGCTCCTCGTGACAAAGGCGATCCCAACGTTACATTGAGGTCACCATTGCCCAGAGGACTGTCATTAAGAAATTTTGCTCTGAGTTCCGCGTACTGACCACATTCCACCAAAACATGTAGTAAATCTTCAGTTTTATCACAAAAATTGCAACACTCTGTACGAGTCCTTGTCATCAAAAGATAAAATTTATTTACTGGAACATATATCGGAGGAGTTAAAAATAGAAATGTCACAATTGGTGATCAATCTTAAACAAGGCCGCTCTAGCCGCCGCTTGACACGATCGTTAAGGACGTCCCCGAAGGAAGTCTGCAGTAATAACTAGTATCGTCAATTCGTCAAATCTGCAATCATGATTAAAAAAGTCTATCCTGGGCTTCGAAGCGTGGGTTGAGGTTGCAATTGAGAAGCAGACTTAGATGATAGGGATATATGTATGACACGATGATAAAATAAAATACTTTAATAATACATTTTGCTACAGACGCCTCGTGGGAAAACGTCAACGTCGACCCCGGGCACGGCTCGCAAGTCCCGGGGGAAAACGTCCCGCTCGCCAAATAATACTAACCTTGTAAGTTAAATACTTGTATTATATAAAAGATATAAATATATACCTTTATACAGTCATTTTTAAGGTGCTTTTATGTTTGTAAAAAAATATTCATTTTGCAAATTTTATGACCACTTTTTCATATAATCATGTTGGCAGTATAACTTATTTACGCTCATTATACCTTGAGTTCGGCTGTAGCGCGCTTATTTTTGGTATAAAAATCAATTCCTTTATGTACACGAAACTTCGAGGCCCAACAGAAATTTTTCGACACTGATTTATATGTTTCATAGTACAACTATGTAAAAATTATAGAAAAAATTCTATTAAACACTACTCACTGTGTCGAAATATATAAATAAACGAAACCAATATAAGTCATCATTGTTTCAGATGCCTCTAGTGGCGCTCCGTGACTGCACCCTATCGCATGTCCGCTCCTCCCCGCTCCTCCCCTCCCCCAAAAAGTCCGCCCTCAAAGACCCCTCCGCTAAAAAATCTACCAGAAAAACAGAATCCATCAAATTCGACCTCAGCAACCTTGAAAGCCACGGTGACCAATCGCAAGACGTGTTTATGATCAGTGACGACACGAGAAACGAGGACGACAGCCGATCGGAGACCGATCTGACTCTGCACTACGATTCTAGCATCGAGTCGCCATCGCCGAGGAAATCGATACATTCTCGCAGCAGTAAAATACTCGAGCGCACTTTGGGAGCATCGGTATCCGAGTCTCGATCTTCTGTTCGGAGTACGTTGACCCCAGAATCTCCGCGTCCCAGGAAATCTTCTAGAGTCAGCGTTATCGTCCAGAAGGCTCTGGAAACTTCTGGAAATTCCCGATACTCGCAAAGAACGACGAAATCGTTGTCCGATGACAGTTACGACACGACGGTCGCGTCTGCTTTCAGAACTCGCACGCTCAGCCCTCGGTCGCCGAGCCAAAAGAACATGGAATCTTACTCCATAGTCGATTTAGTCTCAGTAGACTCTGATCAGTCTGTCAGTTCATCCGTATACGGCTCTGTCAGAACGACTAAAAGCAGCGATACGGCGTTCGGTACGCCCCAGAATAGCACAGGAAGGAAGACTAGGTCTACTATCGACCCATCTTTACTGACATCGAGCACTCCTTATGTGGCTAAAACCGGAAGGGGGTCGAAGAGATCTTTATCCAGTCCTAACGTATCAGCGAACAGTTCCAAAAATGCGTCTCAATTGTCTCGCGGTTCTTCCCGTCGATCTAAATCATTATCGACGCCAGAAAATACACAAAAACACATATCAGTTAATAGTACGAGAGTGTCTCGAGCATCGCGCAGTCGTTCGAGATTAAATGACAGTGATTTGATGCTTATTTCAACCGTTTCTGACGACGATTCCCCGAAATCTTCTAAGAGAGCAATTAGGGCCACAAAATCTATATCAAGCCCTAGATCGCCAATAATAAGCCCAAAGGCTATTATACCTTCAGCAACTCGCAAAACAAAGTCCCAAATTAGTTTTGAATTAAGTCCGAAGCCATCTTCGGCAAACAGTACTAGACTGTCTAAATCATTATCTAACCCAGAATCGCCTATTTCAAGCCTCAAATCTATAAGCTTAGTGACGCGCAAGACAAAGTCTCTGTCGAGCCCTAATTCACCTAAACTAAGTCCCAAGGGTAATTCAAGTGCAGTAACTCGCAAAACTATATCTATTTCAAGTCCCAAATCTCCTTTGTCAAGTCCTAAGTCCAATGTATCGTTAGGAAATCGTAAGTCTAAGTCAATATCAAGTCCCAAGTCTAACGTTTCGACGAATACCCGCAAAACTCGATCTATTGCGAGTCCTAAATCGCCTTTATCGAGTCCCCAGTTCACTTCAGCGAACAATACACGCAAGACTAAGTCTCAATCGAGTCCCAAATCGCCTATAACGAGCCCGAGAAACGCCAGCAAGACTCGTAATAAATCGCCTAACACACCAAGTCCTACAAATGAAGGAGTTAGCACTCCAGAAAATAGGCACAGCCCAGTGGAAGTTGGTACTCCAGTGTTGAGCATCCAAAGTCTATTAGATTCCAGTCAGAGTTCATTGACCTCGCTAAGGTCTACAAAACAGGGCAGAGCGTCATTGAAAAGAAAGACGATTGGCGGAATACCTACAAAGTCCAGAAAAAGTCGTGCGTCGCTCAAATCCAAGTCGTTTAACTTCGGCGCTAGAAACTCTGCTTACAGATTGAGTAGAGATTCAGAAATTGATGAAGGCGCGTCTGCGACGGAAGAGAATATAGTAACACCAAAAAGTGCCGTGAAATTAGTGCAAGAAGCGGTCAAAAACAAACATTCGACCGCCAAAAAGCCGATGTCGAAACGATCTATAATTGACGATTTGAACGAATCAGATATTGTTAAACAGCTATTTAACAGTCCGGTGAAACGAAAGTTGTCGCAGAGTATGACGGAGTTCTCCCGCAAGCAGTTGTTTGACGACGACGACGAAATAGTCAAAAGGCCTACGAGAAATACCATAGCTTTAGGGCAAACGCCTGACGATTCATTATATAACGAATCTGAATCTTACACGCCCGAAGTGTTCGTCAGTCCTTTAGGAACTCCGAACAACAGTCCAAATCTAACAGGAATCAAACGGTTATTCAAAAAACAGACACCGGACAATGATTTGCGTAATGTTAAAGGCGTTAAGACTTTGCTGCGAACGCCGCGAACGAGACGCTCGATTAAAAATGATCTAACTCGAGTGTCGGGAGTCAAAAACGTGTTCGCCAAGTCTCCTAGGAACAGATTGAGCGATGTTAGGGTCAAAGAAGTATTTGCTGCGTCCCCTAAGAATGATCTGAGACGTGTTACCGGGGTGAAGTCTCTGTTTCAACCGCAAAAAAAGGGGAAATCTCCCAAAAACGATCTAAGGGATGTAAGAGGCGTGAGAGAATTGTTTGTAGCGTGCAGTCCGATGAATGATTTACGAAATGTATCGGGCGTTAAGAAAGTATTGAGAAAGAATTCGCCACGGAACGATTTGAGCGATGTCAGGGGCGTTAGAAAAATGTTCCGACAGGAAAAACAGCGCGACGACTTAGCAGATGTCAGTGGTATTGAAGAATTATTCAATGAATCCAACCAATCGTATCGAGATAGCGAATCGCTATTCGACAAATTAATCGGCAAGCCTACAATCAAAGCTGTATATTCTAGAACATTCACAAAGAAGGAAAAAGCGCGCAGAAAAAGACGCGGCGGATCACTGCACATTCCTATAGACGAAATAATCACGAAACCTGAGGAATGGATACAGAAAGAATTAGAAAAACGTTTCGAGAAGAAAGGTGCGAATGCTTCGCGTGAATTACAAAAATTAGCGACGGATACAGTCGAAGGGAACGCTCCGTTAGTTACGTCGCGAGTTCGGAACAGTACCTTAGTGCAAAGTGAAAGCGCTACAAGGAAACGATCTACAGCTGATAATTACAGCTCTCATACTTTGCCTATAAAGAAAAGGTCGTTAGTAGAAGGTTCTATGAAGGAGAATTCGCGTATTTCTCGTGGTTCAACGAGCGGGATTGATGCGTCGGGCCGACTGTTGCCGATTAAGAAGCGTGCGTTAGTTCACTCCACGCCCGTGAAGGGACGGAATACCAACGTGCTGGCAGAGTTGGGACGAGTGTCGCCTATAGAGCTCGCTGATAGTTCTACCAGGTTAGTATTCAAATACATTTTGTTTTCTTGTTATTATTTATTTTTATGTATATAATGTTTCTTCTTTGCTATGAAATGAGAGAGAGTGAAACGAGGCTTTTTGGACTAAAAATAATGAAAATAAATTAATAATTTGCCTTTGATCATCTATCTGCCTTCAAACGACTCAATTTTTAAAGGTTACATTGTGTTTCTTTTTTACAAGCCAAACAAGTTTAGTGAGTTTTTATGTTACTGTACATAAAAAAATATATATAAATATAAAAGTAAATAATAAATACAAACGGCAAGCTTAACCCTTATTACTCTACTCACATTGCTTTAACTATTTTAGGTTCACGACGACAGTAGTCGAACCAGTATTACAAACATCTAGACGCCAAACAAAAGCGAAGGTCGCCACGCCGAAGCCTGAAATAGTAATAACATCACCGAAAAGCACCTCAGCGGAAGTCAGTATTGATCCGTTGCCACGAGGCAAACGTGGCAAAGGCGCGAAAGTGTCTCCCAAGAAAGCGGCACTAAAAGCTATCTCTCCAAAGAAAGCCAAAGTCTCGCCAAAGACAAGAAAGAATGCTAAAAATAACTCGGCAACGAAAAACCAGGCAACTTTGGTTGTTGCTAAAAAACCGCCGGTCATGAGTCCCAAACCCGCTACAGATAAAGTTGATAATGCCGAAGCAAGGACTACACGAAGACAGAAGACTGCTGCAGCAGAATTAGTTGACATTGAGAAACCAAAATCGCCAAGGAAGACTAGAAGCAAGCGTGTCAGTTTGGTTATAAGCAAGCCGTCGCCAAAAATGAAGCCGCGAGCGACTAAAGCTCAATCTAAAGAGAGTTCTGAATCTCAAACAATCGAAGCACCTGAGAGAAAACGACGAACGAGAAAAACTAACGCACCTACTGAATCTCCCAAAGTAAATGCGCGCGCAACTAGAACCCGTAAAACTACTGAAGTAGCAGCAAAAGTTGCAGAAAAGACAAAATCACCAAAGACAAATAAAAAAGTAAACAAAAGTGTTGAAGATAAACCTACTGCCAAAACTAGAGGCAAAAAGGCAGATGTGAGTGTTGATAAAAAGAAAGAGCCAAGAGCGACTCGGGGTAAAAAAAAAGATGCGGTTGAACAGAAAGTAGAAGCTCCAAAACGGGGAAGGAAAGCTGATACAGAAGTGCAAGAGTCTGTCCCACAGAAGAGGGTCAAAAAAGCTGAAATTGAAAAATCTGTAGCACAGTTGAAGGGCAAAAAGGCCGGGATTCCTGCCGAGCCGAAACCAGCGACAAGAAGGGGTCGAAATACTGAGGTTGAATCACCAAAAACTCAGGCTGAATCGAAACCTGTACGAAAGGGTCGGGGTACTAAAGCAGAGGTTGAGAAAGTTGAATCGCCTAAAAGGGGTCGAAAAACCGAGACTAAAGTAGAAACTACAGCTCAAACCAGAGGACGGAAAACAGTAGCACAAAAAGACGATAAAGTTGCACCAAAAAGGGGCACAAAAACTGAAGCTCAAAGTGATGTAGAATCTCCGAAAGGAAGAGGCGCTCAAAAAAGGGGTCAAAAAGGAGGTAAAACGGGGGCACAAAATAATGAAAGTGATGTGTTAGTGTCTCCAAAAGGCAGGAGAGGTAAAGCTAGTGAGGCGGCTCAGGAAAAGAAGACTCGTGGGAGGAAAGTGGAGCTAGAAGTACAAGTGAGTTACATACATTTCCTATTAGATGTATATTTGTGTACATTTGTTTTTTTATTTGATTTAGCTACTAAAATTCTACTGTACTGTGAATTACAGCTGGTCCTATAAATGGAAATGGTTTATTCAATTGCTTGTACTTAAAAGGCCTTAGCTCCTTTAAAGGCACTTGACAAGGTCTTAATTTAGATTCGATGAAATTATGGTAGTTTTATATCTTATACTAATATAATGAAGAAGAAAGATTTGTATTTTAGTGTGTATGTTTGTAATAAACTCAAAAACTACTGTGCCGATTTCAAAAAATCTTTCACCATTGGAAAGCTACATTCACCCTGAGTGACATCCATACTAATATTATAAATGCGAAAGTCTGTCTGTCTGTCTGTCTGTCACCTCTTCACGGCTAAACTGCTGGACTGATTGTGATGAAATTTGGTAGGGATGTAGTTAACGACCTAAGGTCAAACATAGGCTACTTTTGGGCGCGATATAACCGAGTCCCACGCGGGGCGAAGCCGCGGGGAACAGCTAGTAGGCTATATATGTGCCACGGGCGAAGGCGGATTGGACTGCTAGTATATTTATTAAATTATCAAGTTGTTTAGTGGTATCAAGACAATCGCGAGGTCTATATTCGTGGTGAATAACTAGTTATTTTTATTTTATACGTAGCCTCAAATGTTCCACTGCTGGGCAAGGTCTCCACTTTCGTCTTCCACGCGTATCACTACACAGTATAAAACAAAGTCGATTTCTCTGCCCCTATGTCCCTATTATGCTTAAATCTTTAAAACTACGCAACGGATTTTGATGCGGTTGTGATTCAAGAGGAATGTTTTTATGCTCATGCAAAGCTGGGGCGGGTCGCTAGTTTCGAATAAAATAATGTTTTTAGGTAAAACAGGCACGCGGCGCAAGCAAAGCAGCCGTGAACAGGAAACGGAAGTCCAGCGACGAGAGTCAAGCGCCAGCAAGCAAGGCCAGGAACACTCGCGGCGGTGACGTCACCCGCGCGCAGGCGACCGACGGCAGCAAATACAAGGGAAGGCAGTCGGCGAGGGGGAAGCAGGTCAATGTCCTTACTAATATTACTAGTGGTTCTGTGAACAGCAGACCTCGCGAAACACCACCTTTATCCCCCTTTTCCTTTTTTTTCATAACTTTATAGATAGGTATTTCCCATTCTGTAAATTTTTTTCCTCGTCTATTCTCAAAAGAAGGATTTTTCTATTTGTTACTACCTATTCTGGTCAGACGGTCCAAATAAATATATATATATATATATATATATATATATATATAAATATATATATATAGCAAACATCCCCCATTTTTGCCCCTATTTCCTTCAATCAAAAAAGAGCTCAAGACAAAATTTCAAAAAAACTAAGGAACACGTGTGCCAAGTTTCATTAGGACCCGTTCGTTAATAACGTCACAGAAAACTTTCCCCCTTTTTTCCCCCATTTTCCCTCCAATCAAAAAAAACTCTTGACAAAAAATTGCAAATAAATCAAGGAACACGTGTGCCAAGTTTCATTAGGATCCGTTCGTTAATAACGTCACAGAAAATTTTCCCCCTTTTTTCCCCCATTTTCCCTCCAATCAAAAAAAACTCTCGACAAAAAATTGCAAATAAATCAAGGAACACGTGTGCCAAGTTTCATTAGGATCCGTTCGGTAATGCGACCTCTAGCCCGGAGCAAACAGACAGACAGACAGACATCCGGACAAAAGCAAAATTTGCCAGTCTCGAAATGGAGACTCGCTCGCTTCGCTCGCTCGGTCAATAAAATATTGTCAAAAATAATACATCAAAATCAAAAAATGTATGTTAATTTTAGTATTGTATGTTACGTTTTGTACAGAAAGATTTATTTATCACTAGCTGTCCCGGCGAACTCCGTACCGCCTGAACCTGCACTTTACTCACCTTTTAAACCTTCCCTGAACTTCCACTAATATTTCAAGACCAAAATTAGCCAAATCGGTCCAGCCATTCTCAAGTTTTAGCGAGACTAACGAACAGCAATTGATTTTTATATATATTTATCATACATAAGTTTGTGAAATAAATATTAAAAGTTAGATAGTTATTCCAATACAATGGTGTGATATGTTTTTCTCTGGCAGGCTGTAACAGAATCAGCGCCAGCTTCGCGCAAAAGGAAAACAGCGGCAGATACGCCTGTGAAGCCTGCTAAAGGTAAGACAAGCAATAAAACAGCCTGGGGAACTACACGGGAAGTTCGGGAAGACGTTTCTAGTTAAGGTGATACCTCAGTCAACACTAGCGCCACCATCATTTAAAAATCATTATTCACTGAAAACAAAAGTTATCAAAAATCCGTGTTATGTAATTAAGGTTCTGGAACTGAAGTTATTTTTAATCATATTAAATTATAGTATAAAATTGCAAAACTGCTGAAAGAGGGTCTTTTTAAGCAATATTGCAATTTGTAAATATAGGGAACTATAAATTAATGTTTTTAAAATAACTTCAGATCCAGAACCATAATTACAGAACACGGATTTTTGATAACTTGTGTGTTCAGTGAATATTTTTTTGTTTGTTAAGCTTTCACACTCTCTACTGCAACAATCTTCCTGAAATTTCGCATACAAATAGATAAAAGTATTGAGAAGGACATAGAATATTTTTCCGTAGGAAATTCAAGCGGGCGAAAGCTAGTAGAATATATAAAAAAACCTTCTTTGTTTCAGTATCAAAGAGAAATACGCGCAGTAAGAGATAACAGTCGGACGGAGTGTGAATGGTGCAGTACAAAGTGCAGATCATGTCTCAGGTGAGAAACGTAGTCTGTTCGGGCTACGGTAACCGCTTGTCGTGAAGTGGCCGTTGTCGATTGTCAAAAAGAAAAACAATTAGAACTAAACATTCAGGGACATTCACATATTTTATTATTCGTCGTGTAGTATTTAAATTAATAATAATTTAGTAAATGTAAAAAAAAAAATCAAAGTTTTTGAAAAAGAGATGGTAGATCATGTTGGTATAGATGCGCGTTACTAATAATATCAATTATCAAAGTGAATGTAACGGGAATATATTTTGAAGTAAAATACAACATAGATACATAGAAAATTTATTTGTTTATATACAACTAGCTGTTCGCCGCGGCTTCGCCCCGCGTGGGACTCGGTTATATCGCGCCCAAAAGTAGCCTATGTTTGAACTCAGGTCGTTAACTACATCCCTACCAAATTTCATCACAATCGGTCCAGCAGTTTAGCCGTGAAGAGTGACAGACAGACAGACAGACTTTCGCATTTATAATATTAGTATGGATATTAGTATGGATATGGATTTATAATAATACCGTTGACAAAGTTTTTAATATTAACATTGTCTATGGTATGAAAATTGATTTCTATTTACTATAATACAAATAATTGTATAGAAATAAATAGTTAATTAGGTAAACCTTAGATACTTGATAAATGAAAAAAAGGTGTTTTTATAATTTGCATGTCACTTATTAAAGGACGCTAAATCAGGACTAATAGCGCACCCTGGGCTCTGAAGCGTAAGCTGAAGATATAACCGGGAAACACGCTCCGACGAAGAAGTCGCTTTTTAAAGGATTTTTATTTTGTTTTCCCGGACACATTAATTATCCCAAATAGTTTTGCTGAATGCTTGTGTTTGAAATAAAATTTCAATATCATAAATTAAAAATATTATTTATTTTTTTGCAAATTACCCCTACATATATCACATTACTTAGCAACTAAACTATCATGATTAAATATGAATAATAAACAATTTAAATATTTCAAAACGCCATTTTGTTTACAGGTGCAAGGAGGCGCTATAAAGATAAATATATTTAAAAAAAAAAACCACAACTGGTCTAGACAATTTTCTCATTTTACGGTCCCAACAATACACTGAAGTGTAGATTTTAGTTAAATAGTTTTTAGATTCGTTTTAGTTTAGTTTGATTGTGTTCCGTATTGGTTATTTTACTTTTATCACGATTACAATATTATTATTTTAACGTTTAGTTGCAGAAACGTCATATTAATGAAACATTTCGCACCGCAGATTTTACTTATGATGTGTCCGTTACAAGGTCAAAAGACCCTGCACAACACTCTTGTGTCGTGAGTAGCCTAATATAACTAATATGTGTTTTGTCTCGTTCTTTCATGTTTAATATCTATAAGAAAGAAGAGGACAAAACTAGTTACATTGGGTTTAACAGACGTTAGTTATTTTAGCGCTATAAAAAAACATGTCGCAATAAATTAACTAACAAGTAAGTGTCATCAATGATACAGGTCGTTTGTGCAACTCAGCGTTTTCTTAGTTAGGTATTGGAATGTTTTTTAGCACATAGACCATCAAATATAAGTTGACAAAAATGCTCTCATCGTTAAGATAAATGAAGGACAACTGTTCAAATCGTATCTTCTTACCCCTTATTCATAAAAAAAAATTAAAAAATCTATATTAAGTAAAATATGGGTTTGCTGGATATTTCAATTATCAAAAGATAACTTGAGCGAAATGTTAACCGTATTGTTAACTAAAAATTAATAACGTTTGTTAAACCCATATTTCTTCCAAGCGTATCGACGTTCATATTAAATATCTTTTGATGCCCAAAACTGGCAAAAAGCCCATTTTAACTTTTTGTTTTGTTCTTTTTTCTTATTGATATTTAATATAGTAAAGAACGAGACAAGACACAAAAAAAATGTGCTTCACAAAATAAAAAACTTTTTTGAACGTGCTGGTAATAATTACAATGTAAATTATGTATTGTTTGTGTACTTGGTTTCGTCCAAATTATCTTTTTCAAGTGTTTATTTTTTGTGAAAAAGGGGTTATCTTAGTGCGAAGTTTAGAAAGCTCTAGATTATTGTCACGAGGCATAAACTTGATAATTAAATTCAACTAAAACTTCGCAATACGCTCTCGTTTTTATAAACTAATAATGGTTCTGTCTGTTTTGTCAAAAATGTTTTTTTTTTTTTTATATTATAATGTCCTTTATCAAGCAATACGAAAAGTTCATATGATGGCTTCTACAATAATGAATTATACATATCAAAGAAAAGATAAATTATTTTAATACATGAATTTGCTTGGAATGTAAAAAAAAAACATTCGAAACAGTTTTATTCATTCAATTAACTACCATTAAGGCAAATAAACCACTTCAGAGGCTGTGAAGGTTTTCAGATAACAGGGTCTACAGAAGTCGATTGATTTTGTAACATAATCATTAAGGGAGTTAGGTGAAACACTGAGACTGCTATTTCCATTGTGTATCAAGGAGCTTAACGTTGCCAATATTAAGTGCTTATTGAGTATACGATAGACCTTATTCAAGTTGTAATAAAAAAACTGCGTGCAATTCTCGGCAAATAATTTGACCCCGCAAATTTTTAAGGGCTGCGCACGTAAAAATTTGTATCAAAATCGGCTACTGCACGTTTAAGGTCGTATCAATGTAAGGTCAAATTATATGCCGCTAATTGTACATTAGTATCACCGATTCAGTTTTATAAGTTAACACATATGTTATGCGTGCAATGTCTGCTAGGTTCGGAGGGAAACTAAATCTTTTGATAGCAATAAATATAAACACAGATTACATGTACTTGTCGGCGCTAGAAAAGCTTTTGGCGAATGCTGGGCTAGATTAAAAACCAAGATAACTAAAATGCCTTTATTTGGCACAAATAAATAGGACAAAATGTATCAAAAAATTAAAAGTATAAATAAACATATAGAGGCTGTTTGAGCTATCGGTGCTCAACAACACTGTAGAAATAACAGGAAACATCTAATGTTATCAAATGATATAAGGTTTAGTTTACCTCCACTTATTAGGTAGACGGTTTTTATTACTGACATCTCATGTAGCAAGGTGCTGTTTGAAGCACAGTGTTAATCATTTCTACTTAACGTTATATTTCTATTTATCTTTTCTCTGAATTGTTTATGTATTTTGGATTATAATAATGTATAGAGTACAATTTTGTTGTATTAAATAGTGCAAGAATCGCACAATTTTACAAAATGGGAACAAAATGCGGATGATAATGTTGTTGCAACAATTCTAACGTATTTTAGATATAAATATTGTCAGGCATCAAATGATTAGTTAAGGTCCGAATCCTCTATTTTGAGAAAATAAATTAGTTTTAACTTTATAAATAAATAATGTGATTGAGAATTTGTTTTTGATTTATTATTTATTTCTAACGTAATACAAAATTGTTCAGCACTTTTTGTTGAATTATTATAACATTCAAAAATATTTTGTTGGATAATCTTTTTTTTGACTGACGTCTCCCAACTTGGCGCGACCTCGGGAATAGTCGTTTTCATAAAGATATTGTCTTTAATGTATAAAGAATCAATAAATAAATACTTGTTTATTTACAAAATATATTCATCATATGTAATTTCATACTGGTTCATTTATTAAACTTTATTCCTCTTACATGATCTATTATATAGGCAGTTACGAGTGTACCTGTTTGATAACAGGTGGCGTCATTCGTAACTACAGTAATGATTTACTGTACATAGTATTCTTCCATGTTCAGTACAAGTGGTTTGTTTCAATGAGTGGCAGGCTGCTTGGCTTTGACGGGCGCGGACACCCGGAAGATGGCGGGCAGCAGCTGCGCCAGCGACGAGAACACCGGCGCGGCGGTGGAGGGCGGCGCCGCCACCTGCGGGACAGTGTTGATGTTAACATGCTTGTCCGCCACTCGGGAGGTCCCTGGTTCGATCCCCGGTCAGGTCAACATGAAAAATTATATTTCTACAAGTGGCCCGGGTCTTGGTTGTTTATCATATGTAATGCTTAAATAATTTACTCACTAGATTCAGTGACTTCCTACAAGCCATCAAATCAAAACACAACTTTTTTATTTTTGTGTGCACTACACGCACACAATCAAACGTAATTACATTGTCTGACACTCAGGACATCTGTCTCTATGTGCATGCGTAGGGTTGCCAGCGTATGAAAAACTACCAATAAAAACCGGTCAAGTGCGAGTTGAACTCGCGTGGAAAGGGTTCCGTACAATGCCATTGTCAGTTTTTAAATTCAATTGTGGTATTTCAACTAACTACTACTATCTAAAAGTGAACTAAAACGTTTTATATTGAATTTACCACTTAATTGTCAATTGACAGAGTTCTTGTAGGTTTTCCTGTAATCTACAGGCAATGAACTATATTTTGTATTTTTTTCAAAATTTTAGGCCCAGTAGTTTCGGAAATCAGGGGGGGAATAATCAATTTTTGTCTTCCTTCATGAATAAAATCAAGACTATTTATGTTACAATAATAACAAAAATATATTTGAAATCCTCATAACGAGCCCTTTCTTTTGATATATTACATGGTAAGGTTTGCTAAACTTTATTTTTTAAATTCCTAATTTGTCCCCCCAAATTGGTACGTATTTTATTTAAAAAAATTATTTACTTTGCACATCTGTGTTTGGGTCACAGGATCACGCCATCCTACCAAATTTCATTTGTTTTAGTCCAGTAGGTTCGGAGAAAATTGGCTGCGACAGACGGACGGACGGACAGACAGACGCACGAGTGATCCTATAAGGGTTCCGTTGTACATTTTTGTACGGAACCCTAAAAATGGATAAAATATATCGTTTGGTGAATTTGAAATTGCGGTAAAGCGCTATGATGTAAGCTAGTAGCTGGTACCTGCAGCGTGGCGGGGCGCGCCCCCCCCCAGCCGCTGGCCTCCAGCACGAACCCCTTCACGCACTTCAGCACCAGCTCCGCGCGCCGCGAGCACCACGCCGCGGTCGTCTCCTGGAACAAAACATGTAAGTAAGTTTTTTGAAATCTAAATGCGAAAACTTGTTGATGGTGTTCTTGTTACCTTGTTATAAATGTATTTAGTCATATTTAAACATTAAGTTTTACAAATAAAATAAAATAAATAAAATAAAATACATATACATTGAGTAAATTTAGACTGGTTTACTGGATAGGAGCACCGACCCCGCTCATATCACTGGGATCCAGCCTGGAGCGTACAAGTCTTCGCCCATTACAACATATCGTACCAAAATTGAAAATGCCGCCTCAAATTTTGAGCAACTCTATGACGGAAGCTTCTGGCAACATGCCGTTGTATTTTCGCATAGACATGCCGTAGTACAATGCATTCTCATCGTGATGAACCTTTTGAATATTGGAATAAGGCTCATAATACCTCGCTACCGGTTTCTAGAAATCGATTTACAGAATGAGGTCGAGCGCCTCGTACTTTTAAAATTAAAAAGAAGACAGCTGGAGCGTCTCACTCTTACTCTAAGGCTACGAATAATAATTCTCTAGAAATGTAACGCTCCTACATTCACCGCTTCGATTCCGATTCCATTTACGCACACAAACTAACGGTAATTACAACGAAACACTCAAACATGCTCATAGACAAGATGCATGCGATTGGTCGCAACAAGGTCACGCGCCGTCGTCGGTGGGGAGCGGTCAACGCAACGAGCGATGAGGTACAACGCGTGGATGGTATTATGCAGTACGCTAAAATAAAAAAGCTTGTTTACGTGTTAATTTTTTATTAAAGTATTTAAATACTACAATGACAATAAGTAATTATTTGCAGTATACAAGACACTATAATACTACTACTACCAGATATACAAGTTTTAATTCAGGTTATAACAAGTTTTAACATATTTTAAAGTATCTATGTATAAGTAGTGGTGATCATTATTGCGATAACAGTTAATGCATTATTTTCAAATAATGAACAACACTGTTATTGGATAATGAAATAATGAGCTATCATTAACGCCTGTTATTGTTAATGTATCTAACGCCCTGTTGCCGTGCCGTGTACGATTAATTTAATCGTGTACGTATTATATTACGTAATTAATGTAAAAAACATCAATGGATTTTTAAATATGCCAGTATTATTAGCTTATTTCATTACTTTAGTAATGGATAATTAATTTATGTTAAAAAAAAATAATTCAGCCAGTCCTACCTAAGCCTGTGCAAAGTATGAAGGGAAGTTCATTGACCTTTTATTTAAATTTGATAGCTCACGACGCATACATAACTGGCATACATTGTTTCGTTATTTGATTATTTCAGAATTAGATGTTATCTAAAAATTTATTAACACTTTGCCACAAAAATAACAGGATAATTCATTATTTTAAAATAGCCGTTATTGCCATCGCTATGTAAGTAGTAAGTAGGTGCACTGGTACAGTGCGGCAAAAAGAAAACGAAAAGGCGCGATTTCGCTGTCGACTATCTTATAGAAAAAGAAATGTGGCGTTCCAAGCAAAAGGTACCACTGGGCAGATTCTAGTTTCCGAGATATTTGAGTTTTTGTGTAAAAATGTGGAAAATTGGCTTTATCCACTTATCACGCTGCATCTCATTTGTTGGGAATCTGTGTCAATGAAAAACTACTGTACAAATGCATTATAACATACTTCATACTAGAAACGAACATATTTTTATAAGGACACCACGTGAGAGATACATACTGCATTGAAAAAAATCTGAGGTACATTTTGCATAACACTTTCCACTGATATCAAGTATGGACAATTAAAATGTTTATTTACTTACATATGAAAGGTGAGTCCTGTGTTTTTCATATCTGTATGGCTTTTACACCACTTCACGGCACAAGACGGCATTTTTAATGTATCGATTATCGCAAAAACACAGCAATATTCTCAGAGGAAACTTTTTACGACGCAACCGCACGGCTCGAGTCTGACGGCGAACTGTCGCGCCGCGCTGTTCATATTTTACGCCCCGCCCGCCGCGGTACATATCGCGTGAAATGATTTTTCGGCGTTAGTTACGCTTCTAGAGAATTATTATTCGTAGCTCTAAGGTAAGGTTTTCGAACATTCTGAAAAGATCCCCAAACGCGTATATAAGTTTTTTTTGTGGCTTTGATCCACAATAAGGCAATCAAAATTATATAACTTATTTTTGTAAAGTGAATGTGAAGAACATTTAGTCAATTTACATAAATAGCGAATTAATGTAATGAAAAATAATAATTTATTTATTAAATAGATTTCAGTAAACAATTGTAAAAAAAAGAAAAATACCTACTTAATAGGCTACTTGACTCATTTCAATTTTGATGCAACAAATGTTTATTTTTTACAGCATTTGACAGACGCAACCGAAATATATCGATTTCCGCTAAGAAAAATGAAAGATGATATTATAATTTCAATTTAAAATTTACTTCAAATTCGGAACTGTTAAAACGCGGGCCGGCCATCATTCGCCATAACGTGACGCATCTATTATGGTAAACTGTCGTTCAGACCTATTTTTGACTTATGTCATTCGTTCGAAGTCGGTAATTTGAGTTGTTTCATTTACCTTAAGAGAGCTCAGAAAAATATGAAAAAAAAAAAATCTAAACAAATAGGAAATAATTATTTTAAACAAATACAAGTCAACTTGCCTCTTATTTAATCAAAAATTCCACCCGGATTGTAATCGACTCAGTTACCCATCATGCTAGCTGCGTTGCCTCATTGAATAGCTATGACTATCATTTGAGTCAGGTTCCATCCGAAGCGGTGGTCCTAAATAGCGAATTATTTGCCATCACTCACCTCGGAGAGGTCGTGTCTGAGCAGCAGCGGCAGTGAGATGGTGGTGATGTCGTTAGCACACGCCGCCTTCAGGATGTTGCGGAGCCCCATGATGACCGGGTGCCGCGACGAGATGTCGCCGGACACCGCTGGAATTCAATTGAAGTGTGGCTGTTTGGTTGGCCGTGTGCCTGTCTACGTTTTACAAACGTCAGCTGTCATGGTGACAACCGCGCTCTTTTTCGATTAGACAAGAGCAAAGAATTTATAACACTAGAATGCTTACGAATAATAATCGCAAAAAACAACATTCTAAATTAATCCTTATTACTCTACTGCATAGTTGATTTTTCTTAAAAGCCTACATACAAATACCTAAAGTTCCAGTAAAAGGTTTAAAATTTGTAGGTGTCCCTTTTCCTCTTGAATTTTATACAACCTACTAGAAAGAGACACCTACAAACTAGGGCATGCAGTTTCATAGATTTTCAGTTTCGAAATTGGCTTATGAAATTAGGTTGACTAGTTTCGAAATTTCGAAACTAAAGGAACACCTTTGTGTTATATGAAAACGTTTGTAAAGTTATAACTTTGAACGTTCTTGGGCCTCATCAGCATCCTTGGGGCCCAAGTCAACCTTACCTGCAAGCTGGTGCGCCTGCTGATTAAGGCCTGGCCTAAAAATGAAGGATTGTACCAGCTTTCTCCGACAGTTGTTTCTCCTTTGGACTGATCACCAACAGGACGATTAGTTTTTGAGTAATTCGCCGTCGGAATCTTTCTCATATGAACGGTTCACCGACAGAATGTTTCACATTTGAGTTTCCTCGACATGACTTTTCTCCTATGGACTGTTCTACGACAGAATCTTTCATCTTCCGAGGTTTTGTCTACAGAATGATTCACATGTACAGTGTTTCGACGACAGGAGTTATGGCAGTTGCTCCGGAAAGGCAAAAATCGCCATATCTAAATGGTAAGAAGAATAGAAGAACCAGAAGGAATATTATCAAGAATAGGACGCCACCGCTAAAAGTGCGCAGGAGCTTCGCCTAACTCCTGTGACATGTGGGCAAGGACTGCCATGCCTGGGGCGGGCACGGTAAAGATGCTAGCCCCAATCCAACGCAAAAAGCTCCTCTTCGCCACGTGGAATGTTGGCACGCTAACCGGACGCGCGAGGGCCGTAGTGCTTTTGGAGGAGTACCGGAATGGCGTCTTGGAAATGAAACGCTTCAGAGACCAACTGATGGACTTGACGAGGCGGCTTTATGAGGAGGCGCGTAGGGAACTATTAGATAATGTTGTCCCACTCGGGGTGGGCCCGGTCTACTATTGGGATCTCGTGGGATCTGAGGCGAACTTAAGCGAATTTAAGCGGCTAAAAGAATTCTCGCATGGGTGGCATAAAATCCGAAGCGGCCTCGAGAGGGGCATAACTTGAAAAGTAGGAGCATATCAAGAATACTGCTACAAGAAGACAAAGAAGACGAAGAGAAAAACTGAAACAGACAAACTCAAAGATCTAGAAGACAGAAGCTGGCCTCAGGCCGAGAAGAAGGCAAGCGAGGCGTACGTGTGAACGTAAGCCCCCTAAAGATGGGGGAGAGTTATTAAAATGCAATGATTGCATAGATAGGCGACACTATACAGAACTTGTAGGGAGATCAAGCAGGTGCGACTGGAAAGAGATGCGAAATGCAAGTACAGCGCACTCTCCCGAGATTCGGCTCGTATAACCGAGAGGTTGATAGAGCCATGGGAGGTGGAGGGAGTGATGGACTTGACTGTGCTTGTTGAAGGGGTTACGACTTACTTGATAAGTGCCTACGCGCCACTAGTGGCTTACCACCATCTCTTAAAACCATGCAAGAACGATTAAGTAAGACAGATGTCGCCTTACATCACGTGGCGCGCTGTCCCGCTTACTCACTCGTTTTTGCATGGTTTTAAGAGATGATAGTAGGCCCCCAAGTTGGTCGCAGTGACACGGATTAGACGGCATTCTGGAACCTACTTGAAGGTGTGCTGTGTGAAACCCCTTTGTCGCAGGAGATAAATCCATCATTAGGCCTGTCCTTCTGCACGGTAGTGAGGCATGGCTCGTATGCGGTGGATGTATGGGGTATCTCGGAAAGATCGCATTAGAAACTCCCGCGTCCGGGGCAACCTTCATATACGTCACATAGCGGATAAGCTTCTGGACACGCCTTCGATGGTAGGGTCACGTCTTGCGCAAACCGGCAAGCTACGTTGGGAACAAGTGTCAAGTGAACAAGGCCATGCTGCCTTCTCCGGAGCCTGGTATAAGGGGCAAACCCAAAACGATATATACGTGTAACGGCGCGGGATATGCGTGCAAATGGACTCATCAACAAGGAAACCAAAAACCGGGCAAAGTGTAGATAAATGAAGGAAGCGGACCCTGGGCTTTAAAAACGCTAGGATGATGATGTGAAACTATAATGAAAGCGTTTTATAATACTAAAAAAACTTTTTTCATATAAAAAAAATATTTCGAAATTTAAGTTTCAAATTTCGAAATTACTTGGCAAGCAAATATTGTCCGAAATTTCGAAATTATGAAGTTTCGAAATTTCGAAATGCATGCCCTACTACAAACTTAAGTTTTTATTTCGGAACGGCTTTTGTCCTCCGTAAGCATTCTAGTGTTTTACATAAAATATTTGGTCAAGAGTTTTTGGAGGGAAAGTAAACTGACACTTTGTCCGCGCTGTATTTAATTTCCAAAACTTAGTATTTTTACATAATGGTGGATTATTATTCGCAGTGTTCGTGAACAAGCATGAGTATTGAAAAGTGGCGCACTGTCGATGGCTTTTATCTTTGTCACCAAAATCTACATGTTATTATATTTATATTTTAAAAATCAATATTTTACTAACATGGGACAAATTACTAACAAATATGGACTTTTTATAAAACTAAAGTGTGAAAATAAATAAATTGGGGAAAAAAATTGCTAACTGAAAATTTTCCACTGCTTCACTCATTTGTCATTTCACTCTGACTAGACTTGTGACTTGACGTTTTTAACTTGACTAAAGTAAGACTGAAGAAGATTAATAAATTCAAGAAAAGCTTTACAGGAATAGTTTCCAGGGCTGTAAAATTATTATAAAAAAAAATGGTGTGCCAAATACCGTCATCATCAGCGATGAGATGGAACACGACGTGTACGTCGGCGAGGTTGCTGTGCGTGGTGACGAACACGTCGCCCGGCTGCAGCGAGTGCCGCCAGCGACGAGAGTCGCGCTGAGAGTTGCGGTGAGACGCCTGGACATACATTGCATTGCTTACTGTTTACTGGCTTAGAGCAACACGGCCGAGGGAGTATAGCCATAGCCATATGCTGCGTTCCCCTCTGTCAAAGTATAAGCCCGATCGGCATAAGCAGTTAATGAAGGAAATATATTAAACAAATGAAATGAATGAAACGAATGAAATGCATGAAATGAATGAAATTAATGATATGAATGAAATGAAATAAATAAAATGAATGAAATGAAATGAATGAATGAAATAAATGAATGAAAATAAAATTATTTGCATAAAACATGGAACAATAGTATTTGTGTGTGTAATCTGTACACAAATCACTCTCGTTTTTTTTTCATTATGTTTCGTATCCACTAATTTTTGAACTGTATTATTCACTTCATTTATTTAGAAATCTACACTATCATTTATTAAACAATATTGACCTTATAATAACGATCTAATGAGCGATCTTAAAAAATGGC
Source organism: Apomyelois bistriatella (assembly GCA_947044815.1). Classification (NCBI taxonomy): domain Eukaryota; kingdom Metazoa; phylum Arthropoda; class Insecta; order Lepidoptera; family Pyralidae; genus Apomyelois; species Apomyelois bistriatella. Next base: position 251,264 of record OX345712.1, read on the forward strand.
GCCAAACTTTCATACCTTTTTATGACTTTTTTTTTTTACAAGTTGCTAGTATTATTTATTTATATTAAGTGCGATTTGTTCATTGGGTTTTACTTTTTAAACAAGAATAGTATTCTGTAATCTGTGGTAAAAGGTTATAAAACACTCACAGGCTCCTTGACCTTCTCAACGATATCTTTAAGCTGCAGATCGAGCGACGCGAAGTGATGTTCGGGGGACATAGCGGCGGCTCGTTGTAAACCTCGCAGCGGCTCGCCGGTCGCGGGCGGCGCGGCGCTCAGCAACACCACCGCCGACAGCTCGGACGAGTACAGACCGAGCGACGTCTGGAGGCGGCGCATGTCTTCTGTGGGACTGGATTCACAACACTTTATTGTTATACATCTATACAAATAAATAAAACTTTTAATAACCGTTTTTTACTAAATGCTTGTGTACCTAGCTAGGAAAATTCATTTAACCCATATTTTTACGTAAAAAAAAAATTCTGCATAAAACGAGCGAAGCTCGGTGGCCCAGGTACTTATTATTATTAAAGCAAACTCACTTGTTGGGGTCCAGCCTACAGAGGTCCAATAGGTCCATGGCCACGATCCTGATGTTGTGTGTCTGTTTGAGCTGCGAGCCGAGGTGGATGGTGAAGCTCTCCTCGAGGCGAGGCCGAGGCGCGGGCGCGGGGCACAGCAGGCGCTCGGCCGAGAATGTTGCTAGCGGGGAGTTGCTGCGAAATAAAATCAAAGAATATACAAGGTGGCAGAGTAAGCACCATTATCATTCAAATAATGGATAGATAACTACATAATAAAAATATCTAATTAGATAAAAAAATATAAATCTAATGCATAAGTTTAATAATAGTAAAATAAAGATGTTTTATTCTCACAAAGATCGTTAAAATGTATTCACCCTACTATTCCAATACGTACGGCTGTACGTGCGGCTAGATCTATGCATCTATACGTATGATACGGTGTCGGTGACTGTAAGTTTTCGTGGACGTGGATTTTTTAAATTAATTTACTAGAATAATGTTATTATTTTATACTTATTTTGAAGTCTAATAATGATACTGAACCTTCAATATCTAGGATAACGATGTCTAACCTACCACCCTGTATAACAGTACTAACGTAACAAGTAACAGAACAGACAACTGGTTCTCTCGCTAAAAATTTAGATTATAGGGAAATCCGTAAATAATTTTTAAATTAATATGAAACAATTTATTACCCCCCTTATTAAGTAATTTTCAGTAACGTACCTGGGTGTATTCAGAGCCGAGGTGGTCTGATACTGGTCCAAGGTGGCCATGAGCCAGGCCCGATGCTGCGAGCGCTGCGTCTGGCACAGGGCGTCCAGCTGCGAGCCCCAGCGGCCGCTCACCAGGCTCTGCTCCTCGAAGTGGCGAGCCGCCAGCTCGTTGATGTCGTCCTCCGTCACTGATGTGTTGAGGTGGCGCATGTTCTCCTCCATTTCTGTTGTTTGTCTGTTGTTGTAAGTCATTAATGAGAGGGTTGCAAGGTTTCCACATTCTGATTGGTTACTTTCTTTAAGATATTTCGTCTTTCTTATCAGATAATCAGATCATTCAAGCATGTAATGTTTTAAGAGTTGATTGAAAGCAACTTGTAAAAATTATGGAATTCATTTAGACACAATTCCTGAAATGAGGCAGAAAGGGAGTGTTGGAAAGAAATTCTCTGACTAAATGGCAACAAAAAAGATACTAATTAGACAAAAAACAGGCTTATTGTTCCTGACAGATTGTCGTGAAGCTTAATGGAAAAAAAACCTACAGCCTTTCTTAAATAACGTCATTTTGTCTAATAGGCAAGTATACTTTGATTGAGTCTTAGAGAATAACACTTTGGAGCAATAACTGAGTACAACAGTCAGAGCCCTGGATATCGGCAAATGAAATATTTACTCATTCACACTTACATAGTCAATCGACCCTGCACAACCTGGTGTCAGAGTTTTTATAATAGAGAGTAATGTATGATAGCACCTTTCGGTCATCTTCTGCACATCTTCGTCTCTGTTCTTCAGCATGTTGGAGACGGTCTTGGCGTACGAGTTCTCAACTTGCAGGATGGTCTCCAAGGCCGGCGAGTGCACCAGCTTGTGGTAAGCGGCTGCGAACACCTGAAACGGAACCTCTATTCAACACTTTCTAAGTAGTTTTGCAAGAATCCAATATATCCACTGCAAAAAATTTAAATAATTTAAGATTTTATATTATTATTTTTTAACAATTTATGCTAATTATTGGCCTTTTCCTAGCCTTTCTCAAGGTCAAATCTATCTCCGAATTAAATTTATTCAAAACCAGTTTAGTATTTTAAATCTTTTGTGAATAATTAGGTGGGCTGTATGCTTGTTTGCATCATTAATTTTAAAAACAAAAAAAAAAGAACTGAGATCGGTGGAATGAATGAATGAATAAACACTATGGCACCAATTACATAAATACATCATTGGATTGTACAGGATCGGAAATTAGTACAAAGGTGGACTTATTGCTAATGCAACTTTTTGGTAGACACACTTTCCTTTAATAATAGATAATTATGACTTACCTCTTCATCAGAAGTTCCCTTCTGCTCTGCAAACTCCATCACATTATCTTTGAACATCTTTTCCCAATTCTTAACAATCCCGTCTACATTAAGCTCACTGTTCTTTAGCCGGTTGATTAGTTTCTCGTCCCGTTCGTTGTGAAAGTTTTTTGTCTCCGTTGCTACAAATTCTGCTAATTTCTCATTTAAATCTGCAATTTACACAGATTATTCAGTTTTGAAAATATACAACTAAATCTGTTGTCATTGTATAAACTTTAAACTTAATTTATTTATACTGTGTGGTTTACAATTGACCATACACACCCTGGTGTTAACGCTTTTTCAAACTCTTTAATATGTAATCATTATTCTTATTGACAATTAAGTGATTCAAGCTTATAATTTTATTATAAGCTTATAATCAGACAACCAGGACCATAGTGTAAAGCATGCTGCAATGGGATTTGAACCCAAAATCTTTGGATCGTTGGGCAGCTGAGTTCACTATACCATGGAGAATGACAAGTGGGAGTTTCTGTTGACACCCTCCGTGTTTGACACTGTCTTACAAAATATATTTCTTACTTTTCTGCCTTATTCAGACATGATTTATAATAAAAATACGCTCAAGCAATAAAGCCTTCAATCAATGTAGAACCTCACCATCCTCCAAATACACAGGAATGTGGAACATGTTGATGACTCTTTGGACCAGCTCCCGGGTACAACCGGCGTGAGGTATTTCTACTGGTACCTCCAACTTGAAGAGGATCTCCTCGTTTGTGCATGTTGGGAATGAATATTTGAAGTTTTTCACGGGATTCTGAGCGACTTCTGCGCTCATTTCAAATAAATATCAATGGAATCAATGGTCCACAACCACAGAATTAGTAATAGTACTACGTTGACTACGTACCACAACAATAATAAACAGCAAAACACTGAGCTGTTTGACTTGACTTGACAGTGACACTGATTTGACAGTTAGTTGTGTCAGCTTTGAAATATCAGACGGCGACATTATGTTTTTTTAAATCGGAAAGCAGATGAAAACCAGAGTGTGCAGGCTCAATCAGTCTGTGACCGCAAACCATTATCCATATACTTAGAGAACTTTCTAGATCTACTTCGGACTGATGCGTAAGCTGAAGATGCATCTAGGAAAAACGCTCGGACGATGATAATGATGCAGGCTAGAATCACCTGATTATGCCGTTGATCCCGGTTGGCTGGAACTGGAAGTGCTAGGACGCCCGGAAAACTGACACAACTCTTAGGTCGATTGTCTTTACAGACCACTTGAGTAAGGATAACAAAAAGTTGAGACGGCAACGCGCTATGGATATCCTAGACTTTACTACTTACCTACCTACATCTTAATCCTGTAATCTGTGATAGTACGGTCATTCTTGTAATTATTGTTACTTACCTACTTTCGAGCAACACGGCTTTTGACGGAGGCCGTGATGCTCGTAGTTACCTACCGATGCTACTTTAACACAGATCCAAGTATATCTATCTACTAACATATGTATGTAAATAAATAAAATAGGAGTGTCGTGTCTATTTGTAATAAATAACCGCTTTTTTCTATTGGATGTACTTATAACAGTACTAGCTGTTGCCCGTGGCTCCGCCCGCGTGCGCCTCCGTTATATCGCGCCCGAAAGTAGGCTATGTTTGAATCCTAGTGCATAACTATATATTATCCATACCAAATTTCATCACAATCAGATATAGTATACAATAACAATTTTACCAATTTTTGTCTGTCTCTTTGCTCTCTGGAACGGCTGGACCGATTTTGACTGGACATTCACTGGTAGATCTTATAATATAAAGATTAACTTGAGACTAAGTACTTTGATTTTTGATTTATTTTGTAAACTGCAAACTAAAAATTAACTTTTTTGTTGAATTCGCGGGCACAGCTAGTCCAATTCTAAAACAGGTCATCCTATTTTAGTTTAAAGCAAATAGTTTGTGTATCCATACTTCCATATCCATACTAATATTATAAATGCGAAAGTCTCTGTCTGTATGTCTGTCTGTCTGTCACCTATTCACGGCTAAACTGCTGGACCGATTGTGATGAAATTTGGTAGGGATGTAGTTAACGACCTGAGGTCAAACATAGGCTACTTTTGGGCGCGATATAACCGAGTCCCACGCGGGGCGGAGCCGCGGGGAACAGTTAGTTCACAATACATCTGACAGAAATCGTGGCGACTGTCCAAATCGGACATTGTGTGTGGAAAAGTTATTCTTTTTTCTATTTTAAGGGCATATCAGGTGTCAGTTGTGAAATTTTTAAGATCCTCTGGGTATAAGTAACTTGTAGCTATCTAGCTCCAAAATCAAGAAAGTTGTAAAATATGTTTGTAGCTACATGTGTTAGCAATAAATACTGTGGTTATTTTTTATTCTTATTTTTTTGGTTTTACCACATTTATTTTTAGTCTCCTAATAAGTTAGTGAGTAACTAGATAGCCTTTCTGTTTCATATCAATTTGGATTATTTGATTGAAATATTTCTCATAAATTATCATTTGATTACTTATATGTAATGAAGTATTTAGGTAAACTGGTCGCTACCTAAATTATTTATTGTGGTATACTTAGGCGGTAATGTACTAACAAATTAGTAACTAAGTAAGTACCTATAAGTACTTTACTTATCTCAAGCTATAATCTCCATTTTTCCTCTTTTAGATATTTGATTGAGCTCTCTCTAGATTTAACGAGGGTTTGTGTATGGATGTATGTGTAATGATAAAATCATGTTGTAGTATGGCCTCTGCGCCATATTTAACTATAATCAGACTTGTTATAAACTTTATTAAAAAGTGAATACATAGTATTCTTTACAAAATATATGTCTTGCGGGTCACATTTCGCGATGGGGACAGTACTACACGAGTTGGTAATAGTAGAACTATATTTTCATTATATATAAATTATAAAATGGAAACAATAAATTATATAAATTAAAATAAAACGGTTCGGATGGTGTTGAATCCGTCGTAGACCCTGGTCGGGCGGCGACTGCTGGTGGTGGCTTCAGACCTTATAGTATGAGATGGAATCTTTACGCGGCTTCTCCGCCGTCCTCCTCCTCACCGCTGGCGGTGAGCATGGTGATCAGCTTGGTGGTGTCAATGAAACCTTTGTCGTCGATGTCCATCTGGTCGTACGCCTCGTCGACCTCTTCGGCGGAGAACTTGTCGCCCCAGGTCATGAGCGCGTGCCTCAACCTCTCGGAGTCGATCTTGCCCTCCTCGTCGAAGGTCTTGAAGGCGTTGATGACGACGTCGTCCTCATCAGAGCCGCCAGACATGCGGCCCGCGAACAAAGTGAGGAGCTGGGTGAAGTTGATGGGGCCGGGGGCCTCATTAACCATCTCGTCGAGCTCCTTCTCGGAGGCGAGCCTGCCGAGCGAGTCGAAGGTGGCACGGAGATCGTTCTTGCCGATGATGCCGTCCTTGTCGTGGTCCATCAGTTGGAAGGCCTGGAACAGACACACATTGTTAATTCTTAGAAGTAAGAAGACATTTCCGAAATCAAAACACGCTCGGAGTTTACAAAACATCGGCTGGACACGAGCTAAACAGATGTGTGGCACAATAACACGATTCCAGTGAAATGTGAACAATGGGCAATGGTTAACCTAATTTTCTGATCAAGAACAAGATTCAAACTAAGTCATAATTTGTTATTATTATACGGTAATTTTATTCGATAAAAAATTGTTATTATTAAAATTGTTGTTTATGATGTTGGATTTACTGTTGACTGACATGTCAGAGATCAACATTATACTACTGTATTTTATACTAACAAGGGACCACTTAAAACTTGATATCTTTGTTACTGCATCTCTATTAAAAACATCGATAACGGTATTGTGGAATGGAATACAAAGTTTTGGATTCTAAGCTCGGCTAAAACCTTAAATATTATGAAGTTCAGACTTGCAGAAACAAAAAGTGAGCATGAAGCTCAGAAGTCGCTAATAAGATTCAAAAAATTTATGCCACATGGCACGGGAAGGTCATCTTTCTGAAACTCACCTCCTTGAATTCGGCGACCTGCTTCTGTGTGAACATGGAGAAGACGTTGGAGCCGGTGCGCTTGGCCTTGCGGCTCCCGCGGGAGGATTGCCTCTCGCTTCCACCGCCGGACGCGGGCGCAGCGGGCGCCGCAGCTGGGGCCTCTTCTGCAGGCGCATCTTCCTTCGCCTTCTTCTTCTTTACTTTCTTATCCTTATCCGCCTGGAAGTTAATAAATTCTCCGTTAGTAGGGTCAAGACCTGAGTCTAGTATTGTTTAATATGTTTTTAATAATATTAAGTTCTTTTAATAGATTAGGCTATATCATTGCTTTGGTTTGTCTGTCTTTTTAAATATTCATGTTTATAAGTGTTTTTGAGTCCTTTAAACGAAAAGTTACTATCGTTACTACTTTAAACATTTTCTCGTTACTTTCTCTTAGTTTCGCTTGATCGGGAATAAACTGGTTCACCTAGATTTATTGTCTTCTATATGAGTTTAATACTTGAATGGTTTGCATATCATGAACCTTTATCTATCTAAAAAAATTAATTTTTAAAGCAGAATATTTCTTTTCGATTTGATTTAAAATACCTAAATAGTAATATTCAACAATCTCTGTTGTGGGCTAAGATAGAGCCACGGTAGAGCATCTTTTTATTTCGCATTTTGTTGTTTCGCTACTTGATTATTCTACCATTAATTAATCTGTAGGGAGAATGCAAAAGAAAATTTCCGTAAGTAAAACTTTATTAGCGAACACTGTATCTATTTCTGTATCCAATTTGGGAACATTTCAGCACTTGTTTCCAGCTAAGGCGTGGCGGCGCAGGCGCCTCTATTTTTAGCGCACAATCCGGCGTCCGTTTACATCGCGCCAACTGTTCGATTACGTGAACTTATTATTTATAGATCGTCTTCAGATTGTGCTCCAATTTCTTTAGCTAATGATTTATCAGTAATGAAAGTAGATAATAAAATTACGTGTTCTATCAAACCTGTTTATAGAATCGTTACATCATCGGTATCTTTATTTTGATTACATTTGGTCAAATCTTATGTTAAATGTATGCTGTTGGTTTGTTTTGAGTGATAATTGTCGTTGAGTTTGAGATTACTTAATTTTGAGCACAGTGAATTCATAGCCGCTTTGTAGTTTCGACTAAACCTTAAATCGAATTTCACTTTTATTATTGGTATCTTCACAGCTATTTTCATGATTCAAAAGTTAAAAAATTTCTCAAATTTGCGATCAAAGTTTTAATTGGGATTTGTTATTTTTCAAAATAGACGTACTATTTTAAGTTTATTTCAACTTCTATCAAGATGCGTAGGCGCAGATCGATGGTCATATCAGAAAACTATTGATGATTAATATTATTTGTAACTATTTGGTCTTTACCGAAATTTATATCACGATCGATTTTAGGACCACTAGCCACAAACTCAAACGTATTTACATGTTCTTCGCGATTTCTTCACTTATCATCGTCACAATCTTCATCACCATTTTCTAAATCAACAGACGCGTTTCGATCGGAACCGTCTCATTGTTCTTCATCAAAACCGTCACTTCACTTCCTCAAATCACTGTCACTTCACTTCACTTACCATTGTGTTCTGTGTTGGACGATCGACGAAGGAGAGACTGTACCGCTCGGCAGTCCCACCCTGACTCCGAAGATTCGTTCCCTCTCGGTGATCCAGGAGTTTCTCCCCTCCCCCGGCCCCCTCCATTAGCTGCGCACGATTCCATATTTAGTTCGACAAATAAGATATGTTCCCGTGGAATTCGTAGCAGTACGAAATCGTCTGCTTGTGGGCTCGGCCGTTTCTTCTCCGTTTTAAAAATAACTCGCTCACCTGTACTGTTTTAGTTTTTGAGCCTCAATCCGCGGCCATGTATTTTGGTTTCCGTAACGCTGCAGTGGATGGCGTCATTTGTTCTTTATTGTAGTTGAGAAGATAACTGATCGGCAGCTGTTTTTAAGATGACCTAGTTTAAATCGAGACCCCACATAGTTAAGTTCTTTTTCACTGGTGATTTTGAAGATCTCTGGTGGAGTCCTAGGTGCAGGATTTCGTGTGACTGGAATGATATTTTAAAGTTAACATTATGATGCCAATAGCATAATGCTACATAGCCCAATTAGACAAGCGTTAAATTCGTATCTAAATTATGTTTGTATATTTTATCGTATCATCTTAAGTAGTATATTCATAAATGATTGAAGGTTTTTCTAAAATTTAGCAAAGGCCATCTTTTGTATAATTACATCGTTTTTATCCTGAAATACTCCGAGTATTTAAGTCCCTATCCAAACCTAAATTGATTTCTAGACAAATAGTTTACATACAGCCCCGTGATGGGTCTCGTTTTTTCGCTTCCTATTGTCAATTATCTATTTTTACTGTTTAGCAATTTAGAGTCAACTAAGTAGTTGGCCTTAAATTAGGAAAGCCGTTTGCCAATTTTTGTTTTACTCTATACACAATCCACCCGAAAGTTAATTAAAAAACCTTAAAGTTATAAGTTCAACTCTCACTTCCTTCAGCTAAGCGAGAGTATTGTATTTACTGTATTGCATACATACACAAACAAACATACTTTGTTTAGTGGTTTCCAGTTTGGTTAGGATATTGAAGACTTGAATCACCTGATTGTTTGATATTAAAGATAATTCCGTGCTTCGGAAGGCACGTTAAGCCGTTGATCTCGGCTGCAATCTTGTAGTCGTTAAAGGAACCACGTAAGAGGTCGATAGGCGGTACTCTGAAGAACTCTGACACCAGGGTGTGCATGATCGATTGACCGTATCACCTACAGGAAATGAAGACTGTATTGCATCTTAAAAAGATACGTCAGCAACCCTAGGGTTACGCCATCCATCTTATCTGGTTCGCCAAGCTGCGTGCCACGCGTATCTATGCGTATGTATCAACGCCGAACTATTGCGACAAGATTGCAACATAGTAGAGCAACTATTTAGGGTTCCTTGTAGAGTACAACGGAACCCTATTACTAAGCCTCCGCTGTACATCATAATGGCTGACGGCCTCCTCTGCACCCTCTTATTTTGCTGAATCATATTATACGCAAAAATAAATATAACACGAAAGATATATAGAGTTTCTCTGTGATATAAAGACTTTTCACAGATTTTACTGAAAAAGTTTAAAACAGCTTATCAATATTGGGGCTAGTTCAATCTAAGTGATTTGTCCATGAAAGTATAATTTTTGTGCGCACGATAGTTAAAACTTTCGTGTCGCTTCCTAGATCAATGATCTTTCAAAATGAATGGACTACAAACACCTACTAATCATTATGACAAGTTCATAATGAGCGATAGGCAACAGGTGTGTCTGGGTGTCACAGTCACAGCAGACATAATTACCGCTAAATCATAAAGATTAAGATTTTTCCTGGAAGAAAAAGTACTGACCTAAACACTATCTATGTCTAAACAGCCTAGGACTTTTTTGGAGAAAATGCTGCAGTGGAATTTGCGGCGTCGCTTCTTCTCCACTTGCGCTGTGGAAGTGGTGGTAAACTTAATATAAGTAATGATTGACGTCAATAAGTGATAAGAATATCCTATATTAAGAATAACCAATTTCATTTCAGAGGTAAAGTTTTATAATGCAGTTGTAGAGCTTGATAAGCAATACTCGTCGTGGCAAAAAAGTCCAGTGGTAACAATGTTAAGCATATACAGGCGAGGTCATGACTTGGATCTGTTGCCGCCACTAGAGAGAGAGTAAGGCCTAGAAGGACTTAAGGACTGGAGAGAGTAATGTTGACTGGAAAAGATTGCATAAGCGATAAGTCCGCCCAAATCTCAAATGTCTTTTAGCCTGTGACACCGACTTTGTACCTGACCTACTGTTAAGTCATTTAGTTTGTTTGGTGCTATACAAATTATAGTATTGTAGAGCCTGTGTATATTCAAAGCAGACTTGGCTGTAAGAGTTAGGTTCGGCCCCGAAAAACATAATGCGACCAAATTGCAGACCTCTTGAAAAGGGGAGACATTAGAAGTACCCTAAATCGGCGAGCGTGTGTGATGAGTGTGGAGGAAACGAGGGAGATATGTATGTATGTAAAGCATGGTATCTATCTTGGTGTGGATTTCAGTGCCCTATTTCTGAGATCCGTGGCACTGACAGCTGACTCAGTTCATCCCAAAATAGCAACGTAACGAGGCGGGCGGCCGCGGTGTGAGAGACTCAGTTTAGACACATTTTTGGCACATAATTAATATTGTGATAAATGGAGTATTACATGTTATAAGGGTTACGCTGGTCAGACAGTCGCTCCATTGTAATAACCAGTACCGACATATCAGGACTATGTTTAAAAGACTGGGCTCCGAATCGTAAGCTGAATATGCAACTAGGAAACACGTTCTAAGTTCTAACGAAGGAGTAGGTATTCTATGAAAATTGCATAACAATATTAATTATCCAAGCGTGTTTTCCAGTTAAATCCTCAGCTTATACTTCAAAGTCCAGGGTATTTTAATCATGGTCCAAAATTTTGTGGTAGTGTTTATTACAATAAAGCGATTGCCGTCTGATCTCCGTAATGCATTTTTACAGCGAAACCATACCAATAAGAACATGATTCGGGTATGTTAGCGGAGAAAACTGTCACATTTTTAGGCTGCCTTAAGGCATCTGACACAGCCTAACGACGACTGCCTTATAGCTATAGCAGCCGGGACGTGTCTTCCAAAACACGATGTGCTCACGATAGAAATGCCACTAGTGGCCACGCCACCAATCCAAGTCATAGCATGCTTGTGGTCGCTTAACATGATATGTTTGTCATGAACATACTAGGCTATCGACCTCCTTATGAAGCAGTCCTATGTGTACCTTTAATAAGCTAATGACAAATCATATCAATGAAGCATTTCGCACACTCAACCGGTAAAACCATAACGACGTCACTCCCACTCCCTCGCACAATATCGCCGTCTCACTCGCCAAGTTCTTGAAGCCTTTCACTTTGTCTACCAGTGAAACTCCAAACAACATGAGTTAAACACGACCATACGAAGTAAACACTTAAATAAATGACGATAAATAATTAAAATGAACATCGCAATTAGTCAACTTATACCAAAGGTTTTTGTGTTAGTTTTCCTATTTTTCGGTGAGTTAAGTTATGGTTAAGTATGTTAAGTTCAGTGACGTAAGTGTATTGTGTAGTTTCTGAGTGGTTTTTATTCGAAGTAATGTCATTGGATAGTTATGAAACGTGTTAAGTTAGCGTTAAGTGTAAGTGAAAATTATTTCAAGTTTCAAGGTCGTATTTTGAACTTCCGTGATATGGCAACTTTTATTTTCTGTGCGAGACTTAAAATAACTTTATTGTTTACTAGCGACCCACCTTGGCTTTGCATGGGCATAAAAATCTCTTGAATCACTTATCTATTAAAAAAAAATCGCATCAAAATCCGTTGCGTATTTTAAAGATTTAAGCATACAAAGGGACATAGGGACAGAGAAAGTGACTTTGTTTTATACTATGTAGTGATTGGATTTTTCCCGCGGCTACGTCCGCGTAGGTTACTTTATATCAAAAATTTGCGTCAACTCAACACGGGGTATTATGGTATAAATGACATAGTATCGCACTAAAACTTAAAAAGTTAACCTTTACCTGTGTTCAACAATAAAGATATTTGTATTTGTTGAAAATTTGTCTCCTTTGACCAATTTCACTAAAACCAATGAAAATCTGTTAAATAAAAAATAACCCCAAAACATAGTTGTAATATTAAAAAATAATAAAGGTCGGTATTAGATTGTCTGATGCAAATGGAAAGCGGTTACCATTGCCTTTACAACAGGCCAGGGTTACCGTGCTCTACACGACCGTGGAGAAATCCTTTCAAGACTTCTTTGTTTTCACATTTTAAAGTTCCGTACATAATGTTGATAAAACGGAACCCTTCTTTTTATATTTGCTACAAAAAAGGTTATAGTATTTCTGGGCTTGTAATTGCTTCGAATTAATGAATGATTTTGAAGAAATGTGTTACGTAGATAAATTGTTCCTTAGGGTAGAACAGAGGCTACTTTTTACTGCTATATAACAAAGTTTATCTAACACATGCATGTTTTTGAATCGTTAAATATTTATCCACAGAGGCTACCAACTGTTTAGTACTACGAGCTTACATATCACAACATGGGCTTCACGGGGAAATCGAGTTCTCCCAAAAGAACGAGACCATCATCAGCATCAGAACCAACCTGAAACCAACCCTGCAGTACCCTGACGGAGTCTGGAGGTGGACTATCCATGAATTCCCAGTCGACTACAGAGACCTCTCGGAAACGAGGTGCTCTGAAGCGAATCTTGGCAGAGAACTGATAGATTTGACAGAAGAATTAGGATATCTTATAATACCTGGGAAAGACCATGCAGAATTTGAAAGCAGGAACAGTCTGACTGGACTAAATGGTCTATGGGGAAAGAGTATAGTATTCGAAACAGCAGAAAGAGATAGAGTGATATGTGCTTCAATTCTATCAACAGATAAACAGTTTGAGAAACATGCAATGGCGAAATTCACGTCACCTATAGCTGGGACTTTGCATTTTAGATGGCTAACCGCACCAGAATTTGATGAAGCTGATTCTTATATCCAAGCAGATTTGTACCATGTAAAGGCTGTGCCTGACAAAGTAGAACTCACTGAGCATAAATGGAAACTATTTGTGACTGATATTTTTGATTCAGATAGAAGTAATAATGAAGACAATTGTAATATACTGCAGCTAGTGTTTGATCCTGATAATAGTGGGGATGGTATGAGTGTAGGAGATTTAGATACAAGACTTGGACTTGTGAAGGTAGCAACAGATGGTAATGTTAGGAAAGTGAAAACGTTGTTTAAGAATGAAGTGTTGAACGTGTTGAGAAATGACATGGAAGTGACGAAGCGCAGTTTGTATGTAGTGATATACGATCATAGACATTCAGATAGCTTTTTGGCTTGTGCGAAATTGAGACCAATGGACCCAAAAAGTACTAAGTAAGTCATTTATAATTCATTAATATCGTGTGAGTTACTAATTAAGGTCCAGGAAGACGCTGGATGCAAACCGCTTTGAATCTATGAGGGAGGCCATGTTCAGCAATTGATTATTTCTGGCTGATATGATGATGTGTAAGTTACAGGGTCAATTGAACCTGCATACCCTAGGGTCAAAGTTTTCAAAACAATAAAGTTTATTGATCTATTACTGATATAATCTATGGTCTTGTAATTCCTTACCCATTGCAATTTGCACCTCGTATGGCATTATATATTTTACCCATAGAATTAAGAACTGTTGGGTCGCATTTCCATATTCAATACTTTTACTAAGTACAGAATTTAAAAAATCTGTTTAATTTAATACCTAAACAGGACAATTATTAACATGGACGGGATCAGAGGCACAATCGACTTCTTCCAACGATCTCCCTTCGACCCCACTTGGGCGGACTTCAAACTGGGCTCGTCTGACGAAGACTACGAGTCCAACCTTCGCTTCGTGAGCTCCATGCTGAGGTACAGCATCAGGGAGCTGCCTCCGAGGCTGCTGGACGCCAGCCATATCAACAGCATCTGTAATACGACAGGGAGTTTGTATAATCCCATGAAAATTGAGCTGCAGAATGTACCGCCTCCAGGTAAGACTTTTCTTTAAAACATTTTCTTTTATGTATGTCTTATTCATCTCAGCGTGTTTTCTAGTTAGATTCTCAGTTAGTTCGTGGCATCAATCTAATGAATGTAAGCAGAATGACATTCAAAAATATTCCAAAAATCTAAGAAAATCATAAATCTAACTCACAGAGCCCAAAATACAAACGCAAAATCAAAAAATCTTAGATTGTTACCCTAAAATTGCTTTCTTAGTGTTGTGCCCAAGAATTTTAAGGAGCACAGTCAACAAAATGGAAATAGATTCGGAACGAGATCGGAATCCTGCCAAAAAAATATTTTCCGGCAATATTCCGAAAACCATGCGAAATGGAGAAGAAAAATCAGAACTAGGCTCTCTCTACTCAGGCTCTAGGCACAGTCCTAGGCTCCCCTGCGACAATCAAGGATACAACCAGAAAATTGAAAGAATAAATGTTAAATTAGGGAAATCCTTCAATCGGAATGAATTGCATTCATATAGCGACAGAATCCGGCAAAGTTAGTAAATATCGGGACTATTGTAGGTTTGTTTGATAGATTGACGTCGGAAACGCACGACAAACAAAATTCTTGCGATGACGAACACGGTAAGATCCGGGGGAAACTGCTAGTCTATTCACGTAAAGCGTAACACATTGTGTTGTTTACGATGTGCCGTTCCCGGGTATTTTGAAACAAAAATGATTCCGGAAATGTTCCCGAAATTTCTAAATGGCTATGATTATTTAAGAATAATCAAAGGAAACTTTAGAAATATTCCAAAAATTCATAGAGGGAAAATTTCAGTTATCTTTGTTATTCAGTAGCACCATCACTATTAAAAATGACGGAAAATTTAGCTCGATACTTCCTACGTTATAATATTTAAAAAAATCTAGTATACATATACTCATTTAATTTCAGCGATAGATCACACTCAAAGATCACGATATCACCTGATGGAGAGTACAGATATGGTCAGGAAGAAGAATCTGGAGGAAGAATTCGCTGGTTCATAATAATAGCCGTATTCACTTTAGTTCGAAAAAACTGACAGTACCAATAAAAGATCCGGAACATGTTCCCATTGGTCTGGTTTGCCTGTAAAAAGGGTTACAGAGGTCAGACGGTTGTTCTATTGCAATTAACATTTCGTGTAGGTGACACGATCAATCGACCATGCGCTCCCTGGTGTCAGAGTTCTTAGGAACCGCCTCTCGACCTGGTTCCTTTAACGACTACCAGATGGCAACCGTGAATTAACCAGTGCCGCCCATCCTCGGCTCTACAGCATAAGCCAAAGATGTAATTAAGAAACTGCTCGGAAAAATAGGGAGCTGATACTGATCGCTCTATCGGCATTCTTATGTTGTGACGCACCCGGCCAGCCTTGATCGTTGGCGATGCGCCAGCGCAGCGCGCGGATACACGACACCATTGTCGTAGATGGAAACGAACGAATTTCTTTACGATTATTTTATTTATTTATTTTTAGGGTCTTGTATTGACCCATGCGAATCCGGGCCGGGTTGGTTGTTTATACTAAAGTAGGCCTTAATCGGCTAAGAAATATAATTTTAGTTTAGTTAGTTGAGACGCGTTTTCATCCGACCGCTAGGGTGGCATACTGAAGTTAAACTGGTGTTTTGCTTGTTAATGGTTTAAAAAGCACAAAGTGAAGTAAAACAATAAAGCCTTGGGCTCTCCTTAGTTAACCAACAGGTGATGTAGAGAAAGTTTTATATATCAAATCAATAAGTGCAAGAACGATCCGAATTTATGAAAATTTTGGGTTCTGTGCCTACCAAAAGAATAAAATAGGACCCTAATTTCTAAGCCTCAGATATTATGTTTGTTTGTATGTCTGCTACTAACAGTAATACAATATATAATTCTGTTTATTTGATATTGTGTTTCAGGTCTTGGAACGCAAGACCAATATCCCGTGGGAGATCTACTAGGGAAGTACAAGGACCGTACAGAGTACCTCAACCATAAGTACCTGCTTCCTGGGCTGGCGAACGAGCTGAGTGGGTCCTACTGGGACGTGTTCCTGCCGTTGCAGGGGGTGCATAGTGTGGTGCATCGAGGGTTGGCTTTGGTTAGGTAAGATCCCTATCTAGATAAAAACTTACCAATAAGTATGTACATCTTGAATTATGTAAGGAAATCTATGAGTGAGATCTAATCAATACTTTACCAGTAGGTACATCTTAAGATATTTAAGAAAATATATGGCTGAGACCTGTGTTCAGCAGTGGTCGTCTTGTAGCTGAAATGATTACGATGATATCTTACGAGACAAGTCCTACTTGGCCCCAAAATTAAGGCAATCTGATTCTTCTTGTTTTAGTGAAAATTGTCAATATTGTTTCTTCACGTTCTCAAACGTCTCAGGAATTTGGAGGAGATAATATAGAAAAACAGTCTTGCGGTTTTAAATCCGGCTATAGAGAGATAAACTATGCAATGATTAATAACCAGAGGCCATAACAACTGTAAGTTATAAACGAATCATAAGAAAAGGAAATGAGCTTCCGGATAAACTCCAATTAATCACCAAACAAGGTCGTCTACAAGATTTTTTCTGACTTTGTGCAGTTACTGCTTGTGTTTTATTAAGTAGTTAGAACTATTATTGTAATATGTGAATTGCTATCGCGCGATTCCTAGTTCTATGATTGCTATAAATAAATTTAACTCTACTTTTACTTTAGTACGAAATACATTTATTAAATATAGATACATGATATGATGTATATATGTATGTATATCCTCGTATGATGTATGTATATGATTATTAACTTATTTATAACAAGCTTACGCCCGCATGAAGTTCCAGCACTTTGTCCGGGATGAAAGGAACCCTAGGTCCTTCTCAAGACTTCTAACTATGAGTATACGTCAAAAATATTTGATTCAGTAGGTAGAGCGTGAAAGCATAACAAACAAACAAACAAACTCACTTTCGCATTTAAAATATTAGTAAGGATATTTATTTGTTGAATAAAAAGTGACAACACTTACCACAGAATTGGGAAATATTGGCATACAACAGGAAAATAATGTAATTCCTTTGATTATCTCATCTTCCGCCAACTCTTAAGGTTCTGCGAACCCTTCTCTAACTTCAAAATTCTAAGCAGGAGGTCACCAAAACGCGAGATATGCGGCACCATCCTGCCCTACGAGCACGACACTGGTTACCAAGTTCAGCTGACCTCCGCCGAAGTCATCTTCCGGTATCCCATCGTCAGCAGAGTCATCTTCAGACAGCCGCTCAATAAGCATTGGGAAGACACTACCGTCATTATTGAGAGTATGGTAAGTTCTTCGTTAGTTAGTGGAATTCTTGGTGCTAAAAATATTGTTAAGTTATTAATTTTATTGTTTGGGATTTTATATATCCTAGTGTCAAATATGTTCAGACCGTCCACTCTTACACGTTTTTAGGTAGTTTGACAATAGTATGTGCTAAGAAAGAATATTATTTGGGATGAATAAAGTGTAAAATGATATTTTTGATATGGGATGAGTAAGGAGTTCAAATAAGATGAGCAAAGAAAAAATAATGAGTAGGATGAGACGTCATAGGATGAATACGTAACAACCCATTTATTTTCTACTAACATAAAGATTCACAAAATGAGTTGATGTCAACAAAGTGGCAGGTCATGAAAATAATGCTATATCTGTCTTATGACTTCCGTTAGATTGTTCGATTTTTCCGCCCTCGTACCTCATAATTGGGATTCAGAATTGGGATGCAACGCAACTATAATAACGATTAAAGTAATAACTAGTATCAAACAATTTTTTGAGCACAATCGATTCTATATTTGTATTCTACACACGGAAATAAACACAATAAGTGCCTCCTATGCCAGTGATTAGAACCCTAGCTTCAAGATCCAAAGGTTGTTATTACGATTTCTACGAAAAACATACTTTGTTTGTAATAAAGGTTCCGTGCTTTGAAAGGCACGTTATTCCGTTCTACAATCTTTAGGCAGCCTCAAATATCTGAGAGTGTTGACCACTAAAACATCAAGATCATGTTCCTATTGGTCTGGTTTCCATACCATAAAAAGCGTGATGGAGATCAGACGGCAGTCGTTCTAATTTAATAATCAGTACCGCCAAATCTCGGAGAATGATTAAAAAGCGAACCCTGGGCTCTGGAACGTAAGCTGAAGATGCAACTTGAAAACAAAATAGATGAAGAAGAAGATTTTTGTCAGGTGAAATAAAACTATAGACTTATCATCTACATTCAACAGATTCATGCAGACGGCGCCAATGTAAACAATACCTTCGAACATCGCTGGGCCATCCACGAGCGTCCTCCAGGCGCCGACTTCTACAACTGGACTGCCCGCTGCCTGAGTGCCGGCAAGGTGTACGAGCCTCATGGCTTGGACATCGACACGAGGCATCCTGATCAGTACTGCAGGCCAGGTTTGGAAGGTCTTTGCAGAGTTGGCGATTTTACTACAAGGTTGGGAGTTTTCTTTTACATTATGCTTGCAATTCCAATCTGGTTGCTGTACTGCAAGATAGGTATATTAATGTAGATAGAAGATATGACAACCGATTTCGTTTCAAGCAGGACGTAACTGATCTTACCATACACCTGAATAAATGAGGTCCTACACAGTGCGATTGCGGAGCACCCGACCAAGTAAAGAAATAATAACTTCACCATTTTTCTGCTAGCATGACGGAATTACACTATCTCACACCTGCCACCGCGAGTTTCTAAGAAACCAGGATATGAGGGTTTGTGTTTAACCTATGCAGAATGAATGCCATACGAAATTATGATGATTATGATTCAACTTCTCCCTGTACCTTCCAGATCTTTATTTAACTAACTTTTTAACATTACCTGGACTACGACTTTATCCCACTTGGAATAATATATTTACCATGTCTCTTCACATTTTCCGCAGACATGGAATGCTGTCGGTAGCAGGCAAAAAGGTGGACAGCGCCCGTCTGACCCGAAGGCTGTTCACGGATACCGTGATAGCGTTGTCTGGGAAGTACTCCATCATGAAGAAGTCACTTGTGATTTACGACGACCACGGGCCCGTGGCCAGGGGCGAGCGCATGGCCTGCTCCATGTAAGTTTACCTTTCCCACAACTTTATACTAATATGACTTAACTGCCTTCATGGGCCAATGGCTAAGTCTGTTTGCCTGAAGGCCCAAAGGTTACGGGTTTGATTCCTACATGGCTTGGTTATACATAGGCAAGCTTAAATCACCTGATTGCCAGGTAATAAAGATGATTCCGTGCTTCGCAAGGCACCTTAAGCCATATTGTTCTTAACTGCCATTTGGTAGACATTAATCACCTCAGGGCCCGAGAGTTTGTTCTGTAGAACTCTGACTCTGATCGGATGGTCGATTGACCTTTCTAATTATTTTGCATATAATAACCTTATCTTCGGGAAAGATAATTAGGCTACTGCTGCTCTTATGTTCTAAAAAGTATCTCTAGAATGAATTTTATTTCCAGAGTGGGCGGCCTAAACCGGCGGAAAGCGGTAGTTCGCGACTGGTTCGGCAACGGCGAGCCCGCGGCCCTGACCGGCAGACTGGAGCTGACGCAGCAGTCGGAGTATGACGTCACCAATGTCCAGGTCGTGCTGGACGGGCTGGACGATGTCAGGAACTATAAGATACATGTGGTGAGTATAAATGTAACCAAAACCGGTCTGGAAATCTCTCAATAGAATGAAGTCTAAATGTAATATGTGGGGTTTCATAAAATTATGCCAACTCCTGATGCACATGTACACCCTGTCTCATCTTTTCTACCCCAAGAATTATTGATCATTTTGTGAAGATTATATAAATAAAAGGAAATAATCTGAGTAGCCCTACTAACAACTACATGTGGTGGGTATAGCTTAATATGAATGGTGATCAACGTTAAAATCATGGGATCGTATAACGTAGGTGGAATTTACTAATTACTTAAGGTATGTGTGAGGAGAGAAGATAAATCCAGGTTTCAGCGAATCGCACAATATTTATTATTTGTACTTTACAAAAGGTTAGACTTAAAGATAACCGTTAATGAGAGATTATAGGGGTCGTGAGATCAAAGTAGGCACGAGATCCAGTCAGGCAGCCGCTATGAAATAGCCAGCCACTTAACTTGAGATGGTGAGATCAGCCGAAAGAGAGCTTCCAGCGGACGCGCGCAGCCTTATATATGGCCGTCGGGGGTGATGCGGTGCGGGGCAGCGAGGAAGGACCGCCGTAGGAGAATGCGCGACGTCACACACCCCCCCCGTTAGACCAGAATTTCCCTTAGCCGGGAAATTCGACTGCTCGCCGTCAGTAGATGGTGCTGGAGCAGACAGCTGGCCGGTGCTGGCAGGCAGCTGGTAGACGGCTGGCCGGCGCTGGTAGGCAGCTGGTAGACGGCTGGCCGGAACCCTGAAATTGGAGAAGTTCCAGTATAGTATATATACTAATAAGTGCATGTAGGTGGCTAACTAACAGGAGGATACGGTACTAGCCAGCGAACAGAATCGAGCCGAACAGGTTAAAGTAATTTGCAAAAAAAAAATTTGGTATTAATAAGGATTGATGTATTAATGCATAACTACATAAAACAAAATAAGCGCAGACAGCGCCACCGGTGCGCGAGCAGTCTAGCAGAGAACAAAGGAATGTTAAGTACCTAGTTACATAACATGATCGCAACACAAACAGGTGATACTACTACAATATTAATCGAACGCAGGAACTAGACTCGTGTACAGTCAACAGCACAACAATTCATACAAACTATAATGTGCGGCTGAACGTACGAGGTTTTTGTAACTATTTAAAAAGATTGAATTATTTTAAGTTATAATTATTGTTTATAGTTGATTAGTTTAATGTCTTTGATATGCCATTCGCCCAGCGGCTTACCCGACATATCTGAAAGTTTATATACTAAGGGAGATTTTTTTGCTACGATTTTACATTTAATAAATTTAGGTGCTAATTTTTTTGAGAAATATTTATCTTTATCACTTAGGTAGAATGTTCGCCTCCAAACAACATCACCAACATTGAATTCTGCCGGCTTACGGCGAAGATTATACGACTGACAATTACGTTGATGAGCAGACAAAAGAGCCGCCTGTACTTTCTCGAAGATATTAGATAAATGACCAAGCGATTCAGCATAACAATCTATAGGCTCATGTACCATATTCTGATCTGACACAACATATCGAGAACCGCACGTTATCAGTTCACGACCGTAAACAAGAAATGATGGTGTGAAACCGGTTACTTCGTTAACGGCACAATTCATTGCAAATTGTATTTGAGGTATTATTGTGTCCCACACCCTGTGGTCTTTATCAATAAATGTGGAAATAGCTGTAGTTATAGTTTTATTATATCGTTCTACGGTGTTAACATGGGGCGTATAAAATGGAGTGTAATGTAAATTGGGAATTTTATATTTGGATATTAAGTTTTTAAATTGTGTACTAATAAATTGCTTACCGTTATCTAGTATGACAGTTGAAGGAATGCCATGTACTAAGAAAACATTTTCTTCGAGGATTTTTGTTATTACTTCGGCTGTGGCTCGTTTTATAGGGAATAGCAAACAATACTTAGAAAAACAACAACAGACCACAAAAATAAAATTATTTTGTTTTCTAGTAGGAGGTAATGGACCTATCAAATCGATACTTATGACCTGAAATGGTTTAGAACAAGACTTAGGTCCACCCATAAGACCCAGAGTTGAGTGATTTTGATGTTTATGAGCGATACATTCATCACACGAATTGACCGCGCTAACAACATCCGAGTACATGCCTGGCCAATAATAGGTAAGAGATAGACGCTTAAAGGTTTTGAATATACCGAGGTGACCAGCAGTGGGCAAAGAATGGTTTTGTTTTATTACATGTGATCTTTGCTCGGCCGGAACAACTTCTTTCCATTGAAACTCTCTAGTTAAAGGATTAAGACTTTTTTTGAAACGATATAGTTTGTTATTTATTATTTGATAGTCTATATAAGAAGTAGGGGATTTTGTACAGCCATTAAAAATATTCAAGTACCAAGGATCGTTAGTGGAAATAGCTGTTATATTAGAGTTTACGTTAAATGTTGTGGACATAATATTAGGATTACGGGAAAGAAAATCTGGGACTAAGTTATCAGAACCCCGACGATGCCTTATTTCGAAGTTATAAGCAGATAGACGAACACCCCATCTGGCCAGTCGGCCAGTAGGATTATTAAGAGTGAGGAACCACTTAAGCGCGGCGTGATCCGTATACACCACGAATTTTAGCCCATTTTCTACGTAACAACGCCAGTGTTCGATAGCAGATAGAACGGCAAGCGCCTCGCGCTCAGTAGCACTATAGTTACGTTCTTGATCCGATAGGGATTTACTGTAGAAGGCTATGACTCTTTCCTCCCCATTTAATATCTGGCAAAGAACTGCCCCTATACCAAAGTCACTGCTATCAGCGTGTATTTCAAAAGGTTGGGTGTAATCTGGACAAGACAACACCGAAGAGGAAGCTAAACAGCTCTTTAATTTAGTAAAGGCCAAATCCGCCTCCTGAGACCAAGAAAACGCTGGCGACTTTTTGCTGTTAGAAGTTAGTTTATTAAGGGGCGCCGCTAAGGAACTAAAGTTAGGTATAAACCTTCTATACCATGACGCCGCGCCAAGAAAACGACGAACCTCTTTTTTGTTAGTCGGTACAGGGTAATTCGTGATTGAATTAACCTTATCGGGATCGGCGTGAAGACCGTCTGAATCCACTATATAGCCCAAGTACTTAAGTTTATTTCTAAAGAAGTTACATTTATCAAGATTAATAGTTAAGTTTGCCTGCTTTAATTTATTTAATATTTTTGTTAAAAGTGAAATATGGTTGCTAAATGAATTAGAAATGCAAATTATGTCATCTACGAAGCAAAAAACTTTATTTTCGAACTCTGGACCGTAAAATAAAATATCAGCTAAACGCTGCTGAGTCGCAGGTGCATTTGTTAAACCAAAAGGCATAGACTTGAACTGGAATGTACCACGAGAAGGAACATAAAAAGCAGTCTTGCAACGGTCCTCTTTTTTTATTAAAGTCTGCCAAAAACATTTTGAAATGTCCAAGCTAGATAGGTATTTAGCATCCCTTAAATTATCCAAAATCTCAGAAATATATGGCAATTTATAGGCATCTTTTTTTGTTACTGAATTTAATTTGCGACTGTCCAAACAAAAACGCAATTCGCCATTTTTTTTAGGAGTAAGTATTATGGGATTAGACCAAGGACTTTCCGAAGGCTCAATTACATCTTCCTTAAGCATTTCATCGACATGTTCTATCAAAATACGCTGTTTTTCGGGGGACATCCTATAGTAACGCTGACGAATTGGAGGACTGTCACCCGTATCGATCGAATGAGTAATGAGCGAAGTACGACCAAGACCCCTTTTCTGATAGGAAATATCGGTAAATTGAGAAATAATATTGTTAGCGACAGCCCTCTGATCCTCTGTCAGACTATCAAAAGAAACCAATTTACTAGCGGCGCCGGATTGTGATTCCGCGACACTAGTACCAAGTTTACTCGGTGGCGAAACCGTCACTATGTGGTCCGGAAACAAACCGAAACCCTTCCAGAAGTCCATACCCAGGATCAAAGAATTTTTTATTCCTGGTACAATATGAGTAACCAGAGAAATAGATTTATTCTGGAATACAAAAGGAAGAAGCACTGAGCCGAGCGACGAATATTTATCGCCGCCAGCAGTGATAAATTCTAAAGGTCTCGAAGTATCGAGTTTTAAACCTTTTAAGAAGAGATCATGGGAATTATTACCCAGAATGGTTAAGCAAGAACCAGAATCGAGCAAACCAATAGTATTTTTACCGTTCAATGTGACAGGAATATAAGGAGTATAATTGTTTGTACTGCCGATCGAGGAGAGTTTTTTTGTATTAAAAAAATTGGCAACATAATGTAGCCAATTATGCCACTCAGTTTTATTTGTTTTAGTTTTATTAATCATAGATTTCCCTTGATCGGCCTTTACTAGTTTTTTTGAAGTTGACTATTATTTATTTTATTACATTTAGGACAATTAGTGGACTTAAAGCCCTTAGAACCACATTTAAAACAGATGAGATAACGAGGTTGCCGACAAGTACCTAAAGAATGCGAATCCGTACGACATCTCGGACAATATTGTTTAGAATTGTTACGAATCGAAGCATTTTCAATAGCACAAACTTGTTGTTCCAATTCGACTTCGTTAGTAGGTGATGGTTTTGTGTTATAATTTTTATAAAAATTTTGTGGGTAGTTATTTTTTTTATAAAAATTATAATTTTTATTGAAAGTTTTATTAGAAGTAGTGTAAGCCAATTCGGGAGCCAAAGTATTGGAAGTAACCTTGGGTGGTTCAGAAAATTCTCGGCTACGACTGTCATATTTTTCAAAGTCCCTACAGACGCTAACCAAGGAAGAAATATCCACAACATCAGCTGTTAGAAGAGCATTTGTATAGCAAGGCCGAATGTTATTTAATAGAATTTCTAGTTTGGAAGACTCGTTCATAGGTACGTCTAAAAGAGAAAATAATCCTTGCATTTTAGCGATGTATAAGGTTATGTTCTCCTTTTCCCCCTGTGTACGAAGCCTTATTTCCGATGTGAGTTTATAGTCATAATTATGCGGACTAAAATCACGTTTAAGTAAACGACAAAGATCGAACCAAGATCCAACACTATCTTTAATCGCACGGTACCAATGCAACGCATCATGTGAAAATATTTCAAAAGCAAAAGAAAGTATTTTAGTTTCAGGTATATTCCTACTCGACATAAATTCATTTACTCTCTGAATGAATGAACGCACACAAGTTTTACCATTAAATTTAAATTTATTTAATTCCGCAAACAATTTACGATCGCAAAGAAATGACTCGGAAGAAGGTTCGGGAATGTTCTGTGGCTCGACCCCGCGCGAAGACACCGGTTGAGACAATAGTGATAGGGTTTTATGATTTGCGTGAAATTCGTTCCATACTAGGTTAAGTGGGTTTTTATCGACTAATGAAGCAACATCAATACGAGATAGCCTATAAAAAACATGGTTAAGAATAGAATTAGTTCTAGAAAATAGATTTTTCTCAAATTTAGACTGTAATACTTTGACGTTATTGGAAACACGGAGCAGGGAGTTACTAACCGCGGCTATATCCTCATCGGGAGAAAAGACGGACGTTAGGATATCCTCAGAAGGAGAATCGGACGAAAGTTTTAAAATCCGCTTACGTAATTCCTCTACCGTTGTGGTTCCAGAAATATTGCCGTTACGTATTTGGATTTCATACTCAAGTTCAGCTTTATTTAATAAGGAAATTTTAATAGTATACGGCATTATAACCAACCAAACGGCGCAAGAATAATAACCCACACGAGAAAAAAAATACAAAGTTAAGAATACCGTTCAAAAGGTGCAGTAAGAAATTAATTTAGAATAGCTTTAGTAAGATAACAATAGCAGCCGAAAGCCTATTACAGTAGGTAGGTATAGCAAAAAAAAAATTATTATAGCCACAGCATAAAATGCACATAGACCACACCCGATACGCGTGGCGAGTCCGTACATGCGCGTGCTCAGGATAATTTAATTACGGAAGGCACTTCCACTAAGTAAAAAAAACAATTACGCACCTTTTGAACTGGGAAAAAAAAACACAGAAAAAGAAACACAGTAAATTAGGGCTTACACTCACCAGACCTCGTGCCTAGCCTTTTTTTTGATGGGCGCCAGTATAACGTAGGTGGAATTTACTAATTACTTAAGGTATGTGTGAGGAGAGAAGATAAATCCAGGTTTCAGCGAATCGCACAATATTTATTATTTGTACTTTACAAAAGGTTAGACTTAAAGATAACCGTTAATGAGAGATTATAGGGGTCGTGAGATCAAAGTAGGCACGAGATCCAGTCAGGCAGCCGCTATGAAATAGCCAGCCACTTAACTTGAGATGGTGAGATCAGCCGAAAGAGAGCTTCCAGCGGACGCGCGCAGCCTTATATATGGCCGTCGGGGGTGATGCGGTGCGGGGCAGCGAGGAAGGACCGCCGTAGGAGAATGCGCGACGTCACAATCGTCTTAGTTTACTTTGAAATGTGAAGGCTCGAGAGATCATATAAGTTTATGGAAAAAAGTACTTAGTATTAGTTTATGAAGTATGGACACTGAACTACGGAGAGGCATACTAAAACAGCAGTTTCCATACTCCATGCCTTTCTTCAACCTTCCTTCCGCCTGTTTCAGGTGCCTGTGGAGAGAGAGCTGGAGTTTCCGTGTGAGAAGACCACTCTTTACGACGCCTTTAATCCCTTCAATGTGAACAAATCACTCAGTCCGTTGCCAACCAAAGGTAAGATGGAAATTCCTAACTGTGCATGATTTTAGAGTGTGTTAGAGGGTATACTGGTGTCAGATCATATGACTCATGAGGAATTAGTTAGAACTCTTTTAATAAGTCAGAGGCGGGATTTATAGCGAGCAGAACCAACCAAAAGCCATTAAGGCAGAAAGGTTTAGGAATACTGCCCAACAAATCAACGATGATCTAGAAAAGACTTGTCAATACGGAGAATGTAGCTGAAATTATGATAACGGCAATGTTTTCTTCCTTATCATTTTTCGTTCGTGCGGAATTTGAAATTGCTATTTTTACTCAATCATGACAAAACGACAACAAATCCGGAAGACATAAGGAAAAAGGTAGATATTTTAGTCCAGATACATAGGTGTGGAATGCCTTCACATACTCTTTTTTACCGTGATGTCAAAGGAACTATCATTTTCAGGAACGGCAGATCAGTACGAGCTCGGAGACCTGGGTAGCAAGTACGGTCTTCTGGATGACTTGAGGAGTTACAAGACTGTGTTTAACGAGACCCAGGTGTCACTTTATGGGCCTTACAGCATCATAGGACGGTCTGTGGTTTTGCATAAAAAGGTAAGTGTTTCGGATAAAACATTCATCAGACAAATATATATTCACGTTGAATTTACTCGATTCGGATAATCGACAAGTATTAGTTTTGGTACATCACTACCGGGTTTGGACGCGCGTGACGCCATGACAGTGCCAGTCTGTTTTAATCGCGCGGCCGCGGTTAGATGCATTCCTTTTTGATATTACCTGTGAAGTCTCGGGATAGACTATTCTAATACGATTCGCGTTAAATCTTCGGGAATAATTGCGCATTGATATCGCGAGTGAGGCCCGGTTGCCTAGTGGATAAAAGTTTAAAGCTTATTGACAATTGAACACTCGGTAGTGAAATAACCTGTGTGGAGACCCATCTTCTACCCTGACTTCGCGTGATACGCTGGACCGACACCGAATTAATAGGGGATGTGTAGGAATCTCATGAGAAGGGGCATAAACGGGTTTAATTAATTCGGATTAATAAGCAAGTCACGCCCAAGCGCGTAAGGTACTTTTCTTTTGTTTATTTTTAGTGTTCAGCCTAACTTTCCTACCACATTCACGCTTCCACTGCCAAATTTAAACATTCTGGTAGCAGAGTTGGCTGAAACATTTGGTAGCAGAGCGTAGTTTCCGTAGTAAAATCTAGGAATCTACTTTGATAAATAATCTCGCGGGTGAAAGATTAAAAAATTGGCGAAGGTAGGTCGGTGCATCGGAATGCACTAGGGTTGTACCATCATCAAATTCTGATTCTGATTTATCGATTCCGGAACGGATCCGGTACGGATTCCGATACGGGCTCGATACGGGTTTACAAATTGATATTTTGCTTTCACTTGTTGATAACCGAGTCAAGTAATATTTAATGTTAGTGCATTAATATATTGTTTTGTTTATTTATTTTTTCGGTTTATTTTAAATAAGTGTACCGGTTTGTGACTTGCTGGATTCTGTCACTGCCGTTGTTTATTTGTTTTGTTTTTTGTTATTTTGGTTTCCTTATTGTGTTATTTGGGTACTTGACTCACTGCTGGACATAGCGAGATGGCACCAGCGAAACCAACAACCCTCATCTCGGCTGAACTGAGGTGGTTCAGCTCAGTCAGGACGCTGATAGGACGTGGTGACAGGGAGATCGCGCTCAGGCAGCGCGCCAGCGAGGCTCGGGAACGCCTCGCTCGGGCCGAAGGTGCCCTTCACGTGTTGATGGATGCAGATGACCCAGAATCTGGATCTGATGGGGCCAAGAGGAGAGATCAGGCTGTTGCTGACCTTGATCAGATCATGGAGCTCTACAACGAGGTCATCCAGGCTGTCGGGGAACTGGACAGCGGGAGGGCCGAATCAGGAACGTCGGCGTCCCACACGACAGCCGCGGCCCCCACAGGAAAAGGGGTTACAGGCCGCCTCCCCACACTGGACTTGCCGCAATTTAGCGGCAAGGTGGAGGACTGGGTGGCCTTCAAGAATATGTTCACCGCCCTGGTGGAACAACGGGAGGATCTCACAAAGGTCCAGCGGTTGGCCTATTTGTTGACGGCGGTGCGTGGTGAAGCGAAGGCGCTTATCCAGCACCTGCCCTTTGAAGGTGACCAGTACGATACCGCGATGGAGCTGCTGGAATCGCGGTACCAAAACACGCGTCTACTGGCAGACGCGCATGTCAGGCAGCTACTGACACTGCCCAGGGTGACCAGCCGCTCGCAGCTGAGGTCGCAGATACTCCTTCCGGTGAAGGTCGCGACCAACACGTTGCGTCTGCTCGGCCTCCCAGTGGACCAGTGGTCCTATCTGCTCCTGCACTTGGTGCTGGATAAGATTCCAGCCGAGATGCGGGCCCGGTTCGATCGCGAACAAGTGGCTGGGAGTCGGGACCTCCCCACCTTCAACGATCTCCTCCAGTTCCTGGAGTGGGAGGCCAGGGTCGCGGAGACCTTGGTGGAAACGATCCGGAGGACTGCGCCGGAACGCACTCCGCCCGGCTCGGGAACGGGAAGGCCTCAGCAGCGCAGAGGGCCGACGCAGGCCTATGCGGTGACAACTGGAGCACCAGACACTGGCTGTCTGGGATGTGGGCAGCACCATCGGGAGGTCGACTGCCCACAGTTCATCAAACTGTCCGTAGGACATCGCCGCCGGAGGGCGAGAGAAGGGAGACGCTGCTACGGCTGTCTGGGGGGTCACCAGTACCGGGACTGCCCCAGGGCCACAGCGTGCCCCAGGTGTGGAGGACCACACCATACCCTTCTGTGTAATCGAAGGGACGGCTACCCACCGAGAGTGGAGCGCCCAACGGGCGGGGGCTCCAGAGCATCCCCACCTGGAAGTGGTAGGTCATCTGGTCGAGGTTCGCCAAGTGCTGCGTGCGCAGACAGGGCGAACGCCCCAACCCAGGTCGACCAGGAGGGGCCGACGACAGCCACCGGATTGGCTGCAGTCCGGACTTCAGCGGCCCAGGCGCCGCAGTTCCAGGTTATGAAGAGGCCACAATTACCGGCACGGGAGCCGGTGCAGGAGTCAAGGGCGAACCGGTTCTCGCCCCCGCTCCACGAATACCCGAGGCTGGAGTACCACCCCCCGTATCATCGGTACGGGAGGGCGGCGGGATATGCTCCGCCTCAAAGTACTCATATGTTGCGCACACCCTACTGGGCGGGGCCGCCCTCCCCCGCGGGCCAGTACAACGCGTGACTAGCTTGCCACAGTCACCATAAGGCAACAGAACTCCTTACCGTCCTGTTGCCAACTGCGGCGGTCCGCATTTGGTGCCCTCAGGAGGGCTACGTACGGATACGAGCCCTTTTGGATACAGGGGCGCAGGGCACACTGGTGTCAACTCGGGTTGCTAAGACACTGGGCCTACCCCGACACTCCGTAGTCACGGGAATGAGCGGAGTCGGAGGTAGTGAGGTACCAGGTGTTACTGAACGAACACACTTCGCATTCTCCGCAGATAAGGATACGAGATGGAGAATTTGGGCTTCGGCGACGGTGCTGGATACCGTCGTGGGCCGTCTCCCTTCTACGGAATCGCCAGCTGGAGCGACCTCTCTCGTAGCAGGCTTGAGACTGGCAGACCCCAATTTTCACGTCCCAGATCAAGTGGACATGATTTTGGGTACGGACGTGCTTGGTTGGATACTCAAGAGTGAGATACGTCGACTGGGATCGAGTTCTCTCATGGCCGTGTCCACGGCATTGGGTCACGCGGTGTTTGGACCGGTCTACACAGGTGAGCTGCCGGATGATGCTCATTCGTTCACAGGAGTATCTATTGCACGGGTAATGCAAAGGTTTTGGGAAGTCGAGGAACCTCCCATGGTGTCACGGCTGGATTCTGACCATGTGGAGTGCGAGAACTTCTATCAGGCACATACGGTTAGCCGCAGATGGGTGATCTGCCGGCTGATCGGGTACAATACACGAAGCCGTGGGTCGGGGTCGGCACGGATTTTGCGGGACCCTTTCTGATAAAGTCAGCCGCGGTCAAGAACAGGAAATTGACCAAGGCATACTTGTGTGTGTTTGTGTGCCTCGCGACCAAGGCGGTGCACTTGGAGGTGGTGTCGGGATTGACCACCGAGGCCTTCGTCGCGGCCCTGGATAGATTCGTTTCAAGGCGTGGAGTGCCGTCCTTGATTCGGTCGGACAACGGAACGAACTATCGGGGTGCTGCAAACTATCTGCGTGACGTCACTGAGTTCCTGGAACAACACAGTGACCAAATTGGGCAGGGCTGTGCCCAACGGGGCATAGAATGGCGGTTTTCGGTACCAGCCTGTCCGCACTGGGGCGGAATATTTGAGGCCGCAGTCAAATCGGCCAAGACACACTTACGGCGAGTAGTGGGGGAGACCACTCTTACGTTTGAAGAGTTGGCCACCATATTCTGTAAGGTGGAAGCCGCTTTGAACTCCCGTCCACTATGCCCAGTGCCTCAGGACCCAAATGATATTGACGTGTTGACACCGGGCCATTTCATAATCGGGCAGCCGGTAACTGCCCTCCCAGAGTATCCTTGGCGGGATCAAGGTACTTCTCGGCTATCGCGTTGGCAGATGCTGCAACAGATGAGTCAGGATTTCTGGAGGCGCTGGTCTGCCGAATATCTCCACTTGTTGCAGCAGCGAGTCAAATGGACGGATCATACTAACCCTCCGGTAGAGGGCGACATTGTTTTAATGAAGGAGCCTAATTTGGCCCCCCTGTGCTGGCGGCGAGGCCGCATTTTAAAGTTGATACCAGGCACGGACGGAATCCCTCGAGTTGCCGAGGTTTTGGTAGACGGATCAATTTTGACCCGTGCACTCACTTCATTGGCCCGCCTTCCATCAAACGACTAGTATGGTTTACTAGTGAAATGTCGGGATACATTTCAGGGCGGGGGATGTTTCGGATAAAACATTCATCAGACAAATATATATTCACGTTGAATTTACTCGATTCGGATAATCGACAAGTATTAGTTTTGGTACATCACTACCGGGTTTGGACGCGCGTGACGCCATGACAGTGCCAGTCTGTTTTAATCGCGCGGCCGCGGTTAGATGCATTCCTTTTTGATATTACCTGTGAAGTCTCGGGATAGACTATTCTAATACGATTCGCGTTAAATCTTCGGGAATAATTGCGCATTGATATCGCGAGTGAGGCCCGGTTGCCTAGTGGATAAAAGTTTAAAGCTTATTGACAATTGAACACTCGGTAGTGAAATAACCTGTGTGGAGACCCATCTTCTACCCTGACTTCGCGTGATACGCTGGACCGACACCGAATTAATAGGGGATGTGTAGGAATCTCATGAGAAGGGGCATAAACGGGTTTAATTAATTCGGATTAATAAGCAAGTCACGCCCAAGCGCGTAAGGTACTTTTCTTTTGTTTATTTTTAGTGTTCAGCCTAACTTTTCTACCACATTCACGCTTCCACTGCCAAATTTAAACATTCTGGTAGCAGAGTTGGCTGAAACAGTAAGTTTACTTGTGACTTTAGGATGCCTATGAATCCATTATTACCCTGTCCTGAGACGGGAGCCTCACTACCGTGTAGAATAGCGTATCGTGCCTAAAAAGCAATAACTGCGGGTAATGGACATGAAGTACCTCGCTGGGTATTTGAGGTGTCGCGGAAAGACCGCGTTTCGAGCAATCTTCATGTTCGTAACATAGCGGATAACCTTCAGAATAGATGGTTACAGAAACTCAGCAAATTTTGTTGGAAACAAGTTTCTGGCCATGCCGCATCTCCCGGGAAGGGGCATACCCAAAAAGGCTGGCTTTACTTCGCTGCGCAGGATGCGCGTGCTAATGGAATCACCTCTAAGGATGCCGGGCGAAGCGAAGTAGAAAGGTTGGACAGTGGACCCTGGGCTCCAAAGCGACCAGCTGAGGATGCAATTGGGAAACCGCTTATATGAATAAGAAAATGAAGGATTATACCGCACAAGGGAATTAATCATAAATATGTCAATTCCAGAGCAAGGACCGCCGTTTCGCGTGCTCGTCGGTGGAGCGCGGCTACAGCCCGGCGGAGGCGCGCGAGATCCGCGGGATCGCCTCCTTCCACCACCCCGGGGGGTTCGCATACGGGTACGTCATGTCAGCCTTTAGGGGACTAACTTATCTATCTAAGCAGGCCCGTAACTAATAAGTGATGATGAATATGTCTTATATCCAAAGCCATCACAATGGTTATCTGTCATATAGGTTTTCCTTGTGCATATTTTTTACCAGTTCTTTTTTATGTGAAAAAAAAACAAATAAAAAGCAATATTTTTGTTTACTCACTCGTTTTGCGCCTACTTATATCACGGTAATTCCCAGACTCCTTTATATGAGATTCTATACTGAGCCTCCTAGTATGTGATTTTATAAACGCAGATGCTAGCGACTGCGTGGATTTTGTATGACAAATGTTAGCGCCCGGTAACATCACGTGACAAATATCTCCCCACTACAGGTAAACCCCTCTTGGCAGTAGTAGTGTCGGGGTGAGTATGAGTGTAACGCTCTCTTCTCCTTGGGTTCGCCGAGCGGTGCAGACGTGTATTGTCCTCTAGTGATTTAACATGGCCTTTATTCGTATTTGATATGATATTGCTGTTGATAATTTTAATATGTGTTCAAATGTAACTGTAGATTAACATAGTTAGGCACGGACGAGGGATTGGTACGCTTCAGGCTGGATCCCAGTGATAGGAGCGGGGTTGGTGCTCCTATCTTTACCGTGATTAGTGCCAAAGCTTAGACACGATTGGGTAATTCGGTCCTAGCTAATACAAACCTGTACAGTACTGCGCCCTTGGGGGCCGTTCAAGTATTACGTACGCATTAGAGGGGGGTGAGGGGGTCTTTCATTTGCTCATTTCTGATGACATGGGGGCTGGGGAGATCTAGATGGTGATTACGTCAGCATTTATTATTTACTTTTTACACATATAGCTACCCACACATTGTCTATGCTTTAAAACGAAATGCGTTTTCAGGGATTCCTGCAAATAATGAATACATTTAGGTACAAGTTTAAAACTGAGTAGGGGGTACTCTATACCAAACCTCATTCCTTTTTTCTAGACTTATTGTATCAATGTTTACGTAAGCATGGGGGGGAGGGGTGAGGGCTTTGCTTACTTTTGCTGATGAGGGGGAGGGGTGGGTTAATAAATGCAAAAAATCTGCTTACGTAATACTTGAACGACCCCTTGGCAGAAAGTAAGGAAACTAAGAAATTCTATACAAAATCGCTAACGCGTCTGCATTTATAAAATATAAAACTAGGGTTACTTCTATCATCATCGCTGGTCAAATCGTACCACTACAGATTCCAGAATACTATACTAATACCAAAGACAAAAGTTCTGTGATTACTTTATGCTTAAATACTATTTTAGAGGAAATTTTCTGTATCTTGTACAATGTATTATTGTTTTGTGTTACAGGTACATCCGGATGACCCAGCTTATACACAATGACGGCAGTGCTAGCGATACGGTCATCGAGGTCAAATTGAGACACCCGGGTGTGAGGGATAGAAATCTGGTGAGTATTAACGTCTATCTCCCTTTTTGAAATGAAAACTTCTCTAGCGGCGTTGTGCACTTTTTGGGATAGGTAGGTAAAAAACCTTAAACTCGCGTCAGTACAAATTCGTTAGACGGAGGGGAGTAGACTTCCGAATATCCCCCTCTTTTTATTGCTTATTATGTTTAATATGCTTGCTGCTGTTTTCACTTCTGTCAGCACACGTTTTTTTAGTTCCGGTGTAAGTAAAAGAATATACTCAGCAGTGCTCTTAAAAAGATAAAAAAGCAAAATAGTTTCATTATTCACTCATGAATGGATGGCCTGCCTGTCAATTCTATAAATTTCAAACAACAACTCTCTTCTCACGTCGCTATCACTCACACTCGCATAAGGTTCAAAATGACAAGTGAGAAGTGAGTTTCGAAGTGACGGGGAAATTACCTTACTGAATGCCTATTGATTAAAGAATTTTGCCTACGATTCCAAATTCATTGCTGAATGCCACATCTTACGTCATCACATAAAAAATCTCACGTCTTATCTAGTTCATCTCGCTGACACGTTCGCATGGGTAGCGCTAGTATAGATTCGAATTATCAACCGAGTTTTTAGAATGCCAATCAAGAAACTCAGATTCACATTCGAAGTTTAAAATGAAATCTCACAGAATCGCACGGGGATGAATTTTCAATAAAGGTCTTATTTTAACAGACAATGAACCACAACTGGAACATCTTCGTGAACCCGGTGGGCGTGGACGCGGCGGTGAAGGTGACCAACACGCGCTGCGTGGCGGGCGGCTACCGCTGGAACCCCTACTTCACGCAGCTAGCTGATCCTCTTAATGTGGGCATCATTAGCATCATCATCACCATCTACAGCATTAACACTACCATCATCTTCACTATCATTATTATCCTTGTCATTATTGCTTAGAGAATTAAATCAAACTTTGGTTCAATTCTCAAATTCAAATATTCTTTATTGTTGAACATAAGTAATGAGGTCTATTGCAGCCTTGAATATACGTGTATTTCCTATAGGAAAGCTTATCTAAAAAGTATAAATTTCTTTTTTCTTAAATACTAAAGTTTTTATTTTTTTAGCACGACCTGTACAACCAAGAATGTGGCGCTGACAATCCTCTGCGTTGTGATGTCGGCGACCTAACTGCAAGATTAGGAACCATAAGTAAGTTCCTAACATTAAGTAACTTAGTTCTTATTTTAAAAAATTCTTAATTGTACTTCTTAACTTCATCTTTTCTTCGATTTTTATTGCAACACGCCCTTTTACGTCGTCCTTCTTTTCTAAAGTGGGCTTCACTTTCATTCACTCATCATTCCCATCACATGGGCAGAATGCCTGTTACCTTTCTTATCTTACATAAATATTAGTTAATCTTTCCGCAACATCTTCACCATAGATTAAAAAAAAATTGCCTGCTGTGCGCGATTCTAAATTCTATGATCTTCATAGAAAATGTACAATAGAGCTCGCACTGTTTCAGACATCGGTAGCGAGCGTCAGATGTTCGTGGACAGCAACTTTCCGCTGGAAGGCAAGGTGTCTGCGATGGGCCGCTCCATCGTCATCTTCGGCCCCGACCGCAGCTCGGAGCGGTTCGCGTGCGCCAACATCGAGCCTGATAAGGACATCATCAAGACGTTTAATATCAACAAGCCGCCTAGATTTGTTCTGTAAGTTCTGTAACCTTCTCTCTAACTTTATTCCGTAAACGTTCTAGTACCAAGTAATAATTTATCTTTTCAGGGTAAACTGATTTGATTTTTGATTCCACTCATTTAGTTTATTCAACTAGTATTCAATTATTATTTTCGTTAGTACTTACATTTTTTAGCTGTTTCCCGGATTCAGCTTAGGGTTCAACTATTTTCGTCAGCACTCTGCACATGTATCAGTCAATTTAAAACATTTGGATTGTTTGCAATTTTTTTTTCAGTGGTCAGTTCCTGGCAGAGATTCGTCGTGTGATGGGTGTCCCCGAGTGGATGGTGGGAGTGGATTCGAGAAGAACTCGGGCTTTACACTCGGGTTCTTGTCTACAAGTGCTACTGCACTTCAGCGGACCACAGGCAAACCGGCTTGAACTGGATTTCACCAAGTAAGTAAATTATTTGCGAGCTTTATAAGGCATTTGACCGAGTGAATGTTGTCACTACTTTAACAAAACGACATAATTTGATTTAATATTTACTTTTAACTATTAAATAAAAAAAATATTTAAGTAAGTTATAGAATTAACAATTAATTTGCATAATTAATAATCCAGACCATTCATAAAAAAGGGTATCCCAAAGGGCTGTACGTTAGTTTCTACATTATTTATTATTTATAAAACAATCTATATAAAGGTTTTTATGTATAGTTTATCACATACATTTCCTGTTAATTATTGCCGTTTTAAGCCAAATTTATTTCTCTATTTATAGGTTGCTAGCATCCGGTCGCCTAGATTCACCCAGTATCTTCATCCCCGGGTTTGTGGACACAAAGCGCAAGAAGACCACCTCGTACAGACAGTGTGGGGTCAACGATCCAAACGAAACGAAAAGTAAGTAAATATAGGAAACAAAGGTGGATTTATCTCATGAAAAAATTATCTTCCCATCAATCGAAAGTAAAACCTAAAAAACAGTTGTACATTGAAACTTGAATTCTTCTTTATGAGGATACAAAATGGAATATGTATGGCATTGATTCACATTGCATTTGTTCTTAAATTCCTGGTTTATTAAAATGATTTTTTATATTTATTCCATTGATTATTCTTAATTTATTCTTAATTTACGTTACCCTATACTAAACCTCTTTTATTCAATATTATTTTTATTTTTATGATGATTTGCAATCAACAAATTAATGCTCATGCGATTTTATTTTTATTTCAGAGACTTCATTCTTCTCCCGATCTCTAAATCCATCTTCAAGTGGACGTGTTTCAGCTTCTGGGATCTTACTGGTATTAATATGTGTAGTTGCTTCAATATTATCTCGACAGTATTAAGTATCAAGGCTAAACGACGTACTGAAATTATCTGACACAATTGTAGAAATTGTAAATAAATTTTGATTTACGTATTTGTTACATAGACGAATTTATGGTATCAAATAAAAAAACAGAAACATGTACTTTATATAGTTGTCTTATGAATAATGGAGAAGACTTAAACTTGAGTAACGTTCTCAGCTATATTTCATCTTATTTTAGAATTGTGACTTGAATGTATTCATAATCAACCATTTAATGATATTTTATGACAATGATACTTTAAGACTGATTACTGGCTACGTGAGAAATGTATAGTTTAGCATTTTTAGGTAAACAATAAACACTCATTCCATTTAGGCGCTGTTATTATACCAAATGTACAATAAATTATGTTTGTTATATTATACTGCATGTTTTATTTGATTTCCACTGTCTTTTTTACAGCAAGCTGTAAATCTTTAGCCTGTTTCCTTCGACTGTTATCTCTTGGACCTCTATTTCTTCCTTTATTTGATTTATCTGTTTAATTTGTTTATTTAACTTTTGCACATATAATATTACAGTATCGCACAATAGACGGACGTGTTGTTTCTAACTAGTTCAAGTATCAATATAAATAAGACTTCACTATGATATGTATTTTTTTATTTTGAACATCAGGTCTTAAACATTAACCATTAATCAAACATACTTAAAACAATAGATTATCTACATATTTTACTTTACATAATATATGATTCTCTTTATTTTTTACTTAATGTCTATGAGTATTTACATCAAAACCATACATGCCACGCTACGAAATTCTGCAATTTGGCTTATTGGCTTTAGATATCATATAACTAACTAACTTACAAAGATGGCGATAATGAGGATAACAATGACATCGTATTAAAAATAACTTGGAATCCTGTTCAAAAAGGCTTCATCCAGGGTTAAGTCATTAATAAGTTATTAAATTGAATGTAACGATGGAAAGGTAAATAAATAAATCTTTATATAATGTGTCCATTTTAAAATCAAACTATTGTTATCACACGTAAAATGCTGGTATGACTATAAATATCGAAATTCACTCACTAACAGACGATGCGACAACAGAATTACTCATTGACAGTGATGGTGAGCTGCTTGCTGCGGCTGTTTTCAAACCGGTCCATGGTCTTGATGTCCATGATCATAGACACGGAGATGCCGAGCCCGATCAACATGATGAAAGAGACCATAAGGCCAGACCTGGAAACAACGACAAAAATTGTGGAACAACAGCTTTTTAACACGTTTTTTACTAATGCACCTTTCACCATGGGTAGGGAATATCTTTATAATCTTAGGACTCCTAATTTGACCAGGATTAAAACCGGGTGCCCTGTCTTCAACTTAAGAATAGACCATTTTTTCTTTTCCAGTTTAGTGGGCGATTCTACCAATAACAGCATTCCCTACAAGAGCTGACGTTGTCTAACGACAGCTGCATTACTTACTGCCATATATTATGTCTCACATGTCATCTTTGGAGGAAA
Organism: Apomyelois bistriatella; assembly: GCA_947044815.1. NCBI lineage: Eukaryota > Metazoa > Arthropoda > Insecta > Lepidoptera > Pyralidae > Apomyelois > Apomyelois bistriatella. The sequence continues at coordinate 290,139 of OX345712.1, forward strand.
ATTAGACATACGCCTAAAATTTTGCTTACAGTGTACTCACGCGGAACACTATTGCTTTTAAAAGTAAATGATTTATTCAATGACTGCAGCTGTAACGAGTACGTTTCCATTTTGTTGTTGCAAGGGGCCGTAGACTACGGTAACCACTTTCCATCAGTAGGTCGTGCCTTGTACAACAAGCAATTACTGGTGCTGGGGGATCCTGGTGGACGACATGCTAGTTACACATGACTTACCAAATTGGTACAGTTGTGAATCCAATACAGTCAAAGGAGTCATCGAATTCGTGAGTGCTATCCATATATGGCTGCATCTGAAAAAAAAAATGCCTTATCGACTTGGAGGTACAAGAACTTCCATACATCCGGGATCTATGCTTATGTGCCAACTCTTTTCTGAAAGTAGGTATATATCTTTGGAGCTGTCGCCATTTGCTTATCCAAATATATAATTAAAAAAAACTGAATGAAATGAATTAGTAGCCATTTTACCACTATCGAGCTACCAATAAGGGAGATAAGGGAGGATGTGGAAAAATGCGATACTCTTCTTTCAATGCCATTTTCAGTTAAGATCGGCTATCCTCAATGTGTTCTACCCTTGGAACACTTTTTGACTCCACTGGTAGAGGATTTTTTCTTCGTCCAGCCTCCTTCTCCCTTGAATCTTGTCAGTTTAAGGAGCTCATATTTGTTAAGCATTATGTGTTCAATGTGATCAAATTCTGCTGTTTTCTGGCAGGAATATATTTGAGAATTTATAATAATAGTTCTTCTGCTTCCATCACCATTCACCTACCCTAACCCTAAGATTGACTGGAAGAGATTGCATTAACGATCTAGCCTTTGTAACTAAACTAGTTCAAAAAAATAATGTATACATTTGTTTGGTGTAATAAAGAGTTTTTATATTCTTTTCTTTTCTATTCATTTCAGCCTTTGGTACTTTAACATCAGAAGAGGCTAAAGAGAAACAACGTTTGATAAGCCCATTTTAACTAAAATATGTTTTGGCTCTTTCTCTCTTACCTGACACTTCATGGGAAAAAACAAGACGAAACACATTTAATTAAATAAGGCTTAACAAACGTTTCTTAATACGGGGGTAAGACTTTAAGGGCTGAAAACGGAATTTCACAAAAAGTGGTTGATAAAATGGGTAGGAAACGGTAAGAGCCAGTTCGGTGCAATAAAGAGCTTTTATATTGTATTCTACTACTTACTTTAACATCAGAAAGAGTAAGAGTAGCCTCATCAGAACTGTAGACCAGGGGCAACGAGCAGTGGTAGGACTTGCCCAGCACGGCGGTGGGCGCGTCGGGCGGCGCGGGCGCCTTGAGGCTGATGCCGGTGCTCTCCAGCCCGAACTTCACGTCCACGCCCACGGCCGTCCACCAGCCGGCTGCTTCTTTGAAGCTGAACTCGAGGGTCACCTGGAAATGGCGATTTTCCATCAAAGTTCTTGATTGTTACTGGTTTGTACCGTGTTTAAGACAATTTAGGTGCGATTTTTTAGATTACGTAATGGTTTACGTCAGAGCGAACATTGCTATGGACTTACTGGTTGAAATATTCAAAGTTCCTTATCTCTACTGGAAACACATATGTGGACACAATCCTCAGCATTGAGGCATTAGAAACGGGAGAGGGGGCCGATGAAAAAGAAAATACCACTTATAGCCATAGAATTAGGAAATTGCGCGCCCAGGCAACTTTTTTTTAAATCTATGCCTAGTTTAGTTTTAGTTGATTTAAGAAATAAAGATTTTTTAAAAGTTACCTTGTCCCTAGAGTCTCCATCAGCGAATCTCACAACCAGATTGGTGTACAGCCTTGTGGGTTTCACTGTGGCAACTCCCACTGGGGTGTCAAACACCATAACCGTGCCATTCTTCCATCGCAATTCTGGCCATGATGAGGAGTACAGTAAGGCATTTTTGCCTGGTTGACCTGAAAGCAAATATTGGTTCTTCGAAATACTTCATCTTCTTCTTTTCTTCGTTTTATTCTTCGTAATACTTATATAAAATCTTATGACATTGATATGATTATTAAAGATGAAAAATTTTGCTGGTTTCTTTAGGCTGATCCAAGGAGTCTAATCTAAGCTGGTGATGCACGGGAGAGTTGACCTGTTTTTACCGAGGAGATTAACATCTAAAATATAGACTAGGACTAGACTATCACTTTTCTATCTTTTTCTTTTTTTCTCTCACTGGAAAACTTCAATTCGAAGATGGTACCCCATTATGATGAGACTATCACATCTTATCAGTAAGTTTTCGAAAGAGCAGGGATCCAAGGCAATGTCAGTGATCTTAATTAACTAATTCAACTTTGCGACTTCAATGTCGGAGATTTCACCAACAATATTATGAAATATACTCAATTCCTCAAATAGACAAGAATTTTAAGTCAGCCCATTTCAAAATGTCTCGCGAGGCTCCCGTAGGCTAGAGCCCAACATAGCCTGTGACTAGCTGTGCTTCATAATAAGGAAGCTAGCATAACCCGTACCAGTAGCATTGTATAGCGCGAATGGAGAGAGAGATTTCGCTGGCCTGTCATCTTCAGTGGTCGGCGATTGGCTGGAGCTCTCTGTGACTTGTCGCTTCACCCGCGACCACGTCTCCTGATACGGCTGGCTGTGTGATACAGAGTTCCCTGAGGAGATAAAAGATGACACATAAAGAAAGACTAAAGGAATGTACGTTCCTGAAGATATTATGCGCATTAAAGTAAAAACAACAACATAATAATTAAAAATAGTTTAAAAACTAAAAAAACACGCTTTTAGCTCGCATAAAAATTACAAAACGCCATGGAGGTCCGCCATATTGGATTTATGTCACGTGACTATTTTTCGTATTCCCGACAGAAAACCCTTTCATTTTATACCCATATCATAGGGGTGGATTTCAAACCAGTCCGCCATTTTGGGGAGGCCGCCATATTGGATTTGTAATGACGTTTCTTAGCTAGTCATGTATTGTGTAGCGTGTGCAAAATTTCACCCTAATCGAAGACCGGGAAGTGGGTCAAATTAAGATTCCGGGTTTTCTTACATACATAGGTAGTTACAATCACAAGCGAAGCTAAGAAAAGCGTGTTAATAAAAAGGACACACTATAAACAAAAAGAAAAAAATGTTCTCTGTCTTAGTTTATAGAAATAGAGGTCAATTAATTGGGCGACCGAGCTTCTCTTGTTTTATGCAGAAAATCTTTTTGCGTGAAAATGAATTTTCCCTGACATGGAACCTAGCTAGATTATCTTTTTAACCGACTTCAAAAAAGGAGGAGGTTTTCAATTCGTCGGAATGTTTTATCGACTATGTAAGAACTTACGTTTAAAATTTCAAAGAAATCGTTAGAGCCGTTTTCAGGATATTATAAATAGCTACCTGGCAGCCTAGCAAAGCAAATAACTTCAACAACATTGCTATAAATATTTCATAAGGCGTGTCACTACCAATTTCAAGTTCTCTATAATTAAATAGGCAATATACATGGATTTTACCCAATATTCCTAGCACCCGCCCTGGCCCGTAGATATCCTGGAGACGAGCGAACGTCTCCGTCATCTGAGCATCCCGCTCCGACCAGGGACCCTGCAGCGTCAGCACCTGGAACGAACGAGATATTGATATATTATAAATGCGAAAGTGAGTTTGTACATTTGTTTGTTTGTAACCTCCTCACACCATATCTACTAAACCAATCATCCTGAAATTTTGAATACACAAAGCTAGGAGTATTTAGAAGGACACCTTTCATCCCGGGAAAAAGCACTGTTCCCGAGGAAAATTATTAAAACCACTAGATATTGTTATAAATTTGAATGTTCGTTTCAAATTTATAATAATACTGGTTTTATATCCAGGAATTCCCACGGGAGCTGAACCCCGGGCAACAGTTAGTAATGAAATATTTTGCATAATATTTATTTTTATTTTATTTTTTGGTTTTAGTAACTACACTTTTTACCGAACGAGAAAATGACAATATCATCATAAGCACAATTTCTTTTAATTTTTTTTCATAAGATTTGAGTTGAATAAATATTCTGATTGTTTATAAGCTAATATGATCTCCGGCTTACGATTTGAACTAATCCCATCTTTTAATCAGGTACTTATCTACGTTTCTAGCTAGATTTCGTAACAGGCTTTACATTAATCCCCCATTTATTTTTAAAACACATTTTTTTTCAAACCAATTCTAAAAAGTTTCAAATATGTATCACTGCTTTTATTTGCTACATTTCTATTTTCGATTATGTCTAGACAAATCTATATAGGTAGATGTATTTGGATATATTGTCTATGCTTTTGGAATTCATTCTAGATTTGCTATAAGCATCGACGTATATTCGATTTATAAAAAATATATTATAATTAATTTGAAATTCTAGACTCTACTTTCTCCAAATTCAAATTTAAATAAAAAACTTAATACCTACCTTAAGCTTGGCTGGGAGAAATTGCTTTAGCGATAAGCCCGCCTTAGTTATCATAAGTGACTTTATATAATTTATAAGCTGTTATTCAATCATTTATTTGTATATGAGTATCAATTCATTAATTCAAACTGGAATGCAAACAGAATAATGAAAAATAATTCCTCACCTGAGTCTCATTGCTAATATAATCGGGGTGAACATCCAAGAAATCCTGAGGGAGCACCAGCATAGTCTGACCTTCCAGCATCCTTCTCAACCTTGGGAAATACCCACTGGACAGGGGCACTGAATCCTGGTTATTAAACACCACGATCGCTGCTGGTTCCTCATACACCTTCAAAAGATCATCTTGGTCCAGAGAGTTCAACGCTGGCCTTTTGTATTTCTCCAAAGATTTTGGTCCAAAAAACAGGAATGGTCCTTCTAAATTTGCTTGCACTTTGTAGAAACAGTAAAAAAGTAGAATCAAATGCATTTTGGACAACATTTCGGCGATTTTTGGTTTTAAATGAGGGAGTGTATTGATTTGTGCCGCGCATGCGTGGCCGCTCTTACTTATCCGTTCCGTAAAACGCGATGCCACAGTTATTTTCCCTTTATAAGACATGATATTATTTTTATAACAACACGCCTGCCTGACGTCAACTTCCTTGGGAATTGTTGATGAAACCAGATCGACTCTGTTATCCCTTAGTCACATTTTACGAAACCCCACGGAAAGAGGGCAGTGGACTATCCTAAACTGGAGACCATACTGCCTAATTTCGAATGTTAAAAAGGTGCTTTTAGGGTCGGCAACGCACGCAAGACACTTGTCTCAAAGGTATTGCAGACTATGGTAACTGCTTTCTATCAGGTAGGCCGTAGGACTGTTTGTTTGTATAATTATAGATGAGGACTTTTGTGATTTGACGACCTCCGTGGCGTAATGGTTAACATGCCTGACCGCTCAGGAGGTCTCGGGTTCCATCCCCTGACAAAAATGGATCTTTTTGCAATTGACCTGTCTCTTGGATGTTTATCTAAATATGTATTTGATATAAAATAAAATTTCGTTAAGACAGGTATTGCATAATACAAGTCCCGAACTTTGGGGCTAACTCAGTCTGTGCGATGTGTCCCTATATATTTATTATTTATTTCTTTAGATATTATAGGTTTTGATTACAAATTTATTTCATTTAAATAATTAAGTACCTAGGTTTATAGACAAAACAGTCTAGTTTATTCAATCTAAGTCTAGTCTGAAGAGAAAATCCGTCAAATACCAACGTCTGGAGAGATTAATGACTATCTGTGTAATAACTATTGGATTGTGGGTCATTGGGCCCGAGCTGGTCCGAATAGCTTCATTGGTTTTATTGGGGCGGGTTTCATTTCAAGCTTTTATTTAGTTTCACTTATTCCAATGTAATAGGCTTTGAAAGCATTTTCGCCTGCCATCTTTTATTACAATTTATGAGAAGTCGGTAAATCTCTTCTTAGGGTTCCGTAAATTAAAAAATCACTGTTTAAAATACTAAATCTCAGTTGCCGTTTTTCCGAATATCTTTAAAAAAAACTAAAAGTTGGTAGACACAAAAAATATTAATAACAAATGATGGTTGTACTAATAAATTAATGGACGACGAATGAAATAACGAATAAATACATACTTCCATACTAATTTTATAATTGTAAGAAAGTCTGTCTGTCTGTTACGCTTTCCAGCTAAAACGCCTAACCGATTTTGATAAAATGGTATGGATATGGTTTAAGACCGGGGATCTAACATAGGCTACTTTTAGATAAGATATAAGTAACCGACTCCCCACTCGGGCGAAGCCGCGGGCTATAGCTAGTCTAACTTATCATTAGATAGGTACTAATCTTACGATTAAGACAAAGTCGTTAATATTATCGGCTTTTCTGCGACGTGATGACACTAATAAATATCAATATAATGTAAAATCTCATACGGCCCACATACGTGCGCCGGCGGCGTTCGCTTTCTATGCGAATTCCTCCAGCGAAGTTCACATTGGACAAGCTGACTGGCTCAAAGTTTTAGTTATCACAAGGTACAATGCTATAACAGATTTTCTGATCAGCATGGTTAACTGGTAGATAATGCCATATTGCATTCAGCCTTTCAATTGTACATAAAAAAAGTATTTAGTACAAAAAAGAATAATGTCAACATACACGGTTGTAAAATTCTTCTTGGTTAATAATTAAATTATAATAATTAAATAATTCTATCCATCCTGGGATAAGTCCGCCATTGTCTTCTTTTTTTAATAATGTTCCTTTTACTATGTATTTTAAAGCAATAAAGATATTACAAACAAACAAACAAACAAAAAGATTAAAAATATATAATTATATAATGTTGACATCGGATTGATACAATACAAAACTATGCGTACAACTAGGTAATGAAAATTATTATGAAAAAAAAAGCATGATAATGATAAGTTCAAGACTCGCGCTCAATGTGAAGTTTTACAACACGGAGAGGCGCCGGGTCAGTCTTTCAGAAATTATTCACTGATAGTGTTGGATCCTTATTAGTAGTGATGGGATGGGAGCGTCCGCAGACTTTCGATCTCGTCGGCGTTTTGGATTGGGGCTAATATTATGTGACGTCGCGCATTCTCCTACGGCGGTCCTTCCTCGCTGCCCCGCACCGCATCACCCCCGACGGCCATATATAAGGCTGCGCGCGTCTACTAGAAGACCTCTTTCGGCTGACCTCACCATCTCAAGTTAAGTGGCTGGCTATTTCATAGCGGCTGCCTGACTGGATTTCGTGCCTACTTTGATCTCACGACCCCTATAATCTCTCATTAACGGTTATCTTTAAGAGTCTAACCTTTTGTAAAGTACAAATAATAAATATTGTGCGATTCGCTGAAACCTGGATTTATCTTCTCTCCTCACACATACCTTAAGTAATTAGTAAATTCCACCTACGTTATACTGGCGCCCATCAAAAAAAAAGGCTAGGCACGAGGTCTGGTGAGTGTAAGCCCTAATTTACTGTGTTTCTTTTTCTGTGTTTTTTTTCCCAGTTCAAAAGGTGCGTAATTGTTTTTTTTACTTAGTGGAAGTGCCTTCCGTAATTAAATTATCCTGAGCACGCGCATGTACGGACTCGCCACGCGTATCGGGTGTGGTCTATGTGCATTTTATGCTGTGGCTATAATAATTTTTTTTTTTGCTATACCTACCTACTGTAATAGGCTTTCGGCTGCTATTGTTATCTTACTAAAGCTATTCTAGATTAATTTCTTACTGCACCTTTTGAACGGTATTCTTAACTTTGTATTTTTTTTCTCGTGTGGGTGATTACTCTTGCGCCGTTTGGTTGGTTATAATGCCGTATACTATTAAATTTTCCTTATTAAATAAAGCTGAACTTGAGTATGAAATCCAAATACGTAACGGCAATATTTCTAAAACCACAACGGTAGAGGAATTACGTAAACAGATTTTAAAACTTTCGTCCGATTCTCCTTCTGAGGATATCCTAACGTCCGTCTTTTCTCCCGATGAGGATATAGCCGCGGTTAGTAACTCCCTGCTCCGTGTTTCCAATAACGTCAAAGTATTACAGTCTAAATTTGAGAAAAATCTATTTTCTAGAACTAATTCTATTCTTAACCATGTTTTTTATAGGCTATCTCGTATTGATGTTGCTTCATTAGTCGATAAAAACCCACTTAACCTAGTATGGAACGACTTTCACGCAAATCATAAAACCCTATCACTATTGTCTCAACCGATGTCTTCGCGCGGGGTCGAGCCACAGAACATTCCCGAACCTTCTTCTGAGTCAATTCTTTGCGATCGTAAATTGTTTGCGGAATTAAATAAATTTAAATTTAATGGTAAAACTTGTGTGCGTTCATTCATTCAGAGAGTAAATGAATTTATGTCGAGTAGGAATATACCTGAAACTAAAATACTTTCTTTTGCTTTTGAAATATTTTCACATGATGCGTTGCATTGGTACCGTGCGATTAAAGATAGTGTTGGATCTTGGTTCGATCTTTGTCGTTTACTTAAACGTGATTTTAGTCCGCATAATTATGACTATAAACTCACATCGGAAATAAGGCTTCGTACACAGGGGGAAAAGGAGAACATAACCTTATACATCGCTAAAATGCAAGGATTATTTTCTCTTTTAGACGTACCTATGAACGAGTCTTCCAAACTAGAAATTCTATTAAATAACATTCGGCCTTGCTATACAAATGCTCTTCTAACAGCTGATGTTGTGGATATTTCTTCCTTGGTTAGCGTCTGTAGGGACTTTGAAAAATATGACAGTCGTAGCCGAGAATTTTCTGAACCACCCAAGGTTACTTCCAATACTTTGGCTCCCGAATTGGCTTACACTACTTCAAATAAAACTTTCAATAAAAATTATAATTTTTATAAAAATAATAACTACCCACAAAATTTTTATAAAAATTATAACACCAAACCATCACCTACTAACGAAGTCGAATTGGAACAACAAGTTTGTGCTATTGAAAATGCTTCGATTCGTAATAATTCTAAACAATATTGCCCGAGATGTCGTACGGATTCGCATTCTTTAGGTACTTGTCGGCAACCTCGTTATCTCATCTGTTTTAAATGTGGTTCTAAGGGCTTTAAGTCCACTAATTGTCCTAAATGTAATAAAATAAATAATAGTCAACTTCAAAAAAACTAGTAAAGGCCGATCAAGGGAAATCTATGATTAATAAAACTAAAACAAATAAAACTGAGTGGCATAATTGGCTACATTATGTTGCCAATTTTTTTAATACAAAAAAACTCTCCTCGATCGGCAGTACAAACAATTATACTCCTTATATTCCTGTCACATTGAACGGTAAAAATACTATTGGTTTGCTCGATTCTGGTTCTTGCTTAACCATTCTGGGTAATAATTCCCATAATCTCTTCTTAAAAGGTTTAAAACTCGATACTTCGAAACCTTTAGAATTTATCACTGCTGGCGGCGATAAATATTCGTCGCTCGGCTCAGTGCTTCTTCCTTTTGTATTCCAGAATAAATCTATTTCTCTGGTTACTCATATTGTACCAGGAATAAAAATTTCTTTGATCCTGGGTATGGACTTCTGGAAGGGTTTCGGTTTGTTTCCGGACCACATAGTGACGGTTTCGCCACCGAGTAAACTTGGTACTAGTGTCGCGGAATTACAATCCGGCGCCGCTAGTAAATTGGTTTCTTTTGATAGTCTGACAGAAGATCAGAGGGCTGTCGCTAACAATATTATTTCTCAATTTACCGATATTTCCTATCAGAAAAGGGGTCTTGGTCGTACTTCGCTCATTACTCATTCGATCGATACGGGTGACAGTCCTCCAATTCGTCAGCGTTACTATAGGATGTCCCCCGAAAAACAGCGTATTTTGATAGAACATGTCGATGAAATGCTTAAGGAGGATGTAATTGAGCCTTCGGAAAGTCCTTGGTCTAATCCCATAATACTTACTCCTAAAAAAAATGGCGAATTGCGTTTTTGTTTGGACAGTCGCAAATTAAATTCAGTAACAAAAAAAGATGCCTATAAATTGCCATATATTTCTGAGATTTTGGATAATTTAAGGGATGCTAAATACCTATCTAGCTTGGACATTTCAAAATGTTTTTGGCAGACTTTAATAAAAAAAGAGGACCGTTGCAAGACTGCTTTTTATGTTCCTTCTCGTGGTACATTCCAGTTCAAGTCTATGCCCTTTGGTTTAACAAATGCACCTGCGACTCAGCAGCGTTTAGCTGATATTTTATTTTACGGTCCAGAGTTCGAAAATAAAGTTTTTTGCTTCGTAGATGACATAATTTGCATTTCTAATTCATTTAGTAACCATATTTCACTTTTAACAAAAATATTAAACAAATTAAAGCAGGCAAACTTAACTATTAATCTTGATAAATGTAACTTCTTTAGAAATAAACTTAAGTACTTGGGCTATATAGTGGATTCAGACGGTCTTCACGCCGATCCCGATAAGGTTAATTCAATCACGAATTACCCTGTACCGACTAACAAAAAAGAGGTTCGTCGTTTTCTTGGCGCGGCGTCATGGTATAGAAGGTTTATACCTAACTTTAGTTCCTTAGCGGCGCCCCTTAATAAACTAACTTCTAACAGCAAAAAGTCGCCAGCGTTTTCTTGGTCTCAGGAGGCGGATTTGGCCTTTACTAAATTAAAGAGCTGTTTAGCTTCCTCTTCGGTGTTGTCTTGTCCAGATTACACCCAACCTTTTGAAATACACGCTGATAGCAGTGACTTTGGTATAGGGGCAGTTCTTTGCCAGATATTAAATGGGGAGGAAAGAGTCATAGCCTTCTACAGTAAATCCCTATCGGATCAAGAACGTAACTATAGTGCTACTGAGCGCGAGGCGCTTGCCGTTCTATCTGCTATCGAACACTGGCGTTGTTACGTAGAAAATGGGCTAAAATTCGTGGTGTATACGGATCACGCCGCGCTTAAGTGGTTCCTCACTCTTAATAATCCTACTGGCCGACTGGCCAGATGGGGTGTTCGTCTATCTGCTTATAACTTCGAAATAAGGCATCGTCGGGGTTCTGATAACTTAGTCCCAGATTTTCTTTCCCGTAATCCTAATATTATGTCCACAACATTTAACGTAAACTCTAATATAACAGCTATTTCCACTAACGATCCTTGGTACTTGAATATTTTTAATGGCTGTACAAAATCTCCCACTTCTTATATAGACTATCAAATAATAAATAACAAACTATATCGTTTCAAAAAAAGTCTTAATCCTTTAACTAGAGAGTTTCAATGGAAAGAAGTTGTTCCGGCCGAGCAAAGATCACAGATAATAAAACAAAACCATTCTTTGCCCACTGCTGGTCACCTCGGTATATTCAAAACCTTTAAGCGTCTATCTCTTACCTATTATTGGCCAGGCATGTACTCGGATGTTGTTAGCGCGGTTAATTCGTGTGATGAATGTATCGCTCATAAACATCAAAATCACTCAACTCTGGGTCTTATGGGTGGACCTAAGTCTTGTTCTAAACCATTTCAGGTCATAAGTATCGATTTGATAGGTCCATTACCCCCTACTAGAAAACAAAATAATTTTATTTTTGTGGTCTGTTGTTGTTTTTCTAAGTATTGTTTGCTATTCCCTATAAAACGAGCCACAGCTGAAGTAATAACAAAAATCCTCGAAGAAAATGTTTTCTTAGTACATGGCATTCCTTCAACTGTCATACTAGATAACGGTAAGCAATTTATTAGTACACAATTTAAAAACTTAATATCCAAATATAAAATTCCCAATTTACACTACACTCCATTTTATACGCCCCATGTTAACACCGTAGAACGATATAATAAAACTATAACTACAGCTATTTCCACATTTATTGATAAAGACCACAGGGTGTGGGACACAATAATACCTCAAATACAATTTGCAATGAATTGTGCCGTTAACGAAGTAACCGGTTTCACACCATCATTTCTTGTTTACGGTCGTGAACTGATAACGTGCGGTTCTCGATATGTTGTGTCAGATCAGAATATGGTACATGAGCCTATAGATTGTTATGCTGAATCGCTTGGTCATTTATCTAATATCTTCGAGAAAGTACAGGCGGCTCTTTTGTCTGCTCATCAACGTAATTGTCATTCGTATAATCTTCGCCGTAAGCCGGCAGAATTTAATGTTGGTGATGTTGTTTGGAGGCGAACATTCTATCTAAGTGATAAGGATAAATATTTCTCAAAAAAATTAGCACCTAAATTTATTAAATGTAAAATCGTAGCAAAAAAATCTCCCTTAGTATATAAACTTTCAGATATGTCGGGTAAGCCGCTGGGCGAATGGCATATCAAAGACATTAAACTAATCAACTATAAACAATAATTATAACTAAAAATAATTCAATCTTCTTAAATAGTTACAAAAACCTCGTACGTTCAGCCGTACATTATAGTTTGTATGAATTGTTGTGCTGTTGACTGTACTCGAGTCTAGTTCCTGCGTTCGATTAATATTGTAGTAGTGTCACCTGTTTGTGTTGCGATCATGTTATGTAACTAGGTACTTAACATTCCTTTGTTCTCTGCTAGACTGCTCGCGCACCGGTGGCGCTGTCTGCGCTTATTTTGTTTTATGTAGTTATGCATTAATACATCAATCCTTATTAATACCAATTTTTTTTGCAAATTACTTTAACCTGTTCGGCTCGATTCTGTTCGCTGGCTAGTACCGTATCCTCCTGTTAGTTAGCCACCTACATGCACTTATTAGTATATATACTATACTGGAACTTCTCCCATTTCAGGGTTCCGGGCAGCCGTCTACCAGCTGCCCACCAGCGCCGGCCAGCCGTCTACCAGCTGCCCACCAGCGCCGGCCAGCCGTCTACCAGCTGCCTGCCAGCGCCGGTCAGCTGTCTGCTCCAGCACCATCTACTGACGGCGAGCAGTCGAATTTCCCGGCTAAGGGAAATTCTGGTCTAACGGGGGGGGTGTGTGACGTCGCGCATTCTCCTACGGCGGTCCTTCCTCGCTGCCCCGCACCGCATCACCCCCGACGGCCATATATAAGGCTGCGCGCGTCTACTAGAAGACCTCTTTCGGCTGACCTCACCATCTCAAGTTAAGTGGCTGGCTATTTCATAGCGGCTGCCTGACTGGATTTCGTGCCTACTTTGATCTCACGACCCCTATAATCTCTCATTAACGGTTATCTTTAAGAGTCTAACCTTTTGTAAAGTACAAATAATAAATATTGTGCGATTCGCTGAAACCTGGATTTATCTTCTCTCCTCACACATACCTTAAGTAATTAGTAAATTCCACCTACGTTATAATTATAATTAATTTAGTTTGTGAATATATTTTTTAAAAGCTATTTGTATCCCACTGCGGAGCAAAAGCATCCTTTGTTTTTGCTTCTTTTTAATCCCAATAAGTCCACATTCTATTTCTCAACAGATGTAGAGAAGAGAGCATCTAGGCTGAAGTGGAATTGAGCGGGTCACTTATGCTCCATGACTTTGTTCGCGACCGCGGAGGTCCATTACGCACCTACGCGCCAATTAACCAAGCACTGCCACTACTCAACTCTCTGTTTACTCAACTCCCTCAAGTACACTATATTTTACAATATTTTATGTTCATTTATATTCTTTTAATTGTGCATGTTATTCTTTGTCAAATACTACCTAATTATGGTACCTACCTCACTACACGATTTGGGAAACTGAACTGTCAAATCGACAACACAGCGGCGTATTAAGTTACTTAACATAATCATTATTTTCACCCCTTCAATTCGAAATTTTCAACTTTGCTGCCCCAAAAAGTGGACCAAAGTAAGTCTTTTCCGATAGGGTTTTTTAGCGGGCAATAATGAGTTTCAAATTTGGAACAAAACAATACGGTCATGCCGAGTGCACATATTATGAAAAATAAAACACTGGCTGGTAAGAATAAACGCAATCATCGGATGAAATAAATTTCTCAAAGAGCGAAATGAAAAGTAGAGTGTATCAATCGGGCCCAAACAATTTTTGGTTCGGGCGATGTACTTTGAATCCCTCTCTCCGTTCAGGATTCTAATAAAGAATTTTACACTAGAATCCTTCACTCCGCTCTGGATTCAAAAATCGCTCACGCCGTAAAAATATTATTTTGCTCCCTTGTGATACAATCTACTATTTGTGTAGGTGACAAGGTCAATCAACCATATACACCCTGGTGTTGGTGTCTTGGGAACTGCCCCTCGGGAACTCTTTAATGACAAGTAGATTAACAACGGCTCAACGTGCCTTCCGAAGCACGGAATCATCTTTATTGTCAGACAATCAGGTGATACACGCCTGCAATGTCCTAACCAAACTGGAAACAACTAAACAAAGTATGCTTCCAGTGGGAGTCGAATGCACGACCCTCGGGTCTACGGGCAAACGCCTTAACCACTTGACCCTGGAGGCAGTTAAGTTACTGATTAATCCAACTACATGAAATTGGACCTTAGTTACAGAATTAGTTATAGTTGAGTTATAGTATCACAGCGATTCAAAGTACAGATGCGGGGGGGTTACTACCGTCTCTTTAAACCATGCAAGATCCAGTGAGTAAGGGAGATGTCGCCTTACATCATGTATTGCGCTCTCGCTTACTCACTGAATCTGCATGGTTTTAAGAGACGGTAATAACCCCCGCGGTATATGTTATACTAGTATTAGTACCTAAAAGTTCTCACGTCATATTTCTTGACCCTAACCTAGTGATGTCTTAAAAGAAATGTAATTATCTTTGTAATTTCCGTATCATTAATTTTATTAAAATGTCTATTAGTCATCAGAACTAACAAAAGACATCAACATGCCATCTTTGTGAAATAAAATTGGTCATTTTTTTTATTTTCTCTTTCATTTCTGTTTTCCATTTCTAGAAGTACTTTTTTAGTCATTATTATCCGAGCATGTTTCTCAGTTGCATCTTAAGCTTACGCTTCAGAGCCCTGGGTCCGGTTTAATAATGGCCTTAAATTTGGCAATACTGGTAATTACGAGTACAATGGACGACGAAACGACTAGCGTCTGACCTCCGTAATTAGAAACATGATCTGGATGTATACTGGGCAACACTGTCAGATTTTTCAGGCTGCCTGAAGGACATGCCTTGTGAGTCGAACAATTATCGTTCGAGTCACCGCTTATGTCGCATGAAAATCATTCGAAAACGAACGATAATCATTCGACTCATCGGTTTTGGGTGAGTCATACATCTCAAAAACAGCACTCCTGATACAGAATAACGACTGCCATCTAGCTATGACAGCAACAGATGAATGTCAAATCAAAAGCTTCGTACCCAAACTTTTGGAAAGCTCACTTTCAGACCGGACTATGGACTGGACATCTCTTTCACGTTACGACACTGGTCACAGATAACATCTTTTTTTTAAAATTAATCTTGCAATTTAATTTGCTGTCAATTATTTTACAATGCCCGGTCGGGGCGGAGGTGTAAAATGCAGATTATACTCGTATCAGAATGGTAATTTTTACAATGTTTACCAGGCGCATAATAACAAAAGCCCGTTGATTTCAGCCAAGATAGAAACGTACGTGTTTTTGTGCCCAGCCACCTGTCACTCGAGGGACCAGGAGTGCTATTTTTGAAATGTATGACTCACCCGAAACCGGTGAAACGAATGATTATCGTTCGAATCACCGGTTATGTCGCACGAAAATTATTCGAAAACGAACGATAATCATTCGACTGACCGATTTTCAGTATGTCATAAATTTAATAAATAGCACTCCAGTACGAAGACATTGTTAATGCCTAAGAAGAGTTTACCAAGTACAGAGTGGCCCCACATGGTAAACAACCATTTTAGGTGAAATTTAAGGATCAGATGGTATACTTTTTATGACGTGCACTGTACAACGACAGCACGTAATGTAAATTAGGCTTGACTTCCCACTCAAGTATATGAAAAAAAGTATATCCATACTATCCATACTTCCATACTAATATTATAAATGCGAAAGTCTGTCTGTCTGTCTGTCTGAATGTCACCTCTTGACGGCCAAACTGCTGGACCGATTGTAATGAAATTTGGTAGGGATGTAGTTAACGACCTGAGGTCAAACATAGGCTACTTTTAGGCGCGATATAACCGAGTCCCACGCGGGGCGAAGCCGCGGGGAACAGCTAGTTAAAAATAAAAGAAAACCGATCGACACAAATATTGAACTTGAAATGGTAACTATGATCTCGGATATCGACAAAGATCGGCACTTACCGGCAATTATCGATAGAAAGTGCTATTATGTCGTTAACTGTAATTGTGGGCTATTGGTAGGGCTGTGATGTGTTGATTGAGGAGATAATCTCTTAAACAGGTGGGAATAAGAACAAGTAGCGAAATTCTCTATCTTTGAGATGACGATCAATCTGGTTTTTTAAACCTAAAATATTCCAACCAATATATAAATAAATATTGAAGATTTGTTCGTATAAGATAGCACGTTCGTCCGTTTCTGAGTGTATGACTACACAGATTGAGCTAGCTGTATCATATTTGAACTGTGTCTTCAATTAAACTTTGTTACATTCTACTTGTTGGTCTAAATTAAAGAAATACAATTTGATCTCATCACATGAACATAACATTTATTAAATGTATAATATAATTCCAACAAATATGATTGTTGGTAGAATGACGTTCAAGTAAAATAAATGTGCTTTGAAATAAGATGACAATCAACAACATGTTATTTTTTAAACCAAAAAGAATAATACTGAATAAGATATAATGAAGAATTTGCCTAAACTTACTTACTTAAATGTATTAATATTGTAATTGAACTTATGATTTGGATTGTTGATCCAAACATCAATAAAAATTAATAGCAAATTTTTTTTAGGATTAACATTGAGTACCAGAATGTCAGACAAAAAAAAATATTGACGAATATTGGATATATTAACCTCTTTCGGGAAAAACAAAACAACTTTTAGCTTTTGGTTTTGATGCAGCTGGGATATCACCTAGACGTTGCTTGAATATATAAAAACAGTATGCCAACCACAAGCAATTGTTATTTGCAGTTATGTATGATGACCATACATGCCGTCATATATCGCTATAATCTACTATAATGTGCTACAACCCCGTTGGGAGACCACACTATTGATTTGATTGGGACATTTATATGACAAGTACTTAATGATTGTAAAGTGGCGGTAACGTAATATAACATATTTTATGACAGAAGCCCCGTTATTTTAGGTTTTCCTTTGGTCGCAGCGGTTTTTATCTCATGAATCGCAAGACGACAGCCCGTCGTCGCTCCATTGTAATTAACTTTATATCAAACTTAGTACAGCGCCCCTGGCGGATAGTAAGACATCTAAGAAATTCCATACAAAATTTTAACGCAGTACCTAGTGTCTGCGTTTATAAAATCTCATACTAGGGGTTTATAAAATCTAATAATCAGTACCGCCAAATCAGGACCATGACACAGAGTATATAATAGTACTAACGTAACCATGATTAAAAGCGTACCCTGAGCTTTGAAGCGCAAACTGAAGTTATAACTAGGAAAAAACGCTCGAAGACATAAGTAGCATACATTTAAGAGCTCGATAGTCCAGCGGAGAATAACGCATGTCAAGTGAGGCGAGCGCAACCTACCTTGGATTGGTCGCCTCTAGCGGCATTTCTATCTTGAGCATCTCCGTGTTTCGAAAGGCTCGTAAGGCTGTGGTCTCGATTGTGATTGACCGACGAAGGGTTATTAAATTAATGAATATTACATAACCAGGTTTCCAATTTCTGGTACATAGCAGAGATAAAGAGATGTCCATTCAAAAATTTTACTTAATAAAAAAATTTAAAAAACAAAACCGTGACGTGATAACCATCGCGACGTGAACGGTAATAGAAATTAGAATGTTTGATTTATCTTTAGCACCCGAGGATGCCCGGGCGCAGGCTTCGGAGGCATGGGAAGGCCAGACAAAAGCGAAAGTGGTGCCGGAGATGTGGACCTTATGGGGCGGGGTTAAGAGCTAGAATAATTATTGACATGTTTGGTTTGTGTTCAGAGCGATGAGAGGTAGCGTTTTTATGTTCGGAATAGTTATTTTTTTTAATTTTTGTTGGAACTCTGCACTCGTGAGAATCTGTTCGAAAGTACCGAATTTCATATTACGATAGACAATTAATAATAATATTGTAGAATTTTTAGTGATCCTTTGCACCGGGTAAAACCAGGGAGGCATTAATGTATTATCTATGTTTGTATACTCACTGTAAGTATATCTGGTGCAATAAAGAATGATTGTGAACTGAATTGAATGGAAACTTGATCTGTGTGACTTGTCCCCATATATATATATATATGTCGGAGGTGGAGATATAAGGGGGCCAAGTGCAAGTCAGGATGGATGGCTTTCAGATAGTCAGAGAGCATCAGATAGTGTCATAGGATGGCTTTCGTGGGCAACTCTTTAAAGCAGAGTGACAGTTAACTAACAGGGTATCTTTACACAATCTTACAAAGGTCAAGCGAGGGCATAATTGTCCAGGCAGAGGGACAGCAACCCAAATCACGGCTTAGATCGGTGCCCCACACACGCACACGATAGTAATCTCACAACCAAGACTCTTCTCGATTTCCTCCGTGCTAACACAACTGATAACCAACAGCAATTGGTGAAATCAAGGGTCAAGGGTACACAGAAACTCGCGCATCTAGGCGCCTTATCACGTGACTTCTGAACACCAGGCTTCTCGCCCATTGGACAACAAGGGATAGCTAGCTCTCAGGACACATCTAAGCATATCGGGTCACACGCACGCGCTAACACTTAAAACAATTAACACCGACTAATCACGATACTATTTCGTAGCTACTGCAGTGCACTGCCGCGCGTCTACATTCGAACTCGGCCCGATCAATTCTGTTCTCAACTGCCATTGCAATCACTTTCACCGTTACAAAAGTAGGGATAACCTCACAAGTGCACACGCCCAACGCCATATTCAAAAAGAACGTTCATTTCGATTCCCAACCGCTACTTCTATGACATTGACATTTGACAATGTCATTTGATGTTGCCAACCGCATAGTGTCACCACTATAGTTAAGTTGCTTTCAGATTGATAAAGACCTTACGTTTAGTACTTCATTCTGCGACATATATATTATTGTCTTGTCCTATGTTAAGAAGATCTGTATGAGGTATGTATTTTGGAATAAATTATATTCAAGATATAAGTAAAATAGTATGTAAAAGAAAACATATATCACTTTAAAATTTATCATCTAGCCTAGTTTTTCGTGTCGATCTTTTGGTTTTGCATGTACAAATTTCATCGTCTTAAATTTATTCACCAAAAAAAATGTGTAAAACATTAAGATTAATAGTCCAATTTAAACTAATTACTATTTACAAATTTAAAACATTTACTACACGAGCACGGATTTTTAATACCTTGATTTTTTCTTAATGTTTTAAATTTGTAATAATAATATTATTTTTATTATTTTTTTTTTGTCATTCATACGATTTCGAATTAGGAACGAAGATTGATACCCGCTCCGCTCATGACTTGCACCTTATAAATAAGCTCAATGTTTCCATCAAGTGATAGACTTTCACTTATTAGCAATAGAGTTAATATTGCCATAATTTAAATTTTATTAGCCGGCCCACTTCTGGGCGTGGGCTTTCTGGGCATCTGGGACATCGCGACCTGTGCTGCGGTCAAGTATATACCAATGCCAGATATGGTTATATTTCCATAGTTCACTAAGTCAGCAGTTTGTCGTCGGATTTCGTTTTCGAAATCGTCACACTAACACGTTCCATTTAATGGAATGTGTGTATTTTTTATCTGTATTTACAAAACCGTGTTTGGGCTGACACCTTTTTTTGTCTGATTTCCTTTAAAGTATATGTTTTTGGACGTGCTTTAAAGATAACTAATTATTTATTACTACAAAAAGTCAACAATAAATGTATTAATATGTAAGTTATATTGTGATGTAGATATATCCATACTTCCATACTAAAATTATAAATGCGAAAGTCTGTCTGTCTGTCTGTCTGTCTGTCTGTCTGTATGTCACCTCTTCACGGCTAAACTGCTGGACCGATTGTGATGAAATTTGGTAGGGATGTTGTTAGCGACCTGAGGTCAAACATAGGCTACTTTTGGGCGCGATATAACCGAGTCCCACGCGGGGCGAAGCCGCGGGGAACAGCTAGTGAAATTATAAAATTGGATTTATGTATGTATTGTACATATTTATATGTATGTATATTATAATAATACTTGTCATTTAAAAGTACGTGTAATTTCCTATCGCGGGTCTGCTGAAAGAAATTTATATAGAAACTAGCTGTTCCCCGCAGCTTCGCCCCGCGTGGGACTCGGTTATATCGCGCCCAAAAGTAGCCTATGTTTGACCTCAGGTCGTTAACTACATCCCTACCAAATTTCATCACAATCGGTCCATCCGTTTAGCCGTGAAGAGGTGACAGACAGACAGACAGACAGACTTTCGCATTTATAATATTAGTATGGATAAGTAGCACCCTTGTACTAAATTTCCTAATTTTAAGTTTCCTATGTTGGTATTTTAGTATACATGAATTAAATAAATAAATAAATTAACATACAAACATCAAATAAAAAAAATGAATAAATGTTTTCCGTTGCAAAGGTGCCAGAGACGCTCTAGCGGAATTGCCGCGTTGAATTGCATATGAACAATATATTATGTAACTAGCGACCCGCCCCGACTTCGCATGGGCATAAAAACCTTCCTCTTGAATCACTATCTAATAAAAAAAAAGGGCATCAAAATTCGTTGCGTAGTTTTAAAAATTTAAGCATACAAAGGGACAAAAAAATCGACTTTGTTTTATACTGTATCTATTAAAAAAATCACTTTTTTTTTAAATAGATACAGTGATTCAAGAGAAAGGTTTTTATGTCCATGCGAAGCCGGGGCGGATCGCTAGTTATTTTAATAAAGTCACCACCTCTTTCAATTCGTAAGTTGAATAGAAAGGAGTAATTACAATACAAATACAACACAAAACCCTTTATTTCATATAGAACTAGCTTTTGCCCGCGGCTTCGCCCGCGTGTACTTCCCTCGGGAACAGTGCTTTTTCCCGGGATGAAAGGTACCCTATGTCCTTCTCCTGGCTCTAAACTACCTCCCTGACATTTTTTAGCTAAATCGGTTCAGCCGTTCTTGAGTTATAAGTGGAGTAACTAACACGACTTTCTTTTATATATATAGAAGAAGAAGATATAGAAAAGGTTAATAAGAACTTAAATATAAAACGCAAAAGGCGGCCTTATCGCTAAAAAGCATTTTTTTCTAGGCAACCTTTATATGGAGATATATCCATACTTCCATACTTAATATTATAAATGCGAAAGTCTGTCTGTCTGTCTGTCTGTCACCTCTTCACGGCTAAACTGCTGGACCGATTGTGATGAAATTTGGTAGGGATGTAGTTAACGACCTGAGGTCACACATAGGCTACTTTTGGGCGCGATATAACCGAGCCCACGCGGGGCGAAGCCGCGGGGAACAGCTAGTATTATATAATTATTTAGAGAACAAAAACAAAGATCGTAGGACTCATCTTAGCGCTTTCCCAGTTGATTCCACGTTAATTATAATATGTAAATTGATTTACATCCATACTTATGGTTACTTAGTATGGATATGGATATGGATCCATATCCATACTTCCATACTAATATTAAAAATGCGAAAGTCTGTCTGTCACTTCTTCACGGCTAAACTGCTGGACCGATTGTGATGAAATTTTGATAGGGATATAGTTAACGACCTGAGGTCAAACATAGGCTACTTTTGGGCGCGATATAACCGAGTCCCACGCGGGGCGAAGCCGCGGGGAACAGCTAGTGTAGTTTATAAAAAATGCCAACAAGGCTCTTCCACTCAACTGGTGTTTGACTCGTCACCCGTCACTCGTCAATCTTATCACAAATCAATCGCCACCAGCCTTTCACCATATTATAATGAGTGTCGCGAACTTTCTACCAAACATTGTTATGTGTTTAGATATGGCGATTATAGTAAATCTTATGACACGTGGATCAATGATGTCAGTTGTGTAATGACAGATTGTGATCATTATCAAATAAGGATGCTGGGCGGGGTGAAGTCGAAAAAGTTGGAAAGCGGAATCTAGGCTCCAAAGTAACCGGAAAAGCGCTAGGATGATGAAGAAGAAGAATAATAAGGATACTTTATAAACGATTTAATAATAAACTATCCCCGTGGTCCCCCGGCTGACGTCTGGTTGTCGTTAAAGGAACCACGTCAGATGCCGAGAGGAGGATGGCCATTGTCATTTTGTGGAGGTAAAACCACGGTGAAACGGTCAATCGAACATGCAAATCCTGGTGTCAGAGTTACTTGTATTAGCTATCCGACCGAATTACCCATTCGTGTCTAATCTTTGGCACTAATCACGGTAAAGATAGGAGCACCAACCCCGCTCCTATCACTGGGATCCAGCCTGAAGCGTACCAATCCCTCGTCCGTGCCTACCTATGTTAATCTACAGTTACATTTGAACACATATTAAAATTATCAACAGCAATATCATATCAATATCAAATACTAATAAAGGCCATGTTAAATCACTAGAGCACAATACACGTCTGCACCGCTCGGCGAATCCAAGGAGAAGAGAGCGTTACACTCATACTCACCCCGACACTACTACTGCCAAGAGGGGTTTACCTGTAGTGGGGCGATACCTGTCACGTGATGTTACCGGGCGCTAACACTTGGAATCGCCTCTTAGCCTCTGACGTGGTTTTTTTAACGACTACAAGATTGCAGTTGGGACCAACGGCTTAACGTGTCTTTCGAAGTACGGAATCATCTTTATTTTCAGACAAGCTTGCAATGGCCTAACCAAACTAATGT
Source organism: Apomyelois bistriatella (assembly GCA_947044815.1). Classification (NCBI taxonomy): domain Eukaryota; kingdom Metazoa; phylum Arthropoda; class Insecta; order Lepidoptera; family Pyralidae; genus Apomyelois; species Apomyelois bistriatella. Next base: position 313,119 of record OX345712.1, read on the forward strand.
TAAAATGAAGTATGCTTCCCGTGGGAATCGAACCCACGACTACCGGGACTACAGGCAAACGCCTTAACTACAAGACTAACTTAACTACAAGAAAATTATGATGACGACTGTATAAATCAGAAGTATATTTTATTGTACAATTTGTACATACTCCAAAGCTATTTTAGCCTTAACATCAAAAAAGGGTCCTTGAAGCCAATAATCACATGAAAAAAAGAGGATAAACATAGACGATACTTTGGTGAACACTAGCGCCACCATAAGTTAAATCATTCTTTCTGAAATTTCGCATATATACACATAGTGAGAAGTATTGAGAAGGACATGAGCACCTTTCATCCCGCAAAAATTACTGTTCCCGAGGAAACATCACACGGGCGAACCAGCAGGCGAAAGCTACTAATATTTTAAACCCTGAATCCGATATAAACTGATTGTTTATATAACGACAACCTGTGCGCCTTAGAAAGCTCAATTTTAACTTCAGGTAAGTTCGTGCTAAGCTGACATTCCGGAGATAATGCCAATGATATGAACAGACAATCATTAAGACATTAATGTGTTATGTAGAAATGGATTGACATGTTTTGAGTGGATTAGATTATGTATTATGCTAGCTGTTGTCCGCGGCTCCACCCGCGTGGGACTCTATATCGCACACAAAAGGAGTCAATGTTTGACCCCTGGTCCTTAACTATATTTATACCAAATTTCATCAAAAGGTTTAGTTTTAGTCGTAATAGCTTTAAATACAGACAGATAGACTTTCGCATGTACAAAGTATGGATATGTATTAGTTTGGATTTAAATGTAGAAAAAATAAAGAAAAAATGTCAAAACAGCCCTTAAAACTCAAATTATTTTGTTGCAGTTTTCCGCAACCGTTCTCCTACGGCCAATTCGCCATTGGGCTGTTTCGCCGACAGGACGACTTTTTTTTTAACATTCCCATCCTCTCAACCCCTCTCATCGATTGGAAGAGATCCCTACATGGGATAAATCTTCCATTGTCTTTATTCTTGTTTGTTTGTTTATTGCTTTATAATACACAGACGAAAATACTAACTTATACACAACCAAACTTCCTTCAATCTATAGCACAAAAAAGTGACCACATAACTCTTTGCAGTATGTAACCAAACCTATTGTCTATTTTTATTTGTAAATCACTTTTGTTAAATCATGTTAACTTAATTGGTATCTTGTCAAAATTTGGTTATTTCTCAAATAGCCCAAGTAGTTGAGTAGAATATTTATTTCAGTGCAATAAATACAATATTATTAAAATCAAAAGACAATGGCGGACTTATCCCAGGAAAGGATCTCTTCCAAATTTATTTATTTAATTCATGTACACTTCAAAGTCAAACAAAGGACAATTAAAATTAGAAAATTTAGTACAAGGGTGCTACTTATTTCTATAGAAATTTCTTCCAGTAGACCCGCGATAGGAAATTAAAAACAAATACAATATTGTTTTTTTTTTCTTATGAAAAACTATTTCATAGAGTAGTTTTTAATAATAATAATCGATAAAGTTATTACAAATAAAGATTTTATTTTATTTCATTAAAACATTCGTTTTATAGAAGTGACAGACAAATTCAGTGAAAGTATTTGCACAATGAAACATAAAACTACAAATAACTTTTGCTTGTAAAGTTTTATTAATTAGAATTGACTGTCAATAAAATATTCACAGTTACGCAAGCAATACAAACAGGTTCTTTTCAATTACACTGACTGACCGCCAAAACTGCCAGGGACAGCCATAGCAATGCACATACCAGTATGTTTACTAATTATGTTTTTTTTTATATATATACGTTGGCAGTCATGCCACGAATGACGCACGGCTACTGTAGCCTATTTGTTGAACAAGTAAAATATACACAATTATTTTCATTTATGAGCAAACGTTTGAAAATGTTACTTTGTCTCAGAGAAATAACAGCTCAAAGTTCAAACGCTCATAACTCAAAAGTACCTTTGTGTGGATCGAGTCTTTCCTCCTTAACTACATCCATTATGGTCATGATATCTCAAGGGTGTCGCTAGCACACTGCCAACTGACCTAGGATGTTTCACAGTACCCGGTAATTTTACTGCCCCGTCAAACTCTTCAAACGTTGTGTTGGCGGCAGAAAATAGGTATTGTTTGGAACAACTCACCGTTTAAAAAAATACTGCTTATAATACCGATCATAGAGTGTATTTACTGCTATAATCTTCTCTATTCTTAGAGATCGCTATCCAAAAGCGGATGAAATCAAAAGGAACATTTGACAAACAAAAGCTTGTGAAACATTCAACTGAATCGAGACCTTTCAACTTACTGGCTTTCTTGTACTGTGGTTTTTGCATATTCCATTACCTAACTCCACTTTCTTACAGTCTATGACAGGATGTACGATTACATTACTTACGCAACAGTGGGAACCCGAGAGATGGCGCTGATCCGATCTGAGACCGGGGTCACTGACTTGCCATTAATTTACATTGTTCCGAGTGCAATGTGGAATTTTTACGACTTATTATCTTTAATTGTACGGAAAAAGTAATTGCGCGTGAGTGTGCTTGTGGAGATCTTTGTAAATATTGAACTATTGAACTTTTTGTTTGGTAATTTTTATTTAGCTTTACCACAGAATACCTAATTGTACTAACGTAGCTCTACTTCAAATTGAGCTTAATTTCAGATGCGTATCGAGTAATTATCTTGTAAATAGCTGCATTTCATGAAATACTAGCAGTCCACCCCGGCTTTGCCCTTAGCGTACATAATTAATGTCATTCAGGGTGAATGTAGCTTTCCGATGGAGAAAGAATTTTTATAATCGGCACATAAGTTTTTAAGTTTATTCATTATAAAAACTTACACACAAAAATACAAAATATATTTTTTTCCCTTTATAATAGAAGTATAGATTTCTCTCTTATTTTTGCCGTCAAACAAAATGCAAAATTTAAATGGGTATTTTAATAAAAAAGCTTAGCATGTTTGGCAGTGTGCAAGTTAATACCCTGAAGGGTACGGTGACCGCTGGACAACTCCATCCCTTCTAGTGGGTGTCATTAAAAGTAAGCAAAGACTTATTAGGGTGTAGGTCTAAATAGTAGCTCCCATTCTGTGATAAGGATCTCAAATCTTGAAGGTTATTAGACTTAGCAACTTGCAAGTATTATTCGGGACAAAAATATACTAATGGCATTAAGGCCAACTATTGTTATTTTTAAAGTGCTATAAATTTAATGGTTAAATTCGCCATATTCGAATTATATTCGCCAATCGTGCAGTTAAGGATAAAGCAAAGTATTATGTATTATTACGTATTTATTTATGCAATTATGTTTTATAATGGCTTCATTATATTATTAAGTACTCTCGGTGATGGCTTCTGTCCAATCTTTTCCGTGCGCCTGTCATCCAAAAGGATTGTCTATGTGTTATTAGACCTCTTTGCCTGAACACGTGCTATTATTTTAACTTGTGATAAGTACAGTCAGGGCAGATAGTCCTAACCTCCGTGTCACTATGATAAGTATGGTAGAGGGCCTGTAGTGCGTCGGGTTTGTTTGCGAACGCACTGTCTCCGGAAACGGAGTGCGGCTGCGCTTCACCACAGATTATAGAATGCTATACTAGCATTCACAGACTTCGCGGCAGTTCCAACAGCATCCTAGAAATGATAGGGGAACAGGCTGGACAGTAGCTTTATTTAGCACTGTGTAAAGCAGCTTAAGTCAGGTGTAAGAATGAAAATTTGAAAGTTCTTTTATTACCTACTTACTTCATATGGACTGAATAAGCGATTTTTTTTCTGCCCTCTACTCTACATACAATAAATAAGATTTCAAGATTTATAAATAACTAGCGACCCGCCCCGGCTTCGCATGGGCATAAAAACCTTCCTCTTGAATCACTCTATCTATTAAAAAAAATCGCATCAAAATCCGTTGCGTAGTTTTAAAGATTTTAGCATACATAGGGATATAGGGATAGAGAAAGCGACTTTGTTTTATACTATGTATCTAGTGATAGTGATGATGTAGTGATAGTGAAGTACACAGATAAACTGATGCGCCATAACTTCTGTTCTAACAATAAATGCATTTTCTCTGCACATTGTATGCCACTGCAGAAAGTGTTCACTTTCGCCAGGAGTGCAGTTGCAATAGTGCATTTAACCATATGCTTTACATATTATATTGTTATGAAAATTCACATTCATGAGAGAAAACTTAAGCTGTGGAAGTTAGGTAAACAGCCTTTGTGCTGTGGTGGGATGTATTCGCCTTTGGATTCAATAATAATATTGACACTAAGGTCCGATCGATGGATGGATCCGACGATCCATGGGTGGATACTAAACGATAAGCAGTAATCATTGTTGTGACTTTGATAGACAAGCATACACGCGAAAGATGTGTCGCCGTATATCATTTTTACATTCACGATATGTTATGATGATCTTGGCAAAGTAAAAAATGGAAAAAAAATGTGATGATAGATATATGAGAGATAGTGCCATTAGGGTTCATATGTAGAGCACGGCGTCAATGATAACTTAGCTGTTAGATTAATGATGATGTTTCATTCATTAGGCACATGCATATCTTCTACTAGCCGTGTGGTTTCTGGTTTGAGAATAGACCACTTTATTTATTAATTTATACAAAGATTAATAATATTATTTTTTTACATAATTTGTAATTTTTAACACCGAAAATAAAAGATATATCCCAGGTCAGGTCAAGGTGAAAAATGATCTTTTTCTGATTGGATTGGGCCTTGGATGTTTATATATATGTATTTGTTATAAAATATAGTACCGTTGAGTTACTATCCCATAACACAAGTCTCAAACTAACTTTGGGACTAACCCAATCTGTGTGATTTGTCCCTATATATTTATTTATTAATAAAATGATGATAACTTTAAACTTTTTCTAATACTTTTTGATAATAAATACGTGTGCTGTTTTTATACCAATACATAGATAAGTAAATAAACTTTTGTCTAGTCTAAAAAACTTAGTTATCAATGTATGTTGTTCTTCATTTTTATGACATCGTTAGTTGGTTTTTGATTACCTTAATATCAAATGACCAGTGATATAAATAAAGTTAGTTATATGTTATAGCCACAGAATTTAGAAAAAATAACAAGAACTGCCATAGCGCATGAAAAACGGGTCACTAGTTTGGCTTGCAAGCCAACGTTTCACACAGAAAAAAATGCGCGGGGAATTTGATTGCGTCATTTATTGCCACTGTTATTGGTTGAAAATATTTGGTGGCTTTGTTGTAATACATTCCTAGTAAGGTGTGGTGTGATTTACGTGTATTAATAGAAGATAAGAAGAGAGTATACGCTGCCACACTGATCCTGGAACTAAATCCGCGTCAAAACATTTCTATTCGGCGGATAATTTCTCTGTTCTGTGGTTATATCACATAGTGCTGCCGTTGAACCACAAAATTTGGATCATTTGAAATTTTTTTACATAACATATAATTTCCTATGTGATAATCGGTTATCTAATATTTTTGTGATCTTATTAAATTGATAATGATATTATTTATACCTATGGTCATAAAAATGTTAGTCTAATGGGTTTAGAACTAGATTATATAATTTAATACTCTATTGCAAAAACTTGTTAAGCTTTAACTTTTTAATAAGTACAGCATTCTTTGAATTAGTTATTTCCAGTCTATTTATTTTTAACAATCTTGAGTAAAAACTAAACTAAATTATAAACTAAAAACCCTAACAAAAAAATACTTGTAAATAAAAAATGTTCCGCAAATCATTTGCCATGGGGAAATGTTCCCAAAAGTCTACTTTAGGTTGATTCTTTAGGACATATTTATTTTTTTAATTCGACTGCTTTCGTGGTTTAGTGTTGTAAGCTTTTGTGTTACAATCCAGAGGTCGTAGTTTACGAAGCATACTTTGTATGTTATCTCAAGTTTGGTTACTACACTGCAGGCTTAGATTACCTGATTTTCTGATAAAAAAGATGATTTTGTGCTTTGGAAGGCACGTTAAGGTCGCAGGCAGGCGCTGGATGCAGGCCGCTTCCAACCGGTCAATTTGAAAATCCTTGGGGGAAGCCTATGTCCAGCAGTGGACAGCCTGCGGCTGAAATAATGATGATGAGGATGAAAGGCACGTTAAGCCGATGGTGCCGAGTTACCACCTGTTGGTCGTTAAAATAACCATTTTAGAGGCCGAGAGGCGGTAACGAAAAATTCCTACGCCAGTGTGCAGGGTCAATTGACTTTGTGACCCACACGATATGAATGTGAGCAGTGTGGAGGCTGGACAGACACCGTGGAGCAGTAAATCACCCGGGAGATAGTTCAAACACACCTGTTCATGGATGGCTCCATGCTAGAGTTAGCCTTAAATACTTTGTTTGTGAAAAAATAATTAGGTATTTCTTCCCATCATTGATATGTATGTTAATGTAAGTATAAAACATTTAATTTTCAAAAATTTACTTTAAAATAAAGTGCAATGTTTAATATTAATGCTTGCTTATATCATATTAAATGCATTATCATATCAAAATGTATGTAGTGCTTTATGTGGTTTTATCAAAACATATTGTTTAAATTATGTAATTGAGTGTTATTATTCAAATTATCTTCCTCTTCTTCCGTGCCTGGTTATTCAAATAATAATCAATACTAATATTTTAAATGCGAAAATCTGTCTGCTATGCTTTCACGACTTAACTGCTAGATCGATTTTGATGAAATTTGGTATGGATATAGTAAAACCCAGGGGTCAAACATAGGCTACTTTTGAGCGCCATAAAACCAAGTACCACGCGGGCGCAGCTGCTGGAAATAGCTAGAAAGTTGTATAATTTTTGTATGCCAATAAGTCAGTCTTTGTTAAAAATAAATTACGTATACATTTGTTTGGTGCAATAAAGAGTTTTTTCTATTCTATTCTATGCCGCTTCTGGCAAAAGGTCAGGCATTTTTTCTTTGGTATTGTCTTACATTACTGCATGTAATTTATGTGTATGTCTCACATATAAAGTATATTGGATCTTCAACAACTTGGTTCTATCTCGCATGCCTCCGTCCCGCTTTCTCACCGCCTCCATCTCTTCACGCCTAAAGCATTTCTCGTAAACTCCGCGCGCGCGACGCACGTACCTGAGTACGTACCTGTCTGTTTGTCTAGTTCATATCGGTCGTAGTGTTGTGCTGTGGTTTGTCATTTGTTTGGATTTTTTTTTTGTTTTAATCTGGTAAGTGTTCTACAGGAATAAATATATTTACTTAATTGTGGCATAATATGTACTTCCTTTTTCACTATTTTTTAATGATTTTTAATTAGTGGTTTCATCATTTGTCCCACTATAGAAAAAAATAAAGATATATTTTAGCTTAAAAATGGACTACGCCTTATATTAACCCGTGGGTACGACACCCACGGGTTAATATAATATAAAACGCGACTAAATAAATAATAGAGCTCTTAATTTTCTTGTGCCTATATTCGACGTAGTCAGCAGGATTGCCAAGGAGGATTGACGTTAGGCATGCGGCAGATCATGAAATTAATGCCCGATCGTTTTAACACGTTGGCGGACAAACGACTGCTAATAGCAGTTATAACAATAAAACTTCTATTGTGTTTTCAAAAGTGTCCGCTAACGTGTTAAGAGTTTTCTCCCTCGTACGACAAAAATGGATAATTAACTCAAGCTACCATGATTTTGCCTAGAGACTACAACACCCCTCTTTTAAAAAGGTGTGAAAAGATTTGCAATGGTCGGCAATGCGTATTAGACGCTTTAATGTTGCAGGCATCCACGGGCTACGGTGACCACTTACCATCAGGTGGGCCGTATGTATGTTTATCCAATTAATTATGTAAAAAAATCTTTTAAATGTCATTGAATAATATCTCATAAAAAGTGGATTATCAACGGGATCTTTACTGGCAGATAGCTAACATTATAATATGGCTACTTTTATTTTAGCTAAATAATGGTTCCTTGTAATAAAAAAAATGGATTATGGTTTTTATAATAAAAACATACCTATTTAAATAAATAAACACCCAAACAAACTTTTAACGCCTTGATAGTGACTGTATCAATAAACAATCCGTTTGTTTTTAATTTGTCTATAAACAATTTATAACACAATGTTGCATACCATAAACCACTAGCGTTTGCTCGGAATGAACAATATTTTCAATTTAATATTTGGTTTGTTTGTAAATATTTTAAACACAAAAAGGAAAAACAATCAGTTATTAAAAAAAAAGCTATTTAACAATTACATACATAGATACCATCACGCCTGTCTCCCAGCAGGGTAGGCAGAAACTAGGGACTCCATTGGTGTACAATCACAGTACAAAACGAAATAATCATTAATCTAAAATTACAGTTTCCCAATTAAAATGTTATGAGTTAAGAACAATAACAGCAATAACTTAGTATTTTACATAAACTAATACAACCCGTAACGCGGGATCATCTTCATAAATGCATAGATTAAAAAAAAAATGCCAGAGAGACTGCGCTCGATTCCAAATTCTTTGATAAAAGAATATGCACCCGTAGCCAAGTGACAATTTCAAAACGCTAACGAATGTCGACAAGAACAAAATGTATGGTATTGACATAAGCTGCGATAAATCACGTGGTCAATATTATGTCAATCCCATACATTTTGTTCCTGTCGTACCTCGTTAACGTTTTGCGATTGTGACTTTGGCTAAGTCCCCTGGTAATTCAAGCCTGCAATGTCCATTATGATACATCTGTTGGTCAAGTTTGAGTCGTTAAGCGTTACGTCCTATGAATTTTTCATCTACAGGGACGAAAGATGTGTTCTGCAATTTGATTAGTTGCAGTGTACATTAAAAAGAAAGAAACGAAAAACTCGCATCAAAATTTCTCAACATTTTTGGTCTCCGGTTACATCTTTTGAAAAAATAAAAATGTACAACATCAATCAACTTTCACTGATACTGATGTAGTTAATTACTATCAATAATGTATTGTAATTGACTTGATTGGATCTAAGTAACCAAACAAGTGTCTTGTAATATGTTTTATCGAGAAGTTTCATATCCTAGTTGTACCTTCGCCTTTGTAAGCAAACTAGGGCGTTGCCATGTCTTGGATTGGTTATCGCCACTAGTGGAATGTCATCATGAGGTCCTCTGTGCTTAAGGTGATACTTCGGTGAACACTAGCGCCTCATTTAAAAATCATTATTCACTGAAAACACAAGTTATCAAAAATCCGTGTTATGTAATTAAGGTTCTGGATCTGAAGTTAGTTTTAAACATATTAAATTTTTAAATTATAGTTCCCTATAGTTTCAAATTACAATGTTGCGGCCACTTTTAGCAGTTTATCCCGTTACACAGCCCCGGCTGTTATCGCTAGATGGCAGTCCTGAAGCGAAATGAGATGCATTCACGCTTGACAAAATGTTCATTCGCCAGTTACACACTTAATATAAAAAATGAGTTTTTAACTCAAAATATAACTAATATACTCATATAGATTGTAGGTATCCAAATTAAAATAATTATTTATAAAATTTGAGTAGGCAAACGAGTAATGGGAACCGGTCAAAGCAGCCTATGGACCTATGGTTGTAATTAATCTCATTTTGAGAAGTAACCCGTATCGCGTTAATCCCTGTAAGGCATCTGACTCAAAGAACTCAATTCAAGCGCTCCTGGCGGATAGTAACATAAGTTAGAATTATATAGTTTACAACCCTCACAGTTAAAAGTAGATATAAGTAAGGTATAAGTTCGCGTGTTGACAGCCCATACGGAATGGCCGATCACAACCGCGATAATTGCCCATAGTAATACCTCGCACAATGCGGAGAAAGACGCGGAAACGAGCTAGTTGATGGCTGATACAGTGAGATGAAAGGAAAAAGCTGATAGCCTTTTAATGAGGTTGGATTCTTAGTATTGTAATGGAGGTTGTAAAAGGTTGCGTGCTTTGTGATGTTGGCAGTAAAATTTTTTACCTTTATTTCTCTTTTTGCTTTATCTAATATCGCCCAGGAATCTTATTTTTACGCTTTAATTTTGTTTTAAATTTTGACTGTCGCTCAATGTATCCCCCTTTAACAGTCATTTCAATCTATTTTCCGCAATATAGCCATAATAAAATTAAAATAAATAAGACCTTAAACAATCTAGAAGGTGATAAAAAAGCACCAACTCATCCGTAGCCATTTCTCTCCATAAATCCAAGCTAGTCCAGAAATAGCCACCAGCTGACACAGTTCAAGTTGACGGAAACTACTACGGGTTTCCTCGACTTTCTACCTATGTGTTGTGCGGTCAGGGTTACTGCATCCATCTAGACATATCGCGTTGACTTTCTATTTATATGCGAATTTCAGGTTATTAATAAAATTCTAAGTCCTGCCGTAAGTCGAAAACTAAGCAGAACACGTTAGTTGCTTCGTGGTCTTTGTATTGTATTGAAAAAGATAAGTTAAGCATGTCCGTTGGGCTACCAGAAGGGTTTAAATTCAGCACTAGATCGCGGTCTCACGGTGCACCCCCATGGCCTGAACGGAACATTCTAGAGTCACTCAAATGGTGCTCCCCATGACCCAAACGGAAAACAGCAGATTTTTTTTCAGCGTTTTACAAGTTAATAAAGCTGAAATTTTTTTGTATGAGCCATTAGCAATGGGTATTTTAAAATATAACATTTGAGGAAAACAATGACACGTGTTGAATTGGCATGTTTGCATATGAATTCATCAGTCAAAACAACCGATATAATAAAGAGGAAGGAACGAAACACGCATCGAGAAAAGTGAATGACTTCTACACTTCAACGAATGACTTTACTTAGTACGTACTTGATTGTTTATGAATAAATTATGATCTGTGATACTAAAGCTCAAAGACCATGCTTTCCCATTCACACACGCACATAACATAGATATTTCACATAGATATATCACAATCAGTGTATGAATGCTTCATTAAAAGTAGGTTTGCAAGAATTAGAGTTGACGCAACGGTTATTTGTAACTATGGTTTAATTAGTAAAGAATTGTCAAATTTCAAGGTTAAATCATCTGAAGCAATGGCGTTATACACCCACCAACCAGATGGTCAGGGGGCTTAGCCAAAGTAGAACAAAATGTATGGGATAGACATAAAATTGACCACGTGATTTACAGCAGCTTATGTCAACCCATACATTTTGTTCTTGTCGACATTCGTTAGTGTTTTGAAATTGTCACTTTGGCTACGGGTGCTGGAGTGTCAAACAATTAGAATCGCTCCTCACGAGTCTTCAGTCAATTATCGCCACATATTTTTTTTATTTTCACCCTTCTACTTCTAATCAAAATCAAATCATACAATTTATTTCATTGTGGAGCATAAGTTACAGAAGATAGTACAAAAAAAACCTATAATATCATACTTTATTTATTTAAAACTTTATTGTACAAATTCATTCTCTACCAGTCAACCACTGGACCAAGCAGAAAATGTGATTGTCGGCGATTAATGAATTACATACATATTTACACTATCTATATATATAAAAATCAATTGCTGTTCGTTAGTCTCGCTAAAACTTGAGAATGGCTGGACCGATTTGGCTAATTTTGGTCTTGAAATATTTGTGGAAGTTCAGGGAAGGTTTAAACGGTGAGTAAAGTGCAGGTTCAGGCGGTACGAAGTTCGCCGGGACAGCTAGTAACATATACAAAACAAATCAGATTTTCAATGTCATTCATGAATTCATTTAAATTATAATAAAAAATTTAAACAAGTCATTTATGTAGAATGTAATTTATCTCTTAAAAAGCAGCATCTACAAGTTGGACTATATCGAAAGCAGTAAATCTAGTAGATATTCGAGTTAGGCTAGACGTACCAGACCAGGCTTAGACCAGGTGTTTTCTATGTACTTTCAAGATTTCCATTTGAATGGCAACTTCTAGTCTTCGACAGAACTTATGTCGATGTGAAATCGTATTGATAGATCGAGATTGACTTGACACTCATGAAGTACTAGGTAGGACCATGGATTTTTTACAAATATTTAAATAAAAAAAAAAGGGTCAAATCTTGTGTTATGGGACTCAACGATACTATATTTTATAATAAATACATAAGTATATATAGATCAACGTAAAGGCAACCCGGAGTAGAAATCTCTGGCGCAAATGCACGAGGAGACCCGACCCTAGATGAACTGGAATAAGGGGTGGACAAAGAAGAAAGAAGAAGTATATATAGATCAACATCTAAGACCCAGATCAATCAGAAAAATATCATTTTCCATTTTGACCTGACCGGGATCGAACCAAGGACGTCATTAAACAATACGTCATGGCGGTCGCAATAGATATATGAATTTATATACATTTGTATTTGAATGTGGTTTTTCGTGAGTCACTTGAACCCGGGACAGTGCGGTTGAGAGGCCAGACAGTATTACCACTGCGCAATGGAGCTAAAGTTCTAGTTTCAATTAATGACTGTACAAGTAGATGTGACAGTTATTTTTACTGTTAATTCGTTCTTAGCAACACATACACACACATCTCGAATAAATGCATTATCATCAGTCTGATAAAGGCTAGAACACACATGTCTTTCTGATATTTTTTTCAACAATAAAACAAATATTGAATTTGTAAAAAAAACGTAAAATTATGAGAGGCGGTTAAACTGGGTTCTGAGGCGAAGCATCCGGGAAACGAGTTGGCAATTGTGACCACTTGCCTGCATTGATCGGCAACGTAATTGAATAAAAAAAGGTTTACAAGATTTCACTCAAATGAATGTATAAACACTTCATTGCACTTACATCAAGATAACACAATGTTTATTGATATTAAATTATCAAGAATTCCACTAATATTTACAGATTTTTTGTACAGAAGAATAAAAAACTAAATACATCATTGGATGAAATATATCTATTAATTTGAAGGCATGACAAATACTGTATTGGTTCTGTCCAAGCAATGCCAACGGCCATATAAGAGTATGGAAATAAAAGCTTTTAAGATACAGGTGTTATATTTTGTAAGTAGGGTACGATGTGTGTACAGTGTACACCGCCATATTTTACATGGAGTGATACAAATGTACTTACATGTATCAACATAGTTTTTACTAATTTATAGAGTGGCCATAGATGCCTCATTGCCTCTATCATTATCATTGTGGTCAAATTGAACTTACTAATTATAAGCTTATATATTTCTATCACATCTTAGCGTTTCTCCGGTTGCATACTTTGTTAGCTGCTTCTGTTATTAGCTCTATTTTGTGTTGAATGGTATATAGTACTTATTAGAAACCTATTGCAAAATAAGATCCACAGCGACATCACTTATATTAATTATCACAAACACACGATAATAACGATTAGGATATGAAAATCCCCCGCCTTACCATCTTTACCATTGGACAGTACCATAAATGGTACAAATGGCACTGATTTACCCTACATGTACTTTTAAAAGTACAAATGGGACCAATTTATTCCCGCCGTTTTACCTTTGTACCTAACCTAGTTAAAAAGTGTATACATTTGTTTGGTAAGCTAAATAGTTTTTCTGTTCTATTCCTAACCCATGCCTGGGACGCGACCGGGAAAATGCTAGAATGATCATGAACCTAATTTGGACAATGGTATTAACGGTTGCAGCAAGTCGGCAATACCATCGGAATTTGCTAAATCGTAATAATGGTACAGTTACTTTGTTTAGTTAATTTAGGTCCGAAGCGATAAGCGGGTAGCGATTTATTTTGGAATATTTAGAAAATTGGCAAATAAAAACGAAAACTATGAAAAATTTGAAAAAAAAATCTCAAGTTTTGAAGATAAAATAATCAAAACCCAAAAATCCTATTAAAGGTAGACCCAAAGATACTAATAATTCAAAGTATTACTTATAGGATACTAACTTGACGCAACTTTATTTTTTACATAATATACATAAAAAACACCCAAAAACAAGGAAAGAGCAAATTGAGGCCAGATTGATGAAGTCATAGTTAAATCATCATCAACATGGGGTCCATCACCATCTTCAAATTAAATTTTGGAGGTCAGCAAACGAAAACCCTTGCGGGGAGTCTATGCCTGGTTTTGATACTCGCAGTTACATGAAACAAATAAATGATAAAGAAAACATCCTGTCGTATCAAGAAATCAGAGAACTAGCTAAATATAGACAAAAAGGAAAGAAAGAGCCTATAGTTCTTATGACCCAGAGCAATTTGAAAAATACCGATCGCGTGTTCCTTAGTTAAATATATAGTCTATATCTATCTAAAATTAAAGAGCTGGGCTCTTGTCGGTGGAGTCTCTACCAGGTGTTTTTATCTTCCACGAGCCTATGTACATCCTGATACGACACGACTCCCACTGTTTCCTTTATTTATTCTACAAAACTTCTTCTTGGTCTAACCTCTTCCCCTCTATCTTGCCTTTCATAATGTTTTTTCACAAAGTCGTTGTGCCGTATATCCTTACATTTTCCCTCTTCTGTTCTCAATTTCCTTAATTAAAGATAATTTCTCTCTTAAACGTTTTAAAACTTGTTCATTGGTTATTTTATCTTTCCAACTGATTCTTTCTGTTTGTAATTTCCTGATTATATATTTTTACTGGTGCAATAAAGAATTTTTGTCTTGTCTTGTCTTGTCTCTCCATTCTTCTCCAGAACTACATTTCAATTGCTTCCATTTTATATATAAATTTAAGAAATTTCCGCTTCAGCTTATTACTCGTGGCAGTGTTTAACCAGTGGTCACCTGTCGTCTTTTAATGAAGGTAGATCACCGTGCTCTGAGTCAATACTGACAGACTGACGTTTTTATGTGAATAACTGTTTTGGAGCTGAGTGACAGAAAAAATTAGGTCCATTTATATTGCTGTTGTAATTTTATGGTGTTTCTGTGTAGGGAGGGATTCCTTATCTTGTTTTGAATGGATGGTAGTTCGTTGAACTGATGTAAGGGAAGTTCATGTCCAAACATAATTATGTCGTCTATATAAGTCAAAATGAATCGCAAAATTGAATGACTTCCACTAGGTTGAATATAATTATCCTTTCTAATTGTGTTCGTTATTGCCATGAAGAAAAAATTTATAGGAGCCTCGACTAGTTTCTTAGCAGCGACTGCGTAATTGTATTAATATTGTATGGAAATTCTTAGTCACCCTACTATCCGCCACTTTACAGATTTTTTGTATGCAATGGCCAGCGCTGTCGTTGGCGATTGAGTTTAAAAAAACCATGGTACAGTTCGAGATAAAGATAGGGTATATCTGTAAACCGTTTAATTAGAAGTCAGATAAGAACGACTTTCCTGAAATTCCTATGGGAACAGACAGAGAAGCGTGCATTTAATAAATATTAACAAATATTTTTCTTTGCAGATAAACCCAAAATAACACCTCATCAGTTCAGAATACGATGGGCTAGTAGCAATGCAAGTTGCAAGCATGAACGAAAGCCGCGAGCGAATCAGACGCGAGCGAGAGAGGGAGAAGAACACATATACATCTCCTCGTCTCGCATTGCGTCGCGTGCTGCTATTGGCTGAGGGTCGGCAGTTCAGAGAAGCTGCTGCTGTGCTATCACGGCTTGGACCTGGCGTGCTGCAGAGTGTCGCTTCAGAACTGCCAATAGACCTGATGGTGGAGGCTTTGCCGCATTCGGCGCATTTGATTGAGACGCTTTTGAATAGGTAAGTGTCTTTATCTGATTCCTTTTGACATCATCAACAGTCCCAACGAGCTCTTTAACATTAGAATTTATTTAAGATGCTGCTTCGGATGTGGGGAGTGTCGCAGAAAGACTGAGTGAAAATCTCCTAAATTTGGAGTAGCCTTCATGTCGGCAATATAATGGAAAAACTGCAGAATAAGTACTTTCGAAGGTAACGCCACTTCCTATAACAGACTGATTATGTAGGTAACAAATATCTGGCCTTACAGCTTTCGCCAGGGTTCGGTAGAAGAAGCCAACCCAAAGTGCTGGCTTGATGTTGCTTGGTTGCCATGTCTTTTTATTTATTTAATTCATGTACACTTCAAATACAAACAAAGGACACTTAAAATTAGGAAATTTAGTACAAATGCTACTTTGTTCTATAGAAATTTCTTCCAGTAATTTTCCGCAATAGAAAATCAAAAACAAAAAGGCAGTAGCAGTAAGGCAGTTTACTTTCTTCTTTCTTGTCTTAAGTCAATTGGTTGTACCGTGGGGCTTATAAGTCTAACCGACCCTGCACACATTAGTGTCAGAGTTAAGTCATGTTGGTGTAGAGATTGGTTCACTAGACTGTGTTACCGTGCGCTAGCTACCTAGGTACCCTAATCGTAAAAAGATATACCTAATGAAACACACTACACACCGAATGATCCAGTGTCTAACTTTCAACTTAACTATTTGTCTAATAAGAAGTCAGATATATCATCTTGATTAATGATCATTGAGATCATGATATGATTAAAATTAATCAAGCCAGGATTTCCGGACCGGTGAACTAGAGTCTTAACTATTAAACACTCAACGTTATAAATACAACTTATTTCTAGAATACGTAGAATGCTATATTAATAATGTTATTAGAGTAAGCATCTTTACCGACTGTAACGTAAAATTAAATTGGTTTGTGTGTTTGTACCCTCGTCCATCCTGATACGACACGACTCCTACTTTCTCCTTTATTTGTTTATCATCATCATTTGGAGTAGGCGTCACGGTCAATCGATCATGCACACCCTGCTGTCAGAGTTCTTCTTTATTTGTTAAACTTAACTTATTGGTGTATCTCTTCCCCGTCTTCCTTCTATACTGTTTTCATAAAATCTTAGATAAGTACTTAGTAGGAATTTCAATAAAATCATGCCATTTTTGGCCTCACAAATTTTACCTTTCTCCCTATGGTTGACTGGTTGAGAATCATTTTAGTATTAAGCCTACCAATTGAATAAGTATGACTTACTTGTCGAGTAATAAAGTTTCAATTGAATATTACTTATGTTTATAAAATAAAGCCTTTCATATTATTTCACTAGATATATAAAGGACGTAAGTCGTCAAGCGTGAACAGTAAAAACATATTAAAATAACAACATACACGTTGAAGCATTTGGTTCCGGAAGTGTGCTCTTCCACCTCAATTATAATTTACTTTTGTTTAATGCAAGGTCGAGTGTAAGATATTTTAAAATGTATATTATTTCACGTTTTTTATTTCACGGACTAAGTAGACAGGACATAGATAAAAGCGTACCCTGGGCACTGAAACGAACTAGGTAACACGCTCGGATGAAATAGAAGATATAAGGACAAATCACATTGGGCTAGTCCCAAAGAGTTAGAATATTGTATGGGATGCTAATTCAACGATACTATATTTTATAACAACTGGTAAAAAATTGGAATATTTCAACTAGGACTAACTTCACTTTCTATTCGGCCATATTTTAAAGCTTCTCAGACACGGATCTGTAATTTTATGAATATATTGGCCTGAATGCAAAATATGATCTTTTATTTTATTTACTGACGTGGAAGTAGGAATTTTTATCTCATTCACCCAGATACATACCGTCATGATTACCGTGTATGTTCCATCTTAAAATGAGATTCACCTCTACACGAGGCATCCTCAGACACCAAGCTGTTTATTGTTCAACGCGCATTTTTAAAAAGTGGGATGGGCAGTGAAATTGAATAGGCCTATATTACATTTTCTGTTTAATAGATAAAATGACTGGTGCAAAAGAAAAATACTTAAGTAACTAATAAGCAGGGAAATTGTGCTCGATTCGCAACACTACGCGTAACGTTATAAAAACAGAAACAAACATCTGAGGTGTACAATTTTGTTATAATCTTGTGAGCGGAATGATTTTTTCTCGAGCGCTAACGCATGATTACCCTTCTACATGCTCTCATAATCTCGTAATTATGACGCACACAGTATATATTATTATCAAGAGGAGCTCAATTGCCTCGCGGTGCATGCGTGTTCGTAAACATCGTGTATGCAGAACGAAGGTACAAGCGAACTGACTTGGATCTGTCGTCTCTAGTGTCATTGTTACACAGAAATTATAATATATTGCTAACTAGCTGTAGCTCGCCCCGCGTGGGACTCGGTTATATCGCGCCCAAAAGAAGCCTATGTTTGACCTCAGGTCTTTAACTACATCCCTACCAAATTTCATCACAATCGGTCCAGCAGTTTAGCCGTGAAGAGGTGACAGACAGACAGACAGACAGACAGACTTTCGCATTTATAATATTAGTATGGATGTATAATTTATTTTTAATATATAATAATGTGAAAAAAAATTGTAAAAGCTCATAGCTGCTATCAAAGTCGGAGCTATATATTAAAACTTCAGTGCATTTTGGCACATCACTAGTCAGATCCCGTAGTCTGCCTTTAAGCAGTCTGAAAATCTGACAATGTTGGCCACTTACACATAAAGACCGTGAATTGGTCTAGTTTCTTTGTTAAATGGGATTACGGAGGGCAGACGGCAGTCGCTCTATTGTAATAAACAGAAATTCTATAATTTTGCCCACTCCAGTCTAGCTACTAAAAATGAGATGAGAGTTTAAACTTGTGATAGCCCAATATATAGACCAACAAGCAAAAAAACAAGTTATGATAAAATTTTACATTTAAAAGCGAAACCTGACTTGCGAAAATGAAACTGCGACACGAAAAAAAACACGTCTCAAAAAAATAAAATAAATTAGTCATTGCCATTGAAAAATGACCCCAGTCACCGTGTCAAGGGGTCCACATTACCCTGGACCGGTTTCCTGGAAGTATCGAAAGTGCCTGGACTGGTGTACTTTCTCAAAAGATTTATAGCTGCAGGAAACAGGTATGGCGGTGTCTTCGAGGTCATGTGGTATCTTATGTTCTACATTCATCTTATAAAAGAAAGACCGATAATTATTATAGCCTGAATGCCGGTTAAAGGCTTTTAACCGCGCTATAAGAATTATTCCCGTCATACCGTATGCACCATTGACTTGTGACGATCCCAAGAGTAACCATAGATAAAAAAAAACATGTCTGGTAGAGACCGCGCGCGATTACCAAATTCTACGGCGGAAACACGGAAAAAAAAATATTACAACGCGACGCGACCCGATGAAACCGTGACGCATATTGAGTTACATCTAATTTTTCTATGACCAGACCAGAATTACATTATCAACGTCCGACGCGATGCCATGCGCAGCACACGCCACGCCTTCCGATCCAGAGTTTTCAGATTGATGTTTCGATGGTGGGGGTAATCCCGCCACTAGTAGCGGCGCGTGCGATCTTAGTATGTTCTACCGTATGGATAGGATTTGACTGAGTATGAATTTTGACTGTTACATCTATACAAATATATAATATAAAGTGAGTGAGAGTATGTTTAATTGTCTAAACGCTTGGAACTTAAAAATACTGGTAGGATTTGAAAAATTCTTTCTGCATATGATAGCCTGATTCTAAAGGTTATAGGCTATACCTAGTTTATACACACTGCGGGTAAGTGAAACAGCTCGTATTAGTATATATAAGAAATAATCTTAATGGCGCCATTAATCGACTAATGCCTTTGACCGCATACGACTTTCATCAATGTTGGATAAACTTCTACTCGAACACATCTGGTGACTCTCCATTACGCGCCATTAAGGGTATTTTATCTGATGTAACTTATGTCACAGAGCCGGACACGCAGAGACAAAGCCACAAAGAAATACAGTATTCTTTATTTTTTATTTCGCTTTCATGCATACATTTGATGGGAAAAATTACATGGACCCTTGTGTGTTGCGAAGTCAATAGTGTTGTCTTGTGAGGGCACACAAATATAAAAGATTGCATTTTCATGTCATAAAATATAATTATTTACCAGTGGCGTGCATATCATAAAGACGTTTAGACGTTGCCTACCCTGTACTTTTGTAATTAATAATTTAAAAAAATATATAATCAAAACAAATAAATAATAAATATTTTTTCACACAATATATTGAATTATCTTTACAACGCCATCTATGAATTTGCGCGAACACGGCGCGCCGCCGCCGCCGCCCCATACACGCTGCTAGCTAGCTAGGCCAGGCCAGCTTTTTAGTAAAACGTCTGAAGTTTACTACTCCCACTAAGAAATCACTATGTATAGATGTGCTTTTGCTCGTGTAGTAGTGCAAGTAAAAAACTTACATGAACAGACACATATGCGCTAAATCACGCCTGTGTGAGTAAATTTAAGACCTCCACTATAGATGAAACAAAATGCTATGAGATGACATTCCATCTCGCTCTCACTTATGTTACGGCCAATTAGAATTACGCGGTACACATACTTAAATCTGATTAGTGATTACGATCGATTGCAGCAACATGATAACTGTGTCTATTGGATATTAAACGAGTAATGCTGCAAATTTAAAAACGCGTAGACTTGAAGACATTATAGAAACAAGATGACATTCCCAATTCCGTAGGGTTATATTTTTATTTCCGTATCGAAATCAACAATATGTTTGTTTTGCTTGCATGCATTTGTTTGTTTTGAATGTTTAATTAATTGATAATTGCAATGTGCATTGTTTACAATGAGGTGAAAAAATATCACTTTTGTTGTTAATAAATTTACTCGGTTGTAGTTTAAAATTTTCATGTGATTGTTGTAAACCGAGTGTTTGTTTATAAAAACTATAAAATGACGTGCTAAGTAACCTTTCATTTGACGAAAAAATGGCAATAATAATAAATGGACGTTATCAACCGGGATTGATCGGATTTAGTTGAAGTAAAGGGTAAGCTAACAATTTGTTGTGTTGTGTTATTTAATATTATTTTCAAATTAATATGTTTGCTATGCTTTTCCAAAACTCCCACAGGAGCGCGGAGGTTAAGGCGGTCGTCTTTTGAAAATTTTCAGGGCCTAAGTAGGTACCTACATGATTAATATATTTTAATTTTATCTTCTTGCTCGTTACTGTTTTAGTTGTAACTCAAATACCTACCTATACCTAAATTATAAGTGTAGATTAAAATAAAAATAGTTCTGGTCCAGGTAGGTTATTGCCTACCCACGAAGATGAAGAGTAGAAGTACTATAGTATTTAAGAATAGGGCTAGCGGAAGATCGGCACGCGGTCACGCGGGCAGTAATTTAACTGCCTCTGTCACCTTTCAAACCGGAATCCAATAATTGTTTTTGCCAAAAAAACTTCAATTCCTCAACTAAAAGGGATGAAATAATTTAAAAAAAGTTGCTTAAATATGAGTCATATCAAACATTTTAATAAACCTGAATTCGGTGCCGATTATTTTTTATAAAATATGCTAATCAACGAGTCAGCAAACTGTTGTTTACTGACAGAAATAGATTATTGTACTCGTCCTCCACATTTTACCTCATCCACGCATCGATGATTTTATAAAAAGTTTTATAATGGTCACGACACGCGAGCAAAAGCTCCGACTTTGATAGCAGCGATGAGCTTTTTACATTTTTTTTTAATTCGTGTTACATTGAAACCGGTTATTTGTCATTTGGTATTACAGAAGTATGTTTTTTACGTAACTTAATGAATTTTAGTATACCTAGGTCCAATCATCTTCATTTCGTGCAGGTAACACGGTCAATCGACCATGCACACCCTGGTGCCAGAGATATTCGGATCAGCCTTGGACGTTTAAAAAAAATCCAAACAGAAAAAGAAACCAGAAAAACAACGACGGACTTTTCTAAAGGTCTCTTCCATTCATCGAGCGAATGGTAGAAAATATTACTACACGTGCATAGAAATAAAAATTCTTTATTGCGTAAGAATTTCTCTCAGCTGGTGGCCTTCAATCGTTATTGTCAAATAAAAGTAATAACTGCTATTTGATTGATAGGAGTATCGTGTTTCCATCAATTACATATCGATACTAGCGTGAGTGAAATCGTAGAGCAACATTCGAATCGCACTCGAATTTTTGAAATATATATATTTCTAGCGCCCAGTAGTACTAAGAGTTTTTATCTTTTTTATAATAAGCGGCCCTGGAAATGAGTCATTTAAGGCCTTTCTTCGATTTATTTATCTTCTTCAGAACTTCAGTCCTACTCTAAGTTATAAATGTCAAGTTAGTAATATAGTTCGAGAGCAAGTGAGGGCGAAAGAACATTGTTTGTATGTATGTATGTATGTAATTTTTTATAATTTTTTTTTGAAGATCATTACTAAAACAGATAATCAACAAATACAACTGCCAATGATGAGAAGTCGATGCACCTCAGTCGAGCGCGTCTCTCGTTCCACATGATCTAACTCACGCTATTCCTTTTTTTACCAGAAATATGCATTAAAAACATTATATCTGTGCTATTGATCTTTGGAGTTGATAAAAAATGGAATATTAGTTCGATTTGGTAACAATGAAATAACGTTTTGGTCTTGTGTCAAAAAATGTTATGAAATGGTATTTTGAAAGTCGGGGACATCAACTGTGGCATCAAAGCCCGCATAGCTGCAGCATGGTCTAAGTGAAGTGAGGTGGCTGGTGTCACTTGTGACCCCAGAATGCCGGTTAAGCTAAAGGCACAGGTCTACAAATCCATGATAAGGCGAGGTAGAGCACTTGAAAAGTTTTCTGTGATTAGCTAAACACGGTTATTTTTGTAATATAACAATAAAAAAGGGGGACTACACAGTCCCCCTTTTTTATTGTTATATTTCAACCGTTTCTGGCCATATTCGCATGAACAACAGAAAAAAAATTGAGAACCCGTAATTGTCCCGAAAAAGGTGAAATTATTTGTAACTAGCTTTTGCCCGCGGCTTCGCCCGCGTGTACTTCCCTCTGGAACAGTGCTTTTTCCCGGGATGAAAGGTACCCTATGTCCTTCTCCTGGCTCTAGACTATACCTCCCTGACAATTTTCAGCTAAATCGGTTCAGCCGTTCTTGAGTTATAAGTGGAGTAACTAACACGACTTTCTTTTATATAGATGAATCAATGAGTCGTGCGCTTAGTCACATGTTTTTGTTTTTACGCATTTGGAATTCATTGATACAAGCCGGTCTGTAAAATGCATAGAACTAGGAATCGCGCGCGGCTCTAAGGCAATTTTTTTTTAAATCTATGGTAAAATGTATCCAAAATTTAAGTTCAATTTTAGGATAAAAACAAACATTAATAACATAGTAACTAATGTGTAATATTAAAATTTGATTACTTGTAAATAATAAAAAAGGCTTGTTCAATCAGGCAGGTCTCGAAGTCTTTGTACTATTTGAAAAACAATACTGTATAAAGATACAAATGCCTCAAACAGCAAACTTTAGGAAAATTGGAAATTTCCTGCCCGGAAACCACGTGGTTATAGGTAAAAGCGATTGAATGAAAGTGCAGACATGCTAATGGAGAAACAAATACTTAGATAACATTATTAACTGACGGATAGTGACGGTGAAGTGCCCTCTGGAAGTTAGAAAGGTAATGTGAGGTTGACGGATCGTGAGATTAGGGCAGGCAATTCTTAAATCTGTACATTTAGTGATTTTGACTGAAATTAATACAGGAACATTGAAAAGAAATAATAGAATTCAAAATTTTTTTTTTAATTTGATGTCTTTCTGTATATTGTTTCTTTTGTATGTTTTGTATGTCTGAAAGTACTTAACCGATAAAACTTTCACCAATTGTTTTATTTTAACTCTGAAGAACATATAAAGTTTGTTTCATCAAAATAGGTTCATTAAAAAAGTTTTCGTCATTTGAATGAACTCAAGGCATGTTTGATTTCAAACGAATGCACCAAATTGGATTTTTTTTTGTGTTGGTTATTGTCATACCAAACTTTGTATAAAAGAAAAAGGGGATTCCCGGGCAATTCCCACTATAAAGGGAACGAAGCCCACGCGCACGAAGTCGCGGGCTACAGCTAGTCTTAAATAATGGATGGAAATCTTCAGTCTCTGCCTACCCCTACGGGAGACAGGCGTAATGATACGTATGTATGTATCAACTCACTGTGCTCGCAACTTTGTCGTGGAATTTAAAAAAAATTATATTGTTTAATATAATGAAAATTTCAATGAATATGATAACACGATCTTTTAATTTCCTGTTTATTTAACAACAATCTAAATACAATTGATCAATTTCCCCTCCTAAAAACATCTTCCGTTTCCCCTATATAATCTGCGAATTATGCAACTAAAGCGTAACATCTCAATGAATTATTGCTTAATCATTCATTCATTCAACATTCGTCATGCATATTTATGTCTTAGAATTTTTCCCACTTATTTTTTGTTGAATATAACTGCTTTGTCACATTGATAGATTACAAGTGTTTAATGACATAATGAAAATGTTTATACAGAGATTTAAAAAAAAAACTGTAGTTGGAAATGCGTGCAATTTTAGGGGCGAAGGGAATTTTGATCCAATCATCATCTCGTTTAGGTGACACGGTCAATCGACTATGCACACCCTGGTGCCAGAGTTCTTCGAAACCGCTTCTCGGCCTCTAACGTGGTTCCTTTAACGACTACCAGATGGTATCCGGGACCAACGGGTTAAAGTGCCTTCCGAAGCACGGAATCATCTTATTATCAGATCATCAGGTGATTCAAGCCTGCAATGGCCAAACCAAACTGCAAACAACTAAATAAAGTGTGCTTCCAGTGGGAATCGAACCCACGACGCCTTAATCACTGGACCACGATGGCCCAATGGAATATGATCCAATGGAAGCGAATATGAATATTTATGTACAATACTACACAATATAATTTATTGCACCTTTATTGAGAACTTTGAATTGAAAAACTATACTCATTTCCTTATTGCCAAATTTTCGGCGTAAAAAAAATTTCATGAATAAACTTCTAGTGCAATAATGTGCTTTTACCAAGTAAAATTGTATGATAAAATATGCTATTGTTAGAAATAAAGCTGGAAATTTTCTATAAGTCAATAAACACGTGATGTTGCGAAAGTTTTAATGTATTTAGTGAAACCTATATTTCTTTTGTTTTTGGTATCTATGGCTATTAAATTAGTTATATTATATGAACATTACCTGGGCGACCTAGCTTCGCTCGTTTTATGAAGAAAATCATTTTGCGTGAAAATATGGGTAAAATGAATTTTCCCAGACATGGTACCTAGCTAGATTATCTATTTGACTATGTAAGAACTAATTATAAAATTTCAAAGAAATCGTTAGTCATTTTCGAAAACGTGAATACAAATAAATTTGACAATATTTGCATAATAAAATAACAAGTCATCTGCAACGTAATTTTTTTTTTAAATACAATATGTATCTCACAAATGGCAGTCTTAATGTTAGGAGCATTAATTAATAAACAACATTAACAATAGGTTTAGTTGTTATATTTCACACTCGCTTCACAACTTAAAACCACAAAGTTTCCACAAATCTCCTAAATTAATCAGTGCTCAAACATTAGCTAACCACGTGTTAAGTCACTCGCATCGTCAACAGTTTACTTACGTCAAAATGTTTACTTTAAGTTTTCTCCTGCATGTGCGCCCGCGCATCTCGCCCAGAGACCGGTATACTTTCACTCCGCGGCGGTCACTCAAAGACTCCGATATATGTAATGACTTTAAAAGATTGAAGTTCGATTTTTAATTCAGCTGGTGCAATTGATGAACATGAACACCTCCGTTGCGTAATGGTTAATAAGTTAGTCTAGATTTGGAGGTTCTCAGTTAGATTCCAGTCGGGTCACGTTGGAATTTGGACTTATTCAAATTATCCAGGTTTCAATTTTTCATTATCATCATTTCAGACGCAGTCTGTTCACTGCTGGACATAGGCCTCTTCCAAGGATTTCAGAATGACCTGTTGGAAGTGGCCCTGAAGGAAAGCACGCAGAAGTCAAGATCAAAATGACAACTTCTGGCAATCCAAGTCAGGCCGCGGTCTTCATCACTTGACATCAATATTTACGAACACACATGCTAATCTATCGATTTTATTCTATAAAAGTATATATATAAAGGATCCAAGGTCAGTTTGATTATATATTGACGCTACATACTCTATTCAGGTTTTCTCGAAACTGGTTCTCCGACTACTTAACCTATTAACCCCTCCCGACTCGCGGTCTCATATGACCGCGTAACAAAATGAGTTCTATTGATCACACCAATGGCTTAAGAATAAATTGATGTTCCCTTGATGTCGAGTCGCCGCCACGTCTACTCTGAAACTTCACGGTTTTGGGAATCATCTTTATTATCAGACAATCAGGTGACTCAGGCCTGCGATGTGGATTAGGTAGTAAGCTTCACTTGAAGTCAGTGATGCATGTCTGGAGGTTCCGTTCAATGCGGTTGACCTCCAGCTACAGATCAATGACACCTGTATTCCTTGGGTTCAATTTACCTGTCTTGCCACAGATTAACTAGTGGTTCTGTGAATAGTAGACCTCGCGAACCTCCTCCGTTAACCCCCTTTCCCTTTTTCTCATAACTTTAGATAGGAATTCAAATTTAATATAGAAAACTTCCCCCATTTTAGCCTCTATTTTCCCCTAATCAAAAAAAAGCTCAAGACATAAAATTTCAAAAAGCCAAGGAACACGTGTGCCATGTTTCATTAGGATCCGTTCGTAAACAACGTCACAGAAAACTTTCCTCCTTTTTTCCCCCCATTTTCCCTCCAATCAAAAAAAGTCTCGACAATAAATTCCAAAAAAACTAGTGCCAAGTTTCATTAGGATCCGTTCGCTCGCTCGGTCAATAAACCCGCTGTACCTTAGGACAGTACCATCAATGGTACATATGCACTGTTTATCCCACTTGTACCAGCTGTACTCTAATCAATGATTGTAAAAAACGAATGTACAGCGTCTCGTTAAACCACAACATGGCTTTAGGCGCCATAGTATTTAAATGTTAATTGTATGATTTTGTAATAAATAAATAAATAAAAAATTGTACCAATGGGATGTATCGCCGTCAGATCATTTGTACCATTGAGCAGTACCATTAATGGTACAAATGGCACTTATTTATCCCACTAGTACCATTAATTGGACAAATGGGATTAATTTATCCCCGCCGGCCCACCTGTTCACATTAATATACTTAAAAGTTGTTTTTGGTTATTTTTGGTCTTTTTGACAAAATAAAAAGGAAACAATAATAATGATTCCCAAAACAAGGTTCTTACCTACCTATATATATATATAAAAATATACACCCTTAAACAAAACAAAAAAAAAACCACAAATAACAACGATTTCTTAATAACCGAATTTAAAAAAAGGAGGCTCTCAATTCGTCGGAATATTTTTTTATGTATGTTATTAGTTAGGATTAGGATGGTTTATTTGCTGAGAAAATTAAAATTAAAATTTAGCAGGTAATAGTTTTTAAAAGTAGAAAATACAACTTATAATATTGCATTTAAGTGAAGCCACATACAGCTACATATATTTTTCTAAAAATCTAACTGCACCTCTTATCACGACAGACGGACAAAAAAGATTAATTAGTGTTTATATATTTTTTATTTATTCGTTATGGGAAACAGCATGTGGGAATAAGAGCAGGTACCTCCCGTTATGGTCTGGTATAGTTTGCTACTTAGATTGTGATCATTGAATGACAATAACTGTGTACAATAGAGTATTTGGAATAGAGGAAAATATTATAAAAAAAAGCTTGATGAATATTATTGAGTATTATAATTTATCGGATCGGACACCCACCGAGCAGATGGTCAGATTACCTGAAGGAGGTCGCAGGCAGGCGCTGGATGCAAGCCGCTTCCAAGCGGACATTTTGGAAATCCTTGGAGGAGGCCTATGTCCAGCAGTGGACAGGCTGCGGCTAAAACGATGGTGATGATGATTATAATTTTTGAGACTAATAGGCTAGTTGACTTGTATTTTGTCGTCGAATTGCAAAATGAACTAAGCCCTGACACTACTTAAAGCTCTGGTTGCTCAACTCCCTTAAGTTGACATATTTTATATCAATTTAAATTCTTTTATTCATGTATAAGTTTTTTGTCAAAAACAACCTAATTATGGTACCTAACTCACTACACGTTTTGGGAAACTGTAAGTGTAGTGAACAGTTGAATAAATAAATAAATTAATGATGATCACTGATAATATATTTTCTTTTCCAGACTAATATCCCTCGAGGTTTCACCTCGTCCAGAAGTACAATGCGAGACAGTCGCCTGGAGGCTGGTGGGGCTCCTCGGGAGCGACCAGGGGTCTGGTCTCCGCGCCAGGACCGCCCGCCTCGCCAGTGCGCTGGTCCACTACACTCCAGACACGAAGGATGCCATAGATGCCAGGAGGAGACAGTTAGACGCTGCAGTCCAAGGTAAGATTTCTCTCTCAATAAGTTAGCATTTCAAGTATTTACCAAATTACTTTGCGTGCTTTCGCCATCAGTTATTGCAAACTACTGCCGGCGCCCACTCACTACTGTTAGTCCCAGTATGCCCGCCGCCATTAGTTTGCACAAACATTACTTGTGACACGTGTTTAACCTCTACGCGAGGCATCTTCAGGCACCAAAGTAGTAAGTTGTTAATAGCTCGACGCACAAGCGACGAATGTCACGAAACCAACATCTCACAGAAAGCATTTTAAACTTCATCTTCTTTTCGAGTCATAATGATTATATTAACTTAGTCCAGTACTTGGTCACCTGCACCGCTGTTTGCCTCGTTCATGTTCCTCATTATGCAGGAGACAGGGCAGCTAGGGTACGACATAAGATGAGCCATCGACTGCACCGCGCGCAGTTAAGCTGCTGTCAGAGAAACCCCACCTAGCACGGCTCCCGGCATCTTCCAACAGCCCCGAAGTTTGTTGTTGAATGTAGAATACTAAAATAAAAATAACAGGATTATACTGCGACCCAAAGAGGATGTTGGCCTCCATCATCAGAGCTCCCCACTCTTCCCTACTAAGCGCCATCTCTTTGCAGTCGGCTTTTTGTAGGGAATTCGGGTCTGACTAAATATGATCATTACGCTATCGAGCTCGACTTTATAGGATGAAAATGGAGTAATTATGATAACCAAGTATTTATTAGCTAAGTGTCTTCAGCTTACGCTTCAGAGCCCAGGGTACGCTATGAATCTGATTTGGCGGAACTGGGCGTCGATTCTGCTAACGTTAAGACAAAATCGTATCAAAATAGTGTTTCAATAGTAGTGCTTTTTACACACTATTTACAAGAGTTATGACAGTATGATGTGATGTGAATGTAGTGTGTGGTGTGACCATCAGCAGTGATATAAAAAAAATATACATTTCTTGTAACTAGTGTGTAAAAAAGCACTACCATTGAAACACTATTTTGACACGATTGTGATTTAACGTTAGCAGAATCGACACCCTGATTATTACAATGGAGCGACTGCCGTTTGACCTCCGTAATAATTTTTAAAGGGAAACCATACCCACAGGGACATGACCCAGGTGTGTTAATGGCCAACACAGATTTTTCAGGCTGCCTAAAGGCATTTGACATAGCCTAACGACTTTAATCTACCGATAACAACTGGTAACAATATCCGAAGCACGAAGGAGCTCAAGATAGAAATGCCACTAATGGCAACCAATCCAAACAGTCGTCGCCGTCGCTTGACGCGTGCTATCGGGGGCCTTTACAAACAATTCAAATTATTAGCTATGTCTGTGTTCCACTTTTTAAAACTCTTTAATACTCAGTAACATTGATGTATACTTGTATAATTATTTACGCGTCGGTGATGGTCCTATCAAACATTTATCAAGATGTGTGGATTCATCTTCACAGACATGCTTTCTCTCAGTTATTTATAGATAAGTTATAAATGTAGTAGCCATAATGAATTAGTCACTTTGATAAACTGTGGGAGCATAAAGTGAGAATCCTAAGACACCGTCCGAATAGCTATTACGAAACTTTGTTATTTATTTACTAGCTTTCGCGTGCGGCTTCGCCCGCATGAATTTCCCTCGGGAACAGTGCTTATTCCCGGGATGAAAGGCACCCTATGTCCTTCTCAATACTATGTGTATGCGAAATTTAAGAAAGATTGGTTCAGTATATAGGGCGTAATAAACAAACAAACTCACTTTTATAAAATGAGTTGTGATAGGATTTAAATTTTATTGTACAAAATACAGTTGTATAGCACAATAGGCGAACTTAATGACAAAAGCATATTTGTTATTTTATGGGGAAAATCTTGCATAATATTTACTTAATTAATTTTGTAAATAAATACACATAGAACTACAAAAGTCTTCTATCTACGTGTCGCAGCGATAACCCCGCGCATGCCTCTCAAGAGCCGTGATTTTGAACGAAGATATAAAAAAATAACCATTGGTGTCATGCATTTCGACATTATTCGACTCACTCTTGACCATTTTCATCATTTTCTCCTTTTACAATACTCTTATTATGAGTTATAAAAATGTTTTCTCATAATTTTTACAATCCTCACATGAGTTAATTACATATCGTTATCAAAATAATCGCAATAAGTAATTGTTGCTTTAATCAGTGGTTATGTAGATTTGGTTGAAGTGCGTAATTGAATGATATTTGTGTTCATTATATATGTAACACGTTCATATTAACAAGTATTTTTGTAAGAGGAAACGCTTCTTGTACCAAGACCTTCACGTGTTTTTTTCCTAATTTCACATTTAATTTACAATTTTGTAAAAGGTGATATACACCTTCCTCTTAAATAACTTAATCTAGTAAAAAAAACACACATGAAAATCCTTTGCGTAGTTTTATAGATCTAAGCATATAAATAGGGAAAGACAGCGGGACAAATAGATTTAAAAAAAAAATTGCGTCGCGTCATTGCGATTCGAAATTCTTTGGCGGGACGCGACTTTGCTTTACACTATGTTATAATATTAACATTGAACTATAGTACGGCCAATTGACCTACAAGATAGGTTGTAGGTCAATTGGCCCTGGATGCCTTTGTGTCATTTTTTTAGTAAACTGTCGTGGTTTCTTTAACGACTATGTACTAGCTGTAGCTGAATCAATCAACTTAGTTTGTCTTCCGAAGCACGGAATAGTATTTCTTGTCAGGCAAATTGATGAACAAAACTAAACTTTACAAACTAAGTTTAACTTTACTAACTACCTATGGGATCCAAACTCATGACCTCCGGAAATTAAAGCAAACCACTAGACCTTAGAGATATTCGATAATCAAAATCATAATATCAAGGAAACCATTTAAAACGTCATCACCATTGGTGGAAGTACGCATGTTCCGCCTCCAAGTCCAAGGTTCGATTCTCGGCGTGGTTAATCTGGCTTCCTTCGATCATCTGATTGTGAGATGTAATTTGAGATAACTTTGTTGAAACTTGCGTAATTTAATGGTTATGATGGATGTTACTGTAATTTGTTGATGTTTTGGTATTGTAATAAAAAATATGACGAGGTCGTTGGCTTCCGTGGTGGTAGCATAGCATGGGCTCTTATTGCCCAAGAAAAAGAACTACTATACTACTGGAAAAGATTTCTATTAAAACTAGTATTTCGCAGCGAACTTAGATCTCGAAAAATGTGAAGTAATAACAAACCTTTTTCTTACACATCCTTCAACAAACTGGTTTTTTTATCTTATTATCATTTTACAATTATTATCATTTAACAGTCCATTGCTGGACTTATATTATCTTCCAATTTTTTCTTGATCGGTTAGAAGCGGCCTGCATCCAACGCTTGCTTGCAACCTTCTTTTGGTCATTTGATAATTTAGTCGGTGGGCGTCCGATGCTGTGCTTGCAAGCCTTTCTGCTGAGGTAACCAATTTCCATCAGGTATACCATAGGCTTGTTTGTCACCTCAATAGTTTAAAAAATAAACCTCAATAGTCTTAAGATGCTGTAACGACCTCTTGATTCCAGGTCTGGGCACCCATGGCCTCACAGCAGACTCGTCCGGAACCCTCATCTCCCTCCACGTGGCCATGAAGAACGAGCTCCAGAGGCACGTGGATGTCTACAAGCAGGCGCTGCATAAATTGGAAGAACTGGTAATTCACGCGATCTAATTTATCTCTTTATTCTCTTTTTCTTCTTTGTCCAGGTGTGTTTCCTGGTTGCATCTTCTGCTTACGCTTCAGTGCCCAGGGTACAAATTCAAATTTATTTATTTCGTGAACATAATACAAAACAAATAGATGGTTTCTCTATGTTCGGCCATAAGGCATACAATATTTACACTTAATCATAGTCCCGATTTGGTGGTACATTGGAGTGACTGCCGTCTGACCTCCGTAACCCATTTTACAGAGAAACCTGGGGAAACCAGACCAATAGGAACATGGAGTAGCCATTTTTACAGAGAAACTAGGTCAATAGGATCATGAACTGGGACTAACCCAGTCAATACTGTTGGATTTTTCAGTTTATCTTAAATCATTTGAGCATAACGCTTTGGAGTGTGATGGTAGCGATAGGGATATGCTCGACCGCCACAAAGGGAAGATCTTCCCGCCAGGCTGGGTGTTATGCCTGGGGAACCGCGGCTCCGACGATGTCTTGTAGGAGGTTGTATTTATGCTCCAATCCGTAGAAACTTTGTAAGCGCGATTAAGACTTTCATAGCAAGTACATTGTTTTGTATGCTGTAACGTTATTTTTTAATTCACATTAATAATTCAAGTCGATTGTCATCGCAATTGTTCAGTGATCTATTTAGCCGTCTTTCCGTTATTGAACTCTAAGAAACCCATACAACTGATATCCGATTCCGACTCGATTAAGTTTGCGCGGTATTCGTGATCCCCTAATACAATTATGAATCTCTGGCTATCTACAATTAAAGCTTGTTTAATATGTAAAAATCTGAGTAAAGTAACTTACCAAGCATCGAATCGTGAGAGAATCAATATTTTGAGAATTTTCTGATGAACTATAAATTGGTAGTGGAATACGAGAAACGTCAAAATGTGACGTTGCAATTCAACTACGATGCAATTGAGCGCTATGTGCAATTACGGAATTGGTGGGTTACTTATATATTTATTTATTGACGCCTTTGTCAATGACAGTTGCGATTAGTGATCGACTTGCTGATGTGCGAATAACATTCACACGTAGGCTTTTCGTTTTGCATTTTATAATTGTGATGAATTAGATTCGAGTAGTCGCGTTTAATCGTTGGTTGAGTAAATTGTAATTGTTAATTCCGGCAAATCTTAAGAATCGATGTTAGAGAAGCTAGTTATCTTCTTTCCACCTAATTCATTAACCGGTTCTAGTTGATAAACCATCGCGAAATCGATACCAGATTGTGATCGATTATGGATAGACGAATCGAAATTGTCGACCTTCGCCCCATCACTACGGACGAGCTAGCTGTCAAATGGATTTCGCTGGTGGTTCGATTAGATGCCGGCTTTGAATTGATTTTTCGTTATTTTGCAATTAAGTTGCTATATAAACGTATTTTTCTACAAGTATTCTTAAAAAAAAGTGCCGAAAGATATCGAAAGTCGAATATTCGTTGGAAAAAGTACATGGCGGTTGTATTTTACCGACAACCAAGTTTTGTTGAAAAATATTTTGGAAAACCCTGAAAAGGTAATTTATTTTGTTCTAATTTTCTATTTTCACGTTAGTATGCTAAATAAACCGTAAATTCTCTCATTTGGTCTTATATTTTCTTGGTAAAATCAGATTCTTTGTGGGATTTATATTTTTGAGTTTAGGGTAGTTATATCCAGATTTTGTCTGGATTCTGTCTTAAAATGATTTCTAACTATCTGTACACATGAATAAACCTAGAACATATAAATTAAAGGTAAAATATTTCACACAGGGTCTATTTTTCTTAAAATAGTCAGATATTTCATTGCCAGGTAACCCACAATATAAAGTGAGAATTTCTAGTTGATAATTGAAACCATACAGGATTTAGCAATGATAATACAATGAACATACTCTATTTTAACTAAATTTTACATACTTTAAGTAATAATTTGAGTGGAAAATAGAATTTTCAACACCGGGCTCCGCACTGTTTGTACTAAATCTGGCAATCATTGTTTCACAAGCCAATATATTCTTCAGGGTTGTACGTTACGCCTGAAGAGATCCACTGGACCAAATGGGACTCCTTTCCCTCCGGATTTACCACTAGAGAGGTCACAAAAGTGCAAGATCAGAGAGCCCATTTGTTTAAAAACAAGAGGACTTGCCTTTTATTCCCAAAAAATCTTTCCTGCTTTAACTAAGGTAACAAATACCCAGCTGAGGACTTCGTTATCGGTCAGCCCTGCAGATAACACGTCACTTCTATCAATTTATCTTCTTTTCTATTTTACTTTTCTAAAAAAACAAGGGAACAATATATGACCAGTCGATCTGCTCTCCCTATCTATTTCTTTCTATATATTTATTTCTTTCTTTGTCTCTCTTTTCTTTTGCTTACTGGATTAACAGGTGTATTCCTTGGATTATATACTATCATAAAGCTGTATGTAAAATAAACATTGTAAAATTTATTATTTGGTTTTAATTTGTTTATTTTTTTTTGTGTGGCTATTTTCTTTAAATACCTAAGGTACAGAATATAGGAAAGAGACATTTCAATGCAAGCTCGATTTTCTTGCTTTTTACGCCATCTGTTGAGCATGTTTGTAGATGTTGTTATGGCGCCACAACGCCTACCATCTAGCGATATGGTGATATCAATGATAATATATACGTTGACCAAACTTGTCTTCTGTAACACAGAAGATCTCAACATAAAAATGCCACTAATGGTGATTAATCTAAGTTAGGCTACACTCGGGTTGACACGCGCTATCCCCGCTAAGCCATCGAATTCCTTGACGAAAGAAGTAATTAACAGATACAAATCGACGACCTCCGTGGCGTAATGGTTAACTTGCCTGACCGCTACTCAGGAGGTCCCGGGTACGATCCTCGGTCAGTTCAAGATGAAATATGATCTTTTTCTGATGGACCTGGGTCTTGGATGTTTATCTATATGTGTATTTGTTATAAAATATATTATCGTTGAATTAGTATCCCATAACACAAGTCTCGAACTTTCTTTGGGGCTAACTCAATCTGTGTGATTTGTCTCTATATATTTATATTTACAAATTATCCTTCGCAACATTTAATTTAATTTAAATTTGTTTATTTAGAACTTTTTAATTTAATGTTATCTTTAGAAGAGCGGGCTCTCCAAACACAAGTATTTATACTTAAATGGAGAACCTAATCACATGAGTTGATGTAACCAAGTTTCTGAATAAACATTATTATTTTTCTTATTTTTTTTTTCTTTTCCTTCACAGTCGTCAGTAACAGTGAACCAGGACCCAGCGTCATCATCCCACCAGCGCCTCCTAGCGCTTTCTCATGCCGATGTGGAGAGGCGCCTCATCGACAACAAATCCCTCTTGACCATAGTCGACAAGCCAGCCCTGAGGCAGCTGCCGACACTGGTGGCGTCCTTGTCAGCCAGGGTGGAGAGTGACAAAGCTGTGTTGGCTTGTGTTGGACAGATTAAGAGGAGCGACCCAACTTTGGATTTGAGTGATACGCGGTAAGTTTTCTCTTTGAAAACTCGTAAATTTAATAATCCATACTAATATTATAAATGCGAAAGTCTGTCTGTCTGTCTGTCTGTCACCTCTTCACGGCTAAACGGATGGACCGATTGTGATGAAATTTGGTAGGGATGTAGTTAACGACCTGAGGTCAAACATAGGCTACATTTGGGCGCGATATAACCGAGTCCCACGCGGGCGGAGCCGCGGGGAACAGCTAGTACTATTATACTTTAATCAATACATAGTATAATTAAGGGGCCGTTCAAGTATTACGTAAGCACTATAGGGGGGGCGAAGGGCACTATCATTTGCTTATTTCTGATGACATGGGGGGTGGGGGGATCTAGATAGTGATTACGTCAGCATTAATTGTTTACTTTTTTACACATATAGCAACCCACACATTGTCTATTCTTTAAAACGAAATGCGTTTTCAGGGATTCCTGTAAATAATGAATACATTTAGGCTTACTAGCATAGAACTGATTAGGGGTACTCTATTCTAAACCTTATTCCTTTTTTCTAGACTTATTGTACCAATGTTTACGTAAGCATGGGTGAGAGCTTTGCTTACTTTTGCTGACGAGGGGGAGGGGTGCGTTGATAAATGCAAAAAATCTGCTTACGTAATACTTGAACGACCCCTAAATAATAGTATGCTTAAATCTTTAAAACTACGCAACGGATTTTGATGCGGTTTTTTTTTAATAGATGGAGCAATTCACGTGGAAGGTTTTTATGCCCATGCTAAGCCGAAGCGGGTCGCTAGTAAGCTATAAATTAGAGAATTCGCAATTGTCTGAATAAATTAGTGATTTATGAGTCGTATCAAATTGAAATAGTATGAGTTCATTTCCTATCAGGATGTGACTAATATGATAACAACGCAGACGGAAGTGATTATAAAAAATATCTGGCATCAAATTAAAGAAATTTAAAG
This sequence comes from Apomyelois bistriatella, assembly GCA_947044815.1. Lineage (NCBI taxonomy): Eukaryota > Metazoa > Arthropoda > Insecta > Lepidoptera > Pyralidae > Apomyelois > Apomyelois bistriatella. The sequence continues at coordinate 349,731 of OX345712.1, forward strand.
TTCTAATGGTCAGTATAACAATGGAGTATCGGACTTCTAATCCCCCGTAACGTAACCCTTTTTACAGGGAAACCAGAACATAGGAACACGATCTATGTCAGTGACTAACACTGTCAGATTTATCTGGCTGCTAAATATACAGCGTAACAACTGCCATCTTGCGCTGACAGCCGGAACCAATGGCTTAACATTCCTTCCGAAGCATAGAGAAGCTCAAGTTAGAAATGTCTGCCAGGCATATGACATAGCCTTAGTCATTCATTCATTTCGAGTACCACGGTCAATCGACCAGGCACACCCTGGTGTCAGAGTTCTTCGGAACCGCCTTTCGGCCTCTGACGTGGTTCCTTTAACGACTGCTAGATGGCAGCCGGATCCAACGGCTTAACGTGCCTTCCGAAGCACGAAATCATCTTTATTATCAGACAATCAGGTGATTCAAGCCTGCAATGTCGTAATAAAACTGGAAACAACTAAACAAAGTATGCTTCCCGTGGGAATCGAACCCACGACCCCCGGGTCTACAGGCAAACGCCTTAACCACTGGACCACGGAGGCAGTTATGCCTATAGATAGACATGGCCTTCTGACTGTCACCTAGCAATAACAGCCGGACCAACGGCTGAACTCAAGTTAGAAATGTTAAATAGTGACGACCAATCCAAGTTAGGCCGCGCTCGTCTTTGCTTGACATGCACGATCGTTATTAACTGATGCCCCGTTAGATTGTCAAGCTCCTCTATAAAAAAAATACTGTGTATAGGTTCCATTGAACTTGCAAACGACTTTCGATTTATCAAGAAATTTCCATTGATATAAGACATAGACATATTTTTTACAGAAATGCTTTACAACGATTACACTTTTTGTGGAATGGAATGGATCAGTCTATTACCATCACGCGATTTAGATTATTTCCGTGTGTAATGTCACAGATTATAGAATGCTATACTAGCAGTAATGTGTAAAAACTTCAACTATTCATATTTCAACCTGTCTAGTTATTTCTATTCATTCATCACTAGGCTTAGATCATAATTTGGAAGCTTTATTATTTCAATAGTTTTTCCAGTTTGGTATTAAATGCATACTTGAAGCGTTGAATCAACGTTTGTCAGATAGGAAAGTATCCGTGCTTCGGAAAGTGCACAAGCCATCCCGGCTGCCATCTGGTAGTCGTTTTAGAAACCACGTGGGAGGCCGAGAGGTGGTTTCGAAGAACTCTCACACTAGGGTGTACTATACAAGGTCGGTTGGCTCAGTTACCCACACGATACTAACGAAATATCATGTATATAATTATAAGTTATGTATTCTCATAGTGAGGCGTTGCAAACCAATTTTATTATTCACAATGTGTTATTAATCACACACCATTACAATAACGCTATCAATTAAAACCGTTTATTAGCGTAAACGTTATCGCTTACCTGTTTATAATTAATAACGGTTATTACTTTAAAACACCAGTTTATATTGTTATTTACGCGTGATGTTATTTAACTTTTTTGGAGAAAGTATGATGGCGGGTTGCACAATATGTTGTGAATTGGTTTCGGCACATTACGTAATATAAATATAACTAGTTATTTAGCGGTTATCGATGTACCTAACGTTTTTATGTTCGAATTATTATTATATTTAGGTATATCTGTAAGCTATTGCTTTGTCGGCGGAGTTACTTCAATTCTTGTCTATTATTCCTTTTTTTCTTGATACGACACTAAGCGAGACATAAATGCCCGAATACTCAAACGCTACTCAATTTTGAGTTTTTTCAGCGTGACAGTATGATACTTGAGCAGCTCTCAAAATTGAGTAGCGTTTGAGTATTCGGGCGTAAGTGCTTTTCCCCAGGATGAAACATATCCTTTGTCCTTCTCAATACTCTATCTACGTGTATGCAAAATTTTACGAAGATTGGTACAAAAGATAGGGTGTAAAAGCGTAACAAACAAAAAAACTCTCTTTCGCATTTATAATATTAGTTAGTATGCCTTGGTCTTTATGGACCCATTATTCCTTTCATTTACCTTCAATGATGTCTTTTATAAAATCATCGTGTCTTCAAATGTCCTAAGGCTTTTCCTCTTCTGTGCCTTATTATTTAGCTGTGGCGACACTAGCGCCACAAAATATATCTCTCCTACTCTGTATAAAACTTCTTCGTTTGTTTCATTTACTCAAACATAATGATTCATTTTTAATACACTCTTATGCCTATATTATTATGCCAATATGTTCAGCCAGCGATAATATTATCTGCGTTCTTAAATATTAACTTTTACAAATTTCCTAGAATTGTTTACGTGGTTTTACCAAGGAAAGCTTTTAATCGCCCACGCATCCATCTCCTTTATTGATTTGCTGCAAAAAGAAGCCAATGTTACTTGCCAAATGTCAAAGAATTTGGAATCGCACACGCCAGGCAAATTTCTTTTTTAATCTATGCCAAATATCTCTATTCATTATCAATTTCATTAAAACTGTGATTTTTTTATGAGCATGTACAGATAATCTCTTTTTCTCCAACTTTATTCAAAAAACCATTTGATCAATATGTTCAGCTAAAAAAATAATCATTAATTAAATAATGAAAACACTTTATATATTCCACGCGATATAAAATACAAAACCATATAATTTTCTATTACATTTTCTACTTAATTAACAATTTTGTTACAGTAATTATAGCTTTAATATTAACCTATTCATAAAAGCAAAACCAATGTTATTTATTAAAATATCTAGTGATTAGTTAATTAAAGAAGAAACCGTCTGTTTTAACAATGACACACAAATAGAAATAAAATATTAATATTAATGGATTTTATTCATGAAAAAAAAGCCAAAATAATTTATTTTAACATATAATATATTCTAATTCTAATATTAAACTAAATAATAAATATAATTAAAAATAACTACTTATTATCTTTGCTAATATTAATTTGGAAAGTGATTATATCTACAAAAATGTTAAAAAAATATTTTACATAGATCATTTTAAAAATTTATTAAGAACTAGCTGGCTGCCTAGCCTGAAGTATATGTACGTTAGTATATGTATAACCTTTTCCAAAAATCTAGCTATCAAAAATTACAAATTAGACCATTTAAGTTATAAGCATCCAAACAAACAAATTCCTCTGTACGTGACGCTTTTGAGTCTAATGTATGCGAATTTATGAAAATGAATTAATGGAACAATGAGGACATTTAAATTAGATTACTAAGAACAATAATATTTTCCCACAAAGAAAGTCACGCGCTTGCACAATAATAAGTATAATACATGGTTGTTTAATTGGTGGGCTTCACAATAGTGTGAAAATATACTGCTTAATTGATCGGATTTAATCGTAACGAATGTTAAATAACGTTATTTAATAACGTTTTAGGGTTCCGTTACAACGTTGTCTAAGGAAGTTTCACTGTGTCCAATTACCTCTACTATGAGATTCGCCTGCTATCGGGTTCTTAAAAAAAATGTAGAAAGTAAAAAAAAACACTAGTCGCGACGACCAATCTTAGCCACGGACACGCCCTGGGTTCCTTAACGCGCGATACCTTAACAACACGCATGCTACGGGGCGATTGAGTTCTTCAAGGTTAACGAGATCATTCTATAAATTTAGAATGAAAACAAAGTTCCCGTTGTTAACGTAATTTGAATTTCTGATAGTTTCTCTTATCAGTTTCATTCATTATAAAAATAATAAGGGGTTCAGTACGTATAACAAACCGAATACTCAAATGCTACTCAATTTTGAGAGCTGCTCAAATAACATGCTGTCGCGCTGAACGTAAACGATATGACAGTGACAGCATGATACTTGAGCAGCTCCCAAAACTGAGTAGCGTTTGAGTATTCGGGCATTAGTCACGCATTAGTTGTGGGACAAATAATGTCAATTGCCTTTATATGATAATACCACCGTACAAATCTGGCTGTGGCCACAAACACACCCTCATGTTAGTATTCGTCTGGTTTTCCTCGGATCACATTACTTTTGTCTGGTTTCCCCTGTATAAAAGGTTATGAAGGTTAAACAGCAGCTGTCCACATGATATGAACAGATAAACTCGTCAACCGTTGGTGACGTTATAGGTTGGGATCATTTTTTTTAATATACTGACAATTATCAGTGATCGACCATGATCCCACCTGATTTTAAATGTAGTTGTTTTCTAGGATGGAACTAGCTGACAAATTAATGCCCGGGGCTCCGCTTCCGTGGAAATTCCGGGATGAAATAAAGCCTATGTGTTGTTTCAGGGTCTAAGCAATCCCCATTCCAAATTTCAGCCAAATCGGTTCAACCGTTCCTGTGAAAAAGTAACAAACATCCATTAATCTCTCGCGTTTATAATATTAGCAGGATTTACTCTAGCCTCGAAAGAACCCAAATTGTATATGTCCGGAAATACATCAGGAAGTTCCACGACTGTGACTGAGCCCAAACATTACCTTCCAGGCCTGTAGCAGGCGTCCTGATGAGCTACTCCCGCGGCTGCGCGGCCGTCCTCACCCAGATGACTGAGGGAGAGACCACTGGCCCCAGCCCAGTCGCTCCCCGGTCACCCACCGACTCTGCCAGCGATGGCTACCATTCTGACAGCGATGACTCCCATCAACATCCTGACAGGTAAGTAACTGCTGTGATCCAGTGGTTAAAGCGTTTGCCTGAAGACCGGTCGTGGGTTCGAGTCCCACGGAAAGCATGCTTTATTTAAATACTTGTCAATTTCAATATAGGGTCCATATCTTGAATTTGACCAGTACAGTAAGTCTGGTTGTACACATGCCTTAGTCATCATTATCATTTCAGCTGCAGAGTCCAATACTAGTTATAGACCTCCCTCGAGGATTTCCAGATAGATCGGACAAAAGCGGCCTCTGACCTTCTTCGGGTCATCTGATCATTTGGTCAGTGGGTGTTTGACGCTGTGCTCGCAGTAGAACTTTTCTGATCAGCCATTGGTTCTCCGTACCTTTTTTAAGACTGTCTATCGTCTATCCTCAAAGCGTTAAGATGAGGGAGAGAGAGAGAGATTATTATATATACTACATTTTAAATAGGTTCTAATAATAATTTCCTCTTCAGGAGTCGACTGGTGTCTCAGTATGCAGCAGTCTGGGCTATGGCTGCAGATGAAGCTTTACCAGCGTTGTCTGCTTTGGAACCCCTGCGGCAGACACCACATCTCAAGTATAAGATCGTCTTCTCCATAGTTGTTGTGAGTTGCTTTAAATTTTGTAGAAAATGTAAAAAAAAGTTTTTTTTTTCTTTATTGCAAAAACAAAACGCAAATGAGTAAAAAAAGGAAGGGGAAGGCCTTTATCCAGCAGTAAGATAGAAATAGCTGTAAAAATTGAATCATGCAAAAATATTGTTTTATCTACTAAAGTTAGTTTAGCGCCGCCCCTAATGGATAATAGGTATTTTTACAACGCACTGTTTTTTAACTAAATCACAACTAAAACGCCATATCTATTTATATTTTTGTAAGACAATACAATAAATTAATTATATTTCAATAACAATTTAAAAAAACTACTAATACGGAACACCAGAAGCGCATAACCGACTCGCGCTTTACCCGTTTTTTTTTTAAATAAAACCTAACACGTTTGAGTATGGTTTGATCAAACAATGAATCTTCTTGAATCAAGTAAACAAATGGAAATTAGTAAGTATATGTTTCTTTATTTATTTTCATCCTCTGTGATGGCTTGTCTTATGACTCAGAGGTCATGGGTTGGAATCCTACGGTTATTTTTTATAGCGTCATATCTCCCACGGCTCGGCAAAGGCTTTCTACGCGTCGCTGTTATTAGCCATTTGTCATGGGCCAGGATCGGTATTTATTAAGATTTTTCAAGAAAATTCATAAAAACTTATGAAAATTTCATGAATTTCGAAACCACGACGTCAGATGGAAATGTATGCGCCATCGGAGTCTATATTGCGCCACATTTCAACAATAATAATGATTTCAGTTTTGAATAATACAATGTATTGTTCAGGGAAAATCCACCGGTTTTGATAGCGGCTCTTGATTCATGGGCGATTTGCCAAATGGGTTTATCTGTTTATATTCACTGGTCTTGCATCCGCTGATAACAATATATCTACGAAATATAACATTTCGGAATGTGGATTTGTATTGGGAAAAGATTTGCCTATTCAAGTATTTTGTACTAGCTTTCGCCCGCGTGGATTTCCCCCGGGAACAGTTTCTTTTCCCGAGATGAAAGGTAGGTATGCCCTTCTCAATACTTCTATCTATGTGTATGGGAAATTTCAAGAAGATTGGTGCAGTAGATAGGGCGTGAAGGCGTCACAAACAAACAAACTCACTTTCGCATTTATAATATTAGTTAGGAGATAGTTGGGAAGTTAGGATTAGAGGTATAATGAGTAACACAGTTGTCAAACGAATAAAGGATCTATTAGAATCCCACTAATAATATAAAGGCGAAAGTTTGTTTGTATGTATACTGTCACGTTTAAATGGTTAGACCATTTTTTTTATGAAATCCATACTTCCATACTAATATTATAAATGCGAAAGTCTGTCTGTCTGTCACCTCTTCACGGCTAAACTGTTGGACCAATAGGCTAGTTGACAAAATTTCAATAACTGCTTAATATTGTAGCTTATTAGGCATTTTATCGAAAAAAAAGGTTTATTTATTTTTAATCGAGCGTTTACATTATAAATTTCGCGTTTTAAAAAACCATTTTTCAATTTGGTTCCAAAACGCACAAGACTGTCATGGCGTCTTGAATCACGTCACGCCGTGCGAAACAAACCAAAGAGCGATCGTGTCTCCGTACGTTATAGCTAGTTTTAATCATTTAAAAATAAATTTCTCATATTATAAGTACTGTATAGTGCCCCAGTGTGATAGCACGACTATAAAAACGCCAAGCAAGTTATTTATATATGTTCCAAACAATGGAGAAATACGGAAAAAGTGGCTAAAACTTGCAAGAAGAGATGATGCTCATACTTTAGAGATCATACTTTATGCTAAGAGATCCCTTCCTGGGATAAGTCCGCCATTGTCTTCTGATTTTAATAATGTTCTATTTACTATGTATTTTAAAGCAATAAAGATATTACAAACAAACAAACTTTATCAACAGGTTCAAGAATGTATTTTTGTGAAGATCATTTTGATTAAGTATTTCACACAATACAATCTATTACTTAATTCGAGCAAACTAGATGTGTTTTGTAGAATCCCTATTTTCTAAATAATAAATACATGAGTTCAGGTTAAGTTGTTTCACTTTTAGGAGTGAACGTTTCATTTTAGTTTTCTAATTAATGTTACAAACATACTCTTTTTATTCTAGTTGCCAAATGATATGACTAATTATATGGAGTATCATATGAAAGGAACAGTAATATAGTAAACAGTATCTTGCAAAATGTACGTCACAACATTAAGTTCTTGTGTACTGAACTGAAATATCACATAGCATTTAAGCTTATAATAAATATTTTATACTTACAAGGAAGTTTTAACATTGCGAAATTCAGATGAGCAACAGTTACTGTTCGACGCGAAAAAATTTCTAAGCATAACGGCATCGATTCTGGGCAAATTATTACTGTCTGCTTTGCTGAATCCAGATTCCATGGTTAATTCTTTCAAATTATAATTAGCAAAAACTGTATCAACTTGATATTAGTTGTTAAAAACCAAAATTTTATCAAGAACCGGTAGTGATACTCGAAACGTCAAAGACAAGATTGGAGTTTCGCACGGCGTGACGTAACGCTTTCTGATTGGTGTTCACTGTCACGTGACTAAAGGTTTCATTTTACGAAATTTATTTTTAAAAAATATTATTAATCTTTAACGCTTTTAATAATTAAAATTGTTTGTTATTTTCTCCATAATATAATTAATCATTATAAACCCCTATCCATTATATTTATTCTTAATGGAAACAAGCCTATTGTGATGAAATTTGGTAGGGATGTAGTTAACGACCTGAGGTCAAACATAGGCTACTTTTGGGCGCGATATAACCGAGTCCCACGCGGGGCGAAGCCGCGGGGAACAGCTAGTTAAGTATAAAGGTAGCTGTTACCTTGGATATGGTACTTTTATCCCGAAAACCGGGATAAAAGTACCATACTGTTTGTACCGGGACCAACGGCTTGACGTGCCTAGGGTACGCTTTTAATCATGGTCCTGAATTCCTGATTCGGCGGAACTGGTTATTACTCTGACCTCCCTGACCCTTATAAAAGTGTAACCAGACCAATAGGAACATGATACGGGCGTGTTAGTGGCCAAAACCGACGGATTCTTTAGACTTTGATTTGACGCTTGCCATCTATCGATAACAGCCGGGACCAACGGAGTAACTTGCCCACCGAAGCACGAAGGAGCTTAAGATACTAGTAGAAATGCCACTTATGGCGACTAATCCAAGCAAGGTCGCGCACTCGCCATCGTTTGACACACATAATGATAGTTACGAAATCATACGCCCCTTGTTTGTAAGGCTAATGAACTCGCGCGATACAGTAAAACAATATCAAACAGGAAAAATTCTTTGAATATTTTCGAATGCATAATTAGGTCGTAATGTTAAGGTAGGTATGCCTACTTACACATACTCTATAGGTACATTTATTTGTTAAAGTTTATTAATTACGTATTTTTAACTAATCAGTCTTAAATTGAACCCGGGAAAACACTGGGTTTTTTCACTGAAGTATTTTTCCTGTATAATTTTTATCAGAGGTCTCAGACGACACCGAATTGGGAATGTTAGTTGCTTTTGGTATTTTCTCTCTAACATCAGTGCTTGCATTTCTGTGTTACGGAAAATAACCATGCACACCCTAGTGTCAGAGTTATCAGGAATCGCCTCTCGGGCTCTGATGTGGTTCCTTTAACGACTACCAGATGGCAACCGGGATCGGGACCAACGGTTTTACGTGCCTAATTATATAGGAATAATAACGTTAGCAAAGTTATTAGCACATACAGACATACCTATAGGTCCTACAACTGTTGCCAAGACAATACCATTCAGATTGCACTATCAAAACGATATTGGATTTAGTGTAGCGCTATGCTTCTAACTAAGCATGCCCTAACTCTACTTGCATTAACTCCACATGCCCAACTCTACATGCCCTAACTTTACATGCCCTAAGTGTACATGCTCTAACTATACATGCTCTAACTATACATGCTCTAACTATACATGTCCTAGCTCTACATGCCCTAACTGTGCATGCTATATTTACATGCCCTAACACTACAAGCCCTTATATTACACGCCAACAAAAACGTAAAAGATTTAAATTGTTGATTAACCCTTAGTCACACAAACTTTTGCTTTTATAATATTAATAAGTAGTTTCAAATAGTGATATAATTAAGTAAATGAACATTGCTCATTGGAAGCTTGACGTAGTTAATCTAATTATCGTAAGCTTACGTTCAACAACCTTATTTTGAACTTTGCTCTTGTCTGACATTGGTTACCTCATTAATATCCCAGTGTCCTATAAAATACAAAGATCGTATCATCCATAAATACCTCTGTGTCATAAACATATTCTCGATGCATTTTACAATGATCACTACACAAGTTATCGTATACAATACCAGCGGCGATAAAGCAATTCGAAAATTTGTTCTATGTTTTGCAGTAATGTATGCGAAACAATACATACATCAAGATTCACAACATAGTATGATGATCATGGTCATAGGGTCTTGATAAAAACCAATCCCGAATCAACCCACAGGTCACACGCTCGACTGTTTTTGGAAGAACCGCACGCCTTTGTGTCGTGTTTTTTTTTTTACATGTGATTTATTTGTTTTTATTTATATTCTGTGGACTGTCATAGAAAATAAAGTGAGTGTTGTTATGAGAAAAATTTGAATTTAGTGCAAAGGTATGTATCTTTTTCGTGTTTTTCTTTTGTTTTTGTTTTTATTTTTTTATTTTGGTGTTTACTACTTCGGGAGCAATGTGCCAACAATGTGAAGGTCAGCAGACACATAAACTGATGAGTGGGATGAATATTTAAGTGGTTCTTCGAAATGCGTCTACCTTTGTTAGTTTTCCTGTAGGAATTTTAGGAATTTCTTTTTGCCTAATTCATTCATAATTCGAACTTACTTTGGGACTAACTCAATCTGTGTGATTTGTATATATATATTTATTTATTATTATTTATTTTTTTATATAAACATTTGCATGAGAATTCCCGCTCTTCGTTGTCCGACAATCGCACAAGCCGGTCATGGTCCGACCCCACGCGGCCTGAAGGGAAATTAGAGCTTTATAATTGCATCAGCTTTTTAAGTTTCGTAACACATGGGTGACCTTTCTCTAAGGTTTTTTTTCTACTTTTACCCTGTAATTATCTAAACTTATATTAACAAATTAGCAGTCCAACCCAGCTTCGCCCGTGGTACATACATAGCCCATGTCGCTCGGACCCATGGCTCTCATAAGAATTTTTTAGATCAGTCCCTTAGTTTCGAAGCCTATTCGATGCAAACAAACAAACAATCTTTCTTCTTTATCATCATCATCATTCATCAACCGCCTCTCGGCCTCTGACGTGGCTCCTTTCACGACTACCAGATGACAGCCGGGACCAACGGCTTAACGTGCCTTCCGAAGCACGGAATCATCTATATTATCCGACAATCAGGTTTTTTATAATATTAGTATAAATATATTACGTAGATACATAAATTTTATTATACATTTGTAAACTTTGGGTTTATTTTTTTATATTACGAAATATTGTTAGGGTTCCGTGCCTCAAACTATACTTTCTTAGCCTACGTGTTACCCAATAGTAGTAATCAAAGAATTTCTAACCGCGCGCGGTCTCTCTACGCATTTTTTTAAATCTACGGTAGTAATATATAAAAATAGTAAAAAGTAGACAATAAAAAGGTATATTTTTGCTTAGATTTTTTTGTTATGTTATATTTTTAGTTATGCACATAAATATTATTTTATTGTCAATATCATTTCATTGTTTTCTACTTTTCCTTAATGTAGTTTTCATGACATAGGTATTTCAATATACCTATCTGTACCAAATTAAATTTTATGTAATACTTTGGGTTTGAAGCTATTTTCTTTATTTTTATTCAAGTCTTCATTATCCCATCTTAAAAAGACTTTTAAACACACAATATCATCACGTCTGTCCCCGCGCTAGGCAGAAACTAAAGATTTCCTAAGAGTTCCCTCGCCACTTCCACACTCATCGCTCTCGTCACACACGCACGCCGATTTCGTGTACATTTGCAAGTATTTAAAGATCTTCTTCTAGACATGCAAGTTTTAGCGAATAATTATAATGTGATTTTGATTTATCTATTTTTTTTATAGAATGGATTTGAATTTGCAATATGAGTATTACGCCCTTCAATTAACGAACCCCCCATACAAACATGTGATTGTCCCAAAATCTTGGATAAAACTGTACGAGCCTACCGAATCACAAGATGCTGTTTTCAAATACCCTTCAACAGAATTAAAGTCATTGGATAAATGGGTTAAGATTAAAGGGGGTGATTTAGAAGATTGGACCCTCTTACCGGGCTGTGTGAAGTTTAGCAGTGGTGAGTTTTTTTTTCACTTCCTTTTTTATTTTTTACTGGATGTTACCCGCGGCGAAATTTAAATAAATTTAAAAGAGCTAAAGATTTATCGGAAAGGAGTCTTAGATATCCAGATAAATTAGTTGTGGATATGGATCCCAAAACACAGCGTACTCAAAAAACTGTTATGTCATGTGCATTAAAATATACAATCACATACCTGAGGACATTAAAAGATTGACATTAATAAAATTTAAAATTTCATTTAAAAAGTGGTTAATGGATAAAACGTTCTATTCAGTTTCGGAATATCTGAGTTCTGAAAATTAAATTAATAATATATCATTAATTGAATAATCGATGCATAGACATTTCTAAAATTTTGCATGCTAAATATTTTTCAAGAACCTTTGTAAGCCCTATTTACTGCAAATAAAAGTGTTTTGATTTGATTTGACTATTGCTAAAAAGACATTGTTGTACCGACTTCAGATTTTTTAAATATTTGATATAAAGCACATTTAAAACAATTTATTACCTATCCTTTTTAGTTCAGTTATTGGAGTCGGCCTAAACAATATTTACAGATTTTTTTTTTATTTATCAGATTCCTATACCGCTGTAAGAGAGTATGTTAGAAAGCATTCTTCGGATATTGATGAAGGTATGTAAATATATACAGTTAATATTTACCCTCTGTGTTTGCATAAACTTGCTTATAATACGCAGGGTGAGCCGTGTGGTATCATATATGACACTTATAAAAATACCACATCTATTCATTTTTGGATTTTGTAAAAGGTCACTAAGAGATGACTAAGCTACTTACTTTAACTAAGTAAATGCAACAGCTGGTTTTGCAGAAATTGACAGGATTTTTCCAATTATTTCAGGGCCCATAGAAGAGACTACTACAGATAGAAATAAGATTTCAGAAACAGAGATATTTGAAACGCCTATAAATTCAAGCACAGAATCAGAATCTGAACAAGAAGAGTCTGATTTCAACCTGGTCGTTTCGAAAATAATGATTCAAAAACTCAGTGATGAAGAAATCGCTAAATATAAAACGGAATATATTCCGTCAAGTCATTCAAAATCAGAAAAAGCACCCAAAAAAATAATATCTACTAGTGTTGATCTGCAAGAAACACTGACTACAATTGATTCTCCAAAAGTAAAGGATGATGATAAATCAAACGAATGCAATGACACAACTAAAAAAGAAGATGAAAGCAAAAATGAAATGAATAATCTTGTTTCTGATTTGTCAAATTTACCTATTGAAACTATTATAAGTGATAGATTCATAGCATTGGTTAAAAAAATGTGTTTAGAATTTAAAGAAACTCAAGAAATACTTGAAATGATGCGTCAAGAGTATTTTGAAAAATATTTATTAATGAACAATGTAGTTGATTTGATAATGAGTTTCAAAAAGCAATTTGAGGTCCAAGAAAATAGAACTTCTGTTAATATTGCAGATGATGAGACCAATTTAGCTAACGCAACTATTGAAAGAGGAAATGGGTCTTCAAATAATGGCAAAACAGAAAAAATAAAAGAGACGATCAAAGTTTCTATCTCAAATGAAGTAACGGATGTGGACAAAGAAGAAAAGGTAACAAACGATAAAAGCCTACTCCTTAATCACGAAAAGTATGACTCAAGATGGACTCTAAGACATCACGAAATCAAACCGCTTCTCACGGAACTATTACCTAATTCTAAAATATATGTATATAAGAAAAAAATGTTATCTATTAGGTATAGGTCCAAGAACAGCGTGGATCTAACTAAAAAACTAACGGCATTAGTTTTTTCTAATAAAGCTTTAGCTTTGTGTTCAGTAAATATGTCAAAAAAATCTATATTTCAGAAATTTTGTCTAGATTTGAGTGCATTGGAAGCTATTTATAAATATGTTAAAGTGTATTCATTAAAAAAAAAATGGGATGATGCAAATTTTTCGAAGGCCGACTTTAATTTATGGGTTAATAGGTTATTGAATGAGCACAAGAAAAAGATTATGAAAGAAAATAATGTTAATAATGCAATGAAGACTTTTGCTGTTGCTGTTGCTAATGTTACCTCTGAATATTTTGTGCAAACTCGTAGTTAAGATAACTACTTAAATATGAAGATCATAGACTGATAGCCTTTAGTTCACACTTACATGTTTTGATAAAAAAAAATCTTGCATAATGTCTGTAGAAAATTCGTATAGGTACGTAATTGAAAATAAAATAGTGTCAAAATAACGACAGGTATAATAACTTTCCAAAAAAGGTATAAACTCAGCATATACCTATTCAACGGCAAGCGCCTGACTTTACTAGCCTAAATCTCAGCCTCTAAATTGTAATTTTTATGAATCTCATTATGAAAAATGTTGAAATTATACCCAGTTTTTTTTAGTAAACACAGTAAAGTTTCTTTGACAAAATAAAAACTAAAAGGATCTTATACTCCTCAAACTGTTTTAAGTTGCTTAGAATAGACTAGTTGACTTGTATTTTGTTTATGATAATTATTTTCTATTTGTTTGAATTGTAACAATTTTATCCATACTTTTCTGAGCCTTCTAAAACAACAAAACTTAATTTGAAAAGTTCACTTGTAATTACTATCGAAAACAGTGCCAGCCATGTTTGCAAAGCTTTGTGACGTAACAGTTATGTGCTAGGTGCTATTTACGAAACCTTATTCTCGCTCAAAACCACCGAGTCGCATGAAAATCATACGATTCCTCTTGTCGAACGAAAATCATTTGATTCACCGACTCTGGGCGAATAATGGACAGCCCGCGTTTTGAAAGTTCCGAATTTTAAGTTAATATGAAATTGAAATTATTCTGCCTGCCTGAATCTTAAATTTTTCATAATAGAGATCGATATATTTTGGTTTCGTGGGTCAAATACTGTAAGACATGAACATTTGTTGTATCAAAATTGATATGAGTCAGCCTTTTGGGTGGGCCCTTGATTTATATTAATGACTAGCTGTTCTCCGCGGTTTCACTCGCCATTAGTGTATATGTACTATAGCCTATAACCTTCCTCAAGAATCAGGACTACATATACAAAAAGAATATTGCAAATCCGACCAGTAGTTTTCCAGTTATAAGCGTTCAAACAAACAAACAAATTTTTCAACTTTATTATATTAGTAAAGATATAGTCAAGTTGAAATAAAAATTTAACAGAATTCAGGACTAGCTCTCGCGATTGCTACTCAAAAACATGATGTTTTCTATAGAAAGAAATTGCCAAGTTGTCTCCAAGATCGGTAAACAGCTAGTACTCACAAATTCATCTAAATAATAATGAGACTTTGTATTTTAATTGCATATCAGTTATGTAAGTAATCATCACTTTATTTTGTTGTTTTTCAATCGTTTAAAAACCTTTTAAAAATATAATTGTCTGGTTTTAGTAAAGATCCCGCTGTTTTTCAAATATTTAAAAAAAAATAAGATATTCAAAGTAGCCAACGCGCTTGGACCATTCGTGCCACCCGCATCATAGATTTTGTAAATTTTTAAATCGGCTTAAATTTTTCGAGGAAAAAACTGGGTAGTAAGAAAAACAAACTAAAATTTTTTGTAGTCGAAAATGTAAGAGCTTTTATTTTCGTCTTATTTTTCAAAAATAATAATAATATCAAATTGTACCAAATATCTCTAGTTCCTATTTTTGTCATTATGTCTGCGGTCAAGCATACGTTAATGAATACCTACCTCTTTTTAATTACAAATATGTCGATAACCCGTTAAAAAGGTGCCATTTTTATTTGCTTTTCGAATAGTCGAAAAAAATAACCCATTTTTTTTTTCATTTTGATTATCTCAACTCGAGGGATCTACATTAAATGAAGATTGAGTTAAAAACCAAATTTTTAAGTGACGAAGGATGAATTCATATCCCTGACTCAATTTCCATCGTTAATAATTACTTTAATATTCTAAGTTATTTAACTCAAATGGCAAATATTAAAATGGATTTTTTTTTTTTAATTTTGTCGGTTTCACTATTGTGGCTAACTGTATAAAAATGCATTTAGTTCTTTTACGCTTATTTTGTGCCTTTTCTTATAAAGTAGCAATAAGTAGTTTTATATTAAAATAAGTATATTTAGACAAAAGGTAGAATAAACCTACTTAATGTTATTATATCCAATAATTAATTTAGACAAAAGGTAGAATATACTTTTTATTAGTATGTCCAATAAGTATATTTAGACAAAAGGTAGAATGACTAAATGTTAGTATGTCCAACGAATTTGTTAAATGTAAACGTTTGTATAAAGGTACATATTTTTAGAGTTCAGAACTAAAAATGAAATAACGGAACCCTTATAGGATCTCTCGTGCGTCTGTCTGTCTGTTGTCTGTCACAGCTGATTTGCTCGTGTCTTAATATTATTTTAAATTATTTACCTACTTTGTCAATGTTCGGAATCCTCTCTACGCGAGTTGACACTTGGCCGGTTTCTTTTATTGAAAATGGTTTTATTTTTGTACTCCAAGTAGATACAGACACTATTTTATGTTTTTTTTTTATGGTTGAAATTTTCATACAATGCGTTATATTTTATACACTAGTATAGGTGAAGTCTGAACTTTGTATCATCCGCCTTTTTATTTTTAAGATTTTATTATTAGTAAGGTAATGTTTTATACTAATGTTCTATATTCGATGTTTTTTTTCTTGTATATTTTTCTGTGTAAAGGAATTTAAAAATTAATAAATAAGGATAAACATTAAATAAATTAATAAAGTATTTTTTTTTCTATTTTTTTCTTTTTCTATATTTATTTTTTGTTCATTTTTTCTATCCATTATCTATATAGTTAAAATTAAAGACTAAGACTTATTGTAATAAACAGTACCGCCAAATCGGAACTATGATTAAAAGCGTATCTACCTTGGGTTTTGAAGCGCAAGCTGAAGAAGCAATCGGGAAACATTGGTCGAAGAATTCCGCATATTCTTAATATACTTATACATTTAATCAAGCTTTGACAGAGGGAGGCTAAAGGTGGCTCACTGCTCTTAAGGCTGTTACTTCAGTCTCACTAGCGCCACTTACCAAAAAAAATCTCTTTCTATATGACGTGAGCTTATCAGAAATCCTCGGGAAAATTCTTTGCTAGTATCCTTAACTTACATTAGAACCTCGAAAGTCATTGAATGCTATCCGCTTTAGTTTCCTTTGTAAAAATTATTAAAGACGGCCACTTTTAACAATTTTTTGTAAAGGTCTATAATTTTTGATTTGAGATTGCGATTTTGGCGAAGCCCCCAGGTGTCACTGTGGGAGTACCCAAACCATAGTACACTTGCCGTCGTGTCCCGCCTTTGCTTCTTCTTTTCGAGTTGAAATGGCTGATGCCTCCGAATCTTCAGTCGTACAGGGGGCATAGCTAAAGTCACAATGTCAAACCGTTGACGAATGTCGACAAGAACAAAATCTATGGGATGGTAAATCACGTGGTCAATCTAATGTCAATCCCATACATTTTGTTCTTGTCGTACCTCGTTAACATTTTGAGATTATGACTTTGGCTAAGCTATAAGGAGACTGGTAAATTGCGACATATCAGAAGATGAGCCATAGGCTGGACAGCACCGCGGTCGCTCAGGCTGTCAGTCGAAAAACCCCATCTAACTTTGTTCTCTTGTCATCTCCCAACACCTGTCCGGAGTCTATTTAAAGACTTCCAGATTGGCCAGGGGAGATTACCACCGCCTCTGCTGCTTTTTGATTTTGATGGAGACAAATTTGCCTTTAAGCTGGCCTCGCACTGGGGTAACCAAATTTAATCATTTGTCATTGACACGAAAATAACCAGTTTGAGACCATATACTACTGTAGTACTTATATAAAAAAGATAATATTTAAGACCTCGGTGAACAATAGCGCCACTATCATTTAAAAATTATAATTCACTGAAAACACAAGTTATCAAAAATCCGTCTTGTGTAATTATGGTTCTGGATCTTAAGTTAATTTTAAACATATTAAATTATAGTTCCATATAGTTAAAAATGTCAAAATGCTAAAAGTGTCAGTTTTAAGCAATATTGCAATTTGATAACTTGTGTTTTAAGTGACTAATGATTTTTAAATGATGGTGGCGCTAGTGTTCACCGAGGTATCACCTTAACCCCAAGCTTCTATCAAAAGTCTAAAAACCTTTTAAGGCTGTGCATCAGGGGAATACCGTAAAACGTCTATTTTTTCATCGCGCAGTTAGCTTTATTCTTCATGGAATACAAGCATAAAAAAAAATATGAAGTATAGTTCAAGGATCAAAATAAATGATTACATCATAATATTAAAAAAAAAAATTAAAACCTAGCTAAATAAAAAAGCAAAAAAGCTATATCCAGAAAAGGTTTCGTCGCGAATTACTTTATATCTTCAGCGACAACTACCAATTTTGTTACGTCTATAAAAATAATAACATAATGACCCAGAGGGATACCTAAAAAAATTACAATATTTAGTCATAATTATTGAAATATTAAATTAAAACTGAAAAATTTCACCCGAAATGGTGTTGAACGGAGACTAGTGACAGGCCAACCCAGTATCGCCACTTTCAACCTTATTTCATTGCGAGTACGTACTATAATCGCACTTCACTCCTCTTAAATACCTAAGTGTTGGGGATACAGCGCCTTAAAGAAATGTTACATTCTTTTACAGCTGTCGTTTCGCGCAGCCATTAGTCTGCGTGACCGGCGACTGAGCGAGGTGAAGGCTCTACTTGGCGCTGATGACTCCAACACCAGCGAGCCAGCTGTCGCCAGGCTCCTGGCAGCCTCCACCAGGGTACTGCTGGAGACAGCGCACAGCTTCCCGTTGGGGGAAGCTGAGAGGACTGTTATTAACCAGGTAACCAACCAACCAACGCGTTTTACTGATAATTTTCCACCCTAAGGTTGACTGGAAGAGATTGCTTTAGCGATGAATCCGCCATTGTGCCTCATTGTTGTAAGTAAAGCTGTTTTATTATTTGTATTTGTATAAATTTAAAGGTTTTTGGATAGATGTGTACGTTTGGCTGAAGGATGTTACATACAGGAAAAGCTGATCAATACTTTTACTATTGTATAGGACACGAGACGAATTCCCATGGCCTATCAAGATTTAAAATGGTAGTCCAGACTAGAGTTAGGACTATTTATTGAACTATCCGAGTACTGAACTGAACTGAACTGACCTGGACTGACCTGATCTGAACTGTAGGGAACTGAACTGCCGGGAAAAATGCCCTGGAGACATTTATACAGACACAGGAGAAACCATATGCATTTTTACGGTAAAATGCCATCTAGTGACCAAAATTTTATTTTATTTTTTATTTTATTTTTATATTTATGGAAAACTTACAGCTAATTTTACAATGATAGAACATACGGTAGAAGTAAATATGGCCAATTACAAGTTTTCACTTACAGAAACTAACAATAGAACTTAGATACCATTAACACAAATATCTAATAGAAAAATAAATACATCTATGCAAAATGCAGGTAGTGCATGGTCGGTTGAACATGACACCTAATTGAGTGATGAAAATCTATGTAGACATACAGACATTTTGCAAGTATATACCACATACACGTTACGTGCCAAAGTATAATTTGTAGGATACAGACTTTAAGTAATTAACAGTGGAATTAAACAAATCCAAATCAAGGTCATGTGCAACATTATTATATAACTATGAACTATATACCTGAAAAACTATAGTTTTGTCATTATCCAATTGTTTCGAAGTTGTGACTACGCTTCTGAGCCCAGATTTAATCATGGTCCTGTATTTGAAAATACTGGTTAATACAAGGAAAAAGGAAAAAAAAATTACAATGGAGCGACTGCCGCGTCTTTTTACACGACCATGACCGTCAGATAGTCCAGATGACCTGAAGAAGGTTGCAAGTACTGAATTTAGACTACTTTCAACCGGTCATGGAAATCCTTGGGACAGGCCTAAGACCAGCTGAATAGCCGGCGTTTGAAATGATAATGAATACCAAGTGACTAAACCTATCGTTATCTCAATTCCAGGTACTAAGTACCCTTCGCGAGTACCCCTGTTTGGGCGGCTGCGGAGCCCTGCACGCCCTGGTGGCAGCAGCCTGCCGCGCCGCTTGGACTATCAGCTTGGACTCTCCACCTTTGAGGATCGACACAGATTTCACACCAGGTTTGTAAAGAATGACTGTATCTATTTCTTTCATCATCATTATCAGCTTCAGAGCCAAGAGGCCGTTTTCCTTCATATCCTCATGGTCAATCATGGTCTTAAATTTGGCAGTACAATTATTACAGTGGAGCGCCTGTCGTCTGTACAATCCAATGATGTATTTATGTAATTAGTAAAGTGTTTATTTATTCATTCATTTATTCATTCATTCCAGTGGTGATGAATCCTGAGAAGCACGTCAGGTTCTCCGCGGGCGAGGCTCGGGATCGGAGATCTGACTTGATCAAGAGTTTCGTCTGGCCCGCCCTGATGGATGGAAACCGCTGCGTCTTCAGAGCTGTAGTCTTGACGTAGCTGTGTAGTCCAGGGCAATGATCAGCACCCTTAGCCAAGTGTCAAATGCTTAGGAAGCGATTCTCATTCATTCAACGCTTGAAAGCTTCCGTCACACGTAAAGAATACTCGCTGCGAATGTCTTCTAATCGCGAATATTCGCTTTTAGTGACAGGCTATTCGCTGCGAATAGATTAAATCGCAGCGAGTTGAATTTGCCGCGGTTTGAATTGAACATGTTCAATTTTACTCGCTGCAAATGCGCACTTGTCGCCACAATTTGCTGTGTGTGACAAGATGCTCGCTGCGACTAGCCATAAGCCGCCCATAACAGACGACGATTAGACTGTCGAAAATGCTCGTTTGGGACTCGCTGAGTGTGACAGGCAGGCAGCAAATTGCCGCTGCGAATTTAATTCGCAGCGAGCATTTATTTATCTTTTTATTTATTTATTTAACTCTATTACACAATTGTAAACGGCGGACCTAAAACCTGAGGCTTTATATACCAGTCAACCAAATTAGTGATGGCAGAGAAAGGTAAGGGAGGGGTAGTGTAAAATTTTGAATTAAGTATTCGCTATGTGTGACCGAACCTTTAGCGAAGCATAAACTAGAACCGCTTCTGAGCGTTCGATAAGGCCGCTGATCATTTCTATTTTAATTCGCTGAAAAAAGTATACAAGAATTTAGGTACTTATTGTAAAGAGTTTCCATTTTATCTGATCGAGCCAAGAATAGAAGCATTAATCAATATTGAGCAATATAGCTTAAAGTCTAATATATTATATTTAAAAAAAATTACTTAACTGATAACTTGCGTAACATTTTATAAACAGTATGTAACATCATCAGTCAGTACATACTCTCTTGTCTTAACGCTTTCCTAAATTAATGCGTTCCCTCTGATTTAAATAAAAATTTGTAAATGTAGATTAAACTTTGAGGAAAGACATGGTTACTTTTTCATGTTTGTGTACCGTAGCGCAATAAATGAATATGGTATTTTACCACACAAACGATAAAACTTTTATAATGATAATTAAAGCACATCGGGCAAAATTATTCCTGAACCATTCCAGAATATCAAAAATGCACGATGTTAAATAGGTATTCAAGTTTTCACGAGCGCATCCCTGATGTTTTTTTCGTTTTATGTCAGTTTGCCCTTTTACAATTAATATGTAGGTGAAACTGTAACATATTATATTTAAATATAAAAACAACAATTATAAATATGCACTTAATTACTTACGGTACTTCTTGAATTTATGTTAATTTAATTTTTATGTTTTTATTTATTATTGTACAGCTGAACAGTGTCGTTTAAGATTGTATATGTTTTATAAAAATGTAATTTAGTTATTTATTTCAAGAATCATTTATTTTTAATAAATATTTTTTTTACATCTACTAGTATTTTTTTATTTTTATTAGGAAAATATAAATAATTGTTTGCCTGACGTTAACTTGAATTAAAAATGCTATTGTGGATGTAATTGGCCACTAGTTAATATCAAGTACAAATCATTTTAGATCTCTATTTATTCCATAGCCATCATCCCTCACGAAATCTCTGCGAAAGAGATGTCTATTGAAAACCATACGGGTTTTACGTTTTTCTAAACAATAATTATTGAGGAGCCCTACAAGAAATTTCTTAATTTTGAAGACATAATAATATAGATTCATATTTCATAATTACTAGGTGTAGGTTACACCTATAAAAACGTTTAGATGAAACTACCAATCAGAAACAAATAACGTAAAACAAAGAATTTATTATTATTCAATACAATCATCGAACGCAGATCCTGTACACTCATAGATATCACCAATGACTCACTATCAGTAAAGATAAGATTAACACTCATACAAAAACAACAAACTCTCCTACTAAAGCCAGTCACTCAAAACCTATGCGAATAAACGTGCGTTTGCAAATCGGGAATCCAAGAATGAGTAATTATCCGCCACCGGGACATCATCCGCCATATTATCCACCCCATTGGCCACCCCCTCCTCACCATGGAGGCCCCCCACCACCCCCTACCCCTCACACCTACCCCCCTCACTATCCACCAGGTCCATACCCTTACTTCTACCCGGCAACAATGATGGTACCTGTACCAACTCCTCCCAGTGAAACCCAGCCAACTTACATAACAAATTACATATATCACGGAGAGTCTTCGAATACTCCCGCAGCAGTAGACCAAGTCCAAATAGCAGAAACTTCTGGTGACTATGAATGGATTCCATCAACAGCTACAACGGCGAATATGCTTACTGGAAGAGCAGTTGTAGGTGGACATGAAGGTTGGGATGGAAGTCCCTTATGGGTTATACGAGCCTGGTATAACGGTGACCTGGTACCAGGTAAATTATCCGTCAGACACAACGCTGCATCTATAATGTATGATGGTAAAGAAGTTCCCATTCAGAATATCGATGTGTTATGCGCTAAACCGGATAATTTAAGATGGGTGCCTGCGTCTAATGGAGGTGTGCCACCTGGAGCTATTAGCGGTGGTCGGACAGCTTCTGGAGAACAATTGTATGTTGGTAGAGCGAGACACCAGCTGTCAATCACACCAGGGAAGGTCCACCCGAGTCATAATTGCTGTTATATAGCATTTGCTGGAGCTGAAGTGGCACATAAAGTGTATGATGTTCTGTGCAGAATTAGTTAACTGTTTTTAGTTCCTCGAGTGCTACAATTCTTGTATTAGTTGGAAGGAGGCGCAAGTCCGGAAAATGACGTAATTGAATACTGGTTTATATCCATATACCTAGTAGTGGCGCGCATATATATAATTACGTTATCTACCCTATGCAGTCAGTATTAAGTCAGTTTTTCTAGTAATATTTTTCTCATACAAAAATATCACGTTTTAGACACCTTTGTCTATGCCGTAATATAGAGTCCTTATTACAATTACCCCCTTATTCATAAAAACTAAACTAAAATATGTTTTGGCCCTTCTCTCGGTCAAATTTACCGTGAAATAAAGAGCCAAAATACATTTTAGTTAAAACGGGTTTATTTTTATGAATAAGGGGGATACTTGAGTCGACTTGACAAAAAAAAGAAGACAAAAAGACTAGAAATAGAAGTCAGCTGTTTTTTTTCATGGATTTTGATATTATTTCTTTGTCTATTGGATATATGATAGTGTGTAAAGCAATATTGATACATACTTGTAAATTAATTAACAAAACTTTAATAGGTCTGTTTTTCAAGAAGAAAATAAACTTTGTGAACTTATTATAATGACAGTAAATTTTATCTGTTTCTACTTTAGTGGCAAATATTGAAATAAAAAATGACCTTTTGGTAGGATATAGAGCTCATTATTTAATGGCACTATATTCCACAATTAAATAAATGATTTGATTTTTTTAAGAAATAAGTTTATATAAATAACAAAATTAATAAAAATCTATTTGTTTATATTGGTGTCTTTGTTCTATAATTCCTTACTAAGTAGGCGTTATTTGATATCTGTATCAAATAATAAACTACTCACATGATAACAAGTCTATCTGATAGCAGGTATCTATATAGAATACTGATAAATAATGATCAATTGACAATAACAAAACATACAACATAGTTTACAGAATTACAACATAAAAATAAACTTTTTATCGGCGATTATCCCACTTTTTCGTTATTTTTTTATGTTCGCAAAATCGGTGTGTCCAATGATTTTCATGCGATATAACAAGTGTCTTGAAATATAGTCATTTAACTCATCGATTTTGTATGTCATACATTCCAAAAATAGCACCCCATACTCATTTGTATGATATCACTATCATCACTACATAGTATAAAACAAAGTCGCTTTCCTTGTCCCTATATCTCTATACATATATAAATCTTCAAAACTACGCAACGGATTTTGATGCGGTTTTTTTAATAGATAAAGTGATTCAAGAGGACGGTTTTTATGCCCATGCGAAGCCGGGGCGAGTCGCTAGTTATGGATAAAACCGCACTTATTAGATTTATCGTAATAAAAGCATTTTAGTACTCTAGTAATAACCATATTAGTTACAAAATGCATCCCTTAATTGGTTAATTTAAACAATTTAGTTACTCCCGACCGTGCACTTAAAAGTTCCATTGGCAATTTCATACGTACCTGTTGATACTCGTAATACTAACTCATTTTATACTTTAACTTATTGCCGTAAAGCTTAATTTTAATTGCTCAATGACTGTTGGTCCTGGGCTCGCTCTAAATACCTTTTAAAATAAAACGTTATGGTAATGGGATACGGTTTAGTTTTAATTGGCTGGTGGTTTAGTTTATTTAAGCGAGAAAATAGAAGTCAATTGGTAAGGTGATGTCATAGTATTGAATACGAGTGACACACGTGACAGAGCTAGACTGTATTTTTTACCGACTCCGCGTAGCCTAAAAATGGGGGTTAAGTATTTGACTTGTATGTTGTATTTGCCATGTATATACTGGGTAAATAGAAGACTAAGCAACCGGGTATACGCTTGGATAAGAGAGAGAGGATTTTTTTTATTTTTATTAACTTAGTTCCTTAGTGCCTTGGTGCCTCGTGTAGAGGTCAAACACGTGTCGCAAGGAATGTGTGTGTCAACTAATGGTGGCGGGCATGCTGAGGCTAACAGTAGTGGCTGTGCCAGCAGATAAGCTGCTTTGACGCAACGATCCTCTCCCATGACTCCCATTCTGTCCAGGTGTCCAATCCAGTACAGTCGCTACGATACAACATGCCCAACATGTTTGGCTCCTTGATCAGATCTTCTATTTCCGAGTTTTTTCAGACCCTCCAGCTACCATCGGAGTTTTTGATCAGACCGAGGATTTTACGCTCAGCTATCAGAAACTGATGTTTTTTTGCATGACGACATGATGATTGAATTTACTGCCATGGCGTCGAGGCGTTACAGAACAATACACAATACTACTAAATTCATGAAAGAGCCTTTTTAATGTGTCAGAAGCGATGTGGTCACCACACCGCAGACTCAAAGACAGACGTAGTTGATCATATTTAGGGTTCCTTACTCAAAGAGTAAAAACAGGACATTATTAATTGGTCTTTACTGCTGTACTTTATTGTTTTAAGTGTTAAAGTTAACGGGCTGTAACTATTTAAGTAACAATAATAACTTGAAATTTTTCGGATTATGTGTGTATTTAAATAAAAAACATAGACATCATTGTCATTTCGCGTAGGTGACACGGTCAATCGACTATGCACACCCTGGTTAAGAGTTCTTCGGAACCGCCTGTCGGCTTCTGACGTGGTTCCTTTAACGACTGCCAGATGGCAGCCGGGCCCAAACGCTTCACGTGCCTTCGGAAGCACCCCTTACTACAAGCGTCATTATTACCACAGATTAAAGAATGCTGCTATTCCTGAGACGAGATTAGATTGCTCTAGTTTCTTACCATCATCTCTAAAAACCTTCCAAAAACGTTGATAAGTGAGACGGCGCAATTCATGATGTAAGGCGACATCTCCCTTACACAATCGTTCTTGCATGGTTTTTAGAGGTGGTAGAAAGCTACCTGATACCTTCTGTATCTCAAGGTAGCTAAATTTTGAAGTGTGACGTATACCTATCGTATGAGATCCCTTTCGGGGATAAGTCCGCCATTGTACTTTAGTTCTATTTCTAGGCTTTTGTATTTACTTTTATTTAGTAAAATAAAGTTATTACAAACAAACAAACCTATAGTTATAAAAGTTTTTATTTATTTATTTCCTTATGTACACAAAAATACGAATACAGGATACAATATAAAACAAAATGAGTACAAAGGTACTACTTATTTCAATAGAAATCTCTTCCAGCCTGTCGATTCTGTAAATTTCAAACAACAACTCGCTTCTCACGACGCTTTCACTCACACTTCGCATAAGGTTCAAAATGACAAGTGAGAAGTGAGCTACGAAGTGACGGGGAAATTACCTTACAGAATCTTACGTCATCTCATACAAAATCTCACGTCCAATCTAGTTCATCTCGCTGACACGTTCGCAAAGGTAGCGCTAGTACAGATTCGAATTATCAATCGAGTTTTTAGAATGCCAAACAAGAAACTCACAGATTCAGATTCAAAGTTTAAAATGAAAGCTTATAGAATCAAGGCCCAGTAGACTCGAAAGAGTAGAGGTAATCTGGCGAGGTAGAGTTTTGTTTGGGTCTGATCCCCTCTTAGTGAAGATTTTCCTTGAGGGAGTATCTTTGATCCCATTACACCCTTTCTCAGTTCATGTCTGTACGTCTCACAACAATCAGCTATCAAAGTTTATTGAAGCGTACTAACAAGTATGTATTTAAGTTGTTCCTAAGTAAACATGGGATCCCGGCTTAAAACTATTGCCAATTACGAAAGATTAGGACGGTCTTTTGGCCACTTTTGGTCTTAAGGTTATTTTATTAAATGCACAGAGTACAGAGTATGGGAAAAATTGGTTCGCACTCCACGAGTGGTATGAAAATACTCTCGAAAATTCCATACTCTATGGCACATTAGGTAAGTATTTTATGTTTACGTAATGGAGAGAGAAATATCAGCCAAGTTTTTTCTTTGGATGATTAATCTTCCAATGAACGTAAGCTCATCACTACATAGTATAAAACAAATCGCTTTCTCTGTCCCTATATCCCTTTGTATGCTTAAATCTTTAAAACTACGCACCGGTTTTGGTGCGGTTTTTTTAATAGATAGAGTGATTCAAGAGGAAGGTTTTTATGACCATGCGAAGCCGGGGCGGGTCGCTAGTTAAAATATATATTTTTATGAGCTTCAGCATATATCTCAAGCTTCTCTGGTGCTATAGGTGCACAGAAATATTACTAAATTCTGTCAGTGCCCGTATATTAAGAATACTAGGAATCCAGACTTAACTTTAACGACTACCAGATGGCAGCTAAGACCAACGAATCATTTTTGTTGTCAGACAATCAGGTGATTCAAGCCTGCAAATGTCCTAACCAAAACCAACTAAACAAAGTATGCTTCCCATGGGAATCAAATCCACGACCCCTGGAACTACAAAAAATGCCACTGGACCACAGAGGCGTAAGGTACGGAGTATCTTGACCCGTGATCTGTCACACGAGCTAATTACATACAATTGTGAGAATGGATGGTCTGTCTGAGCGAGTCATACACCAGTATTTGCATGACTTCATCCTTAGGCGTGTCTTTCGCGAGGAATTTTGTGAAGATTTTCCCAATTTGCAAGAATAAAGGATTTCGAATCTGGATTTTCTTGAGTTGATATAGGACGAATAATTTATAAAAATATATACAATTTATAAGATAAGTAAATGATGTCATAGATTTTCTTGTGTTATTGAATCATCATAATGAAGTTAAGCTTTTGTCAGTGAAATTTCTTCCATTCGAATAAATATCTAATTAATTAATGGCCGAGTGTAAAACAGTGAAAATGAATACTAAAGTGGAAAATTTGGATTTGGACAGTATAGTGAAAATATTGAGGAACTCAAATCTTCAAGAGTTTGAGGAGTTTGTTCGTGAGAAAGAGATTGATGGAAGAAAACTATTAGTAAGTATTTTTTGAGCTGTGTTTTACGCTATTTTCTCTGCATCTATTGCTCTTTAAGAATTAATTAAGGTGAGAGGAATACTTACTTCTACTACAAATCACACAGATTAAGCTAGCTCCAAAGTAAGTTCGAGACTTGTGTCACGGGATACTAACTCAACTATACTATATTATATAACAAATATATAAATATCCAAGATCCAGACCAATCAGAAAAAGAGCATTATTCATCTTGACCTAAACGGGGATCGAACTCGGGACCTCCTGAGTACCGGACAGGCATGTTAACCATTACGCCACGGAGGTCGTATGTTTGTTGTACTTTATTGTACAAACATGAAAACCTTTAAATAAAACATGAAATAAAATATGACCAACGGAGGAAATATTCCTGTAAGAGATTATCTTATTTAACCGAGTACCTGATAAAATGTTCAATTATAATTTTAAACCCCCGTATTAAGAAACGTTTATTAAGCTCATTTTAACAAAAATATGTTTTGCCTCTTTTTCTCTTACCTGACACTGCATGTGAAAGAACGAGACGCAACACATTATAGCTAACATGGGCTTAACAAACGTTTCTTAATACGGGGGAAAGATTTTAAATATTTTTCTTCATTTATTATTAAGAATATTTAGAATAGTTTTACGCTGCCAGAGCCATAGACCGTTTATAATAACACAACAAAATATTTTATTATTCAATCATCACCTTTGTCACCATTTAAAAATCAGAATTTATTCTAATTTCCAGAATGTCACCGAAGGACTCGTTAAACTGTGGAAACCAAAATCGAACGCAAATAAATTTATATCATTCGTCGAAGATTTGAGACTCAATCCAGATAAACATCTAGATAAGTTGACAGATGCTAATAAAAAAGATGAAATAGAAATCCCTGTTGAATGTCAATATCAGACGGTTATATCGAAAAGATTAAGGGAGGAGCATAAAGCGTCCACTTCGATGTCGAGTATTGAAGATATTTTTAAAAGAATAGTACCTGCTAAGAGCTTTCTATATAGACATCAACAAAAAGGCCCAGATAAACCTAACCCTTCGTACCTCCCAATGGATAGCGGAAGAAAAACCAAAAGATTATTCAGATTAAGCTATGAATATCCTGATATATTTTCTAGATTTTCCAAACAAGAAACTTTCGATGATAGAGGATACTATTCAGTGAAAATAAACAATAAATTGTTTGTCCAAAGAACTTATAAAAAACAAGAATCAAGAACTAAATATAAATCATTATCAACGGCAGATGAATTTGAGAAAGTTACTGAAGATCATTTTTATGAAGATCTCTGTTACAATGATGTTGAAAATAAAAAAGATGATGATTTAGAAAATGACAATCAAATAGTTAACGTGAAATCTAGTCTTGTGAAAATTCAAGAGCTATTTCAGTCTTTTCGAATGCCATTTTTTAAGAAACTTGAATCAGTTGACGAGGATAAAAGCTGTAGTGAAAAGGTTGAGAAGGAAGAAAAAGAACAAGATACTCATTTATATGAAAATAGTGAAAGTATTATTAACATGTATGATTCCGTTCGTGTTATACCAACAGCAGTAGAAGCAAATTTGCCGGAGGTAAGTATTTAATAATAAAAATTTTATAACACACATTCTAATTAAGGACACTGCTGATATTTATTAACTAAAACTTTCCAATCCAAATAATGACTAAATTTTTTTAAGTTTCTTATAATCAAACTTCTAAATACAAGTTGTGAGTTACTCCATTTCTCACCATTTGAATTTTCATCTTCAAAAATATAATTTGTTAGAGTCAACTCGCTAAGAAGAAAAAGAAGTTACTCCATTATATTACTATTCACTCGACACATTCGATATTATTGTTAACAATCTCGGTTTGTATAAATTTAGCGGTAGATACTCGTATTAGCATGAAGACAGACAGACGAACTTTCATATATCTAAGTAATCAGATAAAACTTAAACAAATATATTGTCTTAACATTAAGATGAAAGCTTTGAAGGATGGAACGTACTGCAGAAGACTTTAAACAGCTTAAATCATATAATTCTAAACGAGCAATACACAAATTTATTTATACTCGCGTTTTCAAAAACGGCTCTAACGATTTCTTTGAAATTTTGAACATAAGTTCTTTCTTACATAGTCCAAAAGATAATCTAGCTAGGTTCCATGTCTGGGAAAATTAATTTTACCCATATTTTCACGCAAAAAGATTTCCTGCATAAAACGAGCGAAGCTCGGTCACCCAGGTACTGATGATGTTAATTGAACAATGTATAAAAGTAGAATTATCTAAAAGAAATCCAAAAAAATTAGCTTCCTAAAATAAAATTCTAGACAAAACTACCAGTAGAAGACTACTTGGAGCCAGTCCAGTTGAACAAGGACTACTGCAGCATAGCCGAGAGACCGGAGAGGAGAGACGAAAGCATCCTGGGCTACATTAGAAGTGTGTTTGAGAATCGTTTTGGATTGAGGCGGGGTAAGTGTTTTATTCTACACTTCAATAAATGTGAAATCTATAAATGACAGTAGTAAGGCTGAATCAGAAGTCTTAAGGAAGCCTGTCCTCCCTGGTTTCTCTGTATAAAGAGTGACGTAGGTCGCTCCATTGTAAAAATTAGTACCACTTAATCTAAAAACATTATTAAAGCATTTGCAGGGGTGAAAGAAGTTTTTGAGTTTTGGTCCTCACAAATATAAATTTCCCAGAGTCGACTCGCTAAGAAGAAAAAGGGGTGAGAGATGTGAGTCATATAAAATAAGATAAGGTTCTAACAAAAGTCTACATTTTGGTGGTTTTCAATTGATTCACCCTTGTTATGAGAATAGTTCCTGAAATAGGTTCCTATTAAAATCTGTGCTACAGGCAGCTAGGGCCCTCCATCGGGTCACATCCTTTGGTTGTTTTAAAGATTTGCCATTTATGGGACACACGATGCAGTTAAATTCAATTTTAAGAAAAGAAAAATATTTATCGGATGATGATAATGATGAATGTAACATTATTGCTAAAGTTAAGTCTTTTGTTTCGTAATAGACGTGACATTTTGCTATCTCATTTTCTTGGTATGTAATGCTTTGGTTTCTTTTTGTCTTTCTGTCATTGTTGTTTCTCCCCTAAATCATCATGTGTCTTATAACTACAACTCTTTTGTTCTCAATCACTGTTGAGATACTTCCCTATTCTCCTACTCTATTTATGATTATGCGATAAAAAATAATACATTCAGAACACCCGTACATCATGTCTGTCTCACGTGCCAGTCAAAATAATGAAATGATCAACGAATGGGAGACGAGACTTATTGGATTTGCTAATTTCATTGAGCCGCGGAATCTGACTGCCAGTTACACCGTCGCGAATAAAGAATTAATCGTATAGGTAATACAAAAAAATTGGGCCAACCGAAAAGTAACAATTCCATATTTGCTGTTAGAGATTGAAAAAAGTTACAGATATTTTTAGTAAGTTTTTATCAAAAGAAAACATTTTGTTGTAACTGACGTTACATAAAAATAATCCTTAAGTGAAGTGACGAAAAGTATCCTAGATATCCCAGATGAATTTACCAAGTAAAGAGGGATCTGCGGTTTACTGCACGCCGATAATATTGGCAAGAGGTAGCGTAGAATAGATCTAATTGGATATCCTTATCTTGGTAGGCCGAGTAATACTCACTTTAGGTCGATTCACCATCTTTGTTTTGACTGTACGTTAAGGTTAGTATAGAATGATAAATAAAAATAAATAATCATCATCATCATTTCGAGTAGGCGTCACGGTCAATCGACCATGCACACCCTGGTATCAGAGTTCTTCGGAACCGCCTCTCGTCCTCTAACGTGGTTCTTTTAATGACTACCAAATGGCAGCCGGGACCAACGGCTTACCGTGCCTTCCCAAGCACGGAATCATTTTTATTATCAGACAATCAGGTGATTCAAGCCTGTAATGTCCTAACCAAACTGGAAACAACTGAACAGAGTATGCTTCCCCTGGGAATCGAACCCACGACCCCCGGGTCTACAGGCAAACGCCTTAACCACTGGACCACGGAAGCAGTTAAAATATATAATAGAAAATTAGCTCTATTGTCTATTTTCTGAAATTACAGATTACAATTAGGGTCGAAAGAGGTTCGAGGCACAAAATTTATTCTAGCTAATACTGTATTTTCTCAACTTATGTTCAACCAGTGGAAGGAGAAGTCTATCGGCAAGAACACTTATATTGTGTGGTATAGGTATAGAATCATTGATCGCTGCTCTACATTGTACGCTGTTGGTACCGGCTGCCATCTGGCAGTCGTTAAAGGAACCACGTCAGAGGCCGAGAGGCGGTTCCGAAGAACTCTGACACCAGGGTGAACATGGTCGATTGTCTATGGTTGAATGCCATCGCGTTGCAGAGAAAAAAAAAAACATTTATTTGCAACATCGGTGTGAGTGTCGGCCACTTTAAGCCGTGTCGGAAATTATGCCGAACAGGATTATTCGTCACATTACCGACATCCCAAGGGCTTTTTCGTACTTTACACGCCCGTGTATGAAACATCATATATCTCCTTCAAGAATATACCGTAATACAACATCCACAAAGTTTAATATTCTGTGGCGGTTTAGAATTATTTGTTTTGTGTTTTGAGGATAGGGATTCTGTTATTGTTTGAAAGGGGATCTTGTTTTATATGGAAATCATATCTTTTCCCATAAACAAAAGTTAGCTTTTTTATGGAATTACTTATATTTTTCTTTGGCGATTTTTTCATGCAACTTTTATCAAATCCTTTTAGTCACCATGTGGTATCTTGGTAACTAAGGGCCAAATGCTTATGACGTAGGTAACACCGTTAATCGTCCATGCACACCCTGGTGTCAGAGTTCTTCTGAACCGCCTCTCGGCCTCTGACTTTGTTTCCGATTACCGTGGTAAACGGGACCAACGGCTTATCGTGCCTTCCGAAGCACGGAATAATTTTAATTATCAGAAAATCTGATTCAAGCCTGCAATGTCCTAACTAAACTGGAAAGAACTAAACAAAGTATGCTTCCCGTAGGAAACTAACGTAAGGCTTTTGAATAATAATCGTTAATTGAAATCTCAAGGCAATCATAGTTTATTGTTTTTCAATATGTAAGTAATTTAGTAACTAATTCGATGATAAGTTGGTATATGTATAATGCTTATAATAATGCTTCGGAAAGCTAGAGCTAAAGTTAAACGCTAAATCAGGACTATGTAAGCTAAAGATGCGACCAGGAGAATCGCACAGATGAAAAATGACCATAGTTATTTTTTTAGCTGAGGATCATCATCATATCATCCGCAAGCAGTCCACAGCTGGATGAGTTGGATATAGATCTCCCTAGAGATTTCCAAAATGCTCGGTTTAATGCGCTTACCTGCGACCCTTTTCAGGTTATTTGGTCAAATAATTGAGCTGAAAAGCTATTTCCGCCACACTGTAGAGCCGTTTTGTAGACTGTACTAGTACAGTGGACCGCAGAAAAAGGATACCACCTTTCACCTAAATTTATACCAAAAGTTGTTACGTTTCTATATAGTCCACTGTACAAAAACCTGCGAGATAGTCCCATAATCCACTTTCCGTCCCTATTCCCAGTTTCACATGTTCGCTCGTTATGATTTTATTTTTTCTGACAGTCACATGCGCTACACGTGTGTAGGGATGTTACTGTGTCGAGTAGAGTTATCGATAACTCAAGTTCAATTTGTATTCTTAATTGCTTTTATTTGATAGGCTGTGTTTCAAAAAATAAATATAGTTTAGAAGCTTATATCGTATATTAACAATGCCAAGCATGTAAATGCGGCATGCTTTAAAAATAAATGATTATTTTTTTAGAAGTTATGAATATATTATACATTACAAGCGACCCGCCCCGGTGTCGCATGGGCATAACACCTTCTTCTTGAAATCTATTAAATAAACCGCATAAAAATCCGTTGCGTAGTTTTAAAGATTTAAGCATAAAAAGGGACAAAAACACAATCAATAAAACAAAGCCGCTTTCTCTGTTCCTATAAAAAGCGACTTTGTTTTATACTATGTAGTGATAACATAAAATATTAATTGAGTCTTAGTTTTAAGTCTGCCATTTGTTATTTGGTATATTTTTAATAGAGATATAAATACTACTTAACCCAAAAAGTAATATAATATTCACAAAAAACCTTTCACTGGCCTCAATTCCGCCAATCATATATAAACGTACAATAAACAAATCTATTATTTTAATTGTAAAAATGCTAATTTAATTTATTTCAATAAATATAGACTTTGACTTTTGAGTTAAAGACTAAAACTAACTGTTATTACCCTATTTAAACATTTAATTGCAATTTATTACATAAAATCTCAATGATTGAATACCAAAGGTCAAACTGTCTACCAGTACGCGTTAGGGTCAAAGCGAGAGAGAATATAAATATTTATAAACACTGGTATATTATGAAACATTTGAAATAATTAATTCATAATTATTCATTAAATTTTAATGAATTATATTCTATGAAATATGCCAGGAACTACTCTTTACTCAAACTCATTCTTAGAACTTCTCAAATTAATTCATAATATTCAACGCCTAGAACGAGTATTTTATCGATAATATAAAATTTCTAAATACATTTTGTACGTCCCGCACTACAAACGACACAGGGTGTAGCAAAGAGAAAAAAATAAAATAAAAGTAATCATAATAAGTGAAATAAAATAAGTTGGTGGGACAGTTGTTTGTCTGTTTATTTCTTTGTTCAAAGTCGACTGTTCTTTTAGAGTGTAGTGAAATTGTGAATTCTGTGAAGTATTGTGAAGTGTTTGAACGTGAATTATGAATAAAAAGTATACTTATAATTTAATTTCCGATCCTGTACAATCCAATGACGTATTTATTACAAGAGATAAAGGCAAAACTAATTAAATTTAAGTATTATAATATAAAGTCATCTTGAAGCCAAACTATTACAAAGACTATAAAATAAATCTAAACAATAAAGTGTACGAAGAATTTTTTAGTGACGAAATTGATCTAATGTGTTTTTATAATATTTTAAATTAATTATTAATTAAATATAAAATTAATTATTTTAAATTAATTACTTACACATATTTTATGTGATGTGATTTACCTCATGAATCACTCTATCTATTAAAAAAAAGCTGCATCAAAATCTGTTTCGTAGTTTTAAAGATTCAAACATACATACATAGGGATATAGGGACAGAGAAAGCGACTTTGTTTTATACTATGTAGTGATAGTGATATATCCGTATGTATCACTTTCACTAGAAAGCGACTTTGTTTTATACTATGTAGTGATAGTGATATATCCGTATGTATCACTATCACTATCACTACATAGTATAAAACAAAGTCGCTTTCTCTTTTTTTTAATCTTTCTTCACTACCCCGTAGATTAAAAAAAATTGCCGGCCGTCTATTCGTAATTTTATAACGGTCATGATGAATCCTATCGTTCCTATTTTGTAATTATTAAAAGTGTCAGCTGATTCACAGTTGACTCAGTCACCAGGGATCACAGTCAATTAACTGTAATTTGTGATATTAAGCAAGGCGCCTTTTACGACATTTATGGGGAGATATGGATTTTTTTAAATATATATATATATATATATATAGGGACAAATCACACAGATTGAGTACCACACCCAAAGTAAGTTCGAGACTTGTGTTATGGGGTACTAACTCAACGATACTATATTTTATAACAAATACATATATAGATAAACATCCAAAAAGATCATTTTTCATCTTGACCTGACCGGGGATCGAACCCAGGACCTCCTAAGTAGCGATCAGGCATGTTAACCATTACGCCACGGAGGTCGTCAGATAAACATAGATAAAATCAAATAATAGTATTAAAATATTTTTAATGATTGTAGAGAAAATAAAATAATTGGAAAATAAATCATATAGAGATGTAGTAGATATTAACCCAAACAAAAGAAACTGAAAATGTCAAGGAAGTTGAGAATAATACTAATAATAATCATTACACTAGTTTAAAAGTATTAGATATCCATCCACTTACCTTTATCCTCATGCAGAAAGCAGTAATTTTAAACACGTGCCGCACCGTCAGAAATTACTCTCTTCTAATTCATAAAAGGTTTTTTCAGTTTGGCCACAACAACCCATATTTGGGAGAAATTAAATAACAGAAAAATAAAAACAATAATAATATCCAGAATAAGAAAACTGTATATCGTAAATGGATGGACTGTAAAACTAACTTTATTCGAGTAAATTAATTTAATAAATTCGCCTCCTTTAAAGTTGTGTGCGTGGTAATATTTAAAAACCTTAACAGATGAAAGTAAAATACAGTAAATGTAAATTAAATAGACTTCAAAATGAAATTGGAAAGAGCTAAAATGAAATTACTGCAAAGTTAAAATAAAAGTACTGTAAAGTGAAAATGAAAGTACTGTAAAGTGAAAATGAAAGTACTGTAAAGTGAAAATGAAAGTACTGTAAAATTGAAATGTGTGTGTGACTAATACTCAAATACAAGTACTTACCAAATTTCTATGCGTGCACTCAAATATAGGTTAAACTAAGTGAAATGTGTTGGTATATTAAAGTGACTGCTCCGTTAGCTCACAACCTGCTTATAAGACTAGGCGATGCTGCCATGGATTGCCTGTATAGTCTGCTTCATTGCCTTACTGATGTCGTCACAGGTGAGATTTTAGATGGTAATTGAAGTGGCTTTTAGTGGGGTTAGAAGCTTGGCTTTACCTAAATTACTAGCTGTTTACCGCGGTTTCCCTCGCCAATAGTGTATATGTACTTACTATAGCCTATAACCTTCCCAAAGAATCAGGCTTTCATATACAAAAAGAATGTTGTAAATCGGACCAGTAGTTTTCAAGTTATAAGCGTTCAAACAAACAAACAAACTCTTCAGCTTTATTCTGAAAATTCTGAAAATGATTACAAACAGGCTAGACTGCCTGTACGTTAACCATTGTTGTACTATATCAGAGGGGATGGTGCAGGAATGGCCTTTGTAAATTATTTCTATAGTTTTTACTAACATAGTTTATAAGCACTACTAACAAAATGTGAGTCCTAGTTATTTGAAAATAAATAAATTCATTCATTCATTATATTAGTAAAGATTTGCGTCGTACCTCACTAACACTATGCGATCACCTGGTGCGGCTGTGAATGTGAAGGCTGGACTTAAAAAGGATAAATATTCGGTTTGGTCTAGGCGGCACGAATTCATTCATTCAATCATTCAGGCGGCTTTTTGGGCTCTGAAGTGTAAGCTGAAGATGCAACCAGGAATCACTCTCAGATGAAGACGACTTACCTATATTGTTTGTTTTAGAAAATAATCACCTGGCTATCAAAATCCGAATCAGCACATTATCCTATCAGGTATCCAATCTTCCAAATCGAGTACTCATTACTCAGCTGATTCCAGATAAGAAATTCTTCAGGGTTGAGGAGTGAGGGCGGGATAGGTATCTAAACCTCATGAGTAGATATATAATACAGAGAAAGTAATATACATTTGGATATCGAAATGGTCGGACCTCTGAACGCAGCAAATCTACTTAAAATTAAATCAAAAATGGAATTCGGTATTCACCAATAATAACATTTTTTAACCCGGTATATTAAAATACAAGTTGATTTAAGCTAAATATTTCGTTAAAACCGTTATTTTTGGGTAAATACCCTTAGTCTCATTTCGTAACTAGCTTCGAAATAAAAATCCCACCGGTCGTTGTAAAACTAATTGTCAGAAAAATGTTTAAATTTTTTTTTTTTTACTATAGGTTTACGACCCCTGCCTTGTAGATCTTTAGCCGTGTTCGAAAGGCACGTTTAGCCGTTGGTCCCGGCTGCCATCTGGTAGTCGTTAGAGGAACTACGTCAGAGGCCGAGAGGCGGTTCCGAAGAACTTTGACACCATCACCTCATGAAATGATGTTGATTATCATCTACGCCTTATCCTAGTTGTATCCAAAGCCATAATTTTGGTCTGACTATCGCGATGACTTCCTCCTTCATATAATACTATTAAAGATTACAATAAAATTATGTCATGATATTTATAACGCTACATGCGACCGTGGCGCACGTTTTTGCTTCAAGCTTTCCCTCTGTGTCGTCTGCTCGTATTTACTCATGTGTCTGAACTGTGAGTTTCAGAAGTTTGTTCTTGTTTAGGCTAGTGTGTTTTATTTTGCTCGTGTCTAGATTTAATGTCTCAGAAGCTCTTGAGCTTAAAGTTAGTAATGTGATATAATGCCTGTATCTCTGCAGTGGTTTTTTTTCATTTCTTCTTGAGTCATCATCATCATGTCATATCGGTGACTATCAATCGACCATGCACAGTAGTGTGTGTCAGAGTTTTTCAGAACCACCGCTCTGCCTCTGACGTGGTTCCTTTAACGACTACCAAAAAGCAACCGGGACCAACAACGGCTAAACGGGCCTTCCGAAGCACGGAATCATCTTTATTATCAGACAAACAAATCAACGACGCTATATTTTATAACAAAAAAATATATTGATAAACATCCAAGACCCAAGTCAATAAGTAAGAGATCATTTTTTGTCTTGAACAGACCGGGGATCGAACCCGGGGCTTCCTGAGTAGCGGTCGGGCATATTAACCGTACGCCACGGAGGTTGTCAAAAACACACAGAAAAGTATATACACCTATTTACCACATATAAAATAAGATTTTTCTTACAGAAACCCATGACTCTCCTTCCGAAGACTCTGAAGAGGAGAAACCTCCAGTTAAAAGCGAAGACCGGCCGCGTCACATGGCAGACCGCCCTCTGCCGGTGCCAGTGGAAAATGAACCTTACTACATGAACATAGACCGGGGAGAAGCGGAGAATCTCCTACTGGGGCATCCTGATGGCACTTTTGTGCTTAGACCTTCAAGTCAGGTAAGGAAAGGCAATACTAACTAACATCACCTCTTCGCAAACGAACGGATCTCTTCGGAGCAGCGTATCTTGAGCTGTGCCCCTAGTATGAGTTTTTCTAAACATAGACGCTAGCGACTGCGTTAGCGATTTTGTATGACAAAGCTGTACAGCGCTTCTGGCAGATAGTAAGGCAACTAAGAAATTCCATACAAAATCCTTACGCAGTCGCTAGCGTCTGCGTTAAGAAAAACTCATACTAGGGGTACTGGAGGGCTATAGGCACTTCACCGGTGATGTTCTTAAGCTCGAAGAAGGTGATTTAAAAAATCTCGGTTTGGGTGAGTAAGGAATGGAGTAACTGCAAAAGGACCCGAAAGTTCAATGTGTATCCTATATTTTAGCACAAATTTTAATTGATATTGTAATACCTATTGTCTCAGTTAGTCATAGATTTAAAAAAATTGTCGAGAGCGCGCGCGATTATTAAACGGTACCTTGATCCAAGAAGTGCCTCTGTGGTTCAGTGGTTAAGGCGTTTGCCTGTAGACTCGGGGGTCGTGGGCTCGATCCCCACGGAAAACATACTTTCTTTTTTAGTTGTTTTCAGTTTGGTTAGGACATTGCAGGCTTAAATCACCTGATTGTCAAATAATAAAGATGATTCCGTGCTTCTGAAAGCATGTCAAGCCGGATGACCATATAAGTATACGAGGTAAATTCATATACACTGGTCCGGACAAATCCAGTTAAACCAGAGTAGCGGAGTAACGAGGTAAGCAACTAACAGACAGCATATGTACTGGACTAAGTGATTTAGCTAACAAAGCTCAATCTTAGCACATGAGTGGATAGCGAGACAGAGAAATCCTTGAAAAGTACTTTTATGAACTTTGCTCCCACTTTACCTCTCCACTTCTACCTTTGTACCTTTCACAGTCGACAGAGAGTCGGCAGGGGGAAGCAAGTAGGAGCTCAAGATAGAAATGCTACTAATGGCGACCAATCCATACATGGTCGCGCACTCGCCATCACTTGACACGCACTTTCTTTACCAACACGCGCGCCCCGATAGGCTATCGAGCTCCTCAGCGTGTTTGCCTACTAAATTATACAAAAAATAAAAAAAAGTTTAAAAAACTAAAAAACACGTTTTTAGTACGCACTAAAAATTACAAAATGCCATCTTTGACGTCCGCCATATTGGATTTAAGTCCTAATCAAAGACCGGGAAGTGTCAAATTATGATTCCAAGATTTTCTCACATACATGTTACAAGTGAAACTAATATAAAAGCGTGTTAAAAACCTATTAGGTCACGTGACTACTAGTGACAGCTTGGCTTTAATTATTTATTTTTTTTGCAGTCAACCCATGTTTATACAATCAGCGTGTGCTGTGCCAACAAAGTCCACAACGTGGGCGTCCGTCGGCGCCCCGACGGCCGTCTAGCCCTGGGCTTCTCCCGGCGAGGAGAGAGGAGTTTCTCCAGCATCACATCCTTACTGCGCCATCATAGGAGAAGAAGACTCCTGCTAGTAGCAGGCGGGGGAGTCATTGGAGCTACCACTTTGAATGAGACGCCTCAGTATTATCAGATGCCTAGTAACTTGCCTGTGAATGTTGGGCGGTGAAATTGGTAATTTTACGTCATTTCGTAGAATTACATTTGCCATATTAAATATGTATATAAACCGACTTCAAAAAGGAGTTATTCAATTCGTCGGAATGTTTTATTTTTTGGTAAAACACTTTACATAACCCCTGAGGGTTCAATAAAGTGAGACAAGCGATCCAAAAACGAGTGAGTAAGCGAGATCGTGCAATAAGTAACTTGTATATTAAGATGTAAGTAAGGCGAAATGTTTCTAACTTGTATTTTTGGCCGATTTAACAAAAAGAGTTTCTCTGTTTGTCTATGATTATTTAGTTTTTTGACGCGGTTTTCAGAAAAAAATATACATTTAGGTTATAGTATTTTATCCGACTTCAAAAAAGGAGGTTCTCTGTTTGTAATAAATCACTTTAGTATTACTTGGTATTGGTTGTTTATTTATTTTTCATAGTTATAGTATCGCCTTGAATAAATATCCACCTTACTTTTAAATAAAAATAAAAATTTAAGGTGTATGACACATTAACAAAAAGTTATACCTACATTATATTAAGTAAGGAAAGCAATTATTTTTTGTAGTGATTTTGCTGACATTTTTTTTGGTAGAGTCTGCACGCATTTTAAAAATATGAAATATCGAGAGATCACTTTAAAAATATTGAAAAGTCAAACCACGGAATCATCTTTGTTATCCTAACCAAACAAAATTAAACTGTTTTATAGGTTGTAGTAAATTTTTTACTAACTGTTTATAATTACGATAAGTATCTATAACACCATAAGTACCTATGAATTCCCATTATGAGCCATAATATGATAATTTTAATTACCTTATTCTTTAAAACACAGACGTATAAGAGTAAGCAGACCAAATATTTGTCTACATGGATAATGAATACAAACATAGAATGTTTTTCTTTCCTTCTTACTAAAATCAAACACTATCTCTTTCTGTTCCAGTGCAAAGTGTTCTAAAGCACACATAAATAAATTTATCATGAAGAAAGTCGCCATCTTTAATGTAGCTTGCTTGACTTTACACACTAAAGGAAGGACGTCTTGTCCAAGCATATATTCAATCTATTATGGTATGATTTTGGTATTCGTCCAATCACTGAAGCGTTTTTGATGTGTGTGTATTAGGGTTGTGTGAGTTATTTTTTCGCAATCAGAGCCTCCATACCTCCAAAGGTACCTCCATAGAGTTTCTTGGAGGCTGTATCTGCAAGGTAATGTGTGACTATAGTTGGCACATTGCATTTGTATAATGCATATATTTTTTTATTTTATTTTGTACTAGCGACCCGCCCCGGCTTTTCATGGGCATAAAAACCTGCCTCTTGAATCACTCTATCTATTAAAAAAACGCATCAAAATCCGTTACGTAGTTTTAAAGATTTAAGCATACATAGAAAGCGACTTTGTTTTATACTATGTAGTGATGTATGCTAGACTTTAAGTTTTATAATAAATGGGCCAATAATGTAAATTACGTTTTGTTGTCTGAAATAAATGTATTTATTTTTTACGTCTGCTTTAATTATGTTTATATGTCTGTGTAACGTATAACGACAAAACGTTATGTTTTACAAAGATAATGTTTACATTTAATATTCCAAAATAAACAGACGTAATCTTTAGCTATCGATTTTATGGAAAATATCCATAGGGGTAACATGAAAGCTTATATGCTGCAAGAATTTCTAATACGTGTTCTCCAATAAAAATATTGCAAATAAGAATGTGTTTGTTTGTTGTCGTTTTTTAGTGCTTGCTTTTCTTGTTATTATCATATCGAGTGGGTTACATGGTTAATTACTTCCTCAGTTGGTTGTTTCGGTTCGTCATAGGTTTTCTGTTTTTCGCCGGGTCTTCGGCATCCATGATTGTAATACCACTAGCATGTATATTCTTCCATTTTTGGATTTTTTGGGTTTGTCCCTTCTTAGCTTAAAAAACTTAATAGAAAGAAAATGATACCTAATAAGTTTTAACTTATTTATTCAAGAAACATGAATGGCTAACAAAAATTTGAATTGGTTTTTATGTTTTACTTAGAACTAGCGACCCGCCCCGGCTTCGCTTGGGCATAAAAACCTTCCTCTTGAATCACTATCTGTTAAAAACCGCATCAAAATCCGTTGCGTAGTTTTAAAGATTTAAGCATACATAGGGATATAGGGACAGAGAAAGCGACTTTGTTTTATGCTATGTAGTGATTATAGTTATAATCATATCGTGGGGTATACATGGTTAATTGACCATGTACACCTTGGTGTCACTTCCTCAGGTCAGGATAGCTTTTCTGCTTTTCGCCGGGTCTTCTGCATCCATGATTTAATAAACTTAATAGAACTAAAATACGAGTATATGAAACCTAATAAGTTTCAACTTATTAATTCAAATACCAATATAGCATAAATGGTTTCCAAAATTTTAAATTGTTTTTCATGTTTTACTTAAAATTATGAAGTGGGACACAAATAAAACTAATAAATGTTGAAATATTTTCCGTAGTGCATTAGTATTTTTTTCCAATTATCTTGCTAAAAATTGGATGGTAATATTAAACATGGAAGACACAGCGGATGAAAGCTAGTCATAGTACTTATTCAGCTTTAGGTGCGTTATATAAGAAAAGTAAACGTTATTTCATCTGTAAACAATAATGTTAGAAATACCTATGTTACATATTTATTTTTAATTTTACCCCACTTTTTCCTATACTCCATTATAACGTTATTGTTATTCAATAGAACGAGATAAATAAAAGATGTTATTAGACATATACGCTAGTGTTTATTTCGAGTTATACAATGTTAGGGTCGTGAATAGTTCTAGCACAAAGTTGGTGACTGAATTAAGAAAAGCAGTAATGTACTCAACTGGCAGACCTCAAGCGAAAGAGGACCAACATACCAGTCAAGCCATTTATAGGGCCCTCGGGGACGCCGCGGTGAGGGGAGGTGGTCCGGCTGCAGGGGCTGGTAGTGTCAGCAGCGTTATATTATACCATGCCATCTACCTACGCTAAATCGCAGTCTGTTAAAGGATTTCCACACGACTCATGGTATTTGGTGCCCCGGTGGCAACTTTTCTGCAAGGAGAAGTTGTGGGGGCGGTTATATCGCGCCCAAAAGTAGTAAAGTAAAACACCCCTAGTCCTTAATGCCAAATTTAATCAAAATCCTGGTTTAGTCGTAGAAGCTTAACAGAAAGACAGACAGACTTTCGCATTTATAAAATTAGTATGGTTGCGTTTTGATAAATTTGCAGTCGGTACGGAGCCCTAAATACCCTACTTGCAAAGCAATTTGTTTAACAAAAACCCAATTAAAGATTAGTAAAAAGATATAATGTACATATCATTAATCTCAATCATATATTTCTTTTGTTGACTTTGTATAGACTTAGAAATATGAATTGAAGTCAATGTAGTTCATGATTGATGTCGTAAATAAGGGTAAGAATAACCCAAAAAAAAGTAGTCACCCGACCGCGACGAAGAGAGGTTATGAGTTTCCCTTATATGTAAGTATGTGTCTACTTTGCAAATTGTGAGACCGTAAGTTTATTCAATAAATTACCGATTAAACTTAAAATTGTAAGAAAAATATCTACTTTCAAAAAACTCCTGAGGACATGGCTGCTGGAAAAGTGCTTTTATAATGTTGACGACTTATAATATTTTTGGAAAGTGAATTATATAATAATAACAATTATAATTTTAATTAGTGTTAAGAAATATTCGGATGCAATGTATACCTATTATTTTAATGAATAAATTGAATTGAATTGTCAACAATTTATTATTCATACCTATGATACAAATGATTGTCTATTCTAATATTATAAAGAGGAAATATTTAATTTTAAGTTTGTTTGTTTGCATCGAATAGGCTTAAAAACTACTGGACCGATTTGGAAAATTCTTTCACCGTTGGAAAAGCCACACTATCTTTGAGTGACATAGGCTATGTGTGTTGTGTACCACGGGCGAAGCCCGGGTTGACTGCTAGTAATTTTATAGAGCAGTTTTTGAAACCTTCTTAATATTCAGACGTGGTTTCGAATCTATACGTACAACGACCGCCATCTGGCCGAGAGGCGATTCCGAAAAACTCTGACATGTGGTGTGCATGGCCGATTGACCGTCACACCTACACGAAATGAAGAACGACCGCCAGTTGGCATTCCGGTTCAGAAATTAACGTTTCTTTCGAAGCGCGATTTTTCACATCAGACAATCAGGGTGTCGATTCTGCTAACGTTAAATCACAATCGTGTCAAAATAGTGTTTTAATGGTAGTGCTTTTTTACACACTAGTTACAAGAAATGTATATTTTTTTTATATCACTTCTGATGATCACACCACACACTACATTCACATCACATCATACTGTCATAACTCTCGTTAAAAGTCTGTAAAAAGCACTACAATTGAAACACTATTTTGACACGATTTTGACTTAACGTTAGCAGAATCGACGCCCAGGTGATAGTCTGTCATATCTTAATTACATTGGAAAC
This sequence comes from Apomyelois bistriatella, assembly GCA_947044815.1. Lineage (NCBI taxonomy): Eukaryota > Metazoa > Arthropoda > Insecta > Lepidoptera > Pyralidae > Apomyelois > Apomyelois bistriatella. The sequence continues at coordinate 394,593 of OX345712.1, forward strand.
AACTTGTAAGTCTGCTTCCTGTGAGATTCGAACCCACGACCTTCACATCGTAAGGTAGCCTGACCACGGAGGCAGTCAAAGCCACTAATAAGCTTCATCTGTTATCTTTTGTCCCAGGATCTTAAAATATGGCGTGGCTTTAATAAGCCACCGCCATTTTACTGACAAATAGGCCATTTATTGTAGAAATGGCTAATTGTTTACTTTTTATCTTGGATTGATCGGTAAGGAAACTTTTTAAACAAGAATAAGTAATAAAAAAGATTTACCGACGTTATAACATGCTTGACGGATTTTTTAGATTTACACTGTAGTCTAATGATGAACATATAACGCTCTATTACTCTATTAAACGATCTATTATATATATATCTAGCTCTATTTAACGATGGACCACCTTTTGACGTGCCCGGCGTGCCCCGATACCTGCACGCTGGAGGATCTATACAAGGCTACTGAGAACGCTGTGAGGGTGGCCCAATTTTGGACATCCAAGGGTATATGTATAAGGTGAACGTCGACACGAAGTCAAGAAGAACGCTCTATATTATTCTTTAATCTTTATTGCACCAGTATAATATACAATTCGGAAATTACATAGATAATACTAAAGTCTTATTTCTAGTGCGATCTTATCGAGACGACCTAAATATTAACCCCGTTATTCATAAAAATTAACAAACATTTCTTAAGCCCGCTTTAACTAAAATGTGTTTTGGCTCTTTCGTTCACGGTAAATTTCGCTAAGAGAGAAAGGGCCAAAACATATTTTAGTTAAAATGGGCTTAACAAACGTTTGTTTTGTTTGTTTATTTCTATGAATAAGAGGGTAAGAATTATTATTGACAAAAAAGGGGTGCAGAATTGTACCTATACATGTTAGCGCCCGGTAACATCACGTGACAGGTATCGCCCCACTACAGGTAAACCCCTCTTGGCAGTAGTAGTGTCGGGGTGAGTATGAGTGTAACGCTCTCTTCTCCTTGGGTTCGCCGAGCGGTGCAGACGGGTATTGTGCTCTAGTGATTTAACATGGCCTTTATTAGTATTTGATATTGATATGATATTGCTGTTGATAATTTTAATATGTGTTCAAATGTAACTGGTTGGTTGACTGGTAGAAAAAGCCTATGGCTTTAAGTCCGCCATTTACATTTGTATGTAATGAAGTTAAATAAATAAATAAAAAATAAAAAAAAACTGTAGATTAATATAAGTAGGCACGGACGAGGGATTGGTACGCTTCAGGCTGGATCCCAGTGATAGGAGCGGGGTTGGTGCTCCTATCTTTACCGTTGCCAAAGCTTAGACACGAATGGGTAATTCGGTCGGATAGCTAATATCAGAAGTTGGATGATGAAAGAATATTTCTTAATATTCTACCACGCCTAGTAAATTGTACATGTTTTGTGATACTTAATTGTTAACATTCTGACACACACGCGTAAGTAAATTTAACAAAACGGTAAGATTAAATTTGTAATCTAAAGTAGTCGAAAAAGTTTTAGTGAGTGTTAAAGTGTAAATGTAATGTTGTGATATGATATACCACAGCTGTAAGTATTGGTGCAGGAACGGTAAGTCTTTTCATGTTTTATGTGACTCCAATCCTAAAAAGTGTGAAAAAAATATCTCTGTGAAAATTATTTATTTTGCGGGTATTTTAAAAATGATATGAAAAAAGAATCTTTACGTTTGAGTATTTGTGATTGAATTCGATGTCAATACACTGAAAAGGTTAATAATATTTGGTTTATGTAATGATTATGTGAATTATTTGTGTTTTTCATTGTCTTATCCGTGAGTTCTTAAACGAGTGATGACTTTGATAAATCTACTTTGGTATCTATTGTTTATTTACTTAAATGTGGTTAAATTATGTGATTGCTTAAGTTAAATTGTCACAATACGCGAAAGAATCACTAGTAGTGAAAATGAAGTGAGCTAACCTACGAAGGAACAGCAAGCTTAAGTAACTTTGTAGGTATTTGAATAAAATGATGTGCAAAAAAAAAAAGACGGTTTCTGATAAAATACAGTTTGTAAATGTTTGAAATATAGTTGTTTACTTCATTCTCGATTTTAGCATAGGTGAGGGTTCCGATCAGTTAAAAACCAGAAGTGATTGAAACGGAAAAGTCATAATGGTCTCGGAACACTGATAAACAACCCAAGATACTATGCATTATCGAGATGGCGAGGTCATTATAGAAAAAGCATAAATGGTGATTTGTATTCAATAAATGTATTATTGTTTCATGGTTCGAGCTCGACGGTCGGGGACGACCGGATTTTTCAGGACGGCCGAGTGTTAGCGCCCGGTAACATCACGTGACAGGTATCGCCCCACTACAGGTAAACCCCTCTTGGCAGTAGTAGTGTCGGGGTGAGTATGAGTGTAACGCTCTCTTCTCCTTGGGTTCGCCGAGCGGTGCAGACGGGTATTGTGCTCTAGTGATTTAACATGGCCTTTATTAGTATTTGATATTGATATGATATTGCTGTTGATAATTTTAATATGTGTTCAAATGTAACTGTAGATTAATATAGGTAGGCACGGACGAGGGATTGGTACGCTTCAGGCTGGATCCCAGTGATAGGAGCGGGGTTGGTGCTCCTATCTTTACCGTGATTAGTGCCAAAGCTTAGACACGAATGGGTAATTCGGTCGGATAGCTAATATACATAACTAAATAGGACGTAATTCCATAATTTCTTTAAGTACATGAAAAGTTAAAAATGTTACAAAGTGAAAAGTTACTGTTGCCTTCGGGTTTTCGAGTTAGCGCTTTGAAGACAGAAGCTGGGTTTTGATTAAAAATGAAAGTTGGGAATTTCCTTAATTACGCCCCTAATGGAATGTTTTGGGGAATAACAATGAAGGTTGGCCCGAGTTGAATTATATCATATTTTTATGGAGACTAATTGTTTTGGTAGAATTATTTTTTTAAATGAGTTTGTAGTCTGTGGTACGGTGTAAATGTAACCAGATTACATGATGATAATCGACAGATGCTATCATTTGTTTTATATAAAAAAGATTTGTCTGAGTTTTAAGGAGACTAATTGTTTTGTGTAACCGTATTAAAGCCTACAATAATAGGCTAGTTGACAAAATTTCAATAACTGCTTAATATTGTAGCTTATTAGGCATTTTATCGAAAAAAAAGGTTTATTTATTTTTAATCGAGCGTTTACATTATAAATTTCGCGTTTTAAAAAACCATTTTTCAATTTGGTTCCAAAACGCACAAGACTGTCATGGCGTCTTGAATGACGTCACGCCGTGCGAAACAAACCAAAGAGCGATCGTGTCTCCGTACGTTATAGCTAGTTTTAATCATTTAAAAATAAATTTCTCATATTATAAGTACTGTATAGTGCCCCAGTGTGATAGCACGACTATAAAAACGCCAAACAAGTTATTTATATATGTTCCAAACAATGGAGAAATACGGAAAAAGTGGCTAAAACTTGCAAGAAGAGATGATGCTCATACTTTAGAGATCATACTTTATGCTAAGAGATCCCTTCCTGGGATAAGTCCGCCATTGTCTTCTGATTTTAATAATGTTCTATTTACTTTGTATTTTAAAGCAATAAAGATATTACAAACAAACAAACTTTATCAACAGGTTCAAGAATGTATTTTTGTGAAGATCATTTTGATTAAGTATTTCACACAATACAATCTATTACTTAATTCGAGCAAACTAGATGTGTTTTGTAGAATCCCTATTTTCTAAATAATAAATACATGAGTTCAGGTTAAGTTGTTTTACTTTTAGGAGTGAACGTTTCATTTTAGTTTTCTAATTAATGTTACAAACATACTCTTTTTATTCTAGTTGCCAAATGATATGACTAATTATATGGAGTATCATATGAAAGGAACAGTAATATAGTAAACAGTATCTTGCAAAATGTACGTAACAACATCAAGTTCTTGTGTACTGAACTGAAATATCACATAGCATTTAAGCTTATAATAAATATTTTATACTTACAAGGAAGTTTTAACATTGCGAAATTCAGATGAGCAAAATTTACTGTTCGACGCGAAAAAATTTCTAAGCATAACGGCATCGATTCTGGGCAAATTATTACTGTCTGCTTTGCTGAATCCAGATTCCATGGTTAATTCTTTCAAATTATAATTAGCAAAAACTGTATCAACTTGATATTAGTTGTTAAAAACCAAAATTTTATCAAGAACCGGTAGTGATACTCGAAACGTCAAAGACAAGATTGGAGTTCCGCACGGCGTGACGTAACGCTTTCTGATTGGTGTTCACTGTCACGTGACTAAAGGTTTCATTTTACGAAATTTATTTTTAAAAAATATTATTAATCTTTAACGCTTTTAATAATTAAAATTGTTTGTTATTTTCTCCATAATATAATTAATCATTATAAACCCCTATCCATTATATTTATTCTTAATGGAAACAAGCCTATTCTTATTGTAGGCTTCAACCAGGGGGTACTATCATCTCTTATAACCATGCAAGAACCATATAGTAAGGGAGATGTCGCCTTACATCATGAAATGCGTTGTTTCGCTTACTCACTCGTTCTTGCACGGTTTTAAGAGATGTTAGAAGCTACCAGATTCGAAACTGAGACAGTTAATTTTAAGTTGAGAGAGAGAGAGAGAGAGGAATTTAGGCTAACTTAGGTTCACTTGTAACTTTTTGGTAATATTTTCTTGGGAATATGTAAAGAATGCACTGACTTAATAAAATATATAGGTTGAGTAATTTGGGATAAGTACCTACTCTTTCCAACAATAGAATTAACACAGATAATAACCTAACTTAATGAGTAATTAGTTACTAACAAACCTCAAAGTTGATCAAATTTACTTTTAAATAATGTTTTAAGTATCACCACAGAATACTTAATAGTATGGTATTACTACGTAATACTATTACTGATTCTGTGGTATTACAAAAGTCTGTCTGTGATCTGCCTATTTTGATTTAGAATTTGTATTTTGATATTATTTTATTGTAGGTTTTTTTTTTCTCTAGCTATGTCTCCCACTGCTGGGGAAAAGCCTCCCCTCTTTTCTGCCATGCGTCCCTGGCATATGCTACTTCTTACCAATCTTAATGTAGGAATGCAAAGTTAAAAATACATTTAACAGGGTACACATATATAAAGGCAAGCCTACCCATGTATATTTCAGGTCAGAATAGATCTGTCGATTTAAACGGCTGTCTAGAGATCAATGGATATAGGAGGCCGTCTAGCGGTCAAAGACTGTTTAAATGACAGACGGTACGCTCGAGAGATAAGCAAACATGATTTTGCGAGTGTTAGAGCCACAGATTACAGAATCCATACTAATATTATAAATGCGAAAGTCTGTCTGTCGGTCTGTCTGTCTGTCTGTCTGTCTGTCTGTCTGTCTGTCTGTCTGTCTGTCTGTCTGTCTGTCTGTCTGTCTGTCTGTCTGTCACCTCTTCACGGCTAAACTGCCGGGCCGATTGTAATGAAATTTGGTAGAGATGTAATTAACGACCTGAGGTCAAACATAGGCTACTTTTGGGCGCGATATAACCAAGTCCCACGCTGGGCGAAGCCGCGGGGAACAGCTAGTAATATATAAGTACAGATACTCAATCGCTATATAAAACAACAAGACGATTTTTTGTGCACAGTGCCCCTAGTATAAGTTTTTCTAAACGCAGACACTAGCGACTGCGATAGCGATTTTGTATGACAAACCTGTACAGCGCCTCTGGCGGGTACTAAGGGAACTAAGATATTCCATACAAAATCCTAACGCAGTAAAACTTATACTAGGGGTACAGAGTGCTCCCCGGGCTTGGACATATTAACGCCATCTATCCTGAGAGATGGTGTTTCTGAATCCAATAACTTGTCAAATAAAATACTAAATCAGTTTGTGGTAGGATGACAATAATTCTTGTTTTAATAATTCACACTTTTTTCCCCAAAAATAAGCGGGATCTTAATTTACCATCACAGCATAGTAAAAAAAATGTCGCTTTCTCTGTCCTTATGTCCCTTTGTATGCTTAAATCTTTAAAACTATGCAACTGTCTTTAATGCGGGTTTTTTAATAGATACAGTGATTCAAGAGGAAGGTTTAGGCGGGTCGCTAGTAAACAATAAATTACTCAATCCTTTTAGCGCCACTTATTAGAAAGAAAAGTAACTAATTCTTTTTCTTAGGCAATGGGACGTCATGGTTATGGGAAGAGCAGGATGCGACCAAAGGAGAAAAAATGAGTGGCTAGAAGCACTGTAAGAGCAGGCGTTTTCGGTTTTCGGCGTTTTTAGACCCACAGTTAGTATTAGACAAAGATTTTCCCCTGATATTAATTATTTTATCTCTTGCTGCGATTCAGCTATGGTGGCCCGGAGCGGCAACTCGTGGCGTGCTTCTAACGTTTTCGTAATTTTGTTCACTTAGCCCACCGCTCCCGCCGCGCCCCGCTCTCACTCCCCGCTCCCGCTCCCCGCTAGTAGGTCGTGAACTGGCCGATAGGGACGGACTGTAGGCAGTAAAACAAATTCCTTCTGCTATTTTTCATCTATGTCAGAAGTGAATATCACCCTCTCCCATATTTATGTTGTCCCCGAGAAATGTGTCACTGTGACATATAATTTAAAGGGATAAAGTCAGAAAGGAATACATTTTCTTTTTAATATCTTTTTTCGATTTCTTTCTCCGGTTGAGTCTTGTACTTCAATAGCTGGACATGCTTTGTATGAATTTCTTTTTAGGGATCGAGACGTATCTCAAAAAGCAAAAATGGAACCCTTATAAGAACATTTTGTTGTCTGTCTGTCTGTCAGTCATTTTTTTTTTCTGAGGAACGCATGAACTTAATATTAAGTTATAATTCATAACTATACTCACTTAGGGCTATGGTTCCTTTCTGCTGTTTTAGTATTATGTACGTGTATTACAAAACCCTCAAGTCGCTATTCCGACTTTCCGTTGGCCGATTTGTTAAATGAGGTCCTTGTATTTATCATCATAATATCGTTTGGGATACAGGGTCAATCGACCTTGCACGCCCTGGTGTAAAACGTTGTTTTAGTTGCATTTTAGACTGTATATAGCATTTCACGCAGCCTACAAAATCTGACAGTGTTTTAGTGGTTTTCCAGTAAAAAGTGTTACGGAGGTCACACGGCAGTGGCAGAAAGGATAAATAAGAGAGGATGACGACAGACGCAGGCGAATGCGTTTGCAAAAACTGATGGTAGAGACTCTGTCTGTAGTCTTATCAGCGTATCACTGTGTTTACGTGTGATAATATTTATGTTATTCATCTAGTTTAATAGCATGACCTGCGTTGCACAACGCTATCACTCTTCCGGAGAAAATGGTCACGTACATACTTATGTCTTACTATCTGTTGCCCGCGGCTCCGCCCGCGTGCGCCTCGGTTTTATCGCGCCCGAAAGTAGGCTATGTTTAACTCCTAATGCATAACTATATCCATACCAAATTTCATCACAATCGGTCCAGCAGTTTAGCCGTGAAGAGGTGACAGACAGACAGACAGACTTTCGCAGTTATAATATTAGTATGGAAGTATGGATAGATAAACATCCAAGACCCAGGTCAATCAGAAAAAGATAATTTTTCATCATGACCTGACAGGGGATCGAACCCAGGACCTCCTAAGTAGCGGTCAGGCATGTTAACCATTACGCCACGGACGTCGTATAGTCGGAGTTTTGCGAAAGCCCGAGCTAGAATTAGTGTGTAGGTAAAAGTTAGTTTATTGAAATATTATCCTCTGAAAGTATTTCCCGATGCAGAATTGCAGGTAGTTGAACCAAGATTGGGGTTGGGGTAATGGGATCCCGAGCTCGCGATATGAACTGCCCTACAAGTTAAATTGATTTCAGCTTTCTAAAGCTTCACCTGATAAGACTTGTGTACTTTACTGTTATGAAGAGCTTTAGTAATGCATTTTTTAATAACATTAATAATATTACATACATACAAATAATCGCGTCTTTATCCCATAGTGGGGTAGATAGAGCCTAGGGCCATAAGACCTTAGACCACGTTTAGTATGATAGTTGAAACAGGAAATCAATAGTGATGGATTGCTAGCCGCATCGCCTATGTCATGATTTCCCCATTCGCCAATTCCCTCAGTCGACTTTTACGGCATGCGCTTGAAGGGCGCGATATAACCGAGGCGCACGCGGGCGGAGCCGCGTCAATCGCGTCCGTCGCAATCTTATGTCAATCCCATACATTTTGTTCTTGTCGACATTCGTTAGCGATTTGAAATTGTGACATTGGCTAAGCCCAATGTTGGAAAATAAATACAAAAATACAAAGCGCAATGATGTGACTTCTATCTTCCCGCCAAAACTCCGACAAAAAAAAGTTATTCAAGCACAGAACAGTATCCAACAAATTTACTTTTTAATAACAACTTATTTAGTGGCCAGTATTTGAAATAAGAACCCTTGTTTTATTAAGTTCTCTACACTTACTCTTGACTAGTTTTAAGTATATATAAGTTGACCGCAAACATGCATTAGTATATTTCAAAATTAATTACTCTCTCTCATCTTAGCGCTTTCCCGATTGCTTCCTCAACTGACTGTTTTGAAGACCAGGGTTCGCTTTCCTGCTGATTCTCCTCCACTTCGCTCGATCTTCGGCATCCTTAGTTGTGAGACCATTAGCATATCGTTTACTGTGACGTCGAGCACTTTTTAGGCTTGCCCATTCTACCCAGGCCTGGCGGAGGCGAGGTGGCTAGACACTTCAAAATTAATTACGAAAGTAAATAAACTATTTATTGACTTTCAGTCTATAGACAAGTGACACCTCAGTTTAATTTAAACCCGATGCGATAAGCCTCGATAAGCTATCGCAAGTTAAATTGAAAAATAACTTAATTGCACATTGTTTATTTTGCGAAGGTTGAAAAGTCACTGATTCTCTGTATTATAATCTCAAAAAACAATAGGTAAATATCTTTATTTGTACCCAACAAATCATCATCATTTCGTATAGGTGTCACAGTCAATCGACCATATACACCCTGGGTAAAAATTAGGAGATCCGTAGGAGAACAAAAGTTGTCGAAATAGCCCAGCAGATTAGCTCTTTGAAGTGACAGTGTTCAGGGCACATAGCGCGACGAATCGATGGCTGATGGAGCAGAAAGGTCCTCAAATGGCGACCACGCACCGGCAAGCGCAGCGTCGGACACCCACCGACCAGATGGTCAGATGATGGCTAGATGCAGGGCGCTTCCAAGCGGTCGTTCTGGAAATCCTTGAGGGCTATGTCCTTTAGTCTGTGTCCTGGTTTCCTCAACAACCACCAGATTTAAGTCGATACAGCTAACGTCCAAAGCACGGAAACAACTTTAAATATTTATATAAATATATAGGGACAAATCACACAGATTGAGTTAGCCCCAAAGTAAGTTTGAGACTTGTGTTATGGGATACTAACTCAACGATAATATATTTTATAACAAATACATATATAGATAAACATCCAAGACCCAGGTCCATCAGAAAAAGATTATTTCATCTTGACCTGACCGGGGATCGAACCCGGGACCTCCTGAGTAGCGGTCAGGCATGTTAACCGTTACGCCACGGAGGTCGTCAAACTTTATTATCAGACAAACTTTTCATGTGGTTTAATCCTGCAGTCCACCAAATTACAACAGTGAGAATCGAACCCATAACCTCTGGGTTTTCAGACCTTATTTTATTTATTAATGGTAAAATTAAGAAGCTTTATATACTAATATAATTGTGTATACAAGTTTTTTTTTACTGCTGTGGACAACCTGCGGCTGATATCAAAAATAGATACAAAGTCACAGAACAACGACACAACCTTGCATGCAAATTATATAAATGAATTTAATTGTAGTGCTAGTATGTTTAAAATGTTATATCTTCTTCATAATCCTAGAGTTTTCCCGGTTGTATAATCAGACGATTCTCGGAGCCCAGGGCAAAGACAATATACACTTGCCCAGGGTCCGTTTTTACCGACTTCAAAAAAAAGGAGGAGGTTCTCAATTCGTAGGAATGTTTTTTTTTTTTTTTTTTTTTATGTAGGGATTACAGGAAGATGGCTGGACCGATTTGAAAAAAAAATTTTTTGTTCGAGAGGGTATACTTTCCGATTGGTTATGTTATTATGTTTGATATGAAGCATATTTAAACAAAAATGTTTTAATTATTTCATCCTTTTTAGTTCAGAAATTGAAGTCGGTTTCGTTTTTTTGGCAAAAACAATTATTGGCACCATTGGTGGTCCATAAGCACTGCTTTTCAAAAATTACCTACAGCTAGTTTGATAATATTTTTAGTTAGTTTTATTAACTGCAGTAATGAGTTTTTGTTTATTCTCACACTACGCAATTAATTCTGTCTACTAAAATGTCTAATTAAACTAAATTAATTAAGAAAATTACCAAGAAATGATATAATTTAACAATTTTCTTGACGACCTCCTCCGAATTTGAAAGGTTGCGTTAAATGGAGCGTCATAAAGTTGCGGTTTGTTATCGCGCGATCGACGTTTAGCGGCGCGGCTACGCGTTTTTTGTCTCGAGATAATGGCGGCTTGCGTACCTTAGATAAGTGGAAACGAGCGCGTAGGGAGCGGTAAGGGTCGGGCTCTAGTTACAGAGTTTTATTTTTTTTGTCAGCAATCAAGCCAAATTATACATTTATTTTATTGTGGCATAGACCTTCGTACTTCGGAAGGTTTTGGGTGTAATTATTTTTCAGGCGTTAAGCCAAGTTAAATTATTTTAAGTTCCAATGCAACGTCAATATGTTATGCAAATAATATATACCTACACAAAACTCTGAAAATAAAATTTGTGCGTACATGAATTAAATAATTTTAAGGATTTAGTAATATCTGGTGTTAGTTGTGTCTATCTGCCCGATTAGTTTGCTGATTAACTTTACTATTTCTTATTTTTATTAAAACACTGTTTCATCGCTTGCTCAAGATATAATAAATTAGATTTATTTGGATTAAATAAATGTTAAAAATGTTTGCATAATGTCTACAATACATGGCAAATTATTATCTATTGTAAGTAATAATATAGATGAACACACAATTTTTTTTTGTAATATGTGTATCTAGTTTTTTTTAAATGTTCTATGTAGTTTCTAGAGAAATTAAAAATATAGTTAATATGTATCATATGACATTTGAGATAAATATTAAACTAAAGAATATGTCGCATAAATATTATCCATTGGATTACCATTTTTTTGATTTCACACATAAAGAGTGCATTGTTTTCGCACAATTTCTAACGCCTATTATTGTATAGCCTATGTTTTCTGCAAAAAAAAACAACCCTGATTTGGACTCTGAAGTCAAATAGTACATGACTGTCGAGGCCAGAAATGAAGCCATTTACGGCCGAGGCTTGTATAGTACTTTACTTTCTCTGAAATCCTCTTAAGACGAAACAACATCGTATCAAATTTTAAAATGGTGTCAACAATAAGCTAGAATTCACTGTGTTCTTTTTTAAAACTTTTTGAAATGCTCATACATATTTTAAACGATAAAAGAACTAATAGTTAGTACCAACCTAACAAAAGTGTCCAGCAATTTCCATTAACGACCGCTAGCATAGGTTTTTTTTTGGTAGGCTGGCTAGAGTGAAATGAAAACGTGTACATTAAAAAACCTACATTAGCAGCCGGCAATTTTTTTTTAAATTACATTGTTGTCTTAGTCCAGCAATGAGTCTATTGACGTATTGTTTTTTTAAATAATGAAGCTATTTCCAAGCAATGGAAAGTAAATTAAGATAATTAGAAACCTGCTGAATCAGGAGTACATTAAAATTATTTTCTTTTAGTGCAAAATCGCTCAGCTTATGCTTTGACCTTGCCCCAAAAGCGATAGCTTCAAAATGACGGAGTTTACTGGAGGAATATTGGGGATTGTTGACAAATAAACGAAGTCGGTTTTTATATACGTTGAGATAAAACGGATCAGTTTGCTTCATAAAATAGAAACATTAGTTTCCAAAACGTGTGAAAAAGAGTGAACAAAATGAGTGGTTTTAAGTTTAAAGTAATTTTTAAATATAATTTTATTAAGTAAGTATATAATATATAAGTAAGCATTTTGTTTTTAACTAACAATTTGCGTTGTTTATAGTCGGCAATTGGCTAGTAATTTTTTTTAGAAAGATGTCTGATTCGAAAACCATTTCGAGGAATAGGCTTAGGACACAGTTTGCGGTAATCAGGTTTTTGTTCAGCAAATATTTTTTTGAGATAATTACAAAAAAAAACAATGGCCTTCATTTTACTACAAGGTCAAATAAATTGTACAAGCCGCTATATAGATGCAATAAAAAAATACTAAACAAAACTATGCACATGCAAGGCGCCGTATTTATTTCCTGTTCATCTCATAGTATATGTAAACATAATGTGTAAACATACATAGTTTCAGCCAATTATCGATATCGCAGTGAACTCTGGGCCACTGGGCGTCTAGACATTACGTAATAAATAGACAATAATAACTAATTTAATACGAATATGTATTATTTTCTGGCACGTTAAGCTGTTGGTGCCGGCTGCTATCGGTAGATGGCAGTCGTTAGGCTATGTCAGATCCCTTTAGGCTGAAAAATCTGACAGTGTTGGCCACTAACACACCCGGATCATGTTATTGGTTTGGTTTCCCTGTATAAAAGGGTTACTGAGGTCAGACGGCAGTCGCTCTATTGTAATAACCAGTACCGCCAAATTGGGACCATGATTAATAGAGTACCCTAGGCTCTGAAGCGTAAGCTTAAGATGCAATCGGGAAACACACTTGGACGAAAAACAAGATGTATTATTCTCTTGCCCTTTCAACCTCATACGAAAACTACTAGATAATAATCTCATTCATTCATTCATAAGAGGATGGATGAAAGGAGAATGACGAAAAGTATATACAAAGCAGAGTTAGCTGGGAGCGGCGGTCAGGGTCGGCCTCGTAAAACATACTGCGACCAAATCGCAGACCTTTTGAAAAAGGGAGACATTAGGAGTGCCCGAAATCGGCGAGCGTGTATGACGAGAGTGATGAGTGTGGAGGCGAGAGAGGTATGTAAGGATCGTAGCCAATGGAAATCTCTAGTCTCTGCCTACCCCTACGGGAGACAGACGTGATGATATGTATGTATGTATTAATTCATAAGACCCCTAATTTGCCCACTACTGAGCATTGGGTCCCTTTTCTTGATCCCATGTCTCTCAGTTGCATCTGCAGCTGACGCTTCAGAGCACAGGGTAGGCTTCAGTCATCGTCTTAGTTTTAGCGGTACTGATTATAAGGGTGATTGTACACGGTGCATATAGCTGGAGCAAGTAAAGATTCGGGTTACAAGCGTGAGTAATATGCGCAAGCTATATGTTCGAGTTACTCGCTTGTACTTATACATGGTGGATATAACTGGAGCAAGTAAAGACACAGGCTTGCTACGGATTAGTTGCGCGGGTAGCTCGCTTTGGTACATGCTCGAGTCTCTAGACCCGCTCATGTTTTCAACGATATGTTTGCACGATGCATATAACCCGCGCAAGTGCCTCAACATGCGCAAGCTACTTGCACCGTGTACAAGCACCCTTACGAGCGACTGCTGTCTGAAATCTATGACACATTTTTAAGTATAAATATATTTTTTTACTAAAAGGAACCAGAAGGCCTTAGTCAAAGTTACATAGCTTCTAAGCTTATAAAAACACCCGAAATATGGCATATACTTAATGCCGAATTAATTGTACTAACGCCATGCGTCGTGAGCATCACGTTTATTTAATTTTGTACTGTCTGCCAACTGTTACAAAGTTAATATTTTGGTTTTCTTAGAAAATGCCATCCAAGTTCGATATTGTTTCAGTAAGAAGCGGTGTAACTTTGGCTAATACTTCAGATCAGTGTGTCCCCTAGTGTGAGTTTTTCTTAACGCAGACGCTAGCGACTGCGTTAGGATTTTGTATGGAATTTCTTAGTTGCCTTATTATCCGCAAGAGGCGCTTTACAGGTCGTACAAAATCGCTAACGCAGTCGCTAGCGTCTGCGTTAAGAAAAACTCACACTAGGGGCACAGAGTACGATCCGGGGTATGTTAATGACCAACACTGGATACGAAGGTGCCTAAACGGTTGCTTGGGGACATTGGTAGGGTTGTAGTATTTAAATATTAGGATTGTGTAACAATGTATATTTTAAAATACGACGACCACCCTCTTGCCCTCTACTCAGGAGGTCCCGGGTTCGAACCCCGGTCAGGCAAAGAGGAAAAATGACGTTTTTCTTAGTTGCCTGTGTCTTGGATGTTTATCTATACTTATATGTATTTGTTATAAAATATAGTATCGTTCTGTTAGTATCCCATAACAAAAGTCTAGAACTCACTTTGGGGCTAACTCAATATGTGTGATTTGTCCCTATTTATTTATTTATCTAAGACAGCCTGGTGACTGCCATCTAGCGGTAACAACTGGGGTGGTTTTGAAGGATGGACGAGTTAATAAAATACCAATAGTGGCTACGACAAATCCAAGTCAGGTCACGTTCGCCGTCGCTTGACATGCACAACGAACATGTCTCCGCTAGGCTACCAAACACCTATTTCAATGAAATCCATACTAATATTATAAATGTGAAAGTCTGTCTGTCTGTCTGTCTGTCACCTCTTCACGGCTAAACTGCTGGGCCGATTGTGATGAAATTTGGTAGGGATGTAGTTAACGACCTGAGGTCAAACAAAGGCTACTTTTGGGCGCGATATAACCAGTCCCACGCGGGGCGAAGCCGCGGGGAACAGCTAGTATTTATATAAAGATTTATTTCTCACAAGTGCAGTCTCATATCTGTACAAATATAGCAATCGGATGAACTATGACAGGAGATTGGCGCTTTTATAAACAGATATGTAATCTTAATGATAGAAACCCGGAGTCTCGATAACATGGCCATAAACAACGGAGGTAGATAGGTTATTTGCACAGAATTTAGAAATATTAACAAGAAGTGGCGTAGCACACGAAAAGCGTGTCACTGGTTTGGCTTGCAAGCCAACGTTACACACAGAAAAAATGGGTGGGGAATTTGATTGCGTTATTTATTGCTACTGTTATTGGTCAATAATATTAGGTGGCTTTGTTACATCATAATTATTTCGAGTAGGCGTCACGGTCAATCGACCATACACACCCTGGTGTCAGAGTTCTTCGGAACCGCCTCTCGGCCTCTGACGTGATACCTTTAATGACTAATAGATGGCAGCCGGGACCACTGGCTTAACGTGCCTTCCGAAGCACGCAATCATCTTTATTATCAGACAATCAGGTGATTCAAGCCTGCAATGTCCTAACCAAACTGGAAACAACTAAACAAAGCATGCTTCCCGTGGGATTCGAACCCACGATCCCCGGTCTACAGGCAAACGCCTTAACCACTGGACTACGGAGGCAGTGCTTGTTGTAAACTACATAATACATTTCTAATAAGGTGTGGTGTGGTTTACATGTATGAACTGAAGGTAAGAAGAGAGAATACGCTAGACACACTGATCCTGGAACTAAATCCGTGTCAAAACATTTCTATTCCGATAATGTCTCTGTTCTGTGGTTTTTTGCAATTTAGAAAAAAAAAACAATTAAAGGCCTTCGTGGCGTAATGGTTAAGGCTGTTATTATCGTTGGTAGCTCACTTGCATATAATTATACTTAAAAAATATATATATTTGTTGATTTGGAAAGAAAAGAGACTGACCAAAGGTATAGTACCTACAAAACAGAGTTGGCTGGGCGAGACGGTCAGGGTCGGCCTCGAAATACATACTGCGACCAAATCGCAGACCTTTTGAGAAAGGGAGACATTAGGAGTACCCGAAATTGGCGAGCGTGTATGGCGAGAGTGATGAGTGTGGAGGAGGCGAGAGAGGTATGTAAGGATCGTAGCCAATGGAAATCTCTACTCTCTGCCTACCCCTATATACGGGAGACAGGCGTGATTGTATAGATAGGCGACACTATAGAGAACTTGTAGGCAGATCAAGCAGATGCGACTGGAAAGAGATGCGAAATGCAAGTACAACGCACTCTCCCGAGATTCGGCTCGTGTAACCGAGAGGTTGGTAGAGCCATGGGAGGTGGAGGGAATACAGCTGTGAGATTAAAGGACTACGCAGGCTGCAAGGCTTTCAAACACGTTTATTTTTTAATATTAATTAAAAGAAATTTAACTTTATTAAAATATATTTGTATTTGTAAAGAAAGATTTGCATTACAGTGTAAAATAAAGTCTCAAAAACTTTGAAAGCAGTGAATGAATTTATATTAATTAAGAAGTTAATACTCCATTATTAATTAATTAACGATCAATTAATTAAATTGAACTAGTTGAGCAGGTGAATGATAAAATCGGGTAATAAAATAAATTGAAGTTTTGATACAGGATTCGATAAGTAGGTACATATGTATGTATGGAGTCTTGTTATTAGCACAGTCCAACATTCTAATTGTATTCTATACTATACTATATTAAGCTGTAAGATACCTGAAAAACAAATAAATACTTAAATAAATTTTACTATATTCGACTAATCCTATTATATTACAAGAGGAAATTTCGTATGTATTTTCTCACGCTCTTTTCACCTTGCTGAGATATAAGGTAGACACAAATCAACTGCAAATCTTAAAGTATGTTTGTTTTATAATCTTTATCAAATAATATATATGATTTTAAATATTGTATCCAATTTTTTTCATGTCTCTCCCACGGAATCAAAGCTTCGGGCAATAGCTTGAATAAAACGACCACGCCTTCAAATCACCGATATATGTGTAACAATGTGATCCCAATTTAATTCGTGGTGTGATGTGGCGTCTCCTTTTATCATATCCAGGGGTTAGACGGGGCTATCGCTCAGGGGAGACCAACTGTGGACCGCTTGGTTAATTTACGCCATTTTATATTTAAAACATCATTGTTTGAATCAAGTAAGTGATCATTTAATTTAGGATTCAAGATCAACTACATACATACATTATATTATTTTTTAAAGAAATTATTGATTGAATGAAAGAGTATGTATAGTAATCGAATTTAGTTGTAAATTATTTTTAATTAGATTTTAGTTGGAATATTTTTTAATTAGAATTGTGGCGACACTAGCGCCACAACAAATCAAACAACCAAAGACGCTCTAGAGATGGCGTTAAAAGCAAGAAAATCGCAATTGCATACAAAACAGCAAAATTACTATGAAAGTCTAAATCGCGCTTTCAAAGTTTCTACCTCTGACAAGACATCGTCGGAGCCGCGGTTCCCCAGGCATAACACCCGGCCTGGCGGGAAGATCTTCCCTTTGTGGCGGTCGAGCATAACACTATCGCTCCCGTCACTCTCTCCAAAGAATTATTATTAATTTAGTTTTAACTAGACCTGTTACTTACTTTAAGGATGCAATAAAGTATTGAGTATTAAGTATAGAACGAGAAAATAGACCAGGCCGGTGGAGGTGGCCATGTATACAAAGTCAATATAGAGTCCTTAATAAAATTTATTTGTGTGAAATATATCATCCCACTAACGTTATAAACGCGAAAGTTTCTAAGGATGTTTCTTATTCTTTCACAAGAAAACGGCTGAACCGATTTAAAACGGAGATTGCTTAGACCCTGGAACAACACATAGGCTATATTTTATCCCAAAATTCCCACGGAAGCGGAGTCACGGGCAACATCTAGTTATACTAAATAGTTTAAAAAATGCAACCGAGCGACCCGCAGTTGATAATGAATTATTGTTTTTCTGTGTCCACACTGAGTTGATCGGATTCAGTCGTCCCTACCATCTTGCTGGCTAAGTGTGTGTGTGGGGGGTGAATCTAGGGTTGAAAGGGATTTACTATCAGTAAGTTTGTGATAATTATCTTTTTGTTTTAATTTTATTGGCTACCCACCTGCGCTTGCCAACTTTGTATGTATTAGTTTTTATTTCATAAAAAATACCAGCAATATAGTTTAATTACGGTATTGTTATTATAATATTACTAGCTTTCGCCAGCGACTTCACCCGCGTGAATTTCCCTCGGGCACAGTGCTTTTTCCGGGATTAAAGGTACCATATCCTTTTCAATACTTCTAACAATGTATAAGTGAAATATCAGGAAGATTGGTTCAGTAGATAGAGCCTGAAAGCGTAACAAACTCACTTTCGCATTTATAATATTACTTATAATGATATTATTATTATTTAGAAAAGATAAAGGAAAAAGTGGGAGTCGTGTGGAAGGCTAGCGGAAGATCGATACATCTCGAAGAGATCCAACGTAAAGAGCACAGCTTCAAAAAAAAAGCCCCTTCGCTTGGTTAACGCACGAATATGCCACATATCAATAGCTTTTCTATTGTCTCTGTCTGGGTTCGGAAAGTCAATGGATTAAAGAACTATAGGTAAGTTAAATACACAGAACAGAGAAATTATCCGAATAGAAATGTTTTGACGCAGATTAAGTTCCAGGATCAGTGTGGCAGAGTATTCTCTCTTCTTTAAATTAATACATGTAAACCACACCACACCTTATTAGAAACTAGCTGTTCCCCGCGGCTTCGCCCCGCGTGGGACTCGGTTATATCGCGCTCAAAAGTAGCCTATGTTTGACCTCAGGTCGTTAACTATATCCCTACCAAATTTCATCACAATCGGTCCAGCAGTTTAGCCGTGAAGAGGTGACAGACAGACAGACAGACAGACAGATAGACAGACAGACAGACAGACAGACTTTCGCATTTATAATATTAGTATGGATTTTGTGTGAATCGTTGGCTTGCAAGCCAAACTAGTGACACGTTTTTCGTGCGCTATGCCACTTCTTTTCTAATTTCTTTGTATATTCAGGGCCCCCAGAAACGACACAGCGTCAGATATTAGCTTATACAGATCAACGAATGTAGTAAAGTATGTAAAATGTACCAAGGGAAAAAGGATTTTAATTCCTTCATTCTTCTTTTTGACTGGTGCCGGATTCCATCAATAGTATTCCCACGAAGTAAAAAATTATAGATTGTTTCTGCTTCTACTATTATTTGTCAACGAACTGTCGATTATATTTTTTTAGGGTTCCTTACAAAAACAACAACGTGATCCTACTTTGCTGTTTTATCATCAGTCACTTTTTATACAATTGCAATATAAAAACTTTTATTTTACATAAATTACATTAAAGAATGACATTCGACCTTAAAATTAAAGAGCAAAAGGCTTAAAAAATAATTTGGCAGTCATACATAATATGTCCTACGAAAGATGGTTCAAAGTTGTCTCAATAGCGTACTTTCCTGTCTCTCTCACTCTCTCACTGATCTGTCAGTGAGCAGATCCATTTTTGTGGTCAGCAGGCTTTATCTCAAACGGTAAAACATATAACTAAATATTAAAAATAATATACCTTAAATAAAATAAAGGCTATTCAAAAATATTATTTTTCCATCTTTGTAAAACCTTATTTAAAGCCATTTTGAAAAAACAAATACTCTGTTGGGTTAAACCTATTATTGGGTTGCCTGGAAGAGATTGCTATGACCTTTTTGTATGTAGGTCTCTTTTTTTCTATCTATATCAAATTTGATTTACTAAAACAAAGATAAAAACTAAATACATTCATCAATAAGTTAAATAATTGTAAAAGAAAAAAATAAGCTATTTACAAATTGTACACTGTACAGACCCGCCAAGGCGTCACCCCGCGGTTGAATCCCAGAACGCTGGCAGCATTGCCATATTGTATGGCAATGCTAATCCTGTGTGCCAGGTAATTTCCAGCCTTCCAGTCACGAGATACGTCTATCAACTTTTTTACAAAGCCCGAAAAAATTGGTCTCTCTCCTTATAATAAATATTGTTTTTATGAATTTATTTGGTGTAGTACAGAGTTTTGCATATTGATATTACACAAACGATGCATTTATTGCTTCACATGGATCATCTTGCTTTATCCAATTTATATTATAAAAATTTGCTAGTACGGTTTAGTTGATAACAATTTGTTGGTACGGAACACTTAGTGCGCGAATACATTCTCGCGCTTGTCCAGACTATTTATCTAGAAAGTTATGTCTTCGATTTATGTTTATGAGAAATAGCAATTATGTATTTATTATTTTTAATTTATTGCCCATTCATTGTTATTTCTGATAAGCAATATTGTAAACACAATATAGAGTTGTTTATGAATCAAACAATATAGGTTTTTTTAATCTATCTATCTATCCATACTTACATATAATAAAATAGTAAAAATATTTTGTCTGTATATTTAGTAATTTTTTGACTGAAATGGATAGAGGGACATTTAAAATGAATGATAGAAGGCAAAACAAAAAAAAAATTGTCTGTCTGTATTTATGATCACGCTTATCTCTGAAAGTTCTAAACCGTTTTGCGTAAAACTTTCACCAATTGTTTTAACTAGGAAGAACATCTAAAGTTAGTTTCATCAAAATCGGATCATCAAAAAAAGTTATCGTCATTTCAATTCATTCAAAGCATTTTTGATTTCGAACGAATGCACCAAATTGGGTAACTTTATTTGAATATATTGCCAAACAAGCGTCGGATATTAGTTTATATAGATCAACGAATGTAGTAAAGAGCGACTAAGGGAAAAATGTTTTTTTTGATTTCTTCATTCTTCGTCTTCTTCTTGACTGGTGCCGATTCAGATTCAGATTTAGATTTTTATTGCTTGCCTTAAATTTTAATTCCGGATTCCATCAAAAGTATTCCCAAGGAGGGCTGACGTAAAGCAAGTTAAAAAAGTGTGCTAGCTATCTTTTCATGTTATATCACCTTTATAAGATACCGAAGTCGTAAAAATTTATAGTTTGTTTCTTTTTCTACTAACATTTGTCAATGAACTGTCGATTATATTTTTTTACAATATTTGAATATATTGGTTACTGTCATGACAAACTTTGTATAAAATAAAAGGGGGATCCCGGGGCAATACCCACGGGAATTTCGGGAGGAATTCCCGAAATTCGTGGGCTACAGCTAGTTGAATTACTTATAAAGAGTAACTCAAAGAAATTGACCGTTGTTGGAAAAG
Organism: Apomyelois bistriatella; assembly: GCA_947044815.1. Taxonomy (NCBI): domain Eukaryota; kingdom Metazoa; phylum Arthropoda; class Insecta; order Lepidoptera; family Pyralidae; genus Apomyelois; species Apomyelois bistriatella. The sequence continues at coordinate 415,745 of OX345712.1, forward strand.
TCTTAAATTATTTCTTCTCCTTTTACCAAACATATTTATAATACTTGTCTTTTCTCTTACTCTCTTTAAATGAGACAGGGTATTTATTATAAGAAGTCTTCTACATCCGAGCGTGTTTCCCGGTTCCATCTTATTAATCATGGTTCTGATTTGGCGGAATTGAAAATTACAATGGAGCGACTGCCGTCTGACCGTAACCCTTTTTACAGGGAAACCAAAACAATAGGAACATGATCCGGGTGTGTTAGTGGCCAACACTGTCAGATTTTTCAGGCTGCCTAAAGGCATCTGACATAGCCTAACGACTGCCATCTACCGATAACAGCAGGGACCAATGGCTTAACGTGCCTTCCGACGCACGGAGGAGCTCAAGATAGAAATACCAGTAATGGCGACCAATCCAAACATGGCCGCGCACTCGCCGTCGCTTTGATGCACGCTATCGAGCTCCTCAATTAAAAGACAAGGTGTTCTAATATATTGACAACCTCTCTATTGATTAGAAGTGGGTTAAAATCAGTTTGACCTGTTCTTGTGTTATCTTCTAAGACTGATTATTTTTGTATTTATATTATCGTGTAAACAAGGCTACTGAAGAGGTCATGGAATGTTATTGAAGTGATATTATGAAACTTTGTATGGCTTTGTATAAAACGCACTATGTTAAGAAAACTGTCCGGCATAAAAGATTTGAGATGCTTTCTTACGGGCTTAAATGTGTACCCAAAACCACATCTTGTTTTGTGGACGACTTGATGGAGGTATAGCCTCGCTCCGTGTTTACCATAGCTAGAGGAATCTGTATGATACTTATATTTACTAGCTGTTGACCGCACTAGCTACCCGCCCCGGCTTTGCATTGGCATAAAAACCTTCCTCTTGAATCACTCTATCTATTAAAAAAATCGCATCAAAATCCGTTGCGTAGTTTTAAAGATTTAAGCATACAAAGGGACATAGGGACAGAAAAAGCGACTTTGTTATATACTATGTAGTGATTAAGTAGCCTATGTCGCCATTAAGTAACACTGGACCGGCTTAAGATCCAGTGTTTCAGCTGAGAAAGCATTTCAGATATAGTTTCCAATTTATAATATTCGTATAATACGAGTAATAATACATTTATAGGGACGAATCACAAAAATTGATTTGTCTCAAAGTAAGTTCGAGAGTCGTGTTATTAACGACGACCATATTTTATAAAAACACATAGGTATAAAGATTAACATCCAAGACCCAGGCCAATCAGAAAAATATCATTTTTCATCTTGACCTGACCGAGAATAGAACCCGAGACCTCCTGAGTAGCGGGCATGTTAACCACGCCACGGAGGTCGTCAAATATCGTAGATTTATCAGATTTAGGGATTGAAATTCAATTTTTTTTTTCAGTGACCGAGCAAGGTTCTTCAAGTGTGGATTTGGAGCAGCCGGAGCCTCCGACTTCTGGTCCTCCAGTGCCTCCCATCAGGAATGGCAACCCGAAGGTGTTGCAGAGGATCGAAACGGTACCCGACATAAAAAGGGATACATCGGGAATCACTACCCAGTATATCGCGACTGGAATTGGTGAGTACATCTATCATGTTTTCGTGTAGGTTAGTTGACCATGCCCACCTTGGTGTCAGTGTTCTTCAGAACCACCTTTTGGCCTTTGACGGGTTACTTTAACGACTACCAGATCCCAAACAGACAATCAGATGCAAGAGAGAGAGAGAGAGAGAGAGAGAGAGAAAGCCTCTCCGCCGTTCTTTACTCAGCGCCACCTCTTACCAATCGGCTTTTTGGAGGGCTTCAGGTCCCTTCTAACTTTGTCTCACAGATAACTCCATGAAAATATAATGTAATAAAAATATAAAAAATGTCGCTTTTAATTACTTGGATTAGAATTCTATGGGGGGGGGGGGGGGTCTATGTCCAGATATGGACGTCTTGTGCCTGAAATTATGATAGATATGATATAAAATACTTTGAAAATTAAAGAACTTATTTTAAATGTTACCTTGATTAAATAAAATACTTTTATATATTATTATTTATATTTTTACTTTATATATTACTAGCTGTTCCCCGCGGCTTCGCCCCGCGTGGGATTCGGTTACATCGCGCCTAAAAGTAGCCTATGTTTGACCTCAGGTCGTTAACAACATCCCTACCAAATTTCATCGCAATCGGTACAGCAGTTTAGCCGTGAAGAGGTGACAGACAGACTTTCGCATTTATAATATTAGTATACATACTTCCATACTTCCGTATGGAAGTATAGATTATCCAACTACGTAAATAAAAAGACAAACAGCTGAAAATGCAACCGGGCATCCCGCTATGACGAGATAAAGTCACATATGCGATAAGTATACTGTAAAATTAAAGCGAGCTAAAATCTTTCAATACTGTTGAAACTCGTAATATAAGTAATCTCGTTCATGTAGTGACTTCACGGAAAAATCGAGGGAATGTAACCATTCTAGAAAAATCCTTTTTAAGAGAAAATACTTGCAAGTTGGGAATTTTCTGAAGATTAATTTACTTGGCACGTAAAGTCTGTGCTTTATTTTTACGCGATCAATATCTCTATTCAAGAATGTTTTGAATTAATGAAAATTTATTTCATATAACTCACATTTTTAAGTAAAACTTACCCCTTCATCCCTCAAGCGATACCTGGGACTTCTCTCCTCCGTGGTCCAGTGGTTAGGGCGTTTGCCTGTGACTTGTGCCCTTAGTGTGAGTTTTTCTTAACGCAAACGCTAGCGACTGCGTAAGGATTTTGTATGGAATTTCTTAGTTGCCTTACTATCCGCCATAGGCGCTTTACAGGTCTGCCGTACAAAATCGCTAACGCAGTCACTAGCGTCATCATGGGTTCGATTACCACGGGAAGTTTTTTTGATTGTTTCCAGTTTGGTTAGGACAGCATGTTTGAATCACCTGATTGTCTGATAATAAAGACGATTCCGTGCTTCGGAAGGCACGTTAAGCCGTCCCGGCTGCCATCTGGTAGTCGTTAAAGGAAACACGTCAGAGGCCGAAAGTGGTACTTAAAATAACTCTGACTACCATGCACACCCTGCATGGTCGATTGACCATGACCCTACACGATATGAAAATGATGGGACGACCCACCGGCCGTTTCCCAGTCGGTCTTACCATGTTCGCTCTCTTCACTGCCCGATCATTTCCATCCTCTCCACGAGACCCAGCCATCGGTATCTTACCAAGTAGGAGAACTTACCAAGTTACTTTGACTATCATTGTTTGTTTCAGTAAACCTTGGAGCCTTCGCAGCCGGTGCTTGTATGGCGTGGTCCTCATCAGCGTTTCCTCATCTCATTGGAACAGAGGTAAGTTGGTAAATTATAATTCCGACATATTGTTTTTTTTTGAACTAGGTTCCTCATCGCGCGTTGCGAGTGGGGGTTAGACGGAAAAAATTAAGACCAAAAGTTGTAACGACATTTTTGCTATAATCTCTCTCTCTCATAGAAAGCTTCGTTCCATCCGGGTGTCCCTTGACACCTCTCAAGTTCTTTTTTTCTTATTTTGATATACTCAGTGTCACTCTCACATTCAATACGAATCTAAACACACCACTTGGCTGCAGAGCGTGCCAATATACTCTCGAAAAACATACCCTCCTGGTGCGTATTTCGAATGATTATACCAAACAATATCATAATATTTTGATTTTAAAATACAAATAAGAGACCAAATCTTTTTTCTATCTTTCTCTCCAAAAAATTGTATAAGTAAAAGGCATAGATATAAAAAATACAAGTGGTAAAATACACAGAATTAATACCATCGTATATTATTGACTCAGGAAGCATCCTTATTACCTTAGGAACTTCCTTAAAACACATTAAATACCTGCAATAAAGTGTACCCCCTTGGCAGATGAGCAAATATACGACAGAGAGTAAACTTAGGACTACGAGCACAATGTAGCAAATCTTTTATTTTCACAAAATCGGTAGCTTCGAAGGGAAAATTTATTTACTCTCTCATGGCACTACTGGCATTTTTACATCATTGGAATTATTTATACTTACTCAATACTTTATAGCCCCTTCAATACGAGTATTAATTTTACAAAAGTAAAGTAGCCTATGTTTGACCCCTGGTCCTTAACTACATTCATCCAAATTTCATAAAAATCCGTCCTGCAATTTAGCAGTGAAAGCGAATAATTCCGCGACCCGTGCGACTGTTGAGGCGAGTCCCGGAAACGGGCGCGGGATTGGAGAAGGGATAACAATAGGCTTTTCCAAGCAACCGTTAACATGATTGTTGACGAAAATAGTTCTTCTCCTTCTTAGCGAGTCTACTCTGGCAAATTTATATTTGTGAGGACCAGAACTCCGAAAAAAATAGTTCTATAGACTTCTTAAGCCGGTGAAAGCGCCGTTCCTCTATTTTATATATCTTCTCATGTGTCAGGGGAGTCTTAAATTTTCTGCGCGCTGCGGCGGCAATAAATAATGATTTCATTAGGCCCGCGGTGAAATACCGCTGCGAGCGTTCCAAACGCCGCGGTTTTTAAACGCTGTTATAAATTTTTGGAATAGCTTAGAGTCCCAACAAACATTTAGGCGACGATTAGAGCTTGTTTTGTTACTTAGTGGGCTTCAAAGGCATTACAGTAGCAGAACTTATGACTACTGGCGATAAAGTGGCGTAAGCAAGCAACTTATATCACTTCTACTTATAATACAGAGTTACAATGGCGACAACTAGGCGAGCTTAAAGTTTATGGACGTATTATGGCAAATCTTAACACTGTTGAACATGCACAGCATTTTGTGTTATAGCTTTGAGTGAATTTTAGAACTCTAAGATCTAAATAAGAAATGAGAATTAGCTACTACCTCCAAAAGTGCTATGCAGGTAATATTAAACCCTTTACTAGAACTTAAAGTCGCACAATAGCGTTAATAACCGCTACCAACTTTACAATGGCTTTTTTAATCTTAATGCCATCCCAAATTTCATAAAATTGGACCAGTGGTTTGAGCGTGAAGAAGTAACAAACATAGAAACTTTCACCTTCATAATATTAGTAAGATTAGCGAGAATGGAATGGAATATAATATAAAATACTGGAAAGTGGGATAAGACTTATCTTAAACCAAAAACCACACTAGTACATTAGTAAAGCTCCAATCAATCCTTTCAATTAGAAACTATTCAAAGTAACTCTAGGACTTAAGTTTCTACTGAAACATCCATTCACTAATTGACCTCAGCTGGCAACACTAAACAATATTGTTATACATGGCCACAGACTTAAAACAACTACAGACGGAACGTCGTCAAATCAAAAGTGAAGTACGAAAATAGCCGCTTATGTGTGTGTATCGCGATGATGGCACTATAGTTGGTTTATTTGTGTGAGTGAAAGCCGTGTATGACACATATGATACGACCATAGTTTGCAGGCTTCACTCGTATTGAGATCACATTAGAAATGAGGAGATTCTTACCGACATAGTACATCGGATTAGCTCGTTGAAGAGGCAATGGGCAGATTGGGCAGGGCACATAGCGCGCAGAACTGATGGTTGAGGCAAAAAGGTTCTGAAATGGTAACCACGTACTGGCAAGCGTAACGTGGGATATCCAACTACTAGATGGTCCGAAGACCTAATTAAGGCTTTAAATCGGTCCGATTGGAAATCTATGAGGGAGGCCTATGTCAACGTTATGTGGCTGATATGATGATGATAATGATGACTAGTGTTGTTGTGAGACTACATCTGGAGTTTTTATAAGTCTGTGTACATAGCAAGGAGACACGAAGTAACTAACACGAAGCGAAGTTTACCGAACTTTCCCGACCAAATGACAGACGCCGCATGCCTTTGACTTATTATTGTATCTTTCTGATCAATTCTCCACTTTATTAACTTTCAAATTGAGTTCAAAATCGATAGGAAATATGTTTGTAAATAGTAATAGATTCATAGACTTTATTCTGAAGGTAGTAAAGTTGCAATTGAATTGTGTTTTTGTTTGTAGCAATGCAGGTGCAGTTTAAATGCAGTTAAAGTTTGCTGGTGCCATAAAATATATCTTGGAGACATGTTAGAACAAGATTTAATGTTGTCACAACTTAGTTAACTAAGTTACAGTAAGGAGCGTGCTTAAATTTTATTGATTCACTAGCGACAATCATTCATTAAAATATCATAATTCTTTGTATGGCTTAGAATTATGTTTTATACTAGCTGTTCCCCTTGGTTTCACTCGCCCGTGGTTTGTATATTCTATATAGCCCATAATCGTTCTTAAAAATAAGGCTATCATTATGCTGAAAGCTAATTTTTTTTGGCTAAAAGAATTTATGAAATCCAACCACTACTTCTAAAGTAATAAATGGTCAAAGTAACAAACAAACTTGTCAGCTTTATTATATTAGTACTAGCTGTTGCCCGGCGCTCCGCTCCTGTAGGAATTCCGGGATAAATAAAGCCTATTGTTCCATTCCATTCTATATAAGCAATCTCCATTTCTCGGCCAAATCGGTTCAGCCGTTTTTCTGGGAAAGAGTAACAAATATCCATACAAAATTTTGCGTTTATAATATTAGTAGGATAGGATGCTTTTCGTATGTCCAAACAAACTTACCTAAATTTTGTATAAATATTAATAATTTGATTTTTCAGGGTCCAGTCGATGCAGTTATTACAGACGGCTTTGATCCACGTCCGAGACTGGTTGTAAGTTATCACAAGTTATTATTAAAATTCTTCATCCGAGAGTGTTTCCTGGTAGCATCTTCAGCCCAGGCCTCAGAGCCCAGGATTACGCTTCTAATCATGGTCCTGATTTGGCGGTACTGATTATTACAATGGAACGACTGCCGTCTGACCTCCGTAACCCTTTGTACAGGGAAACCAGACTAATAGGAACATAATCCGGGTGTGTTAGTCACCAACACTACATATCAGATTGTTTAGGATCTCTAGAGATTATTAATTTATATTGATCGTTAGTTAGTAATCTATCGATACATCGTTAACAACCGGAACCAACCACTTAACGGGCCTTACAAAGCATGGAGAAGCTCAAGATAGAAATTCTACTAATGGCGACCAATCCAAACATGGCCAGGCAGATCAGCTGTTTATTCACAAACACGGCACTAGTTGACCAACGAAGAGCCGAGGCGCCATAGCCCGCACATACCCATAGTATGTAGGCATCTTGGTAAAGCACGTGTAAGTAGTGATGCATGGGTAGCAACCTCTGCAGCATGGCCCGTAACCTCCACAACACATCTTGGGTTTAGTTTTAAAGTGTACTTAATACTAGCTAAAATTACTAGAATAAATTGCGTCAGCGATAATATTTTTGATGTTTTCAAGGTTCTTGTTTTCTTGGTTTCGTGTATAACTTATCTTTTTGTTGTAGTTGACGCATTCGGAAGCAGCGTGGACCGCTTCGCTGTTGTGTCTGGGAGCGTTGTTTGGAGCTGTGCCCACTGGTCTCATATCAGAGCATTTTGGAAGAAAGAAGACGTTGCTTTATCTCGCTCTGCCTCTGGTGGTTTCGTGGATCATGGTAGCTTCCAGGTAATAACATGCTCGTTGTAAATATAGGTATGTCTGAGAGACTTATTTAAATCACGCACGCAACACACTCGGCACCGAGTACCAAACAATCAGTAAAGGATGCAACCGAAACGATGAGATGTAAAAGACAAGGGTCAAATAATAAATATATCTGCATTAATTGAATTGCAATCGATCTTGAATAAAAAAAAACTTACATTATATACATAATTAACTAGTAGTACTACTCCGCTGGCACAGTGAGTAGAAGAGGATCTTGGCCTCCGAAGCGAGAGAGCGCTACAGTTTTCTAATCTGATGGCTCGCCAATTTACAGCGACTATCTCACGCAAGTCAGTCTGCACAGCATCGCTCCAGCGATATCTGGCGGAAACCATGCAAAAACGATTGAGCAAGGGTGATGTCGTCTTACGTCGTGTATTGCGCCGTCTCGTTTACTAGTTTTTGGATGGTTATTAAAGATAATGGTGACCCTTCTGGGTTGGCCGACTGGCACTTATCCTAATATCTTTTCCAGAAAAGACTGCTTTGACGTAAAGGAAAATGTTACGCGATAGTGACAGTAATATTATATTCCAGCCCGAACGTGTACGGTCTCTTCGTAGGAAGATTTGTGGGTGGAGTAGCTGTAGGTGCCTTCAGTGTTGGTATACCTCCATATGTGGAAGACATAGCCGAGAACCAACTACTGCCGACCCTCGCTAATTTCTACCATGTGCACCTAGCTTGTGGAGTTTTGTTTGGATATATAGTTGGTAAGATTTAGATACTTATTTGCCCATTATTGAAACGTCGTCAATATAGGAGAATGAGGAGTGTACATAAAAAAAAAAAAATATTGACTTCCAACAACTATCATTAGATACAGGCATACCCCATGATAGAAGTGACACTGTTACAACTTTTAAGTCAATCACTCTTATATACGTTACTAGGCTTATTATATTAATCAATTAAGGTATAACATTTTAATCTTTTTGAACAAAAGCGGCGTAGACAGACGGAGTCTTATGATCAGCAGTGTGTTGTAGACAGTTGATGATGGTGATGATGATTCTAATCTTTTTAGACTATTCAATTCAGATGACATTGAAAATGAAGATTTATCTGTTACAGGCATGATTCCCAATCCAACATGGCTCTCCGTGATCTGTGCCACAATACCCATAGCATTCTTCGTAGCATTCATCTTCCTACCAGAGTCACCTGCCTATCTCCTCTCCCAAGGAAAATACAACGAAGCAAAAGCAGCTTTAAGATATTTTCGAGGTATCGACAATGATGTTGATTCAGAATACAAAGAATTGAAGGAACAGATGAGAAATAATGTGAAACAAAAAGTGACGTTCAAAGAATTGTTCAGCACAAAAGGAACAGTCAAAGCTCTTATCGTCTCTTTTGGACTAATGATCTTTCAACAGATGAGTGGTATATACCCTGTCCTCTTTTACGCTAATAATATCTTCTACACATTCTCTATAACAATGAATTTACCTAGCGCTGCCATCATTCTTGGATTCTGTTTGGTCTCCTCTACATATTTCTCTACTATGTTGTTGAAGAAAGTAAGGAGACGTGTTTTATTAGTGTTCTCTTTCACACTAATGGCTGTCAGCTTAGGATTACTAGCTACATATTACCATTTGAAAGCATCAAAACTAGTAGATAATAACACTTGGGTACCATTGTTATGTTTATGTATGTTTGTAAGTGTATACGCAGCGGGTGCAGGTCCAATCCCTTGGTTAATGCTTCGAGAAATATTTCCATCAAATGTGAGACGAAGAGCTACAGCAATCACTGCTGGTTTCCATTGGTTTTTAGCATTTGGCGTAACGAAACTGTTCCAAAATTTGGTCGCTAAAGTTCAACCAGGATGGGCACTTTGGTATTTTGCTATAATATGTGGTGTTGGAACACTTTTTGTATATTTTTTCGTGCCTGAATCTAAAGACAGGACATTAGAAGAGATACATAATGAATTTGATGGTATACATAAAAAGAGGAAACACAGGCATGTGATTGAAGTTGAGAGTGTATCAGAACCCTGATTTGGAATAAATTAGATTTGGGTCAAAATTTATTCAAAATCAGTATTGAACATTTATGTTATTGTAAATATTATAGGTGCTGATGATAATGACATTAAAGAAACTTATATTATCGATCTAGGTATGTTATTTTTAGTAATTTTGTGTTCAGACATTGACTGGCTAAATTTGTGTCAGATTTTTTTAAATTTCTTAACGGAATAATACCTACAATGTAAAAGTACCACCGACATATTTAAAATTTGTGTGATTTCTCATTTAATTTGAATATTTTCTTTCAAAACATCATGCTTGTGGAGAAAATCACTAATATTGCTTCATTTGTTTTTCTCGTATTTTTAATTTACTTCTTTAAATTAATGATTCTACAACAATAATCTTTCTTTAAATATATGAAGATTAGCCTTTGTATGTGTCGGAGGAACTTAAATATTTTGTGTAGAATAAGAACCAGTTTTTACTAAACAATTTTTTATTCAGATTTTAAAATTTTTTGTCGTACTTAAATATAATATTTCAATTTAAGTGGATAACTTAATTAAAATTTTAAAAAACTTAACATTTTTGCTGGCAGTAATGCCTCTCGATTGTTATCTCGTTTACTGTCCGCGAAAGTGTTGACTATTAAGTGTCGAAATTATTTTCGTTTCTCGCCAATATGTTTAATTATGATATTAATAATATTTTTTGGTTTTGGAAGTTTAAAGCGTATCGTTTTGGATCTTCCATTTGGAATTAAATTTTGACTCAATTCTTTAGTTTGTAAATAATTTTTGGATTTGTAGATGATACGATAAGAGCCTTTAGATTTAGGATGAGTATTTATTTTATTTTATATACATATTAAAGTTATTCTTTAATTGAATGTTGATTATGATTTCACTAATTTTAGCCCTTTACCTGTGTTCAAAAATAAAGATTATTTGTATTTGTCACTAATAATCGTTTCCGTTAACTACTGGAAGAATGCAATAACCCAGCAATGTATAGGTTAGGTGACAACTCGCCCAAGTTTGAACTACGAAAACGATTGAAAGATTATTGAAATATTTAACCCAAAAGCATTTGTATGTAATAATCGTGCATGTATAGACCAACGTATAGTGCAGTGAATCAGAAATGAGGAAATCCGTAGGAGAACAATAATCAAAGAATAAAGACATAGCCCAGCGGATTAGCTCTTTGAAGTGGCAGTGGACAGGGCACATAGCGCGACGAACCGATGGCCAATAGGGCAGAAAAATTCTGGCAAGCGCAGCGTCACCGCGTCGGTCCCCCAACCAGATGTTCAGATGACCTGAAAAAGGCCGCAGGCAGGCGCTGGATGCAGGCCGCTTCCATCCGGTCATTCTGTAAATCCTTAGGGGAGACTTATGTCCAGCAGTGAATGATGTGATGTGGATGTAGATGTATAGCAATGGTGTGTGGACTATCCTAAAAATGATCACCATATTTCTATCTTGAGCTCCTCCGTGTTCGAAAGGCACGTTAAGCCGTTGGTCCAGTCTGTAATCTCTAAATAGCATATTCATTGAACGACCACGACTGTGTCAGATGCCTTAAGGCAGCCTGAAATAAGAAACACGCTTGGATAATGACTCGGACTTATCAACTGTCCTGAGGGGCGTACAAAAAGAGCTGAAATAAAGGGAAAACACAAGAAAAAAGAAGGAAGTAGCTTGGGATTATTAACTTAACAATGCTCCTGACAAGTAGACCTTATAGGTGCGTAAATGTACGAGAAAGCATAAATTAAAACACAAAAAAAAATAGATCTCTGACATCACAGCTTGCAAGGTCGATTGACCGTGACACATACACAAAATGATGATGAAGAATAAGAAATTTCAAAAAGAAGTATAAATTCAAAATACAAGTATTTCAAATCCCAAACATTCAGCATAAAATCGGCTTTCCCGCTCCGTTACTATGGTATTTAAGGAAATTACCCCCAAAAAAGGGAGATTTGCGCCTTATCTCGACTCGAGGGTGAAAGTCATAACGACAAGGGTGTCATGTTGAATACGCGAATATGTTTACTTGTGGATTTAACATGTTTCTGATGGTTTTCGTTTGAAAAATGATATTATTTTTAACCGATTCTTGAAATAATTCGGTGATAAGTACAAGTTGCTGTTGCACACACAGTACTTACAGTATTGCTTACTATTGTCTTATCTATGGCAACAGTACCTAATGAGTTATTGTGTCCATATACTGATTCTTTTACTTACTGTTTGTTTGTAATATTTTTAATTTATAGCCATTTTAAGAAATCATATTTATACATAGATAAAATACTTTATAATGTCGGACTTATCCCATATAGAGATCTCTTCCAGTCAACCAGCGATTGATGGAATAATATATTTAAAAATGAGTTTCTGTTACGGGTAAAAATTGGAAATAATAAATAAGTAGCTACTTATTAAGCTTTAATGGTTTATTCACTGATTTAAGCGTTTTTCTGGTTGCGTAATCAGCTGGATGCGTTGGAGCTGAATGTTTACTGTCTTTCATTTCTTCTCTACTTTTGACCTAATTTTTATCGTCTTCATGATGGCGGATCAAATTTAGACTTTGCATAACCATCAAATACTTTAGTCATAGTAATTATTAAAGGCAGTAAAATATAAATAAATAAATATATACAGACATTTCATAAGTAAAATTGAGACTTGTGTTATGAGATACCAACTCTACGATACTATATTTTATAACAAAAACTTATATAGACAAACATCTAAGACCCAGGTCGATCAGAAAAAGATCATTTTCAATTTTGATCTGACCGGGGATCGAACCCGATAGGTACCTTTGGTGTAGTAGCCTGGCATTAGTGACCATTGCCACAGCGGTAGTTCAAAGTCTTCAATAAGAGCGATATTGTAGTACTGTTAATAGCACTATAAACTAAGCTTAAAGTCACCTGATCCGTAAAACAAGAAGTATAGAGGTTAAGCCACAAGCTTTAATAGTATTAAACCAACACGAGACGGTACGCACACTTACGTACTTACTTAATCTACGTGAAAAAGTCTGCCACATTTTGTACGCGGGGTAAGGAAACATGAAATGCATTATTTAAAAACGTTGCTACGAACACACTTGACAAAATCATCCAACTCCAGCAAAAAACACACGGCTAAGTCGGCTAATTGGCAGGCTAGTTGACTTGTATTTTGTTTTTGTTTAAAATAATGTGAATTTGTTTAGATTGAAACAATTTTATCCATATTTTTCTGAGCCCTCTAAAATAGCAAAACTTTTTTTCAAAAGTTCACTTTGAGAGTACTATCGATAACAATGTACGCCATTTTTGCAGAGTTTTGTGACGTAATTGTTGTGTAAGGTGCTATTTTTGAAACCGGATTCTCGCCAAAAACCACAGAGTCGCATGAATTGAGTATGTATTATAAACGTATTGTGTAGCAAAATCCGCGGGTGAAAACAAGGCCATTTCAAATAAATATGATAAAGAAAATTCATTTTTCATTCAGACTGTATCTCTATATTTTCGTTGTTCTGCATCTCTACTAAGGTAATTTTGTAAACTTTGTGATAAAGTGCGCAAGTTTTCCAAATAAATTACCAACACTGTGTGTATGTCACGTGATAATCTACATATGTAATCGCATACAGTTTGTAAATAAGCAACTAGGTTTATCATACGATTTTGCACATATAATTCTTTAATGTACCAATGTACGAAGGAACCATGCACCGACCAGCACCCGTAGCCAAGTGACAATTTCAAAACTCTAAAGCGGGCTCTTCATTCGCGCCGCGAACACCCGCGAACGCCGCGAACCGTGAATGTAGATGGCTTTCGCGGCCGTTCGCGGGCTTCGCGCTTGTTCGCGCCGTGTTCCCCGATCGGTGTCGGTATTTGCGCCCGCGACAAAGGGATTTCGCGGCGCGAAACTCCCGTGAAAGCGAACGCATCTACATTCGCGCGAGACTCGGTGCCGTGAGGTTGTATTTTGCAATTATTTTACTATCAAACGGACGGTGCTTCAAAACACGGTCAAAATTAGTGTTACTTGGACAAACGAGCAGGACCTAATTTTAATTGAATGCTACCATGCCGAACCCATCTTATGGGATGCTAATGCTAGACACAAAGGTCATAAAAAAAATAAAATGGTTGCCTGTAAAGTCGGTTTTACGGGCGAAGATTTTACGTGACAACGTCTTTTTCTCGGTATTATTTAAGAGACGCAAGGCATTCGGCGGGCCTCTCTCTCGTTCGGTGACTCATCGTAACGTTACTGAGCGTTACACTTTTTCATAAGTGACTCCCAGCCGCAACCTAATTTAAGACGTTGTCACGTCAATAAAATGAAAGTAACTTTTATTCGCATCCAAACGTCATGACGTTTGGATGCGAATAAAAGATTTGCGGTGTATATTTAACATCCACCATCTTCTTCTTCGCCATTTCTTTTTAATTTTTTTTATCTTTTATATACACGTAATTATAGTGAGCCAAAGCGCAGAGCGTCACGGCCATAGTAGTGCATGTTTCGGCGTCCATCCTAGACGACCGCGCGAACTAGACTGTGAACGATCGTGAATGTGGAGAGACTCGTTTTTGGCGCCGAGTTCGCGACAAAATCACGCCGCGAAATCACGCTGTGAATCACGCATGAGTGTGGAGCCCGCTTTACGAATGTCGACAAGAACAATCACCAAACCCAGAACAAAATGTATGGAATTGACATAAGCTGCGGTAAATCACGTGGTCAATCTTATGTCAATCCCATACATTTGTTCTTGTCGTATGTCGTTAACGTTTTGCAATTGTGACTTTGGCCCCCGGTACCCCTAATAGACTGCGTTAGCGATTTTGTATGACAAACCTGTAAGGTACAGCGCCCCTGGCAGATAGTAAGGGAACTAAGAAATTCCATACAAAATCCTAACGCAGTCGCTAGCATCTGCGTTTATAAAATATCATACAAGGGGTACTTATTGTCAGTCGACATGAAGAAGTTAGCAGATAAGCGCTAGATGCAGGCCGCTTCTAACTGGTCTATCTAGAAAGCCATTGGGAATGTTTATGTCTAACAGTGGAACTGCCTGCGGCTGAAATGATGAAAAGAGTAATTACATTTTGTCTGCTTGTATTTTTTGTCTACATCTATCATCATCATTTTAGCCGCAGGCTGTCCACTGCTGGACATAGGAAGCCCCCAGGGATGTACACGACAGGTTGAAGCCGGCCTGCGAGTGAATGCGTAAATCTATACTATACCTACTAATGTAATAAAGCTGAAGAGTGTTTGTTTGAACGCTTGTAACTTGGGAACTACTAATCGCATTTAAAAATCTTTCTTTACTATGCAAGCCTGTCTCTTGGTGAAGGCTAGTACATACACAAATCTGAGGAGTAAAACCACGGGGAGCAGCTAGTGAATACATAAATTAAGTAATTCCATTGTCCAATTCTTGGGATGCCACACCAAAATAAAGCTTAGTTGATGACTTATGGTACTCAAGGGTCCTCCTTTGGTCTCACTAACGCCACTTCCCAAAAATAATAATTTTTCTTTCTGTAAGTGAGCTCAGAAATCCTCGCACATTTTTTTGCTAGTATCCTTAACTTACATTAGAACTTACAATGGAAACTAAAGCGGATAGTATTTCAGTGACTTCGAGATTCTAATGTAAGTTAAAGATACAATTGCGCGAGGATTTCTGATAAGCTCACTTACAGAAATAAAAAATATATTTTTTGGAAGTGGCTCTAGTGAGACTGAAGTAGGATCCTTAATCTAAATGCGAACAAAATGCGACCTCATTAATATGCTTTTTGCGTGAATAGCAAGCATAACTATTGCAAGAGCTTCAACCTTAAAACAGTAATACCATTGAGATTAGGCCCTAGAGGCGCAAATCCCTTCCTTTGCTGGCCGTCCCTACGAAGCCTCCGACTTAACCAAATATTACTTAATTGTTCTGGGTGCTTAGTAAGGAGATTTTAGAGATACGGCGTGGTACACGCTGACTGCATTATATAGTTATAATATTCATTAATTCATTCATAACAGTCCTTTTTCCGATTGGCCTGGGTCTTGGATGTTTATCTATATATGTATTTGTTATAAAAATATAGTATCGTTGAGTTAGCATCCCATAACACAAGTCTCGAACTTACTTTGGGGCTAACTCAATCTGTGTGATTTGTCCCTATATATTTATTTATTTATTTTATTTACTTTTTCGCACGCTTCTGAGATAGGAGCTATAAATCCGTAATGAAACAAAAAATATTCTTAATTCCTCACCACTTCTTGGTTGTGGCATGCCTATTATTTTTATTGCCTGATAAACCAAATAACGTTAAATTTATTAAATAAATAGATTAGACTAAAACAATACACAATTGTACAAACATGTATTATTACTTAATTAATTAATCAAAAATTCCACCCATATTGTACCCGGCTCAAAGGTAATTAATATTTACAAATTTAACAAATTCTTGATCATGCCCATTGAGCATGGTAGCAAGAAAACTGGCTGCGTTTCAACTTTAGATAGCAATGCTGATTATTTGCGCGAAAAAGCAGCCAGCTTTCTTGTCACCAGCGGCGGAGGTCAGTCACGAAGAGATAGATTTTTTTAAAAGGTCTCTTGCTTCGAGTATATAAAAACAGTGACAACCTGGAAGTGTAGAAGGTAGAGGTTTTGAGGTGTCGGTTACGATACGTTTTTATTTTACCCATATATTACTCAGCGCGAGAAGAAATAATTCATCAAAAAATAAAACTAAATTTGACCAAACACTATTAGATATTGTTACAGTAAAACAAAGTGTATAAAAAAGCTGTGTATAGCTCTGCATTATTACCATAGAACTAGGAACGCGACTTGACGCAATTTTTTTTTAAATCTATGGTAATAACAGTTGGATGCGAAAAAGAAAATACTGGCCACTTATAAAAATACTTTAATAAATTGTTGAGAACATTGGCGCGCAAAACAACACCATACAAAGAATTTCGAATCGCGCGCGGTCTAGGCAATTTTTTTTTTAATCTATGAGGCCATGTTTTTCATTTAAGTTCGTTGTTTTTTTACAAATGTAAAATAAAAACTAAATAGTTGTTAATATACATGTTATGTGTTTAGTGCAACTAGTATATGTAGTTTAGTAATTAATTTCCAGTGCATACTGTTTTATTGGTCATTTCCCTCCTTATACAAATTTTAGCAGTTTTTTTTAAAAGATTTAAAAAAAAATTAGACTGTGCGTGATTACCAAATTCTATGAAGTAAAACAATGTTTATAATTGAAATATAAACTATCTCGCCAATAATGTGTATTTAATAACACAAACTAGAAAGTACCCCATATATTCGGCTGAAGTTTACGAGTTCGACCCTTTGAAATGCTAAAATAGTTTGACAGAACTTTTCTCGCATTATATTGATTTCCCAGGGGATGTGAGTAGGCCTCTACATTAGGCCCATTTCACATAGAACTACTAAGACTACTGTAGAAACAGAATTACGAGAATTACTAGTATATATCTTTCTTTTTTTCAAAAAACAAAAGTCTACTTTCATTTGTTTACTGGTGCCAACTTGAATTTTGTCAAATTAGGAAATTTTTAGATGCCTAGGTCTGCAAGGCAATTGAGCTATATTATTAATAATGTACTTTAAAATTAGACAAAATAATACAATAATTAGCCAGTTCAATGACTCTCATTTTATTTCACTAAGTATCGAAGACGCCTGTTGA
This sequence comes from Apomyelois bistriatella, assembly GCA_947044815.1. Lineage (NCBI taxonomy): Eukaryota > Metazoa > Arthropoda > Insecta > Lepidoptera > Pyralidae > Apomyelois > Apomyelois bistriatella. The sequence continues at coordinate 433,123 of OX345712.1, forward strand.
AGATGGTATGTAGGTATTGTGTGTGTACTGCAATTTAATAAGGCGCAAACTTGGAGAAACGAATTTATTAGTTTAGCAAAAGCAAGGTGAAGTCCGAACCAGAATAATGGCCGCAGGAGGATGTCCGTCGGTCGCTGCCCCTCCTTCTCGCCATGTCCGGTAGTGTTGTCCGGAGCCAAAAAAATGTTATTATTTTTCTGTAATTTCTTAGCAAGTATATCTCTCTTATTAAAAACAAAATACAAAATAATCTACACAAAATGAGCTCATTTTGTGTAGATTATTTTGTATTTTGTTTTATGTCTGTTGATGAGTCTTTAGCATTTCAAAAAATCTATACCGTTGCCATAAATCACTGACATAGGTACTACAAATTACAACATGTAGCTTATAAGTAAATGATTGCTATTGCTGTATGTACTATAAATGTATGGTGACTTACATATTTACAAATAAAACAAAGAAAAAAGTGAAGTGGAGGAGGAAAAGCAAAAGAGCGAACTCTGGGCTCTGAAATATCTAGCTAAGGATGCCGCGGGAAAGCGTTAATATAAGACTGAGAGATAAACGTGTATTTTGTGCATTGCAGATTTTGAGTGGCTCAATGTAAGATAAGCCTTAGAAATATTTTGAAGGGAAGGTTTATGACACTCGTCTGGTGATAAAATTGGGAATATTTATTTTATGAGTGGCTCAAAAATATTATAGTTCGATTTTTTTTTTAAATAATAATTTCAAAAGTTTAGCAAAAAAATGTTTAGAGTTACGTTATTTTCAAAGAAGATACAAATAAAATGAGTGCTAGTATTGTCGGTATGAAGAGTGAGAGAGCACTTTTCAAGTCTTCTTCGTCCAAGCGTGTTTCCTGGGTGCGTCTTCAGCTAACGCTTCAGAGCCCATGGTACGCTTTTTATCATAACAAACCAGACTTATAGGAACATAATACGGGTGTGTTAGTGACCAACACTGTTAGATTTCAGGCAACAACGACTGCCATCTATATTGATAATAGCCAAAACCAACGGCTAAACGTCTTCTGAAGCATGGAGGCGCTCAAGATAGAAATGCCACTAACGGCGACCAATCCAAGCACGACCGCGCACTCTCGCACGCTAATGAATCCAGAGGGCTTAGCCGACGTCACAATTTCAAAACGCTAACGAATGTCGACAAGAAATGTATGGGATTGACAAATCACGTGGTCAATTTTATGTCAAAGGCCATACATTTTGTTGCTGTCGACATTTGTTAAAGTTTTGAAATTGTCACTTGGCTATGGGTGCAGGTGTCAAGGGCATAAATAAGCTTATATTACCAAGTTGGAATGCAAAGCTAAACGTAGGAATTTCTAGCCCTTCGGTTAATTAAAACTGCAATGCTTAAATTCCAATTCAATTCTTTCAATAATAGAGTATTGTTTTTTTATTGTATTGTAATGCCTTTAATTAAATTTCCCACTCGCTTCCAACAGGCTCAGTTCTAAAGGCTTCATATCAAAGACGTTTCAACTTTATGCCTTAAGCATTTACATGCAAAAGGAAGTACTTTAAAAGCGTAGAGACGAAACACCTGTTTTCATTTAGAGAAAGAAAAAGAAAAAAACTTGCTTCCCGAAGGTATTTTCTGAATTTTGATGAGTATCGCTTAGCAATTATACACACGGTCGCAAAGAATGAGAAACAAGTAATTACTTGAGTTGAAACTCATTTATTCTTATCGCTGCATTGAAAACCTCTAACGAACACCATATGGTAGAACCAACCGCTTTATGTTCCTCTTCCGAATCTGGAACCAATTCCAGACAAAAAGGTAATAGGGTAGGAGTGAAATTTTTTAAAACGCTTGAATTCTTTTCTTTCGGTAGGAATTAGGGTCCTTGATACCAGAAATAAATCTCAGTTTTTAGAATCAGCTGATTATTTTAAATAAAATATTATATTTTAATGACGAATTAATGGCGTCGCTACAGCTGTTGCGGTCCTTTGCTTCGTTCGGTAAAGAAACAAATGACATTGTCATGTTGGTTTTGGTTGTCATGAAACAAATCAAAAACATCTCACAACAGTTTATAAATAGCAGAATGATTGCGGTTCTTTTAAACCGTGTGCTCCTCAACCCAGTTCCGCACACATTGAAGAAATGTTTCAAAACATCTTTAAGATTCTATGGCACTTTGCAATTTCAAAGTAAAATTCGTAAGACTAACTTTATCCGCAAAAAAATAAAATAGGTCATATTTAATACGAAACACTGAATTATCCTTTTTGTTAGACAATTAGGTGACTTTTTGCCTCCAATAAGTAAAACTGGAAGCACCTTAAAATGTAGGCTTTCCGCTGTATTCAAAGCTATGACAGCTGCGTTTTCAGGCAATCACACAGTCAGTAAACTAAATCAATTGCAAACAAAACCGTTTAACTTAAAAAACTTATTTAATTAATTTTTATTCAAGTTTTTAGTTTTTAAGTAACCAGGAAGGCGCTAAGAAGAGAGAGAGAGAGAGCAAACCATATATTCGTCTAGTCAAGCCCTTTCATTTGATACCATATTAAGTTAGTTGTATAACATATGTACTTGTATCCGCCATTTTGTAACGGCGGCCATTTTGGATTTACAATATGATAATATTCAATTATTTTTTATGCCACAAGAGCACACTTTAAAATTTTTAAATTTCAATTAAAATTTTAGTAGTATCTAAGTTTTAGTTTGTAATTTTTAAGTAATTTTTTTTAAGCTTTTATTTAAGCATATCTTAATTTATTATCGTATGAAGTTAAATAAATAGTTTCTTAATTGATATTTGGTGGGTTCAATTTTCTATTTCATAATTATTTTTATTTAGTTTTATTTTAACTAGCTACCCGCCCCGGCTTCGCATGGGCATAAAAACCTCGAATCGCTCTATCTATTAAAAAAACCGCATAAAAATCCGTTGTGTAGTTTGTTTTATACTATGTATGTAGTACAAATAAAAAAAAATGTAGTGATGTAAGTTTTTTTTTTAGATAGGTATTAAACTTTTTATATTTATATAAACCCTTAGTTTAAGTTAGTTTTATTTGTATTGTTATTTGTGATTTTAATATTAAACATAAATATAAATCTGTTATTTAATTATAATTTATGATATTGGGGCTCCCATTTGATTCTTACCTTCTTGTATCAATTTGATATTTCACATTGTGAATGGTAATATAATGATTCAAAATTAAAGTTTGAAGCCGATTCATCTTCACAACACGCCCCCTACCGTGTCGAGTTGGAAATTAATTTGTGAGAGTCTGCGCGAGAACTTCTTAATTATTTATTTGTATAACTATCTTCAAATTCTTCAACACGTGCTAAATTCTCGCTAATTGTTATACAATTTTCTGCTTTGTATAGTTAATTAAATTCCTTATTTATATGAATCTTATCACTAGGCTCGTGATTTGTCCCGCGTGCATTTCCTTCGGGAACAGTGCTTTAAGGTGATAAATGGTATCTTATGTCCTTTTCAATACTTCTATGTGTATGCAAAATTTCGAGAAGAAATTTTCATTGGTTCTGTAAATAGGAAAGCGTAAAAAACAAATAAATAAACTAACTCACTTTTGCATTTATAATATACAAGCTATTGCCCGAGCTTTTCCCGGGATGAAAGGTAACCTATGTCCTTCCTCTGGTTTTAAGCTACCTCCCCACCAATTTTCAGCCAAATCAGTTCAGCCGTTCTTAAGTTATAAATTGTGTAACTAACACGACTTTCTTTTATATAATTTGTTGGGAAGGTAGTTGAGATAAAAAGTTTGGATTGGGATGGAATGGGATTTCAGCTAATACATAGGTCTTCCTTTGATTTCCATAATAACCAGTTGGCGCTTGACAATGACAAAATGGACCTTACGAATAAGATAAAAGTGTAAGTTTATAAGAATATCTATATCATCATATTCTAAGCGTTATTTTGGTTATATCCTAAGTCGCGTGGTTTTGGTAACCGAACTATTACGACATCTAAATAAAGAGAGGGAGTGGTCTATTATACACAGCTGGTAGCATTTATAGCAATGTAAAACATTGGACTCAATCAAACGAACCAGTATTGAAACTACTAGCGCCCTGACAAATTTGATTTCGTCAATCACAGCAATTGCTATTTTACTGTGCAAGACATAAGAAACATTTTCAATTTCTTAGTTATAAGTCCCTAGCGTCTTTGAAAAGAGATGGTAAATAAATTTAGACTATAATTGCAAAGAGTTAAGTTGAATTCGGATTGCAGGATTTAACGATTTAAACTTCGACGCTTAACAGACGTGCCATATTTGTGCTGTGGCCGAATTTAAAGAAATAAATAGAATTATATTATATTATTACTATGGGGGTGATACGGCCTGTTGACCCTCCACAACCTGGTGTCAGGGTTTTACGAAAGAATCTCATCCGCTGACGTGGCTTTGACAACCATCAAGTGGCAAGTGGAGCCGGCCTGTATAATGTAAAGTACCTATGCACGGAATTATTAGACAAAAGGGTGTTTCAAGCCTGCAATATCCTAACCAAACTGGAAACAATTAAACAAAGAATACTTCCCCTGGGAATCGAATCCATGACCCCAGAATCTATAGAAAAAAGACCTAATTACTTGACCACGGCCGCAGATAAACCTACTTGAACTAAAAGTGGTTCGTCTGACTTACACCGCTAGTGTAAGATTGACGGATATTTGCAAGATTAAAGTTAGAAGTGATTACGACACGAACTACGATGTATGTTTGTTTGTTTGTTCTTGTGACATACTTTTGTATATGATTCTAGCAGAATAAGTGTCTGTGAATGGAGTCTTGGTTCGTTGAATGAGGCAATAAAACATTATGGAGAGCAAGATAGAGGGAAGACGGGGAAAAGATAAACCGAGAAGGATATTACATTCTAATAAAAACCACCACCAAACTCACTAACCGTCCCTTGGCCTCACACTTGTAACTTGGGTCAAAGTAAAAGATTATCTATTCTGCGGTAAAAGTAAGCTCAGATGAGATTAAATCAAAGTGTCTGTTTTTGATGACGATTTCCCTCGTCCGATAACACAAGCCATACACGATCAGCTGAAGCAGACCTTAACCTTGACCCTGTAATGAGGGTGCTTGTTATCGGAATAAGGGCGGTGTTATATTGAATGTAAATCAAAACTACGAAAGAAAGTGGCATGTCTCACTATACAGATTTACAAAATTCACAACAGATGGCGCTATTACAAGAATAAAACGCGGTATTAACAAAATCCCTGAAAGATTTTTCTAACAAAAAATACATGAAATTTTAGTTTCAAGCGTTTACGTAAATTAGGACCTGCATTGCGGTTCATCTAATACTACATTTCTTTTACCATAGCATTCTCTCTCTCTCTCTATCTCTCATCTTAGCACTTTTCCAGTTGCGTCTTCAGCTGTTTGATTGGAGACCAGAATCTGCTTTCTTTCTTAGATAAAGTATATATGTTCTAAGGATATAATGTTACTAAACAATAAATTTTAAGAGTACTACTATTACTTGATCTCGTATACACGTCTTGAATTGTTACGATAATAGTAAAAAAGCAAATACACAGCTCCAACTTCACATAAATAGTCGCTTTTATTTATAGAATAGCTGTTTTCCGCGGCTCCACTCGTTAGTTTCTGCAAAATGTAGTCCTTATTGATGTTTGTCTCACCTACAAAATATAACTTAAATTCATAATAGCCTGTGAAGTTGTTTCATAGGAGTTCAATAACAGCAACAAATAATGGTGATTTATTATTTACAAGCGTCCCGCCCCGGCTTCGCATGGGCATAAAAAACTTCCTCTTGAATCACTCTATCTATTAAAAAAACCGCATCAAAATACGTTGCGCAGTTTTGAAAATTTAAGCATAGGATATAGGGGCAGAGAAAGCGACTTTGTTTTATACTATGTAGTTATTTGCGTTTAAAGAAATAAACGCATAAGTTACATTACTAAAAATAGATATTTAGACATATACATCTTTTTTGTCATGGGTTAATATCAAGATAGCAGTGCCTGTTTCCGCCCACTAGATCAGAAGTACCCACTACAATCAACTGAAGAGGGCAAGGTCGTTGGTGCATGGCATTTCTTTGAGGGATCACCACACATACATTTATGCCATTATTCTTTAAAATATAATTCATAAATTGTGACGCATATGGTGCATATTTGGCACATTTAAGTAATTTTTTAAATTGAAATAATTTCTTTGTTTTATTTATTTGTTTTATAATATGAAACTAATCATTATTAATGAATATTTATTTTTATACTAGCTGTTGCCCGCGGCTCCGCCCGCGTGCGCCTCGGTTATATCGCGCCCGAAAGTAAGCTATGTTTGACTCCTAGTGCATAACTATATCCATACCAAATTTCATCACAAACGGTCCAGCATTTTAGCCGTGAAGAGGTGACAGACAGACAGACAGACTTTCGCATTTATAATATTAGTATGGATATGGATATAACAAGGAAGAATTAGTATTGCTTTTTAAGAAATCATCGCATGTATTTACTATAGTTGTTGCCCGCGGTTCCCCAGTGGTTTTCGCGCCAAAAGATAACCTAAGTTCGACCCCCGTCTTTTACTATATCCATACCTTTCATTAAAATCGGTCCAGTAACAGACAGATATACCGACAAACAGACAGTCAGACTTTGCATTTATAATATTAGTATGGACATGGATTTCGCATTTGTTCCTCTTGGGATTCATTTTGTATTTGGACTACAAGGTAAATCGACCCTGCACGATCTGGTATCTGAGTTATCTAAACCATCTCTTGGGCTCTGACGTAAAACCGACGACCAAAACCCTTTCCCTCGTCAGTTTTTGTTTAATAAAAATGTACGACAAGAAATTACAAGCCTTAAAATTCCACTGTAATAATCCGAGATGATAGGATTCAGAAATCAGACCTTGTGTAACATATGAAAGGGATCCCTTGGGAAAATGAGGGATTATCTCCGAGGGATTATGTTATCCTGGTAATTCATATTTGTAGCGAAGAATATTCTTTGGGAAAACATGTCATTCTTGTAACGCGAGAAATTCTCGGTTTACTTTTGAATTTTCACAACATGCATACATTGTATAGTATTTTTGTTACTCTTTTGCGCCAAACAGAATTTCTGTTTCTCCCAATGGTTTAATGGTATAGAATGCTATTAGCTCTAGTCCACAAATTGTATGTATAAGTATTTTGTGCTTATGAAATAATGTCTTAAGACGAGACCTTGGTGAACACTAGCGCCACCATCAACTGAAAATCATTATTCACTGAAAACTAAACACAAGTTACCAAAAATCCGTGTTATTTTAAACATATTAAATTATTATTATAGTTTCATATAGTTACAAATTCCAAAACTGCTAAAAGTGGCCGTTTTAAGCAATATTGCAATTTGTAACTATAGGGAACTATAATTTAATATGTTTAAAATTAACTTCAGATCCAGAACCCTAATTAAAGAAGACGGATTTTTGATTACTTGTGTTTTCATTGAATAATGATTTTTAACTGATGGTGTCACCAAGGTATCATCTTAATAATTTTTTTTTTTTTACAATAAGTATGTTAGCAGCTGAAATAAGAAATAATGCGCTAAGACGAAAGGCAATGGCTAAGTAGCTAAAAATTCCATGCATATTATAATAAAATATGTGCTCCTGACGACCTCTACGTTTGACGCTGGTTCCTCAGATTTCACCCCTAATTACACAAGTGCACCCACTCGCCCCCTTGACATTCTTGTAATGGAATATGCCCCCGTTTTTAATAAGGTTAAACGTACAGTCAAAGTGATGAGTGAAGTAAGTGAAACTTTAGACTCTTAAATCTCGGCTTAGATTTTTTATCTATGAATGATTTATAAGTATACTAACTGACCCGGCGAATTCGGTCGGACTTTTTTCACCGTTTGAACCTTCCCTAGACTGATAACCTTCTTTTTTGTAAGTCGAGTAGATAATTTGAGAAATGTAGCCACAAATAACTCCAAGGGCATAACTATCGAAGGTCATGGAAAGTGTATAAGTTTGGAGAGATTTATATGCCGCCATGGGAGAGAAATAGAACCTTCGGGCAAGAATCCAAAGGCAGGGAGTGCGTCACGTATAGTGAGAACTTAGGGGAAAATCGTTTTTATTTTTGGTGCGCAAACTTAGATATTCCTCGAAGCATAATTTTTTATTTCTTTTGTGACCGCAACTTAATGGTGCGCTCTGAGGAATAAGATGCACCTCATCAGGTGCACCTCAATGTAATTGCACTTCAAGAAGTATCTTCGCAAACTGGCGGAACTAATAGGAGAAGATATGAAGACGATGGGAGATTAACCCTTGAAATAGTCTTTGATAGAGGGTGCAATGACGCGAGAAGATACGGAAAGCCGACCCCCCAATCTAAATGGGAGAGGGCTGGAAATATGATCAATAAAATTAATAAGCGTAGTTTTAGCCATTAGTAAAACTCAATATGATTCTGTATTGATTCAAACATACTTATTAAATTATTCATTTCCTTTATTTAAATAAAAAAATCTGTATTTTTAAAGCTTGTTTATTTTTAATTGATCAGTGGCTCAACAAGTATTTTACAATAATTCTATTTATTAAAACAATTAAAATAACAAACTAAACTATAATATAAGAAAATAAGCGGTAAGAATTGATTCAAAAATAGTAAAAGTTCATACTTTCAGTAGTTACAGATAAGCGTATTTGGCAGTTGTTATGCCTATAAGACGTCTTGGCGCCAGCAAGGTCATTGGTTTTAGGAAACAGATAGGAATTAATATCTTTGTAATAATATCTTATAGAAGCTGCTGTCCGTGGCTATGCTGGCGTGAAACTTATCACGGATGAAAGCTTTTTTTTCCATTCGTTTATATACAATCAGTGATGTTGCGCTTTAAGCAGATTTGTTGGGAGCTCTTTGTCGTTTGGAGTGAGTCCTCCAGTGAACTCTACTCATCATTTAAACTTGGAAGAATGTCTTTTCTTTTTAACCGGTTTTGATATGAGCGTGTTGTCAGGTCAGACGTTTGACCTGGAAGAAACACGTATCAAGCAAAAGGGAAGAACTGAACATCCGATATTATTATTAGTATCATTTATTGTTAGTAGTTACTAGTTACTAATCACTATCACTACATAGTATTAAACAAAGTCGCTTTCTCTGTCCCTATGTCCCTTTGTATGCTTAAATCTTCAAAACTACGCAACGGATCTTGATGCGGTTTTTTTTTAATAGATAGAGTGATTCAAGAGGAAGGTTTTTATGCCCATGCGAAGCCGGGTTGCTAGTATTTAATAATAATTAACTCATTTGTTTGTACGACAAAACGTATGCACATCAGAGAGAGAGAGAGCACTTTTTTACGGACAATGGCGTAAGTCACGTGCTTCTAAAAACATGGTGAACAACCCTGATGCGCTACAAAACGTGGCAGCCCTATCATAGCCCTGAATATGTTGTTATGGAGGATTCGGAGTTCACTGTAGGCACGTTATTTTCTTCCCCGTCTTCCCTCTATCTTGCCTTCCATAATGTTTTTCATAAAGTCGTCGTGCCGTATTAAATATCCCCAGATTTTCCCTCTTTTATTAAACTTCATCATACTTATGTTTCTAACATTATTTGGTTTCTATATATAATCTAATATAATCTATTAATAATAATTATTCGGTATATATTTGGAATATATATTTATATATCCATACTAATCCATACTAATATTATAAATGCGAAAGTCTGTCTGTCTGTCTTTCTGTCTGTCTGTCTGTCTGTCTGTCACCTCTTCACGGCTATACTGCTGGACCGATTGTGATGAAATTTGGTAGGGATGTAGTTAACGACCTGAGGTCAAACATAGGCTACTTTTGGGCGCGATATAACCGAGTCCCACGCGGGGCGAAGCCGCGGGGAACAGCTAGTATTTTATATATCATAAAATGGCAGTTGTTAAGCTATATTAGACGCTTTCAGACAGCTTATAAACATGACACCAATGAAAATGACATATTTAACTTCTAAAATAAAGTAACATATCAACATCTAGCAAAAAGCCACAAATATTTGTATGTTGTCTCCCAGTTATGAGGAACACGGAACGCTACTCAAATGTGGCATAGTTTATATCTCTGTTTACATTTTTTATCGAAAGGAAAATATCGGGTGTGATGGCAAAAACGTGTACTGTCGCAGAACTAATAAAATTGAACGTCTAGATAAATATTCTATGTCATCTTCTTATATATTAAAAAACAGTAAAAATATTTTGTCTGTAAATTTAGTAATTTTTAAAAAGAATAATAGAAAGCAAAAATAAATTTTGAATTTTTTTTTCTATCTGTCTGTCTGTATGTATATCTGTATGTATATCTGTATGTATGATCATGCTTATCTCCGAAAGTGCTGTACCGATTTACTTCAAACTTTCACCAATTGTTTTGTTTTAACTCGGAAGAACATCTAAAGTTTGTTTCATCAAAATCGGTTCATTAGAAAAAAAGTTATCGTCATTTGAATGAACTCAAGGCATGTTTGCCTGCAAATATACAATAGCAATTTCGCACCAAATTGGATAATGCTTTTTGTGTTGGTTATTGTCATGACAAACTTTGTATAAGAGCCCACGATACGAAACCCACGCGCACGAAATTTCGGGCTACAGCTAGTTTTATATATTTTTTTGGCACAAGTCTATTATATATACTACTACCAACCCGCCTCGGATTCGCACGGGTGCAATGCTATATAATACATGTATTTATACATATAAACTATCCTCTTGAATCACTTCATCTATTAAAAAAAACCGCAACAAAATCCGTTGCGTAGTTTCAAAGATCTAAGCATACATAGAGACAGACAGCGGGAAGCGACGCTTATCATCATTTCGTGCACACCCTGGTGTCAAAGTTCTTCGGAACCTGCCTTTTGACGCAGTTTCAAAGCGGGGATGATAAAATATTTTTCTATTTTGTCATCCCCGCCTTGTCTCATAATTTAATTGGGTCTATTCATAGGTCTAGACTAGATGTCGAGGTCGAAGTGACTATTATTTTCCAATCTGCTTGAGAGCCTTTGCCAAAACAACTTTCTTTATTGGAATATGGAAATAGAAGGTTACTTTTCGACATTTGCCCTTGGCACTACTCCATGAGACTTTACCCTGAGATAGGAAGACTAAATAACTAACTTAGATGGGCTTGTCTCAAAGACAATAATCTCTAAATAAATAAAGATAAAAACAAAAACTTTTTTTAACAAAATAATATACTATCCCTTACATTAAATTTAGTATAAACTAGGGTTTATACATGACGCATTGTATGGACTCCTTCCACCAACCTCTCGGTTATGCGAGCCGAATCTCGGGAGAGTGTACTTGCATTTCGCATCTCTTTCCAGTCGCAACTGCTTGATCTCCCTACAAGTTCTCTATAGTGTCGCCTATCTATGCAATCATTTCATTTCAATAACTCTCCCCCATCGTTAGTGGGCTTACGTTCACACGTACGCCTCGCTTGCCTTCTTCTCGGCCTGAGGCATTGATTTGGACTATGGAGCCTGCACTAAGCATCGCTTGCGTCGCACGAGTTACATTTTGCCCTTTGAGCAACACGGCCTCCGTTCCGGAAAGGAGTAGCCATACGCTGCGTTCCCCTCCGTCAAAGTATAAGCCCAATCAGCATCACTACATAGTATAAAACAAAGTAGCTTTCTCTGTCCCTATATCCCTTTGTATGCTTAAATCTTTAAAACTACGAAACGGATTTTGATGCGGTTTTTTTAATAGTTGGCGTGATTCAAGAGGAAGGTTTTAATGCCCATGCGAAGCCGGGGCGGGTCGCTAGTATGCAATATATTACTGTGTCTAATCTGTACACAAATTATTTGCTGTTTTGTTCATTTTTTTAACGTGTAAGCGATATCATTACAGCTTTGTATTTGCTTCGTGCATTACAGTATAAGTTTTGTATGTAGGTATGCAGAACTGTACTTAACCTATAGAAGATATAAACATATACTTATAGATAAACACGCAAGTGCTTAGTACCCAATATAATACGAACGGATCTGAATGATATCTATGTAATTTGGTACTCTATCATCGGGCCTCATCAATCATAGAGTATGTCATAACGGATCAAAATCGTATGTGTATTATAACGTTGAGATTATCAACGAGTATAAACTTTATGATTGATAAATGACTTGAAATACGTATTATCTTTTGGCACCAATTTTAAGATATATAATAAAAAGTAAGTAATGTAAGTAGTCTGTTGTAATTTAAATTAGTAGTTATGAAAATACGTGTAACTCATTTTTTTTTTATTTGAAGTAACCTAGTTACATTGGAATGTCTTGTAAGTATATTAGAATTTTGAATATAGATAGTCAGAAATATGCGAGTATCAATTACAACATAGTTTATGTAAGTTTATATTACTATTATATTAAGGGTAGTATTTAAACGCAAATCAATAAAAACAATTTTTGTATGCAAAAATAACCTAAATACATATCAAAATTACTGATTGCACAGCAAAATTTGTTTTGCTTCTGTCACCAAGTCTGACACTCGCTCGCTTCGCTCGCTCGCTCACTGTTAAGGTCACTGTATAACCATAACCTAACCAACCTTCTGTCACAAAGTCGTCTTTTGACCGTTAGTTGCTTCTGTCACCAAGTTTTTAATTTAATTTAAAGTTAAATAATTTATTTGATATACAGAAATTGATGGGTGATTATTTATTTGATGTGCAATTAATAATATCCCTTATATTAAACCCACATTACGATCTCTGCTTGACCCAAAGGTTGACTGTTAGATAATGCTTTTAGCATTAAGTTCGCCTATTGTGCTATACAACTGTATTTTGTACAATAACTTTAAATAAATAAATAAATAAAAACTAGCTGAACCCCGCGGTGTTACCTACGGTTTATCATTCACAGTAGCGCCAGTTACTTTATAAAACGCTATTGATTCAGACCTTTTGACCAAACCTACAGGAATTGCGTACTTTTCTGGATAAAAATAGCGTTAAGGTGATACCTCGGTGAACACTAGCGCCACCATCATTTTAAAATCATTACTCACTGAAAACACAAGTTATCAAAAATCCCTCTGCTGTAATCAAGGTTCTGGATCTGAAGTTAATTTTAAACATATTAAATTATTAAATTATAATTCCCTATAGTTACAAATTGCATTATTGCTTAAAACGACCACTTTTAGCAGTTTTGCAATTTGTAACTATATGGAACTATAATTTAATAATTGAATATGATTAAAATTAATTTCAGATCCAGAACCATAATTACAGTAGAGGGATTTTTGATAACTTGTGTTTTCAGTGAGTAATGATTTTTAAATGACGGTGGCGCTAGTGTTCACCGAGGTATCATCTTAATCCAAGGTTTTAGCTACCTTCATACCGAAGTTCATAAAAATTGGTCCAGCAGTTTCGGCGTGAAGTAACAAATATTCTCACAAAACTTTGCCTTTATAATATTAGTGGGAAGTGAATAGCGGGATGGGATGGAATGCACAGAATTTAGAAATATTAACAAGAAGTGGCATAGCGCACGAAAAACGTGTCACTGGTTTGGCTTGTAAGCCAAAGCCGGGGAATTTGATTGCGTTATTTATTGCTACTGTTATTGGTCGATAATATTAGGGGCTTTATTGTTAACTACGTAATACATTTCTAATAAGGTATGGTGTGGTTTACATGTATGAATTGAAAGTAAGAAGAGACGCTAGCCACACTGATCCTGGAACTAAATCCGCGTCAAAACATTTCTATTCGGATAATTTCTCTGTTCTGTGATGGAATGGTATGGGATAAGAAACAAGGCAAGCCTATGCTAAAAAATACCCACCTTAAAAATAAAAAAAATGCGATAGGACGTTACTAAGTCTATAATTTTCCTTAAAAAGTCTTGTAGGAGGTCTCTAGGTGTCCATTGTCTCGCATTAAATATCCAGGTATAATCGCAAATTAAAGTTAGTTACAGATGTTACCCCCTTTTGTTTTCATCTACCCTAAGGTTTAGCGATAAGTCCGTCTTTGTACCTTATCAGTTCTTTAATTATTTTTACCAAAAAATAGTTATTTGTACCGGGCGAAAATAACCGTTCGCTATTGGCTAATGCGTACGCTACTCTCCGTACCTGGAAGTTCGCAGCAATTTGGTAATCGGATGAGCGAGATAGAACGACTCCTACTTTTTGATTTAAGATCATATGTATTATAGTAGCAATAAGTTCGTTTTTTTACTGATGTTTTCATTCGAACCAAGTTGGCGGTCGGTTGCTCTATTCTGCGCCATCGAGCAATACTAATGTAACTTATAAACGTGGTACTTTTGTAACTTGGTACAATAAAGAGTATTATTGTGATACTATTTACTGAATAAACTACTCGGAATGTGTGATTATATGCCCAGGAATTAAAAGCCTAGTTAAAATAATAAACTGGCTTATTTTTCTGTCCATATGCTTTTCAGAGCAGCCTTTAGATATTACGGTTTTGGTGGACTGGTATTTACATAAAAATTCGGTCTCAACTAAAAATTTTCTTCTTTCCAGGTTAAAGACATCAGTTTTTTTGGGGTTTTGAGACTTTTTCATTCCTGTATATATTTATTACCTTCCATCAGTCTCCTTTTATCCATCCTCTCTCATCTAATTATAATAGACCATTTTATTAAAAACTTAACACATAACGAACAAAGCCGAATAACGAGTTTGTTGTATAAAATTTTGTAGTCTCTGGAAATTTTATCTCAAAATGCTATTAAAACGTTCATAAAGACGGTCTCTTCTACGTCCTATTTATTTAGCATCGGGGTCGTGTTTTTAAAATAATTTTGCTTATTAAGCCTGACATATTTCCCCTGATTTTTGCCCTGTTCGTTGAGAAGCAACCTGAGCGGTATAGAATGGAAATCTTATGAATTCAAATAAAACCATATTTTTAGTAGGTATGTACAATCTTATATCTAATAAATTACTTTATAAATATTTTCCTGACCAATCATGCGATCACCGATAAATAGGTAGATAGATATACTCTTTATTATACCATTATCATACAAATTATATACATGTTGAATACAAATACGAACAATGTGTACAAAGGCGGACTTATCGCTAATGCAATTTCTTTCACCAATGAATGATTTAAGTATATTTTTTTTCTAATATACAGACGCTGCGCGTATGGAATGACCTCCCTGCCATGGTTTTCCCAAGTAACTACAACATGAGGGTCTTTAAGAAGGTAAAAAGCACAGAATTCAGAAATATTAACAAGAAGTGGCATAGCGCACGAAAAACGTGTCACTGGTTTAGCTTGCAAGCCAACGTTTCATTCAGAAAAAATGGGCGGGGAATTTGATTGCGTCATTTATTGCCACTGTTATTGGTCGATAATGTTAGTTGGCTTTGTTGGCTACGTAATACATTTCTAATAAGGTGTGGTGTGGTTTACTTGGGTTTAAATGTAATTCGAATAATTTCTCTGTTCTGTGGTAAAAAGATTCCTCCAGGGTCGGCAACGCGCTCGCAATGCTCCTGGTGTTGCAGGCGTCTCATAGGCTGCGGTTACCGCTTACCATCAGGTGGGCCGTATGCCTATTCGCCTACTTAATAGTATACAATTGCCTACTTAATCAGACTAATATTATAAAGGTGAAAGTTTGTGAGTGTGTATGTTTGTTAATCTTTCACAGAAAAACGGCTAAACCGATTTGGCTGAAATTTGGAATGGAGATTGCTTAGACCCTGGAACAATACATGTGCTATGTTTTTCCCATAATTCCAACGGGAGCGGAGCCCCGGGCAACAGCTAGTAGTATTTATAAAAAAGATTCAGTGCTCAATTTATCAATGTCAAAAAGGAGCCTAACAAATGGAAAAATCCCAAAATAAAATAGTTAATTAAATATTTTTAACAGCCGTTATTAAAAACAGTGTCACAGTTAAATGGTATCAGTGGGTTCATAAATCGTGTGTCGCGACAACAAATTGCCCACAATAATATAGGCCTATGGGCAGGGTTGTCAAATAGGTAAATACCAGCCCCCGTAGCCAAGACAATTACAAAACGCTTCCGAATGTCGACAAGAACAAAATGTATGGGATTGACATAAGCTGCTGTAAATCTCGTGGTCAATCTTATGTTAATCCCATACATTCTGTTCTTGTACGTAAATTTTTAGCCAAATTCACAATCGCAAAACGTACTGCGTTAAGACGATACCTCGGTGAACACTAGCGCCACCATCATTTAAAAATAATTATTCGCTGAAAACCCAATTTATCAAAAATCCGTGTTATGTAATTAAGGTTCTGGATCTGAAGTTAATATTAAACATATTAAATTATTAAAATATAGTTCCCTATAGTTACAAATTGCAAAACTGTTAAAAGTGGCTGTTTTAAGCTAGGGAACTATAATTTAATAGTCTAATGTTTAAAATTAACTCCAGATCCAAAACCTTAATTACAGAAGACGTATTTTTGATAACTTGTGTTTTCAGTGAATAATGATTTTTAAATGATGGTGGCGCTAGTGTTCACCGAGGTATCACCTTAACGTTTTGCAATTATGTATACTAATCATAGGCAACCCTAGCAATGCCACCGTCACGTGTCATGGAAGGCCACTCCACAAAAATAATGTTTCTCTTAATTATCACTTTGTCGGTCGTTCGACACTCCAATTTGATTTATCGGCAGTTATTAAAGCCATTCATTGAAAAAAAAATGGAAATTATCAAGTAAAATACAGTGGCTGAAAATACTTTATAGCTATTTTTGGTATTAAATTATTGTACTTTATTCAAAGCTTAGTTCCAATGGGCACGTTTCAGGTTATAAATAAATAAATAAAATATACACGGACAGATCACACAGATTGAGCTAGCTCCAAAGTATGTAAGTAAGTACAAGTCTCGAACTTTGAACTCAAATTGAGTTAGACCCAAAGTAAGTTTGAGACTTGTGAAATACTAACTGAACAATACTATATTTTTAACAAACACATATAGATCAATCAGAAAAATACCAAATATAGATATACACATTATATACATAAACATCCAAGACCCAGGCCAATCAGAACAATACCATTTTTCATCTTGATCTGACCGGGAATCGAACCCGGGACCTCCTGAGTAGCAGACATGCATGTTAAACATTACGTCAAGGAGGTTTAAAACGGTATATTCAATCCTATAATATTAAACGAGCAATAACTTTATTTGTACTCGCGTTTTCGAAAACGGCTCTAACGATTTCTTTGAAATTTAAAACGTAAGTTCTTACATAGTCAAAAAGATAATCTAGCTAGGTTCCATGTCTGGGAAAATTCATTTTCACGCAAAATGATTTACGCGATATCTATACTATATATATAAGCGATCGAAAAAAGATTGATTAGGCGAGATGTCACCTTGCAACATTGCGCCATCTCCCTTATTAGCTCGCACAGTTCACTCGTATTTAAATATCTTTATGCCGTCACAGTAAACTCCCAAGTGGTAAAAAAGTATGTCATTCTTAAAAAGTTAGCGTGACGACGTGACGCCAAAAAAACAATGGTTTGGCGTGCTTTAGATATATTTCATCGAGAACACTCCCGGTACATTATTTTTTTTGAAGAATTCTGTGGCGTAATTAACATGCCTGCCCGCTAATCAGGAGGCAGGACCTCCTTTCAATTCGTTCGATCCCCGGTCAGGTCAAAATGAAATATATAGATAGATATAGTATCGTTGTTTATAGGATACTAAGTCGTATGTCGTTTGGTCTTTTGCCGATTATTGTCGGCAACGACAAAAACCAAAACCAAAGACCAAAGCGCGTGGAAGACAATAGGGGAGTCTTTGCCCAGCAGTGGGACATTTGTCGCTACTAAAAGAAAGTAAACGGTATACTAATATAAAAAAGCTGAGGAGTTTGTTGTTTGAACAACAACTACTGGTCGGATTTCCAAAATTCGTTTTGTATACATATGAAAGCATGATTCTTGCGGAAGGTTATATGCTTTAGTACATACCCACTAATGGCGAGTGAAACCGCGGGAACAGCTAGTTTCTAAGATAAAATTGTAATAACGTTTAACCTCAAAAGCTTTAAATCAAAGCCAAACAACATTAAGCGGACGATCGAATCTGTTAGAGAGTTTTAATCTTTTTTTATATCTTTTCCTTATCTTTTTTCCTGCAGACGTTTCCGAGGCTGATTAAGAAATTTCCCGTCGAAGGTAAACATTTAAATGGGATTGCTTTTTTGTCTTGATGCGTGAGAATAGCTTTTTTTAAATTCAAAGATGTAGGTCGCACGTGGGTCAATCAGGGTGCTGTGCTTTTACGTGCAAATTCCTTCTGTGTTTTCTATGGATATGATAGGGAAACTCTTTTGATGAGGACTGTAGTAAATGAAGGTGCAGATTTTCACGAAGCACTGATTTATTTTCACTGATTTTTACAGCATTATTTTCTCACTGATTTTTACAGAATTATTTTCCCACTGTTGAGCACCATAGTTTCCTGGTGATTCTTCCTAGTGATTCTTCCTTTTCTTCTTGCTAGTACTGGAACTGACGAATTACTGAATGCTCCATACAAAATCATGCTCAATTTTATGCAAGTTTTTCGTCATACTAACTATACAAGCATTGACAAGTATACTAAAAAATAGTGGGGGAATTTACATACAAAAGTTAAAGTTTACAAAATTTCTAGAACATTCTATACATCTATCCTTGTCTAACTAATGGGTGTGAACAGGCAACTGTATGTACCTAGGTATATAATCAAACTTAACAAATCATATATCAAAGTTATCTAAAGGAACATATCAAACATATCAGACTTTAAATCAGACTTATTAATCTAACTTATCCTATTTATTAAGACGTAGGTTCGCTGTCCGCTTCATCCTCCCCCCGGCGAAGACTCTGCGTAGCCTCTTCTATGGTGAGGACAGCGAGTTTCGATGTCGGTCTTCTGAATACTCCTCCTCTGGTTCGGACATCTGCAGATCGTACGCCGCCGTCTGGTCCCGGGAAGACACGCTCGACGACACCGCGAGGCCACGTGTTGCGGGGTAGCGTTGGGTCCACCACGATGACTAAGTCTCCCGGCTGCAACGGTCGTCGGCCAGCGTCTCTGGACTCGCCTCGAGCTGCTAGTGTGGGCAGGTACTCCTTGACCCACCGCCGCCAGAACTCGTCAGCGAGCGCTTGACAAGCTCGCCACGTCCGCCGGTCCGCCACGTCGCAAGGCCCAGTGTGTGGTAGGCCTGATGATGACCCCAACAGGAAATTATTAGGGGTGAGGGCCTCTGGGTCTTCTGGCTCCACGGAGACGTGCGTGAGAGGTCGAGCATTGATGCTGTGCTCTGCCTCTGTCAGCACTGTCTGCAGTACTTCTTCTTTTGGTGTCTTCTCGTGCAGGACTGCTTGCAAGGCCACCTTCACTGATCGAACCAGGCGTTCCCAGGCTCCGCCTTGATTTGGAGCCCCGGGAGGAATGTAGTTCCACTCCATGTTGTATTTGTGTCCGTAGTCTCGTAGTGCAGGCATCCACTCGGCGTAGGCAGCTCGCAGCTCCACGTCAGCTCCTCTGAAGTTGGTGGCGTTGTCGCTGTACATCACTGATGGCCACCCTCGTCGCGCCGCCATTCTTCTTAACGCCATTATAGCAGAGTCGGTGGTGAGACTTCCAACCAACTCCAGATGAACTGCCCTTGTAGTTAGACATGTGAACAGGGCTCCCCAGCGCTTCTCTCTTCGTCTGCCGATGGTCACGAGCATTGGGCCAAAATAATCAACGCCGCAATTGGTAAACGGGCGGTGATAGCAGTCGAGGCGCGCCGCAGGCAGGTTTCCGCAGATAGGCACGCAGGGCTTGGCTCTCCTGACTCGGCACGTCATGCATGAACGTGCCACTGTTCGAACTATCGGTCGTAGCTGCAGTATCCAAAATCTCTGGCGTAGTTCATTCACCACTCGTTCTCGTCCTGCATGTCCTGCTTTAACATGTTCTTGCAGGATAATTAACTTTGTTAATTTATGTCTTCCGTCCAAAATTATGGGATTTTTTGTTTGCGTTGGTAATCTGGCTGCGTTTATTCTGCCTCTTAAGCGCAGCAATCCATCTTCTCCTAATTCTGGATCTAACTTGTTCAGTCGACTTGTTTTTGATATCGGCTTCCCCTTCTTCAGCAGATGTACCTCTTCTGGAAAGCTGTCTTCTTGGGCTTTCTTCAATAAAAGCTCTTCTGCCTTGTTCAAATGGGTTGTCGTCATTTTTGTTCCTCGACGTCTGCACTTGTCTATGAATAGAAGAACTGTGGCAGTCGCTCTCAACATTCGCTGGTACGAGGAGAATCTGTCGATCTCGGGTAACGGTAGCTTCTGGCATTCTGTATTTATATGATGGACTACCTCCGTCTCTTCGTCTTCAACTGAAGGTGCTTCTTCTGGCCAGTGCTCTTCTGATTGTCTAAGGAAGGCAGGGCCGGAAAACCACCAGTCGTCCTTGTTTGCAGGCGCGTAACCAGCTCTGGTGGCCACATCAGCGACATTCATATTCGTAGGCGCCCATCTCCATTGATTTGCGTTTGTTCTTTCTGCTATTTCTCCTAGGCGATGAGCGACGAAAGGAGTATAGCGTCTGGCGTCCTTTCGAATCCAATGCAGTACTGTTTTTGAGTCTGTCCAGAAGATGACTTCACTCGATGCCCATCTATGTTCCCGTTGAATGGTGTCAGCCAATCTTGTTCCGATGAGCGCTGCTTGTAACTCTAGTCGTGGAATGCTTTGAGTCTTAATTGGTGCCACCTTAGACTTGGCAGCGGCGAGCACGACGTGGACTGACCCGTCTTCTTTCTTCAGTAGCCAATAGGCTGCTGCAGCATATGCATCCTGGCTGGCGTCGCAGAAGACGTGAAGCTGTGTCTTTTCCACTGCATCTTCAGACCCGTAGCATCGCGCTAACTTGAGTGTTGCTATTTGCTCAAGCTGCTCAAGCCAAGTCGTGAGACCTTCAGCGTGATCTTCTGGTATTGGCTCATCCCATCCAATGTGAAGTCTCCACAGGCTCTGCAGGAATATTTTCGCGCTGATGGTGAAGCAACTCAACAGTCCCAATGGGTCGTAGACTGACATCACGGCACTTAATGCTTCTCTCTTTGTTGGCGCTCGTTGTCGGCTGCGCACTTCTTCTGGAACCCTTGGCATTGTTGTGTTGAACCCCAGTGTGTCTTCATGTGGATTCCATATAAGTCCCAATGTCTTGTCGCTGTGACCTAATTGTGTGCTGGACTTCGCACGCAGTTCCGCTGGCACGTTGACAAGAGCCTCTTGTTTATTAGAGTTCCAACTTCGTAGCTTGAAGCCTGCCTTAGCGTGTACCTCTATGACTTCCTTGATTGTCTGTACTGCTTCTTCCGTAGACTCGTAGCTAACCACATAATCATCCATGTAGTGGTTTTCTGTAATTGCCTTTAGTGCCTTAGGATGTGAGCTCGCGTGCACATGCGCATTGTGATTGCGTACGCTGTGCGCGATGAAAGGAGAACACGATGCCCCGAAGATCATTGAGGTCATCTTCATTTGTTGCGGTGGTTGACTTCGTTCATTGCCACGCCACAGGAACATTTGAGCTGCTTGATCTTCCTCCCGAATCTTCACCCTTAGAAACATTTCTTCGATGTCGGCGGTAAGGGCTACTGGGTATTCTCTGAATTTAAAAAGAATTCCCAATAGCGAGCGCAGCATGTCGGGTCCCTCCAGCAACATGTCATTAAGGCTTGTCCCGTTGGCAACTGCAGCAGCATCGAAGACAAGGCGTATCTTCCCAGGTTTGTTCGGATTTGTTACAGCGAAGTGTGGAAGAAACCAGCTATGAGGCAGCTTCTCTTCTCCTCCTTTGCATTCTTCGGCGTATCCTTTTGCGACCAGATTATCCACCTAGGCGCTGTATTGTTTCGCGAAGTCTGAGTCTTGATTCATTTTCTTCTCGATTGTTTTCAGTCTTCGTAGCGCTTGGTCATGGCTTGAAGGCATCTTCGGATTGTCTTCTTTCCACGTGAGCCCAACTTCGTAATGTCCATTCTTCCATGTGACTGTCTTTTGGAAGATGTCCATTGCCCTCTGATTTGCAGGTGACACTTTGACTGCTGATGTCACTCCTAGTGAGTCGATGCGGAAGTGCTCTTCAATCTGTTCATGAAGCTTCTGATCTTCTTCACTCTTCGTATGCAGGTGCAAAATTGAGGCTTCAGTTTTATGTTGATGTCTTGTCGCAACACCATGAACCACCCAGCCCAATCGAGTCTTCGAAGCAGCAGGTTCATTCTTCTTGCCTGTCCTCAGTTCTCTCGTGATGATCAGGTCCCAATTGTCTGCTCCAATCAGTAGGCGTGGTGTCGCTGAGCTGTAGCTAAGCTTCTCGGCTGGTAGATCTTTAAGATGTGCACATTGTAGCAGGTGTGCAGGAATTGATTGTTTCGTGAGTGTCAATCCCTCCACTGTACGCGCTGTGATATCATAGTCGTGATCTTCATTCTTGATTTTGATCTTGACTCGATGACTTTCTTGTTCTTGGCGCGTCGAGTTCACCCCATGAATATGAAGTGGAGATGCAGGCCCGCGAGCGTCGATCTTGCGCGCCAGGTCTGCGTCGATTAGTGTCGCCGTTGACCCTTCATCCAGCAGAGCATAGGTGTCTTCTATACCCCCAGGGCCTATCACGGTGACTGGACATATCTTCAATAGCACCGTTCGCTGGGTCGTGCTTGTCCGTACTGATAGCACGGTATCTTCCTTGGTTGGCGTAGTAGTATCACTCGGAGCGGTATCAGGAGTGGCAGGTGCTGCTGCGTGAAGTAGCGAGTGATGCGGTCGTCGACAACCATTGACCCCACACGGCTTGGCTCGACAGTTGACTCGTCGATGCGTGTTGCTGATGCACTTGAAGCATACCTTCTTCTCTTTCACCCATTGCCATCTTTGATCCGTAGACAGTGCGCGGAATTTGTCGCACTGGGGAACCTTGTGTTGCTCTCCACAGTGTAAGCATTGCACGTCGACGCTGTCCTTGTTTTCAGTGGCTGCTGTGTATGTAACTGCCTTGCGATTCGCTTCTTGCCGCCGCGTTGCAGGTTGATTATTAGTTGTCTTCGTGCCTCGCGATGGCGCAGCGATGCTAGGTGCATATGAGTGTTTCAATGCACGATCAGCCTCGTTCATCAGGAATCGTGAGAGTATCACGAGCTGTGGTTCATCTTGATTGCAGTAATTCTCAGCGTAATCACACCATTTTGATCGAAGATGTGGACTTAGCTTCTCAATTATTTCTCTTGTCAGCATAGGATTGTACAGGTAGCCCTTCTGGTTCAGGCTATTGAGTACTTGCACTATATTCTGTAGCTTCACTGCTAGGTTGTTCAGTTCTGTTGCACTAGCCCCTGGTCTTGGTAGTTTCTTGATATCTTCTAGCGCTTGATCGACGATAATCTCTGGCCGGCCGAAACATTGTTCCAAAGTCTTCATTATAGCCTCTGGATCCCTTGATGTATGCAGTAGTGCTCGAACGGCTTCTCTGGCTTCGCCCTTCAAGCTGTTCCGTAGTCTCGCCATGTTCTCGACGTCGGAGAAGTTGTATATTGCAGCAGAATCCCTCATCGCAGCCTTGAAAGGAAGCCACTCTCCAGGGGCGCCCGTGAATGTAGGTAGATCGGTGACTTGTCTCGGAGGTATCCTGGTGCGAGCCATTTTCGTTATTGCATCGGCGAGTTGTTCTATTCCTCTTCCGTTGCTTCTGTTTCTATGCGGCGTCGGTGAGCGCTGACGTTCCATTGTTCGTCGTGGCCTTGGTGTGTTCCAATCGCAGACCTCAGGTTGCTCCCCCCGTATTGGATATGCGTGAGCACGGGGTAGGGGCACCTGCTGTTCCATGGTAGGGGTAGCAGCTGCGTGGGCGGCAACGGCGGGAGGCGCGACATCGACGGCGGGTTGGATGATAGACGGCTCTTCAGTATATGTAGGCTCTTGATCTGTAGGTACTTGCTCTTGTTGATTCAGCCATTGATTCACCCTGTCGAGATTTTGTTCATGGACGCTGACTGCTTCACATTCTTCATCTTGGATTGTTGCAATTTCAAAGGCGAGTTTCTTCTGAACGATATCCGCTTCTAAACGTAGCTCACGTCTTTTTATCTCGGCGAGCCTCTCGACGGCGGCTAGTTCAGCTTGCTTGATGCGTACTGAAGCGCTGATGGACGATCTTCGTGAATGAACCGAGCGCACTGACCGGTCAGGCGAGTGAGTACGCGGTACTGCACCAGTATAGGGCGCAGCAGTGGGGCGCGGCGCGGTTGAATACGCGGTCGACGGGTATGCTGCGGGGGTGGCGGACGCGGAGGCGGGGGGTGCGGGCGGCGCACTACGGACCCCCGCCGTCACGACGACGTCCGCAACGGCGGTGCGCTGAGCGGCGGCTGCAGCCACAGTAGTCGGGATACGACGCCCAGTAGCGCTTGGATCGGTAGCGCTCGGCGACCTGGGCGGATCGTCGAAAACTCGGCCACGTGCTTCCTCTCCGCTTTGGCTTCTTGTTACCACCATTTTAATCTTGATAGCGGCGTCCCGACGGCGATAGCTTCGTGCTGGCCTTGCTGTTTCTTGAATATCCGACGTTCTGAAGGACCAGCTGATGAGGACTGTAGTAAATGAAGGCGCAGATTTTCACGAAGCACTGATTTATTTTCACTGATTTTTACAGCATTATTTTCTCACTGATTTTTACAGAATTATTTTCCCACTGTTGAGCACCATAGTTTCTTGGTGATTCTTCCTAGTGATTCTTCCTTTTCTTCTTGCTAGTACTGGAACTGACGAATTACTGAATGCTCCATACAAAATCATGCTCAATTTTATGCAAGTTTTTCGTCATACTAACTATACAAGCATTGACGAGTATACTAAAAAATAGTGGGGGAATTTACATACAAAAGTTAAAGTTTACGAAATTTCTAGAACATTCTATACATCTATCCTTGTCTAACTAATGGGTGTGAACAGGCAACTGTATGTACCTAGGTATATAATCAAACTTAACAAATCATATATCAAAGTTATCTAAAGGAACATATCAAACATATCAGACTTTAAATCAGACTTATTAATCTAACTTATCCTATTTATTAAGACGTAGGTTCGCTGTCCGCTTCATCTTTATTGTGTCACTAGATGTTTCACGCGGTTTCACTCGCCATTAGTGTGATGTACTATAGCCTATAACCTTTCCCAAGAATCAGGCTTTCATATACAAAAAGAATTTTGCAAATCCGGCCAGTAGTTTTCAAGTTATAAGCGTCCAAACAAACAAACTCTTCAGCTTTATGATATTAGTATATAGATTAAAATACAAATTACACATGATAGATAGATAGATTTACTCTTTATTGTACCATTAAAATACAAATTATACATTTAAATACAAATACAAACAATGTGTACAAAGGCGGACTTATTGCTAATGCTATCTCTTCTGCTATTTTTCTCATGTTGTGTCTTAATGAGAATAAAGTTCTTTATAGTTGACTTAGGAGCACGATAGCCTAGCGCGGCGCGCGTGTTCGTGACGATAGTGCGCGTCAAGCAACAGCGGCGGCGAGTGCGCGGCATGTTTGGATTGGTCGCCATTAGTAGCATTTCTATCTTGAGCTCCTCCGTGCTTCGGAAGGCACGTTAAGCCGTTGGTCCCGGCTGTTATCGGTAGATGGCAGTCGTTAGGCTTTGTTGTTTGGCTTTGCCTTTAGGCAGCCTGAAAGATCTGACAGTGTTGGCCACTTACACACCCGGGTCATGTTCCTGTGGGTCTGGTTTCCCTGTAAAAAGGGTTACGGGGGTCAGACGGCAGTCGCTCCATTGTAATAACCAGTTCAGATACATAATTAATAGCGTACTTCTGGGCTCTGAAGCGTAAGCTGAAGATGCAACCGGGAAACACGCTGGCACGAAGAAAAGTCTTAACGTAAGTGATAAGCACGTAAAGACAGTTAAGCAAAACCTAAAGCTAGGTAAATAGAGGGCAATGTGGTGGTAACTTCACTTGGCTCAAAAGTAAGCCCGTTTAATTCAATTGAGCGGAGTGTATTGAGTGGCTCGTTTAATAATTCATGTGGAGTGGGAGCCATTTGGAAGATACGAGGGTTAGGGATCTGTGGGCCGGTGTGAGGTTACTTCTATTTTTTTTAACCGACTTAAAAAAGGGGGTTGTTCTTAATTCGTCAGGGAATGTCATAGGAATCTCAGAAAAAAATAAGAGGTTAGTACAGGAAGTGTGGAGTCTAAATAGGTAAAGTATATAATTTTGTATGAGAAATCACGTAGTTTGTATGGAAGGTCCAAATTTGATAAGAGTGATTGGCCGGCATCGTCCACTGGCTTTTAAACATATAAATAAATATATACGAACAAACCAATACACAGATTGAGCTAGCCCCAAAGTAAGTTCGAGACTTGTGTTATAGGATACTAAATCAACGATATACTTTATTATACAACAAATACATTATATACATAAACATCCAAGACTCAGGCCAATCAGAACAATACCTTTTCATCTTGACCTGACCGTGGATCGAACCCGGGACCTCTTGAGTAGCGGACAAGCATGTTAACCATCACGCCACGGAGCTCACCAAAAGGTTGGGGTTGAGTCAACGAAAAGGTTGGGAAGAAACACTTTAAGTAATTCCAGCGTATCTTGAAAGATACTATTGCGTCCCTAATAAGCAGTCGTGATGTGGCCAAGGAAATAATTATAAATTGTAAGCAAATCATAATTGCTAATTCATCGCGTCACGTCTGGCTAATACCTATTTGTTACTAAGTCTTAATTTAGTATATACTAGCTGACCCGGCGAACTTCGTACCGCCTTAGCGTAAATTTGATTTTCTTAATATTTTTTTTCGTAAGAACCTTGTACAGAGTATTAGAAAACTACAAAAAAAAAACAGCCAAATCGGTCAAGCCGTTTTCATGCTATGTCGTGACAACGGAAAACGGGTTTCATTTTTATATATATATAGATAATTATTTTATTTTGTTAATATTATCCAGTCGTCGAGAGAATAAACGGTGTACACTTCTACTCGTCTCTCATTTCCTGCCATGGATAGAGTAAGCGAAACCCATTAAAAATTGTACAGAACCCGCAGTCGCGTGGCCGAGTGACGTCATCCGAGGCTTTTTATTTCGCACTCAAACCAAGCCTTTGCAAAATGCAGCGGCTCCTCGCGGTGGAATTAAACAGGCTATATTTAGTTACAGAAATACGAACTGGGAGAAATCTTTTAGCTTGTCAACATCTATTCACTATACACTTTTTCGTGCTTTAAGATATAAGACAGTATAATAGTATGCAAACTATATAGCGAGGAGCTCGATAGCCTAGCGCGGCGTGCGTATTCGTAACGGTAGTGCGCGTCAAGCGACGGCGATTTGGATTGGTCGCCATTAGTGGCATTTCTATCTTGCTATGGGTCTGGTTTCCCTGTAAAAAGGGTTACGGAGGTCAGACGGCAGTCGCTCAATTGTAATAACCAGGAAAGAGGAGGTTCTCAATTTTCCGTCTAACTAAGTCAGGTAATCACCGGTGCAGAAGTCATAATGGCAATTCATAAAACAAAGTAAACCCATGTGCTAACACTAGTTAGCATCGTAAACGGTGTTAACGAGAGCTCGTTTCTTGGAGCAACTGCAGCAAAAATAGTTAGGTACAGAAATAAAGCTCTTTTTATGCAAATAAAGGTTTTAAGACGTGTAGGAGAGAAAAGAAGTTAATGAATTAAGAACAGAAGAGGAAAAATAAGGGGATATTTGATACGGCATGGTGACTTTATGAAAAACATTATGGAAGGAAAAATAAAATGAAGACGGGGAAGAGGATATCAAGAAAGAGAGAAACGAACGAAGAACAGATAAAGGGAAAAGTGGGAGTCTCTTGGTGTGTGGATCTTAAATTTGAGATAGCAAATCAGGTAAATGGGTAATTATGCTAATAATATAATCTGCAAAACATATAATTTATTTATAAATAAAAAAATATTACAAGCATTAAAAATATAAACAAAAATTCATCCGCATCACGCTTCATTTAAGAGTTATACAGAAGATTATTAGGAACATGCCTTGTCGAAATTAAAAAAAAAATCCACAACTAGCTTCATCAATATTGGTTACTTAAGTCATCAGTAACAATTAATTTCGGGGGACTTACATCTACTTAATAAAAAAAATATAATTGTATCAGGAGGTGCAAGTACATATATTTTCTTAAGTTTAAAGATACTTTATTTCTGTCTTCTATGTATTTTGTGCTAGCAATTGTCCGTTCGTTACAACTTTATGTGTGTTTGTAGTTCTTAGATAATTAATGCTGGGTTTTGTAGCAATCAACTGAAGGTTTGGATTCAAGAGGAGAAGTGGTGGTAAAATTAAAATAAGTAACAATTGACGTCAATAAGTGGTAAGAATATCCTATATTGACAATAAACAATTTGAATTTTGAATTTGGTAGGTTGTGCGTTTCATGGTGGGGGGGGAGGAAGGGGGGGCAAGAAACCCTAGAAATAACCAAGTGTAAAAAGTAAGCCTGGTTTCACTGTCCGACTGACAATGGATTAATATTTTTTTTTTAACCAAGATTGACATGAAACAGACGGTCAAAATTAAAAATTTAAAATAGATTATTTGCTTTTAAATATGGTTTAACAAAGATGGAAAAATAATATTTTGGACAAGCCTATTTAGTCATAAAAATGAGACCGTATGAAAGGCAAATGTAATATAGATTCAGATTAAGTAAAAGGATATAGCTTTGAAAAAAAAAACAATTATTTTATGTACTCACTTAAAGGAAAATGGACTTTTAATGACATGAAGAAAACTGGGATATCTAATGAAAGTAGTTTCATGGTTGTCCCATATAAAGTTGTAATTAATAATGAAATCTTCCATGCTGTCCTGGGAGAAAAAGAAAAACATAGAATGTACCAGCTGCTTCTCTTCCCGTGCAAGCCGTAAAAGTCGTCTGAGGGAATCGCCGAATGTGGAAATCATGACATAGGCGATGCGGCTAGCAACCCATCACTATTGATTTCCTGTTTCAACTACCATTATGCTAAACGTGGCCTAAGGTCTTATGGCCCTAGGCTCTGCCTACCCCGCATGGGATAAAGACGTGATTATATGTATGTATGTAATAATGAAATCAGATTAAGTATTCATGCTGCTGCGACAGACCGACAGACAGACATAACAAGGGATTGTAATTTGGCCTAATTTGCTTGAAGCGAACTGTGGAATAGGCGTTGATTTTTTAAACCAATTGCGTATTAGAGGGCGAAAGGATCTATTCTCAAAATGATGAGAAGGTAGCAAAATGGCTAATTATAGGAGGAATACGCAATTCTCTCTTAATAAGTTCTGTAAAAAATCGACCAAATGCGAGTCGGACTCGCACCCTGAAGGTTCCGTAACACAATACTAAAAGATTTAACAGGTTATTTTAAGTATTTGTTTTTTTTTTTCAATTTGTTTGCAAAAATCATTTTCTCTATTTATTTATTTTCTTTAAATTTAATAACACATTTACAGTTTTTAGCTTTATTCCTAAGCTAGTGACCCGCACCGGCTTTGCATGGGCATAAAAACTTTCCTCTTGAATCATTCTATCTATTTAAAAAAACGTATCAAAATCCGTTGCGTAGTTTTAAAGATTTAAGCATACATAGGGATATAGGGACAGAGAAAGCGAATTTGTTTTATACTATGTAGTGGTATAGTGATAGTGATAGGTGAGCTGTATGATTGGCACGGAACCCCAAAAACTAATAAAAAGGTCACTGCTATCGCATGGAGAAAAGGCTTACGGTAATTTGGAATAGCCAAATTTTCTTTTTAAATACTAAATATTAGGCTATTATGGTAATTAAAATAAAATAGCTACAATGAATCTGCTTTTAAAAAAACAAATTTTCATTAAAAAAATATATGTATAGAGCTGCCTAATTGTTTTAGATTTCTTGTTAATTGCAACTTATTTCTTACTTAAACGTTTTTTTGTAAAATTAATAATAACGATTCCAAGAAGCTATCAGTGCGCGAACTCGCCATTCGCCTGAATAGGTTAATTTGTTTTCTTAAAGAAATATTTTCATTCCGAAACGGGGCTTCGACAGGCGCTTTTTCTCGTCAGAATTTGTAATTAGTTATTAATTACGTTAATTATGCAGCTACGAACTGCTGGCGTAGTTATTGGGTAAATTACCTACATTGTTCTTTATTCGAGCGTGTCTCCCTTTTAGATCCTCAACTTAAGATTTAAATAGATCATGGTACACTGTAGCCATGGTCTTAGATGTCATGGTACTGTTATGTCAATGGAACGACTGCTTTCTGATGTTTTAGACTAATTAATATTAGATAAAAATATATACTAGTAAGGACAAATCATTCAGATTGAGTTAACCCCAAAGTAAGTTCGAGACTTGTGTTATGGGATACTATATTGTCATAAAAAAAACATATATAAAGATAAACATAGAATACCCGGGTCAATCTGCAAAAGATCATTTCATGACTTGCCAGGATCGACTTCGGGACCTCCAAGTGGCAGCCGATCATGACCACTAGGCCATAGAGGTCATCAATACCTATAATATAAATTATCAAATATATTTCTTTTATATATTTTTCTTTTATTAGGTATTTAAAAAATTTATTGGTCCATTTGTTGGTGGTTAGATAAAACTTAGTTTATAAAAAAACATTTTTGGTAAAACATTAAACATTGAATTATTTCTGTCTAGACTTCAAATAAAGAATTTATTTGAAAAGAGGGAAATTAAGATAAACTAAGTTACAACTTACTATTAATTCGTTTGGCAACATCCTTACGGCTAGGCGCTAATTGTATGGTTCCACATCGCTGTCCCTGCGGGGATATCGTCGATGCCCTTGGACATCACGGTCTTTCATGCCCGAGAAGTGCCGGCCGTTTAGGGTGTCATGCTGCCCTAAATAATATAATCCACCGGACTCTTGCCACCATCCACTTTCCTGCTGTCCTGGAACCCAGCGGCCTGGCTCGGAATGATGGCAAGAGACCGGATGGAATGACACTGGTGCCTTGGAGATTGGGACGTCCGCTTGTGTGGGACGCAACTTGTGTCGACACTCTGGCTCCGTCCCATCTCCAGGTCACCAAGTCAAAAGCCGGTGCTGCTGCAGCTGAGGCAGAGAACCTCAAAAGGCGTAAATATGTAGGTATAAGTAATAACTACTTGAGCTTAATTGAGCCTTTTGGGGTAGAAACTCTCGGCCCGTGGGGTCCGTCGGCTCATCAGCTTTTTCGTCTTATGTCGAAAAAGCTGATAGACGTATCTCGTGACTAGAAGGCTGGAACCTACCTGGCACAGAGGTTTAGTATTGCCATACAACTCGGCAATGCTGCCAGCCTTGTGGGTACGTTACCGCGGTGTGACACTTTGGCGGGACTGTACAATTTGTAAATATATAATCATTATTTTAGTTATATCTATGTTTGTTTATTTTTTTTAAGATATAATAAAAAAATGTTGAATAATTATACTTAATATTTGAATATAGTAGATAAACTTCTTACCTTGTAATGGGGTCTGCTTTCAATTCATTGAAAAAATCACTTCAATAACTAACAAAAAAAGTCTATGTTTAAAATTGGATTAGCCTTTACGCAAATGATTTGTGCTAGCTTTCGCTCGCGGCTTCGCCCGCGTAAATTTTTCACGGGAACAGTGGTTTTCCCGGAATTAAAAATATCTATGTCTTCTCAATACTTTTGTCTATCTGTATGCGAAATTTCAGGAAGATTGGGGCAGTAGATAAGGCGTGAAAGCGTAACAAAAAAAACTCACTTTCGCATTTATAATATTAGTTAGGAATATATAGTCCGGTAGTTGTATGTCTGAAGACCCTGAGGTCGTGGAACCGAATCTATTGGGAAGCATTTGATTAGGTCATTGCAGGATTGAATGAACTAATATGAAGACTGATAAAAAATGATTTCGTGCTTTGAAATGAAAGGTAGAGTTTTTATTTTCTGCTGAGAGCCGCGTTCCGAAAAACTTTGACACTAGAATCTACAAGGTCACTTGATATTGAAACCTACACGATATAAAAGAGTAAGAGCATATAGGTATACTTATGTCAGTATATACACCTCTATCATCCCAACGTTTTCCCGGTGGCAACCCAAGTCAATCATATTGGTTTTTTATGCAGCTAACGGCTACGCACGGGTGCTATGCTTTGGGTCTTGAATCACTCTATCTATTAAAAAAAAACGCATTAATATCCGTTGCGTAGTTTCAAAGATCTAAGCATACATAGGGACAGACAGCCGGAACCGACTTTGTTATATACTATGTAGTGATACTTAAATACATCGCAATTTTTTTTTAATCTGTGCTTAAATAGTAAGTATGTATGTATGTATGTAAAAACTTTATTGTACAGAAAGAACAAAGTAAATCAGTGAACCTTATAATTCACACAAAAAAATATCAAAATCTATCCCTTAAAATACTATAACCAAAACGAAGTAGTTACGCGGTAAAATATGATTGTCATAAAACTCAAAAACTTGATATTTATTACCCAAAATAGGGATAAAGCTGGCCGTTTGAAAATTCCTCCAATTTGTCCAAAAACCGCCCCTCATTTCCTTAGAATCTAATGGGTATTAAAAAATTATTCCCCTGCAAGAAAATAAAACGGCTGCAAAGAAAAAGTTGCCGAATTAATATTAGGTTGGTACCTACGTTTTTATTACAATAAGTGAGGTCAAGAGCGATTCGAATCCTTCAAGGGTTCCGTGACAATTGGTCTTCAAATAAATAATAATATTTAATTTCTTATTTTTTATGACACGTTAATCTCATTTCTCCAAAATAATTATGTACTTCAGAATTCACACGTCATTAAATATATACAAAATATGTGAGTCAATTTTGATTAATTGTAATAAAAATATACCTACCATGTTTTTTTTTGTAAATTAAGATATTCTTCTTCTTAGTCGATACATAGTCGTACACTTGGCAGATTGGTCGTGATTATGGATTGGTTTTCTCTATGACCGCGGCTCTTGCGATTGTTCTCCACACATCTCTGTCTGCGGCTTTCTTGGATCATATTGTTGCTGGGCACTGTGTTACAGCTTTGACAAGATCTAGCCACCTCGTTGGAGACCGGCCGCGTGAACGCTTGCCTTCAGCACGACCCTGGATCACTAAACGCTCCATAGAGTTTCCTTTGCGAGTGACATGACCGAAGAATTTCAGGATTCGTAGCTGCACAATCGATGAAATATATACTTAGTAAAGAATTTTTTTGAGTGAAAAAATACTTGAAGAATAATTTTGTTAATCTGTTTGACACTTGAATTCACAAACGATTTGTTTATTAAAACTAATGCGTTCGTTTATGTGCGTTACAAGGTCAACTGACCGTGTTATAGTAATACCTACTTCTTCTTTACCGTGTTTAAGAGGAAGAACTTACTGACAGACCAACAGCGAGATTAGTAAAAGGGTTCCGATTTTAGCTTTTGGACATGGATCCCCAAAAACCACTGGACTAAGATACACGATCCACATTTATTGCGTTTTACACAATTCTCTTTTGAGCTATTCTTTGAAAACGGAATAATTGTTTTTACTGTAAATGTTCTTAGTAACTTTTTCTTATTTAGATAGATATATGTGGTCTTGCACTACTAAATCTACTACTAATGAAAATGTATGTGTTTGTATGTTTGTCCGTCTTTCCCGTCGAAAAGGATGGGGATAACAGCTGGAACCATGAGGATGGACATAGGCTTTTAGTTGTGATAACCGATATCCATGTGAGCAAGGCCCCGGAAAGAAGCTAGTATGATTGTAACCTAACAAATCTAGTAAAATAAACGCATATCGAACCCCCTTTTTACGTCAGAAAAATAAACCTTTGAAATACTAAGAACGCCATACTAAAATTCTTATATACTTAAACCCTCTTATATGTTGTTACTTACATATTTACACTAAGCACTCAAGAAGCGTATTCACAAAGCATTTTTGTTTGAGATATCGTAGCGACGTGCGAATGCGGAAACAGTCTCACAATGCATACTTGGGTACAGACGTGCTCACAAGTTATATTAATTTATTTTCAGCCGGAAATTCCAGATTTATATTCCGAAAAAATGTTGCTACACCCAAAGCTTTAGAAAATAATGTCCAGTCATTTTTCTGTTATATTTTCTTAAAAAACCTTGTAATGACTAGTTTTATTTGGTTTCAAACTATCATTACAGCAGTTTTATCTTTACTTACTGATAGTACATAGGTTGAGTAGAAGAAGCCTTTTGTTAGGTTTCCGTACCTCAAAAGGCAAAAACGGATTTCTTATTAGATCACTTGGTTGGCACTTGGCACCGTCTCTTTTTTTCTGAGGAACGCATTAATGTATCGAGTTGAAATATATAACAAAAACTCAAGTCAACGGTCTCTTTCAGCTATAAAATAATTTAAATTAAAAGTCATCTCGATCAAGAGATATGACCGTAAATATTGCAAATTATTTTAAATTATGCCATTTCGGATGGGAATCAAAATCTATGAGGTACTTCCCGTTGAAGTAGAATAATGAATATTTAGAAATAAATCTAAAAGTTGTTCGTAGGAAAATAAATAAATAAAGAATATTTATTTTCTTGTAATTGTTTTTGCCAAAAAAACGAAACCGACTCCAATTCCTGAACTAAAAAGGATGAAATAATCAATACATTGTTGTTTAAATATGCTTCATATCAAAATTTTTAATAAATTTGAAGTTGGTGCCAATTTTACGAATTCGTTGACTAGCTGCTGGCTCGTTAATTAGCATATTTTATTAAAAGAACCGGCACCGACTTCAGACTTTTTAGTTGAGGAATTGAAGTCAGTTTCGTTTTTTAGGCAAAAACAATTATAATAAATAAAATATGCTAATTAACGAGCCAGCAGCTAGTCAACGAATTCGTAAAATTGGCACCAACTTCAAATTTATAAAAAAATTTGATATGAAGCATATTTAAACAACAATGTATTGATTATTTCATCCTTTTTAGTTCAGGAATTGGAGTCGGTTTCGTTTTTTTGGCAAAAACAATTATTTTTTAGTTTTTAGTTTTGAGTACGGAATACCTTATAACTAAAAAGTTGTAAACACTTTGCATTTTGGAAAGTCGGGTAAACGTCATCAGCGTCGTCTCACCTTATTGACATGGAATATATCTAAAACGACCCAAATCGCAATAAAACTTGAAGAGTTTCCTCGATAACTCCATGATTCCATAATCAGATCCTGATCTGATGGCTATGAAACCATCTCGAAAGTATAATTTCTAACAAAAAAATAATTTTACCAATTGATTCTGTGATTTTCGAGTAATCGAGCAAGATATATTACAACCAAAAAGTTGTAAATACGTTGCATTTTTGAAAGTGGGTTAAATTTTCCAGCATTGTCTCACCTTCGTCTCACTTTAATAACTTGGAATATATCAAAAAATACCCATGCCCAATACAAAACTTGAAGAGTTCCCTCGATTTCTCCATGATCCCATCATCAGATCCTGAACTGCTGAATATGGGACCAATTGGAAAGTAAACCCTCTCGAACAGAAAAAAAAAATCCAATCGGTCTAGCCATCTTCGAGTAATCGGGTAACATACATAAAAAAAAAACATACCGACGAATTAAGAACCTCCTCCTTGTTTTTGAAGTCGGTTAAAAATTTTACATTTTCACAAACAAATTAAAGGAAACTCCTTTGTCTTTTAATATTGTGTAATGTAGTAGTACGGAAAACTTATGGCGCGAGTCTGACTCAAAGGCTAATTTATTTTTCTTCTAGTGCAACATATTATTTTGTAGGTAATGTGATATAAAAAGTCACCTTGACCGTATTCTTGAAAACGTATACAGATGGGTCCTGAAAATACCTGCCTATGTGATGTCTCTTTCAAGACCATGGCATATTTCTGCCAGCTACCTGTACACTCAAAGACCTATACGAACCTTGTCAGTGGCGGAGTTTTAGTCCACACAAATACAATTTGCCGGAAATGACTCGCTCGATAAAGTAAATCAGTATTTTATTTGACTTAACACCATTCCGCTCGCATGTGCCGCCGGTTGTTGAGCTCACAAAGGTATTCACTGCAAATCCAACATTCCTTTAGTGAGCTGCTGCTTTAAAAATAGCGTTTTGATTTCTTAATCTTACTCAAAGACACCACAAACACCTGGAACTTCTGTTGTGGAATCAAGATCTCCATTTTCGAAATCTATGACTCACTCAAAATTAGATTTTCTAATTTCTTTACCACAAAAAAAAAAATTCACATATGCTTAAAAATAGATTTATTCCCTCGATGTTGAATCCCGTTACGTCGAGCCGACGCCGACACGTCTACTTAGAAAACTGACGCTTTATTATCAAAGTAGACGTGGCTCGACGTAACGGGACTCGTCGAGGGAATAATAGTAGATTGTTAGACAAGGGAGGAAAGGAATAATTCCCGTGCGAGGCATTTAGACGCCCGAGCGTAGCGAGGGTGGCTATAGTCCGAGCAGGAATTATTCCTTTTACCCGTGTTAAACACTCTACTTTTCATTACGAATATAAGGAAAGTAAAAAAAGAAATTTTTCTAAAATCAATAATAGTGAAAACATGAGTAGTGCCTTCCTATATGATATGTGCTGGTAATTCAGTTTTTAATTTTAAATATAGAACATACCGCGCGCTTCATAGAGGCCTCTACGTTCCGCTTAAGATCAGCGCACACCAAGAGCACCGCAGAGGGGTTACCATCAAATGTTTTAGCGAGTTTAGTTTTATCAAAAAAATTAAAATGAATAATTAAATAAACCTCTTAACGTGGTGTTCAGGACCGTCGCGTTTGTACATGTGTTTATTTTTCACTGTATTGATGTTAATATTTTAGTGTTATCAGAAAACGCTTTGCTCTTAGTGAGTGCTGAACCTAATAAATATTTTTTAAATTAACACTGGCTGTTTGTACTTCCACATTTTTTCTTTGTTGTTGAATTTTTTGTTGCCGATTCCCTTTCAAATTCACAAGCAAAATTAATAATAATAATAATAATAATAATAATATATATCTTTATTATGTTCTAATTTTGAAATTGATTTCCCGCCCTAAGGAAGAAAGTGATTACTATGGGTTTTTTCGGCCCGTGGGATGGCATGAAGCTTTTTCCACCCTATACTCAGATCAGGAAAACGCTACTTTCCGAGTATGAGAAATGAAAAGTTAATTTACGCGTCAGGATTTCGATAAAAACCGGAAACAAAGTGCCATGGCTAGGAATACCAGCAGTGGGACATAAATAGCTATTAAAAAATCCTTGTTCTAATTATTAAATTAAATTGACCTTTAAAATGTACTAAAATCTAAATGCCTTTTGCGTAATAGACCACACATTCCAAATATAAAACAGGGCCTGAATTGGTTATTTTGGTTTATTTGTCAGTCATCGTTAACGTCCCGAAGGTTCAGTGTGGTTCAAGTCAAAAGTGTAAGCGGGTTCTTAATCCTTTAGCTACTGAAGAGAACAAATTTTTTACGAGTAAAATAGATTCTTGCTATTCCGCTGGCTCAGTGACCCGAAGTAGATTTTGGCCTCCTAAACGAGAGAGCGTCACAGTTTTAAAACAGATTATTTACAGATAAAAAAATATTGATACCATATTTATTTTTTAGTAGCCTAAGTCTTTCACTGCTGGGCAAAGGTTATTGTGTTAGTAACAAAAACCGTAATATAAACATAGACCAACACACATTAAATTAAATTTAAAAAAATTCTTACTTCTTCTTTGCCTCTTTTACTATCTTGGCATTTTCCAGTTGCATCTCCAACTGGTTGCTTCTTAATTTACTAATAATAATGACAACTCAGAGGTCGAAAGAAAGACGTGGTTTGTTATCGTTTCTAAATATTTATATCACCAGAATTTCTAGTGAGGATCTATAAAAATATTCTTAAACATATGATTGAATAAAAATACTACTGGTTCACTATATATACTAATATTTTAATTGCGAAAGTGTGTCTGTCTGTCTATCTGTTACGCTTTCACGACTAAACCAATGGACCAATTTTTATGAAATTCGGTAGGTATAGTCACTACATAGTATAAAACAAAGTCGCTTTCTCTGTCCCTATGTCCCTTTGTATGCTTAAATCTTTAAAACTACGCAACGGATTTTAATGCGGTTTATTTTTAATAGATAGAGTCATTCAAGAGGAAGGGCTTTATTCCCATGCGAAGCCGGGGCGGGTCGCTAGTTAAATATATAGTTTAGTACCAGGGTTCAATAGGTTACATTTTGGGGCGATACCACGCGGGCGGAGCAGCGGGCCACAACAAGTTCACTATATGCTTGAGTACGAATACGTCGTCAGCCTACGGACCCTCTAAAGATATTTCACGCCACAATTTTATAACTTGTACCACTCCCAAACCCAAAATCGAGTCGGTAGTACATAATTTGATTGGGCCGACCCTACGTGCTTGGATTCAAAGGTGCCAACACACACAAAGCCTTGTTTTATATTTGGTTTGGGGGTGGTTTGGGGCAAGGGGATTGGTTGGGATACAAAAAACTGGATGAATTTACAAACATCAGACAAAATTTTAAAGTGTGTTCAGTATACAAAATGAAAAGGGAAATTTTTGTTCTTAATTTCCATATTTAACTCGACAGATAATCACTAGATTTGAAAATTTAAAATGAAAATATATTAGTTGTTAACACAAAAAAAAGTCTAATGGCTTTAGGCTCTGTCTATCGTGATTATATGTATGTATGTATGTACCAAGAAAAATGTTTTATTTTAAGATATTTCTGATGTTTGTTAAGTTTTTTTTTATTATGTAAAAAAATAGGTAACTAATAAAAAATAAAATAAGTCCTAATAATAAGTATGTATGTAATCAAATATTTGAACATATTTATTTATGTATGTTTCTATCATTGCAAGATATATGAATATGGGGTCAGATGTTTTTTTGTATTTATAAACAAATACAAATATGTATAAGAATCTTAATATTGTGAAATTAATTACAAGGTCACAGACAAGGTGCTACTTATTTTTTAAGGAATTTCTTCAAGCAGATCCGCGATAGCAACTTTGTTTTCACAGAAACCATTTAATAAAAAAAGGCAAAAAAAGGCCCAAAAGTAAACAAGACTAATGTTTCCTCCCCCGTACGTACGTGAGGCGTAGTACGTTATTGAGTTAACGTGTTATGATTTAGCCAAGTCCACTTTGTGTAGAACACGGTTATGGTGTTATAACATTATGGCGGCAAAAAAATGTGATGAAAAATTCACGTCTGAATTCGGACCTGCCTTTTTGAACGAAATAAGATTTAATACCCGACTACGGCGAGGCCCAAAGGATGGGTAATGATTTTGGCAGTCTATGTGTCCTACAGAATGGTCATGGTAAAGCCGTGGTCGCACCCACTGTAAATGGATGACAAGAACACCTTCAAACAAACATTGTTGGTATATAGTGGGAGCGACCACGGCTTTACCATGACCATTTTGTAGCTATGCATTTTTGGACTCCTATCTGAATTATTTCCTCGTTTCATCCTTTTTACACACCTTTTCTAACCTTTTTAATGTAAAGTTTTTTTTAAAATTAGTTTTATTGGTTGGTTGTATGGTGGGAACGATCTAAATTCTAGAGGCAAACCGCCAACTCAGCCAAATAAACAATTATACAAACTGACTTTCACATTTATAATATTAGTTGGGATTATATTAGTCTAGATCAAAGAGGTTTTTAAGTGACGCAATTTTTTTTTTAATCTATGGTCTAGATAGATAAGAAAACTCATATAACAAATATACAAATATGTGTCAA
Source organism: Apomyelois bistriatella (assembly GCA_947044815.1). Taxonomy (NCBI): domain Eukaryota; kingdom Metazoa; phylum Arthropoda; class Insecta; order Lepidoptera; family Pyralidae; genus Apomyelois; species Apomyelois bistriatella. The sequence continues at coordinate 473,243 of OX345712.1, forward strand.
ATATACAGATGCTACAAAATTGCAATATGCAATACCTGTTCGGAATCCCGACTGAAATATTCCGAAAGCACTAGTAATTCGTTGGCATCGCACCCACTCACCATCTTATAAATAATTTTTCATTCATTCATATCGTGGCGCCATCTGCCAGCCTTACAAAAATACTACCTATAAAATGATAATCATTAGTCTGTAAAAACATCTCTTTATTAATATATTTTGTTGTAATATTTATGGCTATCATCAGCCATTACCGTCTGATTACATGATCAAGTTTGAAGTTAACTGCCTCCGTGGTCCAGTGGTTATTGCGTTTGCCCGGTAGACCCGGGGGTCATGGATTCGTTTCCCATGGGAAGCATACTTTGTATACATGTTTCTTGTTTGGTTAGGATAATGCAGGCGTGAATCAGCAAATTTTCTGATAATAAGATTATTTCGTGTTTCGGAAGGCACGTTTAGCCGTTGGTTCCGGCTGCCATCTGGTAGTCGTTAAAGGAACCTAATGTTCGAGAGGCGGTTCCGAAGAACTCTGACACAGGGTAAACATGGTCTATTGACAGTGTGACCAACAAGAAATGATGATGAATGGAAAGTTAAAGATTCAAGAATATGTGGGTGCGAGGTTTATTTGCGTGGGTGTACGAACACGGGTGGAGTCCAAATTTAGCGGATATCGGTACCGATTTCAACGGTTATTTGCAACATTGAATGTCTAGATTAAACTCGGTTCAAATTGTATCAGACGGAACTAATCCATACCGTGTCTCAGCGAATGGAGGTTGACTTATTTAAAGCGCAGAATAAATGATAACTTTAAGGTCACCTGCAAGGCCACCCTAATTAGTTTCATAAATTCAAATACAAATTCATATTGTTTATTTTCAATATAGGATATTCTTACCACTTATTGACATCATAGATAATTTTTATACTACTGAGTAGGCTTTCAGGCTCACTTAGATGGAAAATAGTAATCGCAGCCTATAGATGGATGCCTGCAAAACTTGGAGTGTCATAAACGCATTGCTGAGTCTGAAGGAATCTTTGAACGACTTTGAGGGCTACATAAGTCTTTAAGCAAGGAGTGGTCTATTCTTATGTTTTTATGTGAATAAAGATATACTTACGCCGGATCGTACTATGGCTTTTTAATACTTACAACCCTGAAATTCCAAGCTCCTAACTAATAACAGCTAGCAACGTTGCAAAGCGTCAAGCATTAAATAGCAGTTAACACGTTATTCCTGTTAATTAGCTGTTTACTAGCAGTTTTAACGTTTGAGTGTGAGCCAAACGCTTTGCGTATGTGTTGTTAGTTAGTTAGTTTTATTTCCGCGTTAACGTTGTTTCTGAGTAATCTGTTGTTTAAAAGTTATATGCACAGATACGTTACACCATTTAAGGAAATTATATCCCATTCTTTTGCGTGTGGGAAAGGGTCAATCGACCGTGCACACTCTATTGTCAAAGATCCCACATACTTAACACAGACGCAACAGATAGAAAATACATCCCGTATTTTCTATAATGGTCAAATCTGGATTCCGGAGGTCAGACGGCAGTCGCTCCATTGTAATCACCAGTTCCGCCAAATCAGGACCATGATTAATAGCGTACCCTGGGCTCTGAAGCAAAAGCTGAAAATGCAACCGGGAAACACGCTCGGACGAAGAAAAATGGATCACTCCATTATTTAATCACTTGAAAAATAATTGATTTATTCTTTGCATTACTAAGTATAAAAAAACATAACGTTTAAGCAATTTCATAGAAATTACTATAAGCCTGAGATAAATTTAAAAAATTTCATACTTCAGCATCTATAACGCGAATTTTATTAAAAGCGGAGCAATCTCATAACATTTTATTTTCGTTCGAGAGCTCAGGTGTGCCATGATAGTGGGATTTAGTTTTATGAGAGCCGGGATCTTTACTGCCAATAGGATTGGCTACTCAACGTTTTCACAAAGATTCCTAATTTGAAATATTAAAAAAAAACTAACTAATACTGGTTGGTTATAATATATTTTGAAATGAGAATATTTTTATCACATTCATTAGTTTATTAAAAATCGACAAGTTTTGAAAAATTAATAAATACACTTTGGCTGCAATAAAAATTAAACATTGTTTTTTTATTAATTAAACATATTTTTTTATGAATACTTGATTTAAAAAATAATTACTTAATTATTTTGATTGAGTGAGGGTACTCGATACAACTTATACTTTTATTTTACGGTCTGCTATTTATTGCGTATTTAACCGCCATTTTGTTTTTATGTTGATGTAATACATAATATAATCACGTCTTTATCCCATACGGGGTAGTCAGAGCCATAAGACCTTAGACCACGTTTAGCATGATGGTAGTTGAAAAATGAAATCAATAGTGATAGGTTGCTGGCCGCATCCTCTCGGTCGGTTTTACAAGAATGAGAAGCAGCTATCTTTTTCCTTTTCTTCCAGACCAGCGTAGAAGAAAATACATGACGTCACAAAACATACTACGTGGAATAACACAAGGAATCAAGATACCTCACACTTGATAAGCCGTTCAAACTTAATGCTTGACTAAAGAAACACATACTATGAATCCTGAAAACATAATACTCCTTTGCCTTGAAGCTTTTTTTTACATAACTAACCAATAGTTGTGTAAAAAAAAGCTTTTACCAGTTCTCATGATATTTTCAGCCTCAACACGTCTGTCCGTCGTACATAAAAACGTTAATGTACAAGACTAAGTATAACTAGGTTCCTACGTAGCTACCTGCCGCGCCGGTACACTCATTTGTAAATGGAGGTGTCCTATATTCAGAACATAGATGTGAAATTTCTAGAATCTTTCAATGGGTCCGTGGGGATTTGAAGCCAAAAAAAATTTAAATGATACCTATCTGAAAGCGTCTCATCGAGTCTACTGGTGACCCTAAAGCGGGTATTTTCTTTGCTCATCGTATAATATAGCAGTCCAGCGGGGAAACGCTGCTATTGCTATTCTGGGCACACTGCCTGGGTGTGGCGCGTTTGAGGAATTATATTATTTATATGACTATTTAAATATTGATTTATCATAATTATGAAATAAAAAGTGTTGGCCCAATTTCTAGATCAGCATGATAATACTGTATTTGGCGCGGTCAATCGACCATTCACACACTGATGTCAGAGTTCTTCGGAACCGTCTTTCGGCCTCTGATGTGGTGCCTTTAACGACTATCAGATGGCAGCCGGGACCAACGGCTTAACGTGCCTTCCGAAGCACGGAACCATCTTTAATAACAGTCAGTTAGGTGGATCAGGCCTGCAATGTCCCAAACTGGAAACAATTAATAAAAGTACAAGTAAAAGTATTAGGGGGGTTAAGCTCCCTAAGGTTGGCTGGAAAGAATTGAATTAGCGATAAATTCACCTTTGTACTAATTTTTATCTTCGATCTTTTACAATCAAATGATGTAATTATTTGGTGCAATAAAGTGTTTATTCATTCATTCTTTAAGGGCTAATTAGATTTTTTATTTGATCAGATATTATATTATGTTATAATCTATCCACTATTTAAATGGTTTTTATCTTGCCTTGTATTATAAAATGAGAATAAAAGAAAAATCTAATGTCCCAACTAATTTGTTACATTTCCGTCACATCCAGTAATTTAGTTCTTTGTGTCCGACGACGGTAAACATATTTCACTTTCCATTAACGAGTGCACAGCTTGCGATGAAATAGTTATACAAATATGGCAATGATCTGAATCTCATGTTATTATAGCACTTTGAAAGATCATCATCATTTCGTGTAGGTATCACGGTCAATCGACCATTCACACCCTGGTGTCAGAGTTCTTCGTACTCGACTCTCGGCCCCTGTTTCCTTTAACGACTACCAGATGACAGCCGGTACCTAGCTTGGGATGGCTTAGCGTGCCTTCCGACTCACAGAATCATCTTTATTATCAGACAATCAGCCTGTCGATTCTATAAATTTCAAACAACATCTCGCTTCTCACGTCGCTATAACTCACACTTTGCATAAGGTTCAAAATGACAAGTGTGAAGTGAGCTTCGAAGTGACGGGGAAATTACCTTACAGAATGCCACATCTTACGTCATCTCATACAAAATCTCACGTCCAATCTAGTTCATCTCGCCGACACGCTCGCAAGGGTAGTAGTGTTGGGTAGGACGTACAAGAGGCGGTACATTTGTCCCGTACATGACTTACAAATGTAAGAGTGCCTCAACATTAAAAAGTGTACTACATCAAATCTTATGACGCGGCTGTCGCGGTCCTCACTAAAGTGTACTGCTTCAAATTTTGTGCCGCGGCAGTCGCAGGACGTACAAGAGGTGGTACATTTGTCCCGTTTATGACTTACAAATGTAAGAGCGGCTCAATATTTAGTACATTTTAAAAGTGTACTACAATCAAATCTTATGACGCGGTTATCGCGTTCCTCACTGAAGTATAGTTACTGCGTCTTATGTAGCGGCAGTCGTGTTCCTCGCTCCACTCTCCGTCGCAACGAGAGGGAGCGAGACACCCATACTAGGTACAGCGAGCGAGAGTGAAATATGTTGCCATCGCTAAGTAGGTATTGTGAGGAGCGCTGCGCATCTTCAACAAAACAAAACATTGTCGCGCGCGTCGTCATATGGGACGAGTTTGATGAGCAAGTGGGTGTTATAATGCAAAACATCAATCCGACTGCAGGAGGTATCATTCAAGTCGATAAATACCTCGAGGAACCCCTGCTGCCAAGATCCCAAGATCCTGCCAAATGGTGGTTGGCTAAAAAAGACGCCTTTAAAATGGCTGTGCATGGTTGCCACTTCTGTTCCTTCTGAGCGCACCTTTAGTAAGTCATAACCGACAGAAGAAACAGACTAAGTGGCAACAAAGTTGCACAAATATTATTTTTACATTCAAATATGTAATTTTCTTAGCATGTGCACTTTTTTAATTTTTTGTTTGATTTTTTAATTAACCTTCTTAAAAATTAATAATAAATGATAAATCATTTCATATTACTTTGCGACATTGAATATTTTATTAATGTCATCTATCAGAGTTCAGACTGCAATACCATCAAATGTCATATTTGTAATTATACTAATACAAACCCAGGTACTAGTACAAACTCAGGTACTGGTACAAAATCAGGTACTGGTACAAAATCAGGTACTGGTACTATTAATTATATGTGTTAGTACAAATCGCTGAGCTTCAGTACGCCTCGCCTTATTTGAAGTAGTACACTGTATTGGCTCATAGCAGAAAAGTGGCTACTCTTACAAACTCTTTTTTAAGTCGTGTCCTACCCAACACTAAAGGGTAGCGCTGGTATAGATTCGAAATATCAACAGAGTTTTTAAAATGCTAATCAAGAAACTCACAGCGGATTCAGATTCGAAGTTTAAAATGAAAGCTTACAGAATCAAGGCCCAAGTAATTCAAGTCTGCATTGTCCTAATCAAACTGAAAACAACTGAACAAAGCATGCTTCCCGAAGTATTGGCCACTAACACAGCCGAATAACATGATCTTGTTGGTCTAAATCAGACGGCAGTCGTACAATTGTTATAACTAGTAATTATCTCCCATTCAGGACCATAATAAAATAGCGTTCCCTAGGCTCTAGAGTGTAAGCTGCAATATAACTAGGAAATACGCTACGATGGTGATGATAATGTTGAGGGAGAAGTATTAACATGTTCGTTCTTATTACTTCTTAAATTGGACCCCGGGACATTTAAGACCTACACATGCAATAAAAAGGAAAATTGTGTGCTGGCTTCGATGGGATCAGAACCAGACACGCTAAGAAACACACACCACATATGATAGTCTGATTGTCTTCGTCCACTTTGGTAACTGAATTTACCTGACCAGTTACAAGAGACTATTTTTCTTTCGCTGTTTGGTAACTCAACTTATTTAATTACTGACAACAGATTCGTGTACAGGTTCCATTAGATTTTTGATTTCCTGTGCTAGATAAAGATAATTTGTTGAAACAATAGAACTGTTTGAGCATAATAGTCACCTTAAAGGGTAAGAAGTTGAACCAAATTGTATAAATACAGAAGTACCTCTTTACATATATATTCGCCTTTGTACACATTGTTTGTATTTGTATTTAAATGTATAATTTGTATTTAAATGGTACAATAAAAAGTACATCTATCTTTCTCTATCACCAGCACCCGCAGCCAGTGACAATTAGAAAACGCTAACGAATGTCGACAAGAAATGTATGGGATTGACATAAGCTGCGGTAAATCACGTGGTCAGTCTTATGTCAATCACATACATTTTTTTCTTGTCGTACCTCGTTAACGTTTTGCGACTGTGACTTAGGCTTAGCCCCCAGGAGTGCTATTTTTGAGATGTATGACTCACCCAAAACCGGTGAGTCGAATGATTATCGTTTGTTTTCGAATGATTTTCATGCGACATAACCGGTGACTCGAAAGATAATCATTCGACTCACCGGTTTTGGGTGAGTCATACATCTCAAAAATAGCACTCCAGGCCTGTTTCCCGCTGGGGTACAAAACAACACATAAACATATATAAAACAGCTTTATGAACAGTGAGGCACAAAAGCAGACTTATCACTAAAGCAATCTCTTTTAGTCAACATTAGGGTGCATGGAAAATTATTAGAGGCAGAAATGTTTGATATGAAGCATATTTAAACAACAATGTATTAATTATTTCATCCTTTTTAGTTGAGGAAATGAAGTCGGTTTGGTTTTTTTGGCTGAAATATGAAGTGATAGATACCAAGCACGGAGAAGCTAGATAGAAATGCCACTAATGGCGACCAATCTTAGCTAGGCCGCGCATCCGCGCGTCGCTTGACGCGCGCTCTCGTAAGCTACAAAGCTCTTTTCTGTAACTATCTATAATTTATTTAGACAGCTAATTTAAATAGATAATTTGATAGATATAAGAATCGTACCGCTAGCAAATGAATAAGGATAATTAGGGGCAAATTAAATTTTCTGCGAGTTTTATCTTTTAAATGAAGTGAAAATCAACTAATGATTGTACAAATCAAATCATTTATGCATATCAATTGAGAATATATTATGAACTAGCTGCCCGCGGCTCCGCATGAGATTCAGTTATATAACTAAAAACTAGTCTAAAAGTCTCTATCCATATATAGTTAAAGAGCCAGAAGTCAAACATAGACTACCAATGAATTATATCCAAATGAGTCAAGCGGTTACAGATAGATAGAAAGACAAACATTCGCAGATTTCTTTAGAAATAGGCAGCACCCTTGTACTAACTCATCTATTCTGTTTTATTATGTACTAGCTGTGGCCGCGACTTTTTGATATGAAAGGGATATTATGTATAGAAAAACTCGTAACTTGCAAATAATTTCTTAAGTAAATGTAACGATACGATTTTCAATCTACTTCACAAAAGGGAGGAGATTCTCAACTGGTACCCTTTTTTGTTATATTTCCGTTTTTTAATTTTCCTATGGGACCCTTACAATCTTCCGGGATAAAAAGTATTTCATATGTTAACCTGGTACATAAGGTACCCAGTACAAAATTTCAGTAGCTCAGTAGATTTTGCTCCAAGCTAAATTTTAAGTAAATCGGTTTTTTCCTACGGGACCCTAACAATCTTCCGGGATAAAATGTATTTGAGATGTTAACCCGGTACTTTTGGAGGTAAGCGTGATCATACATACATACATACAGACAGACAGACAAAAAATTCAAAAAGATCTTTTTACTTTTTATTAAGTATTCATTTTAAGCGTCTCTCTATCCTTTTCAGTCAAAAATACTAAATGAACAGACAAAATATTTTAACTGTTTTATTATATGTATAAAGATATGTATTTCTGTGAACATGAATTTAATATATAAATATATATGGGGGTATCTAATAAAATATTGAACAAATACCATGGAATAATATTGTTTACACAAACAATACAAAATTGAAACATATTCAGCATTTAAGCTATACGCTAACACAAATAAACATATCGTTCGAGATTAACTGGCGCAAAACTACCATGTTTACACGTTCTGGTTGAATAAACAAACATACACCTGTTCAATCGGTGGGTTTATTATGATTTCCCTACATTGATATATGTAAAGTAGTATGTTTTAGCACAGAATCCTATATATCCTATACTATTAAATTAGCAATATATAATTTATTAGTACTCGCGTTTTCGAAAACTACTCTGACGATTTCTTTGAAATTTTAAACAAGTTCTTACATAGTCAAAACGATAATCTAGCTAGGTTCCATGTCTGGAAAAATTCATTTTACACCATATTTTCATGCAAAAAGATTTTCTGCTTTATAAAGCGAAGCTCGGTCACCCAGGTACAAGATATTAGTACTTGGTTATACTAGCGCTCTTTATAATAGGCTAGGATTTCTACTATCCATATCAATAAAAACGAAAACACGCACTGCATCTATTAATTTTAATAAAATAACACATTGAATTTGATCGTAAATTTAGTAACATAAAACCTCAATAGATGGCGCTGACCTACTTTACAACTCGCTACGGTTACGTTTTCGCATTATCGTATAGCAGATTGAAATTGACCCAATAAGATCTTGCTGCAGTACGAAATAAGATTTGGGTTTTAACATCGCAAATTAATTTTAAAATTATAATTTGAACATTATTTTTGTTGTATGATTATTGATACCACAACACAGTAGTGTTGGGTAGGACACGACTTAAAAAAGAGTTTGTAAGAGTAGCCACTTTTCTGCTATGAGCCAATACAGTGTACTACTTCAAATAAGGCGAGGCGTACTGAAGCTCAGCGATTTGTACTAACACATATAATTAATAGTACCAGTACCTGATTTTGTACCAGTACCTGATTTTGTACCAGTACCTGAGTTTGTACTAGTACCTGGGTTTGTATTAGTATAATTACAAATATGACATTTGATGGTATTGCAGTCTGAACTCTGATAGATGACATTAATAAAATATTCAATGTCGCAAAGTAATATGAAATGATTTATCATTTATTATTAATTTTTAAGAAGGTTAATTAAAAAATCAAACAAAAAATTAAAAAAGTGCACATGCTAAGAAAATTACATATTTGAATGTAAAAATAATATTTGTGCAACTTTGTTGCCACTTAGTCTGTTTCTTCTGTCGGTTATGACTTACTAAAGGTGCGCTCAGAAGGAACAGAAGTGGCAACCATGCACAGCCATTTTAAAGGCGTCTTTTTTAGCCAACCACCATTTGGCAGGATCTTGGGATCTTGGCAGCAGGGGTTCCTCGAGGTATTTATCGACTTGAATGATACCTCCTGCAGTCGGATTGATGTTTTGCATTATAACACCCACTTGCTCATCAAACTCGTCCCATATGACGACGCGCGCGACAATGTTTTGTTTTGTTGAAGATGCGCAGCGCTCCTCACAATACCTACTTAGCGATGGCAACATATTTCACTCTCGCTCGCTGTACCTAGTATGGGTGTCTCGCTCCCTCTCGTTGCGACGGAGAGTGGAGCGAGGAACACGACTGCCGCTACATAAGACGCAGTAACTATACTTCAGTGAGGAACGCGATAACCGCGTCATAAGATTTGATTGTAGTACACTTTTAAAATGTACTAAATATTGAGCCGCTCTTACATTTGTAAGTCATAAACGGGACAAATGTACCACCTCTTGTACGTCCTGCGACTGCCGCGGCACAAAATTTGAAGCAGTACACTTTAGTGAGGACCGCGACAGCCGCGTCATAAGATTTGATGTAGTACACTTTTTAATGTTGAGGCACTCTTACATTTGTAAGTCATGTACGGGACAAATGTACCGCCTCTTGTACGTCCTACCCAACACTACAACACAGACACACTCAAAAGGTGTACGAATAAAAAATGCATTTTTGGGGCAAATTTATGATTTAAATTTTTTACAATTATTACAATGATCACGCACCGGTAAGCCCAGCGTCGCAGCATCGGACATCCACCGACCAGGGGGTCTAAAAACGCCACTTTGAGCAATTCATCGAATCGATTCATATTACGAATTCCTTAGCAATTCCTCTATTTTTTGTAAAATGGCCAACTAAACTTTGCAATTCCTCTTCAAAAAAATTGAAAGAAATCGGAATTGCTAAAGAATTGCTACGGAATTCGTAATATGAATTCGATTCGATGAATTTGCTAAAAGTGGCGTTTTTAGACCCACTGATGGTCAGAAGACCTGAAAAAAGTCGCAGGCAGGCGCTGGATGCAGGCCACTTCCAAACGGTCGTTTTGGAAATCTTTGAGGCAGGCCTTTGCCCAGCAGTGGACGATTACAATGAAATTTTTCAAATAATATTTCTGTAGTTGATTTATAAACTAAGTAAAAAGTTTTATGTATATTTACAACTAACTTTTTCATAAAAACACTTTTAAGAAAACTTTTTTTTATCCAACATAATTCAAAATTAACTTCGTCAATTTAAAAGTAACCTTTCTGAGATTTGTATTTCTCTAAAAAGGTGAAATAAATAAAATGGCTGACTCAACAGCGTGGGAGGACACGACCTCATTTTTATGTGACTCAGCCAAATAGCCTAAAATCACAACTGGAGTTACTGCATTTGGTTGTGAGTAAAGACAATAATAGATTTAGCATTATACTGTGGTTTAAATCATAAACCGGCAAAATTTTAGCTCTTACAATATGCAGTAAATCTATATATATAAAAATGAAACCCGTTTTCCGTTGTCACGACATAGCATAAAAACGGCTTGACCGATTTGGCTGATTTTTTTTTTGTAGTTTTCTAATACTCTGTACAAGGTTCTTACGGAAAAAAATATTAAGAAAGGCGGTACGAAGAACTAATAAAATGTGGGGACATTTAATACGGCACGACTTAATGAAAAACATAATAAGATAAATAAAGGAAAAAGTGTGAGTTGTGTCGTATCAGGAGGTGAAAAGGATAGCGGAAGATAGAAACAGCTGGACGAGACTCCACCAACAAAAGTACAGCTCTTAAATTTTAGATAGAAATAACTAATGTAATAATCTAGGTGTTTGGGTTTTGGGTACTACATTCTGTGGTTTTGGCGGGAATGTAAAAGTCAGAACATGTCGGTGTTGTATTCATTTTCCAAAATTTATGTTTTTCTGCGTTTATAAAATCTCATGCTTAGGGGTGTATTTTCTTTGCTAAGAGTGTGATTTGACTTGCATGACTAAATGAAGAATATTCAAATAAAACTTGATACTGGCAAAAAAAAGCTATAAGTTTGAATATATTGTGGATTAATGCCACAAAAAAAAGTTTCATTTCAAAAAAGGAATCACATTTTAAACGCGCAAAGAGAATAGAATACGAAAATGGCGGCCAGAGCGGGCCACGATTTCATAAGTCCAAAGGAAATACGTATATTTCTGCTATACGAGAGTTAATCTCTGCAGTATAAGTATTACTCGTAACTCATGGCAAAGGTCAGTTCCTTTTCAAGCAACGCAGTGGTCCAATTAGCTAGGTGCGGTGCCAAACGACCCATTGTGGTGAATTAGAACAAATTGAAACCGCGCCTTTTTGTTACATTTTTGGCGGCGCGGTCGTGATTTGGAAAGTAAATAACTTTAATCCTTATATTTTGTACAATTAAGTATAATGGGCTCCTTCTATGCTGGTCAAAAAAAAAATTGAATGTACCAACTGCTTCTTTTTCCGCGCAAGGCGTAAAAGTAGACTGAGGGAATCGGCGAATGGGGGAATCATGACATAGGCGATGCGGCTAGCAACCCATCACTATTGATTTCCTGTTTCAACTATCATCATGCTAAACGTGGTCTAAGATCTTTGCTCTAGGCTCTGTCTATCCCGAATGGGATAAAGACGTGACTGAAAGAAAAAGATCCTTAGAAAAACAAAGGTTGCCGACATAGCTATGCGGTTAAGCTCTTGAAGTGGGTATCTTAGCGCTAAGAATCGATGATACAGAAATATTCTCAAATGGGGACCACGCAACTCGGATCATATTGCATTGGACGCTCACCGACCAGATGGTCAGATGACCAGAAGAAGGTCGCAGGCAAACACTAGATGCAGGCCGCTTCCAATCGGTCATTCTGGAAATCCTTGGAGAGGTCCATGTCCAGCAGTGGACAGCCTGTGGCTGAAATGATGATAACGATCATTCATTCATTTATTTTTTTAATTCATGTACAGTCAGCTGTAGAGAAATATGACCCCCTATCAATTCTGATACTTGTGGCATGGGGGTCAGATTTCTCTGCAGCCGACTGTACAATCAAATACAAACATAGAAAACTTAGTTTTTTTAAATTCAATCACTATTCGTGTAGGTGACTCGGTCAATAGACCATGCACACCCCGGTGTATGTTCTTCGGAACCGCCTCTCGGCTTCTAACGTGGTTCCTTTAACGATTACCAGAAGGCAGCCGGGACCAAGGGCTTAACGTTAAGCCCTTGGTCCCGGCTGCCTTCTGGTTCCGGAAGGCACGTGCCTTCCGGAGCATGGAATCATCATCTATCAGGTTAATCAAGCCTGCAATGTCCTAACCAAACTGCAAAAAACTAAAAAAGTATATGCTTTCCGTGATAATCGAACCCACGACCCCCGGGTCGACAGGCAAACGCCTTAACCACTTGACCACGGAGGCAGTTGGTTAACATAATAAGTTTACTTTTGGAAAACAACAGTATGGCAGAAACTCATTGCAATTCCATGTTTGGAGTCGACTAGAAATGGATTAATAGTGCATTGTTACACTCGCGACTTGTTAGGACAAATATACATCGAAAACTATATTTTTAGCGATCACCTAATACATAAAATAAAACATATTTTATGTAAAAATATAGTAAAGATATTTTGTCCGTACATTAAGTAATTTAACTGATGGATAGAGGGACACTTTAAAAGGATGATAGAAAGCAAAAAAATAAAAAAAATTGCGGGAACTTCCCGGAAATCCCAGTCTTGTTTTATACAAAGTTGCGAATTTCGAGAACAATTACCGAAATTGAAGCGAAGGGAGCGAAGCCCACGCGCACGAAGTCGCGGGCTACAGCTAGTTTATTAGTATAGGGTTATATATATGTATTGACCTCGTACAACTGACCCTGCGTACCCTCCTCCTACATTACAAGCAGTATTATAGACCACTTGCTGTATCCATGGATGCCGTAAACGACGATCAAAGAAACAGTATGGTCAGATTTTTTGATATAGGTACTTAACTGACCGACTGGTAGGGGATTCTATCTACAACCTTTCAATATTTTTATTTATAAGTTTCTTTGTTAAGGTTTTTTAGTTTATAATTTAGTTTCGTCTGTAGTTTAGTTTGTTGAATCTACAACCCGTGATTCAACTCCTTATGTTGCAGGCATTAATGAGCTAAGGTGACCACTTACCATCAGGTTGCTTGTGTGCTCCTACTAAATTGTATAAAAAACAGCACTCAATAGAAGATGACATCTATACTAATATTATAAATGCGACAGTCTGTCTATTTGTTAAGCTTTCAGGGCTAATCCGCCAGACCTATTTTAATGAAATATTGTATGGATATAGTTAAAGACCGAATGTTAAACATAGGTAACTTTTTGGCACGATATAACTGAGTTCCACGCGAGCGGAGCCGCGGGAATAGGTAGTAATTTTATATGTATTTTAACTTGAGCAAAAAAAATACGTTTCCGGTCTATGTGCTTAGTTCATTAGTTTAGTATAGACTTATTATTTATTCAACGCATGTAATTACAAGTTATGTATCTAATTATTTATTTATATAGTGACTGTTTTTATTGATCCATTCATACTGTATTCATATTAATGAAGCTATTTATTTGAAAACAGCTATACCTACTGACTATAGCTCATAAAAATTGATCATATGTACATTCAGTATATATATTTTTTTTTTATTATATCTTTTATTACTTGACATTTTTATTAAACTATTTAAATAATCCTCAATATTTATTTAATAATAAACTTATGGTAAATATAAAAATATTTAAATGCAAACTCGTCTGATTTGACTCAAATTTTGTGAATTGACGTTTTTGAAGAAAATGCTGCTGTGGAGTTTGTGGCGCCACTTCTTCTCCACTTGCGCTTTGGAAGTGGTGGTAAACTTAAAATAAGTAACAATTGACGCCAATAAGTGATAAGAATATCCTATATTGAAATTAAACAATTTGAATTTGAACTAGATGGATTAAGTGGACGAAGGGGATTTAACTGGGCATATCCCAACTAATATTATAAATGCGAAGTGAGTTTGTATATTTGTTTGTTAGTTTGTTTGTTACTTCTTCACGCCCTATTTACTTAACCAATATTCCTGAAATTTCGCATACACATAGCTAGAAATATTGAGGGTACCTAGGTACCCTTTGTCCTTCTCAATAGTTCTAGTTCCTTTGGGAACCGTGCTCTGAATGCAAGCTTGCATTCAGAGCACGGTTCCTAGAGGAAATTCAGGCGAAGCCGCGCGTGAAAGCTAGTATTTTTAAAATCCGACTAGTAGTTCCAAAGTTATAACATTTAAACTAAAAAATAAAAAAATAATAACGCACTCATCAGTTTTTTTATTAGTATAAACTAAAAAACAGGTTGGTTTAAAAAGTATGTATCAACTATAAGTTGTGGTATATGTCACTCCGTTTATGAAGTACTAGCTGTTCCCCGCGGCTTCGCCCCGCGTGGTACTCGGTTATATCGCGCCCAAAAGTAGCCTATGTTTGACCTCAGGTCGTTAACTACATCCCTACCAAATTTCATCACAATCGGGCCAGTAGTTTAGCCGTGAAGAGGTGACAGACAGACAGACAGACAGACAGACTTTCGCATTTATAATATTAGTATGGAAGTATGGAAGTATGGATATGGAAGTATGGATATGGATATGGAATATAAATTATATGGATAGTGAATCAATCATTAGGATTACATTTTATTTCTTCAATTGCAATAATAATATTACTAAAACCTCAACAATTTTTTTCACTATTGAGTAAACTAACGACCAAGTACTTATTGAGGTTTTGTTTTTCCTATTTGAGCAGACTGGCGTTTTAATTCCCTATCTTTATTCCTAAATATTTATTTGACGATCTTATGGTCTAAGCTTAAGGTTAACATGTCACTCCGCTACTCAGCAGGTTCCGGGTTTGATTCACAGTCAGGTCAAGAGAAAAAATGATCTTTTCATTGTAATTTGTACCAATATATTTTTTTATTCTAAAAAAAAAACAAATATTTTATTTCTGCGATAAATTAAAAACTACCTCTGAAAACGAGCAGTTAAGAAGTTTTCCTAATAACTCAGAGGTCATGTTGTCGATTCTTATGCTTTTAGCAAAAGAGGTGGCTAAGTATTGGGCAAATTCAATATAATGCAGCCGATAGCCTTTTTTCCTCTATAAAAAGAAGAGCATTTGAGCATTTTGTATGTCAAAACAACATCAATTTGTTTTTTGTACAGTGGGCTGCAGAGAAATCTGTCCCCCATGCTACAAGTATCGCTATTGAAAGGGGGTCAGATTTCCCTGCAGCCGACTGTTTAAAACAATGGTATCCACAGGTCACATACATCAAGAAGGTAAGCGCTAGGTGCAAGCCGCTTCCAACCGGTGATTCTAGAAATTCTTGGAGGAGGCCTATGTCCAGCAGTGGACAACCTGAGTATGATGAGAATGATGAAGATGTTTAGTAGACCAGCGTCGTAGAACACCACG
Organism: Apomyelois bistriatella; assembly: GCA_947044815.1. Lineage (NCBI taxonomy): Eukaryota > Metazoa > Arthropoda > Insecta > Lepidoptera > Pyralidae > Apomyelois > Apomyelois bistriatella. The sequence continues at coordinate 489,022 of OX345712.1, forward strand.
ATATAATGGTGGACGGAATCCATTTTGGTACGATTTTTTACATATGTACATACATAATATTGATCTTTGTTCAATCCAAATAAATAAATGTTTTAAATGTTTCTGATTTTTAATATACCAAATAAATACTTTTTATTTCAATAAAGTTCAAATCACTACATACTATAAAACAAAGTCGCTTTCTCTGTCTCTATGTCCATATGTATGCTTAAATCTTCAAAACTTTGATTTTGATGCGGTTTTTTTTAATAGATAGAGTGATTCAAGAAGAAGGTTTTTATGCCCATGCGAAGCCGGGGCGGGTCGCTAGTAAATAAATAAATGGCATGCTGGGACTAACGGTTTATAGTGGGTGGGCGCCAGCAGTAGTTTGCATGAACTAACTGGTGACGGAAGCACACACAGTAATTTGATAAGTACTTGTAACTTTGACTTTCGAATCTATCAAAAGTACCTACTTGTAATAGTCTCTCGTCTGCTCAGCCCCGTATCTGCCCACGGGCAGTAGTGGCGTGCCCGTAATTCTTCCAGTACATTTAACTCGTCGCCGGATTTATCGCCAAACTTCGATCGTTGCCCAAATTTTATGCATTGCTATGGGATTTCGTGATTTTTAGAGACATTTCCGGTTTTATGGTTAATGGCGCGTTTCGAGGTGTTAAGTGGTTTTAGACTTAGCTATATTGTTTTAGAGCACAGTTTTTGAATTAATTAATCTATTTGTGGGTAATTTTCACGAAGTTTTTTAATTATTCGGATACTGTATTGGGAATTCTCTCATCTTGCGCTTTTCTGGTTGCTTCATTAACTATTTGCTTCGGAGCCCAGGGCTATCCTTCTTTTTCTCCTCTACTTCGTCCAACCTGCGGCATTTTTTGTCGACGACCTCCGTGGCGTAATGGTTAACATGCCTTTCTGATTCAGGAGGTCCCGGCTTTGATACCCGGTCAGGTCAATCAAATGATTCAAGCCGCAATATCCTTACCATAGTGAAAATAGTGCTACCCGTGAGAATCGAAAATCAAATCTTCGGGTCTTCAGCCTCATCATCATTTCAGCCCTAGGCTCTCCACTGCTGGACATAGGCCTCCTGCAAATATTTCCAGAATGACGATTAGACGCGGCCTGCATCCGGCACCTGCCTGCAACCTTCTTCAGGTCATCTGACCATCTGGCAGGCAAAGGCAGTTTCAGTGTTGTAAAACTCAACTTGATTTAGTAATCTTAGGTCTACAGAACCCTAAAATCTTAAAGTTCTTTACATTTCAGTGATTTTACGCGAGCATCAAAAAGGTCGGCCGTCCGTACAAGGGTCAACTGAAGCTCTTGGCTATGTCACATCTTATTTCGCCAGAATGGGTAAATTTAGATGGATGGACGGATTGGAAATAATTGACAAGCAGACTGAAATGTCTGTTAATGCCCTTATTTTTGGAATAAGAATTAAGATATATATCATGCTTAAAACTAGCAAATACTTCTTGTGAAATAGTGATTGATTATTGTAGTGTTTTTTTGTTAACAAAATAAACATATATTTTTTTAAATATATACAGACAGCAGTCGTTAGGCTAAGCCATTAACACACCCGTATCATGTTCCTATTGGTCTGATTTCCCTTAAAAAAAAAGGTTACGGAGATCAGATGTCAGTGTAATAACCAATACCGACAAATCAGGATCATGAATAAAAGTGTAGATACCCTGGGCTCTGAAAGTCGAACGGTCGACAGCTACATCTGAGGTGACAGCATCGGCATCCTTCTAACGACAGATTACCGTAGCGAGAGCCTGCTCTATGGACGTTCTACAGCCAATTTGAATCGAAAATAGAAAGAAATATAGCGCCACAGATTACAGAATACTATGCTAGTACAGATATTCAACCGCCATACAAAGAAGCGCGCCTTTTTTTACCCGACTACGGCGAAGCCAAAAGGAAGGGTAATGATTTTGGCAGTCTATGTATGTATGTATGTAAGTATGTATGTATGTATGTATGTATGTATGTTCCACCGTAGCGCCTTAACTACTGGACCGATTTTAATGAATGAGGTGTCACAATATTCGTAAAAATAGCGCGGGTAACATAGGCTATATAAATTGTAACAAAATTTTAACTGACGGAATTTAAACCTCAGATTCTAACCTCAAAAAAAAATTAAACTGAGATTGGCATCACGTGTTTGGTATCAAAGGAAAAGTCTTGACGAGCACATTACAAATATGTATATAATACATATTGTTTAAGTTAAATTATAGGTAGAAATGTTTAAAATGCTTTGGTAAAGTGGTATATTTCACGCGGTCCAGTTAAATCATTTCCGTTCGGTAAATGGAAAAGTATTAAATAAAAATTAAGTTAAAAAACTATAACCCGACTACGTGGTGTCTAAAAAGGATGAAACAAGGAAATAATTGAGATAGAAATCCAGAAATGCATAGGTAGAAAATGGTAATTGTAAAGCCGTGGTCACACCCACTGAATAGTCTATACCAACAATGTTCGTCTAAAGGTGTTTCTATCATCCATTTATAATGGAATTTTACGAATTCGTTGACTAGCTGCTGGCTCGTTAATTAGCATATTTTATTAAAAGAACCGGCACCGACTTCAGATTTATTAAAATGTTTGATATGAAGCATATTTAAACAACAATGTATTAATTATTTCATCCTTTTTAGTTCAGAAATTGAAGTCGGTTTCGTTTTTTAGGCAAAAACAATTATAACACACTATTTACAAGAATTATGACAGTATGATGTGACGTGAATGTAGTGTGGGGTGTGACCATCAGCAGTGATGTAAAAACATATACATTTCTTGTAACTAGTGTGTAAAAAAGTACTACAATTGAAACACTATTTTGACACGATTGTGACTTAACGTTAGCAGAATCGACGCATGGCTCGACTGGTAGATGACGGGCCTCTCTTTCTCAACATCTGCTAGTTGTGCATCTTTTGCTGCTTGTGTTTGAACTTCTTCACGCTTTATTATCAGTGCCCCTAGTATGAGTTTTTCGTTCGCAGAAGCTAGCTGCGTTAGTTAGCGACTGCGTTAGCGATTTAGTATGGCAAACCTGTACAGCGCCTCTGGCGGATAGTAAGGCAACTAAGAAATTCCATACAAAATCCTAACGCAGTCGCTAGCGTCTGCGTTAAGAAAAACTCATACTAGGGGCACAGAGTAGTCGTGGCGGCGACTCGACGTGATGGGACTCGACATCGAGGGAACAAATAACTTTTGCTATCTCGTAAAATCATGTACATCTTCGTATCTCTGTATTTTGGATTTGTCACGACCAGAATATTTAAGTATATTTGCGTAAATATAAACAGTACCTTGCCACTGTGACAACGGTTCCTCTCCACGGTTTCATTATTTATTTAACACCGAGATTAACTCTTCGTATTTGCTAGGATTAAATATTTGGAAGCGAAACGTGAAGCTGTTGCTATTTTTATTTTTACAAGTCTTTCTAGGACTTTAGGTACTCCCGAATTTTTCATACTCCACCATTTTTGGAAGTCGGTTTAGAAACAAAAAAAAGGACCTAGTTTTATAGTAATAAATAAATAATTTGAATGGTAAAAATAATGAGTATATAAGTACTTTAATAAAAGTAGTACTGCCACTTTTTAACCGGCTCAATAATAAAGGAGGAGGTTCTCAATTCGTCGGAATGTTTTATGTCATACACAGACGGGCAGTACCTCTGATTTATCGATGGGAGTTAAGGGAATTATTTGTATTCAATAAAAGTCACTGCTAAACTCAAGCCCAGTAATAAAAGGTTTACCACCACTCAAAGTTGGCTACTGATAAAGGTATACGTCCAAACGATCCTTTCCTGTTGTTCTAATGCATTTTTATATTCATAGCCATTTTCATGATCAGTTATTCAAAAAAAGTCAAGTGTCAGTCAGTCAAGTGCGAGTCGAATTGCGCCATGAATTCCGTACCACCACATAATACTAAAAGACAATAGGTTATTTATGAAATTTTTGCCATTTTTTAATTTGTTAGAAAAAGTCTGTATAAATTTATTTTCTTAAAATTTAACAGCAAATTAACAGTTTTTACATTTATTTATTCAGAAATAAGTGCCGTTTGATTCTAGTTTAACTGAAAGTATCCCATAGATTATGGTTTCCATTTGAAATCGCAAAATGTACGAAAATTTGCAACATTTACGGTCATATCTTTTGATCGCGTTGACATATAATTTTGATTATTTTACAGCCAAATGAGACCGTAGTCCTGAGAAAATGTTATGAATTTCAACTTGATACGTTCATGCGGTCCTCAGATTAAAAAGTTTGATAGGGAGACAGACCGACAACAAAGTGATCTTATAAGGGTTCCTTTTGCCTTTTGAGGTACCGTGCTGAGGAACCCTAAAAACAATGGCCGTGTTCACAGAATTTTGAACTTTAATTCTGACACCAAGGAATGCATGGTCGATTGATCATGCCATCTAGAAATGATGATGAGAATATTAGTTCATGTAGGTACTAGTCAAAAAACATTAATAGGAAAGTTGAAAAGAAAATAGATTTTTTTATTACTAGCTAACCATCCCGGCTTTGCGCAGGAGTTAAACTCTTACAGTTAGTGAAGTGTGTATCAGTAACTAAAAAAATATTACAGTTTTGAATTAAGAAAGTTTTTTTCTTGTTGTTGGTGGATTTTATCAATGGACGCTCACCTTATAGGAAGTGGGTTCAATTCCGTTCAGCCCTAATTCCGCTCGTAACTTTTCAGTTGCGAGGTGGACGTGAGGTGTATCCATCATTTCAGTTTGTCCTAAATAATAAAAAAAACAGGTTTTTACCGACTGCAACTAATAAGGAGGGTACCGAATATAGATATTACTTTTTTACGTTGTTTTTGGGAAAATGCCTGTTTATTAGCAAAACCGTTAAATTATTAAATGTAAAATAGAATAATTTATAAGTTGAAATACAAAAAAAAAAATACTTTAATGTATGACAATGCTTAGGATACACTAAAAGTATCCTAAATACGGGAATCTAACTCGCACTTTGCGAATCTATATATATAAAAAAAGTGCTAGTTACAACACTTATAACTCACTAGCGACCCGCCCCGACTTCGCACGGGTGCATACATAGGGACAGACAGAGGGGAGCTACTTTGTTATATACTATGTACTAAAGATCTACTAAATTAATCTCACTGAAATTTCGCAAACACATAGTTAAAACTATTGTGAAGGACATAGAGTACCTTTCATACCAGGGAAAAGCACTGTTTCCGAGGGAAGTTAACGTGGGCGAAGTAGCCGGCAAAAGCTAGTTTTATATGAATAAGAACCATTAACTTCAACTGACATACGGACGCATCTCTATTTGTGATAACCAAAACACAAAAGGCCACTTAGTGGAGTCAGGACATTAATATTTCAGGATTAACGTCGATAATTTTCCTTAGGGAGCACCTCTTGAATATGTTATAGGATCTAAGTGGGTCAGTGGCCTAAACGTGAGGGTTGGCGGGAAAAACTATTCATTCATTCATACTGTGAAGGTTACATGGCCAATCGACCCTGCACATCCTGGTGTCAGAGTTTTTGAGATAGGTGATTTCGTTAATGACCACCAGATGATAACCAGAACCAATTTTATTTCATTTATTGTATTTTTTTTATTTGGTTTTATATTAGGACTAGCTTTTGCCCGCGGATTCGACCGCGTTTCCTTCGGTAACAGTATTTTTTCCCGGGATGAAAGGTACTCTATGTCTTTCTCAATACTTCTAGCTATGTGTATGCGAAATTTCAGAAAGATTGGTTTAGTAGAAAGGCCGTGAAGGCGTAGCAAACAAACTCACTTTCGCATTTATAATATTATTATAAGTAAGTATAAGTATATAAGTATGAAGTATGATATCTATATAATATAACAGAAAGTGACAAGTCAGTTAGTTACACAATTTATAGCTCAAGAACGCTTAAATGATTTCGCTGAAAATTGATGGGGAAGTAGCTTAGAACCAGGAGAAAGACCGGGTACTTTTCATCCCGGGAAAAAGGTCCCGGTTGCATCTTCAGCTTACGCTTCAAAGCCCAGGGTACGCTATTAATCATAGTCTTGATTTGGCGGAACTGGTTATTACGATGGAGCGACTGCCGTCTAACCTCCGTTACCCTTTTTACAGGGTATAAGCGAGAATAAGCTTGCATCACCTGACTGTCCGATAATAAAGATGATTTCGTGCTACGGAAAGCACGCTAAGCCGTTGGTCCGGCTGGCCTGGTAATCGTTAAAGGAACCCTTATAGGATCACTCGCGTGTCTGTCCGTCTCTCTGTCCGTCCGTCTGTCACAGCCGATTACTCTGAAACCACTGGACCGATTGAGATGAAATTTGGTACACATATGTAAGTTAAAGACCCAAAGGTGCATGTGTAACGTAAATAAATAAATTATGAATTTAGGGGTCACTTTTGGAGGGTAAATCACAACATTAAAAAAAAAAGATTCGCTAACCATATCGTGTGACATATCAAATGAAAGAGCTCGTTATGAGGATCTCAAATATATTTTTTGTTATTATTGTAATATAAATAGTTTTCATTTTATTCAGGAAAGAAGACGAAAATTACGATCTCTGCTTGACCTAAAGGTTGACTGTTAGATAATGCTTTTAGCATTAAGTTCGCCTATTGTGCTATACAACTGTATTTTGTACAATAAAGTTTAAATAAATAAATAAATAAAATTGACCATTCCCCCCCCCCCCTCCCTGATCTCCGAAACTACTGAGCCTAAAATTTTGAAAAAATTACGGAATATAGGTCATTGCCTGTAGATTACAGTAAAACCTACAAGAACTTTGTCAATTGACAATTAAGTGGTAAATTCAATATAAAACGATTTAGTTCACTAAAACACCACTAGATGGCGATAGTAGTAGTTAGTTGAAATACCACAATTGAATTAAAAAACTGACATTGGCATTGTACGGAACTCTCTCCACGCGAGTTCAATTCGCACTTGACCTTTTTTTTTTAATTAGTCTTTTTACATCAAACTTTTGTCAAATTAGGAATCTATAGAGCACTAGGTATTTTAAGAATAAGATATTTATTACAACAATATATAGCCAACTTAAAGGAAAGGAAGTCTTGTTAAACATTTTTTCAAAAAATGACAAAATGTATTCCATGTTTTAGTAAGTACCTAGATATACTAGTATTTCAAGAAGCTCCGCAGTGACGACCTAAAGCCATATTAATGGCTAAACATATTTCATCTAGATAACACTAGTTAGTCACCCGCCATTCCAGCAAGCTGTGCCTGAGTTAAGTTGACAAGTGAAATGATAAGGCGAGCTTTATGTGATCACTATCCTAGCCTCAAAATAAATAAGAATTGTATAGTATTTTACTAATTGTTTCGTTAACTGCGAACTGTACAATCCTTTTTATTTAATTTCACGTGAACGAAGTCGCGGGCATAGCTAGTCACTAAATAATATAAAACAAAGTCGCTATATCCCTTTGTATGCTTAAATCTTTAAAACTACACAACGGATTTTGATACGGTTTTTTTAATAGATAGTGATTTAAGAGGAAGGTTTTTATGCCCATGCGAAGCCGGGGCGGCTCGCTAGTTTATAACAAATTCATTTCAGTTTACCTTATGTAGCCTTGCTTCACTATAAATAGTAACTTTCTTGAGCAATGAAATAAAATAAAATGTTTATTGTTATATAACAAATACAAAATTGTGTTTCCAAGAGACGGGGGAAGTTTTCGTAAATAATTCAGGAATCGTAAAGCCCTTGAGACTACAGCAATTATAAGAGGTACCATCCTCGCAATTTAAACGAAAACCCAGGGGACATTGTCTATGTTTTATCTTAGAATACCTTTATTGGGTTATTTTTATATAAGTTTTTATGTTGGCGACATAAATATTTATTGGTTTCCAAAAACCAATAAATATTTCAATATGTTATATGGCAGGAAATGAAAGAGGAGGTGAAGTGTACCGTTTATTCTCTCGACGACTGGATAATATTAACAAAATAAAATAACTATATATACTAAATTAAGACTTAGTTACAAACACGTACTAGCCAGACGTGATGCGATGAATTTGAAATAAGGATTTGCTTACAATTTATAAATAAATCCTCGACCACATCACGTCTGCTAATTAGGACGCAATATGTTATAAATAATATACCTATTGGTTTTTGTCGTTTTCCGGGAGAATGAGGGAGCTTCACGCCTGCCGCTGTCAACTGGCTGAGGAATTTGAGTAAAGACATTCGATCCATGCAGGAGGAATTGCGTATGCAATGATGATAATTGGTTTTCAATGAAAAAGTTTACTGTTGAAAAATGAAAAACCACTAACATAATATATATATATTTTTTACTTATATGTTTAAATGTTTAATTGAACATATACTTTTTTGTATATTTGAAATAGCCTTTTAAGCCCCTTTATTTTGATACCTCACTTGATCTGATTGTATTTTTTGGTCTGCCATTTATTGGATAAAATTCAACGATTTTTGTGTTGACGTCACATAGCATGTAAGAAATCTAAAAATACCTAATACATTTATAAACGACTTTCGCCCGCGGCGTGGCCCGTGTGAATTTCCCACGGGAACTATGCTTTTTCCCGGGATGATGGTATTCTATGTCCTTCTCAATACTTCTGTCTATGTGTATGCGAAACAACAAACAAACAAACTCACTTTCGCATTTATGATATTAGTAAAGTAATAGTCGTGTAAAAAGGACGAGACACTACTTTAGTACATTTACACTAAATGAAAGCTTCGATTTGCCGTAGAAAGATAAATTACCTTGTCAAAGTAATTCATTAAGAAAGTAAATTAATAAAATAAGTATAATAATTTATTCGGTACAATTAAAATATCTAAAACTGCTTCAATTTGTTCACTTTATCTTCATCCAACATTTGAAAGGATTGGACGAATTCCAAAGTGAGGAAGTTACGATGACTGAAATAAGGAGATATTTTTATATTTTGTCGGATTTTCATTCAGCGTCATTGCGCATCCATTCATACACTGCATGGATCAAACGAATTTACTTAATTAATCTGAATCAGCAACACATTTGTATTTCTTATGGTATTGCAGACATCTATTCTTACTACTTTTTCTATTCTAACTATAAAAGGTTAAAAATCTCAAATTTTACGCCTATTGATTCCATAAATCTGGCATTTCAACTGTGTTACAAAAGATGAAAAGGATGTGGTCACGAAATGTCAGCAGATTTTTTTATTTTTTTTAAGTTTTCAAATACCTTTGCAAACACAATTTTCCACAAGCTCGCTTGCCAGAAGTAAAAACTCTATTTTTAACAAACAAGGCCACCCATAAAAATTAGGAAGAAATAGGTAAAAGAAAAAGTGGAAGTCATCGGGTATCAGGGTGTTAGATCCTATTTACATTAATTTTTTTGGCGGACGATAAACAAACTTGAAAGGAACTCCGATATAATAAGATACTCTTAAATTTTACAATTCCTTCGTTATTTATTAGTGTCCATTTTTATTATGATTTGATATATATATTTCCTAATATATAGGTAAGATACTTCTATGAATACAAAAAAATGATCTGAAAAAAATAAATAACCATATCTTCTTTTACCTTTGATCTACTTACGGAATCTTTAAGAAATAATTTAGTCTTGAACACTCGCTCTAGCCGGTTCAATTCGATTTGATTACAAAATGGATTAAGTCTTAGATCTGTTTTATTTTGAATTGTTAAAAAAGTAAATGAAAATAATAGGTAGTTAACATATTTTTCTCTCTTTATTTTTTTTTCTGGTCACAACGTTTTTCGGTTTACAATCTACATTTCATAATTCGTCATTATCATCTAAGGGTTTTTTCGATTTTAACTAAGTATCGTAAGCTATATTATGGCTTTGGAGTCCGGACTTCGATACAACCAACTGAAAAAAGCGACCCACAGCCGCTAAGGTTTCCGTATGCTGACCTCCAAACTTCAATTCGAAGGTGGCACCCCATGATGATGATGGAGTCCGGAGTCCTAGCAAATTTTGGAGAGTGACGGGCATGATACGGATATAATAGACCGCCACAAAAAGAAGATCTTCCCGTCAGGCCGGTAGGTCGACCGCCTAACTCGATTCTCTCCTCTCGTAATGGCTACTTGTATCGCTATCGCCACATTTCGCTCCGCCTAACACACATAACGCTTTATACACATTTTTTGTTTACATTGTCGAATGCGTTGTCACAAACAAAAAAAAATTTTTTTAAGCTTTTTGTGTGTTAGGCGGATCGAAATGTGGCGATAGCGATACAAGTAGCCATTACGAGAGGAGAGAATCGAGATAGGCGGTCGACCTACGGGTGTTATACCTGGGAAACCGCGGCTCCGGCGATGTTTTGTCAGAAATTGTATATATAGCATCAATCCGTAGAGACTTTGCAAGCGCGATATGGACTTTCATACTGATTTACTATATTGTATACAATTACTATGTTCTCGCTTTTAACACCATATGTTGTGCGACTTAGGGTCGATTTCACCAAACATGACTTAACTTGAGAATAGCTATCCACGGAATATATTTATTCTTCCATTTAACTGTTGGATAACTTCGTACACGTTCCACCACTTTACACCAGATTAAATTTACTCTCGGATAGTTACTCTGTGACAGGGAGTGAATCCGAATCATTGAAATGAATGACTGTATAAGTCGCCCAAATGCAATTGCTCGTTTCTCCTCTAATAAATAAAGTGTATTTCGTATTATTATATTTGATAGGGTTATACCTATGTCAAAAGTGTCAAAACGAGATATTCTTACAAAGTAAAATCAAAGAACTTATTCTTAGTATAAGCACGCTGTTCGTTGAAAATTGGCGGAGTAGAGATTAACTCCAGCATAATCGTTTATTCTTGGATCTTGAAGTCTATGATGAAACGTAAAAATATGTTATCCTAGGGGTAACTGCTCGTATACTCTCGAGTAAAATTTACTCTTATTTGGTGAAATCGACCCTTAATTGTATTTTGTTGTGGCGCTAGTGTATTCATCCTCAAAGCACTGTCTTCATGACTGCATGATTTATTTACTTGCATTGCAATTATTTCAGACAACAATTTGGTCCATATACAATTATTAAAATAAAATCAATTTAATATCATAATCTAATTAAAATATAAAGAATCAATGGATATCACTACATAGTATAAAACAAAGTCGCTTTTTCTGTCCCTATGCCCCTTTGTATGGTTAAATCTTTAAAACTATGTTTTTTATAAATAGAAAGAGTGATTCAAGAGGAAGGTTTTTATTCCCATGCGAAGCTGGGGCGGGTCGCTAGTCACAAATAAAATAAAAAGATACTCCGGGAAAGCTGTTTTTACACAAAATGCCACCAACGACATAAAATAACACCCATCACTTCGCATCGGGGGTTGATAAAATTTATCTAATAAAATTAATGACCGTGGCTGTTTTAATTTTATCCACAATTAGTATAAAGTTACATGGAACGCTGTATTTGTACACCTAATTGCTATATCGATTTGAACTTTAGTCTTAAGGCTGCTAAGTTTAAGGTCAGTAAGTAATAGCTCACGCGATTGGCTAAATACAGAAGCTCGTATGTATAAGGCTTCGCATGGGCATAAAAACCTTCCTCTTGATCCCTCTATTTACTAAAAAAAACCGTATCAAAATCCGTTGCGTAGTTTTAAAGATTTAAGCATACAAAGGAATATAAGCACAGAGAAAGCGGCTTTGTTTTATACTATGTAGTGATACTTGTGAAAACCCTTCCATACTGGTCTGGGAGAAAAAAAAACATAGAATGTACCAGCTGCTTCTCTTCCCGCGCAAGCCGTAAAATTCGAGGGAATTGGCGAATGGGGGAATCATGACATAGGCGATGCGGGTAGCAACCCATTACTATTGATTTCCTGTTTCAACTGTCATCGTGCCAAACGTGGTTAAAGGTCTTATGGCCCTAAGCTCTGTCTACCCCGTATAGGGTAAAGACGTGATTATATGTATGTATGTATGTACTTGTGAAAATTCTACTTAACTTTTTGACAAAGATGATAGAAGAGATTAGCGATAAGGCCACCTATTGTGTGATGGTGATTGAAAAATCTAGTTTTGGTTAACATTTTAAATCAAACTAATAATGATCGAAAAATTTAGTTTTGGTGATAAATTTAGATTAAATCAAAAGGCGCTTTTCCGTAAGTATTTGTTTCTAAAGTAATTATTTCGAGTAAATATTTTGAAACGCAAATAAACCGGTTGACCTGGATGCGGAATATGGAGAGAATAGAAGTAAAGCTAGAGTTATAGTATAGTCATAATTTATGAAATAACTATCCGGTATTAGCCATGGCTTTGTTGAGGGGCAAACACAAAAATAAATGATGTTTTGACGTTGCAATAAAGGACATACGAGCAAATGGTCTCACAACCAAGGGTATCTATACCTAGTGCAAGATTATATCAATATTACTCCAGAAAATAGCTAACAAAGATTGTTATCGTATATCAAATATGGCTTCCTTGAAGCTACTGATTAAGATGAAATGGAGAATAATGGATATTTATGTTCCTTTCTTTCTATTTGGAGTGTCAATATGAAAATATTGTCTTAGGATTCCATTATTATCATCATCATTATCATCCCTGTCTTAAACCCACTGATGGACATAAGCCTCCGTCTGTAAACGGATTCCATCACAAATGAAAACGAAATAATCATCGATCTGGCGTATTTTGAACAGGAAGAGGTAAGGTCTATACAATAAAGTTAGCTATAGTCTGTATTCTTGGCTTAGTAGTTAATACAAAAGACACCTAGAAGTGTACTTATGGCCCGTCCGGTCTTTCTCACGTTCAAAGTCTATTTTGACAGTAGTGCTGTGGCGTAGGATGATTATACTGTGCCAAATTTATATACAAGTTTTCTCTCTGTACTTTTTCTGTTTTGTACTGAAAGGCAAAGTAAAGTAAACAGTATGGGATGGGTTACAAAGAAAACCGTTTATAAACGATTTCGCGAAGCCAAAATCGATTCAAATATTCGTGCAATTAAATGGAGACTGAATTAAATAATACGTTTTTAGTTTAGACAAAGTTACGAGTACGGGTCCTTATTTATTTATAAGTATTTTTTTGGTATGGTTTTAGTTTAGTTTGTTGTTTTAAGAGTTATTTTTAATTTAACACGGTTGACCATGCACACCCTGGCCTCTCACATTTTCCTACAACGACTACAATATGGCAGCCAGGACAAACGGCTAAACGTGCTTTTCGTCACGTAATCATCATATTATCATATAATCAGGTTATTCAGGCCTGTAATGTCCTAACCAAATTGGAAACAACTAAACAAGGTATTCTTCCCGTGAGAATCGAACCCACGACCACGAAGGCAGTTAATTGACGATGAAGTTCAGACACTAATGATGATAGCCAATTTGAAATATTCCAGTCGAAAAGCTTCAGAAATTTTAAGTACTTGTATTGATTTTACTAAATAGAGATTAGAAAAGTTAATAGCGCATTCGGCCGACATTAAAACTTAAAGTGCAGTTATTTCTGCCGCAATATCGCTAATGAAACGGAGCCAAGTGTTCGAGCCATAAGGGGTATTTCTGAATGTTACTGCGCGAATTTCGTACAAGAACAACTTCATTAAAACATTTAAAAATTATCGCTAGATGGCAGTCGTTAGGTTGTGTCAGATGATTTTAGGCAGCCTGGAAAAATCTGACAGTGTTGGCCACTGACACATCAGGATCATGTGTGGTCTGGTTTCCCTATAAAAATGGTAACGAAGGTCGCTCCATTTTAATAACCAGGGGGCTTAGCCAAAGTCGTAATTTTATACAAAATGTATTGGATTGACATAAGCCGCGCTAAATCACGTGGTCAATCGTACGTCAATTCCGGGTCGCCTACGCTATTCAGAATCTATTTTTATGGAATTATGTTTTCCGGATGATGTTCAACCGATATCTTCATTATTCCATACATTTTGTTTTTGTCGTCATTGGTTAACATCTTAAAATTGTGACTTTGGCTAAGCCCCTAGTAGATATCGCTAATTAGGACCATGATTAAAAAGCGTACCCTCGGCTCTGAAGCGTAAGTTGAAGACGAGACCAGGAAACGTGTTAGATGAATTACACAATCACCGTTCCCGCAATAAATATCATACATATTAATAATCAAATCATAAACTATGATAATGAATGTCTAACAATGCGTAATAACGCTTAAAATCTATCGTGCGATGAATTGCGCATGACTTCTAAAGCATCATAAAATCCAGTGGAGCATATGACTGTCGCATAAGAAAATGCATTGCTTCACTTGCACCACATTTACTAAGACGAGACCTCGGTGAACACTAGTGCCATCATCAACTAAAAATCATTATTCACTGAAAACACAAGTTTTCAAAAATCCATGTTATGTAATTAAGGTTCTCGATCTGATGTTAATTTTATTATATTAAATTATAGTTCCAAATTGCAAAACTGCTAAAAGTGGCCGTTTTAAGCAATATTGCAGTTTGTAACTAAAGGTAACTTAATTATAGAAGACGGATTTTTGATAACTTGTGTTTAATGATTTTTAACTGATGGTGGCGCTAGTGTTCGCCAAGGTATCGTCTTAAGACCGTTGTTGTTATTTGAGTATTCTTCTTTTGCTGCTTCTTCTATCGAAGGTCAGCCACCAATGCGACCTACACCTTTGAGACTACCACTCGAAAAGAGCTTGCGACTTCATTGTTCCATTGAAGTACATCTTCTTATCGAGTCATAATGGCTATATGGACTCTATATTGACTTTGCCCAGCACTTGGCCACCTCCACCGCCCGGTCGTTTGCCTCGTTCAAGTCCTCCATTGTGCAGGAGACAGGGCAGATTTTGAAGTACTGTGACGATGCAACCACCATCTGCAGCCGCGTACCCCTTGCCACGACCGCCTCAAACACCTTATATATATCTTATCTTATCTTAAATATGGGTCCTAAATTAAAGGAAGCACGTCGAACTATTGGGTCCTTTTGTACTTACCCCATTCCTTACTCACCCACACTGGGATTTCTGAAGAAGGACTGCATGCGTTTCAAAACATCACCTGGTGCGAAGTGCCTATATAGTCCTCCAGGTCAGGGTACGCTGCACCAAAGAGGTCCATTCGCTTGCTGGCTAGAGAGTCACAGCAACACATACAAACCTTATATATAAATCAACTGGTAGATGATGCCGTTCGTATTTGTGGTTGCGCATTATGGTGGCCCAGGTACTAATTTTTCAGAATTTCGAGTTTGTTTCTTTGAGTAAATTTGAAGTAAACTATAATATGGTTGTAAGACCTGGACGCTGATGCTATCAAAAGAAAGCTTCTGCTCCAGAGCGTAAGATCTTTATAAGAGAGGAGATAGAAGAGCTACCTAGAAGAAGTATCTTACAACATGTGGTCTAATCTTAAGCGAAAGACAAAAAGTTATTTTATGACCTCCGTGGCGTACTGATTAACATGCCTGCCCGCTACTAAGGAGGTCCCGGGTTCGATCCCTGGTCAGATCAAAATAAAAAACTATGTTTTTCTGATTTGCTTGAGTCTTGGATGTTTATCTAGGTATGTATGTATTTGTTAAAACATATAGTGTCGTTGAATTAGTATCACATAACATAAGTCTCGAACTTACTCTGGGGCTAACTCAATCTGTGTGATTTGTCCCTATATTAAAAAAAAAAAAAGTATTTTTCGTTCCTACTCTTGTTCGAAAAATCGACATGATCACGATACGGGCAACATAATTGCAGTGTTGCCAGTAACGTGCCAAGGGCGAGCGGTCGTTAATGACTCCCAACGTGCAGTGATTGATGTTCTACTTACGCTATCAGACTTCAGAACTCTTTGCTTCGAAGTATAGCCACAGACAATTTGTTTTTTTTTTTACCTACTAAGTAGTTCTACTACCTTCAATTTACAGATGGGATTTCACAGTGGGCCTCATTTGCTGATCTATAATAAACTTTTATCTTCTATTTTTCTTCTATCTATAATATAGCTATTTCCCGCGGCTTTCCCCGCATGGACAGTGCTTTTTCTCGTGACAAAAGGTTCCATATGTCCTTCATAATACTTCTAACCGTGTATGCTAAATTTCAAAGATTGGATCAGTGGATCTTGAGTTATAAGTGATGTAACTAACACTACTTTCTTTTATATAACGATATCTAATATCTATTTATATATTAATAAATAAAAAAACCAAGTGCTGTTCGTTAGCCTGACTTAAACTTGAGAATGGGTATTCCGATTCGGATAATTTTGGTCTTGAAATATTTGTAGAAGTTCTAGAAAGGTTTAAACGGTGAGATAAGTGCGTCCGGGCGGTACGGAGTTTGCCGGGTCAGCTAGTAATGTATATGTTACCGGAAAAACCCGATTTTAGGACAAACTAGTTTTTCCTAGTCCAAACCAGGTGGCCTACTATCATCTCTAAAAACCATGCAAGTTCCAGTAAGTAAGCGAGACAGCGCAATACAAGATGTAAGGCGACATCTCCCTTACTCACTGGATCTTGCATGGTTTTAAGAGATGGTAGTAACCCCCAGGATGTCCCAAATATCGGGTTTAGCAACAATTACATTTTTATGGCTTTTTTTTTTTCGAAGCGACTTATGGGAGGTCGGTAGTTTAGTGGTTATCTTGAGACCCCCAAAAGCGAGCGAGCGTTCCACAAAATAAAAATCTAGTTTGGCCTAGAAAAAACTATTTTGTCCTAAATTCGGGTTTAGTCGGTAACATATATTTATTTCACGTAACATACATTGGAAACTTATCATTATGAGATATACGTACTTATTTCTTCTCGAATCGTTTTTTACAAAAGTACTTATTAAAATTAAAAACTGATTTTCCTTGACAATAAGATCCACGAAGCACATATGTCAGGAACAGCGAGGCTGATAATCATACGACCCGATGGCGTTGAATTGAACTCCAATTACATTCAACATGTGGTACAGTGGGCTCCATAAACTAGTATACCGATTTGTTCCCTCGATGTCGAATCCCGTTACGTCGAGTCGCCGCCACGTCTACTCTGAAAATTGACGCTTTATGACGTAGCGCACTGAAAAAAATATTTTACCAAACTACTTGGGCTATTTGAGAAATAACCAAAGTTTGACCAGATACTAATAAAGTTAACCTGATTTAACAAAAGTGATTAACATAATAGACAAAAGGTTTGCTTACATATTGCAAAGAGTTATGTGGTCACTTTTTTGTACTATAGATTGACGAAAGTTTGGTTGTGTATATTTTTTTAAGTGCGGCGAATCGACTTTTCGAAAAAAAAATTTACAATCAAATTAAAATAAAAGCAAAAATCTCAAGAAACTCTTTAGTATTTTAACACTCAATTTTTTTATTTTACTTATGTTAATCACTTTTGTTAAATCAAGTTAACTTCATTTGTATCTTGTCAAACTTTGGTTATTTCTCAAATAGCCAAAGTAGTTTGGTAAAATATTTTTTTTCAGTGCGCTACGTCATAAAGCGTCAATTTTCAGAGTAGACGTGGCGGCGACTCGACGTAACGGGACTCGATATCGAGAGAACATAACGTCTTACCTTTACGCTTCGGCCCTAAGGCCGTATAATGTTATATGTCGCGCACTAGTGTGGCGATACTAGCTGTTGCCCGCGTGTGACTCGATTATTTCGCGCCCAAAGTAGTTTATTTTGACTCTGGTCCTTAACTATATCTTAACCAAATTTCATTGAAATGATCCAGCGGTGTAATCGTGAAAGCGTAACAGACAGACCTAAAGATAGAAAGACAGACAGATAGACAGCGCATATATAATACTTGTAAAAAGTAAAGATTTACAAGAAACAAAAAAAAAACGTTTCCGTATAAGAATTATGAATTCGGATTTTGTATGATGTGATAATATGTTAATTAAAGTTAAAGAACCACAGATAAAAACACAAATAATAAACAACTTTAAAAAATAATAGTTTTTACATGAAACAAAATATAAACATAATGGCTTAAAGTAGCTATTGCTAGCAAGCGGCCATTGCAATATTTATCTAAAGAATGCTATTGAAATCCGAAGCGAAAGATGTAAAAGAGGCTCCAATGCAAAATATATTGAAAACGTAGGTAAAAGTAAAATGTACGTAAAAACGTAGTGTTCAGTAAATGTGATTCCGACTGCGCATGCGCTAATTCAACCGCCTTCAGTGATTCAGAGCTTCTGGTGTGAGGCGCGTGTCGCTCTTTGATAAAAAAAATACGATCGTAATAAGTTTTGGCTGAATGCGTACATATAGTTAGACTTTTAATAAAAAAAAATAAACAATTTTTATCACAGATAGTTTGTAAAGAGAACTGGCAGTTTCATGGTTTTATAAGTTTTCAAAATTAGAACTCTGTAAGAAGGAAGTGATTTGATTTATTCAATTGTGTTTGTTTGTGGCCAGTGTTAAAAAGTTAGTGTTGTGGTGATGTGTAGTGAGTAAAATATTTGGAGATTTTCCGGTGGTAAGTTTTTTTTTTTTAATTTATAATTTATGATTTTCTTACCACCTGTTGATACTTTTGATAGTAAATAAGTTAGTTATTAGATTTTACATGCATATTATTTTTAAATGATTATGAAAAAAAAATTAACAATGATTGAATTTATCCTATTATAGAAAATTATAAACACTTACTTAAAAATAAAACTTGTAATTTAAATATTGTCAATTAAAATAAAAAATTGATCCCAAATTAATTATTTATGTAAACTATTGGGTGTCGTAAGTTATTTTTATTTGATTTATAATATTTATATTAATATTTAAAAATAAAAATAAATTGAGTCTAAAGTCTTCTTTGTTTTTAGGCAAATTATTTGTTATTGTTATTAAGTACTTATTAATTTCAAAAAACATTTCGAAATTTTCTATATAGAAAATTTGTTATTTTAGTTTTAATTTCAGTTCAAATTTCAATATAAATTAAATACAATCAAGCATAATATGCAATTTGTGTGAAAAACAAATATTTTTTTCTTGAAAATAATTTTTATTAACTATGAAAACTGCTTCATGGAATTTTTTTAAATGACGTCATCTAGACAGCAGCAGATTTAAAACAGTAAAATTATTGATTGGAACCCATTAAACTTTTTTAAACCAAATAAGTATAATAAATAAAAAATATTATTTATCAAGCATAATTATTACTACTAAAACTAAAATTGTTTTTTTTTTTTGCCAGAGAAATACTAAAAATCTTAATGTAAGTATGAAAATGGGGTACATACTGTGGTTATATATTGAAATGTCAAAGAAACATAAATTTAAAAATATTCCTTTATTTAAAATGTCCGCAACCAAAAAACCCGAATTCTAAATACCGTATATTTAAAATGTTAAGTATTCAATAAAAAAAAATATTACATTACCTTATGGTTGAATAATCCATACTATCCATACTTCCATACTTAATATTATAAATGCGAAAGTCTGTCTGTCTGTCTTTCTGTCTGTCTGTCTGTCTGTCTGTCACCACTTCACGGCTAAACTGCTGGACCGATTATGATGAAACTTGGTAGGGATGTAGTTAACGACCTGACGTCAAACATAGGCTACTTTTGGGCGCGATATAACCGAGTCCCACGCGGGGCGGAGCCGCGGGGAACAGCTAGTAACAATATATATCAATAAATACTTTTTGTAAGTACCAATAAATTATTTGAAAAATAATAATCCCCAAAAATAATAATTATGTGACAAATGTTTATTAAACTAATAGTGGCTCATTTGTTTTATATCACAGTTAATTTACTATTGTAATCTTATTGTAGCTTCGTATATAACACTATACATCACTATCCATACTAATATTATAAATGCGAAAGTCTGTCTGTCTGTCTTTAGCCGTGAAGAGTCACGGCTAAACTGCTGGACCGATTGTGATGAAATTTGGTATGTATATAGTTATGCCCTAGGAGTCAAACATAGCCTACTTTCGGGTGCGATATAACCGAGGCGCACGCGGGTGGAGCCGCGGCAACAGCTAATTATAATATATATCAATAAATACTTTTTGTAAGTAAAGTAAAGTATTAATTGAAAAGTAAGTAAGTATTAATTGAAAAATAATAATCCCCAAAAAAATATTGTGACAAATGTTTATTAAATTAGTAGTAGCTTGTTTGTTTTATATCACAGTTAATTTACTATTGTAATCTTATTGTAGCTTCCTATATAAAACACTATCACTATCACCACATCACTATACCTATAGTATAAAACAGAGTCGCTTTCTCTGTCCCAATATCCCTTCGTACGCTTAAATCTTTAAAACTACGCAACGGATTTTGATGCGTTTTTTTTAATAGATAGAGTGATTCAAGAGGAAGGGTTTTATGCCCGTGGGAAACCAGGGCGGGTCGCTAGTCTCTATAAATATTAGAGAAAGTCGTGTTAGTTACACTATTTATAACTCAAAAACGTCTGAACTGTCTTGGCTGAAAATCGGTGGGGAGGAAGCTTAGAACCAGGAGAAGGATGTAGGATACCTTTCATCCTGCCCTGAGGGAAGTTCACCGGGGCAAAGCCACAGGCAAAAGCTTGTAAATAAATTCAATTTTACACAAATTCGACTTTATGGAGGGTTTTAAGGTTAGGTTATGGTTATATTTCGACCTCCAAAGTAAGCGAGCGATCGAAGCGAGCGAGCGTTCGATTATGGCTTAAAACTACTTAAAAATGTATTTACAATATAACAGGCTTTAGGTAGAGTTGAATTAGAATCATGAAATTTGGTAAGAAGCTACCTATATTGTGGCGACCGATCGCACGCTACGACTCGCCTTCAATCATATCCATCCTCTTTACTTCATATCACAAACCATTGACATTTCATTAGAAGAATAAATTCATCATCGACATTTGACTAACAAAAATATCTGTCAGCACATTACATTATATGGAGTCATTTAATCTGGAAATCTTGTAAATATTCATTGTAAATACCTAATATATCAATAAATTGATAGCAGAAACAACCGTTTCATCATTCGCTATATTGGTGACCCACGAAAAATATGGATACGCACAACCGAATTTATGGAACATCACAATCCGAGTCGCAATCTTTCAAGGTAGGAATATCAACGCATATTTCCGAAGAACAACTATCAACATCACGCTCTAGAGATCCACGCATGTTAATTATGGAAGAAATGGCAAAACAAATTAGTGAACTGCGTAGACATGTAGAAAGGCTAAAGACAAATGCCGACCGACCTCGCCGACCACAATACAGAGGATGCAATTCAAGTTCACGTTCACGCTCTCGGTCTGACAATAAAATATGCTACTACCACAGAAAATTTGGCACTGTTGCTAGAAAATGCACGATTCCATGCAAATTCAAGCCCAACTCGGAAAACCACCGGCAGCCATTAGCGGCGGCGAAAGTCTGCCAAGTCGAAAATGGCCGCCTGTTTGTTGTTGACAGAAAAACAAGGCAAGAATTTTTGATTGACACCGGATCGGACTTATGCGTCTTCCCGAAGTCTGCCACAAAGGGAGTGAGACCTAGCACAACGTACCAACTGTATGCTGCCAATAACACCAGAATCATGACGTACGGTTTTCTTGATTTGAGCCTAGATTTAGGACTACGCAGGGACTTCCGATGGCGATTCATAGTTGCTGATGTTTCTAAGCCCATAATTGGCGTTGACTTTTTAACTCATTATAACCTTCTAGTTGACTGCCGACGCCACCTACTGCTAGATGGTCTCACCACTCTCTACATTGAAGTACCATGCAAACACGATCTCGCACAAGAAACTATAGCCGTCAAAACTGTCAGTGGCAATTCCATTTACCTCAATCTGCTAAAGAAGTACCCCAGCTTAACCACTCCAGCAGGTACGATTACAGAACCCAAACACAACACCAAGCATCACATACGTACGACTCCAGGACCTCCGATAGCTGCCCGTCCTCGCAGATTGGCCCCCGATCGCCTGACTATAGCCAAAAAAGAATTCGATGCTATGTTGCAAAATGGAACAGCACGCTGCTCTGAAAGCTCTTGGTCTTCGCCACTCCATCTCGCTCGTAAAAAAGATGATGGCTGGCGACCATGCGGTGATTACCGAGCTTTGAATGCAAGAACTATACCAGACCGCTACCCAATTAGGCACATCAATGACTTCACATATCAACTGACAGGTGCCAAAATATTCTCCAAAATTGACATGATAAAAGCGTATAACCAAATTCCTGTTGAACCTGCTGATATTCCAAAAACTGCCATCACAACACCTTTCGGACTATATGAATTTCCATACATGACTTTTGGTCTCAGAAACGCAGCACAGACATTCCAAAGATTTATCGATGAAGTCTTACAAGGCCTAGATTTCGCTTATGGATATCTTGATGACACCTTGATATTTAGTAAATCAGAAGATGAACACCTACGCCATCTTGAAATAATATTTGAGCGATTCAAACAGTATGGCTTACTAATTAATGTAAATAAATGTGTTTTTGGCGTAGACGAAATTCAATTCCTTGGCTACTCTGTTTCTGCAAATGGTATTAAACCCTTACCTGAAAAAGTAGACGCCATTCAAACATATCCTGTACCATCCACAGCAAAACAACTAAGACGATTTCTTGGCATGTTTAATTACTACCGCAGATTCGTGCCAAAGGCTGCTAAGATTCAGGCACCGCTGGACAAGGCACTTGCGGGTAATATTAAAGGAGCTTCACCTATCCATATGACAGAGGATATGTTAGCTGCTTTTAATGAATGCAAAAATTGTTTATCTCAAACTGCACTTCTAGCCCACCCTGATCTCGAAAAGGAGCTGGCATTATTTACTGATGCGTCAGACGATGCAATAGGCGCAGTATTACAACAGAAAATTGACAACAATTGGAAACCTTTAGGATTTTTTTCAAGAAAACTTTCATCTCCACAAAAAAAGTATAGCCCATATGATCGTGAATTACTAGCAATATACGAAGGCATTCGTTATTTCAAATACATGTTAGAAGCAAGGAATTTCACGGTATATACAGATCATAAGCCGATTACATTTGCATTCACCACTAAAAGAAACAACTGTTCGCCTAGACAATTTCGATATCTTGATTTCATTTCTCAATTCACCACGGACATTAGATTCATATCAGGCTCTGACAACGTTGTAGCTGACGCCCTATCGCGTATCGAAGAAGTTTCAGAAATAGTTAACTTTTCAGACCTTGCAAGAGATCAGGAACAAGATCCTGAACTGCAAGACCTGCTACAAGTAAACTCACATTCACTTAATCTTAAGAAACTTCCTGAAAACAATCTATACTGTGATGTATCCATTCCCAATCATCCACGACCTTACATAACCCCTTCCTTTCGCAAACAAATTTTCAAACAGATGCACGGTTTGAGCCATCCTGGTACAAAAGCAACTGCAAGACTCATCGCCGAAAGATTTATTTGGCCTGGGTTACGCAAAGACTGCATTATTTGGGCACAACAATGCACAGATTGCCAACGTAACAAAGTCTCCCGTCATCTCTCTTCCCCATTTCAACACTTTCCTGTTCCGTCGGAACGTTTCAATCATATTCATCTAGATTTAATTGGTCCTTTACCATATTCAAATGGCTTCAAATATTGTCTTACTGTAATAGACCGCTTTACACGCTGGCCAGATGCTTACCCATTGGCTGATATTACCGCAGAATCCTGTGCCAGCGCCTTTCTTTCTGGTTGGATTTCACGCCATGGTTGTCCTTCTATTATCACGACAGATAGAGGACAGCAGTTCCAGTCCAATCTTTTCAAATCTATTGCCAAGCTAATTGGTGCAGAACATCGACCAACAACATCTTATCATCCTCAATGCAACGGATTAGTCGAAAGAATTCACCGACAGTTAAAAGCTGCCATCATGTGCCATAATAACCCTCAGTGGACAGAAAGTCTTCCTTTGGTACTATTGGGCATGAGAGCTGCTTGGAAAGAAGACATCAAAGCTTCAGCTGCTGAATTGGTATACGGTGAACCACTCAAACTTCCTGGTCAATTTATCGCGCCCTCATCAAACCATCATCTCGATCCTGCTGACTACATATCACGCCTCAGAGAACACATGGCTGGATTGTCTCCTACACCAACTTCGAACCATAGCAAAAAAACATTTTACGTGCCTAAAGATATACAGAAAACAAACTATGTTTTTGTACGCCGTGGTCCAGAAAGAAGAGCATTAGAATCACCATATACTGGCCCATACAAAGTGTTGGAAAGAGGCAACAAAACATTTAAAGTATACATGCAGAACAAAGAAGCGATCATTACTATTGATCGGTTAAAGCCAGCTTATATTGCCCTGGAAGACGAGGACATCCGCGCAAATAAGAGTCATGAAAAACCCATCAGTAGTACTGAGGATGTACCGAAAACCACTAAAAGTGGACGAGTGGTCAGATTTCCCGCACATCTGGAAAAATACTATCGACCGTGATCCGGTCTCAGCGGGGGAGTACTGTGGCGACCGATCGCACGCTACGACTCGCCTTCAATCATATCCATCCTCTTTACTTCATATCACAAACCATTGACATTTCATTAGAAGAATAAATTCATCATCGACATTTGACTAACAAAAATATCTGTCAGCACATTACATTATATGGAGTCATTTAATCTGGAAATCTTGTAAATATTCATTGTAAATACCTAATATATCAATAAATTGATAGCAGAAACAACCGTTTCATCATTCGCTATAATATCATACAACACTTATTTAGGAATAAATCTAAAAAATGTACATTTGTTATAAATTTTTATGAATATAAACAAAAAAAAATTTACAATCAAATTAGTATTTAATGGTGATACGGAACTTACAGGGCGCGAGTGTGTTTTTTTTGAACCCTCAAGTTTTTTTGCTCACGTTACATAATTAAAAGAAAATATATTTTATTTCTTTGAAAAAAATAATACCTTTACATTTCCTTTGCTACCTATCGCGTCAAATACTCAACAGAAATTAATTTCCCGCGGTTTGGAAATAAACCATTGAAATACAATTTGCCTTCTCCGCCGTTTTCTATGCAAATTGGAGAGATGCCCGGGGAATTTTAATAAATATACCGCTATAATTGACTAGTATTATTGGCTATGTCGTCTCGTTTTATTTGCAAAAGTAGACTCGCATTTTAAGTATTTTCAACCGACTTCCAAAAAGGAGAAGGTTTTAAACACAGAATAGGGAAATTATCCGAATATAAATGTTTTGACGCGGATTTAGTTCCAGGATCAGTGTAGCAGCGTATTCTGTCTTCTTATCTTCAATTTATACATGTAAAACCATGTAAGTAAACCACACCACACCTTATTAGAAATGTATAACGTAGTTTACAACAAAGCCACCTTATATTAACGACCATAGCAATGACGCAATCAAATTCCCCTCCCATTTTTGCTGTGTGAAACGTTGGCTTGCAAGCCAAACTAGTGACACGTCTTTCGTGCGCAATGCCACTTCTCGTTAATATATATAAATTCTGTGGTTTTCAATTTGGATAAAATGGCGGCTAGATGGCTCGATAATATAAGGAAAGTTGCTGGCAACAACTAAATTGTGGTGGCTCAGAGTAGAGAAGGATGGCGTAGACAGAGGAATGCTTATGCCTGTTTTTACAATATTTCGAAGGGACACGTAAATGAAACAAGCTAGTTGGTACAAGACTGATGTATTCATCTCAACATACTTGAACTACCTACAACATGCAATGTGACGGTAGGCTTATTAAAAATATAAAACTTGCATATCACTACAACCCCTTTCTTTAATTAACAAGTACATAGACATCCTCATATAACAAATAATTTAGAAGTACCCAATGTAAATATTTACTATACAATTTCTCATTCTTATATTTAATCTTTAAACTCAAAATATATTCAACTTCATGCTTAAATTTGAATAGAAATTTACAGTAAAACAATAATATAAGTTTTATGACGTATTCAGAAAAAAATTATAATGGAAACCAAATTAAACAATTTATAATAATTATTGATTAGATAAACTTTGATCTAAGTAGATAAATTGAAAAATAAATAGCAATAATGTTTTGCTTGACAAAACAAACACTAATTCTATAAATGAATATAACTACATTTTTATTGAGAGTTTGGTATATTAGATATTTAATTCAATTTTATTGACAAGTTAACAAAATAGAAATAAAATTGTATACTAAAAATGAAAATATGTTGTTAAATTGTTTTATAACAGTATTATATAATTAACATTAAACATTTCAGATCAATTTCACATTGAATAACATTAGAAAATTTAAGAGATAATAGATTAGATTGTAACTGCACATAGATAAAATTGCATTTTATAATTGCACAATATATATTTTAAATACCTCTTTAATCTTAATTAATTCAAATCTGTATAAATTTAAAGGAAAAAAAAAATATATGCGAATCACAGTTTTAATAATACGATCATTGGTGCCGTGGCCGCTCACGACTCCCGGATGAACCCATAGCGATCAGGTGGTCTCACTGTCCTGCCAAAACGAGTTTGATACAAATTATTATTAGAATTTGGTATTGTTACGGATGGTGGAATACTGGAGCTGACGAGAGTGCTGCTTTCTAGGGGCGAGCGAGATTGCTGACTATGACTGGTGTCTGTATTTGTGTCACCATATGTATCATAATCAACAAATGACTCGTCGCATCGGCGCTCGGAATCAATGATAATGTGTTTCCGATTTCGCCTTAGAATATTACCCGTTCTTACGACGCGTAATAAATATGACCTAACACCTATTATTTCTTTCACTACTGCCGCAACCCATTGGTTTTGCATCCTTATTTTTACTTTTTGATTGACCATCAAGGGCTTAAGAAGTTTAGAACCCCTGTCATAATATTTTTTCTGATCTGATTGCCGATATTTTAACTTTTTACAAACATCCTTATGAATTTGTGGTAATAATAATTTTGGTGTACATGGAACAATACTACGCAATTTTCTATTATATAGTAGCTCGGCCGGAGACCCTAACTCACGACTAATGGGGGTGTTTAGATATTCCAAAAAACCCAAATTAAAATCAGAGTTGCTATGAGCAGTTTTTTTCATTATATTTTTTATTGTTTGCACTGCACGTTCTACTTGACCATTTGATTGAGGATATCTTGGGGACGAAGTAGTGTGCTCTAAGTTCCAACTTAAGGCAAAATCTTTAAACAATTGAGAAGAGAATTCAGGACCATTATCTGACATTAATATTTGTGGAATACCTTGGCGTCTAAATATGCATTTTAGTTGCTGTATAACTTCATAAGACTTTGTTGACTGTAATTCTACTACTTCAATAAATTTGCTATAATAATCAATGACAATTAAATAATTATGCACACCAAAATGAAATATATCCGCGCCTACCTTATACCAGGGCCTCTTAGGAACTTCATGTGGAATAAGCGGTTCTTTTGTGTTTTGTTTTCTGTAATATAAACACGCTTGACAATGAGACAAATAATCTTCTAACTGTGAATTCATATTAGGCCAATACATAATTTCACGGGCCCTCAGTTTGCATTTTTCTATACCTAAGTGGCTTATGTGGATTTTTTTTATCATATCATTTCTCATACATTTTGGTATGATAATTCTACCTGTCCTCCAAATTAAACCATAGTTAACTGTTAACTCATCCCTACAATCCCAGTACTGCCTTAGATAATTTTCACTTACCTCGTTTTTATGAGTTGGCCAACCTCGCTTAATTATTTTTTTTAAAGCTTGCATTTCTGCATCTTCCCGAGTACACCTCTGTATTTGCAGGAAGTGAAAATCTGTTAGCGGGTTGCTAGCCGATACCTCACAAACCTGCGCCTGCACGTCAAGATGGTCGCGGGGGGCGGTGTCCTCGCCACCGGCCGGCACCGGTGCAACTGCACGAGACAGTGCATCGGCGATAAACAAATATTTACCGGGCTTATAAACAAGTGTGAATGAATAAGGATATAATCTCATTAACATTCGTTGCAATCGTGGCGGGGCGCTAGCTAACGGTTTGTTTATTATATTTACTAAAGGCTTGTGATCTGTTTCAATGGTGATATCTGACCTGCCATAGATATACATGTAGAATTTTTCGCACGCAAAGACACACGCGTATAATTCTTTTTCTATTTGGGCATAATTTTGTTCCGTTATGGTCAAAGATTTTGATGCGTAACACACTGGCATATTGTCTTGCAATAAACATGCACCTAACCCATTCTTACTTGCATCAACTGAAATAACGACTGGTTTTTCAAGAGTATAATATTTTAGTATAGGAGGATTACTTAATTGATTTTTTATCATTTCAAAACATTTTTCATGTCTGCTATCCCAATGCCAGCCTATATTTTTTTTTAATAATTCTCGTAATGGAAAGGTTTTCTCAGAGAAGTTTGGAATAAAACTACTAACATATGTTACTATCCCTAGAAATCGCTCAACGTCTTTTACGTTTTGAGGCCTAGGCATATTTTTAATGGCTGATACGTGCTTTTCATCTGGAAATATACCATCTTTTGTTATTCTGTGCCCTAAGTAAGTTAACTCATTAAGACCTATTTTGCATTTTTCTTTATTTAATTTGATGTTTATTTCTTGACATTTTTTTAAAACTTTACGTAATATTTTATCGTGAATTTCTTTATTTTCCGCGAATATTAAAATATCATCTATGAATTGTATTACACCTTCCATGTTCTCAAAGTGCTCATATAGTCTTTTGTGAAAAATTTCAGATGCCGACGAAATGCCATAAGGCATACGTAAAAATTTATACCTACCAAACACCGTATTAAACGTACATAAGTCCGTACAACTGTTTTCAAATTTAACATTCCAAAAACCCTGTTTAGCGTCTAAAGTACTAAAATATTTAGCTTTTGATAAGTTTGAAGTTATTTCTTCAAGAGTAGGTAATTTAAAATGTTCTCTCTTTATGGCTTTATTTAAATCCCTCGGATCTAAACAAATACGCAGGTCACCGTTAGGTTTTTTTACTACTGTCATACTGTTTACCCAATCAGTTGGACCCTGAACTCTTTCTATTATTCCATCTTTTTCCATTTCAAGCAATTTCCTCTGAACCTGATCTTTTAAAGCTATAGGCAACTTCCTAGGAGCATGCACCACGGGCTCAACGTTATTTTTTAACTGTATTTTGTAACTCCCTGGTAAACAACCGATACCTACAAATAAATCTGGAAATTCATCAAGAATTGATTTGCTACTATTAACTGTTTGTTTGATGTTCAATACTCTTTTAATCAATTTCATCTCTTGACATGCATATTTGCCTAAAATAGGGGGGGAACACGTGTCTACTATTATAAATTTCAAAATATACACATTTGTTTTATAAGTTACCTTAAGGTAACATTTACCCACCACATTTATCGAACTACCCGAGTAACCATGTAACTTTACTGATGTTTTAGTTATACTGTTATTTGACAAGTTAATTTTTCCTAAATAAGATTTAGGCAAAACATTTACGTCCGCTCCAGTATCCAATTTAAACTTGATTATCCTGTTTTCAATTATTAAGTCTACTAACCAATCATTGTCTGAAAATAAATGTTTTTCAATAGGAGTTACCTGATCGCTGGAATCCCCTGTAATCTCAAAAACCCGACACATCCGCGCGTAATGGTTCATTTTTTTTGCAGGCCATACAGCGTTGACCATATGCTGGACATTCGAATTTCTGGTGCTTGGTTCCACATCTGGTGCAGGAAGTCATACTTGAAATACGCCGAGGTTGTTGTTTAACGTCTGCTAGCCCTTTTCGTTGTGAAGAACTTAATTTCATCGGATTTGTTAATTTTCTACGCGATTCCATTCGCCATTTTGTACCGTTGCCCCGTTGCGAAGAATTTTTCGGAGTACCCCGAACATAATGCATATTATTGTTATCTTTGTCGGATAATGATGATGCAACCATATGAATTTCCTGATCATGTTCTGTTTTTATGCTATTGGCTTGTGCACGAGATATTTCCGCTACTCTGCAAATGTCGAGGGCTTTTGACAGTGTTAACTCCGGTTCCCTTAATAATCGCTCTCTTAATGTACCATCTTTAATGCCACAAATCATTTTGTCACGTACCAACTCGCTGCACAAATCTTTAAACTCACAATTAATAGCTATCTTCTTTAATTCAAAAACATATTGTTCCGTTGACTCCATTTCTTTCTGATCTCGCGTGAAAAACTTATGCCTCTCAATAGTGAGATTTTTTCTTGGCAGAAAGAATTTGTCGAACTCCTTAATCAAATCCTCTGTTGTTTTAAATTCATCCCGACATTTTTCTCCGATGATATGTAGTAAGATATTCACTTGTACCTTATTGTCCTTCTTGTGTAGTTCGCAAGCCTCATAATATATTTTATAAGATTTTTTCCATTTCTCCCACTCTTTACTCAGGTTTCCTGATGTGACATTTACTAAGTCATTTTCGAAAATAAACTGTTGAGGTGGCTGTAAAATAGCTTCCATCTTGAAAATCTGCAACTCGGAACACTTTATTTCGTTATTACTTTTGTCTTTTAATATTGCAAATTATATTTATCCTTTTATATATTATTTTTATTTAGACTGCGCCATGTTTTTATAATATTTCGAAGGGACACGTAAATGAAACAAGCTAGTTGGTACAAGACTGATGTATTCATCTCAACATACTTGAACTACCTACAACATGCAATGTGACGGTAGGCTTATTAAAAATATAAAACTTGCATATCACTACAATGCCCAGCAGTGGGTTGACTAGACAGCTGATGATGATGATTAAAAAGGAATATTATGTTTTCAGGATTCAATGTTTGTATAATGTGAGATTGTTTTTTTCACCATAAGTTTTAAACGACTTTTGAAGTATAGATGTGTAAGGTATTTTTAGATTTCTGTGGTTGGTGTGGTTTTTGATATACGTAAAAACAAATATCAACTTAAAATTTGGCACACGTGTTAAGAATATTATATAAACTTATAAAAAATAAATTAATATTTTTATTTAAAGGTAATTCATAACCTCTTTATATAGAAGTCGGTTAAAAAGTAGAGTAGATACACTACATAGAGTCAAATGGCCGCGCGCATAACGGAGTATTTTTAAGTAGTTTTCGATCGAAAAACCTAGTCTTTAAATAAAAATAAAAAGTTTGCTTGAAATTCAAATAAATTCCCAGAACGTCCAAGACA
The DNA here is from genome assembly GCA_947044815.1 of Apomyelois bistriatella. Taxonomy (NCBI): domain Eukaryota; kingdom Metazoa; phylum Arthropoda; class Insecta; order Lepidoptera; family Pyralidae; genus Apomyelois; species Apomyelois bistriatella. The sequence continues at coordinate 520,439 of OX345712.1, forward strand.
AACTTGACGTTATTTAATCTGTAAACACGAAGTCCCAATAAAGAATTAACGCAATTTCGCCTGTCGTCCGTCCGTTTAGTATCAACAATTAGCGGAGCTATTCAATTTAATGAGACGTTTTCCAGCCAGAATATAAACTGGTCAAGCGTGAGTTGGTTTTTGAAATATCAAGGGGTCGGTTGAGCTTTTTGAGATCCAAATAAACGAACGGATAATCTTTCGATTAAGTATAGAACGCTAGACAAGAGTTCAATTTTTGAATTTCAGGCCCTATAGATAAAAACAGATTGTATTTAAATGCGAAAGGTCTATATTACATGATTTTATAAAAAAAAGCTATGAAAATTAATTTTTGAATTAAAAACTATATAGTAGGGGAGCCCACGATGCTAACTCGGGATGTACTCGAGCGTTATAGAGACCTATTGGATTGCGAACTTTTGATGGTAAAAAGAAAAAAATGTTATATAATGTATACCTTTTCCTCGGTGGGGGGGGGGGGGAGCGGCTACAGATTTTCAAAAATGTAAAAAAAAACTGTTGCATGGACATACTCGACCGCATCAGATATTGGTAACATCCATGTCCTACGTATTTTCAATAATGAATCTATGTTAATCTGATTGTTTGCATGATGGGGGTAGTCGTACGGAAGAGTTGAAAATGAAAAAAAAAAAAAAAATAATCGAGCGCGTCTGATTTTTTAAGAGGATGTTAAGTGAACCTAAAAAAAGCTCTCATTCAATAATCTGACGATTTGGCTGTGACGCAAACTTGCGGCCATCTTTAGAATATGTAAAAAAAAATTGCCATTTTGAAATACTCTAGCGCGTCAGATTAAGATATATATGATTCATCTCTTTGCCCTAGACGTGCTGTCTCATAATCTGATGATTACCTGGAGGGATTTGTTTAATCAGATAATTAAAAAAAATAATAATAATTGAACTTAATTAATTAAAAAGCTTAGGAAATAGCATGCAAATAAAAAAGGGTATGGCTTTTTAAGTAGCATACTTGTATTTATAAGGAAATGATTACAAAAAATTAAACTTTTAAGTATTTTTTTTTAATTATCTTCATCTTCGTCGGTAGTATCATCTTCCTCCTCTGGTTCGATTTCATCCTCAGATTGGAAATACGTTGTAAACAATATCATGCCACGAACGAGTCTGTGTGATCAGATGTCATTGGCGTCATGGCAACAGAAACCAGAGTGGGGACAAAGTGAGAGAGTAATAGACAGACATAGAAAGAGTGAGAGAGGAATAGAAACGCGGAGAGGGCGCTATAGGCATCACGCACCCAGCATTAAACTTTATCGATGAATTTTTATTACTTCGGCTCGTGGAAAACGTCAGATTATATATTTTTCGTAATCCTGGAATGATTTCTTTCAAAATGAAAAAAAAAATGTAGCCGCGCTGAAGAATGTCGAGATGACGTTTTTTTTTTACAAGTTTTCATCCCTCCCCCTTATTTATGTCACTCGCAAATTGTCAGATTAGTAGAATATAGTATACACACGTTTTAGCATGTTATTAACTAACCCTACCTTAATCTGACGCGCTCGAGAATTTCAGATGATTAATTTTTTTTTACTAATCTGATCCTTTAGTATATATGGAGCTAATATTTGGTAGAAGTACTTAACCGGGTACAAGGTATCCCCCTGTATATTATTCTGCCGCGCTCGAGTAAATCCCGTAATCCCCGCTTGGGCTCCCCTATCAATAGACACATAGCCTCGTGGTGACATAATACATTAAAAACTAATTTTATACATGACCGGTCCCATTTTAGGCGGAATAGTTTATTAAATTTCAAATTGAGAAACATCGCGCTGTCCTTATTAAACAAATGAAGATTGACAGGGACGGAAAATTCGCGGAGAAACAAAAACGGGCAAAAGTCAGGGCTGGCACTAACTGAATTTAGCAATTAAATTAGGTGCCCGTTTTAATTAGGAATTTCTGTGAAATTTAAGAAAAACTGTTTACGTGTTTTCATGTGGAAATTTATGATTCATAATAGATTTCTGCTATAAAGCTAATCCGGTACAGGACGCCTATAAATAAATTCTGATTCTACATATATTTGTAGCCGTTCCAATTCTATTGTATGTGATAGACCGAAGATATCATATGATAACAGCCCATTAGACGTCATTCAAATCAATACTATGTCCTTTATAAGTACAATTCATTAATGTATACATATATTTATATACAATTATTGATGTATCGCCGTTTGTATTGTATATTCTCACATTGTTAATGATGATTATTCATTCATTCATTTTGTGTAGGTGTCATGGTCAATCGCCCATAAATACCCTGGTGTCCAAGTTCTTCGGAACCGCCTCTCGGCCTCTGACGTGGTTTCTTTAACGACTACCAGATGACAGCCGAGACCAACGGCTAAACTTGCCTTCCGAAGCACGGAATAATCTTTTTTTGTCAGCCGATCAGGTGATTCAAGCCTGCAATGTCCTAACCAAACTGGAAACTACTAAACAAAGTATGCTTCCCGTGGGAATCGAACCCTCGACCCCCGGGTTAACAGGCAAACGCCTTAACCACTGGATCACGGAGGCAGTTAATGGTGATTATGATAAATAGATAAATATATTAAGGTGGACACAAATCAACTGCAATTATTTTAAGGGCATATTCAGATCGCTATTCTGAACAACTTTTCCAAATAAACTAGGCTTTTCTATCGTAATAGACTTGTTCTGTAAAGGTAGACCTAATAATAAGAAGGATGTAAGTAAATAAATAAATAAAAATAAATAAACCTAGAATTATAATATAAACGACATATTCTAGTGTCTTATGATCACTTTAAGTTCCTACGAGAATTTGGAACTATTATTACATTTGCTTACACTCGCGAACCGCACGTCTTCGTAATAACAGAATTTTGGTATGTCGTTTGTTTAGAGCATTGAACTAACCGGAGGCGTCATATGCACTTATTTCTACATAAAAAAGTATGTTATATAAGTGCGCGTGGTGAGAAAACATACACAATAATTCTCGATCACGTCACTACGCACACAATTGACAAAATTATCAACAAAAGCAAGAAATACACTCACCCAAGCACAAGTAGTTATGGCCGGCGGTCTTATACTTATTACAGAGGGTGGCTCTTGGCAGAAGTGGCTACTCCGGTTAGTTAAATGCTCTAAGGTCGTTTGTCTAGTTCAGTATGTATGTAAAATATGCAAATTATGGAAACACTAACGAATCAAACGATGTAACTACAGGAGCATTCACAAACATTAAATTTGTATTATGTAATAACTAACTCTCGTCTGCGGCTTTTATCGCGAACAAAAGTAGCCTATGTCCACCCTTCATAGTTCAAGGTATCCCCATGTCAAATTTAATTTAAGTCCGTTGCCTCGTTACGACGTGAAAGACGGGCAAACATACAAACAAGCACACATCAAATTTATAATATTAGTATGGATTTGTTTTTACACAGATTGAGTTAGCCAAAAAAGTAACTTCGAGACTTGTATTATGGGATACTAACTCAACGATGCTATATTTTATAACGAATACATATATAGATAAACATCCACGACCCAGGCCAATCAGAAAAAGATCATTTATCATCCTGACCTAACCGAGGATCGAACCCGGGCCCTCCTGAGTAGCGGTCAGGCATGTATATGCCACAGAGGTCGTCAAAAATGGATTAAAACAACAAAAACTAAGTTTGAATACAATTTATTTTAAGATATACACCTGATTCCACAAGAATCATGGCGCATCAAAGAAGACTTAGCACTTGACCTAGGCTGTATTTAGAACACTGTTGTACCTAGCTTACGAAAGCTACAAAAGCTAGGCCAGCTTGCGGCTAGATTACTATCTTAACATTGATTTTTCTAGCTTTTTCAGTGTTCCGTATGTATTCAAGTCTATGGGTTTTCTCGATATGCCCTAATTGCCCAGTCTGCCTAGCTGATAGTAATATAACATTACGACGAATTGAGAACCACCTCCTTTTTTGAAGTCGGTTAAAAATGGCTGCCTGTCCTTATGAAGCAAGATATGTTGTTAGATAACACGACATGCTTTTTTTTATACAAAGAAACACGCTAGGCTTTACAGCTCTACATAGCTATGACATCAGAGCGTCGATTCTGCTAACGTTAAGTTACAATCGTGTCAAAATAGTGTTTTAATTGTTGTGCTTTTTACACACTATTTACAATAACTTTGACAGTATGATGTTATGTGAATATAGTATGTGGTGTGACCATCAGCAGTGATATACAAAAAAATATACATTTCTTGTAACTAGTGTGTAAAAAAGCACTTGAAACACTATTTTGACACGATTATGATTAACGTTAGCAGAATCGAGGCCCAGGTGGCTTACCACCATCTCTTAAAACCATACAAAAACGGTTGAGCAAGGGATATATTGCCTTACATCATGTTTTGCGCTGTCTCGCCTACTCACTCGTTCTTGCATGGTTTTAAAGAGATTGCTAGAGCCATCACAATGGGAGACATTGGCAGCGGGCTAGCTGCGGTGGAGGAATACCGTGAGCATCAAGGTGCTTAAGTTTGAAAGGCGTCGTAGAGAAGAGCTCGATGCCAAACGAGACGAGCTTAAGGCCCGACCACTTACGGCCATCCAATATAATTATGTTTGAGAGGTGCTGACTTGCAGTAAATGTAGACGCACTTTCTCTGCAAAAATTGTTTATGTCAGTCACCTGAGAGCTCATGAACGTTGCTCTTATCTGGATGACTTTGTGGTCAAAATCGGTCTGAATATATTATATATATATCCTCCTTTTTATATAGCTACTGGATAATGCAAGTCCTGTCTTATATTCTTTATGCGAATGATCGATCGGCGGATTTAAATCCCTAGTTTTGCGAATAATACCTAGATAACAGTAAATAATGTAAATAAAGCTGTATTCCTAGGCATTAACGTTCTTGTCGGTACATCACTAAGGTAAATAGTACTGGCATTACTCCAAGAGCTAATTTTATCAATTGCTTTGTCGATAGTTGTGTAACAATATCGATTGAAGACTGTCACATAACCTAAACTTATTATAACTACAAGCTAGGTTCGGATACCTGGTTCATCCTCATTCAGGCTGGGTTGCACCAACTTACTATAACAATAACTGTGTAGTCAAAGTACCGGTTATTTGAAAAATGGGTTGCACCATTTTGTCAATCGTCAAAATACGTCATAACTTTTACGCTAACCGTAACCTTCCAAACTTGACCGGTTAGCGCTATTGTTATTGTCAACTTATCTGTCAGACGGGTCGAATAACCTCCACGGACGTCATTATACTTGTAACCCTGGTAACTAACTACGCTACAAAATACCACGGTGCAACCTATGTCGCTTCAACCGTTATAGTTAGAGTAATGTTACTGTTACATTTGACTTTTACTGTTACGATAACTGGTACTTTGGTGCAACCCACCCTTAGTGTAGATGAACATGGTCAATCGACCATGCACATCCTATTATCAGAGTTCTTCGGATTCGCTACTCCCTCTCGGTTCCTTTAACGACTACCAGATGGCAGCCGGAACCAAGTAAGGAATCATCTTTATTATCAGACAGTTAGGTGATTGACGCCCGCAATGTCCTTATCCTATTAGTATAGATCTAAGAGTGGCTCCAACTTTAAAGTCCCTAAAATTGTGTTGGTTTGTTTGATGATATTACTGCCTTGTATTTACAAATCTATATATATATAAAAGAAAGTCGTGTTAGTTACTCCACTTATAACTCAAGAACGGCTGAACCGATTTAGCTGAAAATTGTCAGGGAGGTAGTTTAGAGCCAGGAGAAGGACATAGGATACTTTTTATCCCGGGAAAAAGATCCCGAGGGAAGTTCACGCGGGCGAAGCCGCGGGCAAAAGCTAGTTAACTCCTAAAGTGCTGAACATAGGTAACTTTTCTGTTTTTATTATTCCTTGTTTTATTATTCTACTGTTTGCACTTTGCACCTTAATTTAAACAAGTTGGTTCTTGCATATTACCGTTTTTACGAGGGAGGGAAAATAAAGTAAGTAGTAAATATAACTTTTTCTGGCGTATTTTATCAAAGTTTCGACATCTTGTTAACCGACTTTGTAAGTAAGAGAATGCTGATTTTCGAGCACATATTTGTTTATTTCTTTGGTAATATTTTGTTAATAAAATAATAGGCGGCCTTATCGCTAGTAATATAATGCAATCTCTTCCAAAAAACTTAAATAAAAAGTGATGGTTGATAAAGAATAAATCCAACTAATATTATTAATGCGAAAGTGAGTTTGTATCCCACCAAAAACATAAATGTAAAAAACGAGAGCCAAGTTCAATACAAAAATTATGCTTGGCGGTGAGCTTCGCCGCAAAAAGAATGGTGATCTAAATGAGTGCCAAGTTCTATGCAAAATCGAAATATGTTTTTATAGGAACAAAATAACAAGTATTAAACTCTATTTCTTTGCTTTATTAGATACCTATAACAATTGATGTTATTTAAAAATGTGAGATCTTGAAGTAGGTCAGAAATGTGTTTTTATAGGAACAAAATAACATTATGAACAAGTATTAAACTCTATTTCCTTGCTTTATTAGATACCTATAACAATTGATGTTATTTAAAAATGTGAGATCTTGAAGTAGGTTAGATTTGACTTTTGTCAGTTTTTAACACAATTAAAATGTTGAATAACTTTATAAAATGACTTATGTAATGAAAACTGGCCAAGTCAAATCTGACCTACTTCAAGATCTCACATTTTTAAATAACATCAATTGTTATAGGTATCTAATAAAGCAAAGAAATAGAGTTTAATACTTGTTATTTTGTTGCTATAAAAACATATTTCGATTTTGCATAGAACTTGGCACTCATTTAGATCGCCATTCTTTTTGCGGCGAAGCTCACCGCCAAGCATAATTTTTGTATTGAACTTGGCTCTCGTTTTTTACATTTATGTTTTTGGTGGGATATCATTACTTTTTGTAAAGAAAACTAGGCAAGTATTCCTATTTAATGTTTTTTTTTGCGTTTCCGCTGCGTGGTTTTCTTTTTTATGCTATTGTCTACATTCTCCTATTAAAATACAGAAATACCTATTTATTTAAAAAGAAAAAAATAAATTTAACTGTCAAGAAAACTTACTACTAGTTTTAAAGTGGTTTTTTTTTAAGAAAGGAATACTATTCTATACTAGTTTAATATTCCTGTGTCTTCCTATTTCAATTACACGTGAATCTTACTCCTACGGTCCTACCTAATAAACAAATGACAAATTAACCTAAAAGAGCTACCAACAAATGAGGTTTTGAAAGAAACGATTTACGTAATCCATATCCATACTAATATTCCATACTAATATTATAAATGCGAAAGTCTGTCTGTCTGTCTGTCTGTCTGTCTGTCTGTCTGTCTGTCACCTCTTCACGGCTAAACTGCCGGACCGATTGTGATGAAATTTGGTAGGGATGTAGTTAATGACCTGAGGTCAAACATAGGCTACTTTTGGGCGCGATATAACCTAGTCCCACGCTGGGCGAAGCCGCGGGGAACAGCTAGTATTAAATAACTCACAAATGCCGTTAAAGTACAATACTAAAAAGGAATAATTTATATCTGCACTATTCCAGCTATAACTCAAATAAATTTAGTCGAACGACGCAGCATTAAACGCAATCTAATAGGTGGTTTTCCGCTAAACAACCGGGCATAACGAGGACGCTGGCGCGAATGAGCGCCGCTAAGAGCATACTTTGGTTCGTTCGCATTTTAAGTCGTATAGCGCTGTGAGCCGCGCACAAGTGCAAGGCGCGAGCGAGTTCAAGCAGTATTCTTAGACTAGTCAATACATACATATATCGGTACTAATAAGACTTCGCTATTGCCTTGACCTTGGTATACATACACACATTGGAGTTTCTTTTAGGGTACAAAGAGTTCGAACTAACAAATTTATACCTTAAAATATTATTCCTTATTTTCAAAAGAAATCAGAGAAACGAACCTTGGGCACTGATCTTTGTTAATTTAGTGAGCCGTGGACTATCAGATAACTACTATGCATGCAGGTATAAACCAACCGACCCGCTAAATTTTAAGTAAATCGCTACCGCTTATAATTTTGTACCATAAGTCAGAACGGGACGCTGATTGGCTGGTGTGCTGCCGCGCGCCGTTGATGACACACTGTTGTTGGCCGGTTGTTTAGCGCGTAGGTATTACAAGTTTTTTGTATGGAGACACCACTTATTTTTTGACTTTTTTTTATTTTTTGATTTTTCCTACGCTTACACACAATTTCCGAGCTGGATTCCAAATTTCATCCTTCTAGGTCATCTGGAAGTAGGTTAGGTTTAGGTACTATAAGTCAGTCAGTCAGTGCTAAAATTTACAACTTTTTGACCTTCATATCTTTATAACCGTTTGAGCTAGCTTCTTGAAATTTGGGCTTCTACATGTCCTGATGGATCTTATTAAACACACGTAGTTTTATGTGTTTACATTAAAGAGGTTTCGAGTTATAGAAGGGTCAAAAGTGGCACCAAGTGGTTCGTGTAATATTACACTCGGCGCTGGCTAGCCAGTTCCTTTGCTTGAACTTGGCTTGACACGCTGCCGCGTGTCTAGATATTTGTATGTTTTAGTTGCTTATTTGTTTGTTTGTTAGCTCTTCACGCCCTATCTACTGAACCAATCTTCCTGAATTTTCGCATATACCTAGCTAGTAGTATTGAGGAGAACATAGGGGTACCTTTCATCTCAGGAAAAAGCACAATTCCCGAGGGAAATTCATGCGGGCGAAGCCGCGGGCGAAACCTAGTATAATAATAAGAAGACATTTTGTTTAGTATTTAGCGAGATTCTAGTCAATCAATTAGAAATAGCGCCATGACAACTCAATGGTTATTTTTAGTTTAGGCCGAAAATATAAATTGGCAAGACACAATGTCAGTTGAGTGATGGATAGTCACTTGTCTTAAATAAAAGTGTCTGCATGTTTAGAGTGATTGACAGAATTATCCTGTCATAAAAACAGTTTTAAGTGAAATAATTAATAGAAAATTAAGATATCTAGTCCTGCCGCAAAACAGGGGGCAGCCAACTTCACAATCGCAAAACGTTAACGAGGTACGACAAGAACAAAATGTATGGGATTGACATAACATTGACCACGTGATTTACCGCGGCTTATGTCAGTCCCATACATTTTGTTCTTGTCGACATTATTCAACGTTTTGAAATTATGACTTTGGCTACGCCCTCAGGCTTTGTTTGCGTTGTGTTCCCATTTAAAGGGTATGGATAGGAAGTGAAATCCTAGGCTGCGGCAATGCCCTAGTGACACTTTCAAGATGTCATAAACGTATAAGCTACAATGACAGCGCAATACTTTCTTTTTAAATACTTGCGTTTTCATGAAACCCTAGGAGTAAAAAAAAGGTATAAAAAAAATTTATACTCTCGAATTCATGGTTTGTGGATAGGTACATCAAATAGTTTGCAATTCAAACATGCTGTATGCAAGCTCAGTGCAATTCAAATATGTAAATAGTATCAGAAACTCCGTTGGATCTGGCTTAAGAATAGACCACTTCTCTTGTCCTGGGGGTCGTATAAAGCGCAAAAAAACTCTTATTTCTATTTTACCCCTTCACAACCACCATATACTGGTCGGTGCTGAGAGGCGGTTTAATAAACTGTAACACCTAGATTTGCAGGGTCAATTGACCTTGAAAACCACATCTATCTATACTTAGTATCATAAATGCGAAAGTCTGTCTGTCTGTTATGCTTTCATGGCTAAGCGGCTAAAGCGATATTGAAAAATTTGGAATGGATATAGATAAGGGCCAAGAGTCAAACATAGGCTACTTTTGGGCGCGAAATAACCCGAGTTCCACCCGGGCGCAGTCGCGGGCAACAGTAAGTAATATATAAATAAATGTTCCGTTGGCTGAAAGAGATCTCTTCATAGGATAAGTCCGCCGGTGCATTTATTTTATCCTAACTAATATTATAAATGCTAAAGTGAGTTTGTTTGTTATCTCTTCACGCCCTATCTACTAAACCAATCTTCCTGAAATTTGCATACACATGGCTATGAGTATTGAGAAGGACAGGGCAGGAAGGACATACAATATATACCTTTATTCCGGAAAAAAACACTGTCCCCGAGGGAAATTCACGCGGGCGAAGCCGCGGACAAAAGCTAATTTATTTATAAATTAAAACTTTATTGTACAAAATACAGTGTATAGCATAGTATAGAGTATTATCTAATAGTCAACCTTCGGGTCAAGCAAATATCGTATAATGTGGGTTTATTATAATCCCAACCAATATTATAAATGCAAAAGTGAGTTTGTATATTTGTTTGTTTGTTACCTCTTCACGCCCTATCTACTGAACCAACCTTCCTGTTATTTTGCATACACATAGTTAGAAGTATTGAGAAGGACAAAGGGTACCTTTCATCCCGGAAAAAAGCACGAGGGAAGTTCACGCGGGCAAAGCTGCGGGCGAAAGATAGTTAGTAATATAAACTTACATGAACTTAGGTAGATATCTTGAATAATTTATTTTTGTTTATTTTGTGCAATAGTCATTACAAACATATGAATATAAATAAATGAAGGTAATACAATAAGATTAGTTACACATACAATACGTGATTAATTATGGGTAGTATTTAAACGCAAATCAATAAAAACAATTTTTGTATGCAAAAATAACCTAAATACATATCAAAATTACTGATTGCACAGCAAAATTTGTTTTGCTTCTGTCTGACATTCGCTCGCTTCGCTCGCTCGCTCACTGTTAAGGTCACTGTATAACCATAACCTAACCTACCTTCTGTCACAAAGTCGTCTTTTGACCGTTAGTTGCTTCTGTCACCAAGTTTTTAATTTAATTTAAAGTAAAATAATTTATTTGATATACAGAAATTGATGGGTGATTATTTATTTGATGTGCAATTAATAATATCCCATTAATTATTAATGTCTAATACGAAAAATGACCAAAACGAAAAAGGTCCAAATGTAAAAATGACCAATACTAAGATATCGCGTTTACAGGAAAACCCTCTAAAACGCTAGATAAAATAAACATAAGGGTGATGGTATTTAACAGTACCAATAATACTACACGCTTATTTTAGAGTTTTATCTAAAGAGTGTGTGGTTACCGCCACTAGATTACATTAGTTCGTTAGTGAGTTCAAATTAACAAACATACTTCATGCATATATTAACAGTACGATTATGTTTAAAACATATCTAATAAAGTGCGACTCGGATTTGCGCTTTAAAAACAATTTTATTTTTTAAAATAATAAAATAAATAAGAATTAAATATAACCGAATTTAAAATTATGATGAGAAAGGTCTGTTAGAAGTTGTGACGTTAATATGGCTGCGGCCGAAATAAACCACCAAAATTCAGATAATTGGTGGGTGTTCTCAATTAGTTTTGAATTGAAGCTGTACGCCATTAGTAGATTGATTTAAAAGTAAAAAACATTTTTAAGAACCATTTCTTAAAAAATAAATGTGTCTTAAGTATCTAGGTATACTTAAGTTAGTATCCCATAACACAAGTCTCGAACTTACTTTGAGGCTAGCTCAATCTATGTGGTTTGTCCGTTTTGTCAAATGTATCTAATCTTTTCATTATTATGTAACTAGCGACCCGACCCGGCTTCGCACGGATGCAATGCTATATAATACATGTATTATACATATAAACCATCTTTCTGAATCATTCTATCTATTAAAGAAAACCGCATCAAAATCCGTTGCGTAGTTTTTAAGATTTAAGCATACAAAGGGACATAGGGACAGAGAAAGAGACTTTGTTTTATACTGAGTAGTGATAGTAATATTGAAGAAAATGAAGTGAGATGCGAAGGGAAGTAAGATTAGTGGGATTTTATGACTTGGCCGTTTTCGGGATGGCAATTTTATTACTGACTAGCGACCCGCTCCGGCTTCGCATTAGCATAAAATCCCTCCTCTTGAATCACTCTATCTATTAAAAAAAACCGCATCAAAATCCGTTGCGTAGTTTTAAAGATTTAAGCATACAAAGGGACTTATGAACAGAGAAAGCGACTTTGTTTTATCTATGTAGTGATAGAGCAAATCGAGCAGTCCCTTTCTCTGTCCCTAGTAGTAAATAGTGATAGTAAAGAAGAAGTGAGATGAGAAGGAAAGTAAGATAAGTGGGATTTTGTGACTTGGCCGTTTTTTGGGATGGCAGTTTTATTTGTGTTATACAAAGTAATATCCGTGGTAGTAATATGGTTTCTAATCGACTTTGTTTTATACTATGTAGTGAAGGTAATATAATAATATACTAGTGTTAACTTTTCGATACCCTAGTGGTGTTGAACTAAAGCCCTGCCAATTTGAACCACCTCCGGCGCTCGTGGAAATGGAAACGGGTTCTCGTCACGCGATATTCTGTCACTTATGTCACGAATATACGGAACACCGAAATTGTTGTGACGCGAATTAATGCCACCTTACACGGGTTTAGTTGCTAACGTCTAAAATTTCTATAACAATATGTTTCAAAAATAAGTAAGAGCCGATAGTCAAGAGGTAGTGCGGAATGGAGGGGAGTGGAGAACTCTAGTATTGGAGGTCAAAATAAACTTTGGTTTATTATGCCCTCGCAGTAAATACGCGTAAAAGGTTATACCAGCAAATACATTTGCCAAGTACGTTATTAAAAAAAGCAAGTTAATTTTGATCAAAATGCAAACACAGGCATTTTTGAAGTTAAGTAATACACACTACCAATCTAAGAAAGCATAGACATTCTCTTTCCTTTATTTATAGAGAAAGAAGAAAAAATAGGTAGGTACAGTTGGCTGCAGAGAAATCGGAACCCCATGCCACAAGTATCACTATTGAAAGGGGGTCATATTTCTCTGTAGCTCACTGTATATTCTATCTTTCTTTCTAAAACTTCTCTACCAGTCAAAAATAAGAAAAAACAGAAAAGTAGAATTGTGTTGAGGTCCAGTGTAATGCAATCCGCGTTTGGCCATTAATAATAAATGGCAAGAAAAACTTTCTTTTTCTTAGAAAAGTCAATGCAATTGTTATCTGCAACAAGTGAAGATCTTAACGGCGTTAGTCCCTTAATCACTAATTCACAACTAACCTCGTGTAAACAGGACATTATTTTACAAATATGGAATATCAAATCGCACTGGCGCAGATGGAATAGGTCGCATATCGCGTGATTTTCTTATGGGTAGTTTTCTGGTTATGAAATTCATGTTTTATGCATAAAACTGCCACGGTAATGCATAATGCTGTATTGTGTGTGCCACAAATTTTCTGTTTCTGTCAACGAAACGTGGTTTTTGTTGTCGAAATGGAAATAGACGTAAATAATAAGTTTTTATCAGACTGCGGCAAAATCAAACGGAGGGTTGTGCCTTGACTTGGTATATTTCCATAAATATGTTTATTGGTTCGTTCGCGAATATCTTAAAAACTGTCACCATCATCATTTCAGTTAGGCCTCCCTCAAGTATTTCCAAAATGAACGGTAGGAAGCGACCTGCATCCAGTGCCTGCCTGCGACTTTCTTTAGGTCACCGAAAAAAAAATTTAATTATATCGGATTGCAATTTGGTTTTTGTTCTATTATTAGAGTGTGCAATTTTTTATCACAATCAAGTACTGCTTAACAGCTACTGTTTTGAAAGTAACATTTTTAGTAGTTTTTTTTTAATTGCTCTTGTAAAAACCCGTATATTACGACCGCCAAAATAGACTGATTTACATTTAAAAAGTTACTTATCAACGAATTTAGTGTCGCGTGCTTTGCCGACTGTGTAATCTACTTTCATTGATAAACAACAATTAAAATGCCATTTGGAGCTCGTCCAGATTACGAGTATACTATTATTTTAACAAATGTGGGTGTGGAAAGAGAAAATATGACTGTATTATTATGCGATCATCATTATTTCTGGTGCACGGTCCATACCCTTTTGCAGTGTATAAATTTTGTGGAGTGGTAGTGTGTGTGTATATGTATTCTTTTGTTTTGTAGCTCTTTATTATGGATTCAAATAGTCTGAAAATAAATGATTTTTATTTTTTATTATTTTTATTATTTCGTGAAGGTGTCACGGTCAATCGAGCATGCACACCACAGAAGTGGCATTCCTCGCGGCCGGGGGCGTTACGACAATCGAATTTTGAAATTCGGGTGCGTGGCGGCCGGGGGCTTCATGATTTGGGGGCCTAACGGCCGGACCTGGCAAATAGGTGTTGAAGACGTCAATAGGCTTTAATCATAAGCTGACATTAGCAAGCATACAGCCCATATGTCTAAATTATATAAAAAAATCAATGTAAATCAATACCGTAAAAATCATTCATCGAGAGACTCTCGACTCGCTATAATCGAATCAGCAGTCTCCGATTGCGACTCGATTGAGCTGCATCGAACTTTTTTCCTTTGATCAATTTGAAAATTAGTTTTTCTAAAGAACGTCTTTTGCTCGCGAATCAACTGCATTTTCCTTGGACGTTGGACTTAATTAATAAGCTTGTCGATGAAGGCTGTAGGTAAGGGAGCTCAAGAGGGTATTTTGTCGGACTTAATTAATAAACAATAGGGCGACCTACTTGGTGTGATGGATAGAATGGCTGCCCTTTTTTTCGCAAGTCAAAGTTGCAAAAATCATCTTCGATGACGTTTTTACAATTTCAAAAACCTTTAGACCTTTCTCCACCGGTAAAACAAAAAAAACATAAGTATATTTTTTTTCTTTTTACCATTAGATCTTTTATAATCGTCGAGCAACACGGCTTTGGCACCGGAAGGGAGTAGCCTTAGCCCTATTTAACTTTTCCATAAATCTGGCGTTTTTGCGGGGGGAAATACACACAAGTACACTTCTGCATACCTAGATAAAAAACTTACACTGTCGCCTCACTGTAATGATGACACTAACACATTAAACAATGAAACAAAACAGCAAATAATTTGTGTGCAAATTACACACACTAATATATTGCATATGTCGATTGCTTATACCAAAGAAGTTCGAATCGCGCTGGACGCAATTTTTTTTTTAATTTATGGCTTATACCTACTTTGACAGAGGGGAACGCAGCGTAAGGCTACTCCCTTCCGTAGGTCGACCGCCGATCTAGATTTTCTCCTCTCATAATGGCTACTTGAATCGCTGAGCCATATTTCGCCATTATTAGTCATTACGAGAGGAGAAAATCGAGATCGGCGGTCGACCTAACGGAACGGAGGCCGTGTTGCTCGAGGTCGAAGTATAGGACTGAATCACAGAATTTAGAAATATTAACTATTATTTATATTAATTATTATTCTATTATATTATATTTGGATAATTTCTCTGTTCTGTGGTCTGAATCGCTCGAGATTTATTAGCATTATGAGTTTCCCTACCATGGGAATTTAAAAGTTCTGGTTTACACAACGACGAGATTATACAACTAACAAATGTCCAAGAGGGCTTAGCTAAATTTACATCGCTTCTTAACAAAACAAAATCGAAATTCATCAACATTTTCTAAGAACGGAGAAATATTAACTTTCTTACTATTGACAGACAGTGCAAAATTAAATAAACGACTAAACGTTTCTACTTGTATTTAATTTTGCACCGTATGCCCATATTCATAAAGTTATATAATACTAGCTGTTCCCCGCGGCTCCGCCCGCGTGGGACTCGGTTATATCGCGCCCAAAAGTAGCCTATGTTTGACCTCAGGTCGTTAACTACATCCCTACCAAATTTCATCACAATCGGTCCATCCGTTTAGCCGTGAAGAGGTGACAGACAGACAGACAGACAGACAGACAGACAGACTTTCGCATTTATAATATTAGTATGGATTTTAGTGTTTTCAGAAAAACCTGACGTTTTTCGACATCGTTTCTCTAAGACGCGATATTACTTTGGCTAAGCCTTCAGGGTTGTTGTTCGACACTTAATATTTTTTGTAAAATTACTAGTACAACAAAAAATTTGAATTGTTGATGTGGATTACTGGAATTATGGCAGGATCGCCATTAAATATCTTCTCAGGTTAAAGTGATCTTAAGTGAAATCCTTCGAGCAATACGGCCTCCGTACCCGAAGAGGGTAGTCATACGCTGCTTTTCCCTCTGTCAAAGTATAAGCACAATCGGCATATGGAATGTATTAGTGCATGTAATTTGTACACAAATGATTTGCTGTTTTGTTTTATTTTTTAATATGTAAGTGTCATCATTACAGTCAGGTTACAGTATACGTTTTTATGTAGGCATGCAGAACTGTAGTTGTGTGTATTTACCCCGCAAAAATACGCCAAATCTATTGCAATCACAGATTGGAATAGAAAAATATGGCTAAGGAACTCCCTTCCGAAACGAAAGTTGCTTTGCTCGAAGTATCGTAGTTTACAGAGTCAATTGATCATGCACACCCTGGTTTCAGAGTTATATAACCAGTTGTTATAAGTTAACTGCCTCCGTGGTCCAGTGGTTAAGGCGTTTGCCTCTAGATCCGGGGGTCGAGGGTTCGATTCCCACGGGAAGCATACTTTGTTAAGTTGTTTCCAGTTTGGTTAGGACATTACAGGCTTGAATCACCTGATTGTCTGATAATACGATAAACAAGATTCAGTGCTTCGGAAGGCACGTTAAGCCGTTGGTTCCGGCTGCCATCTGGTAGTCGTTAAAGGAACCACGTCAGAGGATGAGAGGCGGTTCCGAAGAACTCCGATACCAAGGTGTGCATGGTCGATACACGAAATGAATGAACGAATAAGTAAATATTAGAACACACATGCAATAGTTTTGAAGGCTGTGTTTCCACCGAGCAGCCTCGCCTCCCGATAACGCTCACAAATGGATTACCTCTATCTATCGCGTATTGTCCGACCACAATCTGATGCCGGATAGGGATGGGGTGATTTATCGATATATCGATATATGATTGTTTGTTATTTATAACTTCTAGTATTTTTACATTTATTTATTTAAATTTAATGTTATTTATTACTATGATAAGAGTGATGAGTGTGCAGATGTATGTTCCCAGGGATATAATCTTCAATATGACGCACTTAGTAGCTGGGCTAATTATTTAAAGGCAATTGAAAGTTCAAGTTGTTATTAATCATATTAATTTCATGTTTTCGTCTTCGTGTGTTAAAGTGAATTCCTTAATTACCATTAATTAGGTTTTAGTACTACTACGCCATATTTTCGATGTTATCGACATACTTACGTCACTAGAGCAAGTTCAATAACCTACTAAGTGAACTACCTAGCAGGTGTAATTCTATTTAATTTGATTTATTTAAAAAAAAAATGGTAGGAATCGACATGAGTTTCGGATTTAAGATGAAAAGACATACATTGAAATATGCATTATGGGATAGCTGCTAAATCAACGATACCTACTTGAAATTACTCCCTGTATATACAGGGAGTAATTTCAAGTGACTCACGCGTTTTATAAATTTGAAATAATTTGTATTTTTTTAAAGTGTAATTCAGTAATAAAATCTAGTCTAATTTAATTTCTTTTTCCATCATTTACTTATTCTATTGTCTAACTATTGGTGTTTAACGGTTCCGAAGTTTATATAGCGTAAAACAAATAATCTAGAACTCAAATTTCGAATTAAAAAAAACAATTTTAAATCATGTTTATGTAATTAATTTAACAAAGAATCAAATTGTGTTTACCGAAAAACTGAAACAAATTCTCGAGTTGTGTTTCGTTTTGGCAATAAATTATTAAAATCAAACCATTACGCTTTGAAGGTCCGCATAATCGCGAATTTATGAAGTCCATCAAATTGCCCGATCCTATCAAAAAATCAGAAAAATAGTCATGCCTTACAAATAAATGCACATTTGTATTCTGGTCTCGTTTCATCGAAAAGTAAAAGACAAAAACTGGATGTGCCCTTATTAAATTATCCCTTTGGGGGATTTGCGTGAAATCTCCAGAATTGGTTTTCCCTTTATTGACTAGTGATCGCTGTGGTTTTGCATCACGGGATACCAGGCACGTTGTTATTTTACAGCTCGATAGTGTAATGACATAGTTTATAACGTTATTGTTATAGTAGAACGAGATAAATATAATTGTTTTTGCCAAAAAAACGAAACCGACTTCAATTACTCAACTAAAAAGGATGAAATAATTAATACATTGAATGAATGAATGAATTAATTAATTAATTTATTTAAGTAACAGTGACTCATTATGTTAGTAAAAACTTATGTCTACATTGTTGTTTAAATATGCTTCATATCAAACAATCAAATAAATCTGAAGTCGGTGCCAGAAAAGGCGTGAAAAAAAAATGACGATGAAGCGAAGTTGCATATCTCAATGGGTTTCAAGTTCCGTATTTAGATTTAATGGGCTATAAGGCTATTAAAATAAGGCTTATGGTATATGAAACTCCATGTTGTAATTATCGGCTACGAACGTTTATTGTATAAACTTAAGCTGAAGTGGAATTTGTTATGATTCCATAGTATCGATCAACTCCAAGTAAACACAGTACACCGAATACATTGACATTCTATCAAGACAGTGTCTCTTGGGATCGATAGATGTCGTTATTGTGATTATGTATGAAGTTATTACACTTAAAATTGGCGTATTTTATTGTAAGGGGTTGTATCTGTTTTCCCTACTTCTAGATTACATAAACGCAGACGCTATCGACTGCGATAGCGATTTTGTATGGCAAACAGGGCTTGGAACCGATATTTTAAAAATCCAAAAATAACCTGGTATATTAAAACACCGTATATGGGTCCTAAATACCTGGTTAAAACCCCCTAAAAATGGGGGAGAGTTATTAAAATGCAATGATTGCATAGATAGGCGACACTATAGAAAACTTGTAGGGAGATCAAGCAGGTGCGACTGGAAAGAGATGCGAAATGCAAATACAGCGCACTCTCCCGAGATTCGGCTCGTATAACCGAGAGGTTGGTAGAGCCATGGGAGGTGGAGGGAGTACAGCGCCTCTGGCGGATGAGAAGGTAACTAAGAAATTTCACACAAAATCCTAACGCAGTCGCTAACGTCTGTGTTTATGAAATTTCGTCGTATACGCACTGTTAGTGGAATACTACTTAAGACTGTAAGCTTAAACTATATTCCAACGCATAGTATGTTATTGTAATTGAACGTAGATTAATCCACATTCCCATTCAATTATCAAGGATATGCCAGGATACCGGCAATGTTTGGAATTACAACGGATAAACAGACATATTATACATGTTTGTGTATATTACTAAGGTAGTGAAATTACCTACTAGATTCTGTGTATCACTAAACAAAAGCCACAGAGAAATCTTGACCTGATCAGGGATCGAACCCGGGACCTCCTGAGTAACGGACAGGCGTGTTAATCATTACGCCACGGGCGCCACGTCGTTCGTTATTATAAAAAGTGTAATAATAATATACAATTACATTTTTTTTTTAATTGGAATAAAAATTATATTCACCAATTACATAGGTATATAAATTCTCGTACACTAAAAACTAAATAGGTAACATATTCGAAAATCATATGTACTGCGACCAAATTGCATACCTTTTGAAAAAGGGAGATATTAGGAGTACACGAAATCGGCGAGCGTGTATGACGAGAGTGATGAGTGTATAGGAAGCGAGAGAGGTATGTTAGGATCGAAGCCAACGGAAATCGGTAGTCTCTCTACCTACCTCTGCGGGAGACAGGATAGTATTATGTGTGAAAAAACGTAATAACTACTTAAAAATATAATAAACCTATTTTCTAATAACACTTTTTTTAGAAGTCGATAAAAAAAATTCAGCATGAAACAATAGAATCACTGGTATCAAGTTTACACTAAACTAAACTATGGACGGAAATTGTATTTGAGTACCCTTGGTAACTCGTTTTCGAATGAATTCACATGAGTGGGTTTAAAAAATACAAAAGTTTAGTTTTTTAATAGTTTAATAGTTACGACGATGAATAGATTATGATGTAAGCCAAAGAAGGCAGATAATGTAAGTAACTATAAAAAATACTGATTAAACAAATTCGATTGTTTTCCCAAGAATAAGAAAAGTTTAAAAGTGTCATCTTATTGGGAACTAGCTGTTCCCTGCAGATTAAGTAGACTATGGTGTGTATGTGCTATGTCTATGACCTTATCCAAAAATTTGGCTATCATAAGCCGAAAGATTTTTTTAAATCCGAACACAAAATCCTGAGTTATAAGGGTTCAAACAAAAGGATACAATGTTGTTTGTTTGCAAAATGTCATTGCACTGGGTTCCCACGGCTGAACAACTATATTTTGTTCAAAATTATGTCATTGTCCATCTTTCAAGGCGTGAAGGACAACGGGGAAAATTCCCAATCAGTGAACTAAATTCGTTTAAAAATGATTACAGAGATGTGGACAATCTGTTCGTAAAATCATGTCTTCTATTTCGCAGTCGACTGATTTTATATACGGGCTGATAATGGGGAGCGATGAAGCTTCAAGGGGGTCGAAGGAGGTCATGGCCCCATGAATACTTGGGGAGAGAGGGGCAACTCAATCTCATCCCAACTAAATTTATTATAAATGCGGAAGTGAGTTTGTTTGTTTGATCGCTTTCACGCCCAATCAGTGAACCAATTTTCCTGAAATTTCGCATACATATAGTTAAATTTTAGAAGGATATAGGGTATTTTTCGTCTCGGAAAAAAGCGCTGTTTTCAAAAGGAATTCACGCGAGCGAAGCTATGGGCAAAAACTAGTGATCTCAAAGCGCTAATCTATTTATTGACACTCTGAGCTATAGGTTTTGTTACCAATTCCCAGTCATTTCCTAGCCGTGTCTAGAATTTGGATTAAATTTAATAATAGTTAGTGAGTTCAGGCCGCTTTCAACCGGTCATTCTGGAGGTTCTTTGGGGCTATGTCCAGCAGTGGACGACTTGCGGCTGAATGATAGCCACTTTACTACATTGTCACTACGAGCTCAGTTACCTGATAGAACACTTAGGCATCATCTAGGTGCTAAACAAGTAGGAATGCAGTAGCCGTGTCTTAACAAGACGTGGAAAGTCTGACAAAATATAAAATTACTTGAAAGAGACTTTATTGACAAAAGCGCAGCTCTTAAATTTAGATAAGACAAAAGCTCAAAGCAAAGAATTTTGCTCAGCGCGAGAGCGGTATTAAAATTCCTTGCTCTAAGGCTATGGGTATAATAAACTACACTTTTCATGACTTGGTTTCTACCACAACTGAGATATATTCTAATACATTCAGTGACGATGAAAGCCTAGTATCTAATATGATAAATCCTATGTTTCCCAAAGACGTTGCAAGATTGTGGTTTAAGTATCAAACTGAAAGCGATTTTGATATATATATTTTTTATGCTTGGAGGAGTGCCAGAAGATACCTCGTGAAGAATTAGAACACGTGTCATAATCACAGGGACTGTGGAGTGTTTAAATTTTTGGTGGGGGGCATACTGGGACGTGGAAGTACGTTAGTGTCTGGACAACCACTTAATAACCTTAAAAGCGTATAAAAAATACAAAAGAAAGCAATAATTTCGTTGGAAGTCATTCCGAGACTAATTTGTGTTCAGTCCCTCAGATAACCTTTAACTTTCTGTATAACTGGACTGTCTTTCTGTACCATTATATACTTGTTATGTAATGAAATTAAATCCATACTAATATTATAAATGCGAAAGTCTGTCTGTCTGTCTGTCTGTCTGTCACCTCTTCACGGCTAAACGGATGGACCGATTGGGATGAAATTTGGTAGAGATGTAGTTAACGACCTGAGGTCAAACATAGGCTACTTTTGGGCGCGATATAACCGAGTCCCACGCGGGCGGAGCCGCGGGGAACAGCTAGTAAATTAATAAAGCCATGAACGGTACAATTTCATGTACCTTTATTAACATCGTCATCATTTCGTGTAAGAGACGTGGTCAATCGACTATGAGCACCCTGGTGTCAAAGATCTTCGGAACAGCCTCTCGGCCTCTGATATGGTTCCGTTTTTTTAATTGTTTTTTTTTTTAATCAAATTTTAAATTACCAGATGGCAGCCGGGAACATCGGCTTAACGTTCCTCCAAATCACAGAATCATCTTTACTATCAGACAATTAGCTGATTCAAGCTTTATCATCCTTACAGCAACAGGCGTTCCACTGCTGGACATAGGCCAATGTCTTTCTCTGAACCAAGGATTTCAAGGTTCAAGTTTCAGGTTTCAAGAAGGTTGATTCAAGCCTGCAACAAATCAGTATTCTATTCGCATTCCGCTACATCTTTACCATTTGTACCACAAACCTCGAGACGTTTTTATCAATTTACGCGAACAATGTCACCTTTCCACCGTCGTCGTAATCTAACAAAATATAAGTCATAGCAACCGAGTGCCAAGTCAGACACACCATTTATAATCGTCTGAAACGTCTCAGGGGGGGTCGGTGTTAAATTGAAACGCTACCTTTGGTAATAGGATATTTTACAATTTTCATTCTCTTTTATTTGTATATTTTAGGGTTACGTACCCCGAAATGAAAAAAACCCTAATAAGATCACTTTGTTGTTCGTTTATCTGTCTGTCAAACTTCTTTTTCTGAGGAACGCATAAAAGTTGAAATTCCTAAGGTATCTTTCAGCTGTATAAACGTCGAAATGGAATCAAAACCTATGGGATATTTCCCTTTGAACTTAAAATTATGAAATATAGCAAAACAATATCATACAGCACTTATTCAGGAATAAATCTACAAACTGTAAATT
Source organism: Apomyelois bistriatella (assembly GCA_947044815.1). NCBI lineage: Eukaryota > Metazoa > Arthropoda > Insecta > Lepidoptera > Pyralidae > Apomyelois > Apomyelois bistriatella. The sequence goes on from OX345712.1 coordinate 543,320, forward strand.
TGATGTAATTTTTTTTTTAAAATGAGTGAATATTAAAGAAAATTAATTTTAAGAAACAAATTACAGGAGAACAAAAATCTTTAATCTTCTTTTAAGTGTTTTAGTAATGTTATGGTACGTAATCTTTAGGGCACGAGTCCGAATTACACACTTGGTCGATTTAATTTATCCCTGATACAAATCGAGTGATTATCTAGACGTTTTTTTTATCTTTAAGACGTGCTGTCCGGTTTTATCCCAAGCCATTGTTTGTAAACAGAAAAAATAGGATAAAACATAGAAGAGAACAAAAGTTAGCTCTTTGAAGTGGACAGGGCACATAGCGAAAATCGGATGGGTGATATAACAATAAAGGATTAGCATAGCTATCCAGAGGGGGAACGCAGCCAGTGTTCTTGCTACAATGCTTCACAGGCAAGAGCACGAAGCATTCGAATTTTTAAAAAAAATATTTTTTTTTTTATTCTTTTGTACAAAAAATCTGTAAATATTAGTCGAAGTTTTAGGTTAATTTTTATACTTTTTTAAGGTTCTGTCAATAAATAATAGGTTCCTTTGTACCAAGTTACAATAAATTAAACCAAATAGAAATAATGTTCCGGGTGTTAATGACCAAGACTGATAATTTTTCGTGGCTAATTAAAATATAATAATTGAGAATGACAACATTGAAATCTATGGTAATGAGTCATTTGCATTATTTTGCCATAAATTTTACATTATTCATTGCTAACCACAGCAGGAGTTTTCCAAAGATGAAATATATTATGTCAGATGTGCTCACCTTCTCCTACCTGATTGATTAATATAAAATATATACCATTCTCTACAATACCGTTTGTACAAAACGAAGGCTGTGCGTCATCGAATTGTTAGGTATCGTTCTGCGAAAACGTCGATTTATAACTGTTGAGCACCGATGGCTCAATCAGCCTCTTTTTATATTTATTTACTTTTTTATTTTGATATGTTTTTTCTTTTATTTTGCTCTGGTTCTGGATAGATATGTGTTGTGTTGTCAAAGAGCCTCAATAAAGGCCGTATTTATAAAATTGGTTTTAATTTTACCAAGACGCCGACGTCTATTTCGGTGTCTATAAAAACAACTTTCTACCAAAACTCCACCAGCGATGGACGTAAATTCAGGACGCAAAAATTTACACAATTGTGCGATACTAGCTTGACGACCTTAATAGTGTTAGTTCACTATGATGTTATCTGTATCCTCTAAGCTATTATAGAGTAGAAGAGACGTGAAAGATATATCTGCGTTGTCGATAAATAAACGTTTTTCTTCCTTCTCTTTTCGTGTCGATGGTATCGAATAGCCTAGAAAGCTTCTTTCTAGGCTAAATGACTCTATTAGACATGCGTCTATTTATGCATATATCACAACTAGTTTTCGCGCGCAGCTTCACTAGCGTGTATTTCCCTCAGGAACAGTGCTTTTTCGCGGGATGAATAGTGCCCTATGTCTTTCTCAATACTCTTAGCTATGTGTATGCGAATAATGATTGGTCCAGTAGATAGGGCGTGAAGAGGTAACAAACAATCGAACAAAAAAAGTAACAAACAAATATACAAACTCACTTTCGCATTTGTAATATTAGTTGGGATTGAATAATTTTGTAATTATTACCATTATTATTTATTCTGTGGTCGTATCTTACAAAACGTTTTCATCTTCGGTCAAAAGACCCAATGAACAATGTTTCTAAAAGTCCCTGTTTTCATTAACCGCAAGTAATTAAATGGAAGGTAATGTTATGAAAAATGAGATGAATAATGCGTTTATTATTTTTAGGCCGCAGGGGAGGTATTTTTTGGTTTGTAGGTTAGTATATCTTTGTTATGAGGCACTTATATGCATTTACTAACTATTTCCCAGGGCTCCGTTCCCGTGAGAATTCCGGGATAAAATATAGCCTATATATTGTTCCAAGGTCTAAGCAATCTCTATTTTAAATTCCTTCCAAATCGGTTCAGCCGTTTTCCTATGAAAGACTGAGAAACATCCATACAAACTTTCGCCTTTATATTAGTATGAATCACGACCGAAGTGAGTTTTCAGAATTCATATACCCTATTCATATACCAGACCCTATCCCACGTGGTAAACGAATCCCCACTTCGCTGTTTTTCTGGTGGAATGGCAGAAATTCACCAACTTACACCTACTGGAAACTGGCTGAAAAACTTAGTCTGAAAGATATACATAACTTGAATCACCTATCTGATAATAAAGATGATTCCGTGCTTCGGAAGGCACATTAAGCCGTTGGTCCCGGCTGCCATCTAGTAGTCGTTAAAAGAACTACGTTACAGGCGAGACGGTTCCGAAGAACTCTGACACCAGGGTGTGCATGGTCGATCGAGAGTGTTATCTACACCATTTTTGAACAGGTCATCAGAGTAACATAGGTTTATTTCAGGTGAATTCGTATTTTTTTGGATTACATACATACATACATATAATCACGTCTTTATCCTATACGGGGTAGACAGAGCCAAGGGCCTAAAGACCTTAGACCACGTTTAGCATGATGAATATGATGATAGTTGAAATAGGAAATCAATAGTGATGGGTTGCTAGCCGCATCGCCTATGTCATGATTTCCATATTTGCCAATTCCCTCAGTCGACTTTTACGGCTTGCGCGGGAAGAGAAGCAGGTATATTCTATGTTTTTCTTTTTCTCCCAGACCAGCATGGAAATATTTTTTTTGGATTATTCTACCTTTATTGTACAAAAAAATAAATTTCAAAAGCATTAAGTACGCAAACCACTTTCGTATTATTTATTACACATATACAACAAATTATACGAATGATCGGAAGAAAAAACAAACAAAGAAACTGTGATTATACCCCCCATGTAATTAACCTATTTACAGCAAATGTTTTTTTTTCCTCTGACACCGAACCTGCTACCCATTGGTATAAAATAATGTGATCACAGAATGGTTCTAACGGCAAACGTAAGATTTTAAAAAAGGATCGGCTATATGGTTATATAATAATTTCTATACAAAGAAATAATGAGCTTTGTACCTACTAATTTTTTAGGCCGAAGTTTCCAGAAGTGTAAATTAAATCCATATTAATATTATAAATGCGAAAGTCTGTCTGTCTGTCTGTCTGTCACCTCTTCACGGCTAAACTGCTGGACCGATTGTGATGAAATTTGGTATGGATATAGTTATGCACTGGGAGTCAAACATAACCTAATTTCGGGCGCGATATAACCGAGGCGCACGCGGGCAGAGCCGCGGGCAAATGCTAGTTAATAATAAACCAATACATTTTCTGCCCTTACTTTTTTACATCGACCTCCTTGCGGGTTCATTGGGTCGGTATATACCCAAAAAAATTGTCTTTATCAGGTACTAGCTGTTCTTCGCGGTTTCACTCACCCACAGTAAGCTATGTACTGTAGCTATAACCTTACCCTGGCTATCATATGCAGTGATATTTTTTCAAATCTGACTATTAGTTCTAAAGTAATTACAAGCGTTCAAAAAAGCACACTCATCAGCTTTATTATATGTATAAGTATAATTTCCAGGGAATCGTGGAATCGGGGAATCATGGCACAGACGCATGCGACTAGCAACCCATCACTAATGATCTCCTTTTTCAACTGATATCGTGCTAAACGTGGTTTAAGGTCTTATTTATTTCTTTATTGAGTCACTAGCTACAATAGCTAAACTAAATGCTATAAGAATTCTCTGCCAGTCAACCTTTGAAAATTACAAATAGATAGTGTGTAAGTTGTTAAAATATGAGATAAAAGTTGAAAAAACATCAAAGTTTTGATTTAATTTGTGCTACAAATAATACTTACTTATGTATATTTTAGCTCCCCAATTCTGATATGTTTTATTAATCAACACAATATATAAAAATAACCCTAAAACAAAATACTTAACTAAACTTTAAACTAAACTAAATTATAAACTAAAAACCCAAACAAAAAATACTTATAAATAAAAAATGTCCTGCAAATCATTTAGCTCCCTATAAATGATCAACATTTCCAATACTAGTTTTATACACATTTGAAGATCAGCGTCCATGGAACACGATCCCACAACTTCCCAGCACGAAACAGATAATGTTCGCGAGTCCTTTCAACGCGCCTCTGCACTTTTTTTATTTTATACTATCATTAACAAGTCATTAGGTACAGCTGACCTCAATAACCCGCAGGCTGCTTTTGAATCCGGTATCATTTCAATTATTAGCTTAAGAAGAGGAAGTCCAATCAATGATATAACTTTGATTTGATTATTTGTAATAGTAATTGCCAAAAAATAAACTTTTAATGAGATTATTAGACGAAAATCAAGTGGAATATGATAAGGGAACAGGAACTGTATAAAGGTTATTTAATGAATTGAAGGTACATGCCAACTGCCTTTTTGTTTTTTAAGAACCTATCGCGGGTCTGCTAAATTTCTATAAAAATAAGGACCCTTGTACAAAATTTCCTAATTTTAAGTTTCCTATGTTTGTATTTCAGTGTATATGAATTAAACAAACAAAATTATTATATAGTATAAAGCAAAGTCGCTTACTGCTATGTGTCCCTATGTATGCTTAATCTTTAAAACTACACAACGGATTTTAATACGGTTTTTTTAAATAGATAGATTGATTTAAGAAAAAGGTTTATATATACTCGTATACAATGGTGCATTCGGTACGACGGTTATATATTTTTAAAGAAACATCTTAAGACACGGTTTGCCAGCGTGCTAGTGACACTCTCAAAGTAACACCAGGTAAATAGGTAAACTGTGTAAAAGTATTCTTCCCATGAGAATCGAACCCACGACCCCCTACAGGCTTTAACCACTGGACCACGGAGATAGTTATTACAACGAACGAAACTGCTAAACCGTTTTTAACAAATTTTCTATAAGACGTTTCTATAAACGAATAAGTTGCATGAATCTTTTGTCACCCAAAATAATTACCCTTTTTTCCCAAAATGAAAAAATATAGAAATCGATTCCTCTACAGTTCTAAACCTTTCCAAATAAGCGCTCGCTACAGTTAATTATTTAAACAATACGAGGCTCCGCATTCGATTCCCGGCATGGCAGATTTATTGGCCGTAAAATATCTAAACAATGGACTATTAAGTGGAAAAGCGATTTGTCGTTCGTTGTACTACAATGTAGATAATGATTACTTAGTTCTTTGTTTTCTGGTTATCGATTGGGGACATAGCAATCATTTAAAGAAAGATAGAAAAACTTTTGTTATCGACTCTCCCTCTCACACACACATTTTGGATTTAGTTCTCTCTAGAGTAATCTCTCTCTAATGGGATTCATCGTCCGAGCGTGTTTCCCAGTAACATCTTCAGCTTACGCTTCAGATCCCAGGAATGGTCCTGATTTGGCGGAACTGGTTATTACAATGGAGCGACTGCCATCTGGCCTCCGTAACCCTCTTTACAGAGAAAACAAACTAATAGGAACATGATGTGGCCAACACTATTAGATTTTTGAGGCTGCCTAAAGGTATCTGACATAGCCTAACGACTATCGTCATCTACTGATACGATAACAGCCAGGACCAATGGCTTATCGTGACATGTTGCCTCAATGTTTTAATGAATGATGTTGATATGTCTAAAAGACAAAACATCCAAAATAAATAAAGATAAAAAACAGCATATATCTCCGTTGTGTCCTCAGCTATCTCTAAAGTACTTTTACTCATGCTGGTTAGTTATCATATTAGCGTGTTTCCTAGTTCTTATCTTAAGTACCTATGGGTCCTAAATTATAGGAAGCACGTCGAACCTTTGGGTCCCTTAGTAACCCCTATCCCTTACCCCCATGAGCTTCAAAACATCACCTGGTGCGAAGTGCCTATAGTCCTCCAGGTCAGGTTACGCTGCTCCAAAGAGGTCCATTCGCTTACTGGCCAGTGAGTCACAGCAACACAAAATGTGGCTCATGGACTCCTCTGCTTTTGCACATGCCCTACATTCGGGGCTTTCGACAAGTTTCAGTTTAAAGAGGTGACTGCGGTTTTCAAAATGTCCGGTCAGAGTTCCTATTAATATTCTTGTCTGCGTTTCCTAGTAATATCCTCAGCTCAGATTGCACAACTACTTAAATCTGACATAGCCTATCGACTCCTATCTACCCTTTTTTTTTTTTTTTGATTTCGCAGGGGAATGCTTTTACGCACGGAGTGTGGGACTCCTGGGCCGCTAGTCGGCCCAGACTACCCACTAAACCCCTGCGGGGGCCATCGGCCGCTTTGCATGGAGGCGCCTCGGATCTAACTAGCACAAGACGCCTCAGCGACTGGCCGGTCTCTCATCAGAGATCGGACTCACCACTCTCAGAGGACCTCCGACACCTGGAGGACCTCTGCCGCCGGGTGGGACCGTGTTCCAGTCCCACTCTTATGGGGGCGCTTCCAGGCGCGCTAGGTAGCGCCTGCGTCGCACCCCCGCTCTCCGCCTCCGGATCGGGTCCGCGAGGGGGTCGTCCTCGCGGTCCCTTTCCTCGGCCTCCCTCTGCGACATAACGGTCTCGCAGAAGGAGGCCATTGCCGTCCAACTCCTATCTAGCCTAAAGTAGTGGTTACCAATCCCAGTTAAGCCCCGCTCGTCGTCGTTTAACACGCACTATCGTTACAAACACTCATATAAGGTCATCGAGCTTGTCTACATTCTATGATTGTATGTTAGACCTAAATCCGAGAACTCTGGTATAAAATGATAAGCTATTTTCCAATTTTTTTATTTTACGCCAGCGTAAACGCCCTCGCCCTACCAGAGTTATGGCCGCAGGCTCCCGAAAATAATTGATACCAATCGTTGTGGCCAGTTAATGACCGACAGCGGTTTATGGTGCTTGGTGTGGTCCAAGTGAAATTTTTCGTATGGTCACACTGCCGCCCCTAGTTATGTGAAAATCTTAGTCTAAGCAATCAAAAGATACGAACGGTCACGTTATTGTTATTTTTTGTCATTACTCTAATGTACAGTCGGCTGCAGAGAAATCTGACCCCATGCCACAAGTATCACTATTGAAAGCGGGTCTCTGCACCTCACTGTACCAAATATTTTTTTTTCCTTTTTTTTCTTTTTCTTCCTTACATTTACCATTGACATAAAATCATAAAACTTAGCAAGAAGCATATCGTAAAACACAGGATTAGGAAGAAATCCAAAAACTCAGTGACCAATTACGAATCGCGTTTTCACAGTTTTTTTTTAATTCCTTGGATACTCCCGCTCGCCTCTTATGACTCAGCACCAAATCAAAAGAGGCTATTAGCGCAGGTCATAAATAACAGCAAATACGTAGAGCATCCACACGCATTAAATGTTTTACAGCACACTAAACAAGCCTTTGATTCCGTCGCGTTTCGGAGGTTTTTGGCTCATAAATATTTGGTATACCAATGAAATAATAGAAATTAGACCGCGACTCTAAATAGACTATAATGAAGGTCGAAGTGTGACTGTAAAATATTTATTGTGTGGTATCTATTCAACTTAAGGCAAAAGTTTGTATGTTTTATACTTCTTCATGCTTAAACGATCAGGTTTAAAGATTGCACTTTTATATATATACCTATAGCTTGGATTAAATTAATACAAAGACTACTTTTTATCGCAAAAAGTACGAAGTTTGGTCAAAAAATTTTTTATCGCAAAAAGTACAAAGTTTGGTCAAAAAACTTATCGCAAAAAGTATGAAGTTTGGTCAAAAAGTATTTTTTATCGCAAAAAGTACGAAGTTTGTTCAAAAAACATTTTTTATCGCAATAAGTATAAAGTTTGGTCAAAAAGTATTTTTTATCGCAAAAAGTACGAAATTTAGTCGAAAATCTGTCGTAAACGAAGCTTTATAAAGTAGAAAATGGTGCTGCTATGTATGATAAGCCGTGGTGTTACCACCATTCCCATTTTTTACCCTTTAGGTACGAAACCCTAAAAACAAACACTATTCACATATACTACGTGTCATTAAAATAATCGGTCTTGACCTCCTAAACTACATCTTCCCATAAAAGGAATCAATCCTGAGAACCCTATTCACCTGGAGAAGCTAACGTTATCCATCAACCATTCCCTCATACATATCAATTACTATTTCTCCCTTTTTCGACTTATTCATTCCCGTGTCACATGAGTAGATAACAGAAACAGAGAGAAAAGTTTATACAACACATGTTAGTTATATAAAACATGTTTCCCTATTGTATTTTCAGCTCTTAGGGTACGCGATTTAATCATGGTACTGATTTAGCTGTACTGGTAATTAAAACGAAACAACTGCTGTGTGAGCTCTGGTGTCTTTGCCAAAGTCACAATTTGAAAAGATAAGAACATAATGTATGGATTGACATACTATTAACTGAGTGATTTAACGCAATCAATACATTTTGTTCTTGTCCACATTCGTCAACGTTTTGAAATTGTGACTTTGGCTAAGCTCCTTGTTATCCTTTGTAAACTAGACCAATAGAAACATGGTCGTGGTATGTTAGTCACCACCACTGTCAGTTTTTTCAAGCTTCTTTTAGGCCTAGATGACTGTTATCTAGCAATTAATAATAGAATAGCAAATAAACATCAAGGTTCTAAAGCAAATAAAAGCTCAAGAAGTAAAAATCGACTTGTGACGACCAATCCTAGTCTGGCCACGCACGCCGTCGCTAGACACGCACGATTGTTATGAACACGCCCGCCCAGCTTAGCTATCGAGCTCCTCAGCTTTCAAAATTGTAAGATAATTATGTGACTTCTAAACCACAGGTAGTGCTCAATTAACTAGTGTTGTATGTACATTTCTTCTTCTTTTTTCGTGTTATATCAATTACTAGATATGATTAGCCCAGTGCGAGGCCACATCAATGGCCTTCCGATTTGCCTCCATCAAGTCGTCCACTGAACAGGATGCGGCAGAGGCGGCGCCCGACAGCAAGTGTGCAATGGTTTGGATACTCCCGCAGTGATACCTGTCGCCATCAGAAAACCCCTACCTCTTCCGAAACTCCTGTACAATACAATACAAATACCTCTTTATTGTACCCCAAAACAATAACATTACATAAAACAGCTTTATTTTTATTTTTTATATTGTTTATTTGGTTAACCAGTGATTGCTACATCAGTACAACACTTCACACAGGCTTTAAATGAACCAAGGCTTTAAGTTCGCGATTTTCAAATTTTGAAATGTATTTTAATTAATTATAAATGAATAATAACCTTTCATTCTTTTCCTTTATTTACTCATGTGTCATGTCTTCCATCAGTAATAATATGTTGTGTCGTCCTTACATAATAGAAGACGATAAAAGCCTTTTGTGATAATTGAAGATATTAATGTCATGATAATAATATGTTATTTGGTTTCTTTTCTAATGTAATAATAGAAAAAGTAAAAAAAAAAAACATTTCATTAACATTTTTTCATATTGTATTTTTTTAAGTGTTTCTTAGGTTTCAATAAATAATAATAATAATTTTTAAAATTATTTTTCATGATAGTGAGTACTTGAATCAATTTTAACACAAGAAAATGCATCGTCATAGGCATTTGAATCAATCAGTTATTTTTTTATTAAGGCATGATTTTATACAAACTTACATAAATTCTACAAATTTACTTAGTAATGTCGTTTTTGTAAACCTATTTTTTTATGGCATATTTTTATGACAGTAGATACTTAATTATATTTGTAACGCACTAGTATAAAGTACCTACTAGTTTACTTAACAGCCACTTTTAAGAAAAGAGCCCCTCTTTTCTTAAAAGTGGCTGTTTTAAGCGAGATTGCAATTTGTAAATATACGGAACAATAATTGAATATGTTTAAAATTAACTTCAGATCCAGAACCTTAATTACATAAGACGGATTTTTGATAACTTGTGTTTTCTGTGAATAATGATTTTTAAATGATGGTGGCGCTAGTGTTCACCAAGGTATCATCTTAAACCACTGACTTTAAAAAACATGACCAAATTCTGTAGAATGCAACATTGACGTTTTCATTATTTCAAAGGTCAAAAGTTCAGCATCACACCCACTAGCACACAACCACAGCACGTGTAGGTAAATGATCGCAGCTATCTTTGAATTTGTGTGGGAATAGTAGGATTATCTAACAAAGCATATTTTAACTTTAATATAAACAAAAATAAATCGCCAAAATGTATTTACAGTAAAAAAGGTCATATTTTATCTTGACCTGACTGGGAATCGAACCCGGGACCTCCTGAGCAGCGGGCGGCTATTAACCATAACGCGAAGGAGGTAGTTAGTAAAGAAAGGATTTCCCAAAACTCCCAGTAGGCCTAAAGCCAGAACTAACTCGTGGCTTTTTTTTTGTTTGAATTTGGAACATATTTAATTTTTATGTTAATGGCACATTAAGAGAAAACATTTAACAACAAATATTTGAACACTAAATTAATCTAAAAAAAAAAAAACAAAAAATGCGTATGAACTTTGGGCAGAGTTCCCATCACGCAAGCAGCATTTCCGCGCTGAATAGCGATGGCTATAATAACAGTAAGAGTATAATATATCTATAATATATGTAATCACTACATAGTATAAAACAAAAGTCGCTTTCTCTGTCCTTATGTCCCTTTAAGCATACTTAACGCAACGGATTTTGATTTGTTTTTTTTTTTAATAGATAGTGATTCAAGGGGAAGGTTTTATGCCCATGCGAAGCAGGGGCGGGTCGCTTGTATATAATATCTATTTAGTATCACATAGAATGTATAATCCCCTTGTATAATCCTATATAGCGTCCGATCGATGTTCGAAAAGATAAATGGCGGTTGCGAACGGGTACAAATACGTGATTATTTTCGCTATCTTTTTTATCTTTTATTCTATTTTCACTGAACAAACATATAAAAAAGATATATTATGTTGCTTGTGTTAATTCTAGAGTTCCGTATTCAACGGGTGATAAAAAATCCATTACTAAGTCTCAGCTACCTATATATGTTTCTTAATGGGGTGTAACTCGTAAACTTTGTTAGATTTTTCACTGATTGATTAAGTGGCCTCTGGCCGAGAAGGCAAGCGAGGCGTACGTGTGAACGTAAGCCCCCTAAAGAAGGGGGAGAGTTATTAAAATGCAATGATTGCATAGATATGTGACACTATAGAGAACTTGTAGGGAGATCAAGCAGGTGCGACTGGAAAGAGATGCGAAATGCTAGTACAGCGCACTCTCCCGAGATTCGGCTCGTATAACCGAGAGGTTGGTAGAGCTATGGGAGGTGGAGGGAAGTGATTGATTAAGTATTTATTTCGCAGATAAATGAGAAATATTAAAACTGAAAAAGAAAAAAATATATATTTTTATACATAGTATGTTTAAAATTATTTTCAGCAGCCTGAAAGGTCTGACTGTGTTGGTTTCCCTTATGTTTACGATGATCAGACGATACGGTAGTCGCTCCATTGTAATATTTAGTACTGGTTCATCTAGGCTAGGACCATGATTAATAGCGTACCCTACTTTGAAGCGTAAGCTGAATAAGCAACTGGGAAAGTCGCTCGGATGAAGAAGTCCAAGGGTCTTTTTGAGACCAGTGTAAACAGGCTATTAATGAACCAGTGAGCTCTATCTTAGACCACATCTGCACTTACCATCAGGTGAGATCGTGATCAATCGCTGGTTATTGACTACAAAAAAAAAAGTTTAATTTGTAAAATTTAAAAAAAATGTAGTAAATAACAAAAAATATGAAATCACGCGCGGTCTCTACCAAGTTTTTTTTTCATCTATGGTAAATAAGCAATATACTAATCCCTTAAGGTTATGTAAGATACTCAGTAAGTATACCTTCAACCTAGAAAGAATCTAAACACGAAAAGTATTTTCCACGTAACTACGTGGCCAGTCGTAATACAATTGGTTGAGGATCTACGGTGGATATGTTGGGAATTTAGGGTTGGCACTTGAAAACATTATCTACCTATATTTATGTTGAACTCATAAAATCTAAACTAAACATATCAAATTTTAAAAAAGATTAACCCTTGCAGATCGTCGCTTCGAGGTAACGTTATTTTTTGTGCGAGGTATAAGCCAGCCCTCGTGTAACCTCATTCAGTTTGAGTTAAACGACATCAGAGGCCTAGAGGCGGTTCCAAAGAACTCTGGAACCAGGGTGTGAAAATGATGATGATGTTACTTTTGTCTGGTTTCCATGTCAGAAGGGTTACGGAAGTCAGACCGCTGATGTTCCATTGTACGAGTACTTACCAAATTACTTTGCGTGCTTCCGCCACCAGTTAGTTCATGTTAACTACTGCCGGCCGGCGCCCACCCACTACTGTTAGTCCCAGCATGCCCGCCACCATTGGTTTGCACACACATCCCTTGCGACACGGGTTTCACCTTTACGTCATTATTTTTATTACTACCGCCAAATCTTATAATAGGGTAGGAGTGAAAATTTTTTAAACGCTTGAATTTTTTTCTGTCGGTAGGAATAAGGTTCCTTGATACCCGAAATAAATCTCAGATTTTTATGATCAACCAATTATTTTAAATAAAATGTTATATTTTAATGACGAATTAATGGCGTCGCTACGGCTTTTGCGGTCTATTCCTTTGCTTCGTTCGGTAAAAAAAAAACAAATGTCATTGTCATGTTGGTTTTGGTTGTCATAAATAACATGAATGACACTAATGACAACTAAAACCAACATGACAATGACATTCATGACATTCAGGTATCCCATGTCATTATGCTTTTATTAAAAGCTGTTATTAAAAGCTGACCATAGCTGACATAAAATGAAGATACAACTGTGAAACACGCTCGTTTGATAATGATGAATAGGTCCACAAAAGGGACTTGAAATAAACTAAACAATATTTACTGAAGTTTTTGCGTACAAAGTTGCGTCCCCGAGGGACTCATCTAACGGCTATCAGTCAGACCTGTCTAATACAGTTAAGTTACTGAATGATTTTGCTTGTATGCATAACCTTATTTTAGCGCTTTTTAGTTGTTTCGTTACCTATGCAATGATTTTAACATTAATTTTAAACTGAACCTTCGAGTTCTAATTTAACACAGCCAAGGAATAAAAAACTTTGCAAGGCTGATCTGTATAGAGAAAACACCGCATCGATATATCAAAAAATATTATTTTGTAAATTTGTTAGTCATTTTTCTCACTTTTTTTTAAAGATCATCAGTTATAATATAATAGGATAAAAGTTACAATAAAATAATATGGTTTTAATCGAAATAGATGATTTATTAATTTAATGTTACGGCGGCATTAGGCTCAAAGTTATCTATTTTCTACAGCCCTAAGTCAATGCAACTAGGGTTGGCAAGACAGATACAGTCAAGGCGGCTTGAGACCGCAGATTCCACGCGGCTTAGTACTTACAGCCCCACTTTATAGTTTCAAATTGCTAGCCCTGCTCACGCGTAGGGTGGCCAGGATTTTTAGTAAAATAGATCAGTTCTTTTACTTTTTATTATCAACATTTCAGTCGACAATGAAAAAAAAAAAAAGATAACACTAAATAATATTACATATTAATCGCTTATAAATAGGTTACAATGTCTTCCCACTCCACACTGCTGGACATAGGCATCCCATAAGAATTTCCAGAATGACCGGTCGGAAGCGGCATCCAGCGCTTGCCTGCGACCTTCTTCAGGTTATCTGACCATTTAGTTGGTGGAAGGCTGCCATTAGAGACTTTTCTGCCCCATCGGCCATCGGTTCTTCGCGCTTTGTGCTCCTTTCACTGCCACTTCAAAGAGCTTATCCGCTGGGCTATGTCAGCAACCTTTATTCTACGGATTTATTTAATAATCTTAAACATACCGTCTTAAATTACAAGTAACATATTATCATCTACTGAAAGTACATGAATAGATACAATCTCTGCGTGGGTGCTACAATAACATTATCCCGATAAATCCTTAAATTTGGTTATCCCAATCGCGTTCAATTGTGTAGTTTTGCATATAAATTTGTTGTTTGGGATTGTGAGCTAAGACGCTTAGTTTTGAAGCCATCTGCTTTCAAGTCAGGGCTTGTCACGACGTACTCTGCAAACAAAGTATTACTGATGAAAAGCCGTGATTAATACCGACGAGAATAATGAACGTAAGAGAAATATTAGCATTTGCTTACGGCGGAGACAACGGGTTATGAATTTAATCGGTTTGTAAACCTATGCCACAGACTTATAAAACTCCAGATGTAGTCTCACATACGACTTGAGAAAAGATCAACCCATTGTCATATAAAAAAAAATTATCGATAGTTTTTTTGATGTCACATCACTTGTTGGTTTTGGTTTATGACGTCCACTTCGCCTGACCCCCGACCTTCCCTTTCATTTGGTGACTTCGGACTCAAACAAATGTTGTAAGATTGGGCATCTATGTATGTTTTTTCTCATCATCATAGCTTATAGCATTCGTCCTGCATGGATCAAATCTCCAAAACCAAATTCCCCAGCCGATTCACAGCGGCAGGAGTAGATTGTGAACCTTCTTGATTCTGGTCTTATGCGGTTTTTTTAGTTACTATTGATTTGTAAAGAGTTCTTCTTTTATATAGATTTTCTTCTTTTTCAGGTAAAGTTTCGCGTAGAAACTCAGTGCCTCTTTGCTCTGGATCTTCGAGTATTTGAGGGTAGCAGGTAATTTACATTTATTTTATGGGCTTTATAATTTATACAATACAATACAATTATTTTTTATTGCACCAGAAAATAATAAAATAACATAAAAGCTTTACTTAACACGATTTAATATATTTATTAGAGGTGAAATAAGTCCAAAAAACTATGAGAATTCCATGCTCTGTGTGTTGCTGATATGTACGAGTATATTTTCTTTGACGCCGACCTATTCTCATATAAACACATCACCTGTCAAAGATACAAAAGTGTCGAATCATTTAAGTCGGATGAAGCGTGCCAACAATGGCGAGGTGCCAAACTCGCCCTTATGTAACCACTATATCTGCTATCAATTTGGAACACATTTGGCGCATACAATGCAGTAGAGTATAAAGATTTTGAATATTACCCGTTCGACGCTTATCAGCGTCGAATAGACACAAAGTATACCTAGTTATTCGACATGCCGTTCGATGCTTATCGGCGCCGACAAAACACAAAGTATAGAGGTTGTCGGCGCCTACTGCGCGGACCGGTACCGATCAGCGTCGATAAGCGCTTACAGATCACAAGATGTGAAGAACTTTACAGTAACAAATATGAATGAACTATCCTGTTGCCCATGCGAGAATATCCAACCAACCAAGATGAACAAAAGCAAACAGAAAAACAGGAAGAGACATGAGAAAGAAAGATGATGATGTTACCCTTAGTAGAATTAGCAGACGGTTAGTTCTTACAAAATGTGTCTCAAAAATATATCTCATTTAAAATCAATCGATGTCCTATCCCGATGACCTCCGAGGCTCCGATACAGAGGTCCTCTGGGAAATCTGTCTGCCTCAGACAATCTGTTTACTAATACTTGATATAATCTTGATTCGATAAAATTAGGTCCGTTGTCCAATACTGGCATTATTGCCCCACTGTTTAAGGAGCGTTATGTTTTTCGAAAGTCATTTTACAATCATCACGCCTTTTTCTCACAAGGGCAGCCATCCTAACAGACCTTCCCTGTCTACAGTCATCACACTCGTCATACACACTCGCTGGTTTCAAATTCTTATTCAGATAAATATAGGAAACAATTTTGTTAGTACATAATATAAAGACTTAAGAGTAGTGTTAATACGTATTACTTACTATTAAAAATTCGGGTTGTATAGCGTGTCGTTTGGAGCACCCCTAATCCCCTTTTTAAGCTTCAAGTTTATTTATTTGCATAAATGTAGATTTGTCAAGAAGTATGTGATTTAGTGTCATTGTGTTTTTTGAGGCCAACCCTGACCGACTCTCCCAGTCAACTCTGCCTTGTATATTCCGTAGAGCACAGTCTCTGGCTTAAAAACTTACGGTTCGTCTTCTTCGCAAGTCATGATAGCTATATGGACTCTATATTAACTTTGCCCAGTACTTGGCCTCTTCCAACGCCCGGTCTTTCGCCTCCTCCTGAGTCCCTATTGTGCAGGAGACAGGGCAGCTAGGGCACGTCAGAAGGTGAGCCATCGATTGCTCCGCGCCGCAGTCTCAAACGCTGCTGTTAGAGATTAGAGTAAATCCACCTAGCGCAGCCCTATTGACATCTTTCAACACCAGCCCAAAGTCTGTTACTGTACTTACGTTTTAACTTAAAACTGACTAGACATTTTGAGAACTGTAGTCACGTCTTTAATCTGAAACTTGTCAAAAGCCCTGATTGTAGGGCATGTGCAAAAGCAGAGTCCATGAGCCACATTTTATACTGCTGTGACACATTGGCCAGACGCAAATATACCTTTTTGTAGCAGCGTACCCTGACCTGGAGGACAGTGGGTACTTCGCATGTTTTTCTGAAGCTCATGCCGTCCTTCTTCAGAAATCCCAGTAAGGGATGGGAAAAGTGCAAAATCCAAAGGTTTTCTTTAATTTAACGCAATTCCCTTTAACGCGTTTCCTTTAATTTAGGACCCATATTTAATAGATACTGTTCAGTTCTCTAATCTTGTGACATACTACGTGTGACTTCTACAAGCTAACAGGACCGGAATAAGTAAGGAGAATTCTCGATTGTCACAAGTTTTGATCGAATTAAAAGTTGTACGTCCCGACGTTCGTCCATTGACGCAGGAGTCACGTAGACTCGGATTGAATTTTTCCTTTTAATTGGCACTTTTGTGATTGTGATCTTGTGATATTTGAAACTTTTCTGTTTTCTTATTTACTTTTTAGCAGACTTCAAAAAAGACGTTCTCAATTTATCGGATTATTTTATTTAGATTTGGTCGCTAAATAAACGAAATAAGTCAAAGAAATAAACGCTTATAGAGAAAAATATATTATGAAGGACTAAACTATACTCGGTGTATGGTTTTTAAGGAAAATAATCAATAAAAATATATATTTTTGTTTCATTTTGAAAAATCAACAGCGATACAATACATTAATTGTTATATAAAAAAATAATGTACCAAATTAAGGCCTAAAAAGCTTTACACAGATATACCAAAAATACAATGTTTTTGTTGATATATAATCTCACTTATCATGCTTACAAGTACTATTTCATAAATATGAAGCACTTTTATCAATATGAAACACTTTCATCAATACAATATGAAACAAACAACAAAAAGCATTAGCATTGCCATACAACTCTGCAATGTTGCTAGCCGTCTGGGCACACTACCGCGGTGTGACACTTTGGCGGGACTGTACAATTTGTAAATATAGTACCTTATTTATTTAATCATTATTTTAGTTATAATTAATTTGTTAGTTTTTTAATTTGAAGCAAAAAAATACTTAATATTATCTACACTATATAATATAACTATATAATATAACTTTTTTTTTTTTTTGCGGGTAGAAGCAAAAACAACAAGTCGTTTTTGTTATCGCTCTATTTTTATTTTATTATAAATATAATAAATACATGTTTTTAATTCTAATGATTGTAAATTTATGATATAGTTACCTTCAGCTCACCCGCCAGTTAATAATTTCATTACTCCTTTGCGTATTTGGCACATTTTCACCATCACACAAAAGAACACATTGCAATATGGATCAGCTTGCACTTCTGAGGAAACAGATGGACGAAATGACTAATATGTTTACTGAAAAGATGTCCTCATTTGAGGGCAGTGTTGCAGGCTCTAATACTCCAGACACTTCAGTGATATACAGTGAGTTTCAAACTTTTAAATCCTTTATATGGAAAGCAGTATCTGGCCTCAAGTTGCAGCTTGAATTGGTTGTGCAAACGTTGGACTCTTTTGAAATGCGGTCAAGATCCAATCTCTTACTGTTGCATGGTCTCGTTGAAGAAAAGCAGGAGGATATCTGCGATAGGGTGACTAAACTCTGCATTGGCAACTTGCAGCTGTCTGGATTCCTAAAGGAGTCTCTATGTTCCTGTCAGCGGCTAGGCAAAGTTAAGCCGGACAAACCACGTCCCGTGTTGCTGCGCTTTGTAGATTATGCCAGTCGTAACAGGGTCTGGACAGCCAAAAAATGTTTGAAAGGAACTGGCTACACTATCTCCGAATTTCTGACAACACCTCGTCATGCTGTTTTTGTCGAGGCGCGTAAGGCGCTGGGCATCGGTGGATGTTGGACTTCAGATGGAAGGATTGTTGTTGCCTGTCAGGGTGCAAAGCGGAAGATCTCCACAATGTCGGAACTGCAGTCCATTCTAGCTGAGATGCCGGGAAGGAGCGGAGACATTGTCCCCCCTAGCAAGGGCAAGGAAGTTGCGGCTACTGGATTGAGTAAAGCAGCCTCGGTGGTTGCTACTAAACAGGTTCGCAGCACTAGATCGCAAGTAAAGAAGTGAGGTCTCATAATCTCTAGATGTTGTGGTTTATTATTATGTAAAACTTTGGCAGGTGCACAATAATTTGTTTTTTGTTAACTTTGTTATAATTTAGTAAGGTATCTGTAATGTAATTTTTTTTATTCATGTCAAAAATATTTGCTTGTGGTCGTGAGCGAGCTGTACATGACAGTGACGCAACAGTGACGTTTTGACATTAATTTTAGTTTTAAAATTCATTTTTTTTTTTTTTTTTTTAAGACTGGCATTCTGTGTCGCAGTGGACAGGTCATTAGCCGTGAATAGTGTTTAGTTTATGTATTGATTCAACTGGCGGCTGATTGAAAGTTAATTAGTGACATTTTTTGTTTATTGCAATTATTACACATATTATTGTTAAAGATACAAATTTATTTATATATATATATCTATATATTTTTTTATTTAAATTTTTTGGTTATATCTATTAAGTATAAGTATTATTGTTAAATATTTATAGCTCTATGTCTGATGTTTTGCGTGATGGTTGTGACTTGGAATATTTCTCTCTTTCTTCCTCTTCGGAAGGTTTCCTCAGTGCAGAGGATGAAGACTCTGATAAAATCTCACTTCATGATAATTTAAAGCTCACTTTTTCTACTCTTAAATCTAATTTTAATGTCGTGCACATCAATGCACAAAGTATTTCCGCTCACTACGCTGATTTCTTAGCTACCTTTGCGTATACAAATATACATGCAATTTTGATCTCAGAAACCGTGCTTAAGCCGTCTTTGCCTTCTGCTCTTTTTCCTCTTCCAGGTTTTCGTGTGATTAGAAATGATCGCTCCTATCTCACTACGCGACCGGATGGTAGTTCCAGGATCACGGGTTGGGGCGGTGTTGCTATCTATCTACGGAGTGATATACCAGCAGATATAATTTCTATTTCTGATACCACCTTTCAAACTCCTGAACATTTATTTTTAAATGTTTGTCTTCAAGGTACGAAAGTTCTACTGGGCGTATACTACAGTCCTTCTCTACATATTCAGTATTTCAACTCATTTGAATCAATTTTGTCCAATCTTCGTCCACAATATGATCATATCATAATTCTAGGTGATTTTAACACATGTTTAATCAAAAATGATGCTCGCTCCAAAACTCTTCTCTCACTCCTTCACTCTCTTGATTTACATTCTCTTCCTCTTAGTGCTACCCACTTTCCCCATAATGGGCCCTCATCTTTACTTGACCTTATTGTTACTTCTTCTCCGGAATTGGTTTCAAAGCACGGTCAAATTAATGCTCCAGCTTTTTCGGCACATGACCTTATTTATGCATCTTTTAGGTTGAGGACTTCTAAACCTAGAAACAAGTTTGTGCTTAGACGTAACTACGGTGCCATTGACTGGAAGTCGTTTGAAGTTGATATTCATGCTAGTGATTGGGAGTATATACTCTCTGTAAAGGATGTTGACTCGAAGGTCTCATCGTTTAACTCATTTCTCTTAGCCTTGTATGATAAACATGCTCCAATTGAACAAGTTAGAGTTAAACATTTTCCAGCTCCTTGGCTTACTGCGGATATCAAAAAGCTCATGGCCCGTAGGGATAAGGCTAAACTAAAATTGCGTCGCTGTCCTTCTGACATTAACCGTGAAAGATACGTTACTCTTCGTAATTCATGCAACAAACGGTGCAGGGAAGCAAGACGTAAATATATTCACAAGAATGTTGATAACTGTCCTCCAAATAAGTTGTGGAATTTCCTTAAGGGTTTAGGTGTGGGTAAGCAATCTTCTAATACCGACACTAATGTTGACATTAATAACCTCAACAAATATTTCTGTTCTACTTCCGGTGCACTTTCGTATAATACTAAGCAAACAACTTTATCAGAGCTTGCCAAAAAATCTTTGCCAGACTGTTCTGCCTTCTCTTTGGAGACTATTTCTGTTGACGAGGTGATTAAAATTTTCAGCAGAGTTAAATCTAACGCTGTCGGAAGTGATGGTGTCTCTCTTGATATGTTGGGGCCAATTTTGCCTGTGATTGCTCCCATTCTGGTGGACATTATTAACTGTTCTATACGTACAGGTATTTTTCCTTCGGCGTGGAAATACGCCTATGTAGTTCCTCTTCCTAAAAAACCTAATCCCTCTTTGCCTTTACATTTCCGTCCAATTTCAATACTGCCTGTATTATCTAAAATCTTGAAACATTTGGTTCAGCAGCAGTTAACCAAATATCTTACAAATAATAATTTACTTAATAAGTTTCAATCAGGTTTTCGCTCAGGACATAGTACTACGACAGCATTAGTTAAAATAACTGATGACATAAGGCTGAATATTAAAAACAAAAATCTTACTGTCGTAGTGCTACTTGACTTTTCAAATGCATTCAACACAGTAGACTTTGATATTTTAATCGGCGTTCTAAAGTCTCTTAACTTCAATGCTTTATCTATCTCTTGGTTTCGCTCTTACCTGGTGGGACGCCATCAGCAGATAAAGATTGATCAGCGTAAATCTGATTGGTGTAGTCTGTCTGCTGGTGTTCCTCAGGGTGGAGTTTTGTCTCCCATACTATTTTCTATTTTCATTGATGGAATTACTTCATCTCTTCTATCTTCCTATCATCTTTATGCGGATGATCTACAGTTATATTCAGCTGCTCATCTTGATAATTTTGATCATGCTGTGGAAGTTATTAACACAGATCTAAAGGCTATTTCCAAATGGTCAAGTAATTTTGGTCTGAAGTTGAATGTAGATAAATCTCAGGCCATAGTTATTGGTAGTCCGCATTTCATTGCAAAGTTACATTCTACTAGTATACCCAACGTTGTTCTCGATGGCAATATTATTCCTTTCTCCACCACCGTCAAAAACTTGGGGGTACTATTTGATGAAACGCTTTCGTGGGCTGCTCATATTGGTGAGGTGAGTCGCAGAATTTTCGTATCTCTCCATTCACTCAGGCGACTTCAAAATTTTTTGCCACTCAATACTAAGGCATTATTGGCTCGATCGTTACTATTACCTATTTTAGATTACGCCGACGTGGCTTTTCTTGACCCTACTGAGGAACTTCTTGATAAATTGGAACGTCTCCAAAATTTATGTATCAGGTTTGTTTTTGGCCTTCGAAAATATGACCATATTTCCGATTACCGTAAGAAACTTAACTGGCTTCCCACTAGGATACGTCGCAACATTCATATTCTCTCTCTCCTTTTTAATGTGCTTTTTAATCCTTCCTCTCCCGATTACCTTCATAACAATTTTTCATTTAAGATAGTGGACAGTCGCTTGCGGTCTGCCAATGACCCGATTCTGAATATACCCTCATATTCATCAGAGAGGTATTGGAATTCTTTTACAGTTTTAGCGGCACGGCTATGGAACTCTCTGCCATTAGATGTAAGAATGGCACCTACTATTGAATCCTTTAAGTCAAGACTAATGAAATCGTCTTTGGTAACGTCCAATATTTGAGCTATTTATTATAAGTATGTATTTATGTATATATATATATATATAATATTATTATTATTATATTTATATTTTGTATATTATTTAATATTATTATTTATATTAAACAAATAGTATATAAGTAATATTTTGTATGATCATCTAAGTTTAAGTAAATATTATTATTGTTGTTACTTGTAGTCTTTTTTATTTAACATTGTCTTTTTTGTGTTTGTATATATCTATTTCTATTCTACTCGCTCATTTTTAAATAAATATTCCCAATCAATCGCTGGTTGACTGGAAGAGATCCCTATAATGGGATAAGTCCGCCTTTGTATATTGTTTCAACTTTCTATGTTTAAATATGTTTTTATACAATAAAGATATTACAAACAAACAAACAAACAAACAATAATAATATTATGGGTCTTTCGTCGTTTCGCACCACAAGCGATTCGAACCGCGGTGCGAAACACCCAAGAGCCGTTTTTGAATGGGTCCTTTCGCACCGCAGTTGTTGGAGCGGTGCGAATGGCTCAAAGTATTTTTTCGAATGGGTCGATTCGAACCACAGGGCGAAACGATCCAATACTCTTTGCGTGGGGCCGATTTGGTCTCATATTAACAATTAAAGTATTTGAATTATTTATTTGTACAGATAAGAAGAAAATAGAATAGTGTTAAAAAAAACCTTGCGAGATAGTATGTAATTATTATATTTATAAAAAAATATAAAATTTCAACATGGCATAATCACAGATTGAATCACTAACAGTCTAAAATCAACAAAAATATAAAAATTGTAAACTAAAACTTAAAAGGTCGTCGGCGATGTTCACATAATAAAAAAAAACACTTAGAAAGAAGAAAAAATAACAAATTTAAAATTTAAGCAATTTTTTTTTTGTTTGTTTTACTTAAAATATTACTTTGATTATAGTTTAGTAGGTCTATTTCCTAAGTAATCATTAACGTATTT
Organism: Apomyelois bistriatella; assembly: GCA_947044815.1. Taxonomy (NCBI): domain Eukaryota; kingdom Metazoa; phylum Arthropoda; class Insecta; order Lepidoptera; family Pyralidae; genus Apomyelois; species Apomyelois bistriatella. The sequence goes on from OX345712.1 coordinate 566,239, forward strand.
CATTATTCATAAGAGGGTAATCAATCAATGATTGATTACAGGCCGGCGCGCCAATTACTAGCGATTGGCCCGAATCCGACATTGATTGGACCATTCTATGGGAGCTAAGCATGGAATAATGTTATCTTCTAACAAATTTAAACTTTTATACAAATACTAGCATTTGCCCGCGTGATCTTCCCTCGGGAGCAGTGTATTTTCCCGGCATTAAAGGTGTTGTATGTTCTTCTCCTGGTTCTAAATCACCTCTCCACTAATTTTCAGTCAAATCGGTTCCTCCGTTCTTGAGTTATAAATAGTGTAATTAACACGACTTTCTTTTATATCTTTTATATTAATATATAAATACAAAAATATATATTTACATAGAAAATCCTAAAATACTTAAACTAAAAAAAAAAAACTTACAAAAAGTCCAGTTCCCGGCAAATCATTACCCCCAGGCAGGGTAGCCCAGGAGGCTGGCAGCATTGTCACGTTGGACCATGATTTGTCAATACTGGACTTTTTATAGAAATTGAAAATCTTTAGAGAGATCTTCACGGGTAATTGTGTTAAATTTTGCAGTTGCAAGTAACACCTAGTACTTCAAAAAAGCTAAAAATATAATTAAACTATACCTAACTGAAATAAAATTATAATTAGAGATGGGTAGACCGCATGAGAAGAGCTGCTGGACGCAGCATAATGTTTCCGTAGTACTGCCGATCGCACACTCTGGAAACACTTATGTGGTCACGATCCTCAGCATTGGGGGACTGATGAAGAAGAAGAAATTAAAATTTTCAAGCAATTTATTTCCCTATAAAAACTTCACGATCAACAATATTTCAATTAACTTTATGAGACAATACCAATCCATACTAATATTATAAATGCGAAAGTCTGTCTGTCTGTCTGTCTATCTGTCTGTCTGTCACCTCTTCACGGCTAAACTGCTGGACCGATTGTGATGAAATTTGGTAGGGATGTAGTTAACGACCTGGGGTCAAACATAGGCTACTTTTGGGCGCGATATAACCGAGTCCCACGCGGGGCGAAGCCGCGGGGAACAGCTAGTAACTTTATAAAACCAAAATACTCAGTCAAAAATGCCACCCCGAATCGTACCCGGCCCAAAGGTACCCATTATGCTCGCTGCGTTTCCTCTTTGAATTGCAATGGAGAGCCTTTGAATCAGGTACCATCCGGAACGGTGGTCGTATCCACATCACTTCAAACGCCGTCCTATCTCACCAACGAAGTGCTTAGCTTCTGAGCACCACGGTCCATGAGTGCTATTTTTGAAATGTATGACACATTGAAAACTGGTGAGTCGAATGATTATCGTTCGTTTTCGAATGATTTTCATTCGACATAACCGGTGACTCGAACGATAATTATTCGACTCACCAGTTTTCAATATGTCATACATTTAAAAAATAGCATTCCAGATGTTTCAAAAGCCATCGATATGAATTCGTACTGGCTAGACAAAATCTATTATTTAGCTATTAATTTAAAAATTAATTTTATCTAATCAACAAAACGGATTACGCAGCCTTTGGGAAACAGGCTTCGTTTGTGATAAAGTAAGGGACTTAATCACGTCAGCGGATGACTTATTTCCGTGTTACGTGTGTCGACGTGACAGGGCGCCGTCATGATGAAAAGTGATATGATAAGGTGGGGCTTCACTGTCCGCGAGTCAACAATCGTGTGTTTTTAATTATATTTCAGTTGTATGGCTTTTATATGTTAAACGAGGGTTTATTTGTCACGTAATATGGCGCCGTCATGACGTAAAATGGTGTAGTAAGGTGGGGCCCTACTGCCCGCGAGTGAACAATCATGTGTTTTTAATTATATTTCAGTTGTATGGCTTTTATATGTCAAACGAGGGTTTATTTGTCACGTAATATGGCGCCGTCATGACGTAAAGTGGTATAGTAAGGTGGGGCCCTACTGTCCGCGAGTCAACAATCTTGTGTTCTTATATTTTGGTCGTTTCTTTTAATAGTCAAAAGAGGGTTTATTTGTTACGTAACAGGGCGCCGTCATGATAAAAAGTGAAATGGTAAGGTAGAGCTACACTGTCTCCGAGTCAACAATCGCGTGTTTTTAATTATATTTCTGTCGTATGTTACACAAGGTTATAACTTAGGGTAATGACGGAAAGTAATATGGTAAGGTATGGCTCCAATAATTCTGGGTAATTTGATCATATAGCTTTTCTATGAAAACAAACCCTTTAATTAGCAGTTTTATTGTCACTCAATTTATTATCGGTGGGATAAATAAGAGAAAATACCAATTCATAGACCGACGCTGCAACTTTAAAATGCAACACCGAAGGTCATACATACTAAAAGAAACTAACTGCCAATTTGGAATATCGTGGTCACGACACTCACGACCCTCATCAAAGGGACGACTTTGACGTAGTGACCGCTTAATATAATACAAACATAAAGGAAATGGTATAAGATTATTTGTACTAAAAACTCACAAGCATGAGTGGTTTCTGTAGCATAACTCGCTAACACTGAGACCTGAACTGGAAAAGTGATTCGTTACATCACGTATGCGACGGAAATCAGTCAGGATTTATTTTGTGCTAACTACTGTGCTATATTTGTTTTTCGTCCGAGCGTGTTTCCTGGTTGCTTCAGGGTCCAGAATACGCTTTTAATTGTGGTCCTGATTTGGCGGTTCTGGTTATTACAATGAAGCGACTGCCATGTGACTTCCCCCTTCGTCCCATTTTCAACTAATGTGCTTGGTATATTTATCCCTGAGTAAATAGATAGGACCTCTAGGTAGCCTAGCGGGACATGTGTGTTCGTGACGATCATGCATGTCAAGCGACGGAGAGGGCGGACTACTTGTATTGGTTAGTGGTTCTATCTTAAATTCCCAAAGAATTTGGAATCGCGCGCGACGCGGGGCAGTTTTTTTTTAATCTATGTAAATTCCTGAGTGCTTGAAAAGACTTCAGTTCCGGCAGTCATCGCTAGATTCCTCCGTGGTCAACTGGTCAAGTGGTTAAGGCGTTAGCCTGTAGACCTGGGTGTCGTTGGTTCGATTCCTACCGAAAACATACTTTCTTTAGTTGTTTCTAGTTTGGTTAGAACATTTACAGGCTGACAGGCTATCTTCTGATTGTCTGATAATAAAGATAATTCCGTGCTTCGGAAGGCATGTTAAGCCGTTGGTCCCGGCTGCCATCTGGTACTCGTTAAAGGAACCACGTCAGAGGCCGAGAGGCGATTCCGAAGAACTCTTACACGGGTGTACATGGTCAAATGACCATGTCACCTACACGAGTTGATGATGATAACAGTCGTGAAGCTGTGCCTATTATTCTTCGTTTTTCACCATTATTTTTCCAATTTATAATTTTTCAAGCTCACAAACAAACACACGGCGTTTTGATGAAAAACTAATGGTAAAAATATGGACGTCTGAAACACGAGATCCACTCGCACGTTGTTGACCCTGAACGAACACTTATAACTAAACAATGATGAGATGACGTCAGAGAGAAAACCTAAAGGGCAGTATTGAAAGCCTCCTAATAAGAAAACCAGGGCCTTGATTCTGTAAGTTTTCATTTTTAACTTCAAATCTGAATCCGCTGTGACTTTCTTGATTGGCATTCTAAAAATTGGGTTGATTTCGAAATTTCGAATCTATACTAGCGCTACCCTTGCGAGCGTGTCAGCGAAATGAACTAGATTCGACGTGAGATTTTGTATGAGATAACGTAAGATATGGCATTCTGAAGGTAATTTCACTGTCATTACGAAGCTCACTTCTCACTTGACATTTTGAACCTTATGTGAAGTATGAGTAATAGCGACTTGGGAAGCGAGTTGTTATTTGAAATTTATAGAGCAGTTGACCTTTCTTCAAATCTATGCCTTCAAGTTTGTCTTTAATAGTGAACGTTATTTCGCATCAACAAGATGTTCCACTCGACCTGATCTGCCCTTTTTCAACCCCAATTTTAACTCATGACTTGCTATAAGATGAGATCCATCGTATATGAAGGCTTAGGGATCTGTTACAGAATGTAAGCGTCGGCGATTTTGAGAATTCTATATTTAAAACTCATCAGTCAGTACTACAAAGCAAATAATTTGCTTCGTGGGCAGTACCCACGTGCGCAGTAATTTTTCTACCACCTCTCTCTCTCTCCCTCTCTCTCTACTCATAACGTTGTTACAGTTACTTACCTCAGCTGACTGTTTCGGAGCCCAGGGTCTTCAATCCTGCTTTATTTCCTCCACAAAATTTTTTTAGTCTTCTTGCTAAGATATTAACTGAAATATATATTTTCCTCTCACGGCCATCGACATCCATGATGTTATATAAATCAATTATAGCGCGACGAACCGATAAGGCAGAAAGGTTCTCAATCGGTGACCACACACTGGTAAGCGCAGCATCGGACACCCACCGACCAGATGGTCAGAAGACGATGTTTTTTTTTTTTTCATTTTATTTTTTTACTTAATATGAAAGAAAAAAAGAATGAAAAATAGTTTATTAAATTTATTTTGATATTTCTCAAAAATACCTTTTTATGTTTTAGATATTATTTTTTAATGCCGCTAGTCGCTTATCACTTGGACCACCACGTCAAGGTGGCATAACGCGCCACGGAAATAAGGGTCGCCCGCCCATCCGCTGACCTGCCCGGTTCGTTACACCGGCGACGGCACTAGCAACGTCACTACGTCTTGATAAAGCCTTAGTTTACATTTTGTAATTAGGTTAACGTCTAAAACATGCTTTAGTTTTAATACGACTAGCTTCACTAGCACGGATGGTATACTCGAACTTTACTTCCCTACTCTCACTTTCTTCTTCTTTGTCCGAGCGTGTTTCTCCGGTTGCATCTTCAGCTTACGCTTCAGAGCCCAGGGTACGCTTTTAATCATGGTCCCGATTTGGCGGAACTGGTAAACAGTGAAGCGACTGCCGTCTGACTTCCGTAACCCTTTTTACAGGGAAACCAGACTGACAGGAACATGATCCGGGTGTGTTAGTGGCCAACACAGTCAAATTTTTCAGGCTGCCTAAAGGCATCTCACATAGCCTAACGACTGCCGTCTATAGATAACAGCCGGGACCAACGGCTTAACGTGCCGTGCCTACCGAAGCACTGAGAAGATAGAAATGCCACTAATGGCGACCAATCCAAACATGGCCGCGCACTCGCCGTCACTCGATGCGCGCTATAGTTACGAACACGCACGCCGCGCTAGGCAATCGAGAACCTCAACTTCCCTACTCTCACGGCTCTACTTTTCGGTTCATCATCATCATCATTTGGAGACGCTCCCGCCTGGTGGGGGAATGCCCTGGCCGATCTGAGAATCTTTGAATAGAACCCAGATCGGCCGCTGTGAAGGTGACATTGTGGATTGGGGTTTTGAACAGAACCCTTTTGACACCCGTTGCCCATGTGTCATCCTCTGCAGACGATGGAGCATTTGTTGTAGTGACCGTCGTGCCCTCACAAGTGTACTTTCGAGGACTTTATGCAGGGCGCGGATTATGCAATAAGAGTGGCGGAGTTTTGGTCCGACAACATATGAAATAATCAGACATTGGTACGATGTATTAAGATAGAAGGCCAGTTGGAAGCTGTCTGCACCTAGCGCTTGCATGTGACTTTCTTCGGGTCATCTGACCACGATGAGTGTCGGACGCTGAGTTTGCCGGTGCGTGGGCGCCATTGGAAAACCCTTTCGGTTGCTACGCTACATTTCTATAAGTCGAATCTCGGGAGAATTCCCTGTACTTGCTTTGCTATATCCAGTTGCAACATCTTGATCGTACAAGTTATCTAATGTGATAACAGAAAATTAAACACTATGCTTATGAGGAATATGGTGGTTTTTTAATCAGAACTATTTTGAAATAATGGACAATGCCCATTTCAAAACACTAATGACTGTCGACTACAAAGAAGTTCGAATCCGCGCGCGGTTTGAAGTGACGCAAATTTTTTTTTAATCTATGGTCGACAAGAACAAAACGTATGGATTGACATAAGCTGCGCTAAATCACGTGGTCGGTCTTATGTCAATCCCATACATTTTGTTCTTGACGTTATTTGTATAACATTTTGAGATTATGACTTTGGCTAAGCACCCAGTACTGATGTCTTCCTTCAGGTGTACTCGAATCGTCAAACGGTAGTCTAAATCATAGATGAACCATAAATAAAAACAGATTAGACAATGTGTTGTTTTTATAAACGCGCACACATCGACATCCTATTAATATTATAAACGCAAAATTTTGTAAGAATGTATGGATGTTTGTTACTCTTTAACAGAAAACGGCTGAACCGACTTGGCTTAAAATTGAAACGAAGATTGCTTAAAACCTGGAACAACACAAAGGCTAAATTTTAAACCTAAATTCCCACGGGAGCGGAGCCCGGGCATCAGCTAGTAATATACAAAACGCAGTACTTAATTTAAATAGTTTACTGTGAAATAGTACACGCTACAATACCTCTACATTAAGAGACACCTATATCTTGGTATAAAATCTCTAGCTCCGTAGATATTATTTGATTACTACCGAAATTAATTCATTAGAACAGCCCTGATGAATATAAATCGAATTTTATCACGATGATTCGTAGACATAGACTTAAAAATCGATAGAGGTGTCTTTAACGTCATAACTCATAACGAGATAATTTTATGTAAGCGTTTAATTCATTGCAAATTTAATAAAAAAGCGGTTTAAGAATGAAAAACAATTATGTTGGTCTCAGATTTCAGAAACAGAGCTCGCTTTTAGCATTTAGTTAGATTTTTAGTTTGAAACAGGATATCTGTTATTAATGTCAAGTAGTTTAAAAAAAGAAAATGAACTTATATTAATATGCATTATAATATTATAAATGCGAAAGTATGTGTGTCTGTTACGCTTTCACATCAAACCGCTGGTACAATTTTGATTTATTTTGGTATGAATGTAGTTAGAGACTGCGGTTTAAACATGGCTACTTTTCACACAATATAACCGAGCAATACGCAGGCGGTGCCGCGGATAATAGCTGGATAAATAGATATACCCTGTATTATACCATTGTCATACAATTTATACATGTTGATACAAATACAAATAATGTGTACACTACAGTTAGTAATATAATAAAAATGTAGAGTTCATGTTTGTTTATTTATAACTTTATAAATACTATTCGGATTTGAAAAACTCTTTCTGTATATGAAAGCATAACCGTGGGAACGACTAATGCTGAATACAGAGGCCATCGTGCCTCTCAGCCTTTATCTCCATTTACACTTCTAATCTTTATAAAGTCTATATTTACGCCATTTTGTTTTCTGTAATCAGTTTTCTTGTACTTTTCCGAAGTTTTGGTTCTTTATTTTAAATTCTAATAGGTACTAGCAAAATACCATTCTTAATACTAAAATTGCATTGGTTTACTAATTAAATTATGTTAAAGTAATATTAGTCGGAATATAGTTATTTCAGGAATACTCAATACTCAATATTTTATTGAATCCTTAATGTAAGTAACAGGTTTTATTCTTATATTTAACTAGCGACCCCTCCCGGCTTCGCATGGGTATAAAAACCTTCCTCTTGAATCACTCTATCTATTTAAAAAAACGTATCAAAATCCGTTGCGTAGTTTTAAAGATTTAAGCATACATAGGAATATAGGGACAGAAAAAGCGACTTTGTTTTATACTATGTAGTGATTGTAACAATTAAAATTATAAATATTAGTCGAGATACAGGAATTTCAGAGTTCAGTATTGTCGAAATATTTTTGTAGTAATTCAGTGGGTTGGGGTTTTTGAGTGCTAAGTTGACAAGTTCAATGTATTTCAACGTTTAATACCACAAACGTTAAATGCCAGCTCTACGTAAAATTCCAAATACTCATACTACCACATCCGTAAAATACCAACTTCGCAAAACACCATCATTTCTTTACGGGACCAACTACTTTTAAAAATACATAGAATACCAAATAATAAGATTTTTTATTGCAGAGCCCACGTCAATAACCGAATACGGTTTTTTTTAAAAGTCACAAATTATAAAAAAATCAAGATATCTAGATCTCAAGCCTATAAACATATTTTCAAAACAAATATGCAAATACTCCAAACAAAAAAGTTTTTAAGAAGTCATTTGAAAAATGCCAACAATATACCACATTCCACATAGGTAAGTGTCCATAACTTTTCTTATTTGACATAAAATGCTCTTAACTTCCGTTAAACTCATATTTAATCGTTCTTATATGTCCCAAGAGCGTGATGATGGCCCCCTAGTCATGAGCACGGTGGTCTATAAGGTCTTAAAGTCAGTTTTTATATTATTTCTTCTATTACCGTTCTTTCAGATAAAAATCTTTTGTAACGTTCAACGTTTCTCTAAAGACTAGGAAATTGTGGGTTCGATTCCCACGGGAAGCATACGTTTTTGTTGTTCCCAGTTTGGTAAGGACATTACGGGCTGGAATCACCTAATTGTCTGATAACAAAGATGAGTCCGCCTTTGTACAAATTTACATCTTGGATCCTGTATAATTCAATGATGTATTTATGTAATTGGTGCAATAAAGTGTTTATTCATTCATTCATGATTTCTTACTGCGGAAACTTTTTATTACATTTTTGATATTGTTCTAGGTGTAAGATGGTTATGCAGTAACAATAAGCTCTCGTCATACAAAACAACGGAACCTCCCTGACCTCTTCTGAAAGCTCGCTCGAGACTCTTAAAGCTATTTGTGGCACTTTAAGTTTTTGCAGTACAAAATATGACACCATTTTGTAACTATCTTAAAAATTCTTTATTTTTTTTTATAGATGTTAAATACACTTACATACGCATAATAATAATAAATGGAGTAATTTGCAAGGTCAATCGACCCCGTATGCCCCGGTGTTAGCTTTTTAAGAACCACTCACGACTGTAATGGTTTACATTTGACGTTCAATTTCCCTTGGTATTTCATATTATTATCATGTTGATTACAAGCACACTGTGTTGTCAAAGTGGTCAATCGAACTTGTATGCCTTTGTATCATTGTTTCAAAAATGGGACACGTCCAATGTTTATTCGTTATCTATGTGAGTACTGGATCAATCGACCCGCACACCTAGGTTATTGATATTTTCTTATCTATCAAAGTGGCCGCAATAAACAAATGGAAGTCGTATTGGTTAAAATAATGTGACAGGCTAGCCATTTCGACTCAACAATGGAAGGATCAATCTTTTTCAACTTTATTTTTGCAAACAAAACCATTGTCATAACAAAGTCTCAGCTAGCTAATAAACGTGACTACATACCGCCGTTTGAGACGTGTGATGCCAATCTCACAATGCAAGCGTGACACACGGTCGTTCAAAATGGACAATATAATTGAAAGAAAACACTTAATTGCTATCACTATTTAGTTACAAAATAATTGTATTTGAGAAGCTCCTTTTTGATACAAGTTGATAAGCAATCGGCTTATGTTTGAGGGATGATGAAACAGCTATTGTGAAACCTTGAAGATTTCTCTCGTGCACTTCTCGAAGACTCTTACACAAAGTATAATTCCAAAGACAAGACCTAGCCCCAGCACTGTTAAATTCTCTGAAGAATTAGATACAATTAACAGAGGTATACCTATGTTTTATTCATTGTGCAGTGATCTACTATTAGACTATTTGAAGCGATACGGTACGATGCGATTGTAGCACTCAGCATCTTTTTGTTTCATCCACTAATTATATTTATTTTATTGATGCTCAAATTCTTTTTAATTTTAGTTTGTTAGGGTTTGGTTTAAAATATCGTTTTGTTTATAGTTTAGTTTTTTATTTCAATATAATATCATATAAAGTTGGCAAACATAATTTAGTAACAAGTCAAATAAAGAAATTGCGTAATGCTTTCCATTTTCCCCAGCAGTGTGTCGCCACCTAGTTGACATTCCCAGCGAGATTGCCGAGGCTCTGGAGCGGGATCCACAATCGTCACTAGGAATTTTTCAAGTTAATTATAACGCCTGAGGACGGCATACGTTAAACAAAACATCCCTTCAGATAACACTAATTTGTTTATGTTGGATGTTAGGGGCGTTTTTCTTTTCAACCGTATTTTGGATGTAAGGGGCATTTTTCCGTTTTTTTTTGATGCGGTTTTTTTTTTAAATAGATAGAGTTATTCAAGAGGAAGGTTTTTATGCTCATACGAAGCTGGGGCAGGTCGCTAGTTATTTATAAAATAGACTTTCTGGGCACCAAAATTCTGCTGTCTTATATTAGTTTAAGATTCCTTGATATTATCCGAACTTAGCGAAATAACCCAAAATATTTAGGTTAAGGGTTGATAAAGTTTGTATCCCGTAAAAGTTAATTAAATTCTTCATAAAGTACTTTAGCTAACCGTGTAATTTAAACCAGAAATGTAATTTGATAATAAAAGGGTACAGGCGCTTGGGGGTTGATAGCACAGTGGTACGTGTACTTTGAATACTTGCATCTAAGCGTTACCCCGGTTGTCTTCTTCGTCCGAGCGTGTTTCCCGGTTGAAGTTGTTAAAGGAACCACGTCAGAACGTGGTTACTTTAACAACTACTAGATGGCAGCCAGAACCAACGTCTTAACGTGCTTTCCAAAGCGCGGAATCATCTTTATATGAGATGATCGCCTGAAATATCCAAACAGGAAACAACTAAAAAAAGTATGCTTCTCGTAGAACCCACGACCCCCGCGACCACTGAACCACGAGGGCACTTAAAAATGTTTAAAACTTGACTTTAAAAAAAGCAATAACAGAAAATGTACAAATAACAATTTTACAATAACTTCATCAAAAAAGTTTTTAATGACACTCCCAAATCACAGTTCAAAACGCTTAAAAGCTCGTGGTCCGCAATAAACTATTCAGTAAAAGTTTTCAATGGCTCTGAAGGCTGTTGAATCGATCGCAATCCAGCTTATGAATTATACATAATGCACGCGCCAGTTAGATATGGTTATACTGTTTTATATCTTATCGATATCTCTCTCTCCAACTGCCCCATGGTATGGTGGTTATGGTGTTTGCTTGTAGACCCCCCCGGTCGTAAGTTCGATTTCCACGGAAAGCAAACTTTGTTGTTGCTTTCGGTTTGGTTGGGACATTGCAGGCATGAATCACCTGATTGCTGATAAAAAAGATGATGAAGTCAGTCCCAGCAGCTATCTGGTGGTCGTTAAAATCATGTAAGAGGCCGAGAGGAGCACCAGGTAGTGTATGGTTGATAGACCTTACATGGACACGTTATACCTACATCCAGTATAGATTTTGTGTCAAACTATGGTGCTATAATTTAGTGGAAAACCACCCTGGTTTTGATTTATATTCTAAGATCTTGCAATCTTCGACAAATTTACTTTCTTATTATTAGGCACCGGAGTGTTCCTCTGGCGCAAATGTACGAAAGACCCGACCCCAGATAAAATGAAATAAGAACATGGATCTCTGCTAGGTCTTAAATTTGTCTAGAAAACTCGTGAAACGCTATTTGGATTCACGCATCATATTCTGTGCTGTTTTGATGAAATGAAAGTTACCTTGGAACACCCTTCGGAAACTTAGTAAAAAAAAATCTCCAAGCCTAGAAGGTCTTAATGTTTTCCTGTGCTCCAAGCCCATACGTCCTGATGTAACAGGTAGAACGCTAAGACGATGACGATGTAAAGTTACACAAATGATAATGAACTAATTAAAATTCCATGTTAGAAACCCGATATCCGAGAGTCTATTCGGTCTTAGATTTATTGCCTGTTGTCCATTTAGCTTGCTCCTCACTCCTCTCCTTCACTACGAAATTATACAGTGACTGCTGTAAATGTCTTTCTTCTTCGTCGGAGTGTGTTTCCTATTTGCACCTTCAGATAGATAGATAGATATACTCTTTGTCGTACCCACGTTGTACCATTAACTTACTTTGGGGCTAACTCAATCTGTCTGATTTGTCCCTATATATTAATTAACATACAAATACTCAATACTTTATTGCACCTTAAATGACATGCAGAGATTATACATTTGTGGCGACACTAGCGCCACAACAATATCTACAAAGACGCACCACAGATGGCGTTAAAAGCAACAATCTCAGAATTGCATACAAGATGGCAAATTGCTATGAAAGTCAAAATCGCGCTTGCAAAGTTTCTACGGATTGGAGCATAAATACAACCTCCGACAAGACATCGTCGGAGCCGCGGTTCCCCAGGCATAACACCCTAGCCTGGCGGGAAGATCTTCCCTTTGTGGCGGTCGAGCATATAAACACTATCGCTCCCGTCACATACTCCAAACTGGTGACCCCGACGTGATTGGAAGCAGCCTTCTCCATCAACATTCTCCGATCCATCATCTCGCTACCTCTCAAGCCTCAGCAGCCAGCAGTCTCACAGCAAGCCAACAACAATGGGGTATCTCCAGGTCCAACGCAGCCGACTCACGAGCTTCCTGGTCCTGAAACCACCCTCACTTCAAGACTTCAGCGACCGGCCATCCACCGCAGCCCACGTCTGGTATTCATCGGCCGGCCGACCGCACCAGCGTGGCAGTTCTGCAGGACATCTACCGGCGCCAACAGGTCTACATCGCTCACTACAGTCTCGACTCACCGCAGACTACGAGCAAGCAGCAACAACGTACCCGACTCACTGGGACGTCAAGTCAAGCAACTGGCACTTGCAAGCTAACATCATAAGCACAGACTGCACATGAAGATTTATCAGACCTTCGGTCTTGGAAGGGAGTCCTGTGGCGACACTAGCGCCACAACAATATCTACAAAGACGCACCACAGATGGCGTTAAAAGCAACAATCTCAGAATTGCATACAAGATGGCAAATTACTATGAAAGTCAAAATCGCGCTTGCAAAGTTTCTACGGATTGGAGCATAAATACAACCTCCGACAAGACATCGTCGGAGCCGCGGTTCCCCAGGCATAACACCCTAGCCTGGCGGGAAGATCTTCCCTTTGTGGCGGTCGAGCATATAAACACTATCGCTCCCGTCACACACTCCAAACATTATTACAGATATGAATGAATAAATAAACACTTTATTGTACCAATATAAAAAATATGTATCGTTGGATTGTACAGGAACGAAGATGAAATTAGTACAAAGGCGGGCTTATCGCTAGCAGATATAATATATTCTACACTCCTTTAAGAACCCTGTTGGCCGCTGCAAAGTGGAGCTGCAAATTAAACAATACTAGTGACTCGCCCCAGCTTCGCATGGCCATAAAAAGCTTCCTCTTGAATTACTCTATCTATTAAAAAAACCGCATCAAAATCCGTTGCGTAGTTTTAAAGATTTAAGCATACATAGGAACATAGGGACAGAAAAAGCGACTATGTTTTATAATATGTAGTGATGTTGATACAATTATAAACAATTTGTGCGCACTTATCGCTAATGCAATTTCTTCAGCTTACGCATCAAATGATGAATATTTATTTCATCATCATTTAATTTTCTTATTGATTTTTCTTTTTATCTTCTTATGCTTCAGGGCCTGGCCCTAAAGCATACGCTGATAATGTAACTAGCAATCACACTCCGATAAAGAAAAAAATGGAACACACCTTTTAACTCAAAATAAACTTAAAACTAACTTGCAGGCAATTTTGTTACATTATCCCCTTGTGCGTTATCAACGAAGGGTGCCCATAAAAGTGATAACTCGGCAAAATTGAGTTTCTAAGTTCGTTATTAACTTTGAGTGTAACTTAGGTTTTATCTCGTATCCGGTATTTGCAGTTTTGAATCATACCTGCTATTATTCATATGTACATACTATATTTGTGTCATGTACAGCCACATACATATTTACACTAGACAAGGCGTAAGAGTAACAGCAAGTAAAGTTACTCTCACTTATCCCTTATCTATGTGGCCCACTGTACACTCAAATACCCTTTAATTATATTTACGACTACAAGGTTTGGGTATGTAGAGAGGATGGATGAAATGATACTGACAAAAGATAAAAAAAAAATTACGAAAAATTTTTTTGACCTCCGATACAAATTGAGAATTTTAGTTTAGTATACCTACAGTAACAAATATATTCGTATTTTTTATGTTTGTTTGGAAAAGTTGTTAAGTATAGTGGTCTGAATCTGCCCTTAAAATATTCGCAGTTGATTTGTGTCCACCTTATATAGTAAACTAGCTTTCGCGCGCGTCTTCGCCCGCATAAATTTTCCTCAGGAACAGTGCTTTTTCCGGAATGAAAGGTGATGTCCTTCTTAAGACTCCTAGCTATGTCTATGCGAAATTTCAGAATGATTGATTCAATAGATTGGGCGTGAAGAGGTAACAAACAAACAAATCTACAAATTCACTTTCGCATTTATAATATTAGTTGGGATTGGGATAACAAAGTTTTATTCGATCAAAAGCGCGGGCAAAAGCGAATTCCAAATCACCCAGAATCAATAACATCTCTGTGGATTTTGGCAAAAAAACAAAAGCCAGTTACTACCGCAGTTTCCGCAACACAATATAACGTCAACCCCCCAGGGAGGCTGTATTGCTTTGTTTACATGAACAGTAACAATTATTCTTTTATCAGAATGATACGCTTTGGTGGCATCATTTAACTGAGCTCCCAAAGGATTAGAGTAATATTGCACCAAACAAATGTAGGAATACATAATCTTTTCTCCCCCCACATATATTTGCAGGCATTAAGCATTTTGCCCACATACACCCAGAGCTTATTTACAGCTCAACCTATTTTCGTACATCTTCATTGCGTGGATCAGATGTCTATATTCAAATTCCTCAGCCAGTTGATAGCGGCAGGCGTAAGATTGTGAAGCTCCCTCATTCCACCTGGAAAACGGCGAAGTGGGCATTCGTTTACCACATGGGATAGGGTCTGGTTGGGTGCTCCTCGCACTGTGGTGATTCCCTTAATCCCCATTTATGGAGGTGATGGTTGGTTTCCCGTGGTCTGAACGGAGTCGAAGTGCACGTGCGCTTTCATTTGAGACCCCACTCGGGCATATTTGCAGACATTCGGTTATTCTTCCCCACTTTCACTACCACAACTTATAAACAGCTCAACCGATTTTCATCAAACATTCAGACATGTTCACACTCACATAAGTCATTCAATAAAATAAAAAAACACTAAATCGCTTCATCCGTTTGAGAGCTATCATGTCACAGACACGTTAAACTTATAACACACTTATTTTTGCGTTGGGGGTTAATAAAAAATAGACAATACAACAATGTAAGCCAGCTAGCCAAGCGTGCCTTTCATTTGCATCGCCATAATTGAAAACCGATGTTGTTTTTCACATCCAATAGTTATGATCGACGAATGTTATTTGCACTTGCAGTTTTATGCATTTTAGTCCCTGAATCGAGAATAGACCACTTCGTTTATGTGGATGTCGTAAAATTCAAATTGCTTATTTTCAATATAGGATATACTTATCACTTATTGACGTCAATTGTTACTTATTTTAAGTTTACCACCACTTCCAAAGCGCAAGTGGAGAAGAAGTGGCGCCACAAACTCCACAGCAGCATTTTCTTCAAAAACGTCAATTCACAAAATTTGAGTCAAATCAGACGAGTTTACATTTGAATATTTTTATAACTACAATAAGTTTCTTATTAAATTATTAAATATTGAGGATTATTAAAATGTGACTAAAGAATCAATATAAGTCTTGGGGGGAAACCACACCACCATAGATAAAATATAATATGTATTTTATTAATCAGTTGTGTGGTTATATATATAAATCTTTCAAGGGTGAGATAGGCATAAGATTAAGCCATGCGTTGACAGCGGACAAGTGACACTCTCAAGGTACACTATCGTAAATAGGCTACTTATCTTATGAAACCTTTCGCAGGCCGTATGCCAAGGCCAATCTGTGACACTCTGGTGTCAACATCATCATTTTAGCTAAAAGCTGTCCACCGCTGGACATAAGACAAGGATTTCCTAAATGACCGGTCGAAAGCCTGCATCCAGCGTCTGCCTGCGACCTTCTTCAGGTTACCTGACCATCTGGTCGGTGGGTGTCCGATGCTGCGCTTGCCGATGCGTGCTCGCCGTTCCATAAACTTTTTGCCCCATCGACCATCGATTCATCGCGCTATGTGCTCCGCCTACGTATCATCTTTATAGGTGACTAGCTGTTCCCCGCGGCTTCGCCCCGCGTGGGACTCGGTTATATCGCGCCCAAAAGTAGCCTATGTTTGACCTCAGGTCGTTAACTACATCCCTACCAAATTTCATGGTCCAGCAGTTTAGCCGTGAAGAGGTGACAGATAGACAGACAGACAGACAGACTTTCGCATTTATAATATTAGTATGGAAGTATGGATATGGATTAGTATGGAAGTACGGATTCATGCCTCCAAAAGCTTTCAAACTGGAACCAACAAAGAACGCTTCCCATGGAAATCGAACTCGTGAGTTCTTCAGGCAAACGTTTTAACCACTGGACCACAGGGGGAGTTAAGGTTCGCTATTTAATCCTTATAGTTACACAAAATTAGACTGCTACACTCTCTGACAGTTTAATTACTTACCTTTAGATTATAATTTATTCTTAATTGGTGTTAAATTAATAAATTCCTTTGTAACTACTTGGGTAAAGCCGTCATTAACACATTCACTTTCATGTGTTATTGGTTAAGTTGTAATTGGGTTTTGGTATTGTAATAATTCCACTTGAGAAGATTTATCCTATCCTTTACTATTAAACGAGCAATATCTAATCACTATATAGTATAAAACAAAGTCGCTTTCTTTGTCCCTTTATCCATATGTATGCTTAAATATTTAAAACTACGCGGATTATGATGCGGTTTTTTTTTATAGATAGAGTAATTCAAGAGGTAGGTTTTTATGCCCATGCGAAGCCGGGGCGGGTCGCTAGTCTAATATGTAAAATTACCGTGTCACAATGATAGTTACCTTACTCCTCCGAAACGGATTTACTGATTTTTACCAAATGTTATATGCATATTCAGTAGGTCTGAGAATCGGTTACTATCTATTTTTCATACTCCTAAGTGATAAGGGTTGTTCACCCTTAAATTACCTGGGAATAATTTATACGGCAAAACAACATATGTGGGATCAGCTTGTTTGTATATAAGATAAGATAAGATAAATTTTTCTGCGTAAAACATGCGTGGGTTACAAATAACTACACATTTTATATAGTCGTGTTTTTGAAAACGGCTCTAACGATTTCTTTGAAATTTTAAACGTAAGTTCTTACATAGACAAAAAGATAATCTAGCTAGGTTCCATGCCTGGGAAAATTAATTTTACCCATATTTTCACGCAAAAAGATTTCTGCATAAAACGATCAAAGCCCGGTCGTCCAGGTACTCTTATAGGTAGATAGACTTCGTAAAAAGATCGTCTGCTGGTGTACCTCACTGTCACCTATGTCTGCCGTCAAACAGGGCGTCGATTTTGCTAACGTTAAGTCACAATCGTGTCAAAATAGTGTTTCAATTGTAGTGCTTTTTACACACTATTTACAAGAATTATGACAGTATGATGTGATGAAAATGACGTGTGGGTTGTGGCTATCAGAAGTAATGCAAAAAATATATACATTTTTTGTAACTAGTGTGTAAAAAAACAGAACAATTGAAACACTATTTTGACACGATTGTGACTTAACGTTAGCAGAATCGACGCCCAGTAGTTTGCATTGTTGTGTTTGGGTTTAACACGTTCCACGCGTTACCGGTCAATTTAGTCTTGTATGTGACTTGCAGTGTGTGCGCCGATGTTTTGTTTCATTTTTTCCTGCGGTGCGGGGGTAGTTTTTACTATCAAATCTTGTCATAGAAAAGAGACAAATATATGTTTAGAAAGGTAATTTCAAATTGAATTTGGATTGGTTGTAATAATAATACAAGTCATATTTGTCTTGTACGCGTTATTAAGTAAACGTTTTTATTCTGTGCGGTACCAGTCGTATTTGATTTGTATGTACTTGTCTGGTATAGCACCACGGTAACAAGCGATACGCTCTCAGTGAGCGCCAGTGTGGTAAACAATTAACACGCATCGTTTTAGTTTCGCAGACTGCATGCATATTTTCACGTAATATTATTACCTGCTGTAAACTGTTTTTATGTTTCTTATAAGTTATTACTACACTGTTATTCACACTTATAATTTCGCCTACAACTTTTTTACTTTTTACCGATATCGACAACATAAAATTTTTCATTTTATGTTGTCGATGTTGTCATTTTGTGTTTGATTTTCGTGACATTTCTCATCACTAGTTGAATGTCGATAGTTCTTACACTGCTAGGTTGTGCTAGTGCTGTACCGAGCAAATACGTCTGGTAATTGTGATGGCTTATATTTCCTAAAATATGTATAATTTGCTGAGGCTAACCTACAGTATTATAGTTTTACTCTTATACTTACCTCGTGTAGAATCTGAATAGTCTCAATAAGGTTTTCTTTAAAATATAATCATATTATTGAAGGGACAGATACAAGTCTTTTAAGTCTGGTATCGCATTCAATTCAAGACAGCATACAAGTCCGATTTTCCTGGTAACGCACAGACAGAAAAACAGCTGAATGATGACCCGCGTTCAACGTGTAGGATAGAGGCAGTCACATTACTGGGTACTGTGACGCAATATCTTAGTTCACGAGATAAGGCGCTCATGTGCTAAATCACAGCTTAAAGAATACTAAGTACAGGTATTCGACCACCATACAAAGAAACGCGCCGATTTTTAGTTTACTAATAGAGTCCTCCCCATACCGAGACATATAAACGCCATCTATCGATCACTTGGGACACTGTGATTTTAAATCAAAAGACTTATAAAATAAAACACAAAATCAGTTGTTGGTAGTATGACGATACTTTAATAAATCGTGTTTTAATCCACACTCTTTTTCCGCCAAAAACAGGCGGGATTTTAACAATTTTTTTTTTCAATCCTTATGACGCCACCTTGCAAATGCAAGGAAAGAACTAAGTCTTTAGGAAATAGGACCACATGGCTACGGTGACCGCTTGCTCTTCATTGAGGGCCGTATGCTTATTCAAAACGTGATTATTTCAAAGGATCTTGTTTTATCATTATTACCTGAATAGATGTTTATATACCTACCAACCTAAAATTTGATATTTTCGTCAAATATCCAACTTTGATTGTCGAGAGAAAAATAAATACTGACATCAAGGCATGCAGGATCGATTTACCTCGGTAAACAAGCATTCATACTTTTATTATGCATTACCGATTAGACCATATTTTACTTAATAAATCATAACTTAAGCTCTTCAAAAACGCGTAACATTATTTTTCTTCGAGCGCCTTCGTTAAGCGTGTAAAAAGAAACGTCTTTCGTACATGGTTCTAATGAGTAGATAACGGGATGAGGAAAAGTTTTATATAACGTTCAGCTGCTTCGGAACCCAGGGTCCGGAAAACGAAATGTCTTACACATACAGGTCGCGTCATATAAAAAGAACGCTGGAGGAGAGCGGAGACAGTAAACTTGCGCAACACGGGAAGCCAACGAACCAATCGCGTGCGCCGGACGACGTCCGCCCGCACCGCGCTCGCCGCATACAGCGAAAAATCGCCTACTGCGCAGCTTAACCGCCAGCGTTCATATTACATGACGCGACTTGTACCATACATAATTTACTCAAATAAATTATATCTTATTTATTCCCTCTTCTTAATAAGATTTTTTAATAAATACACGAACACACACACAGAAAAACGATCGCGTTTGCCTAAAGACCTTGAGTTTAATTCCCACGGGAAGCTTGCTTTGTTTAATTGTTTACAGTTTGATCTCAGTACCTATATATAATAGTACTAAGTTTGATTAGACATTGAATAACCTTATTGTTAATTGCTTCGGAACCATGTTAAGCTATTGGTCCCGACTGCCATCTGGTAGTCATCAAAAACACAATTTATTGTCCACGTGGTGGTTCCAAAGAACTTTAACACCAGGAGTGAATGGTCAATTAAATTTTTAGGTTGTAAGGTTACTTATGACTTTTTTACCTTTATTATAATAACTAGCGACCCGCCCGGCTTCGCATGGGCATAAGAACCCTCCTCTTGATTCACTATATCTATTAAAAAAACCGTATCAAAATCAGTTGAGTAGTTTTAAAGATTTAAGCATACATAGGGATATAGGGACAGAGAAAGCGACTTTGTTTTATACTATGTAGTGATAGTGATGAGCAAAGTAATAAGAACATTTCTCTCCGCTCCGTTATCTACTCATGCCGAGACCCACAACAATATCCCGAAATCTTTATAAATGATGTGTCAGTTATGACAAACTTCTTCGGCCCGTGTTAATATACTTTATCTTTAGTAATAAGCGGGATCGTTTGTAATATACGAGGCCGTATCTACCCGTGCACACCGACTGCGATACTTAGTACGTTAATGTTTATTAGTTGACCTTTTATCAGGTTACTGTTATTCGCACTTAATTTTTAACCGACTTCAATAAAAAGGAGTTCTCAATTCGTCGATAATTACTACATGGAAATTTGAGTATTGTGATAATACTCAAATTTCCATGTAATAATTATCCATACTAATATTATAAATGCGAAAGTCTGTCTGTCTGTCTGTCTGTCTGTCTGTCACCTCTTTACGGCTAAACTGCTGGACCGATTGTGATGAAATTTCGTAGGGATGTAGCTAACGACCTGAGGTCAAACATAGACTACTTTTGGGCGCGATATAACCGAGTCCCACGCAGGCGGAGCCGCGGGGAACAGCTAGTTATATTATAAATGCAAAAGTCTGCCTGTTACGCTTTTACAGCTAAATCGCTGAACCAATTTTAATGAAATTCGGTAGAGATATAGTTAAAACCGAACGTCAAATATAGACTACTTTTTGGCGCGATATAACTAGCACCAGGTAGAGCTGCGGGAAACAGCTAATTACTTATAAAAAAAATCTCGTTTCATATTTAACTTTTTGCGCCTCATCAATTTTCTTTTTCTCCTTAAGGTTGACTGGTAGAGAAAGCATTAAGTCCGCCAATTTTTCTTTAATATTATGTAAGAATTATTTACTAGTGGAATAATAAACTTTCAATAAATAAACTCTTTAGGTTTTCAGTCAAATATCTAAACCATTGGACGACACAAAAATTATTCTGTTTGCAAAGAAAACAATAATATGAAACCAAACAGTTAAAATAAAATATTGCAAAAAATATAAATTATACTTTAGGAAGACGGATTCATAACTCATTGTAAATAAGTTAATAAATATTTTCGAGTGAACAGCGGAGAAGAATAAGAATAATAGGAAGAGAATCAATCAAAGAAAGCGCTGTATTGTGATTTTGCCGCTGTTCTTTTGCACTCCCTCGTATTGGCTTGGTATTGGTATTGTATCGGGAAAGTAGGGTGACTAGGTTTTATATGGGAATTTGATATTTCGTTTGTTGTTTTTAGGGTTCCATTCCTCAAAGGAAACATCAGAACCCTAAAAGGATTACTTTTCCGTATTTTCGTCTGTCCGGCAAAATTTGTTTTTTTATGGAACGCTTAAGGCAGTCAAGTTTAAATTGTTAAAAAAAATACACAGTTTCTCGGTCTCTTTCGGCTTAAAAATGATAAAAATTGTACGTCAATCCGATCAAAATATACGACCGTCAACATAGATTAAAAAATAAATTTTCTTGGCGTCAAACCGCGCGCGATTCCAAATTCTATGACCGTAAGGTTGCATTTTTTTTAATATTGCGAAATTATGCCATTTCTGTAGGGAATCTTACTATTTAATCGTCTATTAACCCATCCGCTCAGGATGCGCAAACATGTGTCACATAACGATTGTTTTTCTATTGTGTCTGTATTCCAGCGACCCAACGGATTAAACCACAAAAAAGAGACGATTGATTTTGAGACCGATAAAATCCACCAAAATCAAAAAGTATGCGGCCCTTAGTATCAGACAAGAATTGGCAATCTCGCTTTATTTGGCAGGGTTACCACTTCATTGCGGAAATATTGACGTATATTACGATGATCGTCATGTCAAACACAAACCTACGAGAATGCGAAAAAAATAGCCGACTACTCAATAAAACGTTATGTTTTTTTCGAGTGTATTTCTCAGTTTCATCTTCAGCTTACGATTCAGGGCCCGGCTTACGCTTGTATTATGGTCCTTTTGACGACTGCCGTCTAATCTATATCATAAACACTATAAATGATTAATAGAATAAATGTTTGACCTAACCGTTTGATTTAACGGTGTTTTTATGATACAGTTTGATCCAGTATTTTGATCGCTGGCGGTTAAGCTGCTCAGTAGTCAATTTATCGCTGTATGCGGTGAGCGCGGTGCGGGCGGGGGTCGTCCGGCGCACGCGATTGGTTCGTTGGCTTCCCGTGTTGCGCAAGTTTACTGTCTCCGCTCTCCTCGAGCGTTCTTTTTATATGACGCGACCTGTACCAATCCCACCCTTTTAAAGAGAGAAACTAGACCAAGTTCCTGATCTAAGTATGACTAATAAGTTCTTTAGGCTGCCAACTTTGATTATTCCCAACAGAAATCTGATACAACCTAACGACTATCATCTAGCGATATCAGATCAAAATGGCGTAACTTTTAAGGGTTCGAATATGTATACAAATTTGGCATCATAACGAGAGACCCAATGCTCAATAGTGGGCAAAATTATGGCTTATAAGGTGATGATATTATTGTTGTGTTTACGCCAATTTGCACAACTAATAATAGCTAGCCCTCCAAACCCATCTCATCAAACGAGCCTTTATTTGTCTTCCTAATTACTTCACAAAACTCAGTTTTTGGTCCAGCCCTGGATTAGTTTAATTTGTAGATTACGGAATTAAGGAGATGTTTACGCGCGTCCCTATCTTCTTTAAAAAAAACTACCTCTGTATTATCCATGGTTGTAATTTCCTTATTGTATATTTCTACTGCAATAAAGAATTTTTGCCTTTGTCTTGTCTATAGTCCGGTGGTTTAAGTGTTTGCCAGTAGATGGTCAAGGGTTCGATTCGCATGGGAAGCGTACTTTGTTTACTTATTTCGATTTTGAGGACAT
This sequence comes from Apomyelois bistriatella, assembly GCA_947044815.1. Taxonomy (NCBI): domain Eukaryota; kingdom Metazoa; phylum Arthropoda; class Insecta; order Lepidoptera; family Pyralidae; genus Apomyelois; species Apomyelois bistriatella. The sequence goes on from OX345712.1 coordinate 589,422, forward strand.
TGCAAGCGTAATACCTGAATTGTTCGATAATAAAGATGATAATGTACTTCGGAAGGCACGTTAAGCCGTTGGTCTCGATTGCCATTTGGTTATCGTTAAAGGAACCACGTCAGAGGCCGAGAGCACTGACACCAGGATCTGCAAGGTCTATTGATCAACACGTATAAGAAATGATGATGAACATAATAAAATATGACACCTTGTTTGTTAATATGTATCAGGCATAGTTCAGTTTCAGGGAGGTGGTCGGTAACGAGGTTTAATTATCTATCAGTATTTATAGTGAAATTGTAATTGACAAGCTTTTGTGATCATATGAATTGTATATAATCACTGTCACATGTAGTGGAGCGGTAAACGACTGTTTTATATAATGTAAGTATAAAACAAAGTTGCTTCCCGCTGTCTGTCCCTATGTATCCTTAGATCTTTGAAACTACGCAACGGATTATGATGGGGTTTTTTTAAATAGATATAGTGATCCAAAAGGAAGGTTTGTATAATATATGTATTATTTAGCATTACACCCGGGGCGGGTCGCTAGTGAGTTATAAGTTGATGATTAAAACTTTTAAAGAAAAAAATATTTTAATTTTTAGGGCGTTTGCGAGATTAAAAAAAAATTCTGCATTTAAATAATTTTTACTTCTTAGTTATAGCTGGCTAGGTTTCTCAAGTTGCTCATCTCATTCAATAGAACAACTCTCACTTTTAAAACCTATGGTGGGCTGTAGGCTTCGGTCTCACTAGCGAAACTTTCTAATAAAAATATTATTTCTCTCTGTAAGTGATCAAAAATTCTCGGGTCACTTTTTTGCTAGTATCCTTAACTTACATTAGAACATTGGAAGTCATTGAAACACTACCAAATAAAGAAACCAACATATTTGCTCTCAGATTTAGTTCCCCAAAGGTCATTTATCTCTTAACCACAAACAAGAAACTTGCTTCGTTACTCGAATTAGGCCAATCAGGGCAGACCCGCGAAATTTTGTAAACTATATTGATGAAAGAAATTAGGAGACGTGGCGATCCTTTCTTTGCTGAAGTGTTTGGTTTTCGAGTTAGGAAAGACAATTTCCTCGCTTAAGAAGTAGTTAAAGGCGAAGGATAATTTTTATTTTTAATCAATTGGCTTGAATATTTCACTTGAATTAATAGATTGGCGAATATATTGTCTACAACCAAAAGTACTTTTCAACCTGTCATTAACAAATGAAGATATTTATATACTTGAATTTCGCGACCAAGAATTAGGATATCGCGCGCTTTGACAGGCAATTTTTTTTTATGTTCGCCACAAAAGCCTTCGAAGGAGAATTTACGCCAGGCAGGACGATTTTGGACAACTCTTGAATTAATGAATGATTTTTAGTAGCCTTTTGCGTTCTATTGTAACCTTTTTAATATAAGTGCAATAAAGGATTTTCTATTGTATTTCTTAATTTTAAGAAGAAGGCTGACATTGATTTTCTATTGTCGAAACAAAAGGGTAATTTAAAACATTCTGACAGCATGCCCAATTAAATCAATATTGATATTTTTAGACGCTTCCATGACGTCACAAACAGATATCTTGACCGCGACCCCTCGTAGAGACTAGACATAATGCTATTGACATTTTAAGGTTCTAATCTATTTATGTGGCTATAAAATAGGCATAGTTTATTGAAGTAAACATTTATTTAATCACATTGAATTTTCTGCCATTTATTATAAACTTTTATGGCATATTGCTTGTAGGTCTAACAGTTATTATGCATAAAGTTTAAAAGACATAATAGATACATACTTTAGTTAACCTTGCGTATTTATTGGTATCCTATTTTTTGGCATACAATTTTATTTTATTATTTAAAATTTGTAACTGTTTGTTAAATTCAATTTTATACAAATCCGACTTTATTGCGAGTCTATAGGTCAGGTTATGGTTATCTTGCGACTCCCAAAGTAAGCAAGCGAGAGCTACATACAAATGTTTTTTTACAATTTGATAGGGTTTTAGGCCATTCTCGAACATTTACTAGAACTGTATTAGTGCAACTGTGTTATTGATGAGTGAATATTAATCTTAGGAGTTTATTTTTCTGCGTAAGATGATTTTGATCATGTTAATTATGGTTTGATACCACTATGCCCTTATAGGTAAGGTAAGGTAATGATTAATTATGATTCTGAATAACATTGTATTATATTTTTTCAATTCTGTAAGTGTTGCATTTTTATTTAGCGTATAATTATTATGCCTATAAAACTTTGAATATAAATAGCTTAAGCACATTTAGGATTTAGAATATTATGCTTACAGTAACTATGCTTAAAAAAATATGCTTAAAAAGTTATGCCAAATTAATACTATGCGTCACTATTAATAGGATAAGTAAAGGTACCAGTGGGAACCAAATAGGGCTGTTATGAATAAATGAATAAACTTTTTTATAACATAACTGCGTTTAAATAAAATAAAGTTTTGTATTTCTTCTAAAAATACCTATATTCCCAAAAATACACAATTGAAAAGAACAAAAACTTTTCGAAAAATATTCCGATCATAAAAGAGGATTAAAGACGTAGATACCATAAAATATTATTTCGCTCCGCTAATGCCAATGGCGGATATAGGTTTCAAGTAAGGAGGGGGAGGGGGGGGCATATGCTCTAAAGCCCTTACATTTGTTAAATAAATTTTTACTAAAGTGTGTTTTGTCTCTTTCTTTTACGGTATATTTCACCCACAGCCCACCTAATGGGAAGCGGTAACTGTAACGATTGAGACGCCTGCCAACACCAAGAGCATTGCTTGCGGGCTTCCGTCCTTGTAGGAATTTCTTGAAGCCCTTCTAGAAACCCCCATGTTGTAGCCACTTGGGAAAACTATGGCATGTTCATTCCATAATCTCAGTGTATGCGGAATGAAATTTCTTTTAAAGGTATTGATCGCGACACTTTTGGGTCCAGAGTATGAGGGTGAACTTTCTAACGGTGGCGAGAGGTGTGATAATAGAAAGTAGCTGTTGGCATGATGTCGAACAACACCTCTGAGCACATCCATTGTACAAACGGTTTTTTTATTTTAACCAGGTTTCCGAAACCTGGCTACTAAACCAGGTTTCAGAAACCTGGTTAAAATAAAAAACCAATGGGTAGTTCTCTCCCCCTGGATCCGCCCCTGCTTCTCATCTATACAAATAATAATACAAGGCATCAGTTGGAATATATTTTTGCTTTTATGTAAATTGATGTTTAGGGATTCGCTCCTCAGAGAAACTTTTAGCTTTGAAAAAGGTTTCAACTTATTATTTTCTTTATTAGCGTGTTATAATGTAATTTCTTTACATACTCGTGTTATCTTTTAAAACTAGGATACCTAGTTTTATATTATTACTAGCGACCCGCCCCGGCTTCGCATGGGCATAAAAACCTTCCTCTTGAATCACTATCTATTAAAAAACCTATAAAAATTCGTTGCGTAGTTTTAAAGATTTAAGCATACAAAGAGACATAGGGACAGAGAAAGCGAATTTGTTTTATACATGGGAGGTGGAGGGAAGTGACCTTATAAATCATACGAAGTGATGATGATACCATGACCATGCACACCGTGCTCCCGCCTCTCGGTCTCTCACGTGGTTTCTTAAACGTCTACCAGATGGCAGCCGGAACGACTTAACGTGCCTTCCGAAGCACGGAATCATCTTTATTATCAGACAATCAGGTGGTTCAAGCCTGCAACTTCCTAACCAAACTGGAAACAATTAAACTGAGGGACTGTTTCCTGAGGGAATCGAACCCACGATAAAACGATGAATAAAATAAAATTTTAAATCGGATCTTCCAAGAAGCAATTTCAGAGCAGCGGCTTAGTTTTTTATTCAGCAAAAAACTTGACGAGCAAAAACTCGGCTTGTTCCACTTTCTTTTGCTTTGGAAAAAAACGCGGGAAAATATGAATAAGACTGAATGTTCCGTGTTTATTTTTGTAAACAACACGCAAAGGCATTTACTTTCTTTTTTTATCGAGTGTATAATTTTATTCTATTTCTTTTTAGGCCAGGTGCTTTTGAAATATTTATAGATTTGTTGAGGAAGGTTAAAGAGGCAACTCGTGACGCAGTGGCTTATATCTTGGACAAAAAAATTGTTTTGCGATCCAGCGAGGGAATGCTGCCAGCATTTTGGGCACGTTGCCTCAAGCTGTAGATAGTTTTTAGGTTATTCTTTAGACTAAGTTTTCTTATTATTTTGTTTAAATTTATACGTGCATGTTTATGAATAGATCAGAAAAAAACGAAAAGAACAATAAAGAACTAAAATTCTATTTATTTGTTCGGAAAACCAGAACTTGAAACTACGAAACAAAATATCTCTTATTACTTAACACATAAATCCACTTATAGGTTTGTACAAGTAAAAAGCAAATTGGTATGTATTTGTTATGTACAATCAGCCCCTTGATTCTGTAAGCTTTAATTTTAAACTTCTAATCTGAATCCGCTGTGAGTTTCTTGAATGGCATTTTAAAAACTCGGTTGATAATTCGAATCTATAAGTACTAGCGCTACGCTTGCGAGCGTGTCAGCGAGATGAACTAGACTGGACGTGAAATTTTGTATGAGATGACGTTAGATATGGCATTCTGTAACTCTCCTGTCACTTTTACCTATTTTAGAGACTGTTGTATATTAAAAATGTCGTTTGCAGGAAAGAGGAGGTAGCCACAGGGAATTCGCTAAGATGAGAGAGAGCAAATTAAAAATATTGACCCGAAAATTTGTATCTGAATCGTCTGCTAGCCCACCTTCCTATCTACGTATTTTTGACAAATTTTGCTAATTCTACGCAATTTTCTTGAAAAAAAGATATAGGCCAATATATATTTTTTAATTTTTATTGACGACCTTTCCTATGTCATCTCCCTCTCATCCCGGTTCCTTTCTCAGCTGATTGCTTCAGACCTAGGGTCCGCTTTACTACTTTTTCTCCTCCACTTCGCCCGGTTTGATATCCATAGTTGTGAGATCATTAGCACGCATATTATTAACTACGATATCGAGCCAGCATTTTTTGCAATACTGCCTATGACGACTGGGTCGTAAAACAAATGCCTACACTACGTTAAACAGTGTTTAATCCAAAGAATTTCAAATAGCGCGCGGTCTCTTTCAATGTTTTTAATCTATAGTTTAATCCCATTAAAACTTTAAAAAAATTCCAATAGGCTTGATGAGTGAAAAGTAATCATAGCTTTTAAACTATAATATTTGGTTACAGAAGCCTAAAATCATTCAGTGTGCGTATAATATAAAGGTAGGTAATCAGTTAATGGTCTGACCGGGGCGACACTGAATTTGTGAATAGCCCACTTTCATTTGAAATCAGCCCGCATTTATCGAAACTCGCTTGCTTTTGATGAAAAGTGTAATTTACGGCTTTGGATATTTTTGTGGGTCATGTCACGCTTATCATTTAATATGATGTACTCAACAAAAAAAAAATATACCACTTGCACATTATTATAGTGTCCTTTTTTGTGGTTCACTTCATTTACCAGTATCACTACGCCTTTTGTTGAGTTCTATGTTGTATCATCAATGTTCTTTCTGTACAATAAAGTTTTTGCATACATACACTATCACTACATAGTATAAAACAAAGTCGCTTTCTCTGTCCCCATGTCCCGTAGCATACGTGACATAGGGACAGAGAATCTTTAAAACTATGCAACGGTGATGCGGTTTTTTTTAATAGATAAGAGTGATTCAAGAGGAAGGTTTTTATGCCCATGTGAAGCCGGGACGGGTTGCTAGTTATTAAAGTTATATTTTGTAAGATTAATACGTAAATGTTTTAAATAAAAACATGTGCAACATAAAAACAAATATATCGAAATATTACATTGCTATTCGAAGTTGGAACAATAAGGCTAATGGTTCACGTAGTGTATAATTTTCTTTGATAATGGTCAGTTTGAGTTTTAAGTCATACTCGAACATCTCGAATCAGTATTATTAAGGAAGGTATCATGATCGTCATGTTTGTGTTGTTGTCGTGTCCCCCTTCTACCACATCCGAGATTTGATGGAAACAAACCAGAAAGCCATTAAGGTCTCTCTAGATTTTGTATTACCATGTTTTAACTATTTTCTATTGATACGAAAATAAGAAGATAGATTTTTAACAGTAGATATATAACGAACAAACAGACAAACAAGAAGAATTCCATAAACCAGATGTCGATGAAATGAATGCAGATAGAAAGATAGGTAAACTCTTTATTTGTTGCTGCAATCAAAGATGTAAAAACAGTCAAAACATAGAAACAATACAATAGAATTCAACACAAACATTAATAGTTTGATGATGATGATATTACATCCGCTCTGTTGCTAAATGTGCATTAACATGAAGAAGACTCTCATACTACAGATATATTCAGCAAGATAATATATATCACTATTATGCTTACTACTAAACTAATCATAAGATCATCTTGTTATTGAGGAGTTATAAAAAAGTATGTAACATTGTCCACAGAAGCATTCCCAACCATGCGCGTGACCTAACCTCCAGCAGGCGATGCGGCGCGCATCGTCCCGCGCGCTGCGGCCGGCGACGCGCGTAATATGCGCTCGCTGAACGTAACAGCGTGCGCGGCGCTGTTAGACGACGTCCGCTGGGACGAACCCGTCAGCTTGGTCAGCTTAGCCGTGCTTGCACTTATCGACGTCTTAGTTATAGCTGGTAAGTGTAAAAGAGTGATTTTTTTTTTCTGATTTGTCAAAGGCCTTTGATTGAGTTAGTAGTGGAAAATTTTGGTAGATTTAATTAATTATGTGGCTAATATTATATTAAATCTCAATGATACATTGAATATCATGAAAAACTATTATAATTAGTGTAAATAAATTGATTTTTATATATTTTTGTTTATAAATCTTTTTATATCAATGGTGTTCCCCAAGGATCAATATTAGGTCCTTTGATATTTTTCTTACTTTTCAATAAATATGATGCAATAATGTCGTTATAAGTAGATACAGTACTTAAAAGAAGTTAATAATAATGCCGACGACACACGTAATACGCGCTCGTTGAACGTGTAGTATCACCATTTCGAGCACAATGATTAAACGCGGACTCTAGGCTCAGAAGCGTAGGCTGAGCAACTTTCTAGGAAATATGCTCGGATGATGATGAATGATTGAATAAATAACCACCTAATTGCACCATTTACATACAAATAACTGATATATAGTTTTTTAATTAAGTATATGTATACAAAGGCATTACAAATTATATAAAGAATCTGGTTATTCAAACCTGTATAGTTCTAAAGCAGGATGTATTATTTTCAACAAAGTATTCTTTCTCAATATACACCATAAAGGATTCCAGTAATATACCAACTCACGACCTTTGGATCGTAAGACAAACGTCTAGGTCACTATACCACACAGACACTCATTCTAATTAATTTCTCCGCATAAATAAATACTCATTTAATTAATTAATTTTAAGATAAATCTATCTTATAATGAATCTTTCTAAAGGTATTTTCATTGTCTAAAATTTAAATGAGATTGGACTTAAAACTAAATCTGTAATAAGAGCTATTTCATAATTAGAATAATTTGTTATCTGAATTTTTTGTTATAAAAATTATTTGTGTTGACTTATTTTCAACAACGACTAGCGTCCGCCCGGGGCTCCGTTTTTTTTTATCATGGGAAATTTGGAAAATCCATTCTCATGATTTTTTTTTTAATTTAATACATAACAATTTAGTTGGTATAATATAGTAATATAATAGACTACCTGCCAAGTTCAGCTTTATATCTCCAGCAGTAGTTTTTGAAATATCGTATTTAGTTTTTACCACGTGTATAACTTTTGATCGCATTGACGTAGTATTTTGATTATTTTACAGCCATGAATATCACTATCACTACCACCACATAGTAAAAAACAAAGTCGCTTTCTCTGTCCCTATATCCCTATGTATGCAACTACGCAACGGATTTTGATGCGGTTTTTTTCTAATAGATAGAGTAATTCAAAAGAAAGGTTTTTATGCCCATGTGAAGCCGGGTCGGAAGTATATTATAAATTTCAACTTGATACGTTCATGCATTCCTCAGAAAAAAAGGTTGACAGACAGACAGAAGGACATCAAAATAATCTTATAAAGGTTCCGTTTTTGCCTTTTAAGGTACGGAACTCTAAAAAGCTTGACCTTTTATAATACACCCACGTTTCAGACTGTCCGCCCATTGAGCTTTACAATTTGTACAATAAAATATATTTAAACTAAATAAAAAAAATTACAACAATCAAAATAGCCTTTAATCACAGTACCCTTGATCAAAGCCTTGCGTAACATAACTACGACCAATTAAATTGCAAAATACCCTTAATTTTTATAATAGGGAAAGCTCTAATGTCGCCTTCGCAGATAGAAGCTCGAAAAACATTCAAATTAACGTCTTCCGTCTACGGAGCTACGCCGTAGCACGTGCTACGAACGGTGCTACGAGCTACGTGATTCGCTTGAAAGTTTGTCTACAAAAGGAATTCTTGATAACATAGAGTTTTAGGTACGAATAGCTTTTTCTTATAGTTTTTCAACTTAAGAATAGACCACTCTTTTTTTCCCCGTGTATTTTGTAATTAGTCTTTGTTTGTTTTTTTTTAATAATTTTATTGTATTAAACTACAAAAAAAAATACCAAAGCATAGAAATAAATCAAATTAATTATACGTATACTGAGATATAGCTCTGACAACAATGGCTTGTTCAAAGTTTTAGTCTAGTTTAAGACATTAGTGTCATCCAATCCAAGTAAGGCTAAGCTCGCTGTGGCTTGACACGCACGACCGTAACAAACACACCTACTAGACTACCGAGCTCCTCAGTCACCTTATAAATATATATTCAACAAGTAAACACACCGACAGATGTTCAAGACAGGCGTGATATTGAAAAAGTTTAGAATGAAAAGAGCGGACGAAGTTCAATTTTAATTTTATTACGATTTTCTACCACCTGAATGTTTAAGGCAACACGACTTCGCAAATTTGGCCTGACGAAGTGTGAAGTGCCAATCATTGTCATCTCTCCCCTCTCTTTTTCTCATGTCTCAAATTCCAAGATCATTTCAGCTTCTCTTTTATGCCCGAAGACTCAAACGCTACTCAATTTTGAGAGCTGTTCAAATATCATGCTGTCACTGTCATATCGCTGACGTTAAGCGCGACAGCATGGTACTTGAGCAGCTATTAAAATTGAGTAGCGTTTGAGTATTCGGGCGTTAGAATAGAATAGAAGCTAAGACATTACACATACAAAACAACGCAGGAGACCGAAGAGCTGGCAGCTTCCTCGAACAAAGAATTAGTTTAGCTATTCAAAGGGGGAATGCTGTCTGTATCTTCGGAACCTTGCCTAAAGGGACTCCTTTTAATAATATATTTTAACTTTAATTTTATATTTTGTTGTTTTTTTTTAGCTAAAATTTAGGTTAATTTTTAATTATTATTTTTTAGATATTAAGTTTGGTATTTTAAATCTGTTAAGTAAGTTTTATTTAACTTCAAAAAACAAAGGACAAAGATAACAAAAAAACATACATGAAATGTTACAAATATCTCAATATCTTTTCAAGTCTCGAACTTACTTTTGGCAACTTTGGGGCTAACTCAATCTATGCGTTTTGTCCCTGTATAATATTAATTTAAAAAAATTTCAAACCAAAAACCATAGAGTAAAAAAAAATCCTAGAGATCGCGCGCGATTTCTTAATTCTTTGTCAATAACGAATTCGTTTTCTAAGGCAATGGGACCCATGCTAAAATGAAGTCTTCAACTACACTATAACTGCTAGTAGTTTCTCAAGTCATACACTTTAATGGGCACATTCAGCATTGTAGGATGAAACAGAATACATTTAGGGAGATGTAAACTTTTTCGATCAGTACAAGTTTTTATCTCTACAAGGACGATTTTTATAGCTTTTGTAACGAGTCGAGCGGTTGTCATATTTTGGAGGATAATCGTTTGTTTAATTTACCTACATTTGAAATATTTTATTTTTTCCATAGATTAAAAAAAATTGCCTGAAGTCCGCGCGAATTTTGTACTTCTATGTTTTTTTCTATGAAAAAGACTAAGGCGCAAATTATGATCATATGTTTCCTACATGAGTTTATTGTTTGTTTGTAAAAATATACTATACGAAATAAGACATAGGTACCTACAAAAATAACATTAATAGATCACTTTTATAAAAGTTATTTGGGTCAAAGGTTATTTATATGTAAATTATTTTTATTCTAGTAAAAGCAAAAGCATCATTGAAAACTACTAGCCTTAATACTACACGTAAATATTGATGGCAGACATAATATTATGGTAATGGACGAAATTTCGCTTGATAATATCACTTGATCTCAATATGTGCGCAACAGTGAGTTATTTCAACCCATGATAATTTTGTAAGTTCTAACTATAGCCATGTATTTTCTGCTGAAGAATTTTAGAGCAATAAACCAACCAGAGACGCCACGCGCACTTCTATGGGAAACAAGCAAGATCGAGTGCGTAACTGACTTGCGATCTACAAACGTTCGAAGAATTGTTATTCGAAATATAATAAATAAATATTTATATATATATATATCTACGGACAAATCACACAGATTGAGCTAGCCTTAAAGTAAATTCGAGACTTGTGTTATGGGATACTAACTCAACGATACTATATTTTATATAACAAACTAGCTGTTCCCCGCAGCTCCGCCCCGCGTGGGACTCAGTTATATCGCGCCCAAAAGTAGCCTATGTTTGACCTCAGGTCGTTAACTACATCCCTACCAAATTTCATCACAATCGGTCCAGCCGTTTAGCCGTGAAGAGGTGACAGACAGACAGACAGACAGACAGACAGATAGACAGACAGACAGACAGACAGACAGACTTTCGCATTTATAATATTAGTATGGATATGGATACATGTTGAGATCTCGGGCCAATTAGAAAAATACCATTTTTCATCTTTACCTGACCGGGGATCGAACCCAAGAGTACCCTCTTGAGTGTTTGTGTACCGATAGAATAGATCTTCGACGAACGCTGGTGAAGAAGATCATAATGAGAGTCATTCTGAATTTCGACAGTTAATTATATAAGGCACTGTCTCAATTTGACAGTAAACTAGTGTTTATCAAAGTAGCAATTGTCGAAATAGTTTTTGTCTAAGGTTTGTGTTGTCGAAGCATGTTCTTTCAGACTAGAGTTCCTCGAATATATGTCCTGTCGAAGTAGTGGGTAGTCGATCTATTGTTTTTCGAAATTGAGACTGTCGTAATAATTAACTGCCGAAACTCAGAATGAGACTCCATCCTACTAATATAATAAACGTAGGCTATACTTTAATACGGAATTTCTACGGTAGTGGAGTTCCGGGCAACAGTTAGTAATAATATGTATTACTTACCATAAACTATACTATACCCTTTTTTGTCCCCAGGGAACTGTCTGGTGATAGCTGCCGTCTTCTGCTCGTCAAAGCTAAGGAGTGTCACGAACCTGTTCATAGTGTCCCTGGCCGTGGCCGACTTACTGGTGGGAGTGGCTGTGTTGCCATTCTCAGCCACCAGGGAGGTGTTTGAGGTGAGCCTTTGTCTTTATTATTGACTAGCTGTCCACCCAGGCTTTGATCGTGGTACATACATAGCCTATGACACTATGAAGACCTGACCTCAATAAGTGATAAGAATATCCTATATTGAAAATAAATAATTTGAATTTTGAATTTGATCTATCACAGGATGAATGTGGCTTTCCAATGGTAAAAGAGTTTTTGAAATTGGCACTGTAGTTTTTGAGTTTTTTCATTACAAATATACACATAAAAATACCAATCTTTCCTCTATAGGTTTATTATTATTCTTCATCTTGTTTGCTTGAGAATGTAGTCTTTCAGTTTCTCTACGAGACTAAATTAGAATTGAAGAGATCCGTAGGCAAACAAAGGTTGCCGACATAGCCCAACGGATTAGTTCTAAGTGGCAGTGGGCAGGGCACATAGCGCGACGAACCGATAGCAAAGTGGCGACCACATACGGGCAAGCGCAGTATCGGACACCCATTTGATCAGATGAGCTGAAGAAGATCACAGGCATGCCGGTTTCAACCGGTTGTTCTGGAAATCCTTGGGGGAGGCTTATGTCCAGCAGTGGACAGCCTGCGGCTGAAGTTATGATGATGATCTGTATTTTAGTATCTATAGGCTGCAGAAAGCGACAAAAAAATTTCAACGAAGTTATAAATATAAGAAATTACGTCTTATTTTAATGCCACTCGTATTCTAAGTAAAACAAAAATACAAACTTTCACATTTGTGATATTAATATTAAAGTATAGGAAAACAACCGTCCAAACCTAAAAGCACTTAAAATAAACACGGAAATCAATTGAAACCCGACGCAAAAGTTACTAATATATAAACAGAAATGTTTCCACAAAAAGGGATCCGATGTTGAGGCCACCTCGCGGTGAAGACCTATATTATTTGTTAATATCCTAGACAAGTTTTGAAGGAGCTCGGTAGTCTCTTTTTTTTTTTTAAATAAGGACAAATCACACAGATTGAGTTACCCCCAAAGTAAGTTCGAGACTTGTGTTATGGGATACTAACTCAACGATTCTATAATTTATAACAAATACATATAGAGGTATAGATAAACATCCAAGACCAGGTCAATCAGAAAAAGATCATTTTTCATCTTGACCTGACCGGGGATCGAACCCGGGACCTCCTGAGTAGCGGTCAGGCATGTTAACCATTACGCCACGGAGGTTGTCAATGTCTAGAGTCTAGAGGGGAGCATGGCCTACTTTGATTTGTGTCAATCTGAATTTCGACACTTCTTAAATTTTTACGACAGTCTCAACTGTTGATTTCAAAAAACAATACCTCGACTACCCTACTTCGAAGCAGTCTTCGACAGAACACTTTGTCTATAAAGTCGTGAAATGAAAGTTAATGGAGCTAAATTTATTTCGACTAGCAATTTCAGTTTTTTTCATACAATTCGTAACCAGTGTTGCAATAATTTATCTGAATTGGCTGAAGTTTTGAATCGATAATTTTGATCGATAGTAACGATAGTGTCGATAGCAGTTTTCAAGCAATAATATTATTAATAAAAAACAATACTATCGGTAGTATTTTTCTTTATCGATATTATCGTAACGCTATCGATTATTATTAGACTATTGAGCGGCAACACTAGCAAATGGTGCTTTTAAGCCATTCACACGATAGGAGAAGAACTATTATGTATCAAAAGAAAGAACTAGTAGGTATTGAATTAAAATTTAATCTATTTTAGGGTTTCCGTTGAGGTATTATGTAAAACACCTACTTCACCCTTATTTCCGTCTGTCGATATTAATATTCGAAGTTATGATTTATTTAGAGATATAATAATGAAAATCCAACTAGTCGGCTAGGGTACCTTACTCTTTAGATTTTTTATCTTTATCCATATTTTATAATAATTTAATTTTGTTTGTTCGTTTGAATATTCTTTAACTTTAGAAATAAAATACCAGACAAATTTATAACATTTATTTGTTATATTATACAACAAATACATTTACTGTATTATACACATCTCGCCTATTTTGACAAGAAAGAGGAAAAATAAAAAGATATATAAACAGACATTGTTCATTATTTTGTTATATATGATGAAGGTAGAAAGATATGTCTCATCGGGCATAAAAATATAAAGGTCATTGCACACTCCAACTTAAGACGTGACTGTATTAAAGAGTGGACGAAATCTGAGATTTGATGTCTCATCACTGTGAACCCACGACCCTCATTCCCTCTTATGTAGTGTCATAACCATAACTATCATTTTGAAATGTCGGTACGTACGAAAAGTGTTAAGAATGTTATAAAAAAAGATCTTTTTGGTAAGTTTTGTAAAGTTTGGATTATAACAACAGTCAGGCGACAGGTTTATAAAAATAATTAAATATTTCCTTGTCATGGAAGGAAAACAATAAAATATCACATTCTTGAGACTCAACCGGAAAAAAAACTAGAATGGTAAAAAGGCACGTTTGACTGCCTCGGTCCAGTAGTGCTTTGAGGCGCTAATGGACTGAATAATTACTCTCGCTCTTCCAGGTTATGTTGTCATACCTGGAATCTGGATCTATATTTTTGAAGTCTGTGACTTACTCAAAATCGACGTGTCAAATGATTTTCATGCGAAAATGAGTTGTAATGGATAAAATTATAGAAAAAAAAATTAATAGAGTAATAGAAGTTTTAACGGGAATTTTGAATCTAAATTGAACTGGAACTGGAGTCTATCCAGAGTTATCAATTTTATTTTAAATACTTTTTCTTTATCCGAACGTGTACGCATATATTCCCACATGCCCAGGGTAAGATTTAATCATAGTTCTAATATAATTATGGAAATAATATAACCGTCCCACCTCCCTTAATTTACAGAGAATCCAGAAAATCCGGTTTATAGGATCTTCAAGTTAGTGGTCAATACTGTAAAAACAATAAGCTATATTTTGAAGCCAGCACCAGTCACGGGACACAGCCTACGACTGCCATCTAGCAATTACAACCGGAACTAACGGGAAGTACCATTTTAATCCAAAGACATTACATTTTTCCTCGCATTTTCCGATACCTCTTAGAGATATAATTCCCGACGAGCCCTGATTGAAAACATATAGCTAGAATAGCCTTTTTAAAGCTTTAATATAGCGAACAAAAGATCCAGAAATAACCATCCCATCACTCTACAGGTGGCAAGACACAAATTTCAACTTTATACCTTTAACATAAAATTGAAATTGGTTTCAGCAATCGAATCGAATGTCAATATTTTTGAAAACAACCTTACGCCTTTAGCGTTAAAGTTTGTTTTTATGAAAAGGCGTATTTATAAAACACGGTTTAGGAAATTGTGCTTTATTGGTATGAAATAAGGATGGTATTGGTTCGTCACAATGTTAACCCTTCAGGAACATCTGCCGCGGAAGCTCCGAGTCTAATTACGCGAATGATGATTCCGTTTAATATTCTAAGGGTTTTAGATATTAAGATATTGAATTTAATTATTTTTGCTTGGAATAATAAAGGTATTTTCATGGACTTATGGTTACCATGGTAGTCTGACACTTCGCAGATTTGGGTTCTTCGCCCGGCGTCTGAATATGGGGAATGCGGAAAACATCTTTTATTTAAGTAGTATTTTTTAGGAAGAATATAAATAATATACTAACTGGCCAGTGAGTAAAGAGACGAAGCAAGTTAAAAAAAAACATTTTTGTCTCTTATTGTCAAAGAAGTTTGAATCGCGCGCGGTTTTAGGTGACGCAATTTTTTTTTTTAATTTATGCTTATTGTCAAGTTATTATTAAGTCTCCTCATTCTTTTAGTTAAACTGTTTTATGTCATTTTATTATTTTGTGGTGCAATAAAGAGTATTTGTATTGTATTGTTATAATGAATTTTAGGCAAAATACGATTTTGTCACCCGTATCGTTGTTAATAGTTAACAAATTTATTCCCTAATATTAAGCATCGAGCCTCCATTCATTGGTATATTCTAAGAGGGGTTTAAGTTTTTTAACCGCCTCACTTGCTGGTCAGTGCTAGTTGTTTCTGCCACACAGATTATAAAATGCTGTACTGTCACGTTCGCTGATGCTGAAAATGTTATAAGAATAGAATCTAAAATATTACATCACCCGTAGCCAAGTGACAATTTCAAAACGCTAACGAACGTCGACAAGAACAAAATGTATGGGATTGACATAAGCTGCGGTAAATCACGTGGTCAATCTTATGTCAATCCCATATATTTTGTTCTTGTCGTAACTCGGATTGTGACTGGCTCCTCCTGTGCCCTTAGTATGAGTTTTTCTTAAAGCAGACGCTAGCGACTGCGTTAGCGTTTCAGTATGGCAAACCTGTACAGCGCCTCTGGCGGATAGTAAGGCAACTAAGAAATCCCATACAAAATCCTAACGCAGTCGCTAGCGTCTGCGTTAAGAAAAACTCATACTAGGGGCACTGATCAGTTTACCAGGAGGCACCACTGGTGGACTCAGAATTGGTATCACAATGACCTAAACATAAACTTTATTCACGCTATAAGCCCTAAGGCATTAACTCTACCTATTCTATTTTTTAATGCACTAAAATATAAATAAATAAATATTAGCAGCTTGAGATTGAGACTACTTTCTCGGGGCAGGCGTAGGTACTGACGACTTAAATCCGCAAAAAATCAAATCCGAGGATGAATCGTCTTTTTTAAATTGTTAGGCGTAAAAACATCAGCAAATTTTTCCTCTGAGGGTGAGATTTTTTTGCGGATTAACTTTTACCTAAGTCCGAGTTATCCCACCAAAGATTAGCACTATGTTGTAAATTTGCCATAGTGTTAATATTCACACGATGTAGATTCTCTCAAATTTTCTTAGCTATTTATATTCCACTGCTGGGCAAAATCCTCCCCTCTCGTGTCTTCCATGTATCCCTAGCCATGGCGCTTTATCGCCAGATTTATCGAAGGCCTGTAGTAAGTCTTATTATCTAGTAGCCTTCCTCGCTTCCTGTAGCCATCAGTAGGAGTCCAGGCAGTCAAAATATGAAGTACTTACCAAATTAATTTGCGTGCTTCCGCCACCAGTTAGTTAATGTAAACTACTGCCGACTGGCGCCCACCCACTACTGTTAGTCCCAGCATGCCCGCCGCCATTTGTTTGCACACATATTCTTTGCGACATGAGTCTACGCGAGGCAGTTATTGATAGTTCGACGCACAAGCGACAAATGCCACAAAAACAACATCGCCCCACTTTTCACAAATGTGGTGGGGATAGACATCAACATCGACTCAAAATTTCACATACATTAACACTTCTAAATAAATCTGTCAAACCCGCTTCAGAGAAACATTCCCAAATTAAACATCAAAAGTTCCCTTCACCTCGAAACTTGTGTAATAAAACTGTTTATACGTCTGTAGGTTTGTTCATTTGGTCACGGGGTCGGGTGAAATAATTATAGTGGCACGCTAGGGTTATTGAAGTTAAGGTTGGAGCAGACTGAAGGAAAATATTAATATTCCTACTTCTCTCATAGATGAAGATAGAAGACAGAAGCTGATCTCAGGCCGAGAAGGCAAGCGAGGCGTACGTGTGAACGTAAGCCCCCTAAAGATGGGGGAGAGTTATTAAAATGCAATGATTGCATAGATATGCGACACTATAGAGAACTTGTAGATCAAGCAGGTGCGACTGTAAAGAGATGCCAAATGCAAGTACATCGCACTCTCCCGAGATTCGGCTCCTATAACCGAGAGGTTGGTAGAGCCATGGAAGGTGGAGGGAGTGGTCTAGTTTCCCTATAAAAAGGGTTACAGAATCGCTCCATTAAAATAATCAGTGCCGCCATTTCTAGGACAATGGTTAAAGCGTACGCTGAGCTATGAATCTTAAGCTGAGTGTGGTAACTGGGGAAACACGTATGGTATGTGTGTTAGTTTAAACACAGCTTTATAAGGAAATAAGGCTTCAGGTCGGCTGATTAATCACGCACCTGCGGTCCTACTCTTGGACAAAGGGTTCACTGATGTACTTATTAAATACATGACCCAGGGTACACGCAAAATTGGAGCCCCTTGAAATATATCTTTATTCATATCTTATTCTTCTTCTTTCTCAGCTCTGTGTCACCCATAGTTGGGTATAGGTCTCTACATATTGTTTTTACTTCATCCAGGTCTCCTGCTGCACGCATCCAGGTATTAACTATTTTGTCTTATTTTTTTATCGTCGGCCCAGCGCATTGGTGGTCTTTGCGTCATCCGGTCCTTGTACTTATATATTTAAAGTTTATTTCATATAATATAATGTATCCGCAATAGGCGGACTTAATGCAAAGAGCATTGTGTCACAGTCAACATTTTACTTATTTTTGTGTTTGCAATATCCATGGAGTTAAGAAGAACGTGCGGCCGAATCACAGAACAGGGTAATCGAATAGAGTAAACATATTGTCATTTTTGTACGCAAGCTAGAGTGTCATATAAAGCTGAAAAAAGTGGACTTTACTCGGTGAACTTTTATGAACGTAAATGAAGGACTGAGTTTACAAATCATAATTGATATCTAAACTATAAATGACTTTGTCAAGACCTCAAGGCACAGCAATATGGTTTAGTACGATCGTTAGAATATACTTAGAGTTTACGTACTTACCTTCAAATATTTCACAGGCTTTAACCCATAATATTATTTTTGGTAGAATCCGAAACTAGTTGCTAATATTGAATCATATTACCTGTGCTCTAATTAAGATATATTTGACGCCCATCTATTAACGGCGAGGCGGCCCTCAGGGCACCTCTGCTATCAATACGCCACTTTAAGGAAGGGTTAATCTTATTTCGCTTAACCAATACTTTCTATTGTTGGCTTTACTTACATTGATTTATTAGGGGTTAGTGCTTTGTCAAAAGGTCGAGTATAGAGCTCACCTCCTTTAAACACATTTTGACTAAAATGTGTTTTGTCTCGTTCCTTCACGTATATTATAAATAAAGAAAAAAGTGAAAAATATATTTTGGTTAATAGGGGCTTTTTATTCGTTTGTTAAAAAGGCACATGAATACATTTACGTATTAAGTGACTGCCTCTATTGCCTGTAGACCGTAGACCCCGAGGTCATAGGTTCGATTTCCACGGGAAGCATAATTTGTTTAGTTGTTTCCAGTTTGGTTACGACATTGCAGGCCTGAATCACCTGATTGTCTGATAATAAAGATAATTACGTGCTTCGGAAGGCACGTTAAGCCGTTGGTCCCGGCTGCCATCTGGTAGTTGTTATAGGAACCACGTCAGAGGCCGCGACTCGGTCCCGAAGAACTCTGACACCAGGATGTGCATGGCGACCGCGTGACATATACACGAAATTATGATGACGTAAGTTTACATCGCACGCGGCCAGAAAACTTTTATCCTGTACCCTTACGGTGTTTCAAGAAAGTTCTGTGAAAAAAAAAAAAGAAAAAAAATTTGTTTTGTCTGACACTCGAATTTTATTTTGTACCAGCTGTTCCCTGCGGTTTCACTCACAATTAGTGTGTATGTACCTCCCTATAACCTTCCCCAAGAATCAAGCTTCCATTATACAAAAATAATTTTGCAAATCCGACCAGTAGTTTTCAAGTTATAAGCGTTCAAACAAACAAACAAACAAACTCTTCAGCTTTATTATATTAGTATAGATAGTAAATAGATGATTAAAAATGTATCATAAAAATGTTTCTCGAACACGATGTATAATTTGTTCCGAGAAAAGCAATCATTGAAAGGAAATTAATTCCAGACACAATTTACGAATCGGTTCCCGTGGGAGTTGGCAACCATGCCGTTATGTAAAAGAGACTTGACTCAGTTATAGTTTTACTAGCTTCCGCCCACAGCTTCGTCTCCATTAAAGAACGTTAAACCAACTTGAGGTGTTCGATAGAGCGGGGCGGGCGTGTCCGATAGCGTTCGTCAAGCGACAGCGAGTGCGCGGCCATGATTTGATTGTTTGTGGCATTTCTATCTTATTAAACGGTGAGAAAAGTTCGTTCAGGCGGTACGGATAGCGATAGTGATATAAAGAGTTTGCCATTCTATTATATTCTTCGAAGATCGCCGGGTCAGCTAGTTATATAATAAATCCATAGAAATATAAATCGCGGGCAATTTTAAGGGTTCCGTACAAAAATGTATAATGGAACCCTTATAGTATCACTCGTGCGTCTGTCTGTCCGTCCGTCCGTCTGTCACGGCCAATTTTCTCCGAACCTACTAAACCAAAACAGATGAAATTTGGTAGGATGGCGTAATCATGTGACCCGAACACAGATGTGCAAAGAAAATAAATATTTTTTTTAAAGTAAGGGTCATTTTCGGAGGACAAAAGAAGAATTAAAAAAAAAAGTTTTGCAAACCTTACCGTATTATATATCAAATGAAAGAGCTCGTTATGAGGACCTCAAATATTTTTATTATTGTAACATAAATAGTTTTGATTTTATTCATTAAGGAAGACGAAAATTGACTATTCCCCTGATCTTTGAAACTACTGAGCCTAAAATTTTGAAAAAATACGGAATATAGGTTATTGCCTGAAGATTACAGGAAAACCTACAAGAATTCTATCAATTGACAATTAAGTGGTAAATTTAATATAAAACGTTCACTTACGGAAAACACCACTAGATAGTGATAGTAGTAGTTACTCGCATCTCATAATCCTTTCACACAATTGACTATAAAAACTGACATTGGCATTGTACGGAACCCTCTCCACGCGAGTTTAACTCGCACTTGACCGGTTTTTTTAATCTATGATGGCTACTACCATATACAGTGACATAGAGAAGACTCGTCAATATGAATACCAAAGATAATTAAATTTAATCTCACAGGCATCTGTCACTTCCGGCTCTACCCACAAAACCGGCAGTCGTGTGACGTCATGCGCAGTCAAATTAGTACAATATTTCAGTTTTAACTGAAATTGAAATATTCCAAGTGGAGTTAAATGATAGTTTAAATGCCATACATTTTAAATACTAACTAACCTTCGAAATGCAAAGAATTACCTACCCATACGTTATTTCTGATCGTTGTCATCATCATCTATTCTTAAGATAAATATTAGTTCAATATCTTTTCCAAAAACATAGGGAAAAGGATCGATTGACCTCAATCAGTAATGAAGCAAGATTCTTAGCTTCTACTTTTTGCCCCGTCGCGCCTTCCAATGAAATGAAATTTGCATTTATAAAACTTTGCTATGATATTTTCTAAAGGATTTCGAAATTTTTTTTTCGGAGAAGTTTTGATTGCATTATGAGTTCAGAATATCTTAACTTTAATTTTGTTTGTGGCTGTTTGAATTGAATTACTTTTAAATATTTTTGCAATCTGAATGTCTGCTTATCTCGCCTTGGGTAGTGTATATTTTTTTTGCCTTGGGGAAGGTACAGCTAGTAAGTATATATAAAAACGTCACTATTGTTTAGATTACAAGCCATAATCACAGATTTAATAATAGTAAGTACCTTACAAAATACTAAAACGTAGAACTTACTATGCCTTAGCATGGTTTTATAGATGGTGGTTAATAAATAAAGCTATTTTTAGATATTATCATATTTTTAGATTACAAAGTTAAATTTGTTACCTTAATTTAATCGAGATTACAAACACTGCTTTTATATTTAAGTTCGAAACATCAAAATATATTTAAAACTTTTACAAAGGCAGTAGACCTTTTGATGAGTGCCTTTGAAGTTCAAAAGCTATTGGCTTCTAAAGTTTTTGTGACTTTCTGTGGCAGTGGAACTATGCGAGAACTTTTGGAGCAAGTCTCGTCCTTCAATCATATCTTTCGACTTTCGGGTTACAAGGTCAATTAACCCTGCATACCTCTAGTTAAGACTGTCTCTCGGCATTTGACATAGTTTTTATATAGAGCAGATATCAGCCGGAACTAATGTCTTAAAATGCCTTTCAATGCACAGAGGAGCTTAAGATATAAATGCCACTAAGTAATTATAAGTTTATTCTTCGCTCGTCTATAGAAAAATGTTTAAATACCTTCTCATTTTCGAGCATTAGCGATATTTTACTATTCCAATGGATCTGACGATTTTTGCGGGGGGAAAATACACACAAATACTACAGTTCTGCATACCTATACATCCAAACTTATACTGTCAGGTACTGTAATGATGACACTTACAAAACAGCAAATAGTTTGTGTACAGATTAAACACACTAATACATTGCATATGCCGATTATACTTTGACAGAGTGGAACGCAGCGTATGTCTGTTCCGTTCCGGTACGGAGGCCGTGTTGCTCAAAGCTATTTATGGTACATTAGTCTTTGGCTAGACGTCATGACGTGAGTTATGACGTCATAAATCCTAAGTTAGTCCCCCTATCGGCCGTAAGTTAGTTGGGCGATAATTTCTGCTCATCGAGCGTAAACAGATAAACTTACTGCTGAAGTAATGGGTTAGGTTGGGATAAGAATATATTTAGGGGTCTAGTCTGAATATTATACCTAGACTTGTGGTCTCCAACTGACAATACTAAACTAGATGTGGTGGTAAACTTAATTTAAGTAATGATTGACGTCAATAAGTGATAAGAATGTCCTATATTGAAAATAAACAATTTGAATTTGAGATAGAGAAATAATAGATTCTACTTTATTCAATTGTTCAGCTCAGACATACATACGTGCCAGCGTGATATTTTAAGGCCTTCTCTTCGTACTCATACCGCAAAGCATATAACAAACTAAAGAAAGTGCTCAATAGTGGGAAGAAACAAGGTTGGATGGATGAAATACAAAACTCTACATTACATCAAAATTAAAAATACTAGCTGTTACCCGGGGCTCTGCTTCCGTGGGAATTCCCGGATAAAATATAGCTATGTGTTGTTCCAGGGTCTAAGCAATCTCCATTCCAAGATTTTCATAAAACATACTATTTTGTAATTTGCACTTGATCCGCTTTCATTTGCGACCCCACTTGAGTATATTTGCAGACATTCGGTTATTCTTCCACACTTTCAGCCCCACAACTTCTAAACGGCTCAACCGATTTTCAATGAGTATGAGTACCATTTGTTATATTAAGTGCTAAACTTCTCTTCCAGGTATGGATATTTGGAGACGTCTGGTGCTCAGTATGGCTGGCCGTCGATGTATGGATGTGCACAGCGTCCATCCTAAACCTATGCGCCATCTCTCTCGACCGCTACGTAGCTGTCACTCGTCCAGTCAGCTATCCTAGCATCATGAGCAGGAAGAGAGCCAAAGCTCTGATTGCTGGTCTTTGGGTGCTGTCGTTTGTCATCTGTTTCCCGCCATTAGTTGGGTGGAAGGATAAGAAGGTAAGTTCTTTAAATCGTCATCATCATTTCAGCTGCACGCAGTTCACAACTCAAGGATTTCCAAAACTCTTGAGAAGTCACAATGTCTGACCTGTAGGCCGACCGCCTACCTCGATTCTCTCCTCTCGTAATGGCTACTTGTATCGCTTTCACCACATTTCGCTCCGTCTAACACACAAAACACTTTAATTTTTTTTTTGTTAGTGTAATGTAATGTAAACGCATGCGACAATGTGAACAAAAAAAAAATTTTTGCCTTTTGTGTGTTAGGCGGAGCGAAATGTGGCGATAGCGATACAAGTAGCCATTACGAGAGGAGAGAATCGAGATAGGCGGTCGACCTACTGGACTAGCTCTTTGAACCTTCTTTTAACCCTTGGGATAGAAGGGTTCATAAATAGCGATCACGCACCAGCAAGCGCAGCATCGGACACGGTGCCGCGGTTCCGAAAAACTCTAACACCAGAGTGTGCATGGTCGGTTGACCGTGACATCTACAAAAAAATGAATGAATGACCAATAGGTATGCTTTACGCATGTAATGTTCAACTCTACTCTGTCTTTATTTAGTTGTTACAAAATCTTATGAAAACAAAATCAGAAATCATTAAAAAAGCTATAAATTAAAACTAAATAAATCTTTCAGCCAGAAGAATCTGAGAAAGACGGATGGACTCCCAACCCACCTTGTCCCTGGACTTGCGAGCTCACCAACGACGCTGGCTACGTGGTCTACTCCGCCCTAGGATCCTTCTACATCCCCATGTTTGTAATGCTGTTCTTCTATTGGAGGATCTACAAGGCAGCAGTACGGACTACCAAGGCTATCAACCAGGGATTCAGGACTACTAAAGGTAAAAATTAAATTTGTGCAAATAGGACTAAGCTTAGAAGTGTAGTCATGTCATCATCATCGTTTCGTGTAGGTGACACGGTCACTCGACCATGCACACCTTGGTGTCAGTCAGTGCATCGGAAGAACCAATAAGCTGTTGTTTTATACTGTTGTCGCTAGAACCTTCAAAACTCTTCCAGGAAACCAGACCAAAGGAACATGTTATCTGGTTTCCCTGTAAGGTTTATGAAGGTCAAATAGCATTTGCTCCAGGGTCTCCACCTGCGCCGTCATATTTACGACCATGATTAAAGCTTACTCTAGTCTCTGAAGCATAAGTAGGGGGTGTAAATGTAGCACGCTCGGACACAGAAATATCTTAGAATTTAGAAGAAAACTTACTTACTTACTTACTCGGCTCGTGGATCTTGGCCTCTGAAACGAGAGAGCGCCACCGTTTTCTATTCTGCGCGATGGCTTGCCAGTTTACTGTGTCCATCTTACGCAGGTCAGCCTGCACAGCATCGCTCCAGCGATATCTGGTTATTTAGAAGAATTAATTTAAATAAATTAAAAGGCTAAATACAATTTTGTTAAAAATATGCAAAAAATATTTTTAGAATTCTTGTTTATTTATAAAAAAATCACTCTATTATCACAACCTCACAATACATTATCCTCAAAAAACACGTACAAAAGAATATCTTTGTAAATTCCACACGCAAGAAGGCGGCTCATATTTCTTAATGAAAGCTGAATAATGTACGAAAGCTCTCACGGAGCTTTGATGTACAGGTCAAGAGCTTTTCTAAAATATACGAGTACCTACGTTAAACTCGATATTCAAGATTTCATTAATACTTGATATTCTTTGATTTTTAAGATTATTGGGTAAAGTAGGTATGTCATACAAGTTTAATTAGCCGCAAGAGCACAAATTATTAGATTTTTAAAATATATCAATCGAATCAAATGAAATCATTAGATTTTTAAGATCTATATAATAATTCGTATTCGCTACATTTCCGTGCTGAATGGCGCCTGCTTTTCTCTGCGTGAGATATGATGCGGCCTTCTTGTCACCAGCTGCGTCGAAGTCGCAGTGTCAAAATATTGTAATTTTTTTTCATGCTTGGCCCTTTTGGCACAAATTACTTATATTAAGCCATGGACTGTACGTTTCGACGCCATTTGGAGCAAATATGTTATTATTAGATAGTGATACATTTATTTACAAACATAGGATACAATATAACTGGGTGGTCTAATCAAAAGTCAAACCTGGAACTGGTTACTTTTTATTCTGTGTGGGTACTGTTTATTTTGATAGAAATCTCATCTCTCAAATAATGTAGATTATGAGGGTGTCCTAGTGCCAGATTTATTTGAAACTGCTTCTCGGTCTCTGACTTGGTTTCTTTAACTAGATGATGGCCGGGACCAACAGCTTAACGTTTCGTCGATGTTTATAAACTAAACATTACTAATACAAGTATTATAAAGAGGAAAGATTTGTATTTTTGTGTGTATGTTTGTAATCAATAAACTCAAAAACTACTGTACCGATTTCAAAAATTCTTTCACAATTGGAAAGCTACATTCATAGGCTATGTATGTACTACGGGCGAAGCCGGGGTGGACTGCTAGTTATTATTAAATATGTTTTCAGGAACGGGCATGGGCAGTCGTTTCGACGACAATCGTCTTACTCTCAGGATACACAGAGGTAGAGGATCAGCCAGACCACACGGGTCACCTTTGTCCAACGCTTCTAACCATTCAACAAGTACATCATTAAGCGCTTCTCCTGAAAGACTGAGAAGGTAAGATATTTCAAAGGTTGTTTCCTTGACTTAATTTTAAAATTCCGATTCATCTATTTCTGTATTACTAAATATGTCAATTACGTTTTAATATAAAAAAAAATCAAATTAACATCATCACATTTATGTACTTATCATGGGTAATAATTAAGATTATCATTAACATTTTTTAATTGTTTTAATTACAGGCATTCGAGCGCTAGGAGAGCCCACGAGAAAGTCAAAATATCTGTCTCCTACCCATCATCAGAGCAAATCTGTCCAGCATTAGAAAACTCTCGATCACCAAGCAGATCCCCAAGCCCATCCCTTTATGCTGTACATTACGAAAGAGACGGAAGAGAGCTGACCGAAAGCAGATTGAGGGTTAGGCCACATCATCTGACACCAGGGTTATCATATGAGGAGTATGATGATAATAAGCCAAGAACAACTAGAAGAATGGGAAAGAGAAACATTAAAGCGCAGGTAATTGATTAACTTTAAGAACAAGGTATAACTTCTTCTGGTTATCTTTTCCTTAGGACAGCAGATCATCTAGATACTATTTCTTATATAACTTTAGTAAAGACACGATAATGTTGATAAGCTTACGTAATCACTTAGACTACCATTTCCGAAACCAACAGGATTTAGTTTGTAACTGAGCCGATGTTTATATATTGTTTTGATTATGAACATTTACGATGAAACCTCTAAATGGCACTTGATAAAATACTTAACTTAGCTCAATAGTGTACTATTACAAAAGACTGTTAGCTTATTGTGAGAAATTACTAAGTCAACAGGTGTTACTCATTAAGGTAATAATCCAAACGAGTGCTTTCATTACGCAAGTGTATAAATAATTTAAGACAAATTATATGTTTACAAAACAAACAAAGGACATTATTTTGTACTCTTTATTAGCTAATAGAAATATTTAATTTACAATATGTTTTCTTGACTTCCATACTTTAATGTATGCTTTATCTGCATAGAAGTATAAAATTCGCACAGTCAGACAATTTTTTTTAAATCTATCTTTGTGTTTGTTGTTTTATGAAGTTTTATTTACCACGGAATACCTCAGTCGAACCAGCTTGAACAACAACTTCTAGGGAATTATATCTTCTATTATCAGTCATAAGCCTGTATCATTTTGTCAAAGAGGCACAATAAACTGACGAAACATTCTATAACACCCACGGAATGAAATAGGTTTGAACATTTTTAATTAGCCAACCTGTGAAACTTCTTACTTATATTGAAGTATGTTACTTCATTGCCATATTTAGGTTTATTGCATAACTACATAATGTTTTGCAGGTAAAGCGCTTCAGAATGGAAACCAAAGCAGCGAAAACCCTCGGTATAATCGTGGGTGGCTTCGTCTTCTGCTGGCTACCATTCTTCAGCGTTTACGTCGTGAGGGCCTTCTGCGGCGAGTGTGTCACACCTATTGTCTTCTCTGTCCTGTTTTGGCTGGGCTACTGCAACTCTGCCATCAACCCGCTCATTTACGCATTGTTCTCAAAAGACTTCAGGTAACTTATTATCTAATTTTATTTGTTTTCGTTGAATATTTTATGCGTCTTAGGTGTTGTCGTCTTCTTTTTTTCTCTGGGCTTAAACAGCACTGCCCTAAATCCATAAGCCGATTTTAAAATAATAATGCTGTATTTCGTGTTTAAAAAAATCTGATGATCATCAACATTTTGTAGTTACATGTTCAATCAACCATGAACACTCTGGTATCGGAGTTCTTTGAAATCTCCTTTCGACCTCTGACGTGGTTCTGACGATAATGATAAAATCTTGACATTAAGTTTATTTTCGAATTTTATTGCACCACATTAAAAAAAATATTTTTGAAATTCCAGGTTCGCATTTAAGCGCATAATCTGCAAATGCTTCTGCGGCAGCGGCGGGACGCGTCGGGAATCTGACGGTGAGGGCTCCCGAAGGGCCGCCCGCCTCGCCGCCGCACAGCATTCGCACTCTTTGGAGGAGCACGACACTCCCATCACCACGGCCAGCGAAAGGTAGATCTTATGTCATAGCTAATAAAGTGCATTTTCATATAGAGCACACCTTCTTATACATAGCTGAGAGACTCCACTGCACCACACACTTTGTAGAACATAGATTTAAAAAAAATTGCGGAGACCGCGCGCGATTCGAACTTTACGTGTTGTAGACCTTATGTCTTAGCATAAATAGTGAATTTTCCTATAGAGTCATGGTAATGAAATTAAGAAAAAACCTAATTTTCCTTTTTTCAGGTGACGTCAAGCCATGCGACGGCAGAACCCTCAATTTCAGACGACCGTCGCATGTGTATAACGGTGTGCCCAGTGCGCGTAGCATTATAACGTTATTCGTTATAACTGATAATAACTTTAAATAAATAACTTGTTGTGACGTTTTGTGTAAAAGCGTTACAGTTAATTAAACACGAACAAATCAGTGAAAGAATTATGTAAAGTATAGCACATTTTTAAATAATAAACAAAAATAATTGTAAACAGTCTCTAGAGTATTTGTAAATACTTAAAAAAAGTAAAATAATTTAAATTATGTCATTAACGAACCTCAAATTTTGTTGCTAGAAAAGCTTTCTGCAATTTGTAATTAAATGTATGTATTCTGGTCATAGTTAAAGCTAAATGTTACTTAAGTACCTGATTTTCTGGTACATGTTGTAGGTAAGTTTTTAACAAAATTAATTATTTATTGAGAAGACTGTCTGAATTAAAATCTAAATTATTATTATGTATATTATATGTATTGTATGTAGAGTAATAATTGTTCAAAGAAGCACATACGTAGAAAAGAAAGAATAGATTGAAAATTTAAACTTGTAAATATATTACGTGTAAAAATCCATATGATAATAGTCAATAATAGGAAGTATATTATTAACTTAACGGCAACTAATTTATTTATAATATATTTGTAAAAAGTGAGCTATTATTAAGTTTTCCCTAAATTTTAACTGATAAGAATAATCCTAATTTATTAAAATATTTTCACTCTTATACCTACCTAATTTTTTACACTGTCTTAATCAAATCTTACATATTATTATGTATGATCTTACATTAATATATATGTGTAATTAGCCATTTATGGCTAAATATAGATAAATTCTTGCCCTTCCTTATTGTTGTTTCCTTAAGATAAATATTTGAGAAATGAAAAACGTGTATTGTGTCAGCCTATATTAATAAAATACCTTTACTAGTTACTAATCCACTATCCATTAATAACATAAAGTGTGATATTAGACTATTTTTATCAAAACTGTCCAGTCATAAACAAAATGGAATCACCAAGAGCGGTATTAACCATGAATGTTACTCATTTCTCCATGCACAAAATAGCACAAACAAGTACATAATATATCCAAAATATATTCAAAGCAATAAGCAACAAGATCAAATTCATAGTATCTACTTTATGTCTTAAATAGGTTATTCAAACTTGGCTTCCAAATATTACACTCAAATGTTTAAATTATGAGTAAATTACTGTCCTCCTTGATAAATGACTTTTCGAAGAGCTAAGGTATAGTTTTTATTTAAAAAATGGTAACTTTGTTCAATCTTCTGAAATAAATTTTGCAATTACCAAATCCATTATATTAGACTATACTGGTACATTTTATTCGGTATTTAGAATAACAAAGTACCTAATCATAAATGATTTCCGATTGTTTTTATCCAAACTACAGGCACCATCAAAGTACCAAAGTACCTACCAGCATTACAGGAAACCGGATGAGATATTCCAGGCAGCTAAAACTAACTATAAGATAAAAAGCGCGTAGGTATCTATCTTCTTCTTGTTCAGCCTATCGTCACCCAATGCATCGTCATTCATGCACTATATATATTGATATATATATTGATGCACGCCATTCATCTCGGTCTTGTGTTGTCCTCATCAAACTCCTTTCAGCAATCTTGACCAGGTCGTCAGTCCATCTTGCATTAAGTTTACCACCACTTCTTCGTCCGGTTCTGGGTCTCCATCAAGCACTAACTTTCCCCAACAATCATCTCTTGTGCGGTGGTGCATCATCATATATTGACCGTTAGCGTAATCATAGATCTGAAATGTTGGATGTATAAAGGTGTTATACGAGTTTCATCCTATATTTTTTGTATTATTTTATGTTATAAATTAAAGTGCATAAGCGTGAAAGTTAATTTTAAACGCATTTCTATTTGTCAATTATTATTTTATGAGTATTTGACCGGACCGTAAGTTTTTAAAAGCTTTTATTTAAGCTTAACAGAAAGTCACTTATCTAGGCTGTTTTAATAGATGAAATCTAAAGAACGTGAAGGTGGTTGACAGTGCCTCTTTAAAGTAAATAAAATAATTTAGTATAGCTCTCGTAATATGTAATATGTGAGTATCTATGTGAAACCTAGTCAAAGTTGACAAAAGGATTTAAAACAATAATATTTCTTTTGATGTTGTTACGGTGAATAAAATGATTCACCGTTTTTCGTCAAACTCTGAATAGAAAAATGTAATTTTAAATTTTTTGAACTTCAGTGTCACTTATACTCATGACTCAAACTGACAAAGGTACTAACAATTAAATTTAATTACTATTGTAATATTGCACACTCGACGAGACTTGGCGATACATAAAATTTGATAGTAAATAATTATGCAATTTTTTATTTCTTTAAGACAGTTCTAAAATTTTAGAAAAGAAGGTTGTGACCAGAAATTTATTAGCATAGATAAATTAGTTTCAAGTTTCTGGAGGTCAAGTGATATCCGGCTTATATTGACGTGACAACGTCTTAAATTAGGTTGCGGCTGGGAGTCACTTATGAAAAAGTGTAACGCTCGGTAACGTTACGATGAGTCACCGAACGAGAGAAAGGCCCGCCGAATGTCTTGCGTCTCTCTCCCACTCAACTATGATCGGTCTGCCGCGCGCGGCAGACCGCGCGCGGCAGATTATATTCATATCAATAAATATTCTACCGAGAAAAAGACGTTGTCACGTAAAATCTTCGCCCGTAAAACCGACTTTACAGGCAACCATTTTTTACTAAGAATTATCTCAGCCTTTACCCAGTGACGTTCAAAGCCTTAAGGCTTCGGTGATGGGTTTCACTTAAACAAGTAAGTCATAAGATATTTATTTATTTGAACTTACTTTGGGGCAATCTGTGTGATTTGTCCCTATATATATATATATATTTATTTAGCATTGTTTTCATAACCGACGTTAACCTTCTTTGGACATGCTTTGTTAGTGGAGTTTGCCGTCAGTAGACAGAAGCACAAGAAAGTTAGCCCTCTGTTTTGTCCCTTAGTTAGCTTATATTACACACAAGGTAAATTAAAGAGGGAGAATGACCCTCTCTTCTCTTACTATGTTTAGTTCATGTAAGCGTGATGTAAGCCCGAGCTTCGACCGGGAAAAGGCTGGGATGAATAATGCTCTTCTATCACGTATAAATTTATGAAATTTGTGTAATAAGGTAGTTCTAAGACGTAGGTTTCATTTAGATACTCACACAAATTGTAACGGGTAACCCTAAATGTAATTAGTTAAAAGTACCTAATCAAGATCTCGACGTTCCTCAAGTTTATCCAAGTGTGTATTCGATGTTTTTAAATATTATTAATTAGTCGAGTGTTCTATGTTAATGTGTGGACGATATAAATATAATGTATAAATATATGAGATGTTACAAAAATTCTTGGTGTTTTAATACATTTAAGTTTGAATTGCTGCTATCAGTAGATGGCAGTCGTTAGGCTATGTTAAATACCTTTAGGCAGTCTGAATAATCTGACAGTATTGGCCACTAACACACCCGGATCATGTTCCTGTTGGTTTGTTTTCCTGTATAAAAGGGTTACGAAGGTCAGACGGCAGTCGCTCCATTGTAATAACCAGTACCGCCAAATCAGGACCATGATTAATAGCGTACCTGGGCTCTCAAGCGTTAGCTGTAGATGCAACCGGGAAACATGCTTGGATGAAGAAGATAATAAGGCCAGTTATAAATATACCTAATGCCAATATTGCAAGTCTCACTTTAGTAACACCTACACAGTGATTTGTTAAAATACACGTAATAATCAAAGGTGAGTATAACCACTACGTTTTAGGCAAGAGTATAAATTCCCAAAAAGGTACTCAAGTTTTATACTAATATGTTACATTGCAAGCAAAAGTTTCCCATGATAAAAACACAAATGTGAAAATTAAATAATATTACGTTAACTCTGTTATCTTTTCTGTGCTTAAATAAATGCAATGTACTCTTTAATGCACTACAAAAATAAAATAACAGTTACATAATACAGTGTTGCACAAAGGCAGATAATAATGTCTAGAAAAGTAAAAAGAAACTTCGTTAATTTTAACGTTATCGTTATTGACAAACGATAACGTTAAAAACTAGAGCTCAAGCCCTCTCCACTTCCTTCATTCGGGCTCGGGCATTGAACTTTCATTCGTTCAGCTCACTGCAAGCAAAACAATCTGTCATTCAGTATTAATTTAGTATGCAAATGTCATTCGTAGAGAGTGCTTATTTTATTGATTTGCTACGAAACAAAAATATTGACGAAAGTTTTGTTTATTTTTCATTAATATTCCAATAAGAATTAGTTGTGTTTGTGAATAGTTGTACAATGAGCGGCAAAATGTATTTTGGAGGCGTAGAAGGGTGAGTATTTGAAGACAATAGTATAAATTTCGCTTGCAAATAACTAGACATGAAAGTGAAAAAGGTCGCCTTGAGTTTTGAGTTCCTATTCATTTCGCAACAGATTATTAATCCATTACTTAATTAATTAATTTCATATCTTTAATAACTGTCTTAGACGCAGTTTGTAATTTATGTAAAAATCTTATGTTATGGCATTATTCATTTATATATTTTTAAAAGTGCATTTTAAATGAACACTTGCATAATTAAAATAGGGGTTAAGTATTACGGTTTCGTACCTCCAAAAAAGGAGAAAAGAGAACTATAGGATCATTTTGTAGACCGTCTGTGCCTGTCAAAAGTATGTTTCTCTGAAAAACATAAAGCCAAATACCTATATCAAGCTGTAATTTATCAATCTATCTGTTTGTTAGTTTCGGCTTAATGTCCATCCTCGAATTTTCGAAATGGCTGATTTGAATGATCTTTTCACCAAGTAGATGGTCGATTCCCGTTGTCGCCTTCTTTCGTGTGCACCATTAGTAGACAGCAGCAATGAATAGCCATTAGCCAACATTGGAGGACTACGCCATAACATTTTCGTTAAAAAGTAAACGTTCCCGTTGGCTAGCACTAATGGATAACGGGAATAAGTAGGTACCTACCTACATTAAAAGTTGTGTGCTAAACGTCTCGTTGTTCCCTACATCCGGTGGACAACGGGAATCATCGGCAGATATCTCGTATCTTGTAAAAAGTCTATTTTACAAAAATACTAGTGACCCGCCCAGGCTTCGCATGGGCATAAAAACTTTCTTCTTG
Source organism: Apomyelois bistriatella (assembly GCA_947044815.1). Classification (NCBI taxonomy): domain Eukaryota; kingdom Metazoa; phylum Arthropoda; class Insecta; order Lepidoptera; family Pyralidae; genus Apomyelois; species Apomyelois bistriatella. The sequence continues at coordinate 622,605 of OX345712.1, forward strand.
AATCACTATCTATTAAAAAAACCGCATCTAAATCCGTTGCGTAGATTTAAAGATTAAGCATACAAAGGGATATTGGGACAGAGAAAACGACTTTGTTTTATACTATGTAGTAATCTATGTATATGTCTCCACAAACTTATAAAATCTCTTAAACAGGTTTCAAGTCTGTGGGTTCCTTGTTATAAAAATTAAACTCATCAGATGAATAAATATGTTCTAGGTATCTATGTAATATAAATGAATCGCAAAAATGTATGTAAGCCTATAAATTTCGAAATACTGCACCAAATAAAGTAATTCTTTTTCTGTAATATACAGAAAATGTTTTGTATAAAATCTCTAAAAACCATGCAAGATCCAGTGAGTAAGGGAGATGTCGCCTTACATCATGTATTGCGCTGTTTCGCTTACTCACTAGAACTTGCATGGTTTTTAGAGATGATAGTAGGTAAGTAGGCCACCTGGTAAATAAGTATACCACCCGTGCGAAGCCGGGATTCCTCACAGCACAGACGAAGTGGCAGATGATAGCTAGCACGAAATAATTTTCTAATTGAACTTTACGCTACTTCCTGTTATTTTGTTTACTATTTTTTTACTTCAATAATGTTTTTAAACTGATAACCTGGCATAGAGACTTCGAATGTCTGGTCAGACTTGAAATGAGTTTAGTATAGAGTTTCGGAATGGCGACCACGTTTTGATAAGCGGAGCGTGGCACGTCCACCTAAAAGATGGTCCAATGACCATGTCAAAATCGCAAAAAGTAGCTGGATGAATCAGTGGCCTCCAACTTAAGAATAGACTTCATCTCTTCTTATTAGGGTAGGTATATATTGTACTAGCGATCCACCCCGGCTTCGCATGGGCATAAAAACCTTTCTCTTGAATCACTCTATCTAATAAAAAAACCACATCAAAATCTGTTGCGTAGTTTTAAAGATTTAAGCATACAAAGGGACATAGGGATAGAGAAACGACTTTGTTTTATACTACGTAGTGATAGTGATAAGGCGACTAAGGGAATAAAAGTGTCAATTAACTAATACCTCTACATACAACATTAACTTCATCAGGGATTTTTTTTGGCCGAATATGTCAATTGTCAATGCTAACTATTTGTTTGCTGGGAAATACATTACTCTCAAATAAGTATCATCAATTGATGATTTGTTTATAAGAACTGCTGATTTGGTACCACGGTGCATCCAAATCAAGTTTCTCATGTCTAGTTACCATCATACCGATGTGCTAGGTATGTATTAAAACTTGCCTTCTATATCAACATTACAATAACACTATCTTATCATAGTGCATTGCTTCAATAAAATACTACAACAGACAATTTACAACTCTAATATGTAATGTCACTAATGCGAACATAAACAAGTAAAAGCATAAATCAAATAATACACAAAGCATATACATGCACCAATCAGTAAACGTAAAACTTGTGGCTTGTCAGACACGCCGACAAAATTCTTGTAAATGCATTATGAACTCTAAAATGTTACAATATAGAGTTTCAATAAGATCGTACATATTGGAGGAATTTAAAAAATGTAATGTTGTCGGCCATGAATTTCGATTCCACTTTTAAATTACAATTTCGATGTTGTCAACATTGATATCATAACGTTATTGGGTATTGTTATTAGCTGTATGTTTAATGTTGTGGCTGTTGCTATTTTCCCGTTATGACCGCACACGGGAAACGAAAGTAAAAGTGAATATAACTATACGCAGTTGAGATTGATTAAATCAATCTTTTCTTTATTTACTGTTCGCTGATTGCATTATCATATTTTTACATCATTAGCTTCTCTTCCTTTATTTCTTGATACGACACGACGATATTTACTCTCTTCTTTATTTGTTTGTTTTATGTAACTAACTATTCATTGGCTTAACTGAACATTGTTGTTCCCTTTATCTTTTCTTTTTGTTCTGTGATAAAAATAACACCACCTTTTTAATTTATAGGATGATCTGCGTGGTAATTACAGCTTATATCCAGGCTAGCAAATACATGGAAATAAAAGTATTTTTAAACTGATCAAAGGGCCCTGTGTTTACAAACATCCATGTTAGCCTTTGCTCCACGGACGAAGGCCGTCGAAAATTTCCACTAATGTTGCCCAAAAATCACATTCAAATAGACTGAATTCAATAAAATCCGCCCTCAGAATGCAGATTTCATTCGTTATCTGATATGATCAAGTACATGCGGGTATTACGGTTTTGCGGTAAATAACCTTAATCAATTTCGCAAGTATTTCATTGGTGGCCCACTTTTTGAACAGTTCCTTATCGTTCATTTGACAGAGTTAATAGATTAAAAGTAAATATCACATATATTTTGAACTGTAATTGTGTTGCATTTCTAAATTTTCATTCATTCATTTTTTACGGCCATTGAAACTAGTCCTTTAAGGCCCTTCTTGAATGTATTAATCTTCTTCAGTCCTACTTTAGTCAAGTCCGTAGTCTAGTCTAGTCAGGTAAGTTAGTCTAGTTAGAGTCAGATGGCTAAGTGAAGCAGTGAAAAAATTTCACTTGGCTAACATGGAGATTTTGGTGACAAAGATAATAGTCACGTAATCGACACTGTATCACTTCCCAACACTCACTCTTGTTAACGAACACTTTGCGAATAATAATCCACCAAATATTGTGCACAAATACTCGAAAAAACCTAAGTTTTGGAAATTAAATACAGCGCGGACATAGCGACAGTTTACTTTCCCTCCAAAAACTCCATTCATTCATTTCTTTGCATCATTCATTCGTTCTTTTGTTACTTTCACTCACTCAGTCGTTCAAAGAAACACTTTATTCGGCTTTATTATGTAAGTAATAGATTATAATCTAATATTAACCATTCGTACACGTGAATGCACTTGACTTATGTCTGATATCTATGAGATTTGATAAAAGCGATAGATCATGAACTTGATCTTCAGATAAAGTATAGTTACCTCTACATGCCTCTACTTAACAGATTAAACTTATAGATACCTAAGTCAATATGTTTCCTGTTTTTTTTTCTTTTTATATATCGTTGGAGTTATACAAGAGTATGATATAAATAAAATATGTCAAATAGAGATACAACACTGGTATTTATTTCAAGAGTGATACAATTAAAGTTAAAGTTAGGATCATGGATAGTTCAAGCACAAAGTTGGGGAATGAACACAATAGTAAAGGTACTCAACTGGCAGAAGTCGAGCAAGAGAGAGAGAGACGATCAACCACCACACCATAGGGCGCTCGGTAGGTCGCCGCATAGGTCTAACGCACAAAACGTTTAAAAATTTTTTTTTTTAACATGGGCAAAAAAAATTTTTTTTAAAGCGTTTTGTGCGTAAAACGGAGCGAAATGTGGCGAAAGCGATACAAGTAGCCATTACGAGAGGAGAGAATCGAGATAGGCGGTCGAACTACGGGACGTCGCGGTTAGGGGCGGCTGGTCCGGGCTGAAGGAGTAGTGGTAGCAGCGTCACATAACCACTTCAATTATATAATTCATAATTTATTTATTTCGTCCAATATATTTTTATTATATATTTATATATATATAATATATGTAAATATATATAATAGGATTTATTTATCTTTATTGCGCGCGATTAACAGATTGTTACAAAAGGTAAGTAAAAATTTATATTGCATTGTCTACCAGTTTACCTTAGCGATACCGTGAGAGATAGATAAATGGGGATTTTACCACTATATGTAGGTAGATATATGTAACTCTGTGTCGACGCAAAATACATAAACTAATACCAACAAGCTCTCATTTTGTGTAAGTTAGTGCAATAATAGCCGCACATAACGCTGAAAATAACTTTATTGGTGTAAGGGTAAACTAACATGTTTTTCTCAACTTTAGATGTTTGAATAAACCGACCCATTCTTCGTCAATCATAGAAACGAGACTCCGTTTTTAGAGTTCCGTAGATTTATTTTTTCTAATTATACCGGTCTCGTGTACCCTTAAAAGATCACTTGTGCATTTGTCTTTCCATCTTTCCCGGCCAATTTGCTTCAAATCTTATTGACTCAATTAGGTGAAATTTGGTAGGAAGAGTCAATATGACCCAAACATAGAGATATTTTAAATCAATATTATTAAAAATAAGGATCTATTACTGGGAACAAATTAGGGTATTAATTCATGAAAGAAGACGATAATGGACCATTTCCCTCTAATTTCCGAAACTCCAGGGACTAAACAAAAAAATGCTTATCCTTTGGTAGTTCATTCAGTTAGGTACCTAATAAATAATGAAAATACTGTTTTTCAAGAGCATGTTTAGCAGAGTATTAAACTGTTATCTATTGTACTCGCAAAGTATTGAGTACTATATGATTCATTGGTCTGTTTCCGAGATAACTTCAGTTCCATGACTATCTAACTAATGTAACATACGACTAATATCAAAATGCTTAATAATATGTCGAAGAAATAGTAGTTGCTTTATTTCAGATTTTTTTTATTTAATGTAACGAAAAACTTTTAATTATCAAGACAACGAACAGGAAAATGCTCAGTAATTATAAATGATAGATTACAGTACCCCTACCACGAGATTATAAAACAGCAGACGCTAGTGACTGCGTTAGGATTTAGTATAGAATTTCTTAGTTACCTTTCTATTCGCCAGGGGCGCTGTACAGATTTGTCATACAAAACCGCTAACGCGATCGCTAGCATCTGTGTTGGGGGTACAAAATACTAATACTTGTACAGGTGGCTTACCACCATCCCTTAAAACCATGCAAGATCCAGTGAGTAAGGGGATGTCGCATTACATCTTGTATCGCGCTGTCTCGCTTACTCACTGGAACTTGCATGGTTTTAAGAGATGTTTAACCCCATACAAAGAAACTGCGCAAACTTTAAGTAAACCATTAGTGTACTTTTCGCCATGATCCCGTGAGACACTTGTCTTTCTAATTCCGAAAATCAGTTTGTGGTAAAACGACGAAAAGTAAAAAACATGTTTTAATAATTCACTTTTGATTAAAAATTAGCGGGATAAACATAGGTATCACAAAATAATTGAGCTAAATTAAAGTGATTCGATTTATGTACCTAGTGCACATCTATTAGCGAGTTATGGCTGGCACCAAAGAATTTCAAATCGCGCGCGGTTTGACGCGAAAGATACCTTTTTTTTCTTATACAATGAGAGCCCATCTTAGACCATTAACCCTTTTAGCGCGAACGTCGGATATATTCGGCATACATTTTCGTGCCCATTTCGCAAGCGCCGAAAACAGTACATTTAAAATTATTCTCGCGCTATGGGCATAATAACTAATATAAAGTCTAGCGGTCAAAGGCCCATGAATGCTTTAGCCATAGCCAGGCACAAACACAAATAGTACCAACATACTGCTTTGGGCTTTAATTACTTTTCAGTTTGTTTATATAATCTTATCTATATTTTCTATTGAAACGTAAAACGTATATTGCTTTTATGTATGTAATGTTTATGATTACCTTTATCTATTTTCTCTAACACGCAATAAAATTAATTATTTCCTTAGATAACATTTTCATTACAATTCGGCCGATAATACTTTCATTAAGTGTTATATTTACATGGGCTAGGAGGGAGTTATTTTTATATGGTATTATTTTGATAGAGTTGTAATGATATAATAATATGGTGTGTGATAAGAACATGTTTTCATTATCGTGCTAATTTAAAAGCGATTTTATTAATTAGATCAGTAGAATTCTTCCAGAATGAAGCAGTGGAAATGATTACTTGCGGTACTGTTAAACCAGACTTGTAAGCTTAGCTACTGGTTAGTGGCCAACACTGTTACATTTTTCAGGATAAGGCATCTGGCACAGCCATTACTACCAACCAGCTATTAGAGTTATAGCTAAATGATACTAATGGCTCTGTCAGATGCTTAAGAACAGCGACTGACATCATCATCATCACTCAAGATATAACTGCCACTACTGGCGACCAATCCAAGTCAGGTTTGTTATTGCTTAACAAGCGCGATCGTGACAAATACATATGTATCGCTAGGCTATCGAGCTCATATATAAGTATAGGCTCACACATTTATTTGCACATTCAACACATCTCTTCCTTCCTTGAAATGTCTGCATCATCATCAACATAAATTTAAGAGCTAGGCTCTTGTCGGTGGAGTTCCTTACATCTCTGTCTATCATTTGCAAGTTCCTTTATTTCTTGATACAACACGACGTTTGTTTTCTCTGTCTGCAGTCTGTCTAAATTTAAATTATCTTTTCTAATCTCATGCTTTCTTTATCTTCAGAGGAGCTACACATTCCAATATGGTGATATGCGACGAGACTGGCACAGTGCTGGGTACAGCTAAAGGTCCAGGCACAAACCACTGGGCGTTTGGCATGGATGAATGTGTTAGAAGATTAGTAGCCATGCTTCACGCGGCAAGGAACGAGGCTGGAATACCTGACGATGTCCCTTTGAATTCGCTGGTAAGTTTAAAAGGATCTCGAGTAAAAAAGCCTTACTCCTTGGAACTACTAAGACCTACCATGTTTGACATGAGAGTCTAAACGTACTCCCAACCAAGGTCAACCAAAGCAGAGGAATAAAAGATACCTGCCTCAGTTTAGTGTCAATCCTCAGATGATAATATCGGCGGAGTGCAATCGATGGCTCACCTTCTGCTTTAGTTGTCCTGTCTCTTGCACAATTACAAACCTGAACGAGGTGAATGAATGAGTGGTGGAGGTGGCCAAGTACTGGACAAAGTCAATTTATAAAATCCACAGTGCCATAGGACATTTCAGGCTTGAATCACCTGATTGTGTGATAATAAAGATGATTCCGTGCTTCGGAAGGCACGTTAAGCCGTTGTTTCTGGCTACCATTGCTGCACATGGTAGTCGTTAAAAGAAACACGACAGAGCCCGAGAGGCGATTCCGAAGAACTCTGAAACCCACTGCAGGTGTCAAGATCAATCGACCATACACAGGGTGTACATGGTCGATTGATCGTGACACCTGCACGAAATGGTGATGATGAGTGCCATTATGACGCGAAAAGAAAAAGAATATTTTTATGCTTTGTCAATAGCGGAATTTTGATCTTCATAATTATAAGGCGGTTTTGAAGAACTCTGAGACCAGGGTGTCTATGGTTGAGTGACTTTGCAACATGAGCTCAACACTACTGGAATAAGAATCACATCTTACAGGTTGTAGTTTCATCTGATTGTTTACTTTTACCTATTAAGAATTAAAAACTCTATCTATTAATTGTATGACTACTCTAATAGGTAACAAAAAAATAATAATCGGAAAAATTACGATGAATATTGAATGCAATGCCTTGAATGTACTGACTTATTAGAATTTGCCGCTTGATTGTGCTCTCAATTCGTATCAATTCTCAAGAGATCAACGGCATAATAAATTGTACCGTTTTGTCAATGATGGATCTATTACGAACATTCACAGATGATCACAATGTGATTGGCTGTCTAATCATAGTACAAAAAAAAACAAAATAGTGTGAGAGCACCAATGGACCGAACAGTAAACAAAAAAGCTGCTTTATCCAATGCTTTTGCTAAAGCTATTAACGTTATCGCTTTCTTGAAGTAAGTTAGTTTTTTATACGATTGACGGCGACATTAGTATAAGCCGTTTAAACCGTGAGTTTAAAGGTTTGTTAGTACAAAACAAATTGACGTGAATGACGTTATAAGTAAATAGCAAAAGAAATAGGGTTTGATAGCAGATGTGGTTTTATAATGGCTCAACTCAAGCAATAGAATAATAAATGAAAAAGTTAAAGAGATAACTACATATGTATGTGGAATACGATATTCATCTTTTATATCTGAAAATTCAGGGTCTGACGCTCTCCGGTTGCCAACAAAAGGCCAGTGACAATGAACTTGGAGCAAAAGTGAAGGCTGCCGCCCCTTCTTCTGTGAGAGAGGTTTCCGTAGCATCTGATACTGAAGGATCCCTCTTCACTGGAGCTACTGATGGAGGAATGGTAGTCATTGCTGGTAAGATTACTCTTCTTGTTCTTCATCCGAGCGTGTTTTCTATTTACGCATCAGAGCCCTGCATACGCTTTTGATCATGGTCCTAGATTCATATGGTTATAGCAATGGACGACTGTAATTTAACTTCCGTAACTCTTTTTACAGGGAAAACAGCCAATAGGAACATGATCCGGATGTGTAAATGGCCAACATTGTAAGATTTCTCAAGTCACCTAAAGGCATCTGATACAGCCTAACTGCCATCTAGTGATAACAGCTTGGGCCAACATTTTAATGTTCCTTCCGAAACAACGAGATGCTTAAAATATGTGGCATTAATTAGGTACATCAAATTTCAAGTATAGGACACTAGCTTCCTTAGAATATTTATTTTCCATAATCACAGACAATGTTTACAATATAAAAGCCAAAGGAGAGGTTATCTGAAGACCTAATTAATGAGATGTTTCACAAACGGAATGACCTACTTTTCTAATTGATAGTCAGCATATGAACGACGGAACACACAATCATATCAGTCTTGATTTATTTATGTACCAACGGGTAAACAAGTAAACTAGCGTTCCATGGTTTCTCCCGCCCGTCGTTTGTTATACTAGCCTAAAATATGACCTTCATAAATACTGGGGTTATCAAACGCAAATAGAATTTTTCCTGTCCTGACCTGATTTTGGTCTTTTCGTGGTCCATGAACATAACAAACATAAACATTTTTTATATTGTATTTCTCTTTCTCTCTTGCCTGCATTTATTTTTTAGTTTTAAGTAATCATTTTTATTTTATTTTTATTTTCAGGTACAGGGTCTAACGCACAGCTACGCACACCTGATGGCAAGCAATATGGGTGTGGAGGATGGGGTCATCTGTTGGGAGACGAAGGAAGTGGTGTGTTTCAAACGATATTGTTTTAAGAACACTGTTTATATTTGTCCTGATTTATGACTGAATCTTCATGAATAAAAATAAAACACTCGATCTTTCTTTCCAGCTTACTGGCTAGCCCATTACGCAGTAAAAGTAACATTTGATGACATAGACAGGCTCCGGCGCTCGCCACATCCCATAGATCGTGTCTGGGAAGCCATAAAGGAACACTTCGGTACGGAAACCCAGGACGATCTGCTGCCTCACGCGTACAAAAACTTTGACAAATCACATTTCGCCAGTATGTTTTAAAATATTCACTTAATTTTACTATTATGTATTATGTGTTTATATGAAATACTTTTTTTAAATACACTAGCCGCCTCTTTCCTTATAATTAACAAACGTTTTAGCTAAAATGTGTTTTGCCCATTTCTTTCTCATCGATAAACAACGTGATGAAAAAAATTACACAACTCAATCAAAATGGGCTCAAGACTCAACAATCATATGATTATTTGAAATATGAATGTAATTGTTAAAACATTTTTAAAAATAGTTTTTTTTAATGAATGAAAATGATTAACAGCGAATTAAATGAATGACAGTGAACGTAAAGAATGAGAGTGAATGAAATGCATGAATATTTATTGTTGTTCAAGAACACGGTTCAAAACAGTATTTTAAAAATATTTTGTCAAATTTCTAGAATTTAATTTGAACATTACAGGTTTAACAGCGAAACTGTCCAAATTAGCAGTCGAAGGAGACGCTCTAGCTTGCCATCTTTTTGCCGTGGCTGGCGCCGCACTAGCCGCTCATATTGTGGCGTTAGCTCCACGTACTCCAGCCACCAAGGTGCGAGTGGTGTGTGTCGGCTCTGTGTGGAAGAGCTGGGAGCTGCTGAAACCTGGAGTGTTGAAGCAATTGAATGATGGACACGTAAGTTGAATTTGAGAAATTGATACCTGGGGGGTTACTATCGCCTCTTACAGCAGGTTCGAAACGAGTAAGTTCTTAAGCGAGACAGCTCCATACATGAAGTATGGCGACATCTCCTTTGCTCAATCATGCTTGAATAGTTTTAAGAGAGTTTGTTAGATAATACTTTAAGCATTAAGATCGCATATTGTGCTATAATTACAATTGACTTTGTAAGATATTATATATATATTTTTAATTAATAAATGAACTAAAATTGTAATAAAAATAACAGGATGAAGTGTGTGAATTAAAAACTTCATTCTTCGACATTACAAGTGTTAAAATAGCAGTCAAAATATAAAATAAAAATTCATTGCAAATTTTTTTTTTCAGATAAATATAGAACTGGAGTTTGTCAGGCTACAAGTCTCAAGCGCAATGGGTGCCGCTTGGCTAGCCGCTAAACACGTTAATTATAGGTTACCTAGAGACGACTCCGCATTTTGCCGCGTTTTCTACACCTACAAACCTGAATTGGTGAACGGATTGAATGAATTGAATGGAACGAATGAAATGAATGGGACGAATGGTATGAACGGAAAGGTGAATGGAAAAATAAATGGTTTGGAAAATGGAGAAGTGTGCGGATGTCACAATTGGACTACTTGGAGTTAGTAAAAAAAAGATTCTAGTATGTTTTGTAGTTTTAAGTACTTGTTGAAATGTGATCATAGATGTACGAACTTGCGGCCGCTCACCACACTTGCGGCTGCCTTTTCTTTAACCTATGGTCATGATCTAGATGTTAATTAAGTATAAGAAATATACTTATAAATAATAGAATATTATAAAGATCATGTCATTACTTTAATACTAATAATTATATAAATAAAGGACCTTATTTTTATAAATATGTCTTGATTTTGTAATGTGAAAAACGATTCGTGAAAAAAACTATATTGTAAGCTAAAGAGATTAATGAAATCCGTCTCTAGTCTAATAAAAAAAACTACTATTACTATGTATATAAAATTCTGTCTGATTCTAAAGGGACATAATCATAAAGTAATTATCAAAATTAGCTTCTTCAATACTAAATATAAATTAAATTAGCTGAACTTCTTCTAAGCCACGGATTTTGATGCATTTACATTGCAATGCAAAAAATCTTCAAGTAGCTTTGTCTAGCAAAACCCGTAAAAATCTGAGTCGGATCGCTAGTTTTATTTTATGTAAGTATTAAAATAACATTTTTCCACTTTCGTTCGGATCAGACAGTTTTACACAAACTGCCAATTATAAAGAGATCTGACATTTTCTAGGTTACACAGAGGTTAAATTGTAAGTTAAAGGCTTTATAACTATCGTATTTAAGTAATTAATACTAAGAAATATGCTTTGTTATAATGTACCTACGGATCAGTGAAAACACCTAAATATTGTCTTTATGTATGTTAGTTTATAGACATAATGTAATATTCAACCAATTTATATGAATGTAAATAAGTTTAGCATAGTTCCTATAGAAAATTTTATAGAAATATTTATAATTTATAAGACATACATATACTAACTATAACTTAAATAATCTATATCCTTAATTTTGTGCTTTGTTTAAACGTGTTAATCTCTAGCACTAAAATTATAAGGTAAATCTGTAATGAGCCCCTGATGGACAGTAATGTAATTAAGGATTTTCGTATTTACATATATATAATCCTAAAACTTCTTTCCTGTCCATGGCTAAAAACTACCTAAGTATATGAACATGGTCGCTACCTACGGCTGCGTTTGTAAAATCTGATAGCAGAGGCCATTGATGAGTGAAACTGCAGGATACTGCTAGTTACTTACACGCATAAGGAGTATAGCCACTTTTCTAATGTTTAAAATATTGTTAGTCATATTTTGTAAACAAGTGCCTATATTTTTTGCTGGGAAGAACAGTCTTTTCCGAACATTTTGAATATGTACGTTGTATTTTTATTGTGCGAAATATAAATGATTAAAATTCATTGGTTTTTTTTTTTTTGTATTTAATCTTTCTTGTATGCATCTAAATTTCTGTTAGATATCTACGGAAACGATAAATATTTACTCATAACTAAGTGAAATAGTTGAAAGTACCCTTATCTTTTCTTGTTTGATTGATTTGAAGAACTAACTAAGATTAAACTAATATTATTTTATCTTTTATTTTGCACAACTACCTATGGCTTCAACATCTCGGCCAAATATTATGTCAGTTGAGTGAAATTTGAAAATTATCGGAAAAAAATTGATAAAATAATAACACGTTTATAACGGTATAACGTAACTTTTTAATCACTGTTTCAATCTCTAGTTTATAAGTATTGCAAGTCATTCGTTTTCATTCACTCACTCACACCTTGTGTCAGATTGACAGTGACAGCTGTGACAGATCACTGATTGTTTTGAAAGTGAAACTGCAGAATGTCTCTGTCCGGAAGATTTTCTCGTATTTTTTTAAATATAAAACCATTAATTAAAGTGAATTACAGGTGTTCAACCCGTTTAATAACAACATACAGTGATAACCGTTGGCGTAGTAACAGAACTTTTTACGGTGGTGTTTTAGCTGCAGCGTTAGGTGTTATAGGTTATGTTAGTCTAAAAGAAAACTTAAGTGCTGCTACAGTGACCAATAATGACCTTAAGGGCAGAAGGCAGAAGTATAATTTCATAGCTGATGTGGTAGCTGTTTCGGCGCCAGCAGTGGTATACATAGAAATTAAGGATGTGCGTCGAATAGACTTGTTTACTGGTGAACCCATGACCATCTCAAATGGTTCAGGTTTTATTGTAAATGAAGACGGTTTGATCCTTACTAACGCTCATGTGGTTGTAAATAAGCCTAATGCTGCCGTCAAAGTCAAGTTAATGGTAAGTTTCATTTATGATGACATGTGTACATCACTTTTGTAATGCCTAGTTACATTAGTTTCTAATGAATTAGGACTAATATAAACTGTAATATTGGAATGCATGTCTTTTATTTATACTAATAAAAAACTACCCAACTACTCAACAATATTGAGTTAAAAAGATGTGTAAAGATTGTGTAAGTAATAATATATTTATTTACTAGGTGTGCCCGCAAAGTTGTCTGTGTGGAATTTAACAAAAAAATAAATTTTTTCGCTCCAGGTTTTACAAAAAAAAAATCTAAAAAAAGTAGCCTATGTTACTCTTTATTACATCAGCTATCTGCCAGTGAGTCCCGTCAAAATTGATGAACTCATTCCAGGGATTAGCCGGAACAAACAGCATACAAGAATTGTAAAAATGTTATTTCGATATATTTATCATGTATACATATGCATTTACTAAAAAGCGGTTAATTAAATAGTATTTAAAAACAGACAATCCATTTTTTTTTATTTGTATAGATGTATAGATTTATATACAGACAGTACCTAGAGATAACAGCTGGAAACGGCCAATATTACTATCACTACATAGTATAAAACAAAGTCGCTTCCTGCTGTATGCTTAGATTTCTGAACCACGTTATAGATTGCCATGCGAAGCGGGTAGCTTGTATTATAATAACAAAACACACTGTTTTCAGGATGGTTCAACACATACAGGCATAGTGGAAGATGTAGACCTAAAGTCTGACCTGGCTACACTACGGATTCCTGTAAAAGGTCTCCCGACTATGAAGCTGGGGTCTTCAGCGAACATCCAGCCTGGAGAGTGGGTAATACATTTTTTATTTATTTATTTGTCTGAATAAATTTCCCTTGGGAACAGTGCTTTTTCCTGGGATGTAAGGTGGTATGTCCTTCTCAATACACCTAGCTATGTGTATGCGAAATTTTAGGAAGATTGGTTCAGTAGATAGGGTGTGAAGAGGAAACAATCAAATAAACAAACTCACTTTTTCATTTATAATATTAGTTAAGATTTATTTTATTTTAAATTATTATATATTTCAGGTTGTGGCAATGGGCAGTCCCCTGGCTCTGAGTAACACGGTGACAGCCGGAGTGATCAGCTCTGCCCAAAGGTTCAGTGAGGAGCTAGGATTGAGAGGTAGGTAAGGTTTATAATTTATATCATTAACCTCATTTCGTTCATGCTCGCCATTAGTGGCATTTCTATCTTCAGCTCCGTGCTTTGGAAGCACGTTAAGCCGATCCCAGCTATTATCGTTAGATGGCAGGCAGATGCCTATATGCAGCCTGAAAAATCTGACAGTGTTTGTTGGCCACCATTACACCCGGGTCATGTTCCCGTGGGTCTGGTTTCCCTGTAAAAAGGGTTACGGAGGTCAGACGGCAGTCGCTCCATTGTAATAACCAGTTCCGCCAAATCGGGATCATGATTAATAGCGTACCCTGGGCTCTGAAGCGTAAGCTTAAGATGCAACCGGGACACGCTCTGGCGTAAAAGATTCTCATTTCGTTCAGGGCGTAATGATTAACATGCTAGTCTATTTACCTGGAGGTTTTGGGTTGGATCTCGGTTACAGTAGTATTAATAGAATCATCATCGTTATCAGACAATCAGGTGGTTCAAGCCTGCAATGTCCTAACCAAACTGGAAACAACTAAACAAAGTATGGTTCCCATGGAAGTCGAATCCACGACCCCCGGGTCTACAGGCAAATGCCTTAACCACTGGACCACGAAGGCAGTAAGGCAGTTAAGAGTCTATTCTAAATATGGAATACTTATTTTTTATTTTATTCTAGGCAAAGACATGGTCTACATACAGACGGACGCTCCAATTACATTCGGCAATAGTGGAGGACCTCTGGTCAACCTTGATGGTGAAGCGATAGGCATAAACAGCATGAAGGTCACCTCCGGGATCTCTTTCGCTATCCCTATCGATTATGTTAAGGAGTTCCTAGCGAAAAGTAAGTATTTAATAAGTTTTATGACCTTTGCCCATAAGTGGGACAATATCCCAACTATCCCATCCCAACTAATATTATAAATGCGAAAGTGAGCTTGTATATTTGTTTTTTTATTTGTTACCTCTTCACGCCCTATCTACTGAAACAATCTTCCTAAAATTTCGCATACACATAGCTAGGAATATTGAGGACATAGGGTAGCTTTCATCCCAGGAAACAATAAAGAATCTTTGACTTTGAAAAAGCACTGTACCCAAGGGAAATTAATGCGGTCGAAGCCGCAGGCGAAAGCTAGGTAGCAATATAGGTTAATAAAAACTTATTTTTGCCGCCAAAAAGCTGTTCTTGTATTGTATCTATGAAGAGTGAGATTACTGGGTCCTCTAGCGAAACATCTTAGACCTTTTGGCATCAGTTTTTTAGAATAGAATAGGACTTTATTTGCGTTTATTTAAAAAAAGTTAGCAAACAGGTGCGGGTAGTAATTTTAATCTATACTTCACTAGCTGTTGGCTGCGGCTCCGCCCGCGTATCGGTTACATCGTGCCCACTTAACTATATTCATACCAAATTTGATCAAAATCGGTCCACCGGTTTAGCCGTAAAAGCGTAACAGACAGACTTTCGCATTTATAATATTAGCATGGATACTAGCTGCACCCAGCGGATATACTCGCGGTTTATCATACACAGTAGCGACATATCTACTTAACGCGTACTTTTTCTAATAAATAACATTAAATTAAAAATTTAAAAAAACTTACGACTGTTACATATTAGGTAATTTCCCCACTTATACCCCCAGAGCTTTTTCACAGGTCAACCGATATTCATTGAACATAATATTTTGTAATGTGCACATGACGCGCTTTCATTTGAGACCCCACTCGAGTATATTTGCAGACATTCGATGATTCTTCCCCACATTTACCCCCAACAAATTTTCGACTATTATAAATTTTTGGGTAGTATTTAAACGCAAATCAATAAAAACAATTTTTGTATGCAAAAATAACCTAAATACATATCAAAATTACTGATTGCACAGCAAAATTTGTTTTGCTTCTGTCACCAAGTCTGACACTCGCTCGCTTCGCTCGCTCGCTCACTGTTAAGGTCACTGTATAACCATAACCTAACCTACCTTCTGTCACAAAGTCGTCTTTTGACCGTTAGTTGCTTCTGTCACTAAGTTTTTAATTTAATTTAAAGTAAAATAATTTATTTGATATACAGAAATTGATGGGTGATTATTTATTTGATGTGCAATTAATAATATCCCTAAATTTTTGTGGGTTTTTTCAGGAAAAACGAAGCCCCCGCAAGTATCAAGACGATATCTCGGTATTACGATGCTGTCATTGTCACCTAATATTCTCATGGAGCTTCGGATGAGGAATCCTGAGGTAGGACACTTATATCATACTAGCTTTCGCCCGCATGAAATTCTCTCGGGAATGGTGCTTTTTCCCGGGATGAAAGGTATGTCCTTCTCAATACTCCTAGCTATGTGTATGCGAAATTTCAGGAAGATTGGTGCAGTAGATAGGGCGTGAAGAGGTAACAAACAAACAAATATATAAACTAACTTTCGCATTCATCATCATTTGGAGTAGGCGTCACGGTCAAACGACCATGCGCACCCTGGTGTCAGAGTTTTTCGGAACCGCCTCTCGTCCTCTGACGTGGTTCCTTTAACGACTACCAGATGGCAGCCGGGACCAACGGCTTAACGTGCCTTCCGAAGCACGGAATCATCTTTATTATCAGACAATCAGGTGATCCAAGCCTGCAATGTCCCAACCAAACTGGAAACAACTAAACAATATATGCTTACCATGGTACTTTCGCATTTATAATATTAGTTCGGATTGCAGGCCAGCGCCAACCTAGGCTTGAAATACCGGTATTTATGGAAACCTGTATCATTGATTTTGGTGTAATACCGGTACCAGACTGGTACCTACCTGTCTGGTTCTAATATATCTAACTAGCTGTTGCCCGCGGCTCCGCCCGCGTGTAGGTAACCTGTGGAAACTACAACTATCCAGACCTATAGTTAAATCTATAGTATCCTATTCCCGTGCCAATTTTATAAAGCCATTACATTGCTACGATATCAAACTGAAAATATTAACATTAATACTATCACATCTTTGTCTCTAAAAGAGTAGACGCAGCCTATTACAGGGTCATTTGGACCTAAAAGCCACTCCTAAAGTTATAGTGGGCGTGAAAAGTGGAGAAAATCTCAATAAAAAGTGATAAGTTAGTTAAATTACCTAAACCTTACGACACGACCGTATGTTCCGTCAAACAACAACTGAACTGACTTGCCGATTTGATTATTTTTTAAACCAAAGCCAAACCAAACCAACCAATCAATTCAAATAGCTTACAATACAACACGACCGATACACAAACCAACCAATAGAACTTAATCAACAACCAATTTTTTTTTTAATAAATTCTAATTAATTGCCGTAAGGAAAATTTTCAATCTGCTATACCATATGCGAAAAAATAATTAAAATAAAGTCAGCACCATCTATTGATATTTAATGTAACTAAATTATACGCCCACACACATTCAATCTGTTATTTTATTAAAATTTAATAGAGACTGGAGTGTGTTTTTTACTTATTGATATCGATAAAACAAAGTAGAAATTCTAGCCTTATCTAAATTAAATATGTTTATGTAAACCGCATTCAACTCTGTTTAAAAGTTCAGTGCTAGAAGTAAACTTCAACTGACCATAACTTCTTTTTCCCTTAACCGATTTTGACGAAACAAAGTTTTGACAATGCTCCTACTTATATGTAATTCACCTGTGAAAACCGCGTTCAAATCTGTTGAGTAGTTTTGAAGTTATTACCAGAGGGACAAAAATTCCACAAATTGTTTTTTTTTTTGTTTCTGTTACTCTTCTTTAATCGCTTCGTATCAGTTTTTTAGAAAAATATTTAATGTATATACACTCGATTTTTACTGTCCTATTATTTGTATAGATAGATAAGTACAAAATACTGATATATTAACGGACTTAACGCTAAGAGCGTTCTCTACCAGTCAACCATTTGATTAATCTTCTTCTTCAATGTCGTCAATGACAAACTATTAGATTTGATTTGATTGGGGTTGCGATATCGTTTATCCGGAAATAAATTTGCAAATGAATTTATTCGTTCCTTTTCAAAATTAAAATAAAAGTAAGAAAATAATTCTAGAAAACAAATAAAAAACGAAAACAGAAAATTATTGTTTGTGGCAGGATTCGATTCAGCTACTTCCAGCTATTTCTTGAAACATTTCTTTACTAAAATATTAAAAGCAAAAAAAATTGAATTCTATAAAACTAATACAAAACGAAAAAAAAGTAAGTAAAAAAATGTCATGTTTAGCAGAATTAGAACCCTCTACTCAAAAAAATAATCCGCGACCTCTACCGATAGGCCAACATGCGTTGTTAGTAATTGGCGAAATTTCAAATAGAATTTGTCTATAGGTACGCCAATTCACCCTTTTTTTGGATGTAAGGGTTGGAATTGTGAACAACCCTTTCTTATGTGGGCAGTATATAGTATAATAATGAAGACACTAACCAAATTTCACGTTTGTGGCTTTTATAGTTTCGGTTTTGTGATGATAATTTAGATAACCTCCCTCTTTTTACCCCTTTAGAGGTTGAATTTCAAAAAACGCTGAAACACGCCATTAGTTATTTTTGTTGAGAAGCATTCTTGCCAAGTTTCAAGTAAATCAGTGAAGATTTAATTTTTTTTTCATACAAACTTTGCCCTCAATTTTAACCCTTTTAGCGGTCTAATTTTGAAAAATCCTTTCTTATTTGAGCACTACGTATTAACATAAAATTTCGGTCCAAATTTCAAGTTATAGAAGAAATTATATTAATCTACTAACTAATTAGAATATTAGAAATTAATACAAATATACTTAAATACCTACAATTTATTTGAGAAACCTTACAATATATTTAAGATATGCAACTAACTTATGGAAAATAACACAAAGATTTACCTATTTTCAAACTACTATTCGAACTCCGGAATCCGGAAAAATACTTTTCAAACTTAAATTAAACGAATCAATGAGTAGCCCAAAACGCAGACATTAAACTATACACCATACTAATATTATAAATGCGAAAGTCTGTCTGTTTGTCTGTCTGTCACCTCTTCACGGCTAAACTGCTGGACCGATTATGATGAAATTTGGTAGGGATGTAGTTAACGACCTGAGGTCAAACATAGGCTACTTTTGGGCGCGATATAACAGAGTCCCACGCGGAGCGAAGCCGCGGGGAATAGCTAGTACAATATAATGCCGCAATTACCACTCCATACTCCAATCAATTCCAATTTAATTTAATTATTTTATATTTAACAGGTATGTACCAAATCGTCTTAACACACAATGAAATCGTTAGAAAAGCAAAAAAAAAATGTTTTATTTATTTGAAATCTTAATTACTACACATGATGATTAAATGCGAACGACAAACCATATCGACTTTTAAAATGTATGGTGGCGCCATCTATTGACACATTACTGAACTCATAATATTAACAAATAAATAAAACCTTTGCATTCTGTCTTCTATAATTTAGTTGTGTACATACAATACAATTCAATACAAAATATTATACCAAGACATTTTTAATTTTAATTCCATGTATCTCACTTCAAAAATGACAAAGTTTCATACAAACTGACAATCCCTATTTCACCCCTATAGGGATGTAATTTTCAAAATCAGATTGATGCATTATTATTTTTTACCAATTACAAATTCAAATTAAAAATTCCATGTGTCTCACTTCAATAATGACAAAGTTTCATACAAAATGGCAACCCCTATTTCACCCCTTTAGGGATGTAATTTTCAAAATCTGATTGGTGCATTATTATTTCTTACCAACTTCAAATGTAAATTAATAATTTCATGTATCTCACTTCAAAAATGACGAAGTTTCATACAAACTGGCAACCCCTTTTTCACCCCTTTAGGGATAAAATTCCCAAAAGTCCTTTCTTAGCGGACGTCTCTTAGTCACAATCTACCTTCCTGCCAAATTTCATCTTCATCGGCTCAGCAGTTTTGGAGATTTCGTGATGAGTGAGTGAGTGTTTTTCGCTTTTATATATATAGATACTAGCTGTTCCCCGCGGCTCCGCCCCGCGTGGGACTCGGTTATATCGCGCCCAAAAGTAGCCTATGTTTGACCTCAGGTCGTAAACTACATCCCTACCAAATTTCATCACAATCGGTCCAGCAGTTTAGCCGTGAAGAGTGACAGACAGACAGACTTTCGCATTTATAATATTAGTATGGATTATAAAGAGGAAAGATTTGTATTTTTGTGGGTATGTTTGTAATGAATAAACTCAAAAACTACTGTGCCGATTGCAAAATTTCTTTCATCATTGGAAAGCCACATTCACCCTGTGACATAGGCTATGTATGTACCACGGGCGAAGACGGTGTGGGCTGCTAGTATTTATATAAAAATATTATATATATTAATTAATAATGACGTGTTGCATGCAATAGGCTAGATGACTTTTGTGTTTGTTAAAAATAATTATTTTCATTTTGTTTAGACTAAAACAATTTTTCCATATTTTTCTGAGCCAAATTCAAAATTATACAAATTATATCTTTTTTCAGATGCCAACAGACATAAAACACGGAATTCTTGTGTGGAAAGTTATAATTGGATCGCCCGCTTACAAGTAAGTCAAACTCTTTTCAGCCGACTTCCAAAAAAAGAGGATGTTGGACTCAGTTTGGCTGAATATTTTTTTAAATGGTTATTCAATAATCAATAATCATTTATTTTTTTGTAAACATGTGAAAATAAGATGTTACATGAGTGAGTAAAGCAAAAAGCCAGAAATGACGGAGATTGAGGTAATTTAATTCATTGTCATGTATAGTATGTACTATATATGTATGTATATGTTTGGCCTATCTTGCCTACAACAATGAATTAAATTACCTTTCATTTCTAGCTTTTTGCTTTACTTTGCTTACAATGCATTAATATATTATTTCCTTGACCACATCAAGTCTGCTAATTAGAATCGCAATTACAGATAAATTACATAGAAGAGATGAATTAACCCCTTCTTCCTTCTATCTTTCCTTCTATGATGTTCTTCATCAAATCATCGTGTCGTATCAAGTGTCCCAACATGTTTCCTTGTTCTCAATCTACTTTTAAAATGCTTCTCTTTTCTCCTACTCTATTTAATAAATTGTAATACTTACAAGTTTCCTATTTAACAGTGGAGGGCTTCAGCCAGGTGACATAGTGACAAGTATCAACGGGAAGCCGGTTTTCAGCGCAAGCGACATATACAACATATTAGAGAATTCTACAGGTGATTATGGGCACAGATTACAGAATAATATAGGGTGTAGGCAGACCACCAGCTACATAGGTGAAAAACATGGAGAAAGAGATACACAAGGAGAAGCTAGACGTAATGACAACCCGGAGTAGAAATCTCTGGCGCAAATGCACGAGGAGACTCGACCCCAGATGAACTGGGATAAGGAGTGGACAAAAAAGGAGAAGGAGATTACAGAATACTTACTAGTAATATTCAACCGGCATACAAATAAACGCGCCAATTTTAGTGTACTAATAGTCTTCCCTATATACAATGCCATCTGTCGATCACTTGAGAAACTGAGATTCTAACTCAGATATTAAATAAAGCAGTAGGTAAATCAATTTGCGATAGGATGTCGATACTTTAACAAATCATATTATAATAATTCCCACTATTTTCGTCAAAAACAAGCGCGATCTTAACTAAATTTAATTTTTTCAATCCCTGTAGCGCCATCTATTGGCAAGAGAAAGTACTACATGTGTTTCTTAGTGACCATACGTTATTGTTCTATATCATCGCCTGATTATAATTTTTTCTAGCTCTATGTGTCCCACTGTAGGGCAAAAGCCTCCACAATTTTCTTCCATGCGTCCTTTTTAAATTTTGATGTTTCCATCGAACAAGGCATAAGGATGCTGGTGCCGTTATTATGGTCACTTCGAAGCTTCGAGCAACACTGCGTCCGTAAAGAAAAAGTAGCAAAAATTTTTTTTTTTTAAATTTTACTCGTTTATCTCCAGGTAGTTTGCAAGTAGAGGCTGTGAGAGGGAGACAGAAGATAAAGCTAGCTGTCACGCCGGAGATGCATTCAACGTAGCGACACGTGTAGCGTTAATGTGTAAAATTGTGTATACATACATACAATAGAAATGGAATTAAAACGTCTGTTTGTTATATGAAAATAACTGATTTTTTTCTTGGTGTTTAAAAAGCACGCTAGATGTCGCCACTGTCGACACAAATGCCATGTTGTGATTGGTTATTACAGTTTCAGTTGTCAAATTGACACTTTGTACTATCTGACAGTAGCGTGAACCTCGCATTAGTGCCATCTGCAGATATTTTTTTTTTTATCAGTTACATTGGGTCGTCAAAAATATATATAAAAATGTGATTATACACAGAAATAGCTTTCGCTCGCGCCTTTATTTCGGGAAAAGTAATCTATGTCCTTCTCAATACGTCTAACTATGTATATGCGAGGTTTCAGGAAGATTGGTTTTGTAGATAGGACGTAGAGCGTATCAAACAAACAAACTCACTTTCGCATTTATAACATTAGTTGGGATTTCAGACACTTGAAAAGTGATTAAGATCAGCATAGTGAGAATACCTAGAATGTTCTATTTTTCTCGTTTATCGTCCGACATGGATGACTAAAAGCGTTACCACGACGTTTAATAACTGTTTACAAACGATTGAGGAAGCGAGATGGCGCAATACATGTAAGGCGACGTCTCGCTCTTCTGGTAACCCCTAAAACTAGTACGATTGAAAAAAAATCTGGATGTATTTTCTAGACAATACATAATACTGTTTAATGCTATACAAAATATCTTATATTTAAATTAGGTGCCTAGACTGCTTTTATTATAGAAAGTAGCAAAGAATTTAGAATATTTCAAGCGAAGCCGCAGGCAAACAGTTAGTGGCGAAATATATAAATTAATACTGTTATTGTTTTCATATGTCTTAATTTTGGATATAACGTATTCACACGTCCCTGAGGTTTTTAAAAAAGAATATTGATAATAAACGCTGCGTTTTCAAAAGACGTTGGAAAAACGCGGGAATAGAATCGCGCGTTTTTTAGGTTTCGTGCTATTTTACATTATTGTTTTGTTATAATTTTATGTAAATGTTTTTAGCTAAGAAGTTGTATGATATTTGATATAAATAAAGAATTATTTTCAATGAATTAATAGTTTTTTTTTATAGCTACTAGCGACCCGCCCCAGCTTCGCATGGGCATAAAAACAGCATCAAAATCCGTGGCGTAGTTTTAAAGATTTAATCATACATACCTAGGGATATAGGGACAAAGAAAGCGACTTTGTATGATACTATGTAGTGATAGTGATGTGTTCAGTGGACGACTTGGTGGAGGCAAATCGGCAAAAACGTTGAGGGGCCTCGCATTCGGCTAATTATATTTAATCACTAGCTGTTCCCCGCGGCTTCGCCCCGCGTGGGACTCGGTTATATCGCGCCCAAAAGTAGCCTATGTTTGACCTCAGGTCGTTAACTACATCCCTACCAAATTTCATCACAATCGGTCCAGCAGTTTAGCCTTGAAGAGGTGACAGACAGACAGATAGACAGACAGACTTTCGCATTTATAATATTAGTATGGATTAGTATGGATTTGTCAATGACACAAAAGTTCTAGATAGCAAAAGTAGATTTTTAGGGTTCGGCATTCCAACCAGGCTGCGTCAAACAGGGGGTTACTACCGTCTCTTAAAACCATGCAAGATCCAGTGAGTAAGCGAGACAGCGCGATACATGATGTAAGGCGTCATCTCCCTTACTGGATCTTGCATAGTTTTAAGATATGGTGGTAAGTAATAAAAACGTGTTCTTTTTTGACGATTTCGCTCGATATTTATAACTGGAACCATTAGACGTTTTAAACATTCTCCAAATTTTAATTTGAATATTATTGCATATTAAAAAAAATTGAGGGGGCTCCCATACAACAAATTTTAATGTGATTACTTTGGCGTTTTTTTGCTCGATATCGAAAAACGGCAACTGTGTAATTTATCTGTGTGTATAGATAATGTACGCAACCTTTCGTTCGCGAATCCGACTCGCACTTGGCCGAATATTACTACTAACATTGGACCTTTCTAGAATAAACAAATAAGTACTTAGGTATAATAGTGAAAATACAATTGGCACGTGTTGTAACATTAAATGAATTTTGTAATTGAATTACGCATTGTCTATGAAACGTTTATAATCGATTTATGTATGGTTGTATGTCTGTTGTAATTGGAAATTGCAAAGAGCAGCATGTGTAAAATTATTTTAGTTTTTGTCTCGGTAAGTTAGTTTTATGATTCACTTACAATTTAAAAAAAAACTATTAAATTATTTCTTTTTATGGAATAAATTAAAATTATTAGGTAGGTAGGTACTGTGGAAAAACATTCTAGAAAGCTGAAGCTCAGTCTGAAGCGTAAGTTTGGAAATGTCTGGGAAACACAATAAGGAATATAACTTTCATTTGTTTTTATTTTTGATTTGCTTTAGGTATTTACCTTATAATATTTATATATTACCTTATAAGTACTTACTTATTATTTTTTTACGTACATCATGAGACATCATGCCTACGATTTTTCCGGTTGCATACCAAGCCGTATTTTGGTTTTGGAGCCCTGTACTGTACCCCTTATATGAGTTTTTATAAAGACAGACGCTAGCGACTGCGTTAGGATTTTGTATGAAATTTCTTAGTTGCCTTACTATCCGCTGTACAGTGGGTCTAAAAACGCCACTTTAGCAATTCATCGAATCGAATTAATATAACGAATTCCTTAGCCTTTCTTATGCAATTCGTATTTCTTTCAGATTTTTTGAAGAGCTATTGCAAAGTTTAGTTGGCTATTTTACAAAAAATAGAGGAATTGCTACAGAATTGGCGATTTTAGACCCCGGTTTGTGATACAAAATCGCTAACGCAGTCTGTGTTTATAAAAACTCATACTAGGGGCGCTGGGTCCTAAAGACATCACACAGGTTTTATATTTTACAGATATTTTTGTCAGCTTATTTAATCCACGCTGGACAACAGCATCCTAGTTATAGATCAAGTAAGTTTACTAAGCACCACTTTATTTATTTATTTATTTACCAAATTCACGTACCTACAAATAAAAATAAACCTGTAGAAAACACTTTGAATACTTAGATATTATACCTAGTACCTAATAGGGTATTGCTTATTTCTAAAGGAATTAATTATTATTCTTAAGGAAAAAGAAAAAAAATCCGTCGTTGATTTTTTTTTGCTTCTAAATATGTTTTGGAAAATAGTCTGTAAAATAGTTTCGTTTACAGAACGATAATAAACACATTTTAAAAAATTACGTTTGTAAGAGTTTCTCTTTATTTTCGAATTAAGTATTATTTGGAACTAAGTAGGTAAGTAGGTTACTTATTTAGAACCTATAGGTACTCATAGGGGGATCCCGCTGTTAGGTATTACAGTATAGACACAGAATTAGTAATAGGTATAGCATTCTAGGATTTCTAGGCAAGCGCTGAATGCAGGCCGCTTCCAAGCGAGATTTTGGAAATCCTTGGGGGAGGCCTATGTCTATGTAAGTATGTATGGGATGATAATAGCATTCTATTATTTACACTTTGAAATCATAGGTCTACTGATTTCGTTTCGTCATAATATGGCATAGCTTTATAGAGTAACACTGTTTTTGTGGAACTTAAAGCTACGTTAAGTCTGTAAGGATATGATTAAAAAAAAACATTTTCCAGGTATTGTCAAAGATGGTAAACCTATTTTACGATTAAGAGATGATACAGATATTGAAAATGAAACTAAAGGGGAAATCAATCAAGAAGGTAAGTTAATCAAACAATCTATATCTTTTATTATTTCTAATTATTCAAAAATTATAGAGGAAAAAAATGAAATAATAAAAAAAGATTATAAAACGAATATACTGTTTCCGCCCGGGATCGAACCGGGGGCCTTGTGCGTGTGAAGCACACGTGATAACCGCTACACTACGGAAACTTGATAGTTAGAGATGAAATTAATGATTTAGTCATATACCTCTAGACTTTTAAATAAGATTAACGCGAGGTCAATAAATAGGTAGGTACAGTCAGCTGCAGAGAAATATGACCCCCTTTCAATAGTGATATTTGTGGCATGTGGGTCAGATTTCTCTGCAGCCGACTGTACCTACCTAGGTACCATCACAAATTACAGAATACTATAGATATTCATCGCCGATCCATCGAAGAAGCGCGCTAATTATTAGTATACTAATAGAGTCCTCCCCATACTGAGACATATTAACGCCATCTATCGATCACTAGAGACACATCAGATGACGATCCTGGTGAACACTAGCGCCACCATCATTTAAAAATCAGTATTCACTGAAACAGAAGTTATCAAAGAAGTTAATTTTAATCATATTAAATTATAGTTCCATATAGTTAAAAATTGAAAAACTGCTAAAAGTGGCCGTTTTTAACATACCTACATGTTTAAATAAGGCTCAGGACACCACCAATAGCTTTACAAAAGGTTGCCAATGAATCATGATGAACATTTTATCGCATTATACAACTGGCACATTTTATTTATAGGAGAATGACGTCCCAGAACAGATCGGCGACTTAGCGACACTAGTGGCTTGCATAGGAATAATAATAGTACTTTTTATGGGTGGTCAATGGATACGAAAGACAGTGAAATTTCTGACCACGCGCCCATGGTACACTGGCTCTATTACATAATTGACTGCCAACCTAATCGCAAACCCCCCTTTTGCTAATGTTAAGACAAAATCGTATCAAAATAGTGTTTCAATAACTAGTGCTTTTTACACACTATTTACAAGTTATGACAGTATGATGTGTTGTGAATGTACTGTGTGGTGTGACCATCAGCAGTGATATAAAAAAAATATACATTTCTTGTAACTAGTGTGTAAAATAGCACTACCATTGAAACACTATTTTGACGCGATTGTGACTTAACGTTAGCAGAATCGACGCTCTGGTTTCAGGTGATGCTGCTAATGATAATGATGATGACGAAGTACCTCATAACTGGATGAGAGAGGCCCAGGATGCTATATACAAAATACAGCAAGATTTGGGCTACGAAAAAGCCCGGCCGTTTATTGACAAGCTGATTAACGGTACGTTATGGTACAGATTACAGAATACTATACTAAGTACTTAGTACAGGTGGCCTACTGTCATCTCTTAAAACCATGCAAGATCCAGTGAGTAAGCGATACAGCGCAATACATGATGTAAGGCGACATCTCCCTTACTCACTGGATCTTGCATGGTTTTGAGAGACTGTAGTCACCCCCCAGATATGCGACCGCCATACAATGAAACGCGCCTATTTTACGTCTACCTACATTCTGGGACATATTAACGCCATCTATCGATCACTTAAGAAACTGACTAAATCCACGACTAAATCAATCTGTGATAGGAGGATACTTTGTATTTAATATTCAAACTCTTTTTTAAGATATCATTGTATTGTATTATTGAGAATCTTTTGTTTTAGATGCAAAGAACTACTTTCGCATTAGGATGAAAGTTCAAGGTAAATATTTTAATATTTCTAGTAGATACATGAGAAATTAAAACTTAGCCCTTTTCCGGTTATGTCGTCAGGTAGGTATTTGCTTCAGAGCAGTCCACAGAGTCCAGAAACATACAATGATACATCAATGTTACTTATATGAAAAATAAAATCGGCTTCGTGCGTATCGGATTCGCGCTCTACACAGGCGTTACATGTTATATATAATTATATATATAACTAGCTGTTCCCCGCGGCTTCGCCCCGCGTGGGACTCGGTTATATCGCGCCCGAAAGTAGCCTATGTTTGACCTCAGGTTGTTAACTACATCCCTACCAAATTTCATCACAATCGGTCCAGCAGTTTAGCCGTGAAGAGGTGACAGACAGACAGACAGACTTTCGCATTTATAATATTAGTATGGATTTATTGTTATTTTGATTTTACAGTAGTAGATGGTAAGTCTTTTTTAAATATTATTCTCCTAGATGTATTCGAAAAAATAATAAAGAATGTATCCGAATTGATAGCTATATCCAGGTGTTTTGCCCTAAATTCTTACGGTAATTTATGAAACTAATTTTCATCAGAATCAGCGGCGGATGGGGCAGTGCCCCTAGTATGAGCGACTGCGTTAGCGATTTTTTACGGCAAACCTGTACAGCGCCTCTGGCGGATAGTAAGGCAACTAAGAAATTCCATACAAAATCCTAACGCAGTCGCTAGCGTCTGCGTTAAGAAAAACTCATACTACATATCACTGAAAGGATCTCGAATGGTGACCACGCACAGGCAAGCGCAGCGTTGGACACCCACCGACCAGGTGGCCTTCTACCATCTCTAAAACCAAGCAAGAACGAGTGAGTAAGCGAGACAGCGCAATACATGATGTAAGGCGACATCTCCCTTACTCGATCGTTCTTACATGGTTTTAAGAGATGGTGGTAAGCCACCAAATGGTCAGACGACCTGAAGAAGGTCGCGGAAAGCGCCGGATGCAGGCCGCATCTAACCGGTCGTTCTGGAGATCCTTGGGAGAGGCCTATGTCCAGAATTCTCGCATCGGTGGCATAAAATCCGAAGCGGCCACGAGAGGGGCATAACTTGAAAAGTAGGAGCACATCAAGAATACTGCTACAAAAAGACAAAGAAGACGAAGAGAAAAACTGAAACTGAGACAAACTCAAAGACCTAGAAGACAGAAGCTGGCCTCTGGCCGAGAAGGCAAGCGAGGCGTACGTGTGAACGTAAGCCCCCTAAAGATGGGGGA
Source organism: Apomyelois bistriatella (assembly GCA_947044815.1). NCBI lineage: Eukaryota > Metazoa > Arthropoda > Insecta > Lepidoptera > Pyralidae > Apomyelois > Apomyelois bistriatella. The sequence continues at coordinate 651,337 of OX345712.1, forward strand.
GAGTTATTAAAATGCAATGATTGCATAGATAGGCGACACTATACAGAACTTGTAGGGAGATCAAGCAGGTGCGACTGGAAAGGGATGCGTAATGCTAGTACAGCGTACTCTCCCGAGATTCGGCTCGTACAACCGAGAGGTTGGTAGAGCCATGGGAGGTGGAGGGAAGGCCTATGTCCAGCAGTGGACCACCTGCGGCTGAAATGATGATGATTCTCATCGGACAGACAAATACTAAAAAAAAGTTTTTTATTTATTAGGAAAAACAAAATTAAAACTAGAAAAAATTAATGAAGATTATGAATTAGTCCAGCCTATACCAAGTAAGTTTTTTTTTATTCATTCATTTGATGTAGGTGTCACGGTTCATCGACCTTACTTTTGACCCGACTACGCCAGAAGGAGGGTTATGTCTTTCGAAAGCTTATTATGTACTATGTAGGTATGTTTAATGGTTTGGCACGCTCTGTGCCCCTAGTATGAGTTTTTCTTAACGCAGACGCTAGCGACTGCGTTAGCGATTTAGTATGGCAAACCTGCACAGCGCCTCTGGCGGATAGTAAGGCAACTAAGAAATTCCATACAAAATCCTAACGTAGTCGCTAGCGTCTGCGTTAAGAAAAACTCATACTAGATGCACTGCAGACTGAACGGCTTGATGGATTTTAGTTTGGCAGGGCAAAGAATTTCAAATCGCGCGCGCGGGCCTAAATTTTTTTCAATCTATGTTGAGAGGTTCTATTAACTGTGAGTGACATTCTATTTACTGTGAGTGACACTGAGTATATAAAAAAAACTGAATGGCGGATTTTCAGTGCTCATTTAAAAAAAATGCAGTGGGATATTTCGTTTTTTTTTGTTATAAGTATATTTTTTAAAATATTTTACTGGTCTATTACAGGAGCTACCGAACCCGACTGGTTTATGGACTTGAAGTCCTACGTTAGACATTTGGTAGCTAGGCACACTGATAAGATCAGCCTCGAAACTCATTTGCAACCGGTTGTTAAATGTGAGTTCTTTTGTTGTTTTTATCCGAAGGTGTTTTCTAGTTATATCTAGCATGCTCTTCGGAGCCTAGGGTCCGGTTTTGAACCTATTCCTAGATTTGGCTGTACTTTGTAATGAGATTTTATAACGCGGACGCTAGCGACTGCGTGATTTTGGATGACAACACGAGAAGCGAGTTGTTGTTTTAACTTTATAGAATCGCAAGGCTGTACAGCGCCCCTGGCGGATAGTAAGGCAACGAAGAAATTTCAAACAACACCCTAACGCAGTCGCTAGCGTCTGCGTTTATAAAATCTCTTACTACTGGCACATGCTAAGTACTTCGGGCTTAGCCAAAGTCACAATCGCAAAACGTTACCGGGGTACGACAAGAACAAAATGTTTGGGATTGACATAAGATTGACCACGTGATTTACCGCAGCTTATGTCAATCCCATACATTTTGTTCTTGTCGACATTCGTTAGCGTTTTGAAATTGTCACTTGGCTACGGTTGCTGGTTATTACAATGGAGCGACTGCCGTCTGACTTCCGTTACCCTTTTCACAGGGAAATGAGACCCATAGGAACATGACCCGGGTGTGTTAGTGGCCAACACTGTCAGACTTTTCAGGCTGCTTAAAGGTAACAGCGTCACGACTGCCATCTAGCGGTAACAGTCGGGACTTATTGCCTATCATAATAGGTGTATTGTCTACTAGCTGTTTCCCGCGGTTTCACTCGCCATTAGTGTGTATGTACTCTATAGCCTATAACCTTTCCCAAGAATCAGGCTTTCATATACAAAAAAACCAGTAGTTTTCAAGTTATAAGCGTTCAAACAAACAAACTCTTCAGCTTTATTATATTAGTGTACGAGTAGATACACTATACATACAAATAAATTAAATTAGTGTCTGTTTGTTATATTTAAATAACCACTTTTACTAAATGCTTATGGAAGTATACATGGTACATATACCGAAATAACATTTTTTTACAACTTTTGTCTGTCTGTTCCAAAAAATCTCTGGAACGGCTGGACCAATTTTGACGGGATTCACCAGCAGATGGCTGATGTTAGAAGGAAGAACTTAGGCTACTTAAATTTTACAACTGCTAACTGACACTAGTTTTTGTTAAATTCCACGCGGACGAAGTCGCGAGCATAGCTAGTCACACAGTAAATGTATATTGTACATTCAAAATGTTTCAGCTGTAGAAAAATCGAATGGTGTACGCATTCAAGATATAGATAGTAAGAATAGATTTTTATTTCTTCTTTTTGTATTTATTTATTTACTTTATTTATTCATCATCATCATCGTGGCGTAATGGTTAACATGCCTGCCCGCTACTCAAGAGCTCCCGGGTTCGATTCTCGGTCAGGTCAAGATGAAAAATGATATTTTTCTGATTGGCGTGGGTCAGGAATATTTTTTTTTTTTATATGTATTTGTTACAGAATAGTGTAGTATCGTTGAGTTAGTATTCCATAACATAAGTCTCGAACTAACTTTGGGACTAACTCAATCTGTGTGATTAGTCTATACATTTTTATTTTATTTATTTATCTTTTTTTATTTTAGACAGGTCAAAAACGTTAAGTAAAAGCCTGCTGTAGAAGAATGTCACTTACTATTTATTTTGGACATTTGGTGACAAAGATAAAAGTAACTTAATCGACACTTTATAATATTTCAAGGCTCATGCTTGTCCACGAAAACTTAGCGAGTTTCCACCATCATAATGAAAGAACAATTTTGGAAATAAATACAGCATCGAAATGGACTGCCACTTTACACCAAAAATTCTAATAATTATTTTTAAGTCTTAATTAATCTTTATATAAGACACTTTTGACATGTTGTAATTCGTCATTTCATGTTACTCTGTTTGTCTCTGGTGTCCTTTAGTACGTAGTTGTATTTTATGCTAATTTCGAGATTAGTCTAAAAAATACAAACGAATGAATTAAAACCTTAAGAGCTAAAATCATTTATTTATTTATATTAATCAGTTAATCATGATATTAATTCATTGCTTTCTTTGCAGTTGATCAATTCGGTAAGTAAATAAAAACATATTTTAACTTATAATTAATTAAAAAAATATTTTCACAAAGTATTGGTTACAACTTTGTTGTTGAGAATATTATCAAATACGTTTTATTACCTGCTTACTAGCTGTTCCCCGCGGCTCCGCCCGCGTGGGACTCTGTTATATCGCCTATGTTTGCCTCAGGTCGTTAACTACATCCCTACCCTACCAAATTTTATCACAATCGGTCCAGCGGTGTAGCCGTGAAGGGGTGACAGACAGACTTTTACATTTATAATATTAGTATGGATAGTATGGAGTAACTATTACTAATTCTGTGGTATGGATACCACAATATAATATAGTACGTCCGGTACGGTAGAAAACTTTTTTCAATTACTAAATTGTATTTAGTATCTAGCTTTTTGTGTTTATTTTTTTAATATTTGTTTTTATTTCACAGGTGATGTGAAAATTATGTATAAGTCGCAAAAAAAGACTTCTGATTAAAAACATACGAATTCAAATCTATGTAAATGTGGTGTTAGATAACTTTGGGCATCTTCGGGGCGGGTTCTAATATTTTATTTTTATTATCTTTTTGAAATGTGTATTATAAATAATTGTATTTGACATTTATATTGAGAATAAAGCTTAATTTTCATTCTGTTAATTTAAATCTATATATATAAAAGAAAGTCTTGTTAGTTACACAATTTATAACTCTAGAACGGCTGAACGGGTTTGGCTGAAAATTGGTGGGAGATAGCTTAGAACAAGGAAAGGGACATAGGGTTATAGGGGTTATGTCTTAGGGACATAGGACACAGACATTTCATCCCGGGAAATCCACTGTTCCCGAGGAAAGTTCACGCAGGCAAAGCCACGGGCAAAAGATAGTATATATAAATGAAAAATAAATCTATGTAAAAAAATAATGGGTTCAATTCTTACTGGAAGCATACTTGCTTAAATCATCGGATTGTAGGCTGTGCAGGGACAATTGACCTTATAATATCACATAGGTATGTAAGAATGAATTTGTCCCATAGACCCAGACTGTCTTATGAGGCTTCAATCACCTGATTGTCCTATAAGAACGATGATTCTGTTAGAAGTCACGTCAGCTGTGAGCCATCTGGTGGTCGTTAAAGGAACCACGCCAGAGGAACTGACACCAGGGTATGCTGGGCCTATTGACCTGGTAATCCTCTCGATATGATGGTCAGCCCATGAGGCCGAGAGAAACCGCCACTAACATAAGATATATCAAAGTTTTAAACGCAGACTTTAGTATACTACGTTAGCAATTTTGTATGCCATCCATAAAACCTGACGGATATTAAGGAAACTAAGAAATTTCAAGCAAAATCCTGATGCAGTCGCTAGTATTCATGGTGTAACTGTAGATAACTTGTAGTTTGGACAAGGAACTGGTATACTTCAGGCTGGATCTCAGTGATAGAAACGGGGTTGGAGCTTCAATGATTACCGTGATTACTGTGCCAAGAGATGGGTGAATCCGTCTCAGCTTAGCTGATAAAATAGTTGTAGTAGTACCTGTTTCTAAACAAAACTTGTTTTGTCATAAGAAATTAATCTTGATTTTATTGTTGTAACGTAAATGTTAATTACCTAACTAAAAATTGCCCAGGGGTGTGAGGCAAAAACAATTTTCAAAGAAATCTTCGCAGGCCTGATAGGTGTCTCTGAAGATCCAAGGGCTGGTGAGCATTTTGTACAAAGGCTAAGTTTAGCCATACAGCGCGGTAATGCCGCCACAGCCTCTTGGGTACCTTACCCGGAGAAGGCAGCAATTTGGGTTTACTAAAAAATTTCACGTAAAAATAAGTGGGCGTTTCATCTCCGGTTGGTTTGATGATATGTTCATAACTGATAAGGCACAGAGAGAAAGACTAAATGCTAAATTGCATTGATATTGAAATTAATTGGTTTTAGCGTTAATAATTATGATATTTTCAGTTGTTATTGTAACTTTCATCTTTGTTACAATGTATATGAGTTTTGTATTATTTATCGCCGTAAGTTTAATCATTCATTCATATCGTGTAGGTTATAAGATTAATTGATGCTGCACACCCTAGTGTCAGAGTCATTTCGACCGGTCATTTTAATTTTAAGACAAATATAATAGAATTCATTAAGAATCATGAGGTAAGTAACGCTGCGAAACTTACTCCGCTGGGTCATTAAACCGAAGTGGATCTTGGCCTCCGAAACGAGAGAGTGCACAGTTTTGCGCAATGGCTCGCCAGTTTACAGCGCTCATCTCACACAGGTAAACCTGCACACGAGGGCTGTTCTAGGTATTTCTCTCTGGGATAAAATCCGAAATAGAGAGATACGAAGACATAGCCAAAGTGGTAGCGGATAAAAAGTGGCGATGGCATATGCCGCACAAGAGATGACCGTTGGGGGAAGTTGGTGTTTGAGTGGAGACCCTGAACTGGACGAAGAAGTTGTCGGTAAACAAAATGCCAGATGGACCGATGACCTGGTCCAAGTTGCCGGGAGGGACAAGACTGAGAGGAATTGCGTGCAATGCTAGATGCCTACGCTCAGCATTGGGTGACGATAGGCTGAAGAAGAAGAAGCCTGCACAATATCGCTTGAGCGATATCTGCCGACTGGCCATCTTCTTAATATCTTTCTCAGTTTATGCATTTTTTTAGATTGTACTTTCACTAACAGAAGCAAGAGAATACATAATAAATTCAAGTAAGCGAATTCTTTTTTCGTGGTATAGATCTTATGATCATTCATTATCTTCACAGATCTGTACAAAATGTTCTTATTACTTTTGTATAGATATTGCAGTAAAAACTGCACTTGAAGACGAGGAGAAAAAGAATACTGAAGAAAATAAAGGTATTGTACAATTTTAATTAAATATGATCGACGTGTTTCCCAGTCGTCATTTTTTATAAGTTACACGGTCAATCAACCATGCAAAACCTTGAAATTATTTTTATGAAAGATGGAAAGAAAGCAGAGATTTTTCTACGGCGTAGATCCTGCGTAGCACATGCTACAAACTACGAAATCAAATAAAATATTCAGTATTAGATTTATTATTAAATAAGATAATTATTTAGATTTTATTATGGTTGTGGTGTACCTATATTTAATCGTTAATATCAACACCACCAAAGAATTACGCTTTCTCTTATAAAACTTGAGCCATACATGTAGCCATAGAGCGATCCGAGACGATTGACGGCTGACACAAAATAACAGGATCTTCAACAACTCGCGACTATCGATTTACTACGCAACTTGGAAAACTAATATTCATATTTAATTGTGACATATCTATTCTGTAACTAAATATCTCCTTAATATACTTCTTCTCGATTATCTTCCGCTAAATTATTTCCTATAAAATAGTATCTTTCGCTACATAATTTATGTGGAGTAGTCACGGCTGATAGGGCCGTATCAAGATTACGCCCACATATGGGAACTCAAACAATCCGAATGGTTTAGTAATGGCAGTTTTTGGTATATCCTGTGGATTAACAGCAATTTGGTTATAGGCTTTCACGAGATCAACTGTAGAAAAAATGGTACATCCTGAAAGCTGATAAGAAAAATCATGTATATGACGAATCGGGTAACGATCAGGTATTGTCCTAGCGTTGAGTGCTCTGTAATCTCCACAGGGTGTCCAACCGTCGTCTTTCTTTCTTACTATGTGAAGAGCAGAAGACCATGGGCTTTCTGAGCGTCTGGCTGTACCGCATGCCAACATGTCTTCAAATTCTTTTTTAGCAGCTTGAGTGCGTATGGGATCGAGCCGTCGTGGCTTGCAAAAGATGGGTGGACCAGGCGTTGTTCTGATGTATTGAAGGGTGGAGTGCTTTTTTGAAGAATGAATACCAGCAGGTTTTGTAATATCAGGATATTCTCGCAAGATCTCATGGAATTCGGTTTCGCCTGAGACAGCCTTAACTGATGCGATGTCGTCAGATGATACTATTTCGATCGCTCTATGGCTACATGTATGGCTCAAGTTTTATAAGAGAAAGCGGAACTCTTTGGTGGTGTTGATATTAGCGATTAAATATAGGTACACCACATGGTTGTTTATATTATATACCTAATAGTTTCGCCCGCGGCTCTGCCCGTATAAATTTTCCCCTCAAGAACAGTTCTTTTCCCGGGTTGAAAGGTGAAAGGAAATATAGGGTTTGCCCTTTTCAATCTACTTTACAGTGCCATTTTTTTACCAAACCTACGGGAATCGCGTACTTTTCGAGATAAAAAGTTGCTAATGTGTTAATCTAATATATCAGCTACCTCCATACCAAATTTCATAGAAATTGGCTCATCTGAGCGTGAAGAAATAACTTTCGCCTTTTTAATATTGGTGACATAATAATTAAAAAAAAAACTATATTTTTTTTACGATTATTAATCTCTTGTTTTCAGTGCTTCCAAAATGGTACTACGATTTAAAAAAGATAATACATGGAATGATATTAAAAGGCATGAGTGACGGCGAAATGGATACGGAACTCCAACCTATAATTAATTGTAACTCATAAAACTTAAGTTCATTATCATGATCCGAACATCATTACATTTTCAATACGCTTTGGATTCCTTGTTTCGCGATACTTCCCTCGCTTCCTCCACACTAATCACTCTCGTCATACACGCACACCGATTTCGGGTACTTCTAATGTCTCCTTTTGTCTAAGATTTAGTTGCATTACGTTTTTCGAGGCCGATCCTGACAGACTCTCCCAGCCAACTCTGCTTTGTATATCCTTTCGTCAGTTACTTTTCATTCACCCTTTCATTTAATATTTTTTTTCATTATAATTGATGGTTGTATTCGTAATTATTTCAATCTACTTTTTCTACTCTTTCCAGTTGTCCAAAGATACTATCGAGTTGTTATTACAAATATAGAAAGTAAGTATTTACAATGTGTCGTGTCTTGTTCGACTGAGGAACACACCTCGCCATTATTTCCGTAGTCTTAATAAATAGACGACTAAGTATTACTTGGTTCCAGAAATTCCAATTTAATTGCGCTATTTTCCTAAATAAATGTCCTTATCAGTATTTGAAACTGTGTATGTGAAATTTAAAGAATATTGGTTAAGCAGGAAAAAGCCTAACAAATAAAAATATATACAAACAAATGATATTAGGTAGTTAGGATTATTGTTACAAGTTTCAGACCTTGTCAATTATTTTTCAGTCGATGATCACAGTAAGTATTATATGTTGCGTACTAATAAGACCCAATGCATAAAATTCATACTAATAAAACAAAAATAAAATAAATGTGTGAATGAAACAAATTTCGAAAAAATAAAACTTACAGAAAATGTTCACATTCAATTCGTGAAGAAAGATGATTTAGTTCAAGGTACGTACTTACTTACTTTTCATCATCATTAGAATCATAATGTTTTTCCGGTCGCATAGCTAAAATCTGATCTATAATTTTTCCCTCTATTAACATATATTCAAATATTAGTTATACTTTTCACAACAAAAACAACATTCAAAAAGTAAAAAAATACTAATATAATTCTTATTAGGGTCTGAATAGTTTTTTTTTCTGTTAACAGAAGCAGCGGTCGTGGCAGAACACGGCCCTAATGTTAAATAATCGAAAAATATATCGTGTGAACTTATTAACAGTTTAAATAAAGTAGTAAATTTTCTAATGTCGGTGCCCCTCAATTTCAAACCGAGACAAGATACTACAAAGCCAGACTTTGACGGCTGCATTAGCAATTTTGTATGACTGCGTTGATAAAATCTTATATAGAGCAGGACTCCGAAGCTATTTAGTTTAGGCTACAAAATATCATGATGATAACTGGTATCATATTTTCAAGATATAATTTAAGCAGATTATGAGAGACTAAACAAGATTTGAAGAAGTGTCAGTTACTAAGGCAACTGCGCTTACTGTAGAAATGGTAAATTCTCATATTGGTTTACCCGTGAAATCAAAAGTAATCAATTATCAATACTTTTTAATTGGATCTGTTAAAAAAAGTGAAGCTTCCTTAGACCTATTTTTTGTGAGGGTACGTGAACGACATTTTCGCTCGGGTTTCGAACGGTTTTCGCTCGTTGAATCGGGTGTATTCGGCTTTTCTCGGCATCATTTTGTAATTGGAATATTAGTTTTCTTAATAAAGTTTTATTTTGAAATTTATGGAGACACGATGAGTTTTTTGCTTCTATTAATTGTGGCGTTGAGTTTGGTAAGTACCTATACTTATCTTCGATACTAATAATAATAGAGCTGAAGAGTTTGTTTATTAAAAAGCCTGTAGATAAAGTAAATATTGTAATTTTTTCTTTTATTAATTTTTACAGCAGAATATAGAAACTTTTCAAAATGAATCCCGAAGAACTTTTATGTTAATTACAAATTACTTTTTTGGGAAACAAGAAGATATAAGGCGAGCAGTTAAGAAAATGGACACTGAGACACGTAAGGCATTCATAATACTAGTTGGTCACGTCGTTATTTTAATATTGGACTCCGTTTGTCTAAAAAAAAGAATTTTTACTCTTTTATGCTAACAAGCGCTACAAGAATCAAATCACTTTTAGAATAATCCCGCTACTTTTTGGCGAAATAATTGTGAATTATTAAAATACGTTTTTTTTTAGTATCGTCATTCTATCAGCTCAGGCGGATTTAACCGTTAGCGTCTTAAGATTTCGGCACTAATTACGGTAAAGATAGAAGCACCAACCCCGCTCCTATCACTGGGATCCAGCTTTAAGCGTACTAATCCTACGTCCGCGCCTACCTAGGGGGATGTGGGGCTGTGTATTCATAGTGTAACTTTATCGGATTAAGAAAGACAGTGTCTCATTGGATTGATAGATGGCGTTAGTGAGGTTTTGTACGAACAATACCCCTAGTATGAGATTTTATAAACCAGACGCTAGTGACTGAGTTAAAACTTTGTATCCAATTTATTAGTCGCTTTACTATCCGCCAGGGGCGCTATTCAGGTTTGAAATAGAAAATCGCTAACGCAGTCGCTAGCGTCTGCGTTTATAAAAAACACACACTAGGGGTACTGTACACAGTTTTAATTTTTCAGGTCATTTTCAATTTGAACCATTTGGTTCAAATTCAAATAGTTTAAAATCTGATTTAAAGTATCTTGCGTCCTATGTTGAGAACCATTTTGAAAACGGACCTAATATGAAATACTATTATGGTCGGAATGGCAAAACGTTATTAAAAATTGAACCAAGTAAGTTATATTCATCATATATTGTAAGTTGAAGAGTTAGTTGACCTTGCACACCTTGGTGTCAGTGTTCTTCGGAATCTTCTCTAGGCCTCTGACCTCTATCAAAGGGCAGGACTTACGGCGTAACGGGTTTTTTTTCTTTATATCAGACAATTAGGTAATTCAAGCCTGCAATGTCCTAACCAAACTGAGAACAATCAATGTATAATACAACAATTTCTACACAACACAGAAACCGACTTCCGATCGGGCCAGCTCATCATCATCATTTCGTGTAGGTGACACGGTCTATAGACCATGCATACCCTGTTGTCAAAGTTCTTTAGAACTGCCTCTCGGCCCCTAACGTGGTTCATTTAATGGCTTAACGTGCCTTCCGAAGCACAAGTGTTCTCCACTTTTCCACATCTCTTGCCAGTCGGCTCTTTAAAGGGCTTCTTCGTCCAAGCGTGTTTCCCAATTACATCTTTAGCTTACGCTTCGGAGCCTGGGGTACGCTGTTAATCATGGTCCCTATTTGGTCGTACTGGTTATTACAATGAAGCGACTGCCGTCTGACCTCCATAACCCTTTTATACAGGACCAGACCTATAGGAAAATGCTCCGGGTGTGTTAGTGGCCAACACTGTCAGATTTTTTAGGCTGCTTACATGCATCTGACATAGCCTCGGCGGCCATCTACTGATAACAGCCTAGACCAACGGCTTAACGTGTCTTCCGAAGCATGGAGGAAATAAAGATAAAAATGCCACTAATGGCGACCAATCCAAACGCCGTCGCTTGATGCGCGCTATCGTTACGATCACGCGCGCCGCGCTAGGCTATCGAGCTCCTCTCGGCTCTTTGATTGGCTTCATCATCATCAGCTGTCTTCAACCCACTGTTGAACATAGTCCCTCTCTTTCTACGCCATGCATCCCTATACTATCCTTATAGCGCACCTTAAACGCTTATTCATGATTGATAGAAAACTATCAAACATAGGGATGGAACTGGAAAGGTGAATTGAATCGACTGATTTCCAAACAAATCATCTCATATGTTTTAATTTAAATCAAGAATATAGCGATGATTTTTTTGGAAATCAGTCGATTAAATTGTTCCATCGTATACGTTTTAATTTAAATCGAGAATTTATTCGGAACACTAATTTGATTTAAATTAAACTATTTTATACGGTTTTCTATCGCGTTTATTGCTTACTTATTTATACCTAACGTTTCAAGCACTTTACAGAGCTCATGGTCGTAAACGCGATAGAAAACCGTATAAAATAGTTTAATTTAATGTGTAACAATCGCGAAAACATAAGAAATCACTAATTTGATTTGTTTAGAAATCAGTCGATTCAATTCACCTTTTGAGTCCATCCCTATGATTGATGATTTTCCATCAATCATTAATAAGCGTCTAAGGTGCGCCTAAGCTTTGTAGGCTTATAATGATTTAATGGTTCTTATAGATAACAATACAATAAATTATGAAAACGCGTTCAGACGCATTAGCAGATACCAAGAATGGTTGGACCGTGATATTGAAATGAAAAAAACAAACGCAACAGGTATTAATTTATATATAAAACTAGCTTACCCGGCGAACTTCGTACCGCCTTTCTTAATATTTTTTTCCGTAAGAACCTTGTACAGAGTATTAGAAAACTACAAAAAAAAAAAACCAGCCAAATCGGTCAATGATGGTTTTGATTTGGCGGAACTGGTTATTACAATGGAGCGACTGCTGTCTGACCTCCGTAACCCTTTGTACAGGGAAACCAGACCCACAGGAACATGACCCGGGTGTATTAGTGGCCAAAAAGTCAGATTTTTCAAGCTGCCTAAAGGCATCTAACATAGCCTAACGACTGCCATCTACCGATAAAAGCCGTGACCAAGGGCTTAACGTGCCTTCCGAAGCACGGAGGAGCTCAAGATAGAAATCCCACTAATGGCGACCAATCCAAACACGGCCGCTCTCGCTGTCGCTGTCGCTCGCGCTATCGTTACGATAAGGCGCGCTGGCCACCTATGGCTATCGAGCTCCTCGTCATTTTATAACAAACTAGCGACCCGCCCCGGCTTCGCATAGGCATAAAAACCTTCCTCTTGAATCACTATCTATTAAAGAAACCGCATCAAAATCCGTTGCGTAGTTTTAAAGATTTAAGCATACAAAGGGACATAGGGACAGAGAAAGCGACTTTGTTTTATACTATGTGGTGATAAGTATATAATTTATTTACAGAAAAACCAAGATGGCATAGAGATTTGATGCACTTAGTACCCAGATTGGTAAAAGACAGAGGCGACGATTTTGTTGGAACGAAACTTGATAACATCATTGAAAGTACGTATCTTCAACCATAATCATCATCAGAAAAGATATCATCGGGACGGGTGTTATTTTTATTTATTTACTAGCGACCCACCCCGGCTTCGCATGGGCATAAAAACCTTCCTCTTGAATCACTCTATCTATTAAAAAAACCGCATCAAAATCCGTTACGTAGTTTTAAAGATTTAAGCGTACAAAGGGACATAGGGACAGAGAATGCGACTTTGTTTTATACTATGTAATGTAGTGATAGTGATAGTAATTTAGGCATGCATAGCATTTACACATGGCACAATATTAAGTCCTTAGTTACATTATTATAGTATTTTCTTAAATATGTAATTGCCAATTAATGGCAAGTTTCAGTTTTTGATTCTTTTGTTACCAAAAATTTGTAAATATTAGTAATAGAGTACTTTCGATCAGAAAAACAGAATCTTTTAATGCTTTTAGTATTAAGGTTGCTAATTAAAAAGTCAATATTGCTTGGAGTTCAATAAAAATAAATAAATAAATATTTCCTTATTTTCAGTTATAGAAAGAAGGCATGACGTTGTTATATTATTGATCTATAGTACGTATAAATTATATTGTTAAACAAAGGAGACCTTTATCTAAAAATCCATACCACACAAAATAAAATAGTACTCTAATGTAATATAATAAAGTTGAAAGTTTGTTTGTTTTTTTTTTAACGCTTAAAGCTGGATTTGTACATTCTCTCTGCAAATGATAGCCAGTGTATAGTATGAGTTTTTCTTAACGCAGACGCTAGCGACTGCGTTAGGATTTTGTATCACCTTGTCACACATCAAACAAGTGCGCATTTCCAGCGAGCAAAATTAAACATGTCTAATTCAAACCACGGCAAATTCAACTCGCTGCCAATGAATCAGTGCCCCTAGTATGAGTTTTTCTAAACGCAGACGCTAGCGACTGCGTTAGCGATTTTGTATGACAAACCTGTAGCGTCTCTGGCGGATAGTAAGGCAACTAAGAAATTCCATCCAAAGACGCAGTCGCTAGCGTCTGCTTTTAGAAAAACTCATACTAGAGGTACTGGGTGGCTATTACCATCTCTTAAACTCCCCTAACCCCACATTCACACTCAGCTCCTGCCACTGCTCCTGTCGCTGCCGGAAATATTTCCCTAAATACTTCTGCGGCAATAACGACGCGAGTGAGCGTTCACACTCGGCCTTCATACTTCTTTACTGCTCATCTGGTGGCCTACTGTCATCTCTAAAAACATGCAAGTTCCAGTGAGTAAGCAAGACAGCGCAATACATGATGTAAGGCGACATCTCCCTTACTCACTGGATCTTGCATGGTTTTAAGAGATAGTAGTAACCCCCCTCAGAGTTCGACTTTGACATTGTCAAATGTGTTATGGTTATAAATATGATTTTTTTTAACAGTCGATGAAGACAGTAAGTTCATAATTAATTAATTAGTCATATTCCGTTTATATTTAGAGATGCCATTTTTATAATTTGCCTTAACTAGGCATCGAACCTAGAATGGGGGGGATTATCAGACTAGCACGTTGACCAAAGAGATCGTCAAAGTAGTACAATATTAGTAGTAGAAGTGTTGAACTTATATACAATATAAATTAGATTATGTAGAAACCACAGAATTTAGAAATATTATCAGAAAGTGGCATAGCGCACGAAAAACGTGTCACTAGTTTGGCTTGCAAGCCAACGTTTCACACAGAAAAAATGAGCGGGGAATTTGATTGCGTCATTTATTGCCACTGTTATTGGTCGATAATATTAGTGGCTTTGTTGTAAACTACGTAATACATTTCTAATAAGGTGTGGTGTGGTTTATATGGGTTTACATCAAAGAAGTTCGAAGACGCGTGCACGCAATTTTTTTTTTTTTAGTCTATGGTTTACATGTATTGATTGAGAGAACACGCTGCCACACTGATCCTGGAACTAAATCCGCGTCAAAACATTTCTATTCGGATAATTTCTCTGTTCTGTGGTAGAGACAATTGGCCAATGATGCTAAATTTCTAAAGCTTTCATAAGTTACTTGTTGTTGCCCGTGGCTCCGGCCGCGTGGAACTCAGTTATAGCGCGCCAAAAAGCCTTTGACTCATTTCAAACTGCATCAAGATCAGTTAAAACGGTTTGCTTTGCTTGATCCCGTTAATCTATCGTATCTATGGTAAAATTCTAGTTATGAATCCATTATTGCCACTCAATTTTATTTTTACAGAAAAGTGTTGGATCCAGTATTATAACAAGAGCAATGTAATAATTTTTATTTGATATTTACATAAAAATAACTGATATTTACCAGCTGACCTGGAAACCATTGTTTTGCTAATGGTGGGTCTAAGTATAATAAATAGTTTACAACATAGATTAAAAAAAAAATTGCCTCTTGAGAGACCGCGCGCTATTTAAAATTCTTTGCGGCTTACAACCTCTCCTCTTAGACCTTCTGAATATAAACAAATATTATTATTATATGTTTCAGCCAACTCTGCTACCAGAATGTTTAAATTTGGCAGTGGAAGCGTGAATGTGGTAGGAAAGTTAGGCTGATCACTAAAAATAAACAAAAGAAAAGTACCTTACGCGCTTGGGCGTGACTTGCTTATTAATCCGAATTAATTAAACCCGTTTAAGCCCCTTCTCATGAGATTCCTACACATCCCCTATTAATTCGGTGTCGATCCAGCGGAGCACGCGAAGTCAGGGTAGAAGATGGGTCTCCACACAGGTTATTTCACTACCGAGTGTTCAATTGTCAATAAGCTTTAAACTTTTATCCACTAGGCAACCGGGCCTCACTCACGATATCAATGCGCAATTATTCCCGAAGATTTAACGCGAATCGTATTAGAATAGTCTATCCCGAGACTTCACAGGTAGTAACAAAGAGAATGCATCTAACCGCGACCGCGCAATTATGCAGACTGCTAACTGTCATGGCGCCACGCGCGTCCAAACCCGGTAGGGATGTACCAAAACCGACACTTGTCGATTATCCGAATCGAGTAAATTCAACGTGAATATATATTTGTCTGATGAATGTTTTATCCGAAACAATAAAGTTATATACTACTATATTCTTATATTATAAACCATACAATTAAAAAATCGCGCGTTGGCAATTTTTTTTTATCTATGATTCAAACATTAACCCCATCGGACAAAGCGGATTAGTTCTCTGAAGTAGCAGGTGAGGTATATAGCGCGAAGATTCGATGGGTGATGGACACCCACCGACTATATGGCCTGTAGAAGGTCGCTGGCAAGCTCTGGATGCAGGCTGCGACAACTGGTCATTTTGGAAATCCTCATTTACACTCAGCCTTGTAGGGCAGGGAAGTGGGCAGCGCGCGAATGTAAATAGGTTACTCGCGTTGTCATTGCCCATGCCTCTGCCACTGCCCGGCGATCCCTAGATTGTCGGTTTTTCGCGCGGAAGTCAAAGGACGGGCAGCGCGAGCGCGAGTGAGTGTTTACATTCAGCTTAAAACCATGCAAGATCCAGTGAGTAAAGGAGATGTCACCTTAAATCATGTATTGGGCTGTCTCGCTTACTCACTGGAACTTGCATGTGATAGTAGGCCACCAGATGAGCAGTAAAGAAGTATAAAAGCTGAGTGTGAACGCTCACTCGCGTCGTTATTGCCGCAGAAGTATTTAGGGAAATATTTCCGGCAGCGACAGGAGCAGTGGCAGGGGCTGAGTGTAAATGTGGGGTTAGGGGAGATTATGTCCGGCTGTGGACAGCCTGGTTTGGGTGAAACTGTGAATATAGCTATTTTGATATCGGGAGGCACTGCTGCCCCTGCCAAGTCGAGCGAGATAGACATAACATATAATAAACTGCCTCCGTGGTCCAGTGGTTAAGGCGTTTGCCTGTAGACCTGGTTCGATTCCCACGGGAAGTATACTTTGTTTAAGTAGTTATTTCCAGTTTGGTTAGGACATTGCAGGCTTGAATCACCTGATTGTCTGACAAAAAAGATGATTCCGTGCTTCGGAAGGCACGTTAAGCTGTTGGTTTCGGCTGCCATCTGATAGTCGTTAAAGGAACCACGTCAGAGGCCGAGAGGCGGTTCCGAGAACTCTGACACCAGGGTGTGCATGCTCGATTGACCATGACACTTACACGAAACTAATGAATAATCACATCCTTATCCAAAACGGTAGACAGTCCTTAGTTTACGTTATGCCACGTTTAGTATGATCGTAGTTTAAACAGGAAATCAATAGTGACAGGTTGTCGCATCGCCTATATCATAAATGACCTACACCAGAAGAAAGCAGCTGGTACCTTCTATGTTTTTCCTTTTCTCCTTTTTTTTCTTTTTTTTTTTTTGAACGTGAGGAAAAGGCCACGCCTACCGCCCAGCCTAGGCATCTATAAGGCGCCACAGAAAGCTGGACGGTTATATGGGACTTAAACCAACTAAAAACCTCACGGCGTCCGTCACGTCCACCTACACCAGCATGGGAGAACTATTTAGCTATACAGGGTTAATTTAAATCAACTGCAAATATTTTAAGGGCAGATTCAGACCACTAAACTGAACAACTTTTCTAAATAAACTTATGTCGAATTCGAAAACTTTTATTTTACCTCCCATACAAATTGAGAATCAGCTGATCTAGTTTAGTATGGAGAGTGAAGAATAAAATTTCATATTTCGATATAAGTTTATTTGGAAAAGTTGTTCAGGTTAGTGTTCTGAATCTGCCCTTAAAATATTTTCAGTTGATTTAAATTAACCCTGTATAAATAAAAAAAACATCTATTTTTATAGCCGTCTCTTCAACTTTGGTAAAATATTGAACTTACAGGTATGTACTCCATGGACTAGAAATAGTACACCCATGTATAAATAATAATAGGTATAAGTAGTTACGGAGATATAAAATGTGACAGATATTCAAACAGAAACACAAAAAAAAACATACAAAAGTAAAAATGTCCATCTCAATAGATTGAAAACATGTTGCCTTTACTATGGTACTGCCTCCATGGTCCAGTGTTTAAGGTGTTTGTCTGTAGACCTGGGGTCATGGGTTCGATTCCCACGGGAACATACATTGTTTAGTTTTCTGTGTGTTTGCTTGACACGCACGATCGTTGCGAACAGGTACATTTGCTTGGTTATACGAGTTAAGCGACGGCAAATGCGCGGCCACACTTGGATTGGTCGCCGGTAGCGGCACTTCTATCTTAAGCTCCTTCGCGCATCGGAAGGCAAGTTAAGCCGTTGGCCTCATTATCGATAGATAGCAGTCGTGAGGCTTTATCAGTTGCCTTTAGACAGCCTGAAAAATCGGACGGTGTTGGCCACCAACACAACCGGACACAGAAATTATAATATGTTAGCTTTCCCTCCTGTGAATTTCTCTCGGGAACAATGCTTTTTCCGGGATGAAAGGTACCCTATTTCCTTCTCAATACTTCTAACTATCTATATGCGAAATTTCAGGCAGATTGGTTCAGTAGATAGAGCGTGAAGGCATAACAAACAAACAAACTCACTTTCCCAATTGTAATAAATAATTAGTAAGTAAGTATGAAGTGTGATAGCAAATATATCCAATTCTGTGCACCCGGATCATGTTTCTGTTGGTCAGGTTACCCTATAAAAAGAGATATGGAGGTCAGCCGGCAGTCGCTCCACTGTAATAACCAGTACCGCCAAATCAGGACCATAAAAGCGTACCCTGGGCTCTAAAGCGTAAGCTGAAGATGCAACTAGGAAAAAACACTGGGACGATAAACGGAGCAACCGTGTTTCTCTTTGTAACTTACGTCATAGATTATAAACTTCGTTATGGACTAGATGACATCAATAGTGTCATGTTACCTTTATTCATGTGCTCGTACAATTCAGGGCTCGGAACCTGGTTAGAATAAAAAACCAGCTCGTTTTTCTGCCCATACATTTTTACAGCGACCGCTAGCATTACGGTTTCGCTAAACGGGTATTTTCCCAAAAATAACGGATTTAACCAGGTATTTAGTACCCTAAAATTTACCGCTACACTTATTTACCAGGTTATTTATGGGTCTTTGAAATACCGGTTCCAAGCCCTGCTTTTTAGTATGCACTCATAACTATGTGTATGCGAAATTTCAAGAATATTGGTTCAGTAGATAAAGATTAAAGAAATAAACAAATGTACAAATTGACATAAAAAGAAATTTAAAGTATTAATTGGCATTCCAGTTTGAATGCCAATTAATACTTTAAATTTCTTTTTATGTCAATTTGTACATTTGTTTATTTCTTTAATCTTTATCTACTGAACCAATATTCTTGATTGATCTTTTCCAAATAATAGTATGATCAACGAAGCTTTTGTAACCCGAATAATTCTCCCGCCTATGAAACTGACGTGATGAAAATAGGTAAAACAGATTATAGATATAAAATAATCCAACAACTTTCATTACGAGAAGTTAGGTATTTTTACCTAAACATGAAAATCGTTTATAGCTCTTTGTGTAAAATTCCTCAGACTGATTTATTTTCTGTATACGTGCCTATGTACTACTTAGAATATGTATGTAAAAGAATCCAATTGTTTTTCGATTTCCGAGATACCTCAAATTTAACTTAGATAAGATAAGATAATCCTTTATTTGCAATAAATAGGGTACAATGTGATGTTGATAATAACAATTTAGAGTCCTTAACCTATTTAGCCATTGTCCACAGCATGCAAAAATTCATACTTTTAACATTTTGCACTGTATCTTCTACTGAAAAATTGCTCTGCTCATTTTTATTTTTTTATATGCTTTTAGTTACTTAAATAAAAAGCTTTAATAAGTTATCCAAAAGATTTTCCATTACAGTATTATAATAATATTTTTTACGTAATTACGTCGTGTGAATAATTGCTCTGGTAAATTAGTTACGTTTCTTAGTTAGGGTTCGCTCTATTGTAATAGATTGTTCCATAATCCAATAAAAATTCAACTTTTTATACCAAGTTTATAAAATATCAATATTATTGCCGCTGCTTAGAGCAGCGATCGGGCGTGCGGGAGTGCAGAGGGTGCGGGGCGCTCGCGCCTTTTGTTACAATTTCAATCTTACGAGAGTAGTAATAAGAACGTATCGCTGACTTTAGCCCGCGAACTGCATCTCGTTTGCATTTAGTATATCCTTAAAAGTATATGATCGTTCGAAAATTTGTTGGATAATAGATTAATCTGTTTTAATATATAATCAAATAACCATTAGATGTATAAGAATGGACGGAGTTATTTTTACATTACGTAATTAAGCAAAAAAAAAAACAGAAAATGTGTTTCAAAATGAAAACATTTTGGATAACTGAGTAAAGCTATATATTTAAACATATAAAAGTATATTAAAAAATAAGAATCAGCAGAGCAATTTTTCAGTAGAAGTTATAGTGCAAAATGTTAAAAGTTAAATTTGGGGTATCTCGGAAATCGAAAAAATATTGGATTCTTTTACATACATATTCTAAGTAGTGCATAGGTACGTATTCAAAAAGAATTTCAGTCTGAGGAATTTTACACAGAGAGCTATAAACGATTTTCATGTTTAGGTAAAAATACCTAACTTCACGTAATGAAAGTTGATGGATTATTTTATATCTATAATCTGTTTTACCTATTTACATCACGTGCCAAGTTTCATAGGCGGGAGAATTATTCGGAAGTCTCCATAGAACGACTCTCCTCGTTGATCGGACTATAAAGAAATACTAAAAGATTAACCCAAACTGAATGCAAGATATATCATTTTTCAGCAGACCGGAATGAGAAAATAAAAATTGTTAACCCTTAAAACTATAAAAAAAAAATGTTTATGTTTTTTTTAATAGATTTAAATTTGTAAATATTAAATAGTTTTAGTTTTATTTATGTGAAATAAATATATTTCTATAGAAATTGCATAAGACTATTTTTATTTATTTGACAATAAAATATCTAGAGTTGATGCCAAGTTTTTTTTATCATGTTGAATAAACTTTTTTGCGCCGTACAGTTTTTCTGTTTCTCCCAATGGTTGACTGGTAGAGAATGCTTATTGTATTAAGTCCGCCAATTGTTTAAGTATTTTGTTATGGAGAAATAAAGTTTTAGTAAGCCTATGTATGTCCACCAGTGGACAACCTGAAATGATGGTGATGATGATAAAAAATAATAATAAAAATAGTCACTTGTCCGAGCCTACAAGTGTAGACTCGACTTTCATTGAATACATCGTCAATCACATACTGTTACATATTTCTTTATTGTAACCAGAACTAAGTTACAAAACCTGTCAATTTGAAGTCGGATTTGTGCACAAAGGTTTCACATTATCTTCCTAGCGTTTCCCCGGTTGCAACCTTATCAAATGTTAGCGCCTATTAAACGCCGTGTGATTGCTTTTTCGGTTAAAACGATAGATTCTGGTTTGGGAAAATAGCATAGATATGCGTGTAAGAAAAGTTCAAAAGTGAGCAGGAAATAATAAGTACTTAGGTTGTATACAATACTTATCTCTTTATTTTTTCTTTTCAAAACCCTATAGATTAAAAAAAATGCCTGATAGAGACCGTGCGCGATTCTGTATTCTTTGCTAAACCCTCTAGTTCCTCGTCGTTCGATGTCAAATTAATTCATTCAAAATGGCCGATTGACAAAAAATGCGTATCCACGGCGTTTTTTTTTTTAATTTTTATAATATAGTTTTTTTATGATTTAATAGGTAAAAGTAGTAAGTAATAATAAAAATGCTAGCATTCGTATTCGTAATATAAAAACATTTATTTTTATAGGACAAATAAGTACTTACAATTTATCTAAGAGCACTTTCACAAATGTATATGTTTGCTTAACGAAAGTAGAGATGCTACTAAAGAATCCTAAAAATATAGATATCCCTAAGGACGTCGACCTAATATAATAAAGATATGTGCTCATAAATCCAGAAGATATTTTTTTTACTTTTTTTAGTCATAAGATCTCCCCACGCATCTTACTATTTTTTCGACATATATTTTTTTAATTTTCCTATGTAATTTTGTATAGGCTCGAAGTTTTGATGTACATAATTATTAAGATTTTAATATATCTAGTTTAGCCGTGTTACCTCATATTTAACCTCGTATCTCAAATGAGATTTAATAACGATTTTCATAGAATTTGGAAAACGCGCGCGGTGTCTCTACAGGCATTTTTTGTTAAATCTATGATGAATTCAAAAATTATTTTTCTTTTTTATCCTAGCGCTTTCCCGGTTGTATCCTCATCTGATTGCTTCGAAGCCCAGGGTCCGCATTCCTACTTTTTCAACTCCATTTCGAATGCTCTTCAATGATCTTGGCATGAGGCATTAATATGTATTTCCTCCATTGTGTCCTGAAGCCACTTTTTGGATTTTCCCCTTTTGTTATTTTCTTCTTCTATCGTGTCTATCTGTGGTATCAATGGTTCCTATCATCCAAACGTATTTCCCAGTTGCATCTTCAGCTTACGCTTCAGAGTTTAGGTAACGCTTTAATCATAAACCTAGATTTTATTGTAATTATTTAAGGTTATTACAATGGAGCGACTCCCTCCACCTCCCATGGCTCTACCAACCTCTCGGTTATACGAGCCGAATCTCGGGAGAGTGCGCTGTACTAGCATTTCGCATCTCTTTTCAGTCGCACCTGCTCGATCTCCCTACAAGTTCTCTATAGTATCGCCTATATGCAATCATTGCATTTTAATAACTCTCCCCCATCTTTAGGGGGCTTACGTTCATACTCGCTTGCCTTCTTCTCGGCCTGAGGCCAGCTTCTGTCAACAACGGAGCGACTGTCGTCTGTACTCCTTTTCCTGAATATTTTGGCTCCATATACAACATTATTAATCAATAAAAACCTTTTAAATCGAGCTTCAGTCGCCAGTAAAATATATATTCGTTCGCTAATTTATTAAGTGACCAACAAATGTGGTGGACTGTCACGTAATCAATTTAACAATTAATTTAAACTGTTGACCTCCATTAGCAATGTTTACTATACAAACCAAGCGCTCGGGTTAAAATTAATCCTTCAACTAGTAAGTAAGAATGAATGATCCAGGTGTATTAGTGGCCAACACTGTTTATCAGGCTGCCTAAAGGCATCTGACAGCTAAAGATTGCAAATTGCAATCTAGTGATAAAAGCCAGGCCCAATAGCTTCACGTGCCAAGTCAGAAATGCCCCTAGTGGCGACCACTCCAAGCTAAGCCGCACTAGCCGTCGCTTATCATGTAAGTAACAACGCTTTTCCCGCGAGACTATCGAGCTTATCAATGTATGTTATGTAGTACACATTCATACTTCTATACTTAATATTATAAATGCGAAAGTTTGTTTGTTTGTCTGTTACGCTTTTACGGCTAAACCGCTTGACAGATTTTGATGAAATTTTGTATGGATATAGTAAAATATAGGCTATACTTAGGTACAATATAATCGTGTCCCACGCGGGTGAAGTCACAGGCAATGGCTACTGTTAAATAAATCTAAACTTATGAAATTTCATATGACCCTATACAAATTAAAACCAATCCCTCGTTGGCTTACCCAAGCTTTAAGTTCGAGAAGTCGGCACCACCTTAATAGTTAATGTACCGTTTGCACTTACTTCGACAGGTTACAAAGTTATATCGATAACTGCTTTTTTGCTTTTATCAAAAACCTAGCGACCCGCCCCGGCTTCGCATGGGCATAAAAACCTTCCTCTTGAATCACTCTATCTATTAAAAAAAACGGCAATAAAATCCGTTGCGTAGTTTTAAAGATTTAAGCATACAAAGGGACATAGGGCAGAGAATGCTACTTTGTTTTATACTATGTAGCCATGATGGTCTGCGGGTAATACCATCAATATCCTATACCTATTATTATATATTGCTGCGGCTGGCGCTATGAGAAGAATAAGGAATTTTTTGCCGATCAAGACCAAAATCACGCTTGCACAATCTTTGCTACATCCTATTCTGGACTATGCTGACTCCTGCTATTTAGACCTCACTGAGGAGCAACTAAATAAACT
Organism: Apomyelois bistriatella; assembly: GCA_947044815.1. Classification (NCBI taxonomy): domain Eukaryota; kingdom Metazoa; phylum Arthropoda; class Insecta; order Lepidoptera; family Pyralidae; genus Apomyelois; species Apomyelois bistriatella. The sequence continues at coordinate 675,019 of OX345712.1, forward strand.
TGAGCGTCTTCAAAACTTCTGTATCAGATTTATATTCGGTTTACGTAAATATGATCACGTTTCCTCTTTTCGCTCTCAACTCAAGTGGCTCCCCATTAGATATCGTCGTAATTTACATATTCTCTCGCTTTTATATACAATCCTATTTATTCCTTTTTCTCCTGGTTACCTCAGAGAACGTTTCAGGTTTTTCGGTGAGGTTAATAGTCGTGAGTTGCGTAGTACTGTCTCCCTCCGTCTCGTTACCCCTGCTCATGTTACCCAGTTCTATTCCAATTCCTTTACCGTTCAGGCTGTTCGTTTGTGGAATGCACTGCCTGTTGAAATTTGTAAGGCTCAGACAATATCATCCTTTAAAAATCAGGTAAAAAATCACTATCTCTCATTAGTGGAAGCTGGTCACTGATAGTAGTATTTTCATTCGCTAGGTTCTATAATATACTGGTACATTTTTATATAAATATTTATGTATATGTATGTATGTATATGTATGTATGTATATGTATGTATGTATATGTATGTATATGTATGTATGTATATGTATGTATGTATATGTATGTATGTATGTATATGCATTTATGTATGTATATGTATTTGTGTATGATTATTCGTGTATGTTTTTTTTTTCATTCATAGTTTATTATATTATTTATTTCATATTTGTCTTGGTACCGCCTACCAGTGACGTGCACAGACATTTTCCTTAGGGTAGGCAAAAACCTACCTATACCAGAACTATTTCTATTTTAATCTATACTTATAATTTAGGTATAGGTAGGTATTTGAGTTACAACTAAAACAGTAACGAGCAAGAAGATAATAAAATTAAAATTTATGAATCATGTATGTACCTACTTAGGCCCTGAAAATTTTTAAAAGACGACCGCCTTAACCTACTGTCCTGTGGGAGTTTTGGAAAAGCATACCAAACATATTAATTTGAAAATAATATTAAATAATGTTGTTGTTAGCTTACCCTTCACTTCAACTAAATCCGATCAATCCCGGTTGATAACGTACATTTATTATTGTCAAATGAAAGATTACTTAGCGCGTCATTTTATAGTTTTTGTAAACAAACACTCGGTTTACAACAATCACATGAAAATTTTACAATTTTAAACTACAACTGAGTAAATTTGTTAAAAATAAAAGTGCTATTTTTTCACCTCATTGTAAACAATGCACATTGCAATTATCAATTATTTAAATATTCAAAACAAACAAATGCATGCAAGCAAAGCAAACATATTGTTGATTTGATTTCGATACGGAAATAAAAATATAACCCTACGGAATTGGGAATGTCATCTTGTTTATATAAAGTCTTCAAGTCTATGCGTTTTTAAATTTGCAGCATTACTCGTTTAATATCCAATAGACACAGTTATCATGTTGCTGCAATCGATCGTAATTACTAATCAAATTTAAGTATGTGTAACGCGTAATTCTAATTGGCCGTAACAAAAGTGAGAGCGAGATGAAATGTCATCTCATAGCATTTTGTTTCATCTATAGTGGAGGTCTGAAATTTACTCACACAGGCGTGATTTAGCGCATACGTGTCTGTTCATGTAAGTTTTTTACTTGCACTACTACACGAGCAAAAGCACATCTATACATAGTGATTTCTTTGTGAGAGTAGTCAACTTCAGACGTTTTACTAAAAAGCTGGCCTGGCCTAGCTAGCTAGCAGCGCGTGTTCGCCCGAATTCATAGATGGCGTTGTTAAGATAATTCAATATCTTGTGTGAAAAAATATTTATTATTTATATGTATTGATTATATATTTTTTTATTATTTATTACAAAAGTACAGGGTAGGCAACGTCTAAACGTCTTTATGATATGCACGCCACTGCCGCCTACCGCATTTTTTCCACGTTGTTCCTATCCACCCTAAGGTTGGCTGGAAGAAATTGCATCAGCGATAAGTCCGCCTTTGTACACATTGTTTGTATTTGTATTCAACATGTATAATTTGTATGATAATGGTACAATAAAGAGTATATCTATCTATCTATCTATCTAGTTGAAAAATAAACGTTATATTGATAAAACGATAAGCAAAACGTAGACATCACTACCCTCAAACGGGGGTTACACAACGTGTACGTGCGAAAAACTTTCCTTTTGTTTATTCAAAACAGTTTCTTAGTTAAGCTACTACTTTTGTTGGTATAGCCAAAGTTATATTCAATTCGATCAAGTTTTCTGACTATTGGTCCCTATATCAGCTATGCAGGTTGTAAAATTCGACTGAGGGAATCGTGGAATGGGGTAATCATGACATAGCTATTATAGCTAGGCGATGCGGCTAGCAACCCATCACTATTGAACTACCATCATGCTAAACGTGCTCTAAGATCTTATGGCCCTAGCCTCTGTCTACCCCGTATGGGATAAAGACGTGATTATAAGTATATATGTTTCCTATTATTATGTTGGATTATTACTTTAAACATCATCATCATCATTCCAGCCGCAGGCGTCCACTGCTGGACATAGGCCTCCCCTAAGGGTTTCCAAAATGACCTCTTGGAAGCGGCCTGCATCCAGCGCCTGCCTGCGACCTTCATCAGGTCATCCGACTATCTGTTCGGTTGACGTCCGATGCTTCGCTTGCCGATGCGTGGTCGCCACTCGAGAACCATTCTACCCCATCGGCCATCAGTTCGTCGCACTATGTGCCCCGTCTACTGTCACTTCAAAGAGCTAATCCGCTGACTGAACATGCTATATGCTATTGAAAAATCCAATCCATGCGACGCTTGCCGTGGCTTGATATACGCTATCGAACACTGCAAGGCTTTTTGGTGGTTGTCATTAGTGTCATTCATGTTGGTTTTGGTTGTCACAAATGACATTTATGACAACCAAAACCATATTGACAATGACATTTGTTTTTTTTTACCGAACGAAGCAAAGAAATAGACCGCAAGGGTCGTAGCGACGCCATTAATTCGTCATTAAAATATAATATTTTATTTAAAATAATTGGCTGATTCTAAAAATCTGAGATTTATTTCTGGTATTAAGGAAGCTTATTCCTAGCGACAGAAAAAAATTCAAGCGTTTCAAAAATTTTCACTCATACCCTATTAGGACTAAGTACTAATAAAGCTTTGCCCTGTGCTTTGTGTAAGCTAAGGATGTATTCGCAAGAATGATACCTGCTAGAGTAGGTAAACAGGCATACGGCCCACCTGATGGGAAGCGGTTACCGTAGCGTATGGACGCCTGAAACACCAGGGGAGTCACGTGCGCGTTGCCGACCATTAAGAAATCTTTTCACGCCCTTATTTAAATAGAGTAAAATTTTTGGGACGTTGTATTGGGAATCGAATCCAGGACCTGTCTTCATCTTATATTTACAGAAATGTTTTTATAAATGAACCATTTTACTCTGCTTTTGAAACATTTACGTAGAGAGTCTTCTCATTCGTTGTAATTAAAGTAATACTAGGAGTTACGAATTTTGGATGTTTCATTTTACGATATAATTATGTACCTAAGTAGCTGTTTTTTTTTTCGGTGCCTAAGGAAATAAATAATGTCCTTTAAGTTAAATAAGTTATCCCTACTTATATTATTGTACAACCCGGTACAAATCTGGGGGAGGTTCTAGTGATACACCCTTGGGTAATAATACCAAGAAAGAGATCTACACACTTGTTTATTGATAATCGGTTAAAAAAGGACATAAAAACCATTGAGTATGGTCATTCGTGAACGACAAACCATATCGCGTAATAATTCTATACAGCGCCATCTGTGATTGATGTCGTGAACTAAACGAAAACAATAATATCATTGAACTAGCTTTTAATTTAAATATTTCTAAACATTTATAAATGCGAAAAGTTTGTTTGTTTGCGACTTTCGCGCAATTGAAAAAAAAGAAGTTAACGCGGGTGGAGCCGCGGGTGATAGCTAGCCTCACAATAAAAAGTAAATTGTTTACAGCATACCATATATATATCATATCATCATCATATCTTGTGGGTTACATCGTGAATAGACCCTGGTGTCAGTTCTTTAAAACCGCCTCTCGGCCTCTGACGTGGTTCCTTTAACGACTACCAGATGGCAGCCTGGACCAACGGCTTAACGTGCCCTCCGAAGCACGGAATTTCCACTGGAAGCATACTTTGTTAAGTTGTTTACATGCAGTTTGGTTAGGACAGCAGGCTTGAATCACCTGATTGTCTGATAATAAAGATGATTCCGTGCTTCGGAAGACACGTTAAGGCTTAAGCCGTTGGTCCCGGTTGCCATCTGGTAGTCGATAAAGGCCAAGAGGCAGTTCCGAAGACGTCTGCCACCAGGGTGTGAATAGGCGATTGACTGTGTCTCCTACATGAAATGATGAGTTTGTGGTTTGATAAAGATACTTTAAAAATGACTTCAGACTCATTTTTCATTTTTAAGATCAATATTTTTTTTTCTATCCTTGTGGCGCCATCTATTAGCAAAAAAAGAACAATTTTTCTTTGGCCATCGAACCACTGGTGTTGGTAAAAACATGCCCCTAATGCCACATAAAAAATTCGTAACTTCTGGACCACATTCTTGCTCTGTTCGGAGCACGTATCGCCTCAACCCTCAGCTTAATGGCCGCAGCTGCTCCTCATTCAGTTTTTGTTTACATTACTTACGTAAATAAGGCTTTACTGGAAGCTTTTATAAAAATACTTTCTGAATTAAATGCTATTTCTTTATTAACACCTCCATTAACAGCTTCATACCGCTAATTGGACTAGAATCTCAAGGTAGAAACATTTTGACATTAAATTCCAAATACGTCAAATACCAACTTCGCGAAACACCATCATTGGTTTAAGTTTAGAAGAAAGTTTATATAGTTATAGACCGGGAGCCAAACATAATTAATGCTTCTCTTAAGGTGATACCTCGGTGAACACTAGCGCCACCGTCATTTAAAAACCATTACTCACTGGAAACACAAGTTATCAAAAATCCCTCTGCTGTAATTAAGGTTCTGGATCTGAAGTTAATTTTAAACATATATAAGGGGGTCCAAATCAATATTAGCGTAATTTTTGGATTTGGCCGCAACGCAACCGCACAGCCTAGCGGGTAAGCGAGCTCGAGCGGACTGGCGTCTCGCGACGCGTTCGGATCGGGCGAGCTGCGGGGGCGCCGCTAGGTGAGGTAGGGTCGGGGTATGAGGTACGGCTCATGATGCGTGCGACGGCTACTGCCGTACGCCACCTATCGGAGATGCGCCGATACTACGTGCTCGCCTGCTATATCCTCCCCCTCTATCCCAAATTAGACGTCCCCGCGTTTGGGATAGGATTCTTACGCGGTCGACCACGCCTACGTTTTTCCCTTATAGGTGACTGAACGCGGCCAACGAATGGAGTAAGAAGCGACGCGTGGTATTTACCTATGAAGGTGCCATCATTAATACCTTCCAGCTCATAAGAAGACGCACTTACAACTTTTTTTATCTTATATGGTCCATCCCTTCTAGGAATGAACTTAGGCGACTGACCTTTGTCAGTATCATTGAGACCTTGAGTCTTGAGAAGTACTAAATCTCCAACTTTATAATCAGGTGCTGGGCGGCGATGTTCATCTGCATATTTCTTTTGCGATGCTTGGTTTTTCTCGTGCACATCTCTTGCGTTTGCCATAGTTTCGGCCATTCGCTTAAGGTAAGGAGTGATATTTGGAACAACATTATCACTTTCCAAGATATTGCGCATGTCATTAACCGCGTCTGCTGGTGCACGAAGCTCCCTACCGAAGGTGAGATAAGCCGGTGAAAAACCTGTACTTGACGTTATCGCTGAGTTCATTGCAAACCTGATAGATGCCAGATGCAAATCCCACGTTCCGTGATCTTGACCAACTAGGATTGCGAGTTGGGGTTTTAAATCCCTATTTTTTCGCTCGATTGGATTTGCTTCCGGATGATACAGAGGTGTTAAAGCTTGATCTATACCCATTACAAAGCAAGCCTGCTGCATTATTTCGCTAACGAACTGTACGCCATTATCACTTAGTAGGCGACGTGGCACACCAAACCTGAAAAAGACCTCATTTATAAGGACTTTGGCACATTCGAGACTAGTTGCGCTTTCGAGTGGAAATAGCTCTACCCATCGCGAACACACGTCTTCAACAATTAGGATCCAACGGTTATTTTGTGTGGTAACTGGTAGCGGGCCAAATAAGTCCACTGATAAAACCTCGAAGCGTCTAGTCATTGCAGGTGTTTGTAGAAGTCCGGTGGGCTTTCTGTTATCCGATTTGTATCTTTGACATGGTACACATTGTTTGATATAATCAGCTACATACTTTCGCATGTTTGGCCAGTAAAAACGAGATCGTAGGCGAGCCAAAGTGCGTTCTATGCCAAAATGACCCGCAGTGGGCGCGTCATGGTAATCGGCTAGGACTTTTGTGCGCTCATGCTCGGGCACTACCAGACATGCCTCATCGCTTTCGTCACCCTCTGGGCCATATCGATACAGTATACCGTCCGACGTGATGTAGCCTTTGTCCGTCCAGGCTCTCCCCCTGAATGGATCGTCGGATTCGATGTCTACTAAAATCTTTTGGATTTCCGGATCTTTCATTTGGTTCTCCCTTATGTCACTAGCTCTTCTTGCGGGAATGTCCACTGATGTAAGGCATACATCGCATCGGACGTCATCAGTACAAACTGGCCGCGAGAGTGTGTCAGCGACAACATTGGCTCGTCCAGGCGTATATTCAATTCTTAAATTATATTCCTGGAGAGTCAAAGCCCATCTGGCTAGTCGTCCGCTGGGAGACTTAAGGCTCATCAGCCAACGCAACGGCTGATGGTCAGACTTTACAATGATCTCCGATCCTTCTATATATCCACGAAATTTGCCTACCGCCCACACTACGGCTAAGGCCTCACGCTCCGTGGTTGTGTAGTTCCGTTCGGCGTCGGTAAGCAGGCGACTTGCATATTCTATGGGGCGCTCATCAAAACCCTCCCCCTGCATTAAAGCTGCTCCCAAACAGTATCCACTACTATCCGTTCTAAGAACAAATGGCTTCGTTTCATCCGCTTGTCGAAGTATCGGTGCGGAGATGAGCAGCGCTTTAATGCGGTCGAATGCAGCCTGTTGATCTGGCTTCCATTGCCATGTACTTCCCTTCTTCAACAACGAGGTTAAAGGTTTGGCAATATTGGCATAGTCAGGGATAAACCGACGAAACCAACTAGATGTTTGAAGAAAACATTTCAAATGTTTGAGATTTTGTGGAATGGCCATGTCTGCTATGGCTGCAGTTTTGTTAGGGTCAACGTGGATTCCTCCTGGAACAATGACGTGGCCCAAAAATCTGACAGAGTCTCTCGCGAAGCGGCTTTTTTCGCGATTGACGCGAAGATTAAACATTTCCAGCCTTACGAAGACAACTTCCAGGTCAGCCAGGTGTTGTTTCAGGGATCCCTCTGACAAAACCAGCAGGTCATCTAAATACGCAATAAGCGTAACACCAGGTAAGTTTGACTTGAATCTATCGATCAGACGTTGGAATGTAGACCCGGAATTTCGTAACCCCATCGGCATCCGCTTAAAACGGTAGGTTCCGAGCGGAGTTGTGAACGCTGACTTGTCACGGTCGTCTGGATGGAGGTTCACTTGAAAAAAACCAGATCTAAGATCGAGTGTAGTCATGTACTTAGTCGATTTTGCGGCATGCAGCACATCTTCGATTCGCGGTAACGGGTACCGGTCAGGTTCGGTGACTGCGTTCAATTTCCGGTAATCGACGCAAAACCTGAAACTTCCGTCTTTCTTAGGCACTAAGACTACATTCGATGCCCATGCTGACTCGCATTCTTCAATGATATCAGCGTGTAGTAATTTATCTAACTCCTCCTTAAGCGCCTTTTTACGTGTTTCTGACATACGATAAGGGGGTGAAGCTATGGGCTCTTGGGACTCATTCACCTTAATGCGGTGCGTGGCAAAGTCCGTGGCAGGCCCCTCAGACCTAAACTGATCCGACTTACTTCTGATAAAATCACTTAACTTAATCTTCTCTTCTGACGTCAGCTGATTTCCTTCATCAACGAGTAGCACAGATTCATTGCAATTGTTCATATCCGCAATTGGGGCAGAATCAGACAGGAAATACGATTTAACAAAATCAAAAGTGTGTTCAGGATTATCCCGAAAATACCATAAATCATGTGGAATATCTAAAATAATATTAGCTTTTTTTACAAATTTACGCCCTAATAGCGTCTTAGTGGAAGCCCCTGGTAAAACCAGCAGGTCTTCGATGACTACCTCGCGATTTCCAATTGTGACCTTTACGTCGGCGGTAAGTAACCTTCTTTGCCTATGCGTTCCATCCGCTAATCCTATTGTTCTTTCCGTTTCCTTAAATATGGTACCTTGTTCTACTAAGACAGCATAGAACATAGGGCTAGCTATGGAGTGCGTTGCGCCGGTATCAATGATGGCCACTCCTTTTCGGTTTGACACGTATATATCCACTGTAGGGAGTGAAGTCGCGTCAATATTCGGTATTCTAGGTTCTATCAAATTTATGGCATTATCACTCGTTACACCCTGTATATCCGAAATTTCCTCAAAAACATCCTGTATATCAAAATTTTGGTCACACTCGTCTTGTACGTCGGAAATATTAAAAAAAACGGGATTGTCGTTAAAATCAAAATTATGATCAATAACCATGCGAGATGGCTGAATACAATTTTTAACCGACATAATATTGGATGAGTTCGAACTCACCATATTCTCGCTCGAATACATACAAGACGTGTGTGTGCAATATGAGGATGAAAACATGCCACAAGAAATACTATTAAAATCCGCTGGTTTCGAACCAGTTGTATTTGCACTTAAACAATGTTTACATTTTGATTTTATTACTCCTTGTTGGCCACATCCATAACACCTTAAGGTACTAGATATATTAGTATCTGACTTACCAGTATTCTCGCTTTTACCTTGCAGGTTCCGGCAATTTTCCACACTGTGCCCGTACACTTTACAATAAGAGCAGCGAGCGCGATTTCGTTTCGATTGCACGTTCGAGTTTGAAGTGAGAACCGAACTGGTGGTAGGGGCGGAACACGTAGTAAGGGATTTTTCAACCGCGTGATTTTTCGGTGCGTCGCGATCGCTCGCGGGTTTGTTTACATTTTTATGTACTGTTGAAGAACTAGAAGTAGGCAAAAGAGACAATTTATTAGTTTCCGCGATGGCATCCTCCGTAGCTCGCACTTTTTCTACAAATCCGTCCATCGAATTAAATATATCCCGTGACAATCTTTTACGAATCCGCCTATGTAACAACCCGTAAATCATGTCGATCTGCATATTGTCCGGCACTATGTACGGCAATTTCACTATAAGGGCGCGCACTCGCGATATGTATACATCGGCACGTTCACTTTCGGATTGTTCTGTAGCGAATATTTCACGGAAAATCTTGTAGGGTGGCAGCTGGACTCCATACATCGCCCGCATACGCGCGACCGCATCTGTCCAGGTCGAGACGCCACCTTTGACGCCGCGCCACCATATAGCAGCATCGTCTTCTAATAACATCGGCAACCCACGCAGCGCGTGTTGGTCGCTTACGTCTGCGCACTCTTTATATATTTCCACAGCGTCTAGGAAAGCTTCCAGCTTCTCGGCGTCGCGTGACTTCCCGTTGAACCGCGCGGTACATTTTGCAAAGTTTCCCGGCGGGGCGGCGGCTGTGGTAGAGGCCGAGCCTCTCTGCATCATAGTCGCCGAAGGGGTTGACGTTCTAAAATCGCCTGAGGAGGGTTCATGCCGTGGCAGAGTACGAAGTGTCTCGATAAGAGTCCTGTTGGTTTGCTCCTGCATCCGCTGTGCGTTTAGCATCATTTCCATCATGGTGTGCATCGCTCGGTCCGTCGAGATAACAGATTGTCCAACAGCCGCGGGTTGGGAAGACGGGGATGGTTGCGGGTCGGCGAACTGGATCGTCTCGTTCCCGGATCCGCCGCCGTCGCTGGCTGAGGCTGCTTCATCTTCAGTCTCGTAGTTGTTCCGGCGAGTATTTCGTTTTGGGGGCATTTTGTGTCGGCTAGTTCACAGTTCACTTTGGGTTCTTTAGGTAGGTATTTAAAAAAAAAATTGCCACAAGTTGGCGCCAGTATAAGGGGGTCCAAATCAATATTAGCGTAATTTTTGGATTTGGCCGCAACGCAACCGCACAGCCTAGCGGGTAAGCGAGCTCGAGCGGACTGGCGTCTCGCGACGCGTTCGGATCGGGCGAGCTGCGGGGGCGCCGCTAGGTGAGGTAGGGTCGGGGTATGAGGTACGGCTCATGATGCGTGCGACGGCTACTGCCGTACGCCACCTATCGGAGATGCGCCGATACTACGTGCTCGCCTGCTATACATATTAAATTATTAAATTAAAATTCCCTATAATTACAAATTGCATTATTGCTTAAACTATATGGAACTATAATTTAGTAATTGAATATGATTAAAATTAACTTCAGATTCAGAACCATAATTACAGCAGAGGGATTTTTGATAACTTATGTTTTCAGTGAGTAATGATTTTTAAATGACGGTGGCGCTAGTGTTCACCGAGGTATCACCTTAAGCGCGATATAATCGAGTAAAACGCGGGCGGAGCCGCGGGAAACAGCTAGTTGGTATATACAATGTGAAGAATGCCACGGAAGGTTCACTTATTTAACTTAATGCTATTAAATGTAAATATGTTTGTCCTAAACAATCTTATCACAGAAAAAGTTATTGAACGAAAAGACGCAAGGCTTAAAATATCGAGATTACGGAATCAAAACTAATGTATGTTTTTTTTACTTTTGTAATTGTTATCTTACCAAAAAACAAATAAATAAATAAAATAAAAATTCATCGCTTTATAAATAGTTTTTTTTTTTCGAAGCCAGCTACGAAATCTAGCTACGAAATGAAACTAAGGGATTTTTCAACACAATATTCTGAAACTAAACTGAAGCTGATAAAATAAAATTAAATAAAATAAATGTTGCTATCATGATTGAGACTAAACTTGGCGTAAAATTTAGGAATGTTAAAGAGTGCCAGCGAATCTGGCAGGAGGCATTGAGAATGTGTTGAATGAAGTTAGGCCTTATGTAGTTATATTATATGGCTCAACTTCATATAGCTTGGCTCTACATTACCTGATAACTTTTTGAAAGTGCGAATCATATCATATGGTCTCAACTTGGCATCATGACACATTACATGATAAAATGAACACAAAAAACAAGATAGTATGACATCTGACATCAAGATATAGACTAGATTACACTCAGTGTACGAATCCGAGATGTAGACCACACCCAGTGTCTGACTCCGAGATGCTGATCACACCCAGTATCTAACTCCGAAATGTTGACCACACCCAGTGTCTGACTTTGAGATGTCGAACACACCCAGTGATGGACTCTGAGATGTAGAACACACCCAGTGTCTGACATCGAGATGTTGACCACACCCAGTGTCTGACTCCGGGATATTGACCACACCCAGTGTCTGACATCGAGATGTAGACCACACCCAGTGTCTGACTCCGTAATGTTGACCACACCCAGTGTCTGACAAAGAGATCTTGACCACGCCCCGTGTCTGAATCCGAGGTGTTGACCACGCCCGTATCTGACTCCGAGGTGTTGACCACACCCCGTATCTGACGTCGAGAAATTGTCCACACCCAGTGTCTGGTCTGACATCGAAATGTCGACCACACCCAGTGATGGACTCTGAGATGTAAATCACACCCAGTGTCTGACTCCGAGATGTAGACCACACCCAGTGTCTGACACCAAGATGTTTACCACGCCCCGTGTCTGACATCGAGATGCTGACCACACCCAGTGTCTGACTCTGAGATGTTGACCACACCCAGTGTCTGACTCCGAGATGTTGAACACACCCAGTGATGGACTCCGAGATGTAGACCACACCCAGTGTCTGACACCGAGATGTTGACCACACCCAGTGTTTGACATCGAGATGTTGACCACACCCAGTAATTGACTCCTAGATGTTGACCACACCCAGTGTTTAACATCGAGATGTTGACAACGCCCCGTGTCTGACTCCGAGATGTCGACCTCGCCCCGTGTCTGACTCCGAGATGTTGACCACACCCAGTGTTTGACATCGAGATGTTGACCACACCCAGTGTCTGACTCCGGGATATTGACCACACCCAGTGTCTGACATCGAGATGTAGACCACACCCAGTGTCTGACTCCGTAATGTTGACCACACCCAGTGTCTGACTCCGAGATGTTGACCACACCCAGTGTTTAACATCGAGATGTTGACAACGCCCCGTGTTTGACATCGAGATGTTGACCACACTCAGTGTCTGACATCGAGATATATACCACACCCAGTGTCTGACTCCGTAATGTTGACCACACCCAGTGTCTGACACCGAGATGTTGACCACACCCAGTGTTTGACATCGAGATGTTGACCACACCCAGTAATTGACTCCTAGATGTTGACCACACCCAGTGTCTGACACCGAGATGTTGACCACACCCAGTGTCTGACTCTGAAATGTTGACCACGCCCCGTGTCTGACTCCGAGATGTTGACCACATCCAGTGTCTGACGTCGAGAAATTGTCCACACCCAGTGTCTGATTCCGAGATGTTGACTACGCCCCGTGTCTGACTCCGAGGTGTTGACGAAACCCAGTGTCTGACGTCGAGAAATTGTCCACACCCAGTGTCTGACAACGAGATGTTGACCACACCCAGTGTTTGACACCTAGATGGCGACCACGCCCCGTGTCTGACTCCGAGATGTTGACCACGCCCCGTGTCTGACTCCGAGATGTTGACCACGCCCCGTGTCTGACTCCGAGATGTTGACCACACCCAGTGTCTGACTCTGAGATGTTGACCACGCCCCGTGTCTGACTCCGAGATGTTGACCACGCCCCGTGTCTGACTCCGAGGTGTTGACCACGCCCCGTGTCTGACTCCGAGGTGTTGACCACACCCAGTGTCTGACATCGAGATGTCGACCCCACCCAGTGATGGTCTCCGAGATGTAGACCACACCCAGTGTCTGACATCGAAATGTCGACCACACCCAGTGATGGACTCCGAGATGTAGACCACACCCAGTGTCTGACTCCGTCATGTAGACAAATCTAATCTGTAACAAGTTTTAGTTATTTTATTATTATTACACAGTAACAATTTACAATAATACTGGTTCCATACTAAATCTTTCCTAAATGGCAGTCATAAAAACTGCCTCTGTGGTTCATTGTCAATCGTGGGTTTAATTAGCACTTGAAACATACTTTTTTTTTATTGTTTCTAGTTTAGTTAGGACATTGAAGGCTTGACCTGATAGTTTGACAATAAAAAGGTTTCTGTGCTTCGGAAATATATCTTCCTAAATATATTGCTTTTCTTAAACCGAGTAAAAATCATTATTTACTGAAAAAGTAACAAATTGCAATATTGCTTAAAACAACCACTTTTAACCGTTTTGTAATTTGTAACTATAGGGAACCGTTTTGTAATGAATGAATGAATGAATGAATTAATTTATTTTAAGTAACAGTGACTCATTATGTTAGTAAAAACTTATGTCTAAGGTTAGTATAAAACAACGAGAACATTTATTTATTAAAAAGGCCATTTCTGCACCATCCCCCCAGCTATGGCACAGCAATGGTTAACATGGAGGCTGTCCAGTCTTCTCGCGATCATATTCAGGATGCTGTTGCCGCTCCCCCGCACCCTGCGTACCAGAGACGCGCATCTCTTCCTCATGGTTGCGTAGAAGCAATCCACTCGGGCTTCTGCGAACATCCCTGACGCGCTACAGAAGCGTGGCAGCCCCAGCAGCACCCTGGATGCGTTGTTGTACTGTACACGAAGGGCGCTATAAGCTTTTTGAGTGTATCTAGCCCACAGGCTGCACGTGTAAAACGATGTACAAAAAGCTCTGAATAAGGTTATTTTAACCTCTCGTGAACAGCGAGCAAACCTGCGAGCCAGCATACATGCTCTTACTGACAACGCCCTCCGTTCCCTCTCAATGTCATTATCGTCCTTGAGGTCGGGAGTCAACACATGACCAAGGTATTTAAAAGTGTATACTCTTTGTAATACACAGTTATTTAGTGTAACCGGTGGTATTCGGTCATATTTTTTACTCCCGGCCCCAAAGACCATAACTTGGCTCTTCTTAACATTATAGGCCAAGCCGTGTGAAAGTGCGTACGATTCGCATTTGGTCACCAACGTCCGCAGGCCACAGATAGACGCACTCAGCAGCGCCATGTCGTCCGCGTAGCTGATGTTGTTCACGCAGACACCGTCTATACAACAACCGACACTGGCGCCGCTGAGCTCCTCTATCAGCTCATTCACATACAGATTGAAGAGCGTAGGCGAGGATAACCCCCCCTGCCTCACCCCGCACTCCAACCTGTATGACTCAGAAAGCACCCCTCCCCATCTCACCCTATTGACCTGGTTCCCATACCAATACTTAAAAATATTTATAAGTTCTACAGGTAACTTAGCCTTTTCAAGTTTTTCCCATAGAATGTCGTAAGAAACCAGGTCAAAAGCCGTCGATAGGTCCAGGAAGCACCCGAAGACTGGTGTGTTGCGTTTCGTATAATAATTGACAGTGTGCTTAAGACACAGTATCGCGCTTTCTGTTGACAATTTGGGTTTAAACCCAAACTGATTGTCATGCAGTTTAACAAAATTATTTAACTGTGTAATAAGCACACTATCAAATACTTTCGATATTACAGTTGCCAATGAAATGGGTCTATAATTTTTTCTATCCGCAAGATCGCCCGTTTTGTTTTTGACTATTGGCACGACTATTGTACTCATCATGTCGGCATGTAACCGTGACCCACACATATATTAAAGAGCAAAACAGAACTCTTGGAAGGTGCGGGCCAGCAAACTTAAGGTGCTCAATACTGAGCCCGTCGTGGCCTGGAGACTTACCTCTAGACATAGATTTTATAACGGTAGCTATGTCTTTGGCTGAGAAGGAAACTCCCTATCCACATCGGGCTCAACATTTAGCGTCGCCTGAGATGGCCCGAGAGGCGACTTTACAGTGAAGTGATCGACGAACAGATTAGCAATAGTCGTCGGCTCGGTCACACCGCCGACGCTCACGGGCTGACCCGGCTTACATTGCAACCTGTTGGTATGTTTCCAAAAGGAGCGGAAGTCATTATTGGAGTGATGTGAGGCCAGAATATCCATTTTAATCTGGGTCTCATGATTTTGACACCATTTTAAACGAGATCTAAATATTTTCCTAGCCTCACACATTTCCGAAAACGCGATACCGGTTGCAGGTTTACCCTGCAAGTCCCAAATCTGGAATTTCAGCCTGGCCATCCGGTGAGCCTCGGCAACATGTTTGTTCCAGCTCGCTATAGTCTTTTTTCTAGGTTTGTTATTTTCACGCCCCAATATGGAAGAATCTTTAAGGGCTTGTACTATATCATTATACAACCTATCTATAACATATTTATGACCGTTATCGTTACACATTCTATCACAACAGTCGTGCAATACGAAAGGGAAGTCAATACTTTTCAACCTTTTATGACATTCATTTTGATGTATATATCGATCTGTGCAGGTGTCCTTTCTCCCCATACAACCCTATCTGAACAGTGAGAGTTGACGAAATGTTTGGTAGGTAAAATAATATTCAAGTTACATTCCAGTACCAGAGGGTAATGATCGGACCAAAATACGTCATACAAAACATACACATTCTGGATAGAATTAACTGCTGATTTTGTGACTAAACAGTGGTCCAGCCATCGCCTCGGTCCGTTTATCTCACTTACATATGTGTGAGTGTTAGAAGATATACCTAATCCTTCAAAGTCGACACAAGACCAGTCTTGATCGGCGCAAAAGTTCAACAATTCATAATAGAATTGTTCGTAAGGATGAGCATTATAGTCTCCCAACATGTAAACACAGTCAACACTAGAGCTGTCTATAATGGCACTCACCGAGCTTAGGACATCCGTAAACTCCGCCAAATTCACTTTTTCATCTGTAGGCATGTACACGCACAGCACTAAGAAAGACCTTTCATTTTGCACTACCTTTATAGCACAAATACGCGGATTATCGCACTCGATTACGACCACATTTTGAAAAACACTGTGCCTCCACAGCAGTGCCACACCTCCGTACGGCCGGCCTCGTAGTACGCCCGCCGCCGCCTCCGTGTCCATCCCGGACACACCGGTACTGCTGAAGTCACTGCTGATGGTGTTTAACAAGGGCATTTCTTCAGTAAATAACCATGTCTCCTGCAGCCCAATAATATCGGACGTCTTACATAAATGACGTACATTTTCTATTGAGCGTTTAATATTTTTGCAATTAAATGTAACAAATTTGTGTGTATCCATATTATTTTTGTACTGAAGCCGGTTCGTCTGGTTTACCTGACGTTACAGTATTGCGAGACCTTTTAAAATTGACGAAGCGACGGAATATTATTCCTTTTGACCAAATCTTATCGTCAAGGGACGGTTTGGTTTGTGGAACGAAAAATTTATACGCATAATAGTCACATTTTCAGATTTTTTCCAATTTCACTGTCTCTTGTGTTTTCTTAGAAATATATTTTACAATATCCGATTCGCTTGTATTTTTATGAACATTAGTTATAAAAACAGGTACTGTTCGTTCTGCAGCTCTGAACATTTCATCAGGTTCAACTAAGACTGTCCCTGTTTTACCTTCGATGCGATTTCTCGACTTTTTTCCTTTTTTTTGAACCAATGTCCAACCTTTATTTTCCATCATAGCTACTTGCGCATAAGAATTTTTATTTGTCGATATCGCTGAGGCGCTTGCGATCAGCTGTTCATGCGGCCGCTCGACAGTAATAGGTACATACGGATGTGAGTCATCGCGAATCTCGACATCGCTTGCACGCCCCGATACCGGGTCAGATTCTTTTATATTACCCTCTAACTGATTACAATTAATAGATCGGTAATGCAAACTATAATCGTTCACAGTTAGCGGTTCACAACTGGACTTACTCTCGTCGTTATTTGTAAACGATTCTTCAAAATGTGATAATCCTATTGGTCCACTTTCACAATACGCTCCTCGCTTCATATTTATTTTAGCAGCAGAAAACGGTGGCGAGACGTTTTTGGAACTAAAACACTCTCTTTTAACAGAATCAAGCTGCTCAACGGTAACGTAGGATGATTTAATTTGCATAATATCCGCCTGAACAAGTGCTAAATCTTTTAATAATTTTGACACATCCAAGTGATCTAAAGTTATCGGCGGTAGTTTTTCTAAATCTCGAGCCACGAAAACCGGCAGCAAATCAGGTTCGGTAACTTTCAAGAAGTGGAGAATATCATATAGCAAACGATCTTCTTTTCCTGACCCTTTGCGTGAGATTTTACGCAGTTCTGTAGGCACTGACTCAAAAAGAAGAGAATGAGATTTCTTAATGTCGTCACTGGTGAATGTCGTAGCACATATCTTGACTAAACTTTCTTCATCAGCCCTTGATAATTTGGCCTTTAAAAAGGCCAATAGCTCGTCTATTACAATGTTACAGCCACTACACTTTATTGTACACGACACTGACATTTTTGCGGACAAAAATCTCGCTTCCGATTACACGCACGGCACGGAGGGATGCGCGCGCGCGACTGAAAACACAAGTTATCAAAAATCCGTCTTTTGTAATAAGGGTCTGGATCTGAAGTTAATTATTAAATATGTTTAAAATTAACTTCAGATCCAGATCCTTATTACAAAAGACGGATTTTTGATAACTTGTGTTTTCAGAGAATAATGATAAATTACGGTGGCGCTAGTGTTCACCAAGGTAACAACACTTCCGTTCCCTCATTATTTTTTGACGTTGCGAAGTCAAGTCGTTCCATAAGTTAAAAGTTAGCAATTATACTGTTTATTATACTTATCAGTAATGGAAGGAGCTTTCCCAATAATGAATGCTTTTGGCCTACTTGGAGAGGTAGCGAACTCTTCCATTAAATTTTGATTTTCTTATAATTTTCATCATTCTTTAATATTTAATTTTTTTGTTTTTAAATTTGGCCTTATTTTTACAGTTGTATTCTCAGACCTCAGCTTGTGCTTTATAGCCTAGCCTAGGGATAGCTTTGTCATGTTCTTAGATATAGCGGCACTAGTTATTGCAATGGAGCGACTGTAGCGAAAAGGACGTCAGTCCATTTAAAAAACAATGGTTTTAACAGTAATTTGTTTTTCATTATTTATATTTTTAATTAGATTTAAAGGTATAAAATAGATTTTTAAAAAAATGCCGCCTCGCGCTATTCCAAATTCTTTAAGGTATTATATAATTTCGCGTGCCAGCATAACGTCGCTGCGCGGGATATTCGTACTAATGGAATCACCACCAAAGATGTCGAGGACCGGGAAAAATGTAGAAAAGCGGACCCTGGACCTGGATTCTGTAAGCTTTCATTTTAAACTACGAATCTGAATCCGCTGTGAGTATCTTGATTGGCATTCTAAATTCTCTGGTGATAATTCAGATCTATACAAGCGCTACCCTTGCGAACGTGTTAGCGAGATGAACTAGATTGGACGCGAGATTTTATATGAGATGACGGAAGATGTGGCATTCTGTAAGGTAATTTCCCCGTCACTTCGAAGCTCACTTATCACTCGTCATTTTGAACCTTATGCAAAGTGTGAGTGATAGCGACGTGAGAAGTGAGTTGATGTTTGAAATGTATAGAATCGACAGGCTAGGCTCCAAAGTAGCAAACCGGGGCTGCAACCAGGAAAGCGCTAGAATGAACAACGTAAGAAATAATTAAGTACTTAAGGGCTCTGTATCTTCAAGGAAGGTTAATAAAGTAGAGTTGAGTGTCATAAGCATGAAGGGTATCGTAATAACGGGTCAGTAATGAGAAGGAACAGACATACTGTTAACTCAGACCTTTTTGCAAGGTTATGAAGTATACTATGAATATATTTAAAGTATACCTCCGTAGCTTTTCAAACTCAAGTAATAAAACTTATAATAAATAAATAAATTAATAAGTCAAGTCATGGCAAGAGCCTTGAACTTGGTCGTCATTAGTTTCGACATTTGCCTCCGTGGTGTAATGGTTAACATGTCTGCCAGCTAGTCTGGAAGTCTCAGGTTAGATTCCCGGTCAGATCAAGATAAAAATGATATTTTTCTGATTGGCCTTGGATGTTAGCCTATGTATTTGTTATAAAATATAGTATTGTAGGCGATCTGAAGAATTGGTCCGGTTTCTCTATGAAAAGGATTACAGAGGTCAGACTGCAATTGCTCCATTGTAACAACCAGTACCGCCATATCAGGACCATGATTAAAAAGCCACTTCTTCTCCACTTGCGCTTTGGAAGTGGTGGTAAACTTAAAATAAGTAACAATTGACGTCAATAAGTGATAAGAATATCCTATATTGAAAATAAACAATTCGAATTTGAATTTAAAAAAGCGTACTCTGGGCTCTAAAGCTTAAGCCGAAGATGAAACTAGGAAACATGCTGAGATGAAGATTCTCGTGTAGGAACGGATCTGCGCCTTAATGCTGTCGTTCTAACGTTATATAAATGAGGCGGACGGAAATTAGATGTTTCGGTGTATGACGTCTAGTCTAGAGGCTGGGGTAACATGAAATGAGAAAAAGTCAGCCTAGTCTGGGAGGCAATGCTTGTGTCTTTGGATTAGTTTTATTGCAAAAATAAACAAAAATACATTAAACAAGACAAATGCAACGGCGGACTTATCCCTTGAAGAGATCGCTTCCAACGTTTTATTCTTGATGATCATCATTACAACCATACACATAATTACAGACATGGGCTTTTCCCAAGAAATTTCCAGAACGACTGGTTAGAAGGTGTCTGCATCCAGCGACTTTAAGAAACGGTATTTTTAAGACTCAAAAATAACCGTCTTAACCGGGTATTTGCCGGACCTTAAAATCGACCGTTTATTTAGCTACCGGTTAAGCGGAACCGTTATGCTCAGACTATTTCACAATTCAAATAACTTAAGTCTCATTATCTTTCGTCTCTTCCCTAAGTCACTGTATGTATACTTGCTTAGCAAGCTCCTTCTATATTTTAGTTTGTGTATATGGGTGTATGTATATGTTTGTGTATGTGAATGTATGTTTTTATATTGTATTTTTTTTATACTGCACCTTTTACTGATAATTTCCTGTCCGTCTGTCTGTCCATCTGTTTATCATCGTGTTACATTATCACAGCCAACGGTTATCCACTTTACCGATTTTACAATTTTTTTTTTATATAGTTCAAGACCGAAGGTCAAACACATGCTAATTTTGGCGCTATATAAACTAGTATATTTTTTATAAAAATATAATCTCTAACATGTATCAGCCAGGTTTATAAGGTATTAAATTGATAAAAGTGATATATAAGTTCGGACCTCTAAGGCTGGGCTTTTGATATTAATCTAATGGACACGTGATACGGTACACGGCCAGTCTGTACATATTGATCTTCGAAGTCAGAATGGTTATCATCATTTCGTATAGATGTCACGGGCAATCGACTGTGTACACCTTGGCGTCAGAGTTCTTAGGAATCGCGCGCGGCCTCTACCAGGCTTTTTCAGGCAAATTTCTTTTTTTATCTACGGGGAAAATATACAATATACTAGCGACCCGCCCCGGCTTCGCATGGGCATAAAAACCTTCCTCTTGAATCACTCTATCTATTAAAAAAACTGCATCAAAGTCCGTTGCGTAGTTTTAAAGATTTAAGCATTTATAGGGATTTAGGGACAGAGAAAGCGACTTTGTTTTATACTATGTTATGTAGTGATGTGGTGAAGTAGCTTCAGTATGGTTCAACGAAAAATTCCACATTTAATAAAAATCACGGCAAACAATCGAAAAATGAAAACTATTCAATTAAACTTTCAAACATCGAACACTTCATACATTGACCGATTACGTTGACCTCTCTTCCATTGTAAAATACTTCTTAAAGTTTCCTAATATAGGGTTGAAATTACCAGTGAACGAGGTCATGGAACACTGGCCGTTGCATATAGCAAAACTGAAGTACAGTAGTACGACTGGCTGGCAGTCAACCAGCCAGTCGTACTACTGTACTTCAGTTTTGCGAAATTCGCGTAGCTATTCGCACGACTGTACCGCGCAGTGGACGGTTTACGAAACTTTTTTGTGTGGTTGTACGTGGATTTCTTGTGTCTTGAAATTTGGTGAATATAATTGGTAAGTGGAATTGTGAATATTTTAGGTATTTTAAAAAAGTTTTTATTTATTATCAAAAGGAACATTAATAAAAAAAATATGCCAAGTTAAAGTTATTGTAGATTAAGTATTTTACATCAAGTAAGTATAGAATTAAAAATGATAAACAAATAAATATATTTTTTTAAAATATTAAACAGATAATATTTTTTTAATTAAAATATATTGTTAAAAAATGTGCGAAATAATTGTATTTTCTGTAATAATAGTTAAATAAATAAAAATATTATTACCTAAACAATGTTTCAAACTATTTCACTACCTACTTTATTTTTTATATAAATGGTTCCATAGTGTTTATTCATTGATAAATAATTAAACATACAAAATTTGTATCACTACTTAACTATATTTTTTTTTTATTTATTTTGATACTGCTGATAACTTCTGACTTTGAACCGGTAATCAAATAGCTGAAAACAAGGAGAAAAATAAACATTTTATTTATTTATATGCAAAGACACTACTTTTATAACTATTATTTACATATTTACCAAAAGATTTCCACGCGAAGTGGTCCACAAATTTTCCACCTGAGAAAAAGTAAAGGTACATATTTTATCCTCTACGGGAACATTATTTAAGCATTATTATGGCGCCCCTACTAAAGCTAAAAGCACTTTTTCGTTGTTATTTATTAAAACACAAAAGCAAATAAAGAAAGATCTTCGTCGCTTGTTTTTCTTAGATTTTGTTTAGAAGAAAATAAGAATTAGATTCCTCAATGATATATGCGCGTAAAGTAACGGCGAGTTCGTGGCTATGCTTGGATTGGTCGCCATTAAAGGCATTTCTATCTTGAGCTAAATAAAGGCCTTAATTTCATGCTCGCGGCGATGGAGTTTTTACATGTGTTTAATTTTGCACTGTTTCGTAAAGTTGTTGAGATCTGGGGGCTTAGCCAAAGTCACAATATCAAAACATTGACGTAGTCGACAAGAGCCAAATGTATGGGATTGACATACGATCGATTGACCACTTAATTTAGCGCGGCTTAATGTCAATCCCATTTTTTTTTTGTTCTTGTCGCACTTAGTTAACTTTTTGAAATTGTGACTTTGTCTAAGCCCCCTGAAAATGCATACGAATTTCGATATCGTTTCGCCAAGCGATGTAATTTTGGCTTATCCTTCTGGGGGCTTGGACAAAGTCACAATTTCAAAACGTTATGAATGTCGACAAGAACAAAACGTATGGGATTGACATAATCGGCTACGTGATTTAGCGCAGCATATGTAATCCCATTCATTAGCGTTTTTAAATTGTGACATTGGCTAAGCCCAATGAAATGTTAGCTGAGAATTTAGAGAAGTTAGTCATCAAAGTATCTACTTTCTAGAAATATTTACATTTGTAGGAATTTCTCTACATTCGTGTATTCAATTTTATTTTCAATTTCCGCGCGTCGCGTTATCCAATTCGCCGCAAGTTGGTTATTGTCAAAATGTTTATTTACATAAACATCTTCGTAAGGCTGATTCAATCGATTATCTACGGAAAAGGGAATCATTCATAGTCTTATCCTATTCCCGGTTTCATCACAAATCATATTGCTACGAATCCGCTTTAGTTTCCTTTGTAAAAATTGCTAAAACGGCCACTTTTGACACTTTTTGTAAAGGTTTCTAAAGTGGATAGTATTTAAATAACTTTCGAGGTTCTAATGTAAGTTAAGGATACTAGCAAAAAAGTTACGCGAGGATTTGGGAAGTGGCCCTAGTGAGACCGAAGTAGGAGCCTTAAATATACTTAAAGCAGAATTAATTGTGTTATAATATAATTATTTTACACTAGTTCTTACCACCTAACACATGTACCCCTAGTATGAATAAGATTTTATAATCGCAGACGCTAGCAAATGCGCTTACAATTTTGTATGACAAACATGTGCAGCGGCCTTGGCGGATGCAACTAAGAATTTCCATACAAAATCCATAAAAAAAAAAGAAATCTCATACAGGGTATAGCATTCTATAATCTGTGCTACAGGTAATTAGATCATTGACATCCAAGCTCAGGCATCATCTATACTAGTTTTATAAATGTGAAAGTGTATGTTTGTCCGTCTTTCACATTGAAACAGACAGATTTGAATGAAAGGCATAGGAATACCTTGAAACATGTGATCATGAACATAGGCTACTTTTGGTCGCGATAACCGACATACACGCATGCGAAGCCGCGGACGGAAGCTAGTCATTTTATACTAGGTATTAGGTTAAATTGTCTCAAAAATAAATATGCTTGACTGTTAACCTACCTAATTGTTACTCTGACACCAGGATGTGCATGGTCTACACGAACACAATGATGATGAACCTAATTGTTTATGTAGAATTCTAAAATTATATTTTTATTGAAAAAATTCCAACAAAACATGATAAATTCTAATTAAGAACCTGCCTATAGAACGAATGAAAATATTGAATATTTGTCTTTATTTTATTTCCATTAAATATATTGAAAGCCTATAGAAAGTCAATATGAAATATCCTCTATACCCCCTCATCTCCCCCTTTTTGTGTGAGGTCAGCAAATGATACTCGTGGCTGTCATCAATCACTGCTATCAAAACAGATATTGACAAATACAACTCCAGGGATTCGGCATTCATTGGAGGTCATCAGGAAATAATGGAAAAAATTCGGGGCAAATATTTCTGCAATTTAGAATTTGTCCAACGTTGGGGCAACATTCATAAATAGGAAATTCTGTACAACGGGTTGACCATTTAGTTCCGTACCCAAAGTGCTAAAACGGGACCCTATTCATATGACTTGGCATACCACCAGGCCTTATCTCATGAACCGTGATAGCTAGACAGTTGCAATTTTCACAGATGATGTATTCTTATTGCCGCTATAACAACAAATACTAAAAATAGAATCTATTCTGATATAATAAAGCTGAAGAGTTTGTTTGTTTGTTTGAACGCTTATAACTTGAAAACTACTGGTCGGATTTGCAAAATTCTTTTTGTATATGAAAGCCTGATTCTTGGGGAAGGTTATGGGCTAGGGTTATACATACACACTAATGGCTAGTGACACAGGGAACAGCTAGTAAAATAATAGCGGGGCTCCCATACAACAAGCGTGATTTTGAGTATAAGCATTTAAAGAATCAAATGACTTGATAATATATTCTCAAAGATAAAAAAAACAAAGCGAGAAAATACTTCATAACAGAAATCCAATGGAAATCAGCTTAATATTACTGTTCATTTCGACGAAACCCTCGTTCATTATACTAACAAAGGATAATATTAAATTTAGGAAATAAAATTTCAAGTCTTTTGAGGTATCTCATTATTTATAACGCAAACAGAACTGAAGAAACTCAGTTCTCTTAAATATTTTTAATTTATCAAAATCCTTTTAGTGAGCACTTCTCACTGAAAACGATATGATAGGGCAGAATTTCTTTAAGTGCATGTCGTTTTTTGAATAAATGAATTCTTTTCTGTAAATAATATTCTTAAGGAGTTTTGGCGCCAAGCTTAAGTCGCTCAGTTATCGTCATTGTATTTATTTTCTAATATTTGTGTATAGAATAAACACAAATATTTGTGCGTAATAAAGGTGGATTATTATTCGCTAAGTGTTCGTGAACAAGCGTGAGTGTTGGGAAGTGGTACAATGCCGTATAAGTGACTTTAATCATTGTCACCAAAATCTCCCAAGATAAAGCTAAGTGAAACTTCCACCGCTTCACTTAGCCCTTGACTAGACATGACTACTGACTTGACTTGACTGTGATTCGACAAAAGAAGAACATTTATCTAAAACTTGATACTGGCAAAAATAAGCTATATATGTTTATAAATATATATAATATGGCAATCGCCATATTGTGGATTATATCCACATACAAAAAAAAAAATCCTTAATCTCCATGCCCCATCCTCTTTCCTGACCGGGCTCAGAAATTTCCGCAAGATCTTCCTTTCTTCCACCAAGAGTGTGATGTTCATGTGACTTTTTCCTGGTTTATACTCGTAGTTAGTGTAAAAACTATATTTAAAAATAATGAAGTGGAGGATTTAGTGTAGATCGTAGGTTCTATTCCCACGGGAAGCATAGGTACTTTGTTTAGTTATTTCAAGTTTGCTTGAATCACCTGATTGTCTGTTAATATAAAGATGACTCCATGCTTCGCAATCCGGTAGTAGTTGATTCCTTCAACGAACCGCCTTGGGAATCACGTCAGAGGGCGAGAGGCGGTTGGTTGATACATACATATAATAATCACGTCTTTATCTCATACGGGGTAGATAGAGACTAAGATCATAAGACCTTAGACCACGTTAGCATGATGGCAGTTGAAACAGGAAATCAATAGTGTTGGGTTGCTAGCCGCATCGCCTATGTCATGATTCCCCCATTTGCCGATTCCCTCAGTCGACTTTTACAGCATGCGCGGGAAGAGAAGCAGCTGGTATGTTTTACTTTTTCTCCCAGACTAGCATACAATGAAATCAATCCCCAATTAAATTAATTATTAATTAATTATTAGCTACTCAGGAGGTCCCAGGTTCAATCCCCGGTCAGGTCAAGATGAAAAATGATCTTTTCCGATTGACCTGGGTCTTGGATGTTTATCTATATATGTATTTGTTATAAAATATAGTATCGTTGAGTTAGTATCCCATAACACAAGTCTCGAACTTACTTTGGGGCTAACTCAATCTGTGTGATTTGTCCCTATATATTTATTTATTTATATATTTACTAGCTGTTTCCCGCGGCTTCGCCCCGCGTGGGACTCGGTTATATCGCGCCCAAAAGTAGCCTATGTTTGACCTCAGGTCGTTAACTACATCCCTACCAAATTTCATCACAATCGGTCCAGCCGTTTAGCCGTGAAGAGGTGACAGACAGACAGACAGACAGACAGACTTTCGCATTTATAATATTAGTATGGATGGATTAATACCCAATTGATGAAATAGTAATTACCTACGTTATATTTGTTAAACTTCAAGAAAAGATATCCTTTCGTATCGTAAAACATAGCGAATGAACAAACAGAATAAATGATATTTGTCAATATCAGTTGCGAAGCGAAATGTGATTGATGGTAAATATGGCAATAAATTTCGTGGGTTCAGTGCTTTTTACTACGGTTTCAGAATACGTTTTTTTTTTGGGTATTAAAAATACTTATCTTTAATTGTATGAACCAAATAATGTAGGTTTTTTTAAATAATTATTTTATCCTTTTTGATTTTGAATAAGCATGTAGCGAATTTATTTATTTACAACTATTCTATGTAGGATGTAAGGGTGGAAAGCACCTACTTTAGAACTTATTAAAGAGTCATGGCGAAACTCCATACATCGTTTGTACGAATAAAAAATTGAAATACAGAGAACATAAAATAAATCGTATTAGTAACAATACATAACTAGTAACATGTTTACCACCACAAAAAAAACATAAACCCCGGGGTTTTTTAAATATTTATTTTTTTTATAGTCGACCTTTGGCTTCGTTTTCATTCGCCATTATTGTCGCAACTGAAACATTATGTCATCCTGACAGTTGTTAGCATTGTCAAAACGGTAATTCGCGTTAAGTCCGCCTTTGTACTTACTTATTTAATCACCAATCATGTTCAATTCAATGTTTGTATGTAAATGTTGCAACAGTGTTAATTCATTCTTTAATTCATTCAAATTTGAAAGTTTTAAATATCATATAAATATTAAGTATTCCAGTCTTGTTTGTAGTGTAAAAGGTCGGTGCCTGTTACAAACTGGAACGCCTATTTCAGGCCTCCGGGCAATGATGAATATTTGATGATTACTTTGAAGAGTTTCACTGCTTTTTAGTTTCAGATCTTACAAGTATGCTTTAGTTTTAAGCCCTTTGTTAGTACCATAAGTTTTTGGAAACGTAGTTGGTAGCGACTCCGTTTCCAAAAACATGTGGTAGGAGCAAAGGTAGATAGATAAAATTAATCTAGAAATTTAATTGTTTTCTATTAATATAGGATACTATAGTTTTCGCCCGCGGCTTTGCCCGAGGCTTCGCCCGCGTGAATTTCCCTCGAGAACAGTGCTTTTTCCAGAATGGAAGGTACCCTATGTCCTTCTCAACACCGCACTATGTGGCAATTTATTTTTAATCTATGCAAAGAAAAGAAGAATTGTTTATTTTAGTGTAAGTTTAAGTTTTTCCGCTGGTAAAGACTTCATATTGTATAAAAAATAGATGTACATTGTACTCAGGGTTCCAGAGCCGCTAAAATTTTCTGACCCTTTGTTAGAATTTTAAAAATTCACACTACAGCCTCCAGGGCTACCATGTGACGTCATTACGGATTTATGAAGGAATGCCCTTGCTTCTTCACAATGCTGACCCTATGTGAAACTAGTATATTGTGTGTACCCTAGCGTCCTAAAAAACAAGCAAGCGCGAGTCGGACTCGTGCACGAAGGGTTCCGTACAACTGTCTATGCAAAATGGAAAAATAATTACGTCTGTTGTAGAGGACTACTGAAATATTTATTTATTCTGTTTTTAGTATTTGTTGTTACTGTAACACAGCAATAATATGATCCAAGAAAGCCGCAGATAGAGATGTGTGGAGAAAAATTGATAGAGCCACGGTCATGGAGAAACCCAATCTATAATCACGACTAAGAGCCAAGAGTGTACGACTAAGAAGAAGAAAGCGGCAACAGAAATATACTATCTGTGGAAATTTTGACTAGCTTTCATGGTTCAAGAGATATAGCCTGGTAACAGACGCATGGACGAACGGACGGACAGCGAAGTCTGTAATGACTAATAGCACAGATTACAGAATACTATGCTAGTAGAGATATTCAACCGCCATATTAAGACACGCGCCGATTTTTGTCTCTTTTTTCCTAAAAACACGTGGTAACTTTACAAAATTAAATTTTTTCGATCATTGTAGCGCCATCTGTTGCCAAGAAAATAAACTAATCTTTGTCAAAGACAATGAGACCAATGGTAATAAGGTCCCGTTTTACCCTTTGGGCACGGAACCCTAAAAAGGACAGGTACCATAACAATTGGCTAATGATACGTGATTTTCAGCGTTCCGGACCACAAAAGGCAAGATCGTCTTGTCAGTCTGTTGTTACAAAATTGGTTTTTAGGAAGCTAGGCTAGAGAAATTGTAGAATATTATAGAAAATTATGTTAAAGAAATTTTTTTTTTTTTATATAAAATTTATTTCTTTGGCTTATTGGTTAATAGCAGCTAGAAGGATTGATATCAGTAAGGTTTTCTTCACTACATAGTATAAAACAAAGTCGCTTTCTCTGTCCCTATATCCCTATTATGCTTAAATCTTTAAAACTACGCAACGGATTTCGATGCGGTTTTTTAATAGATAGTGATTCAAGAGGTGGGTTTTTATGCCCATGCGAAGCCGGGGCGGGTCGCTAGTATAAATATAAGTAAATAAATAATAAATGTAAGTTCGAGACTTGTATTATTGGATACTAACTCAACGACACTATATTTTGTTGTCCATTAGTCAGTCTGTCAGGCTGTCTAGCAGACCAGAAAACGTTCATTAGTCTTTCGTCCTATTCATTGATTTTAATCCATTCATTACGTTGTTTGGGAAAAAAAATGCATGTGCGATAAGAGCCCGCTCCTGTAATCATTGTTACTGGTTATTTAGTCAATTTTACGTATGTTAATGGCCACGAATACCTGCGTCGTGGTCTAGAACACGACAACATGCTAAACGGAATTCATTTTGGTTCATATATACAAAAAAACCTAGTGGTTCTGTGAACAGTAGACCTCGCTAACATCCTCCGTTAACCTCCTTTCCCTTTTTTTCATAACTCTATAGATAGGTATTTCCCATTCTGTCAATTCTTGATACTAACAAAAAAAAAAAAAACAAAAAACTTATCTATGACCGAAAACGAAACCATAGCGCATATTAATTTGTAAAAGAACCATCTTGCGACTAGTGATATAAACAATATAGCAAACAGAATCATCTTTATTAACAGGTCAGGTGATTCACGCCTGAAATGTCCTAACCAGAATTAAAATAACTACACAAAGTATGCTTCCCATGGGAATCGAAGCTATGGTCCCCGGGTATACAGGCAAACGCCTTAATCACTGGACCACAGACGAATTAGGCTAAATAAGAAAAAAAATGGTTTTAAAAAAAGTAAAAAAGAAATCTGGGTAGAAACCGCGCGCGATTTCGTAATTCTACGGTATAAAATATTAATTCCATTCCCTCCTTTCAAAATACATTAGTAGATTAAAAATCGAATTCAGAATGTGTTCGATTTAAATGTGGCCAGAATCGAACGATGTTTTTTTTTTTCTTTTTTATCACAGATTATACGAGAGGCAATGCATTAAACGGTCTCGACGCGGGCTTTTAGCTCAGAATAAATCTACCATTCCGTGTTTCCCTCCCACAGATTAGAAAATGAATAAAACCAGACACTCAAACGAGTATTGACGTTACTGGAAAAAAAATTTGTAAGATGGCTTCCGTTGTGTTTTATAGAAATTTTTGATATATGAAATAGGAACTTGTAGATTTGAAGAAAGATAAGAAAATTTTGGTCACATAGAGCAACATTCTGTTTAACTCAATTAGGCTTTAGAGAGGCGGTTTTGTAGATTTCTGACACCAGGGTGTGCATGATCAATTGACCACGTAAACCACTGATATGTTAATGATGATCATTAGGATTCTCTAGAAGATATTTTTTCTCTTGAACCTATTTACTGCAAATAAAAGAGATTTCATTTGATTTGATTTGTATATATTTGTGATATTTTGGTGGCCTCGATAAAGTACAAGTATAACACCTTAAAATGTAAGTATTTATTAGGGTTCTTTTTCCCTTTAGATGTACAAAACCCCAAAAATAACTAAAACTTGCTGCTTCGTAACTATTGGTAATCACTGAACTATCCTGATCTTATGATCAATCAGGATGACTGATATCTCAGAGAGTTCATCTGATTGATTGAACAGAACCAATGAATCGAAAAAATGATCTATAATAACCTATTACCACATCGAAAACATTGACACAGGCGAGATTTAGAATAATAGAAAATTTCAGCCTAGCTGGCCACGATTTCATAATGAACTTCTTCTTTTCCTTTCCTCCTTGACAAACTCCGTGGCATACGGCATGCTTGACCTCTACTCAGGTGGTCCCGGTTCGATCCCCGGTCAGGTCAAGGACAGGTCAGGCCATTGCAGGTGTTAATCACCCGATTGTCTGACAATTAATATGATTTCGTGTTTCGGAAGGCACTTTAAGCTATTGGTCCCGACTACCGGTAGTCATTAAAGGTACCAAGAGGCCGAGAGGCAGTTTCGAAGTACTGTGACACCAGGGTGTGCGTGACCTTGTCACCTACATGAAATGATGATGGTGACGGTCTCAATCTTGGATATTAGAGTTTAAAACTAGTGGTTCTGTGAACAGTAGACCTCGCGAAACACCTCCGTTAACCCCCTTTCCCTTTTTTTTCATAACTCTATAGATAGGTATTTCCCATTCTGTAATTATTTTTTCCTCGTTTATTCTCAAAAGATTTTTCTATAGTTACTACCTATTCTGGTCAGATAATAAATAAATAATAAAGCTTTATTTATTCCATGCAGTTACAACAGATTTTTTTTTTTTTTTTTTTTTTTTTTTTTTTTTTTTTTTTTTTTTTTTTTTTTTTTTTTTTTTTTTTTTTTTTTTTTTTTTTTTTTTTTTTTTTTTTTTTACAATATAATTAGAATCATAAAAATATTCTCAAAATTAGCAATATTAAACATTAAATCAGCTATAAAATCAATTTGGTTTCAAAGAGAAAATTTTTTTTTTTTTTGTAATACATTGTATAAGTTGTAAAATTAATAAATAAAATTGTTTAAAAATAGTTATTCGATTTAAAATTGTATTAGTTATATAATATTTCCACATTGTGATTATTATTCTATTTAGCATGCAATTCACTGCGTGGACCCCTTTCGGGTAAAAGCCTCCTCCAAATTTTTCCATCTGTCTCTATCTTTTCCTACTTGCAACCAGTTTTTCCCCGCGGTAGAGACTATTTCGTCTTGCCATCTGCCGGTTGGGCGGCCTCTCTTTCTCCAGCCATGAGGTCCCTTCCACTTGGTTACTTTCATAGTCCACCTGTCATCGGTATATCTGGCAATATGTCCAGCCCATTTCCACTTCATGCTTAGCGCAAATTTCATAGCGTCAGTAACTTTTGTTTTGTTTCGTATAGTTTTGTTACTCAGTTTATCTTTTCGTGTGATGCCCAAACAACTTCTTTCCATTGCTCTCTGTGTTATCATGATTTTGTTAATGGCTTTATAATCAAATATCCAGGTTTGACAAGCATATGTTAGGCAGGGTAGTATAGCTGAATCCATTACTAACTTCTTAGTTTTTAGTGAAAGTTTTGATTTTAGTATCTCTTTGTGTGCCCAGAACTTTTTCCAAGTAGATGCTATTCTTCTTTTAATTTCTTCAATATTTCTATCTTTTTTGAATGAAATTTGTTTACCTAGGTATACATAATTTTGTACATATTCTAGTGGGGTGTTGTTCACTAATATAGTTATACTTTCATCGTTATTAGTCATGATTTTAGTCTTGTCAGTGTTTATTTCTAGACCTACACGTGCACTGGCCGATTGTAGTTCGCTTATCATGGTACTCAGTTTGTTGGGATCTTCGGATAGTAGTATAATATCGTCTGCAAATCTTAGATGACTCATGAACTTTCCATCTATACGTATTCCTTGATTTGACCATGGTAGATCCCCCATTATATCTTCTAAGACAGCAATAAACAATTTTGGTGAAATTGGGTCACCCTGTCTCACTCCTCGCCTTATGTCAATGCTTTTGCCTTTTCTGTCTAATCTCACCTTGCTAGTACTATTTGAATATATATTTTTTAGGATGTTTATATATTTAGGGTCTATATTTTGTTTGCTTAACGCTGACCATATACTGTTATGGGATATAGAGTCAAAGGCTTTTTTATAATCAATAAAAGCTATGTATAAAGGTCGTTGGAACTCTGAATATTTTTCTATGACTTGTTCTATAACTTGAATATGATCAATCGTACTAAAGCCTTTTCTAAAACCAGCTTGTTCACATGGTTGGCGTTTGTCAATATCTGACGATATTCTTTCGAGTATGCACATCGCAAACAGTTTATACAAGACGGACATAAGGCTTATGGGCCTGTAGTTGGCTATATCAGCTGGGTCTCCCTTTTTATACAGCAATATGATTTCCGATTTTGTCCAGATTTGGGGTACACGTTCTTCGTCTAAAATTTTATTGAAAAGAATTGCTAATGGTGCCAATAGAAGGGACCCTGAGTACTTGATGCTCTCATTTGTGATGCCGTCAGGTCCAGGACTTTTGTCAAGCTTTAATTTATTTATTTGTTTATATATTTCGTCTTCACTGATATATGTATAATAGGAGTCTGTTGTATTGGATTGACTATATATATTTCGTTCTTCATCTGTTTCATTTGGATGACTATAAAGCTCAGCGTAGAAGTCCGTCGCTATGTTTACAAGTTCTGAACGTGATTTACATCGTGTAGAGCCGGAGTGTAGAGACGGTATCCATTTTTTTGTTCTGTCTAAATCTTTGAAAGCCTTCTTCGCACTTTTTGTGTTGTACAGGTGTCTCTTTAATGTCTCAATTCTATAGGTTTCGTAACACCTTTTGATCTCTTTATTAGTTTCTTTGTAAAGTAATTTCAAACTCTCCTTGTCGTTCTTACTCAGCTGTTCTTTGTTTTGCAGAATACTTCTCCTTTTCATCAGATCCACAGCTTTTTCTGATAGGATGTTTTTTCTTTTTGATTTTTCTTTTGTGTCTTTTAAACTTTTTTCAATCGAGTCTTGTAATTTTTGACAAAATTCATCTATAGTAGTGTTATCTTGGATTTTTAAAAGATGTGGTATTTGTGTTTTTAACTGCAAGCGGTACTTTTCCTGGTCTTTTAAAGTTTTTAATGTGGCTTGTGAACAAGTGAATCTTTTTCTGCTCTTCTTTTTAGGTTTCAGATTTAGAGTGGCTCTAATCAGTCTGTGGTCTGAGCCGAAGGAGAAATTCGTTAATATTTCGAAGTTTGAGAATAAATGTGGTACAGTGGTCAATACATAGTCAATTTCATTTTTTGTGTTTTTATCAGGTGAAATCCACGTCCATCTATTTTTTTCTTTTATTTTGTACATGGTATTTAGTATTTTCAGATCATATTCGTATGCATAATGTATTAGCTCTATGCCTCGTTTGCTCCTTTTACCATTACCATATATTCCAGTCACAAGTTTATTTTCCTGGGGTTCCGGTTTTCCAACTTGTGCGTTGAAATCCCCCATTGTTATGATATATGGGGTTGAAATCAATTGATGAGCTCTTTGTATGTCTTTATAGAAGTTATCTATATGTATTTGTGATGAAAACTCAGTAGGCGCGTATGCTTGGATGATAGCAAAATGTTTATTTTCAAGTTGTATTTCAAGTATGCAGACTCTTTCGGAAATTCCAGAAAAGTTTATGATATTTAGCTTGTATTTCTTTTTGATTAGAAATCCTACACCGTATAGGCCTTTTGTTTGGCCTAGGTAGTATAAAATATGATCTTCATCTTCTAAGATATTTTCTCCTAACCGTCTAACTTCGCACAATCCTAGTATATCCCATTTTATGCCTTGTAGAGCAGTTTTCAATTCGAGGAGTTTTTCAGTTGACGATAATGTATTGACATTGAGAGAGCAGATGTATAAAACTTTTTTTCTCTTTAGTTGAGTTTTCCTTTGGAGGGTTATAGTCGTGATCTCCCGCGGTGACTAGCCGAATTGGGAGACTTGGTGGTGGAGGAGAGGGGCCCTTTTTTAATTGCTATTTGTCGTGATGTTGATCTTTTTGATGCAAGTTTTCAGGAAGAATAAGTCTCGGTTCTTGGATAAGAAAATTTTTCAGGTTGTTTGTTTTGTTTTTCTTAGATGTTTGTTTTTCTCGTTGTTCTATGTGGCCTTGTTCTGGGGACTCCGACATATTTCGTTTGTTTTTACTATTGTTCGAAGAGCGGTGTTTCGTATTATCTAACACAATAAGTTTATCGTACTTTAAGAAGGCAGTTTTGCCAGCTTCTCTTTCTTTTTGTAAATGGATTTGTAGCTCTTTACGTTTCTTAAGAATTTCGAGGGGAAAGTCTTCCTGTATGTAATATGGAGAATTCTTTAAATAATGTTTATTTTTTAGAATACTGATTTTTAAACCTATTGTAGTAAATGTTATTATTACGGGTCTGGCTTTCTCGCCTTTTTTACCCACTCTTCTTACAGCTTCTATATCGCTGGGTTGGTATTGAAGTTTAAAGTATGCTTTTATCTTGTCGATAATTATTTTTTCCAGGTCATGGTAACATGTTTCTTCTTCTTTGATACCAAAAAATACTAGGTTCTTTCGTCTGAGATTCCTCTCTATGTTTTTTGTAGCTGCCTCTTGTTTTTCTAGTCTTTTCTCCAAAATTTCGTTTTTATGCTCTATGTTTTTAAATTTTTCATTCATATTATTAATAATTGCAGTTTTGATATCTTCTTTCATATCCATCATATCTGCCTTTTGTTCCCTAATTTCTTTTTGCATATCTTCTAAAAGTTTTTTCAATTCATCCATGTTGATTACTTATAGTGCCCTCTTACAGCTTTTAAGGTAAACAATTAGTTTTTAATAAATGTTTAAAAGCATCGATTTTTGCGTGCTTAAGCGTTCTTGGTTTGTGCTAAGAGCGTTCGAAATAGTAATGATCATACAAAGTGATTTTGATGTGTTTCCCTAGATGGCGTTAGGCGAGAAGCAAGCCAATACTGGAAGGTAGATCCCGTTAGATGGCGTTAATTGTATAGCAAATTAATAAAAACGATGGAAGCTGACTCATTAATATGCACTTTTGAGGTTATAAATCGGTATAAAATCCCATCCAAGTACAAAGTTTGCACAATTTCTTGATTTACGGCAGATTTTATTTAATTTCACTATTTTTGTTCCACTTTACACAAATAGTTTATTGTTCTAACACTGGTACACAGTTCGTTTTTACGTCAGTTTCTAATCAGTCACTTTTGAAATTTGCACTTATATTTCTTTTGTAACACTTTTGTTTATATATTGTCTATGTAAACTAATTATTTATCTATGATATTATTAACTTTTAACGGGATTTTAAGCACTGTTTTAATTTTTAATGTTCACTTTATAACGAGACTGGTGTACTCAATGGCACTGTGGCGCCCTCAAATATTAGCAGAAATTCTTCTTTTTTCATGCTGAACACTTCAACAAAACAGCACTTTTTTATGAAGTTAATGAATTTTTCCAAATACAAGAAAACCAAATTGACGAAATGCGACAAACGCAGCAATTGACCCAAACCTCCAATGTTAATTTCAACTAATAGTGTTATCGCTTTGCCTTTCCGACAACTTCTGGTCAGACTAAATAAATATTAAAATTAAAAAAAATAGAAATAAAAAAAAAATAGAAAAAAAAAAGTTTACTTCATCAGTATCTTGTCAAACTTTGGTTGTTTCTCAAATATTCGAAGTAGTTGGGCTAAACATTTTTTTCAGTGAATATATTTTACTCATAGAGAAGCAAAATCACTTAACCACAGATTACACGCGTAAATCTTAACAATCCATCTTCACACTCGATATTTCCAAGATTCCTATCAACTTGATTGATCATTAGGCGAGATAATTCACCTATTATAGAAGATTTATAGTCTCCTGTCTCAGATGTTACAAAATCTGAATGAAATGAAGAAATCTTTATTATGAAACAAACTCTATAGTTACTTCATATTATCGTCGATTTAGTATAAAATCAGTCAAAATTTACATACATACATATAATCACGTCTTTATCCCATACGGGGTAGACGGAGCCTAAAGACATAAGACCTTAGGCCACGTTTAGCATAATGGTAGTTGAAACAGGTAATCAATAGTGATGGGTTGCTAGCCGCATCGCCTATGTCATGATTTCCCCATTCGGCGATTCCCTCAGACGACTTTTACGGCTTGCGCGGGAAGAGCAGTAGCTGGTACATTCTATGTATTTCTTTTTCTCCCAGACCAGCATGGAAGTAATTTTATCAATTAAGAAAAGTGCTTTAGAAGCGCTTCTAAATCTAAATTTGATATAAGCTTGCTGACAAATCAATTTGTTTAATTCCTTATTTACTTATATATTTTGCATGCCTTAATGAGGTTCATGTGATGGACTTAACTATTATTTTTAACAACCAAATTTTGCAAATAAACATTTGAATTTGAATTTGAAATTCACCTTTACACGAGGCATTCTCAGGCACCAAGGCACTAAGTTAAGTTATTTGATTGTTTACTGATTTCGTGCTCAAGGATTGTGTGTGAAAACTAATGGTGGCGGGGGCGGGCATGCTGGAACTAACAGTGGTGCATAGGCGCCGGCGTTTGCCTGTAGACTGGGAGTCGTGGGTTCGATTCCCACGGGACGCATACTTTGTTTAGTTGTTTCCAGTTTGGTTAGGACATTGCAGGCTTGAATCACCTTTTTATCTGATAATATAGATGATTCCGTGCTTCGGAAGGCATGTTAATCCGTTGGTCACGGCTCTAATCTGGTAGTCGTTAAAGGAACTACGTCAGAGGCCGAGAGGCGAATCCAAAGAACTCTGACACCATGGCGTGCATGGTCGATTGGCAGTGTAATCTACAAGAAATTAAGATGATGATAAGAAAAATTAGTTTACTCTCTTGGATTTCCCCGAAGAAATAAAAAGCACCTTTGTACTAATTTTCTTTAATATGGAAAATCCTGCGTAATGATTATTGTGAATGTCAATCGATCTAATTTTCAACTAATATTTTAAGTGCGAAAGTGAGTTTTTTTGTTTGTTTGTAACGCTTTCACGCTCTATCTACTGAACTGATCTTTCTGAAATTTCGCATACACATAGTTAGAAGTTTGTTTGTTTGTTTGTAATATCTTTATTGCTTTAAAATACATAGTAAAGGAAGTCTTAAGAAGGACATACGGTTCCTTTCATTCCGGGAAAAAGCACTGTTCCGGAGGGAAAGAAAATTCACACGGGCAAAGCCGCAGGCAAAAGCTAGTATATAACAAAAAAAAAAAGAAATTTGTTCAAGAGTTAATCAAATTTTTCTAATATGCAAGAATCTACATTGAAAACCATTTTTAATTGTTTGTAGCCGAGCATTGCAAATAGCTAAAGTTAAGCTGTAGGGGTTTCGCAAGTGATTTCCATGCAAATAAACCTGGGCCAGGACTCCAAGATAAATCAACGCCATTTTGCACTTCTCTACATTTGCATCGATCTCCATTAAAATAAAAAAAGAACAAACTATTAGGTAGTTTGGTAGGTTTAGGGTAGGTTTTAGACGTAAGGTGAGTTCAGATAATCTTTTTTTAGATACATAATTAGAAAAAAAAATAACCGGCCAAGTGCGAGTCATTCGTCGCAAGCGTTTCGTACCATAATCTACCTCCATATGATACGGCAAAAATAAATGA
Organism: Apomyelois bistriatella; assembly: GCA_947044815.1. Lineage (NCBI taxonomy): Eukaryota > Metazoa > Arthropoda > Insecta > Lepidoptera > Pyralidae > Apomyelois > Apomyelois bistriatella. The sequence goes on from OX345712.1 coordinate 713,015, forward strand.
TAGATAAATAGTTGAAATCTGTGAAAATTTCAACTCTTTTAGTTATTACGGTTCAGGAGATACAGCTTGGTGACAGAGAAACGGATGAACAGCGGAGTAATAACCCCTTTTACCCTTGGGGTATATATTATGATACTGTATTTATATGTATGGTATATGTCGGTATATGTATGTAGGTTCTATGTTTGTGTATATACAGTGCACCCACAAACATTATCTGCTTAACCCAAAGGTTGACTGTTAGACAATGCTCCTAGCATTAAGTCCGCCTATTGTGCGATACATTGTATTTTGTGCAATAAAGGTTTAAATAAATAAATAACCTTAAAACCTGGTCCATGAAATAACCTGGCCAGAAGTTACTTCATGGACCTCTGACGTTTTAATTAAAAAAAAAAACGAGTCTAGGGTTAAACACGAAAAACTACATTTCACTGTAAAAATTCACAATTCAGACTTACTTACCTGCGTATCAAAAGGTTTTCGTTAAAGCCTTTAAATACAAACACGTCCTGTCAAAACCGTCTTAAAATTAGAATCATTTAGAATATACTCAAAACATTACACTTATGCTTATAAGCAGCTAATAAGGCGCTATTCATACTGTTAGGATTGAGCATACATGTTTGCATAAGTGGCATACCACCATCTCTTAAAACCATGCAAGAACGATTGAGTTAGGGAGATGTCGCCTTACATCATGTATTGCGCTGTCTCACTTGGTCTCTGGATCTTGCATGGTTTTTGGAGGTGGTAGTAAGCCCCCAGGTCGCGTAATGTAAGATGAACGCTGGCGGTTAAGCTGCGCAGTAGGCGATTTATGGCTATATGCGGTGAGCGCGGTGCGGGCGGGGGGCGTCCGGCACTCGCGATTGGTTCGTTGGCTTCTTGTGTTGCGCAAGGTTACTTCCTCAGCTCTCCTCCAGCGTTCTTTTTATATGACGCGACCTGGACTTCTTCTTTAACTAAGCGCGTTTCCCAGTTAGATTCCTTAGATTCCTTATGGTTCATATTGAGCGGAATTTACTTCCTAATTCTATGGTGTAAAGTGTGGTAGTCCAGTATTTCTATAGGTTCAAAAATAGAGTTACACGTGCCCATACAAAAATGAGATTATACCCTTCTAAAAAACCTCTATGTTGAAATAATTTGAAATAAACCTATAACCCTATTTTAATGTTTTTGTAAGAGTCGTCGGTCAGTGTCGACCTCCAAAAACTTACTGCGACCTAATCGCAGATCTCTTAAAAAAGAAAGGTGTTTGGGGTTTATCTGTGAACTAGAGTGATCTTCATCATCATTTCCTGTAGGTGTCATGGTCAATCGACTATGCACACCCTGGTGTCAGAGTTCTTCGAAACCGCCTTTCGTCCTACCAAACTGGAAACAATTAAACAAATCCAAATGGACCTTTTCTATGATTTTTGGTAAGTATTTTTGTTTTATTTTTATTTAGTATTATTTTAGTTTAATTTTTTTTTAGTTATTGTAATTGTCTTGTAAATAATTTTTTATGTCGTTAACAAAGAATGCTTCCCGTGGAAAATGAACCCAGCAGTATAGGACGTAGAGATAGCTAAATAATGAATTGTATACAATATAATTATATCTTATCCCGCCAGGGCCCTATCTACCTATCTAGCTTGTAAACCTATCACTACATTAAGGAAGCAATAGTGTTAATATTGTATATTGCATGGTTATGGTATATGCAACAAAGGTAATATACGGTGAACACAAATCAACTGCAAATATTTGAATAGCTGATTCAGACCATTACACTGAACAACTTTTCCAAATAAACTTATATCGAAATACGAATTTTATTTTTTCACTCTCCACACTAAACTAGATCAGATTTCTCAATTTGTATGGGCAGTCAAAAAAATTTTTTCGTATTTCGATATAAGTTTATTTGTAAAAGTTGTTCAGAATAGCGGTCTGAATCTGCCCTTAAAATATTTGCAGTTGATTTGTGTCCACCATATATGTATATTTTGCATATTTTTTTATTAATTAATTAGGTATTTGTATCACCATTTCGATGTGAATTGTCCCTTACAATCTACGTCTGCTCATTCATCCTTCATTTCCTTCGCGGAATGTTCTCGGATCTCGCAAAATGTACAAACTTCTCAATTTTCGGAATGCTTCCGTTATGAAAGCGTATTTTCACTTAATTTTCCTTTGTTTTATTCCATTTTATTTGTGAGTTTTTTTATTTGGTCAAGAATTTGTTGTTTATTGTGTATGTTGGTTTATTTTTTCTTTGAAACTGTCTTAACTTAAATTTAATTTTTTAATGATTTGTGATTTCCTCTATCACTACATAGTAAAAACCAAGTCGCTTTCTATTTCCACATATCCCTTTGTATGCTTAAATCTTTAAAACTACGCAACGGATTTTGATGCAGTTTTTTTTATAGATAGAGTGATTCAAGGTTTTTATGCCCATGCGAAGCCGGGGCGGGTCGCTAGTTATTATTATAAATTATAAATAACAGAATACCAACATTCATATATTACTTTTATGACTATATATGACTTACATTTTATGTATATTATACAAATATTCTCAATAAAAATAAATATATAATTATCATGTTAAGGTAAGATAATAATTATTTATACGTTTCTTGAAGACAGACATAGATTTATGTACAGTGAGTCACATAATAAAGTATTTCTTCCTTAGGTGTAAGTGTATACTTTTCTCTTTAGCTCACTGTAGATACCAAATCGGTCATCGAGTACAAAATCGAAAAATAAAGAAAACTGTACTCACGGGAGTGCTCATTTTGATTGGCATCGATTTAATTCTCCTATCGTACTCAATTCAGACGAATCGGTATTTTAAGCGAATGGATTTATGGCGATTTCTTTAAGAGGTTTTTTGAACTAAGTTGAAGTTTTATAAATTGGGTAATTTGATGAATTAAGTTAGTGATGCTGAAATTGAAGTAATTTTTCTGAAAGGCTTTTGAATTTAGGAGTTTGATTAAAACTACCTTTTTAATATTGACGAATGAACACTTTTTTATTGAAGAGCTCGATAGTATAACGGGGCGTACGTTATCGTAACGATATAACGTATCAAGCGATGGCGAACGCGGCCTGGTTTGGATTGGTCGTACTTTATAACGTTATAATAACATTAACGTTAAAACTATTAAAAGAAAGCTGAATTCTGTTCCTTACGACATCGAATCAGTAATGAGGAGATCAGTAGGAAAACAAAGGTTGCTGATAGAGCCCAGCGGATTAGCTCTTTAAAGTGGCAGTGGGTAGGGCATATAGTGTGACGAACCGATGGCTGATAGGGCAGAAAGATTCTCTAATGGCGACCACGCAGTAAGCGCAGCACTCACTTCGAAGCTCACTTCGCACTTGTCATTTTGAACCTTATGCGAAGTGTGAGTGATAGCGACGTGAGAAGAGAGTTGTTGTTTGAAATATATAGAAACGACAGGCTGGTCCGTTTTCAAAAACTCTTACTGCGAATGAGAGCATGACTTGGTCATGCTTTTAGGCCATACACACAAAGGGCGGGGTGAAGCCACGGGGAACGGCTAGTGGTACAATCTATCCATACTTCCATACTAATATTATAAATGCGAAAGTCTGTCTGTCTGTCTGTCTGTCTGTCTGTCACCTCTTCACGGCTAAACTGCTGGACCGATTGTGATGAAATTCGGTAGAGATGTAGTAAACGACCTGAGGTCAAACATAGGCTTCTTTTGGGCGCGATATAACCGAGTCCCACGCGGGCGGAGCCGCGGGGAACAGCTAGTCTACTATACAAGTATCATCTTAAAGCTCGTACATAAAAGCTAAAGAATAAAAGCCCCTTTAGCTTCCGCCGAATAAATCAAAAAGGCCATATATTTCCAAAACCAGTCTGAAAAGCCTTTGAATAGGCAAGAAATCGTCAAGTTATGATTAATTGTTTTTCACACTTTTTCATTTTGAAATGAAAAATGGTTTCAGGTGTGAGTTTTTGTTTTAAAGTCCCTTTTTTGATATTATAATGATGATGAGAAAAAGTGACTTAGCGTTTTGCTTCATTGCATTTTAAATTCTTATTTTTAGGGTTCTGTAAAAAAAAAAACAATGTTAAATTATTACTTTTGTGTCTTGATATAAATAGCATTATGTATTGAACTTCTATCTTCTTACTATCTCATAAGCATCCTCTCTTATTTGCTGGTTGACTGTCAGAGATCCCTTCTATCTAATCTTAAGGCGCTGTATCCCCAACCCTTAGGTATTTAAGAGGAGTGAAGTGCGATTATAGTACGTACGCGTAATGAAATAAGATTGAAAGTGGCGATACTGGGTTGGCCTGTCACTAGTCTCCGTTCAATGCCATTTCGGGTGAAATTTTCCAGTTTTAATTTAATATTTCAATAATTATGACTAAATCTTGTAATTTTTTTAGGTATCCATCTGGGTCATTATGTTATTCTATTTATAGACGTAAAAAAATTGGTAGTTGTCGCTGAAGATACCAAGTAATTCGCGACGAAACCTTTTCAGGATATAGCTTTTTTGCTATTTTATTTAACTAGGTTTTAATTATTTATTTTTTTAATATTTTGATGTAATCATTTGACTTTGTGTTCATTTCATTATTTTTCCCGAAAACTGCTTTTTAATTATTTATTATTATAAGAACACGTTTTAAGTAAACACGTGTGAATGACAATAAGGAATGTTCTGTACTAATCAATGCGCCGTAACTGGAACTATCAAAGACTGCTATGATGGAACCAGTGCTTCTAAAGTTAATTCATATCTTTTATGTAATTTCTCTACACCAAAGGAAGGTAAAACCAAGAGAAACAGCTAGTATTAATAGTGATGCCTTCCAGATTGATTTCGGCCACGGCGACTATTATACACTATGGTGTGAGCTTCGTTGGTTTACTCTCTTATGCGATCGCTGATGGCTGCAATATCCAGCTTTATCTACGCTAAAGGTGCGCATGCAATGCTGACAAGTTAGAACCCCGTCAATGTAATTATAATTTATAACTGCAGGTGGTTTGGCTTTAAGACGATACCTTGGTAAACACTAGCGCCACCATCACTTAAAAATCATTATTCACTGAAAACACAAGTTATCAAAAACCCTGTTATGTAATTAAGTTTCTGGATCTGAAGTTAATTTTAATCATATTAAATTATTAAATTATATTTCCCTATAGTTATAAATTGCAAAACTGCTAAAAGTTGCCGTTTTAAGCATAATTGCAATTTGTAACTATAGTGAACAATAGTTTAATAATTTAATATGTTTAAAATAAACTTTTGATCCAGAACCTTAATTACATAACACGGTTTTATGATAACTTGTGTGTTCAGTGAATAATAACTTCTAAATGATGGTGGCGCTAGTGTTTACCCAGGTATAACCTTAAGATCACGCTTCGCATCCAGTTCAGCTAACCTCTCCTTCTCATAGTCGTGAATCTTCCGATGCACCAGTCTCATCCACACTGGCATCATTATTTCAATAGTAAGGTAACCATAGTGTGTGGTTTCTGTATTCCTTTACAATTTCACATCTGAATCAGAACAATAGTGGTTTGGAAACTACACGGTTCAGTGGACCGGTACTGAAATATAGGTTTTAACTAGAATAGTTGCTTTCCAGCACAGATTACAGAATATCCCTCGTCACGATCCTCAGCAGTGAGGGACCGATGAAGAAGAAAATGGAAGTACAGAAATTCACAGAGCTAATCCGCTGGGCTATATCAGCAACCTTTGTTTTCCTACGGATCTTCTCATTTCTGATTCGGTTTTGTAGGGAAACACCGAGCATATAAGTAACGCAAGCATTTTTTCCTATTTTATTTTAACCTATTCATACCTAAATAGCAGAATTATAAGGTAACAAACATAAAAAACAAGCTATTTGAGAACCTCTTTTATTATGAAAGATTCCATAAATCTAAGAAGAAAATTTTACGACACTTACGAAAAAAAATGATTTGTTCCTTTGCCCTTGATAGGGTAAATATTCTATTATCTGACAGTAGTCAATAACCGGCCAATCAATTTTATATAGCTCAAGACGAAAACAGATTATTGTTACTATCTGAAATAAAATAAAGATATCGGCAACGATACATCCGGACGAAAATAAAAATAAAAATGTATTGGGAATCGAAAACAATGAGACTGGAGACTAATAATGTTGAAGGAACAAAGAATTATTGTTTTATATTGTTATCTTTGGTAGCGGCAACATTTTCGGGTTCCGCAAACTAAAGTAGAAATCCCTACTAAGCTATAGCTACACGTAATGATTCTCATAATAGGTACAGACAGTACAATGCAAAATCGGTTAAAACAATTGCACAAATAATGTATATACATTATTAACATTACATAGTATAAAACAAAGTCGCTTTCTCTGTCCCTATGTCCCTTTGTATGCTTAAATCTTTAAAACTACGCAACGGATTTTAATGCGGTTTTTTTAATAGATTGAGTGATTCAAGAGGAAGGGTTTTATGCCCATGCGAAGCCGGGCGGGTCTCTAGTATACCTATATAATACATTACATATTTTTGAAACTGTATATTAGCAGCGAACATATAGATCTGTCTTACAGCGATGGTCACACAAACAGCTTTCTCAGACAAAAGTAATGAGATTGTCAGAGCTCGTTATTTCTTTATTACTAGATTTAATTTAATACCCTTCAGAGAATGGACGACATTTCAAGTTTCTAATGTATACTTTTTAACCGACTTCGAAATAGAGGTTCTCAATGTGTTGAATCAAAACTTAGTCCTTATTGATTTCCGAGTTTTTGATCAAGGAATCTAGGTATGTTTTTAGATCGCAATTTCAAAAAATTCGTTTCTGGTTTAATTTTTGAAGTAAATATGTAGGACAAATGTAAAAAGCTGGTATATTTAAAAGGAAACCAGACCAATGATTTGGGTATATTAGTGCCGAACGCAGTCAGGTTTTGTAGGCTGCATATCACACAGCCTAACGACAGCCATCTAGCGATGACAGCCGGGACTAAAGACTTCACGTGCTTTCTGAAGCACGAGAGGAGATAAAGATAGAAATGCCACTAACAGCGACCAATCCAAGCTAGGCCGCGCTCATCGTCGCTTGACGCGCGCTATCGTTACAAACACGCACGCTCCGACAGGTTATGGAGCTCTTCAATTTATTTTTAACACAGTAGTTTATTTTTATTTTATATTTCCATAGCACCCGTGAAGTTCGCTGATGCATAAGCCGGTTAATTTGATTGCAGAAGCTCAATTTTATGAATTGCGGTGTATTTTTAATTTGGGTTATCGAACGGTTTAAGTGTTATTAAAATTATATGCCTCAGTGACGAAGCACTACTGGTACGGCTTTAAATTTTCAAAAATTCTTTTTAACACGTTTGCGCGTAAAATGAAACCCAATATAATTTTGTATTTAGGTTATTTATTGAATTATTTACACACGCGTGCATAAATCATAAATCATTTATTTGCACGTAAATACAGGAAATTGAGGTCTGTTTATTATGGAATAGAACATGTATTTTACCTGCATGCAGGCATGCAAATATTAAGTGTCTGGAGACAATACAGTATCTCCGCCAATACGACTTGAAAAAACTAAATTTAATCAAACACGAAAAAATTAATCTGAATCATGTCATGACATTTCTAAAAATAATTATTTGTGGTTGGTGCGTTTTCTTTACTTTTTTTAAGCAAGCAATCGAACTAAAAAACGAACAATAAATTAAACCAAAAAGCGTGTGGGGTGCTCGACAAATGAAAAATATGGCACAAGCACCCCACAAGCTTTTTGGCTTAATTTATTTTTCGTTTTTTAGTTCGATTGCTCATTAAAGCGTGTTTTTTTTAACTATATTTATTATCCTTTTTTTAGAGATAAACTTATCGAATTATTGTATTGTCATCGGTCCTTGATAATTCTACAAAGTTTGAATTAAATCTGACCGTTCAAAGTGGGTCAAAATTAAGTTCAAAGAAGTCGGTCATAAACAAACAAGCAAGCAAGCTAACACACAGGTGAAGCTAATAAAAGCAAAGAAAAATTTGAGACCGCGCGCGATTCCAAATTCTTTGATTATAACAATATCCCCAAAAAGTAACGTATCAACTCAGCATATGAGGTATATGCTGATTTGATAAAAGATACCTTATGTCCAGCAGTTAAGGCAACTAATAAATGAACATACAAACAATCAAAACACATAAAACTTCTTCGGGCAGTCGTTTAAAAATGGTTTCATCAGGTATGTTATACAATAATAATAATCAAAAAGTATTTTCGGGTCTAAACGAAATTCCGTCTCGAAGGACCAACGAAAATTGGACTGAAAGTTTCGTTTATTCGATTTACAACTCGATACATCGGATGCAAATCGGAATTCCCGCGGCTACCCACCAACTCTGTCCATTGAGCTTTATTATAATGGAGGTGACAACATCAAGCTTGCATTTCGTGTATAAACATCACTCATTCGCAGTGCTAAATAAAAATAAAATTAAAGAAAAAATTTTTTTTTAAAAACAAGCTTTTATTATTTGTTTATAAAATGAACTAAAAAGTTAAAAATAAATTAACTCTAAAAAGAAATATAACACTTTGTAACTTGATTGTAACCTTTAACGACAAATAAGCGTCTTCGTCTAGGACAAAATAATTCCATATTGTACAAATTTATTTAATTTTAACACTAAAACTTTTCACCATACACAATTATTCAATCTCGTCCCCCCTCTTTATCATAGTCCCCATTTATAAATGAAAGCGTGTTACATTGTGATAGCTTCAGGAAAATGTTGTGTTGTATTAAATGTAACACGCTTTCATTTATAAATGGGGACTATGATAAAGAGGGGGGACGAGATTGAATAATTGTGTATGGTGAAAAGTTTTAGTGTTAAAATTAAATAAATTTGTACAATATGGAATTATTTTGTCCTAGACGAAGACGCTTATTTGTCGTTAAAGGTTACAATCAAGTTACAAAGTGTTATATTTCTTTTTAGAGTTAATTTATTTTTAACTTTTTAGTTCATTTTATAAACAAATAATAAAAGCTTGTTTTTAAAAAAAAAATTTTCTTTAATTTTATTTTTAACTTTTTAGTACCTCTGTTTTTAATTCGAGATTTACTACGACGTAGTTCGCAGCGCGTAGCAGCGTTATTCCGTTATGAAGTCCGTAGTTCGTTCACATGATATGTAATATGTACTGATTTAAATATCAATAATGTTGAAATTATGTAATCACTTGTTAGTTATTTGTAACGTTTCTCATTCTATCCATTTCTTTTAATGCATCAACATTACAAGGTTTCTTCGACGTCAACTTGGAGCAGTCAAGTTCTTCGATTTGAAGACCTGCTAAAGACCTAACTCGGCTTAAAGCTACATAAGCTTGACCAGCAGCGAACAATTTGGAGCCTAGATAAATAACTATGATTATATAAAAATAATATAATAATAATATTTATATTATATAAAAATATTATTTTTATTCATGTTATTCCCACGAGTATAGGACAAATAACGGTCCATCCCCCCAGAGGTCCGTTGTAGAGGGATAAGGGCTACAATACAACAGGGTTCGCCCTGGTACCCTGAGGCGCAACGTTAGCGGCAAGACATGTTTATACACCCTCATACCATTCAGCCCTCGGCACGTGCTCACCTTGGACATTGGGTCATCCATCCAATCAATCATATATAATTAATATGGGACGAAAGCAAGAGACTCGTCAAGACGAATCAAACGAGACCAAACTCGATGGGGTTGCGTCGTTTAATTACGGAGTTCCTATGGCCACCTTCCAACTCCAACATCAGACCCTGGTTACCATATAGTATCAAATTACTCGCCAAGACTAATCCAATGAGCTCAAACTCGATAGGGTTGCATCGTTTAATTACGGAGTTCCTATGGCCACCTTCCGGCTCCATCATCAGACCCTGGTTACCATATAGTATCAAAGTACTTGTCAAGACGAATCTAATGAGCTCAAACTCGATAGGGTTGCATCATTTAATTACGGAGTTCCTATGGCCACCTTCCAGCTCCATCATCAGATCAGCTCTATGTCACAATAACATTGCATTGTCATCCGATTTATACATGCATTCTAAATTTCAGCTCAATCGGAAACCGGGAAGTGGATCAAATTTAAGTTGTAAGATTTGATTACAGAACGACAGACAACAGGACAGGTGAAACTAAATAAAAGCTTGTAATAAAAATTAAACAGTTTTAACTGCTTTATGTATAAATAGACAGCAGTCGCTCCATTGTAATAACCACAGCCGCTATATCTAAGACTATGAATAAAGCTTACCATGGATTGCATCCTAAAGGTGTAACTGGTTGCTTACCACCATCTTAAAACCATGCTAGAATGATTAAGTAAGGGAGATGTCGCCTTACATCATGTATTGCGCTGTCTCGCTTACTCACTGGATCTTGCATGGTTTTAAGAGACGGCAGTAACCCCCCTGAAAACAATCTTAGATGAAAAATGAAAACTATAGGTTTGACACTTCGTTATACAATTTTTCATTAAATTGTCACCTCTGTACATTCAACTTCAATGTAGTAACTTTTTTTAGAGAAAAAGGGGCAAAAAGGTCCATAAATGAACTAGTATTTTTCCTTATTTTTGCCTCACTAATTGGTACTGGACATTGAGGGGTCGATTCTTAGTATTAAGTTAATTTTGGTGGGTTTTCCGAGTAGCATACTCTTGGGCTTACGGGTTTGCTATTTATATCCCCCTTTTATTATTTGGGGTAATTCTAATGTGGGGTTCGGGCATTATGCTAATATGACAAAGAAAAGGAAATAACTCCTAACAATAATTTCATTACTAAGGTAATTTATTCGTACTTTTTTTTTGGCTTCATTCATACATGTACTATAATGCCAACAGGCCAAAGACCAGGTGATGTGGAGGAGAAAAAAAAAGAAAAACGAAACTTGGAGTCTCATGCACAAAGAAAACCAGTTTCTAGAATTTGATCCACCGGGAATCCTTGTAACGGATGTCACGTTAAGCCGTTGGTCCCGGTTGTTATCGATAGATGGCAGTCGTTAGGCTGTAGCAGATGCATGGCAGCCTGAAAATCTGACAGTGTTGGCCACTAACACACACGGATCATGTTGCTATTGGTTAGTTTCCCTGTCAAAAGTAGAAGTTCAGACGACTTCATCGTCAATTACTGTTACCATGTGGTCCCATTGCCGAATAAAAAGATTTAGTTCCTTTCATTGCCAATAGTTGGCGCTACAAGCATTGAAAAAATCGAATTTAGTTAAGATCCCGCTTGTTTTTGGCAAAAAATAGTGTGAATTATTAAAACATGTATTTTTTTCAAGTATCGTCATCCTATCACAAACTGATTTAGTGTTTTATTTATTAAGTTATCGGAGTTAGAATCTCAGTTTCCCAAGTGATAGATAGATGGCGTTAGTATGTCTCAGTATGGGGAGACTACATTGGTACAATAAAAACAGGCGCGCTTCTTTGTATGGCGGTTGAATATCTGTGCTAGTATAGCATTCATTCATAATCTGTGGTACTACCAAATCTTATCAAAGTATCAAATCTAGGTCGCGGACGGCAAACAAGCCCGCCGACCCCCAACCCCAACCAAAACCACGCCTGCCTCACCGGCTTCCCCGAAGACTAAGGCACCCCCGCCTGTCATCATCCGAGACCCATCCAAATGGGAATCGGTCTCGAAAACTCTCAAAGAGAGACAGATCAATTTCACTAACGCACGCAAGTGCGAAACTGGAATTAGGGTCACCCTTCAAACGGTGGTCCACTACAGGGCCCTCACCGCCCTCCTAGTTGAAAGACATATCGATTGGCACACGTACACCCTCGAGGAGGAGCGCGTCCTTCGAGTCGTGATCCGACGCATCCCCAAAGACGTCTCAACAGACTATGTCAAGGAGACTCTTATGGAGCAAAAAATCCCGGTACGTGAGGTACATCGTATGTACCGTGCCAAACACCCCCGCCAACCATATGACATGGTACTAGTCGTCTTGGACAAGACACCCGAAGGGAAAGCAGTCTTCAAAGTCAAGACTGTCGCGGGGCTCAACGGAATCTCCATCGAGCCCCCGCGCAAACGCGGAGTAGTAGGGCAGTGTCATAACTGCCAATTCTATGGCCATTCCGCCCGTCACTGCCACGCACGTCCTCGCTGCGTGAAGTGTTTGGGTGACCACGCCACAAAAGATTGCGATCGCAATAGAGAATCCCCGGGCAATCCCGCCTGTGTGCTATGCGGGGAAGAGGGCCACCCAGCCAACTGGCGCGGGTGCCCGAAAGCCCCAAAAAGCAACGCAGGGCAGGCCCAAAAAGGGAGGTCCTCTGTAGCGAGGAAACAACCCAGCCCGAAAACCAAACCAACCCCACCGAACTCTAGCAACACTGCGGAGTTTCCGGAATTGGGCAAGAAACCTCAAGTTTCAACCCCAACTCCAGCCCCCTCGGTAGCCCCCAAGGCGACAAACGCGCAAGCGAAAAGCTTCGCTACAGCGGTTGCAAAACCAGCAGCAGCGCCTCCTCGCCCACAAAAGACCAACAAGCCCTCCGGTGCGGTCAACGCGGTAGTCAAAGTCCCCCACGGGAACACGGCTCCCCGCGTGGCCACAGCCGAAGAGGCCACGGATATAGCGCTCCAAATACTGGACACAGTCGACCTCGACATGATCGAGGAATTGGGCCACGCCCTAATAGCCGCCGGCGACAACTGGGTCGAACGGACGAAGGTTATTAGGCGCTACAAGGCTCAAATTACGAAGCTATCGGAGGTCAAAATCCCTCCGCATCTTCGCCCCTCGACTCAACCATAATGGGTAGTACAACCCATAGGAACAAACCCCGATCGCTGACCTTGGCGTTCTACAACGCCAACGGTAAACTCCGCGACCAGAGGGCCGAGATTGCTCGGTACCTCACCCAACATCAGGTGGATATCCTTCTCCTGCAGGAAACCTTTTTAAAACCTTCATTGAGAGACCCTAGAATAGCGAACTACAACATCGTTCGCAATGATAGATTAGACAACGCCAAAGGCGGAACCCTAATCTATTACAAAAGGTCCCTGCACTGCTGCCAACTAGATCCCCCATCTCTAACGAATATGGAATGCTCAATCCTCCGAATCGCGATGACCGGCCACTCGCCAATAAACATCGCCTCCATCTACCTCAGCCCCAACAAAAGCTTGCTTGAGAGCGACCTTCAAGCCCTGTTTGCTATGGGAAACGCTACCATACTGGCTGGCGATTTCAACAGTAAACACACCAGGTGGCATTCGCTAACCAACTCGACGAACGGCGAAACCCTCTCGAGACTCGAAGAGACTCTGGATTTCGACGTTATAGCGCCCCTGGCCCCGACACGCTATCCTACCATGGACGGCCACAATCCCAGTGTCCTGGACTTTGCCCTACTAAAGAACATCACCCTTACAGTGTGTTCAATAGAGGTGCATCCGGACCTAAACTCGGACCATAGACCGGTCCTCCTGCAACTAGGACAGACAGACAATGGGCGTCCCACCCATACAAGAATGACCACGGATTGGAAGAAGCTAGCGAAAGCGCTCGACCAACCGTCCCCGAACCTGGATGCCATTCCGGACAGGATAACATCCACCGAACAGACAGACTTGGCAGTCTCGTCCCTCACCAACCACTTACAAGCGGCCATCAAGGACTGCACCAGGCAGGTCCCTTCTGTGGATCCCAACCATAGATTCGAGCTGCCTGACGACGTAAGGAGGTTGTTGACGGAAAAGAATGCCGCGACAAGAGAACACGACCTGTACCCCACCGATGAGGCCCGTTCTAGACTACGCTACCTTCAACGTCGAGTTAAGGAGCGCATGAAGGAACTCAGGGACGAAAGGTGGAGCGATTTCCTCTCTGAACTCAACCCGTCACATGTCACTTACTGGCGTGTGGCGCGAAGTCTCAAGTGCGATCAGATCTCATCCACTCCTCCTCTCAACCGACCGGATGGCTCCATCGCCTTCGATGATGACGAAAAAGCTGAATGCCTCGCAGACAGCCTGGAAAGCCAATGCTCTCCTAGTCGTGAGCCAGTAGACCCAGATCACGTACAACGGGTAGAATCGCATGTAGAGAGCGTCGCCGCCTCCGCATCGGCTCCCCCCGCGATCGCACTCCCTCCAACCACGATTGACGAGGTGCAATCGATAATAAAATCCCTAAAACCCCGAAAAGCCGCCGGTGCTGACGGTATATCAAATGGCATATTGAAATGTCTACCCCAGACCCTACTACTGCTGCTAGTGAGCATCTTCAATGCTTGCTTAGCGAATTGTACGTTCCCAGACGCCTGGAAACAAGCAACAGTAATAGGCATCCCAAAACCAGGCAAAGACCTGAAAAACCCGACCTCTTATCGCCCAATCAGCCTCCTCAGCTGCATCGGGAAGATATACGAGAGAATCCTATCGGCCAGACTCAAGGTTTATATCGAATCTATGAATCTGATCCCGAACGAACAGATGGGTTTCCGCGCAAAACATTCCTGCGTACACCAACTGCACCGCCTAACAGAGCACATCCTAGACAACCGCCGCCGCGGTCAACCTACTGGAGCGCTCTTCTTCGATGTAGCGAAGGCATTCGACAAAGTCTGGCATGCCGGCTTGGTAGCCAAGCTGGCCATCATGGGCCTGCCAGACAGTCTCGTGCGCATCATGCGAGACTTCTTGTTGAATAGAACCTTCCGCTACAGAGTAGAAGGAACGCTCTCACGCCCCCGACCACTAACAGCAGGAGTCCCTCAAGGCTCTGTGCTCTCACCCATACTATACGCGTTGTACACTAACGACGTACCCCGGACCCCGCACGTGGAGTTGGCTCTCTTCGCTGACGACACTGCACTTTACACATCCAGTAGAAACAAGGACCTTATCTCCAAACGCCTCCAACAAGCAGTCGACGCGCTCGGCGCTTGGTTCAGGAAGTGGCGCATCGAGGTGAATCCGGAAAAGAGCGCAGCAGTGTTCTTCTCCAAAGACTCGGTGCAACACGACCCCCGGCATGGAGCAATCACTCGCTCTTAAAAACGATATCTTTGTTCGGAAAATCCATTCCATGGGTTGACCGCACAAAATATCTGGGCGTTATCTTTGACAGCAAGATGACCTTTGGACCCCACATCCAAAGAGTACGCAACAGAGCAGCCTTCTTCCTAGGCAGACTCTCACCCATGATCAGTAACGTAAAAATGTCGCTTAGAAATAAGTTGACTCTTTACAAGCTGTGCATCCGACCTGTCATGACTTACGCTAGCGTTATTTTCGCACACATAGCACCATCTCTTCTGAATAAATTCCAACTCATTCAGAATAGGTTCGCACGTAGAGCCACGGGAGCACCCCCGGGCCTACGTACCCGCGATCTGCACAAGGATCTTGAGCTTCCAACCATATCGAGATATCTCAAAGAGACGTCCCAACGTTACTTTGAGAAATGCCCCTCTCATCCAAATCCGTTAGTAGTAAAGGCAGCCAACTACAATCCCCTGAAGGATCCCACCTTGCGGCTTCGACGCCCGAGGAATGTTCTCTTGGACCCCGATGACCCCATCACGGTTGCAAATAGGCCGTTCGAAGATCTCGCGTCTCTCAGGAGACCGGGACACTCAACCTGTACACTCATACACCGCACTCGCCGGCGAGTGCGACGAAGTAGGAACAGTAGCTCGTTTACCAGGTACCGGAATGTACCAGGGCGCTTCTCGCCACCAGTAGGCTTTTCTTAGGCCCTTAAGGCACCCTAGTGTCGGCCCTTAAGGCAATGAGCGTTTGCATCGCTCGCGAGTTTGCATCGCTCGCCATTGCTCAAAGGCAAAGCCCATGGCCGAGGTTCGTCCCAACTGGGAGCCCCTTGCGCTTTTGCCGAAAAGGCTGAGTGGCGTCAAGCCCTCGCCTCAAACTGTCCCGCTGTAAGTATAAAAGCTCATCGAAGCTAATACTGTAGGTCCGTCAAAAAAAAAAAAAAAAAAAGTATCAAATCTGGTACTAAGCATATCCTAAGCTTCGATTTAACAAGAACTTACCAAATTACTTTGTATGCTTTCGCCACCAGAAAGTTGCCGGCCGATGACACTACTGTTTGCCCCGGTATGCCCGAGTTTGCACACACATTGCTTGCGACACGCGAGGCATCCTCTTGTACCAGGGCACCAAGTTTAGTTGATAATAATTGTTTGCTTTGCTTTGCCAACACAGGCTGAATGAACAGGCCTTTAAAAAAAAAATAACAACTGTATTTTGACTCATTCATTGCGAAATAAATCATATATTTATTCATACATACATTCATACATTCATTTATTCATTTATTCATTCATTCATTCATTCATTCATTTTGTCATTTATTCATTCATTCATTCATTTAGTCATTCATTCATTCATTCATTCATTCATTCATTCATTTATTGATTCATTCATACATTTGACGCACAGTCGACGAAAGTGAAGCTTTGATGAAACTAGGAAACGCTCGGATGAAGATTGCCTCCCCGGGAAACCGAATACACAGCCTTACATGGACGTCCAATTCACATATTCCGGTCATGTCGATAAGCCATCACGAATTGACCTTTTCGCTCATTTCCTCATGTTTCTTTACCCTGGCCTCTGTCACTCACATCCGGCTCTACATCCGGTTACCCAGATGAGTTAGAGTTACCAAGAAGGTTTCTTATGTTTTAATGTAACTCGTTATGTATTTCTATTGCCGTTATAACAACAAATAATCCCAACTAATATTATGAACTAGCGACCCGCCCCGGCTTCGCATGGGCATAAAAACCTTCCTCATGAATCACTCAAAAAAACCGCATCAAAATCCGTTGCGTAGTTTTAAAGATTTAAGTATACAAAGGGACATAGGGATAGAGAAAGCGACTGTTTTACTGACGCTTTCACGCCCTGTTTACTAAACCGGTCTTCCTGAAATTTCGCATACACATAGATCGAAGTATTGAGAAGGACAAAGGGTACCTCTCATCCCGTGAAAAAGCGCTGTTCCCGAGGGAAATGCACGGGGGCGATGCAGCGAGCAAAAGCTAGTTAAAATAAATTCTAGGAAAAAAAGGTACTTAATAAAGTACTTTCTTGACTTAATTTATTCACATTTTGTAAGTTATTAAGGTCAATTGACCCTGACACTATGTTGTTAGTTTTTCGAAACCGTCTCTTAGCCTTTACGACCATATTACAAGTACATAAAACCCTATGACAAAAAATTAATAAATAAATAAAATAAATATACCTATAGGGACAAATCACACAGATTGAGTTAGCCCCAAAGTAAGTTCGAGACTTGTGTTATGGGATACCAACTCAACGATACTATATTTTATAACAAATACATATATAGATAAACATCCAAGACCCAGGTCAATCAGAAAAAGATCATTTCTCATCTTGACTTGACCGGGTATCAAACCCGGGACCTCCTGAGTAGCGGTCAGGCATGCTAACCATTACGCCACGGAGGTCGTCAAACATTATAACAAGTTTTTTTATACTTGTCACTTCTTCATTATGAAAATTCATTGAACGATTGAGCTTCCGAATAGCCTTCGTAAAGTTTGGAAACGCATTAAATTTTGGCTCAGTTACGTTTCCCGGCTTTGGCCCTTTGCCAACCAGTCTCCCATCCAATTTTAAGCCGTAAGTTTTAAGTTAAACTGTTGTTTTTCGTTCAGCCTCTTACTAAATTGCTCTTCCAAAATGTATTGAAAGGCACAAAGCCTTTTGTTGGCTATTTATCAATGAAGGTGATTAATGTTTGATCAAACATTTGATGGTTAGTCACAAACATTCAGGATCAAGTAACATGTCCCATCTTTTTTTAGACTACGTTTCAGACTACGCTTTTAATCATGATCCTAAATATGGAGCGACTGCCGTCAGACCTCCATCTCCGTAACAGTTTTTTACAGGGAAACCAGACCAATAGGAAAATAGTCCAGGCGTGTAAGTGGCCAACACTGTCAGATTTTTTTCAGCATTCTCTACCAGTCATCCATTGGGAGATACAGAAATAAACGAGAGAAGACAATTTTGACGATAGACATTCATAGTTCACAAGCTTTTGGCCGCGGCTTCGCCCACATAAAATTCACTCGGGAACAGTGCTTTTTCCCGAGATGAAAGGATATGTCCTTCACAGTACTTCTAATTATGTGTATGCAAAATTTTAAAGAGATTGATTTAGTAGATCTTGAGTTATAAGTTTTGTCACTAACACGACTTTCTTTTATATACGTATAGATAGATAGATATATTGATTTTTATATAACAAAGTCGCTTTCTCTGTCTCTATGTTTCTACGTATGCTTAAATCTTTAAAACTACGCAACGGATTTTGATGCGGTATTTTTTAAATAGATAGAGTGAGAGGAAGATTTTTATGCCAATGCGAAGCCGGGGAGGGTCGCTAGTATTCTTTAAAAACTGAATGTATAATAACTAGATGAAAACCAGATTAACAGCAAAACTGAGCAAATCCATTACGGCTAAAGTCGGACAAAGTTACTGATACCGAACTTCGGGAGTTAACTGTTTCTGGCGATTGTTGTTGAGCGAATTAACTATTGCTTAACTATTCTGGTAAGCGGTGTTATTGTGTTGTCTTTTGGCATAGAATACCCCTTTTTTCGCGTTAGGAAACAATACGCCTGAAGTTGAAAAGAGAAGACAATTAAACTTTGGCGAGTTTACTTTTTAATAATTACTTTTGCCAAAAATAAGCGGATTCCCAACAATTTTTTTTTTTCAATTTTTTTGCGCCACCTATTTCCAAAAAAATGAACTAAATCTTATTTTTAGATAATGGGAGCACATGGTCACGGTGTGTTTGGTGTCTTTCTATTAACCAAACAGATTTTGATATAAATCTGATGTAAAGCCACACTTCTAACTACACGACCTGACTCCTAGTTAGGGTCTTACACCAATTCAATTCAATTTATTTATTGCAATACATAATGTACAATACAGTTCTAACTAATTACAGTTTAAAATGCACTAAGTACAAAATTATTGTCAAAATAATGTGCCTAAGGTAGAGCCCTTGCGCTTCGCTTGGCTCGTCTTGGCGAGGACACTACCGTACGTCAAAACCGTGGTATAAAGGTAGTCTCGTCCATAGCATGGTTGATAGTTCGCCCTAATGACAGACTTAACGACCCTTTGACAAGGGTAGGTACTCACCTCTTGGCCTTACTATGCTTTTGATTAGAAAATAGCTTTGAAGCTAAGCCTTGTGCTTGACTTGATGTGCCTACGTAATGTATTCAAAACCACAGAATTTAGATCACAAATTTTAGAAATATTAACAAGAAGTGGCATAGCGCACGAAAAACTTGTCACTAGTTTGGTTTGCAAGTCAACGTTTCACACAGAAAAAAATGGGCAGGGAATTTGATTGCGTTATTTATTGCTACTTTTATTGGTCGATAATATTAGGTGGCTTCGTTGTTAACTACGTAATACATTTGTAATAAGGTGTGGTGTGGTTTACATAGGTTAACGTGAATTAATTGAAGAGAAGAAGATCCTGGAAATAAATCCGCGTCAAAACATTTATATTCGGATAATTCCTCTGTTCTGTGTTCAAAACAACAAACTTAACCTAAAGTTATTTTCAACTTTATCCGTTACAACATATGACACAAATTAAACGAAACTTAATTACAAACTAAACTAAATTATAAACAAAAACCCCTAACAAAAAATAGCTACTTATATAATTTATAGATAGAAGATCCCTACATCGTTTAAACAAAGTCGCTTTCTCTTTGTATGCTTAAATCTTTAAAACTACGCAACGGATTTTGATGCGGTTTTTTTTAATAGATGAAGTGATTCAAGAGGAAGGTTTTTATGCCCATGCGAAGCCGGGTCGCTAGTATATTATATAGGTATATACCTAAATTTAAAGAATATTCTTTAGAATTACAAAATCGCGCGCGGCGCGTTCTTGCATTTTTTTATCTATTCATTCAAGGGATAATGACGTCTTTCGTTTTCGGAACTCTGATAAATTTTCTCACATACATATAGTTTTACGCCAGTTTATCTAAATGGCAGTCACTTTTCACCAAACACCAGGTTAGATCGCCCGCATTCACTTTGTAACGACTGTTACTGAACTGAATTGTTACATCACTATTACGCAATCTGTGAAAGTATACAGACAATAGTCGCCTTTTTACACGACCGACCAAAAAAAGGAAGTTATGTTAGCTATCCGACCGAATTACCATTTCGTGTCTAAGTTTGGCACTAATCACGGTAAAGATAGGAGCACCAACCCCGCTCCTATCACTGGGATCCAGCCTGAAGCGTACCAATCCCTCGTCCGTGCCTACCTATGTTAAACTACAGTTACATTTGAACACATATTAAAATTATCAACAGCAATATCATATCAATATCAAATACTAATAAAGGCCATGTTAAATCACTAGAGCACAATACACGTCTGCACCGCTCGGCGAACCCAAGGAGAAGAGAGCGTTACACTCATACTCACCCCGACACTACTACTGCCAAGAGGGGTTTACCTGTAGTGGGGCGATACCTGTCACGTGATGTTACCGGGCGCTAACACTCGGCCGTCCTGAAAAATCCGGTCGTCCCCGACCGTTGTGGTCTGGTGTATGGCTAAAAACAAACAAATACTTTAATATCGGTGACCTTTATAACCAGGTCCACCAATCAACCTGTCATAAATGATCTCTTAATACGGTGCTAACAATATATTCCCAAGATGCGTTAGCTGCCACGAAGAGTTAAGCAAGTTATCCCATCGTTGGCCAACTTGCTTGTACAACATGGTACAGCCATCAGCACCTAAGGCCGCTGATGCTGTGTATCACCATGCACTCCCACAAACAACTGTATCTAGTTGTAGGTCATGGCCAACTATCACAACTTGTGAACTTTGCTGAACACACATACACCAGACATATTTAATCAAAGCATCAAACACAGTCAAGATACATTTCGACAAATAGATATTTAATAAAAACAAGTTATTTCCAACTGAAGTGTAAGTTTTATCACAAATCGACATTTTTTTACATCATTCTATTCAAATACTCGCAAAGTTACTTACGCTTGCTATTCCTTCGTAAGTCACTTTATATTCATTACTAGTTACTATTTCGTTAATATTTGAACTCAAGCAAACACATAATAAAACCACATATTCAAGTAAATAAACATTAAACACCAAAGTATATTTACCAAAGCTATTACTAACTTTAGTACTCACAGATTATACAATGAAAAACTCTTATAATTCACATTATAATTGAATAAACCAAATACATCTATTAACCTTTTAAACTTTTTAATGTGTACTGACATCAAAGTCAACAACCAATACCCAACGGTTAACATTTTTTTTTCAACATCATTTTTTAAATACCCACTAAGTAATATTTTCACAGATATTTTATTTTCACCCTTTTTTTTTAGGAATCAAATCACTTTAAACATGAAGAGACTTACCGCTTCTGCACCAATACTTACAGCCCGACACTACTACTGCCAAGAGGGGTTTACCTGTAGTGGGGAGATATCTGTCACGTGATGTTACCGGGCGCTAACACTCGGCCGTCCTGAAAAATCCGGTCGTCCCCGACCGTCGAGCTCGAACCATGAAACAATAATACATTGATTGAATACAAATCACCATTTATGCTTTTTCTATAATGACCTCGCCATCTCGATAATGCATAGTATCTTGGGTTGTTTATCAGTGTTCCGAGACCATTATGACTTTTCCGTTTCAGTCACTTCTGGTTTTTAACTGATCGGAACCCTCAACTATGCTAAAATCAAAAATGACAGTAAACAACTTTATTTCAGACATTCAATGTATAACCACCTCGATAATGCATAGTATCTTGGGTTGTTTATCAGTGTTCCGAGCCCCTTGTGACTTTCCGTTTCGGTCATTTGTGGCTTTTAACTGATCGGAATCCTCACCTATGCTAAAATCGAGAATGAAGTAAACAACTTTATTTCAAACATTTACAAACGGTATTTTAAGAGACCGTCATTTTTGACGTGACAACGTCTTAAATTAGGTTGCGGCTGGGAGTCACTTATGAAAAAGTGTAACGCTCGGTAACGTTACGATGCGCTCACAATGAGAGCGAGTGAGAGGCACGCGTCCCCTAAGAGCGAGAGAGACAGACTCAAAGTCGTTGTCACGTAAAACCCTCGCCCGCATACCGACTTTACAGGCAACCAATTTTTTTTTGTACATCATTTTATTCAAATACCTACAAAGTTACTTAAGCTTACTGTTCCTTCGTAGGTTAGCTCACTTCATTTTCATTACTAGTGATTCTTTCGCCTATTGTAACAATTTAACTTAAGCAATCACATAATTTAACCACATTTAAGTAAATAAACAATAGATACCAAAGTAGATTTATCAAAGTTATCACTCGTTTAAGAACTCACGGATAAGACAATGAAAAACATAAATAATTCACATAATCATTACATAAACCAAATATTATCATTAACCTTTTCAATATATTGACATCGAATTCAATCACAAACACCCAAACGTAAAGATTTTTATTTTTCATATCATTTTTAAAATACCCACAAAATAAATAATTTTCACCGATTTTTTTTTTACACTTTTTAGGATTGGAGTCACATAAAACATGAAAAGACTTACCGTTTCTGCACCAATACTTACAGCTGTGGTATATCATATCACAACATTACATTTACACTTTAACACTCACTCACACACTTTTTCTAAAGTAGTCGACCACTTCAGACTACAAATTTAATCTAACCGTTTTGTTAAATTTACTTACGCGTGTGTGTCAGAATGTTAACAATTAAGTATCACAAAACATGTACAATTTACTAGGCGTGGTAGAATATTAAGAAATATTCTTTCATCATCCCACTTCTGATGTTAGCTATCCGACCGAATTACCATTTCGTGTCTAAGCTTTGGCACTAATCACGGTAAAGATAGGAGCACCAACCCCGCTCCTA
Source organism: Apomyelois bistriatella (assembly GCA_947044815.1). Taxonomy (NCBI): domain Eukaryota; kingdom Metazoa; phylum Arthropoda; class Insecta; order Lepidoptera; family Pyralidae; genus Apomyelois; species Apomyelois bistriatella. The sequence continues at coordinate 736,162 of OX345712.1, forward strand.
TCACTGGGATCCAGCCTGAAGCGTACCAATCCCTCGTCCGTGCCTACCTATGTTAAACTACAGTTACATTTGAACACATATTAAAATTATCAACAGCAATATCATATCAATATCAAATACTAATAAAGGCCATGTTAAATCACTAGAGCACAATACACGTCTGCACCGCTCGGCGAACCCAAGGAGAAGAGAGCGTTACACTCATACTCACCCCGACACTACTACTGCCAAGAGGGGTTTACCTGTAGTGGGGCGATACCTGTCACGTGTGTAAGAAAGAACTCCACGTATATATAATATAATTTATTTCCATAGTAGACATAGAAATCATACTTAGTACAGTAATTAAGTTATAATATGTACATCTTACCTTAGTTATATATTATGGCACTGTAAACTGGTAGGTTAACGCCTCACAAGATCACAAAATATAATATAACATAATTCTTTAATATGATTACACTTTCACGAAAAACACAACTGTTTCCGAAGGTTCACTAGTACAGCATGCCGGCCAAGAGCGGCGAAAGTCACGTTCGATCTCATTTTACCCCCACCATTTACGGCGTGTGGTGTGAGCCACGCGCTCTCTGATTGGCTGATATTTTAAACTTGAAAATAGCGGTTAATTTTAAATAAATTATTTATGGTTTTTAATGACGCTAACAGCTCGGCCATCCTGCAGTAGCGAGTCCCTTCGCGAGATAAATTAAGACTAAACATTTATTATATTTAGTACAGAGAATTGAATTTATAGTAAAGTTTTAACATGGTAAGATTACCTATTTCTTATTAAAGTAAAATAGTTTAAGTTTGATATAAACATAATTATTATGATACTACATATAAGTTCTATTTCATCAATAATCTATATAACAATAAGCAATACTGTAACTTGTTTAATATTCAATGAAATGATACAATGGCCTTTAAACTAAATAAATTAAAATTAATGTTACTTATTAAAATAAAATAATTTAATTTAAGTTCGATGTAACTACAATCAATATACTCCATATAAATTCTATTTCATTTAATAATTTATGTAACAATAAGCTATTAGCTATTATAAGCTAGTAAGTTCAATGTTCAATGAAATTATACATTGATCTTAAAATGAATACATGAATAATTTGTACAGTCTTGCATGCATTAAGAGGTATACAAATTAAATAATCTCGTATATTCTAAAGCCAATTAATTAAAAGTTTTGTTATAAAGTTTAGATGAGATAAGGTAGGTATTTATTTATTGAGTTATATTTACTTATTAAGAATTTAAAATGAACTTAATTAGTTTTCTAATCTGAATTCTCAAATTCGGATTCCGTTGTTTCACAGCGTCTATTTAATACAGGCCAAGGTTTAAGTTAGTCATTGGTAACAATATTTTCATACCCGCGTTGGCTACGCTTGCGCGCTAACGGAGTGCTTCAAATTAAAAACGATCATTAGGAAAAACCTTAACTAACCCTGAAATTTAGCAGGTAGTTTTTATTTTATTTTATTTTGAGTTTTCTTCAATAGGTTCCTCTCTTTTAACGCTTACATACTAAATCGCGGACTTTATAAGTTTATTTTGCGATACAATTAGTCTTATCGACCCTTAGTTTAAGCTTGTTCTGTTTACGTTGATATGTTTACCAGTATCGACTCCTGGCCTGGCTTAAGTTTTCTGACAGTGTCACCAAAAATTCCGCTAACCATATTTTTGCTGAAGTACATTTATATATAGGTTTATCGTTGATCTTTATGTTAAATATATATCTACAATTGCTATATCTAACCTAAGCTACTAACGCTACTTGGTTTTCAGTTTTTAGATTGCTTTGCTATCGACAGAGTCTTCGCGATGATCGATATTTTGATTACCGATTATTAGTTTCGACCTACAGCACTACAGCACTGACTGTTTTACTACAAAAGTCGCACTTTTATGAGGCTTACCGCATTTAAACTTGTGTGTGTGTCTTCGTTAAAATTATGGCATTTAATATTCGCAATAGTTTTATTTTTTTGGTATAATCTAAGCGTAACTTATTGTTGGATTGAGTTAACTTTTTATCACGTCCCAACTTTTCGCCCATTTTCTCTTGAACTCCCGGGTTTAAAATACTACTTCTTCCGGTTCGCGAAAACATGCCACTTGTGTCTCTACCCTAATCGCACGATCTTCGACCACAACAGACGGGATAATAGAGTTCTGAGCTAAAGACAATATAACACTGAATTGATGAACCGAAGTGTTTTCTGCATGGCACCGAAAAAATTTAACAAACTTCGTTAAAAGTATTGCCAGTCACAAAGTTCAAAACACAACTAAATAAATTACTAATAGATAAATGTCATTACAATTTAGACGAAGTCTTCAATGATAAAATGGACATACTATAAATAATACTATATAATTAAATTTAAATAATCTAATATCGTTATATTAGATTATTTCGATTTCTATATATAAACGATGACATATCTTATTTTAATAATGTTCCTTTTACTATGTATTCCAAAGCAATAAAGATATTACAAACAAACAAACATGACACGATACAATCATTGACGTACGTACAATCATTGACATAAGATTTCAAATGGTTTTTATCTGATAATGAGGTGTATATATTTTTGGTGGTTGTTTTGACTTAACGAAAATTCATTTGTTTGTAATTTGTGATTTGTATGCCGATCCTGGCTGAACATGTTTATCTGTCTCTTTTGCTTAACATCGACACTGCATGGAATTTATGTGTATGTTACTATAATATGTTCAACAAATAAAGCATCTTGAATCTTGAATCATATAAAGACAATCTACAGCTTTACGAACTACAATACCGCATCGATTTAAAAGGATTTACATTTTACTATAGTAATATTACTCTAATGAATCGTCGCTATGCATATGCTTGGCCTACATTTCGCTTAAGAGTTCTGCATAATCCTGTCTACAGGGGAAAGACTCAATAAGCTTCCTCTTCCTCTGTGTCCAAGTGTATAAAACCGTGCTTTGGCTTTTATACCATCGTTTAGCTACACCGGTTAGTCATGGAAGAGCAAAGTGTATAATTTAGTGCTTATCCCAATCGTAAATATCTGCACATTCCTCGACTTCAATCAGCCAGGTGACTATAGTTTGATCATTAGACAGAGAATAAAAATTGTGTACTACGTTTGAAAGAGAAAGCTATTTTTTTTTTATAATACAGAAAAATACACAATACAAAAAACATAGAATATAGAAAATTATGTAATTTCGTTGGTCGCTTGCCCTTTCACATTGCTCAATATATCAGGGGACTTATTTAATAAATCATTAGTACTATTAGGTTAAGTAATTGTCATTGTCCGGTATATCTCGATGCGATCGACGCGAGGCACGAGGTTGCCCCCGCTTTTAACCAACAGTTATTTACCTGTCCAAAACGTTTTAAACCAATTTCTGAGGCTTAATATAAATTTAAGACAACGCGAGTAATATGTAAGAAAAACTAACAAAAATAAAGTTTTCAATCAACACCTTTTATTTTTACTATCAAAATATCATGTGTTTATGCGACGTTAGGTTATATAGATGTTATCGGACAACTATAACGTTGTTTAACCGTTATTATTACAACGATTTACTCCTGTGACTAAAAGGTCCTATTAAATCAGTCACCGCCTTCACGACTACTTTATACAACATAGATTTTGAAAACGCTCACCCAACTGAACAATACGACGCCATACATCAGTCAAATAAAAGGGTTCTATTAAGATATAGTACTCCTGATACAAGCATATTTTTGCTTAAAAGGAGGCTCTAGTAACTAGCACTATTATTGTAATTTCTAGATACTGAATAAACAAAATTTTTATTATTATTTATTATTATTATTATATGGGTGATCTCAACTCCGAGGCGTATCTCGGCTCACTGAATCTTAATCGGCGTTCGGTAGACTCCTTCTGGTCTGGAGTTACCTTTGTCTAGCTATATTAACCAATGTTGGCTGTCCACGCAACCCTAACACGATCATTTAATCAAACCGTCGCAAAAAGGCCACTTATAGACCTGTACATAAACAATTTCATTTCATTTAGACAAGTTGGCAGATTTATATATTAATATAAAGACAATTTAAATAATAATCTATAACGATTAAATTTCAAGAAATTCGAAGGGGCGTAAAAATTTAACAGAAACATATCTATATTTCGTCATAGAGTTAAAATTCCCATAAGAACTAGGTGCACTGCACACATTTATTTCACTCATTCTGCTCGCGTGTTAAAATCGGGTATATATGTAGATATAAAAACATATATACATACACTTATGAAAATTGATATATTTGAGTTATTAGTCAGGGTGAAAGGCAAAACTAAAGTATATTTTGTTTATATTATTGTGTATATTTTGAACATAAAGTTATTATGTTCAAGAATCATCATGCCACAAATAGTCTATTATCAAAAGATCAAGTACTACCCGTTAATAATTTATTAGTGTTATGTTATATCACTGTTTGTGAAATAAGACAGGGTAAGGAATATAATAAGACTTTGTCACTTTTGTATCAAATTGTTTATACGAATTCGAATTGGCTACTCCTTAGCACTTTCGAATTGTCCAAATAAATTATTTCAAAGCTACAAGCTACGGTGGTTCGTAAGGGCCTCTGCAGGAAAGAACCACCAAGGAAACCTGTTCAGTTATGGCCTCTAATGTGCCTGAAGGGCTTTGGACATTATCCTTATGATTCTTTTACTTATTGTATTATTTTGTACCAAATTACAATACACAAGGTTTGTTCATAATAATTCACAATATCTCACATTATAAAAATGACAGTATGTCTATAAAACAAGCTTGGAAAATATCGGTACCACATATTAAAACTGATTTACAATCAAACTAAAAGCCATCTTTAATTTGTATGGCGGTACCCTCAACTCAGCTTAGTAAGTTATCACAACACCGATTTCAAACAATATAAGCAAGTAATATTAATCACCTCTACTCTCACGGGTCTACTGAAAGAGATTTATATTGAAATAAGTAGTACCTTTGTACTTATTGTGTTTTATATTGTATCCTATATTTGTATTTTTGTGTACATAAAGAAATAAATAAATAAATAATAGGAATGTGGATAGTAATGTGGAAACTATAATGCTTTACACAATTACACAATTATCATAAAATATTCAAAGTACTTATCTTAAAATATGTCCTTCGCCCACGAGCCACGAACCAAAAGTTATTACAGGATGTCTGGTTTTCGGGCTATGTGACCAAAATACTGTATCACTCTTTGAAGGCAAGTACTTATAGCCTTTTTTTCACCTTAAGTATCAAACAACGTTAAATTGTTACTTAGACGTGACCGTGAGCGTCAATTACGTCCAATCACGTTTATAGGATTATCATCATCATTATTATAGTTATTATTATTAGAGTATTGCCATCGACCCGATTAGTAATATGGATTATTTTCGACGGCTCCCTACTCTGAATGAGCGTTTGCTGCCATAAGGTACCAGACCCTCGCCCTGAGATTTAGAAAATGAGTGCTTGCGGACTTGCCTGCCATTAGGTAGACTCCCATCCGCTCCCTCACTCATTATTATCATCATTATTATTATTATTAGAGTATTGCCGTCGAATTTGGATTATTTTCGACGGCTCCCTACTCTGACATGAGCGTTTGCGGACTTGCCTGCCTGCCATTAGGTAGGCTCCCTTCCACTCCCTCGCTCGCAGTGTTGACTCTTGGCGTGGTCCGTTGTCCCATATTAACGGAATCGCAGCCCGTTACTGGCCTGGCCAGTCTCCCACATTGGAGCCGCCATCAGGAGAATATTATTCCATGTAATAAAATAAGAAAAAAAATAATATTAATCATCATTTTAATTCAGTTCTTAGTTACCTTGTATAATATCTCTTATATTAATATTGTAAAAATATTTTATCCCAATCATTATATATTATTATTATTTGATAATTTTGGTAAACACGAAATTTAATAATGTTATTCAGTTCTATTATAAGTACTAAAGTGTCCTATTTTAATGATTTTTTTTTCATACTGTAGTTAACTTGAGAAATCAACATTATGAGGTTCAACCGTTTGAGAATCCAACTTTTTAAGAGTTCATCTAATGATGAACATAATTGTTCTAAAACTATAGTTTCGACATCGAAATAACCATTGTGTTTTAACAAACATTTCCACATGTGGGTAAGTAATATACACAGTACAAGTTGTTACAAATCCAGGGGTAGGACTCGCCTGGGTCCCTGATCACCTGGGCAGTATGAAACAAAATATTTGTCGAAAATTATTATTGCCAATTCATAGTGTAACTTCATCAATTTGTAGAATTTAGTAGGGAACAGGTTTAAAAGGGGCTTCAAATAAATTACATACCTTATGACATGTTTTATGAACTGTAAAGTAGCATTTTACTTTTATTTACTTAATTACAATAATGTAAAAAAAGCCCTAAGCTCCTCTTACAATCACATTATAGTTAATACATATACATTAGTAATTAAAATGTATACATAATCGTATCTTTTTAAAAAAAAAAGTAAATTGCCACCCCAATTTTCAAACAACGATAATTATTAAATCGTAATGTTACTTAAACAAAGTTTATAAATACTTTTGAATTACAGTGAGTTTTTTTTTTATTTTTTGTTCCTTATCATGTATCACCATTACAAAACAAACGATACCGTGGGCTAGGATTGGCGGATGACATCAGAATTATCACCCGTCAATCCCACTTCTGATATGTAAGAAAGAACTCCACGTATATATAATATAATTTATTTCCATAGTAGACATAGAAATCATACTTAGTACAGTAATTAAGTTATAATATGTACATCTTACCTTAGTTATATATTATGGCACTGTAAACTGGTAGGTTAACGCCTCACAAGATCACAAAATATAATATAACATAATTCTTTAATATGATTACACTTTCACGAAAAACACAACTGTTTCCGAAGGTTCACTAGTACAGCATGCCGGCCAAGAGCGGCGAAAGTCACGTTCGATCTCATTTTACCCCCACCATTTACGGCGTGTGGTGTGAGCCACGCGCTCTCTGATTGGCTGATATTTTAAACTTGAAAATAGCGGTTAATTTTAAATAAATTATTTATGGTTTTTAATGACGCTAACACGTGATGTTACCGGGCGCTAACACTTATGTTTTCAGAATGTATGTTGCAAGTACTTACCAACTTTGTTTGTGTGCTTCTGCCACGTAAACAAATTAGGTACCTACATTTTCCACGTGGAAAATGTAGGTACCTAATTAATAATCCATACTAATATTATAAATGCGAAAGTCTGTCTGTCTGTCTGTCACCACTTCATGGCTAAACTGCTGGACCGATTGTGATGAAATTTGGTAGGGATGTAGTTAACGACCTGAGGTCAAACATAGGCTACTTTTGGGCGCGATATAACCGAATCCCACGCGGGGCGAAGCCGCGGGGAACAGCTAGTAATAAATATGGGACAAATCGCACAGATTGAGTTAGCCCCTAAGTAAGTTCGAGACTTGTGTCATGGGATACTAACACAACGATATCTACTATATTTTTATAACAAATATGGATAAACATTCAAGACCCAGGCCAATCAGAAATTGATCATTTTTTATCTTGACCTGACTGGGGATCGTACCCAGGACCTCCTGAATAGCGGTCAGGCATGTTAACCATTACGCCACGCAGTTCGTCTCGCATTACACTATTAGGTTTACATTTACATTATTTCTAACCGACTTCCTTTTTAGTTCAGGAATTAGAGTCGGTTTCGTTTTTTTTTGGCAAAAACAATTATATTTCATATAATCCTTTAATTAGTGGGCTTGTTATTGACATAGTCCATCATTCTAATTTTGTGTATATACTATACTATGTATTAAGCTGTAAGACGCGAAAAGCAAATATATAAAAATAAATAAATAAAACAACAATGTAATGTTTGGTTGGCGGCAAAAAAAGGTGCGTGTGGTACCCAAAGTACCCAACAGACAACTTTCGTATAAAAGTGTACCTCTGTAAATTGGGGTGACCATAAATGTGAGTAAATTAAGGGATCTGTCCCGGTTTCGCATAAATAATGGACAACATTACCTCGATTTAGAAAGGTTACCCATGCGCGTGATTGGTTGACATTTATTCTTTTTTTTTAATTTAATTTTGATTGTTTTTTTAATTCAGATGTAAAAGCAAAATGACACTTTTTTCTACAAATATAGCTGAATTGAGAATTAAGATACGTCTGTTGTATATAGACAAATATTCAGTGAGCTACCAAAGAACCGGTCAAAACTAAGTTAAATTTTCAGGGGTTATTTATTAGCGAAGTTACACATATTTTTCACATTACTTAAATCAGGAAATGCAACTAGGAAACACGCTCGGATAGTGATGATGGCAGCCAAGATAGACGGTCTTAACGTGCCTTCTGAAGCACGGAATCGTGTAAATTAAGTCCGCCTATATACCGAATCTACTTTAAAAAAAATTATGTATACATTTGTTTGGTTAGGTATAAACAGTTTTTCTATTCTATTCTATATTATACTTATTTGCTGGTCTGGGAAAAAAGAAAAACATAGAATATACCAGCTGCTTCTCTTCCCGCGCAAATCGTAAGTCGACTGAGTTAATCGGCGAATGGGGGAATCATGACATAGGCGATGCGGCTAGCAACCAATCACTATTGATTTCCTGTTTCGACTACCATTATGCTAAACGTGACCTAAGGTCTTATAGCTCTAGGCTCTGTCTACCCCATATGGGATAAAGACGTGATTATATATGTATGTATTCTATATTACGAGTTTCGGACAATTAGGTGACTGTGCTTATATAACGAAACTGGTAACAACTTAACTAAGTAGGTATGCTTCCCATCGGAACCAAGACCTCCAAGTCTTCAGACAAACCACTAGACCACCAACGGAAATTGTTTTATACTTTGTACACGGAACCCTAAAGAATAAGTACAAAAAAGCTCACCACATTTTCTCAAAGCTTGTCACCTTAGAGAATTAAACCAACAGGAGAGGACACTGACAGGCGGCCCCCTCTGCTTAAAGTATAAGTATTATTATATGGTTATACATAAGTTACTATACTTTATACTAGATATGTTTAAGACTATTATTGTTTGTTAACCTAAAAATAAATAAATATGATCGCCGGTCATAGTGTTTAAACTTGTGTGCGTGTACTTTTTGCTTGTGTTGGATAATTTTGTCAAGTGTGTGTGTAGCGACGTGTTTGAATAATGAGATCGTATTAATACTTATTGTATATAGACTACCCGAAATCGGCGAGTGTGTATGATGAGAGGGATGAGTGGAGCGAGGTAGGTATGTAAGAACCCTCAGGGCCCTTAATTGAATCTACCTATAAATAAATAAATAATAAATATAAAGAGACATATCACACAGATTGAGCTAGCCCCAAAGTAAGTTCGAGACTTGTGTTATGGGATACTAACTCAACGCTACTATATTTTATAACAAATACATATAAAGATAAACATACAAAACCCAGGTCAATCAGAAAAATATCATTTTTCATCTTGACCTGACCGGGGATCGAACCCGGGACCTCCTGACCTACTTACCATGTAAACCTATTTCTTCATTAAGGCAGCAATAAAATATTGAGAATTGTAGCCAATGGAAATCTCTAGTCTCTGCGTACCCCTACGGGAGACAGGCGTGATGATATATATATATATATATGTGTTTCCTTAAGAGACCCGCCCCGCAGAATGTGGCAGACATTTTCACGTAGAAATAAGTGCGCGTAGCGTCTCCTGTTGGTTTAATGCTCTAAGCTCGTCGCTGTAGGGACCACTTACAGCGTCTCAGGCTAAACAAACGAAGGTTTTTGTTTCACCTACATTTCTCTAGAACACAACATACCTATATATTACAAGGAAAACACGCCACTATGCAGAACCGTAGTAAGTGTAAACAAAACGCTGTTCTTATAAAGGATTATTACGACGACCTCCGTGGCCATTACGGTTAACATGCCTGACCGCTACTCAGGAGGTCCCGGGTTCGATCTCCGGTCAGGTCAAGATGAAAAATGATCTTTTTCTGATTGACCTGGGTCTTGCATGTTTATATATATATGTATTTGTTATAATATATAGTATCGTTGAGTTAGTATCCCATAACACAAGTCTCGAACTTACTTTGGGGCTAACTCAATCTGTGTGATTCGTCCCCTATATATTTATATATTTATTATTGCTTTGAGATGGAAAATAAGAAAGGAAATACTTGGTCTCGTTGTTCTATGTGGTATTAAATGAGCATTACCTCTTTAAAAAAAAAGAGAGTAGCCTAACATCAACCTTCCTTGGGAATTTTGTTGTTGGTGAAATGCACCAGCGGAAACCTAATTATAATAGGAATGTTCTTTAATGGCGAGATGTCGATGTATTAAAATTTACTTAAAGTGTAAAGTGTCAAAAAAAGTGTTAAATTTAGACAATCAGGTGATTCAAGCCTGCAATATTCTAACCAAACTGGAAACAACAATTTTCACTTTATTAGTAGATCACTTCACTAAATAGTATAAAACAAAGTCGCTTTCTCCGTCCCTATATCCCTTTGTATGCTTAAATCTTTAAAACTACGCAACGGATTTTGATGCAGTTTTTTTGATAGATAGAGTGATTCAATAGAAAGGTTTTCATGCCCATACAAAGCCGGGGCGGGTTGCTAGTAATTAATAAAATTTACACGACGACGCATTGTATAATTTATTGAAGCGTTAACTCAGTTTTTGTCTCCCATTAATATTGACAAATTGAAAGCTTAAAAAAGCGATCCAGCATAAAGCTGTACAAAAAGCCGTGATTATAAGAAGTGGGTCACGAAGGACAGACCCTCAATATTTCAGGCTGAGCCCATTAATGAGTATATCAATACTTCGATATAAATAACTATACATTGCCTCCATGGTCCAATGGTTAAGGCGTTTGCCTGTAGACCCGGGGGTCGTTGGTTCGATTCCCACGAGGAGCATACTTTGTTACGTTGCTTGAATCACCTGATTGTCTGATAATAAAGATGATGATGAATACAGCGCGGAAAAAGTGAAAGTTTATACTTTCCCTTCAAAAACTCCAGTCAGCACTTTTCTAAATTCAAATTGTTTATTCTCAATATAGGACATTTTTATCGCTTATTGACGTCAATCATTACTTAAATTAAGTTCACCACCACTTCCAAAGCGCAAGTGGAGAAGAAGCGGCGCCACAAACTCCACTGCAGCATTTTCTCCAGAACGTCAATTTACAAAATTTGAGTCAAAACAGACGAATTTGCTTGAACATTTTTATCATTAAAATAAGTTCATTGAATAATAAATATTATTAAAATAGTTATAAAATGTCAAATAATAAAAGATGTGATGATATTATAAAAAATAAAAAATTAAATTATACAGATATTATATTATGATATAGTTTATGTAATATACTTCTATCTTCCTTTACTAGCATCTTGTCTCTCACTCGCTGGTTGACTGTAAGAGATCCCTTTCTGGGATAAGTCCGCCATTGTACTTCAGTTTTTAATTGTATGTTTTTGTTTTTACTTTCTATTTTGTTTATTGTAACAAACAAACAAACATATTAATAATGTACAGAAAACGCCACTTTGAGCAATTCAGCGAATCGAATTCATATTACGAATTCCTTAGCAATCATTTAGCAATTCCTATTTCTTTCAATTTTTTTTGAAGAGAAAATGCAAAGTTTAGTTGGCTATTTTACAAAAATTAGAGGAATTTCTACAGAATTGCTAAGGAATTCGTAATATGAATAGGTTCGATGAATTGCTCAAAGTGGCGTTTTTAGACCGCCTGATGATTGTACTGATTTCTTTTCAGACAATGTCAAGTACAAGGCTCTTCGCCGTGTGCCTCTTCTCCATGATGGCTGTGGCAGCCGGCATCAGATGCTGGCAGTGCGGGCAGTACAGTGACGGCGTGGGCTCCATCACTCCTTGCAACAACCGCACCGCGGCCAAGCTCGACGAGTGTCCTAGCAACGCTAGATATTGTATTGTAAGTAGCTTTCTTACTATATGAGGTGGACACAAATCAACTGCAAATATTTTAAGGTACAGATACAGACCACTATACTGAACAACTTTTCCAAATAAACTTATATCGAAATACGAAATTTTAGTTTTCACTCTCCATTCTAAAATAGATCAGCCGATTCTCAATTTGTATGGGAGGTCAAATTTTTTTTCGTATTTCGATATAAGTTTATTTGGAAAAGTTGCTCAGTATAGTGGTCTGTATCTCCCCTTAAAATATTTCCAGTTGATTTGTGTCCACCTTATATATCTAACTAGCTTGCACGGGGCCCAGCTTCCGTAGATTTCCGCCTTTGTGTCTCACTGTTTTAAGTAAAGCTGTTTTATGTAATTTTATTATTTTTGGTGCAATAAAGTGTATTTGTATTGTATTGTGTTATTCCAGAGTCTAAGCAATCTCCATTCCAAATTTTAGCCAAATCTTTTCAGCAGTTTTCCTATGAAAGAGTAATAATAACAAACATTCATACATTGTTACAACTTTCGCGTTTATTAGGAGGATAACTGCCTCCGTGATCAAGTGGTTAAGGCGTTTGCCTGTAGACACGGGGTCATGGGTTTCAATCATCAAAGAATACGTGGTTGCGAGATGTAATATGTGGCATTCAGTAAGGTAATTCCTTCTTCACGTCTCACTTGTCATTTTAAACCTTATGCGAAGTGTGAGTGATAGCGACGTGAGAATTCAAATTCAAATTTTCAAATCAAATTCTAGAAATTTCAAAAAAAGAGTTGTTTGAAATTTCTAGAATCGACATACTATTTGGTTAGGATATTTCAGGCGTGAATCATCTGATTTTTAAAGAGACAGCCTTCAAGTAAATAAATGTCGGTTTCGGTCTTTTTAGGCAATAATATGATTTTACATATGAAAAAATTGCGTCAGTTTTAAAAACGGCTTACTTAATCTTCCAGTTTTAAATATAGCATTTCCAAAACAAACTTTCATGAATACCATTAAAGATATAAGGATATAGGGTACTAAAGTAATCTAGGACCGATTTCATCCAAATCGTCTTTGTCTCCAAACGGAACCTGATTCCCCAGCGTTAGAATGAGATAATTCCGAGATACCCCCGATTGATAAGGCAAGTAAGGGAGCCATTTGATATAGACGTATTCAAAATGTTAGGGAATTCACATGACGCTATGATTTTAAGGGAATATTATAAACTAACGGTTCCCCGTGGTTTTACCTGCCCGTTGTGTGTATATTATACTATAGACTATTATTATATAACCTTTGCGAAGAATAAGGCTCTCATACCTACGCAGAATGTATATCATTCTATAATCTGTTAAAGAACGAATATTTAAAATCCGAAAAGTAGGTAGTGCTAAAGATATAAGCGTTTACACAAACACATTTTTAGCTTTACTATATACAAGCTCAAGGAAATTCGTTTCCTTTTATTGAATCATAGAAATGTACTGCGTCTCGTCATTGAGACGCACGCAGTTTCTGTCTATGTATTAAATCCATACTAATATTATAAATGCGAAAGTCTGTCGGTCTGTCTGTCTGTCTGTCTGTCTGTCTGTCTGTCACCTCTTCACGGCTAAACGGCTGGACCGATTGTGATGAAATTTGGTAGGGATGTAGTTAATGACCTGAGGTCAAACATAGGCTACTTTTGGGCGCGATATAACCGAGTCCCACGCGGGGCGAAGCCGCGGGGAACAGCTAGTAAATAATAAATTTTATTTAATTCAGACAAGAAAGTAGTCTATTATAATTATTTATTAAAATAAAAAACACAAATCATATGTATCAAATTAAAATTAAATTCAAGTTAAAACAAAACAAAATTAGAATCAGTTTAAAATTAGAATTACATTTAAAATCAAGTTTGAAATAAGAATTAAATAAAATAAACGTGGAAACATTGCCTGGTATTATAATTACTGTTGTTGCGTGGTTTATGCTGCTATTTGCAAAGAAAAATTAATCTTTCAAAAGAATAATATACCTGTTTGTGAAATGCCATTAAGATAATGTAGTTTGTTTATTTAAATGCACTAATCTTGAAAAAACATAGCCTTTTATATGCTTCTTATTTTCGTAGCAATATTTATTTATTTATTTGTATTAATGTAGGTTAATATATAGTTAGGATACATCTTCTTAAGGTTCCCTAAGGTTGACTGGAAGAGACTGCTTTAGCGATAAGTCCGCCTGTGTAAGGCAGAAAGGCGGACTTATGGCTAAAGCAGCAACCAAACAATAGGAACATTACCCGGGTGTGTTAGTGGCCAACACTGTCAAATTTTTCATGCCTCAAGGCATCTGACATAGCCTAACAAATGCCATCTATCGATAATAGCCGGGATCAACGGCTTAACGTGCCTTCCTAGGCACGGAGGAGCTCAAGATAGAAATGTCCTCAATGGCAGGCAATCTAAGCTTTATCGACCAGGCGGTACCCGGGCACCGTATAACAATCATTTTTCTACCTCTATTGTGTCTAAATTCGATTCAAAGGATAAATACATAATTATACGCTTCTGAATTCCCAATGAAATTGTAATATTCGTCCGAGTGAGGACTGGGTGTCGATTCTGCTAACGTTAAATCACAATCGTGTAAAAATAGTGTTTCAATGGTAGTGCTTTTTTAAACACTAGTTACAAGAAATGTATATTTTTTTTATATCACTTCTGATGATCACACCACACACTACATTCACATCACATCATACTGTCATAACCCTTGTAAATAGTGTCTAAAAAGCACTACTATTGAAACACTATTTTAATACGATTTTGTCTTAACGTTAGCAGAATCGACGCCCTGGATTTCTGTAATCTCCTGCAGCCAAGTCTGCTTTTAAAGCAGATTTGCACAGAATCAAAAGACGTCAGCGTTAATTTGCTGGACTGTTTGTAGAATACTTGATTGTTTAGACATGGCTTGTCTCATGCATTTTAGTTATATTACTTTTGTATACTATTTTATTTTATTTTAAATTTATATTTATATATAATATACATATCTTCGCTTATTTTAAGACTTTCAATCCCAAATATTTTTTTTAATTTATTTATGTAGGTACTTGAAAATACAAATATATAGGATATTATGTAAAATACAATGAGTACCTACACAGCAAGGTTCAAAAGTACTATATACGTATTTAGCAATAGAAATTTCTTCCAAATGATTCGTGATTAATAGTGTTTAATTAATATATTCTTAAGCCTATCTTATGAATAATATACGATCGTACTACTTTCAAAGTAAGTAATTATTTTCTGATCTGTTTTTAGGTAACATTAACAGAATTGCACGGTCTTCATAATATGTTAGTCAATACCAGTTTTTATAAGTGCGGTAAAATATATAATAAAAAAAAACATTTTAACCGAGTGTAAGGTTGTTTTTAAGCAAATTTTAAAAAAAAGTTTTGCAAATTTTCAATGTCTTGTCTTCAATGTTACAAAGTCTATGTAGATTTGAAATCCGGTTAAGCTAATTATAATTAAGCATGATTCTCTTTTTATATCTTCAAGATTATTTATTTACAGTTTAATAAATGAATGTCGCCTTGGAACACAATTTGACGTGAAATGTCATGGATGGGATTAATAAAATAATTTTATTTATCCATCTACGAATAAGTAGACTTTTACTATTTCAATGTTGGTATTTATAGCCTTACCCCCTTATTCATAAAAATTTACTAATGTTTGTTAAGCCGTTTTAACAAAAATGTGTTTTGGCTCTTTCGTTCACGGTAAATTTCGCTAAGAGAGAAAGGGCCAAAACATATTTTAGTTAAAATGGGCTTAACAAACGTTTATTTATTTTATTGAATAAGGGGGTAAGTTTATAGCTTTATATAATCACAAGAAAAACGGTAAAAGATATTTCAGTGTTGTTTTACAAGTTATTTTATACACTATTATGCATTATAGACGACCTCCGTGGCGTAATGGTTAACATGCCTGACCGCTACTCTGGAGGACCCGGGTTCGATCCCCGGTCAGGTCAAGATGAAAAATGATCTTTTTCTGATTGACCTGAGTCTTGGATGTTTATCTATATATGTATTTTTTATAAAATATAGTATCGTTGAGTTAGTATCCCATAACACAAGTCTCGAACTTACTTTGGGGCTAACTCAATCTGTGTGATTTGTCCCTATATATTTATTTATTTATTTATTTTATTTATTTTAGCATTAAGGTGGCCTATTGTAATGTAAAAATGTAACTTTATACATTTCAAATAAAAGAATGAGTTCCATTCAAAAAATGGCCCTCCAGGGGGCTTAGCCAAAGCCATATTCGCAAAACGATAACAAGGTACGACAAGAACAAAATGTATGGGATAGACTTATGACTGGTCAGTCACACAATCACGTGGTCACGCACGATTCACCGCAGCTTATGTCAATCCCATACATTTTGTTCTTGTCGACATTCGTTAGCATTTTGAAATTGTCACTTGGCTATGGGCGCAGGAGTGTCGACATAAAAGAAAACTTGAATAATTAGTTCTGTTGTACAGTGGCCTGCAGAGAAATCTGACCCTTTCAATAGCGATGCTTGTGGCATGGGGGTCAGATTTCTCTGCAGCCCACTGTACTATTAGGTATTCTGTGGTTGGGTATTTCATGAGGTGTCAGTTACAGCATCGCAAATAGTTAGTGACGATGTTGCAAGTTTAATGTATTTTTCTCATAATCATCATCAGCTGTCTACAGCCCACTGTTGGGCATAAGCCTCCCTCTGTCTACGCCATGCATCCCTACTCTGAGCCACCGCAATCCAGTTGTTGCCAGCAACCTTCTTAATATCATCGACCCATCTAACCGCTGGACGTATTCTTCTCATCTCGAAAATACTTAACGTATTTTCTAAAGACATTTTCATATATATTTTTTTGCGAAAATTCAGTAGAATAAGTAGCTCAGTAGATATGACAAAATCACTACATAGTATAAAACAAAGTCGCTTTCTCTGTCCCTATGTCCCTACGTATGATTTAATCTTTGAAACTACGCAACGGAATTTAATGCGGTTTTTTTAATAGATAGTCATTCAAGAGGAAGGTTTTTGAGCCCATGCGAAGCCTGGGCGGGTCGCTAGTTAAATTATAAAATAAGGCTCTTATTTACATCTTCCTTTTTGGAAGCCGTGAAAACAGCCCTTTAAGGATAAAATTTAATAAAACCTCCACAAACATGCTACAAATTAATGTAAACAAAGTTGAAAGGGAAGTGAAAAATATGCAAATATTTAATTCATTGTGCGATACAGTAAATTATTAAATTACTGAGAGGGGGTATATAATAATAAACAGGGGTATACCCATAGAACAGAGAAAGTGTTAGGGTGATTTAGGGCGGGCATGACAATGATTCTTTTTTTCCGAATATAAATGTTTTGACGTGGATTTAGTTCCAGGATCAGTGTGGTGGCGTGTTCTCTCTTCTTATGTTCAATTAATACATGAAAACTCATGAAAAACACACCACACCTTATTAGAAATGTATTACGTAGTTAACAACAAAGTCACCTAGTATTATTGACAAATAACAGTGGCAATAAATAACGCAATCAAATTCCCCGCCCATTTTTTCTGTGTAAAACGTTGGCTTGCAAGCCAAACTAGTGACACGTTTTTCGTGCGCTATGCCACTTCTTGTTAATATTTTCTAAACTCTGTGGGTAGACCTGTACAAAAGTCATCTGTTTAGGTACCTCACTGTCACCTATGTCTGCCGCCAAACAGCAGCTTGCATTATTGTGTCCCGGTTTGAAGGAGAGAGAGACTGTTACATTAGTAATTAGATCTTCATAGCGCCAAAAACCGATGGGGAAGAAACGTTCTCAAACGGCGCCCGCGCACCGGCAAGCGCAGCGTTGGATACCCACCGACCTACCACCGACTACGTGGTCAGATGACCTGAGGAAGGTTGCAGGCAGGCACTGGATGCAGGCTGCTTTCAACCATTCTTTCTGGAAGTCCATGGGGGAGAATTATGTCCAAAAGTGTACAGCCTGCGGCTAAATGATAAAGTAGATCTTAGATAGGCAGATCAAACTGAATAACAGTAAAATTAGAAGCAACATTTACTCTCCTTAAACCTCTATCAATCAAGCTGAAGGTCTAGGCGTCATAAATTTGGCTGGAGACACAACATCTATTAAGGTCCAGGGTTCCTTGCAGTAACGATTTTATTATGGACCTAGCAATCGGTCTCGACTTCATACGTGTTTTAAAACTTTTAACATCAGGGTGTACATGGTCGATTGACCGTGTCACTTACACGAAATGATGATGACGATACAACTTTTAGGTAGTTAAGTATATTAAGTTGAATCGGTTTTTGATAAACTTCTAGTGTATCAATGTTCATACAAAACCACAATAGCGCCATTTATCAATCCTATCATCAATAGATCCTATCATCTATTGATGATAGGATTGATAGATGGCGCTACTTCTCATAGAACATTTTTCTTGTCAGTGGAGCGAATTCCTTGCTGAAGATGACGAAATAATTATAAAAATAATGTTACATTATTTACTACCCTTTGGCAAAAAATAAGCGGGCTACATTGATGTTTTTTTAATTACATTTTCTTAGGCTACGGTGCGCCATTTCTTTGACTAATTCTGTGTGAACATGTTAGTTAACTTTTATTAAAAACAAATATGAAATAAACATATTTTACTCTTTTATACGGAACTCTTACAGTATTTGGTTATCTTAAATCTTATAGCCCTCAATCAATCAAGCTGAAGCTCTAGATATAAATTTGGTGCGAGACAAAAATACCATTGGTTTTTGGTTATCTGACGTCTTTAAGGAACCAATATTTTACTGTAAATGGACAACTTTAGGCTTCTTCATTTTGTCACTGCCCCAAAATTTTTAGTCAAATCCATATACTATTAATATAATAAACGCGAAAGTTTGTATGGATGTTTATAACTCTTTCACAGGACGGCTAAACTGATTTGGCCGAAGTTTAAAATGGAGATTGCTTAGACCCTGGAACAACACATACGAGTAGGTTATATTTTATCCCGGAATTCCCACAGAAGTGGAGCCCGAGTTACAGGTAGTGGTAATTTAATAACTTCCTAATATACACTTAATTATTCTCACAACTAAGGATGCCGAAAACATGGCAGGAGATAAAGTAGAAAAGCCATGGGCTTTATAGCGTTCAGCTGAGGAAGCAACTGGGAAAACGCTAAAATGAGAGAGAGCGAGAGAGAGAAAAAGAGAGGTGGGGCGAGGAGACACAGAGAGAGAGAGAGAAGGTGGAGCTCTCTCCACCTTCTCTCTCTCTCTCTGACAGAGGGAGTTTAAATAAATACGAATTACACAAACGCAGCAACAAAACCACTGCGTTAATTCTGGTTCATCGCATATCAATGTCGCCAGCCAAAATAATGTTTGACATTTTTTCGAATAAAGTTGTTCGCTCTGCGTATTGTTTTCGATTGTTTGAGAGGAAACAAAGTGGAAGTGATGGGCAATTTGTGAAAAACGACTCGGTTTTGAGACGGCGTGTACGGCGACGTATTATTTTCTTTTTAGGTTTCCATACGTAAGGCAAAAACGGAACCCTTATAAGATCACTTTGTTTACCGTCTTTCTATTATTTTATTCTTATACAGTATAGTATGTATATAATTTTAATAATAAAATTCAAAACTGTAAATTTGTTGCCAAATTATTGGAAAATCACTACAAAGTACAAAACAAAGTCGCTTTTTATGCATAAATCTTTAAAAGTACGCAACGGGTTTTTGATGCGGTTTTTTTAATAGATAGAGTGATTCAAGATGAAGGTTTTTATACCCATGCGAAGCCGGGGTGGGTCGCTAGTATATAGTATATAAAACAAAGTCGCTTTCTCTGTGCCTATATCCCTATATACCTACATAGGGACAGAGAAAGCAACTTTGTTTTATTGGCACCACGTCTTCTCCACTTGCGCTTTGGAAGTGGTGGTAAACTTAAAATAAGTAAAAATTGACGTTAATAAGTGATAAGAATATCCTATATTGAAAATAAACTGTAGTGATTTTCATTCTCAAAATTGATCTCCTGTAAGTGTGAACGTCTCCTTACAGAATATTGACCACGTAACCGTCGGTCCGATAGCAAAATTGTTAGAAAGAAGCACTTTTCGGACCGTGCCGAGCCAATTTAAACTTTCCTACGGATCTTGTGGTCCCTTTTGTGGCGATATTGAGATCAAGAGGAGTATAGTTTCTACCTTCGAAGAAAAAGGGTCGTTTTTAGTTTGGTTTTCTTTACCTTCTGTGTATTTAGTATTTATTTAGTAAGTACTTGTTTTGAATTACAAACAATATGTTTATTTTCTTCGTGGTTAGCTCGATCAGTGTTATTTCTGAGCGTGTTTTGTTTTATACATACATACATACATATAATCACGTCTTTATCCCATGCGGGGTAAACAGAGCCTAGGGTCATAAGACCTTAGGCCACGTTTAGCATAATAGTAGTTGAAACAGGAAATCAATAGTGATGGGTTGCTAGCCGCATCGCCTATGTCATGATTTCTCCATTCGGCGATTCCCTCAGACGACTTTTACGGCTTGCGCGGGAAGAGAAGCAGCTGGTACATTCTATGTTTTTCTTTTTCTCCCAGACCAGCATGGAAGTAATTTTTTTTATACGAATGACCAAAGGGTTGTTTTCAGTAGTGAGTTTTTTTATTACTCTTAAACGGCTCGTCAGATATACATGTGTGAAGTATGCCTTAGATTTCTTGCATTCTTCTGAGTGACATAGGATATGTGGCGTCAGTACAAAAACAAAATGGCGTGCTTTATAAGCAATAAATGTCAGGCCAAAAAAAATTGCGCAATCGAATAGAAAATATAGGTCCTTAAAAGGTGATTTCAAAATTGCAAATATGAACGAATGTTTTAAATTAAATTCAGATTCAGATTCAGATTCAGATTCAGATTTTATTGCTTGTCACAAATTTTAAAGGTGTTATACATGATATAATATTATATAGTAAAAGTGACGCCCTGCAAGGGCACTGCATAGACATGTAGGGCAATAGTTGCCGTTTTACTTAAATATAACAATAAATAATTTATTAACAATTCAAAAATAATTCAAGTATTTTATATTTACCTATAGAGAAATTCAAGTATTATATTATTATAAAAATTCATCATCAAAGAATTCTGTTAAGTTATAATAGCTTTTGTTTATTAAAAATACTTTTAATTGTTTTGTAAAAAGGGAGAGTTTTTTTATATCTTTTAAATTGTTTGGGATGTGGTTGTATATTTTTATAGCCATGTGGTGTGGGCTGGACGAAACCAGTTCCATTTTTGTAGTTGGGATTACTAGTTTATTTTTGTATCTATTGTTTCTTCTATTATTATTATCTCTTGAGGTGTAAAGATCTTCATGATTTCTCACAAATTTGCACACTTCTAAAATGTAGATGGATGCTAGAGTCAAAATTTGGTGTTTCACAAAGTAGGGTCTACAAGACATCATTTGATCTATATTGACTAGAATTCTAAGACACTTCTTTTGCAACGTGAATATATGAATTACTTCGCAACAGTTTCCCCACAAAACTATACCATAAGATAGCCTGGACTGCGCGTAGGCAAAGTAGGCAGCAAGGGAAGTTTTAAAATCAGTGACACATTTGAGTTGATATAATGCATAGGTAAAAGAAGAAAGTTTATTTTTTAATTTTTGTATATGTTGTTTCCAGGTCATATTAGTGTCTAAAGTAATACCTAATAGTGTAGCAGACGTAACTTCTTGCAATTTTGTTTTTCCAAAATTATATGAGATTGGTAGCGATTTTTTTTGTGCCGGTTTGAATTGCAATATTTTATTTTTATTTAAATTTATTTGTAAATTATGATTATCTAACCAGTTTGTTATTTTGTCTAGAGTTGTATTTAATTTATTTTCCAATTCAATGGGATCTGAACAAGAAATCAAAAGAGACACATCGTCCGCGAATAGTATGCATCCCTCGCTTATTTCGTTCGGGAGATCATTCACGTATATAAGAAACAAAACGCACCCCAGTACACTGCCCTGGGGGATAGAGCTGGTAGAGATCACGTTATCTGACCTTATGAACTGGATTTTTCCTGTTTCAAAATTAGTATTTTTAATTTCTACACATTGCAGCCGGTTTTTAAGATATGACCTAAACCAATCAAGGGCAGGTCCTCTGATTCCAGATTCGAATAATTTGTACAGTAATATTTCGTGTCGAACCCTATCATAGGCTTTTGTCATATCTAAGAGGAGTCCTATAGCATATATTTGTTTATTGATGTTTTCAAATATTTTTTGGGTGTATTTATAAACAGCCAGTGTTGTTGAGTGGTTTTTTCTAAAGCCATTTTGGTTTTCATGGAAAACCTTAAATTTTTCATAAAAATCACACAGACGTCTCACCATAGCCGTTTCAAAAACTCTCGCAGACGCTGGCAAAAGAGATATAGGTCTAAAATTATTAATATCCGTGGTGGATCCTTTTTTATATATAGGTTTGATAACTGATATTTTTAACAGATCCGGAAATACGCCTTCAGAAAATGATTGATTTATAAGGTAAGTGTATGGAACAGTTAATTCGTCGGCACAGGTCTTTAGTACCGTCAAAGGAACTTCGTCCACGCCACAAGAATTTTTATTTTTTATTTCTTTCAATATTTTATTTATTTCGCTGTTATCCACCGGGCTTAAAAATAATGTATTAGTTAGTTTGTTTCTTGAGATATTATTATTTATTATTTGAGAATTTGTTTGTGATTTTCCAATAGAAACAAAAAAATTATTAAATTCTTTCGCTACACATTTCGGGTCTTCTATAATTGTATCGTTAGGAAGTTTAAGTCTTATATTAGGTTGATTATTATTATTTGTTTTATTCGTTTCACTATTTATGATTTTCCACATGCATTGAGTTTTGTTCTTCGAGCCTGTAAGTTTACGCTGATTATTGATTTTTTTAGCTTTCTTAACTACTGTTTTTAATGTTTTGCAATATATTTTGTAATCTTCGCGTAGAATTTTGTTTCTTGTTCTTGTAATTAGTTGTTTTAACAGTCTTTTATTATGACAAGATTTTCTAATTCCCGGGGTTA
Organism: Apomyelois bistriatella; assembly: GCA_947044815.1. Lineage (NCBI taxonomy): Eukaryota > Metazoa > Arthropoda > Insecta > Lepidoptera > Pyralidae > Apomyelois > Apomyelois bistriatella. Next base: position 759,454 of record OX345712.1, read on the forward strand.
AGTAACTTTTTTTACATTTAGCTTTATATTTAATAAGTATTTTCGGTATACATTTGTTAAGGGTTTTAGTCATAATTTCATTAAATAAACCGTAGTTTTCGTTAATGTTGTTAGTTGGGCTTAATACGTCATACCAGTTTACTTTTGCAATTTCATCTTTAAATTTTTTAATGTTGTTTATACTAAATACTCGTTTTACTATGGAGAAATATTTTAAGCTTTGAGAATTTAGAGATGTAGAGAAGATTACTCCTTTATGGTCTGAAATCCCAAATTCGTAGACTTCAGCTTTACTAGTCTGTTTGTTAAAGTTTGTGAACATTAGATCTATACATCTTGCTGTAGTTTTTGTTATTCGTGTAGGTGCTTTAACCTTCTGGTGAAAATTGTATGTTAGAGTTAATTCAGAAAGTCTACAACATTCATCCTTATTCAAGAAATCTATATTAAAATCACCGGATAATATAATATTTTTAGCTTTATCTTTTTTTGCGATTAATTTTAAGAGATTTTCTAGAGATGAATAGAATACTTCGATTTCTCTATCATGATCAGGCCAATATATATTAATTATCAATAAATCTATTTTCGGTATTTCCAATGCACATACTTCAAATACCATCTCTACTGACAATAGTGAAATATCAAGACGTTCCAGATATTCTAGGCTATTACGAATTAGTATACAAACACCGCCGCCTTCATGATCTTTTCGACAATAGGATGCTCCAATAATATAGTTTTTTATATGTAGTAGCCTCATCCTACACTCGTTCAGCCAGGACTCTGTTATGCAAAGAACATGCAAGTTATCTTTTTCCTCCACTAGTGCTTCTAAGAGATGTTTTTTGTTATTTATACTTTGCATATTTTGGTTGAGTATAGTTAGTTCAGTTGCGAAATGAATAGTTTTTTTCTAAATTTCTATTAGTATTGCCTTTTCTTTTATAAGTGTCATAAGAACGGGAGGCTTTATTGTTCTGTTGGACTAATTGGTGATCAAGTGAATTTGATGGTTGCGGTTGAGGCTCATATTCTGGATTATTTATATTTTTAGATTCTTTTTCATTTTTATTTTCACGGTATGGGATATTGTATTTCGTGGTTTTATTATTTTCAATTTTCTCTACCATTTTTCCATTTATAATCAATTTATTTTCCCTTATTACTGCATAATTTCCATTACGCCTTGCCTCATGTAGTGCATGCTTTAGAATTTTGTGTTCTTGAAGAGCTGATTGATTAAGAAACTCCGTTACACTCACACCAGTCCCTTTAAAATACATAGAATTATTTAGAATGTATTTTTTCATTCGCTTGCTAATTAATTCTATTTTGATAGGTCTTAATTGACTTCTCTTCCCAATGAAGGATATTTCCTCTATATACCCGGTCAAATCTACGTTTAATACATCTCCAATGATATTGATGACTCTACCTATAACCTGATCCTCTGTATCATAATAGTTGACTGATAAACCGTGGAGGACTAATATTCTTTCTGAGTTTTCGTAGCTCTGAGATCTATCCGACTTAAAATTGATTATATCAAGTTCTAGTTGTTTATTTTGTTTCTGTAATTTAAAACATTCCTGTTCCAAAACTAATATTTTATTATTTACTTTATCTATCATCGAATTAGTATGAGTTTCTATTTTTGTGTCTAAGTCTTGCTGTAAATCTAATTTTAATTCCGTAATGGCCTTTTTTATTTCATCCTGTATAGAGACTTGCAATGCTGATAGTATATGTTTGTTGTTTTCCTGTAATATTGACTTAAATTTTTGTAGTGTTATAGATTCATCTTCTTTAGTACCGGTCAAAATTTTTGTTATTTCAGGTGTAAGGTTTATGTTTTCGGATGCAATTGTGTTTCCCTGGGGCGAGTTTATTGAGATATCTTCTAGTTCAGAGGTATCCCTATCGCAATATGATATTTTCTTCCTAATAGTTACATTAGAATCAGTGTTTGTGTTAAATGTTGTGTTTGGGTCATCGTCATGTTCATTTTGGTGCAATAGTGTGTTTTCTCGAGTTTTTGGCATTATAGGGGTATTACTATTACCAACTTTTGGCTCCTTGGATCGACAATAGTGACATTTCCATTGTTGTTTAATTTCTTTTGACATTGTGTTGTAAAAACGTGCCTCAGTAACATTCGCACAGTCCAAGTCGAAGTACAAGTGGCACAACTGACATGATAAAAACCTCCTATCTGTAATGTCCTGACGACAACCTGCACACTGGAGCGCCATCTTCAGGACGGTAGCTCAGACCTAGTGATCTATAGCTTTGGTATGGAGTTTTTATGCATAAAATATCCGCCAGATGGCTCTGAAGTAAAGTATCTTTTTAATTATTATTTCCTAAATATTTCGCTAGATGGCGTTCTAAATAAATTTGTTGCTTATTTTGCCTTATCATCAACGGTTCCAATAACTTTTAAGGTTATAATTTAAATGGATTTCATACCTTCTGGTGATGAGATGAATCCATGTAGATATAATTGTTTTCACATACTTCTTGTTATGGGCTTCATGCTTATTGATTTGTTTAGTAGTTTAAAATCACTGATTTCTTGCTTTTATATCCACCAAATATTTCAGGTTTTTACCTTATAAATATTAAATTTTATAAAGGGATATCACTTTCACATGAGTATTGTAACTTCACTTTTATGTTTCACTTCTAAAAACGGTCAAATTCCTTATACTTAAACTTATTTTAAATATTTTGTACGCAGCCGATGTTAACTAGGCAACTAGCGCCATCTACCTATACGAATAAAATCTAATTATACGAATAAAAACTTATCTACATATTGTTTTAAGTCTGTTTATTTTTTATTTTTCATAGTAAGCTTGCTGCTAACGAACAAAACACACAGATGCTAGCCCTCAAAGTAAGTTCGAGACTTGTATTATGGGATATACATCAACAATCTATATTTTATGATAGTTAAATTTATAAAATAGATAAACATTCAAGACGCAGTTCAATCTAAAAATGATCATTTTCCATCTAGAACTAACTGGAAATCAAACCTGAGACCTCCAATGTGATAGACTCCATGACCACCAAGCCACAGAGGTGAAATAATGACTGCAGAATATTCTTAGCGAGAACTATATTTTCCAACTCGAATGCCTGTATTTAAAAATTAATAAAAACCAGCGCTTCGCCTCTCCCTCGCTTCACGGTGTCATTGACCCCTTTCTCTTTGTTTTAAATTGCTGTGTCAGCACAGCACAATAATCTGTAATATTGCTGGCATAAATTGATTCTTTGTGTACTATTAGAACACACAGAAGCACATAACTTAGAAATATTAACAAGAAGTGGCATAGCCTATGTGTTTGCTTCGTGGGCATAGCGCACGAAACACGTGTCATTAGTTTGGATTGCAAGCTAACGTTTCACACAGAAAAAATGGACGGGCAATTTGATTGCGTCAATTGTTGCCACTGTTATTGGTCGATTATAATAGGTGGCTTTGTTGTAAACTACGTAATACATTTCTAATAAGGTGTGGTGTGGTTTACATGTATTAATTTAAGATAAGAAGTGAGAACACTGATCCTGGAACTAAATCCGCGTCAAAACATTTCTATTCGGATAATTTCTCGGTTCTGTGGTTGAAAGGATCATTACCATGCTTACCCTAAATGACCTTAATACTTTCGCTGACAGTAACACCTCTCGTCTTAGATAACAATTAACTGTTATTGTTATCTCCGTTACTGTCCGAGAAAGCGTTAATTATAAGTAGGTTTATGCTCTAAATATCTTCTCTCTTGTATAGTTTCTGTTTAGATTTAAGCTATATAACAGCATGGTACACTATTTTCCTACGTTTTGTCTATTGTAAAAAATTCTGTATTATCTGTGATACGCTTTGACAAAAAGTGACATTAAAAAAAAGTAATTTCATGCTGTTATATAGCTTAAATGTAAACAGTTTCTTTGGTATATAAGTTGACAGGAATAGATACCTTGCAGGGATAAGTCCGCCAGTGACAATGTTGGCCCCTAAATACCCCGATTATGATTCTATTAGCTTTCGCCCGCGGTTTCGCCCTCGGCTTCGCCCGCATCAATTTCCCTCGGAAATAGTGCTTTTCATGAAATGAAAGATACCCTATGCCCTTCTCAATATGTACTTGTATGTGTATACGAAATTTCAGGTAGATTAATTCAGTAGATAGGGCATGAAAGCCTTAAAAATAAACAAACAACCCCACTCATTTCTTCACACATATTAGTTAGGAAGTTAGGATTGGTCAGATTTTTCCTGCAAAAGCTTGCGAAGGTAAGGCGGCAGTCGCTCTATTAACTTCTAATAACCAGGGGGCTTAGCACAAGTCATAAGCTCAAATCGTTAATGAAGTACGACAAGATCAAAATGTATGAGATTGACATAAGACCGGCCACGTGAGTTAGCGCAGCTTATGTCAATCCCATACATTTTGTTATTGTCGACATTTGTTAGCGTTTTGAAATTGTAACTTTGGCTACGCCCCTAGTACCGCCAAATCTAGTAAGAACCATGATTTAGTACCCTGGCCTGCGTGTGACGGTGCATAAGTATCATTCCTTATTTCTCATATATCCCTACTTAATTTTTACATACTGTCTATTATATTAAAATTCAAAATTATTTCGAGCTTACTAGGCAAATACAAAACATGACAACGAAATCAAAAGACAATAAGAACATACCTACACGTTTTTTATACATACATATATATTCACGTCTTTATCCCATACGAGGTAGACAGAGCCTAGAGCCATAAGACCTTAGGCCACGTTTAGCATAAGATTAGTTGAAACAGGAAATCAATAGTGATGGGTTGCTAGCCTATATATATATATTAAAACTCCAAGAACAGTACGACCCTGACCCTCAAAAGGGCAGATGCCAGAGCATCAATCTTGGACCCATATCAATGTTCTTAAAAATAGATATTCGTCCCTTCGCGGTCACGGCTGCTCTAAGCCATAAGGGTCTAAATTATGGGCTAACATAAGGGGTCAAGATAATCCCAATAGACATTGTGGCAGAAACTTAACATAGATGATTTTCATCCGAGCGTGTTTTCCAGTTAAATTCTCAGCCCACGCTTTTCCCGGGAAGCCCAGCTTCCAAAGTGGTAGAGACTCCGAGATACGAATAGAGAAGGAGTTAAAAATTTTAAAACGCTTTATTTTTATTCTGTCGGTAGAAATAAGGTTCCTTAATACTAGAAAAAAATATCAGATTTTTAGAATCAGCCAATTATTTTAAATAAAATATTATATTTTAATGACGAATTAATGGCGTCGCTACAGCTTTTGCGGTATATTCCTTTGCTCCGTTCGGTAAAAAAACAAATGTCATTGTCATGTTGGTTTTGGTTGTTATGGATGTCATTCATCTCAAATCTGATATTTATTTCTGGTATTAATGAACCTCGCATGGGCGTAAAAACCTTCCTCTTGAATCACTATCTAAAAACCGCATCGAATTCCGTTGCGTAGTTTTAAAGATTTAAGCATACATAGGACATAGGAACAGAAAAAGCGACTTTGTTTTATACTATGTAGTGATGTAAGTAAAGAAAAGAAGTAGAATTTTGGATAACAAAATATTTATAAAATCATTTATATATCAATAAGTTATTTTAGAAATAATATTGATATATATGTGGTCTTCGGATTAAGAATAGACTATCCCTTCTGGGCTTTTGATACTGCTAGACCTAGCATGCCCGTCACCGTGTTTCACCTCTTCTTGAGGCATCCTGAGGAACAAAACCTCTTAATCTTTTAAGATTAAACAACAGAAAAAGAGGGGGCTAGACTTACATACAATCACGTCTAACATACGGGGTAGACAGAGCCGAGGACTATAAGTCCTTGGCCACGTTTAGCATGATCGAAGTTAAAAAACTAGAAAAAGAAGATAACTAAAAAAAAGATAAAAAAAATGGACTAAGCTGGACTGAAATATTTAATTATCTAGATTCTAGCCTAATTTATACTCATAAAATAGATCTGAAGAGTTTATTTGTCTGTTAATCTTTTATTCTGGAACTACCAAAATGATTGTTGACAAGATTGTTTTAATATATGATAGAATAGTTTTTGAAGAAGGTTAGTGGCAGTACATACTTATCACGAACGGGTGAAACCGCGAGGCAAAGCTATTAATACATAACTGTCAATGTATTATCCCTTGACGAAGGTACCAGGTCACCATAACGATAACGAAGGTACTCGAAACAGCAGTAAACAAGGCTTAATTGGATAATTTCAGTGGCATTTACGAGGGCCGGACTCAGAGGGTCTAAGAGCTGGCAAATATTGTACACTATTAAATTAGTGACAGCCAAATTACATACTTCAGGGACCAACGTGTCCCGACCTATTACAACGCGGGATCTTGACATTTTTCGTACCTTTTTTTAAAGTACGGTGGGTCACATAGAAATAATATACCACTCGACGCTCACAATTTATACCTTAGGTAAGTTTTAGCCAAACCCATAACCCTTATATTTTTCGTATCACTGCAGTCAGATAATAAATTAAAAAAATAAAATAAAGCTGAATTTTAAAAGCAACTAGGTCATACAATATAGGATATGACACGTAATGCTGTAAAAACGTCGATATTTCCGTGTAAAATGGACCATTAAAACGATATGACTGCAGTTAATGATAGTGATCACGTGAATTATATATAATGACATGACAGGACACACTAAAGCCGGGGAAATATTTAATTACTAGATGCACCCCGCGGTGTTACCTGCGTTTAAACGTAAAAAGCCAAAGAATATAGAAATATTAACATGAAGTGGCATAGCGCACGAAAATCGTGTCACTAGTTTGGCTTGCAAACAACGTTTTACACAGACAAAATGGGCGGGGAATTTGATTGCGTCATTTATTGTCACAGTTATTGGTCGATAATATTAGTTGGCTTTGTTGTAAACTACGTAATACATTTCTAATAAGGTGTGGTGGATTAAAGATAAGAAGAGAAAATACGCTGCCACACTGATCCTGGAACTAAATCCGCGTCAAAACATTTATATTTGGATATTTTTTTCTGTTCTGTGTAAACAGCAGTGCCATGTACTTAATAAAGTGCCATTGGCTATTAAAGTTTGAGAATTTTGAGTTTCGCCAAATCAGGACCACTATTTACGTACCCTGGGCTCTGATGAGTTAGCTGAAGATGCAACCAGGAAACACGCTCGGATGAAAAATAAAGATTGATAATTGGAGTTTTTAACGAAATCTACGAGAATCGCGTTCTCAGCTACTTTCTTCCATACAAAATTCATGAAAATTGGCCGAGCCGTTTGAGCGATAAGATGTAACAGACATACAAACTCGCGCCTTTATAATTAAATAATCAAGAATAAAAATTAAGACGGCTAGTTACAACAAATGATTAAACCTAAACAAAATTAAGCAGTGCGGAAAAATTAACCCAAATGTCTAAGAACAGTCGTTTAATGGAGACCTCGGGTCCAAATAGCCCATTTTAAGTGAATAGGCACTTCAACGTAAAAATTCGTATTCATGACAAAAGTACAAGATATTTTTAAAGAACAAGTAACTTTAAATGATAGAGACAATTAAGCAAATTTAGTTTTAATTATTATAATCACTAAATAGTATAAAACAAAGCCGCTTTCTCTGTCACTATGTCCCTATGTATGCTTAAATCTTTGAAACTACGTAACGGATTTTGATGCGGTTTTTTTAGATAGAGTGATTAAAGGGGAAGGTTTTGATGCCCACACGAAGCTGGGGCGGGTCACTAGTGTTAGATATGGTCTAAGATAGAGCTAACTGACTCATTAAATAAGTCTCATTGTCATCTTACTTTTCTTCAATCAGGTGATTCAAGCCTACAATATCCTCTTCATCATCGTTTAGTGCAGGTGACACGATCAATCGACCATGCACACCCTGGTGTCAGAGTTATTAGAAACCGCCTAGGAGTCTGACGTGGTTTCTTTGACGACTAACCAGATGGCAGGACCAACGGCTTAACATGCCTTCCGAAGCACGGAATCATCTTATTATCAGACAATCAGGTGATTCAAGCCAGCAATGACCTAACCAAACTGGAAACAACTAAACAAAGTATGTTTCCCGTGTGAGTCGAACCCGCGACCCCCCGAATCTACAGGCAAACGCCTTAACCACTGGAGCACGCAGGCAGTTATTATTATATATCAAAGAAATAGGAAATCGCGCGCGGTCTTCAGGCATTATTTTTAAATCTATGTTGTATATTAAAAAAACGTAATCTCATCTTTCAATCAGGTCTTGGCAATATCAAATGAAGCAATATAAAGCAATAAGATCTATTCGCCCACAAAAGATGTAGCTGAAATAAAGTGGAGGATAGTGGATTTCTTTGTATTGGTCGAGGGAAGCCATTTTACAGTATCGACCAATGATATAAAATATCTAGATTAGACATTAGTAAATTTTTTAAATAAAAATTCTTTTCGAAATTTAATTACCTTTGGGGGTTAAATTGACCTTGTTACACACAGACACACTATATAATGCAATATTTTTTTTAATTATGACTTTTATTATAAACTAGCTGTTTCCCGCGGCTTTGCCCCGCATAGGACTCGGTTATATCGCGCCCAAAAGTAGCCTATGTTTGACCTTGGGTTGTTAACTACATCCCTACCAAATTTCATCACAATCGGTCCAGCAGTTTAGCCGTGAAGAGGTGACAGACAGACAGACAGACAGACTTTCGCATTTATAATATTAGTATGGATTAGTATGGATAAATAAATAAATATATAATAAGTAGTATAGACTAGCTTTCGCCCGCGGCTACGGCCGCATGAATTTCCCTCGGGAACAGTACTTTTTCCCAAGATAAAAGGTAAGGTAATGTTGGTCCTTCTCAATACTCCTAGCTATGTGTATGCGAAATTTCAGAAAGAATGGTTCAGTAGATAGGGCGTGAAGAGGTGACAAACAAATAAACAAACCAACTCATTTTCTCATTTATAATATTAATTGGATAGCTTTACTTTTACTAGTTGCACCACGTGGTGTAATCCGCGATCTTTTTGATCAAACATATGAAAATCGCGTAGATTTTGAGATAAAATCGATCGTTCTCACTAGTTCCATTGGCAAATAATGTGTTAATTAAAGGCATCGTACAATTTGTTAATGTATATAGTACTGTATTTATTTTATTATTTAGCTAGCTATAGCCCGCGACTTCGTGCGCGTGGGCTTCGCTCCCGTCCCTGTAGGAATTTGACGAGAATCCCCGTTTTTAAAGTTTGTCATGACAATAACCAACACAAAAAAAGAATTATCCAATTTGGTGCATTCGTACGAAATAGCTATATATGCCTTGAGTTTATTCAAATAACGATAATTTTTTTTTAATGAACCGATTTTGATGAACCTTTAGACTTTCTTTCGAGTTAAAACTAAGCTAATTGGTTCAGTACCTACTTTCAAAGATAAGCGTATATCAATTATGTCTCAATATATTTTTCTACATAGAATAAAAAATAAAAGTTGCAAACAGAGAATTGCTCATGAGTTGTCAACCATAAAAATAGTTGATCGATAGGATTGTATGGTAGGTATCGGTATGAATAGCCACAAACATACAAACAAACATTATACTCTGTACCTCATTCGCTCTTCTAGTATAAGGCAAAGTTGAGCCACGTGAAGTCATGGTACCTACTCTCTCAAGGCAGCAACTTATAATTGAGTAAGTTACTGTTAAAATTTCGAATCACTACATAGTATAAAACAAAGTCGCTTTCTCTGTCCCTATGTCTCTTTGTATGCTTAAATCTTTAAAACTACGCAACGGATATTCATGCGTTTTTTTTTAATAGATAGTGATTCAAAAGGAAGGTTTTATGCCCATGCGCAGCCGGGGCGGGTCGCTAGTTATCAATAAAATACAATAAGATTGTATATAATACAATACAATACAATAACAATGATAATACAATAAAACTACACAAAATCAAAAAAACAAAAAAAAAAACGAATTAATATTATTCCAGATTAAATTCTCACTTACTTACGAAAATTGGTTCATGAGTATATGTAAACAGTTTATGAATTTCACGGCAATCGACGAACAATGTTTAAGCCCAGACGACAATGTAATTTTGAACCCTTTAGTCGAATCTCTATAATCCGATGTCAAAGCAATTTAGCTGACTGTTGATAGCCTTTGATGCGAAGCCAATTGCCTCCCGTCAGCCTCCTATGTGGGGTAGGGTGGTGGCTTAGAAAAACAGATCGCTTTTTTGGATTTTGGAGTCTTGATCTCATGCTGCTCCACTATTTTACTTACTTTGCTTGACGCTTCTATCTCTGTGGTCCAGTGGTTAAGACTTTTGTCTTTAGACAATTGGGATTATTTTTCCCATTTGTCCCCAGTGGTGACAAAGCCAGTGGTTACAACCGGGAATAGACGTGGTCATAGGTTCGATTTCCATGGGAAACATACTTTGTTCAGTTGTTTTCAGTTTGGTTTGGATATTGCAGGCTTGAACCAAGCCTTTGATGCGTTCCAATTGTCTTCCATCAGCCTCCTATGTGGGGTAGGGTGGTGGCTTAGAAAAACAGAACGCTTTTTTGGATAATGGAGTCTCAATCTCATGCTGCTCTACTATCGCTAACTGCCTTTGTGGTCCAGTAATTAAGACGTTTGTCTGTAGACCCGGGGGGTCGTGGGTTCGATTTCCATTTGAAGCTTACTTTGTTCAGTTCTTTTTTTTTGGTTAGGATATTGCAGGCTTGGATCAAGCCTTAGATGCGAGCCAATTGCCTCCCATCAGCCTCCTATGTGGGGTAGGGTGGTGGCTTAGAAAAACAGAACGCTTTTTTGGATAATGGAGTCTCAATCTCATGCTGCTCCACTATCGCTAAATGTCTCTGTGGTCCTGTAAATAAATAAATAAATAAATATAAATATATAGGGACAAATCACACAGATTGAGTTAGCCCCAAAGTAAGTTCGAGACTTGTGTTATGGGATACTAACTCAACGATACTATATTTTATAACAAATACACACATAGATAAACATACAAGACCCAGGTCAATCAGAAAAAGATCATTTTCATCTTGACCTGACCGGGGATCGAACCCGGGACCTCCTGAGTAGCGGTCAGGCATGTTAACCATTACGCCACGGAGGTCGTCAAAAGTTGTTAAGGTGTTTGTCTGTAGACCCGGGGGTAGTGGGTTCGATTTCCATTTGAAGCTTACTTTGTTCAGCTCTTTTTTGTTTGGTTAGGATATTGCAGGCTTGGATCAAGCCTTTGATGCGAGCCAATCGCCTCTCATCAGCCTCCTATGTGGGGTAGGATAGTGGCTTAGTAAACAGAACGCTTTTTTTGATAATGGTCAATTTTAATGCTGATCCACTATCGCTTACTGTCTCCGTGGTCCAGTGGTTCGTGGGTTCGATTCCCACATTTCATTCTTACACATCACAATGTCATTATAGGTAGTACTAATGCGACAGACAAAAAATTTGAAAAAAAAAATGTTTTTATTTGTGGCGACAGAGTAAGCAGAAAGATTAAAAGTATTACATCTTACAATTATCTTCAATTTATCGAATTTCATCAATAAAATACTTATTTGGCTTACATGGAAAAATAGGGCTATTAATTCTGATATGAATGAATAAATAAAGTGGAAAAGTAAGTGCTCTTTAGCAACATACGAAAAATTAATTAATAATATAAATGAAGGGCCTGAACCTAGGTCTATTCAGAGTTGTTCACTCAATACATGTTGTTAATTACACCAATGAGATTTACATTGATATTTATTTAGCAGGAATTGACAATAGATGTTTTATTTATTTTGGATGTCAAATTAATAGCTCCTAAATACGTTAGACAATTAGCTTTATTAAGAAACGAGATTAAACACATCGTTATATGTGTGATCTTTATAAATAAGTCTCATTTTAATATTATGCTTCTTAACAAAAATCTACTGAATAGGTTAAGGGTAAAAAAATGCGGAGTGTAAAACTTAATGTAAAAATTTGATATTACAATTAACAAAATTGGTCTTCTTCTTCATACTTTCCCAATGCATCCTCTGCCTCAACACTGCTTCTTCAACTTTTTCTACTCAACTTTGTCTGGTCTTGCCTGAAGAGGGGAGCTTTTAAGGCAGTCTTACCGTGACACTTCATAAATTCGGAGCAGCATTTTCATCTCCGTGACACGCAGCTCTTACCTGTGCTGTCCGAGCACACGCCACTCTGTGTAGGAGAACAGATCTTATAATAGATTTAAAGACCTGTCCCTTAAGCCTGACTGGCATTGAGACTAATGTCAATCAAGTTACATCAGTCACCTCACGCCACATTGACACCAAAGTCACAGCCAATATCCGTATGTCAAGTATCTGACCCCAACTTGTCGTCTCTATGTATCGTAACTCAGCGGCAAGCTCGCTAAATGCGAATCCGTAAATTACTCGGACATGGGTGGTGGCTCCCAGTATTTGAATAGTCCTAATGGATGGATCCTAATGGATAGAAAGGTGAAGCGGTTACAGTCCTCACACACACTTTAATTATGTGTTTGGGTTTGCCACGGACCTTCAATTAGGGTCATTACAACAGAATAACTTTTTGAAAACCATCCACATTGTTATAATGTATTTTTTTTAAAATTGTATCTTAAGGCGATACCTCAAATGTTATGTACCTAGTAAATGGGCGGCGCTAGACCCCAGGCGCGGGATGTCAGTCCCCGGCGTCCCCGCCGCCCCTCTGTCTGTTTACGCGCGATTCCACGCACAGCGATTTATAATATTCTGCAACATTTACGATTGCCACGTGATCTCGTTCCGGAGGTTAGAATGCATGGAGTTTGCATGCCATTTTTCTTTTCTTACGTTATTATAATTTCAGATATTTTTATATTTGAATATGTAATGGAAAATATAAGTAATTTAAAAGACAAAATATTTTTTTAAACTTTATTTTAACTTAAAAAAAGAAATCACAATAGAACAAAAAAGCAGAGGGTTCCGCACAATGACAATGTCAGTTTTTATATTCAATTGTCGTATGTTAATGTGAATTTTTAATCTACTATTTCTTTCAACTGTCTCTTTGTCCTTTTAAATACTACTATCGCTATCTAGTGGTGTTTTAATGAACTATTTTCCGTAAGTGAACGTTTTATATTGAACTAGCTGTTGCCCGTGGCTCTGTCCACGTGCGCCTCGGTTATATCGCGCCCGAAAGTAGGTATAGTATGTTTGACTCCTAGTGCATAACTATATCCATACCAAATTTCATCACAATCGGTCCAGCAGTTTAGCCGTGAAAAGGTGACAGACAGACAGACAAACAAACAGACAGATTTTCGCATTTATAATATTAGTATGGATTTACCACTTAATCGTTAATTGATAGAATTCTTGTAGGTTTTCCTGTAAATGATTTTTTTTTATATTTTTTTCAAAATTTTAGGCTCAGTAGTTTTGTAAATGAGGGGGGGATGATCAATTTTCGTCTTCTTACATTAATAAATAAATTAATTGGAGAATAAGACGTCGTCCTTACTACATTCCTTCTTTAGGGTTGGGGAATACTTCGAGCGTTCGGACTCGAGTTGATTTATAGTATAGGATAAGTAACTTTTGTGTTGTAATTAGTTTATAATTTCATATGTGTATCTTTGCGATGTATCCTCTTGCCCATGTACTCTTTTTCCTTTTTTATACAGGTGACTGGAAGAGATCCCTGTTAGGGAAAAGTCCGCCTTTTTTGTGTTCTATGTTGTATGATCAATATTCTTCCTGTACAATAACGTTTTTACATACATATATACATACATAGTTAAATCAAAATCATTTATGTTACAATAATAACGAAAATATACTTGAGATCCTCATAACGAGCCCTTTTATCACCACTACATAGTATAAAATAAAGAAGCTTTCTCTTTCCTTATACCCCTATGTATGCTTAAATCTTTAAAACTACGCAACGGATTTGAATGCGGTTTTTTTTAATGGATAGAGTGATTTCAGAGGAAGGTTTTTATGCCAATACAAAGTCGGGGCGGGTCGCTAGTTTGATATATAACATGGTAAGGGTTGCAAAACTTTTTATTCCTAATTTGTCACCCGAAATGGTAATTTAAAGAAATATTTATTTACGACGGACAGACAAACGCACGAGTGATCCTATAAGGGTTCCGTTTTTAGGGTTCCGTACAAAAATTCAAAAACGAAACCCTTATAGGATCACTCGTGCGTCTGTCTGTCCGACCGTCCGTCTGTCACAGTCAATTTTCTCCGAACCAAAACAGATGAAATTCGGTAGGATGGCGGCGTAATCCTGTGACCCAAACACAGATGTGCAAAGTAAATATTTTTTTAAAAAAAGGTTCATTTTCGGGGGACAACTGAGGAGTTTTGCAAACCTTACCGTGTTATATATCAAATGAAAGGGCTTGTTATGAGGATCTCAAATATATTTTTGTTATTATTGTAACATAAAAAGTTTTGATTTTATTCATGAAAAAAGACGAAAATTGACCATTCTCCCTCCTCTAATCTCCGAAACGTTCACTTACGGAAAATAGTTCACGAAAACACCACTAGATAGCGATAGTAGTAGTTAAATAGGTACCACAATCAAATATAAAAACTAATATTGACATTGTACGGAACCCTCTCCACGCAAGTTCAACACGCACTTGACCGGTTTTTTACATTTTTGTACGGAACCCTAAAAACTAAGTAACTGTCATTATTATACGTTTGTTTGTTTATATAAACTTTATTGTACTAAAAAATTACTTTTTCCGAAAAATCAAAAACCAACCTCCATTCGTTTACTCGGGCCAACTTGAACATTCAACAAATTAAAAAACTCAGACGCCTAGGTGTGCAGGGTCAACTGACCTTGTACCCTAGTACTCCAATAGTTTACAAGTAAACGATAACAGTGGCAGTGCCTCAAATTTGAAACAATGATACCAAGGCCATTGGCCATTGGCCACAGGGTCATTTGACATCACACTGTGTAGGGTCAATTGAACTTGTTATTAACATTCATATAAGTAAATACCTAGGGAAATCCAACTTCAAGTTCAACTGTCACAGTGGCCGTACAGAGATTTTAAATAGCTAATACCAGGATTACGGGGGAATAAAGGTCGAGTGACCTTGCAAATTTCCATTATCAAACGAGCTACTTGTAAACATTCGAAAAGTAAAAAAATGCTCTTTTTCTACCGACTTCTAAAAAGGAAGAGGTTCTCAATTCGGCTAAATTATTTTTAAATGTTTGTTCCCTCTAATCTCCGTCATTTCTGAACTGATTTTGAAAGTTTATTTTTTGTTTGAACAGATAAAGTTTCAATTTAGTCGTAGTAGTTCAAAGTTTATCAAAATCGGGTCAGTAGTTTTGTTTTAAAATCAAAATAACCGGTAAACGTAAATCGGTTAAGTCGAATAAAATGAACATTTTTTATTTTTCGAATGTTTACAAGTTGTTTGTTTGATAATGAAGTAATTTGCAAGGTCTATCGACCCTGCATGCCCCGGTATTGGCTTTTTAGAGCCCTCTAACATAAGTTCTCTTAAAACTTACTTTGTATATAATAATGGTGAATTATTATTCGCTAAGTGTTCATAAATAAGCATGAGTGTTGGGAAGTAGTACAGTGTCGAATAAGTGACTTTAATCCTTGTTACTAAAATTTCTGAGAAACTTAATGCTATAAGAAACCTTTCACCGATTCACTTGACTAGATATAAGTAATCAAATCAAATTATTTTATTTACGTTAATGTGGTTACAAAGGTTGTTATAATAAATTTGGTACAAACACATTAGCCTAATTAAGGCATGCAAATTAATCATTGTAAACATTTTAAATTATGTCTTGTCATTTTCTAACTATCTTATTTAAATATTTTGATCTTGTCGTTCCAGAAATACACTAAAAAAGAGCATTCCAATAAAACTTGATACTGCCAAAACAAAAATAATCTTTAGGTTTGATTATGATCCATGTTGTAAATTCATTGAATCTGCTTAGAATCCAGAACATTTCTTTGACATAATATTTAAAATATGAAATCCACACTGAAATAATTAAATTAGGACTTTTTTTGTTTCTTGAAAAAGTTGTTGATATCGACAATACGGTGCCCAGTAACATCAGCATTTGGTTCCACCTGAAACAATCCCATACGTATATAATCGAATATGTCTTCAGATTTTTAATGTAAGATCGTTAAACATATTTCATTAAAGACCAGAAGATCAAACATAGTAACATGTCGTGGGCAATAGCTAGTACAATCATATTAGGTACTAACCGTTTTACATTTCTTGATGCTGGCGGTATAGTGGTCCCGAAGGAATATTTTGTCCATTCAAAACAAAAGTTTGTAAATCCGACTCCATATTTGTTACACCTCCCTGTTCTGGCAGTCGCAACAGCAGCGGCGGCGCCGGCGGCAGCGTGGACACAAAGACCTCAAATTGTTGTTGGTCCTGAAAACAATAGGTATTTTGATATTAGCCATTTTATATTTATCTTATATGTAAATTGTTACTTCCACACTTACCTATACCAACCTATCAAATTGTTTGTATAAAAATGACGAATTAGTTTCAAAGCCAAAATACTTAGATACCTAGGTATCCAATTTGATATAAATATTAAATAAATATAAAGGTACCTAAGTATAGAATGATCGATCAGTACTAGTTTTCCATAACAAATATTTTTTTTTTTACGGAGGCACTTGGTAGACTAAATAAGACTTAATATGATAGGATAAATGGGTAGGTACTTACCATCTGTTTACTCTCATTAGCTAGGCTTTCTCCTTGTAATCGGGTACTCTTTTAGTATTTTTGCTCAATTACCTAGCTATGATTATCATCATAATCACAATTACGTAACAAAACCATAGCTAATATTACACTATTTTACATAACAAATACTATTTACAGTCAAGAAAAACACTAAAATAAAAACTAGGTTGGGATATAAATTTTAACAATAAATTTGAATATATATTATAAAATGCCATAAAAACTCGCGAGATTTGATTTTCAATAAAAAATGCGCGCGTCTTTTGCTCGGCAAATGCAGACGCAGACTGGCCGGGAGAGCGCGCAAGGGATAGCGCTTGGCGGTAAAGCCCGTGAACGATGAGACAGGTATAGTCTCGAGGCGCTCAAACAAATAGGGCGTAAGCGCCAAATTTGTTTTAATTAATTTATAAAAAACAGACCAGGTTCATTACATTTTCCTATACCTCTTATGATGAATTACTAACGACCTATATTTTAGTTTAAAAATCATTTTTTTAAACTGAATCGTCGATCTATAATTTAGTAATATCGGTAAGCGAATACTATTTTTCAAAAAATATTTCTATCGAGAAAATTTTATCAAAACGTGTTTCCATCTGATACATAAGGAGATAAAATACTCAAAAATCATATACTAAGATTTGAAACCAATAGTAAAAGAACTTTGCGAGATAAATGATGTTAAAGACCACCTTGTTTAGCAGTGGTATCGTCTTAAGGTGATACCTCGGTGAACACTAGCGCCACCATCATATAAAAACCATTATTCACTTATAACACTAGTTATCAAAATATCAAAATTGCTTAAAACGGCCACTTCTAGCAGTTTTGCAATTTGTAACTATATGGAACAACTATATGGAACAACTATATGGAACTATAAATTTATAGTTTAATACGATCAAAATTAATAATCAAAATCAAGATATTTTTTTGAACTGGCAAAAGGAAATACGAATTCATATTTACAGAATAAAAGAAGATGTTTTTCTTATCATAGCGACCACTTTCCTTAATAACTAACATGATATAGGTATACTCGCAATATAGGAGAAAATATACTGAGCTGAACTACTAACCCAATAACAAACAAGCAAGCCATTCGTACCTTTTTGCTGCGTATCGAATTCTGATTAGGCGAAAATATCATAGCGATAGAGAAATATATATAACTAGCGGCCCGCCGCGGCTTCGCATGGGCTTAAAGACCTACCTCTTGAATCACTTTATCTATTAAAAAACCGCACCGTAGTTTTAAAAAATCTATTAAATAAAGATATTTGTGTAGCAGAGAAAAAAAATAATCCTAATTTATATTATAAATCCAAAAGTGAGTGTTTGTTTGTTTGTTTCTTACTCTTTCACGCCCTATCTACTATCCAATCTTTCTTAAATTTCGCATACACGTAGAAGTATTGAGAAGGACATAGAATACCCACCTTTCATCCCGGGAAATGGTACTGTTTCAGTCAGAAATTCACGCGGGAAATTAAAGTTTTCAACAGTTACATAGGATAGAACTATTGATACTTTGACATCTGTTTTGTACCCTATTTTTGCAAATAAACGATTTGATTAGATTGATTTGAAAGCTAGTTAGATAATAATTTGACAAGGCAAAATGAGCAACTCAATAGTTCATTTAGACTTCAAAAGTTTCCCTTCTACGAGCCCACAGCTTCCGCTTGCGGAAAAGTTGCCACCGGGGTACCAACTACAATGGGTCGTGTGGAAATCCCTCAACAGACTGCGATCGGACGTAGGTAGGTGCATGGAGAATAGGAAGAAGTGGGGCCTACCCAGCAGTGATGGCTGTGTCTGTGGCGCGGTGCAAACGATGGACCACCTGCTGTCGTGCCCCAGCTGCCCGCCCTCATGTATAAAGAGTGCCTTGCTGTGGCCTCTGACTCGGCCATGAAAGTTGCATCTTACTGGGCCAAATTAATATAGTTTTTAGCCATTGACACGATAGAAGAAGAAGAAAAGTACAATTTTAGCAAAAAAATGTGTTCATATCTGTTAGTCTAGTTTCTAAAGCAAGTATTACATTTCCATACATCGTTGAGGTAATTAAAGCATATCTTGCCAAATCCATGTCGTTTATAGCAGCTGGCACACAAGAAGGTCGTTATGGCAAAATTGGTAGTCACATTTGAAGCCATCATTTAAATGAGGAATCGTTATAAGCCTTCGAGTAACACGGCCTCCGAACCGAAAGGGAATAGCCATGCGCTGCGTTCCCCTCTGTCAAAGTATAAGCCAAATCGGCATATGCAATGTATTAGTGTGTGTAATCTGTACACAAACAATATGCTTTTTTTGTTTAACATCGACACTGCATGTAGCTTATTTTTATTTGTTACTATAATATGTTCAACAAATAATGAATCTTGAATCTTTCTACAATTTTAATGTGTGTCATCATTACAGTCAGTCAGTACAGTTTTGTATGACTTATGTGTATTTTCCCCCCGTAAAAAACGCCAGATCTATTGGATTAGTAAAATATTGCCAAGGCTTACTCCCTTTCGGTATGGAAGCCGTGTTGAAGTTATAAGCCAATCTGTCTGCCACAATTAAAAAGGCCAATACCAATACTCAGAAATAAAGAAACTAAAAATCAACGTTAAGCGTTAGTTTTACCTTTTACTCTTTCTCATCTTAGCGCCTTCCCTGCTTAGAAAAGGGGGCATGAGCATAGGGTCTGCTTTCCTACTTTTTCTCCTCAACTTCGCCTGATCTTCGGCATCCTTAGTAGTGCGACCACTGCAATGTTGCCAACACTTTTAAGTCCTGCCCCTTCTATTACCCGCCCTGGCGGAGTTTTGCCTATTCTGCACTTACTACAAAAATAACATTACCCCTTGTATGAGATTTCATCAACGCAGACGCTGCGTTAGGATTTTGTATGGAATTCCAGTTGCCTTCCTATCCGCCCGGGGCGCTGTACAGATTTTTTATACAAAATCGATGACACAGCTAGCATCTGCGTTTAAAAAATCTCATACTAGTAAATTGTGCTTACAATATTTATTAAAGAAAATTATTTTGTTACAGAAATACGTCAGTGAGCTGACAGTGGTTCGAGACTGCGTACCCACGTGCAGCGAAAAAGGTGAGTAATGTTTTATTTATTACTAGGTACCTTTGTAACCTTCCATTAAATAGCATACTTCTTTTAGTTCTTTCCAGATTGGTTAGGAGATTACAGGCGTGAATCACCTGATTGTTTGATAATAAAGATAAAGTACGTTAAGCCGTTGGTCCCGGCTGCCATCTGATATTCGTTAAAGGAACCACGTCAGAGGCCAAGAGACGATCCTGAAGAACACTAACACCAAGGTATGCATGGTCGATTGACCGTGACATCTACACGAAATTATCATAATGACCCTATGAGTAAGAAAAGAAAACTTTAAAAAGTTATAAACCGTATTATTTTACACAAGACCTAAACTTAAACAATGGACTAAAGTGGCAGTCGACCTATCAATATTGGTACAAATTTAACTTGGAAATTAATTTTAGACGTAAATATTAGTGTAATATCAATTGAAACACCTTGAGATTACTCTGTAGTTTCAATTAATTTGAAATAACAGTATCTTCATCTTTGAGGAGCTCGATAGGCTAGAGCGGCGCACGTATTCCTGACTGACGATAGTGCGCGTCAAGCGATGGCGACGACGAGTGTACGGCATATTTGAATTGGTCACCATAGAATAGAACAGAATATAAAAACTCTTTATTGCACCAAACAAATGTATACATAATTTTTAAAAACTAGGTAATGTACAAAGGCGGACTTATCGCTAATGCAATCTCTTCCAGTCAACCTTAGGGTCACCATTAGTGGCATTTCTATCTTGAGCTCCTTCGTGCTTTGGAAGGCACGTTAAGCCGTTGGCCCTGGCTGTTATCGGTAGATGGCAGTAGTTAGGCTATATCAGATGCCTTTAGGCAGCCTGAAAAATCTGACAGTGTTGGTCACTAACACACCCGGATCATGTTCCTGTGGGTCTGGTTTCCCAGTAAAAAGGGTTACGGAGGTCAGACGGCAGGCGCTCCATTGTAATAACCAGTCGCGCCAAATCAGGACCATGATTAATAGCGTAACCTGGGCTCTGAAGCGTAAGCTGAATATGCAACCGGGAAACACGCTTAGACAAAGAAGATCAGTATCTAAATCTTGGATAAGAGCAGGAGTGCTAATTATTATTTAAAATGACATTAGCAAAATCGATGAGTCGAATGTTTATAATGACGATAGTTACCGTTGGTTCCGACTGCCATCTGGTAGTCGTTAAAGGAACCACGTCGGAGGCCGAGAGGCGGTTTCGAAGAACTCTGACACCAGGTGTGCAGATCGATTGACCGTGTCACCGTCACGAAATGATGGTCTATCAAATGCTTGCCATTATAAAGTAACTATTATTGTCGAAACGTTACCTCTTAATACCTCCACGTAAGCTCTTAAAGCAGCGCTGTTGACCCATTTGTAGCGAAACAATCGTCATTAAAAAAGCTGTAACTCCAAAAATATTGCAGCTTTGTTGTGCTTTATAGCTCGAGTGTAGGTAGAAGAAATGAGATTTTTATTTACTTTTAAAGTACATATTTTATTATGCCATTTAAAGGCAATAAGGTATATAGCCAACCGGATGGGAAGTGGTCACCGCTGCCCATAGACGCCTGCATCACCAGGCGTGTCGCGTGCACGTTATCGAAAATTAGGAACCTTTATACGCCCTAAAATACCTTTATCACGTCTTTACCCCGTATGGGATAAAGACGTGATTATATGTATGTATGTATACGCCCTATTTGAAATCATCATCATTTAGAGTAGGCGTCACAGTCAATCGACCATGCATACCCTGCTATCAGAGTTCTTCGAAACCGCCTCTCGGCCTCTGACGTGGCTCTTTAAAGACTACCAGATGGCAGCCGGGACCAACGGCTTAACATGCCTTCCGAAGCACGGAATTATCTTTATTATCAAACAATCAGGTGATTCAAGCCTGCGATGTCCTAACCAAACTGGAAACAACTAAACAAAGTATGTTTCCCGTGGGAATCGAATCGACGTCCCCCGGGTCTACAGGCAAACGCCTTAACCACTGGACCACGGAGGCAGCTTACCTCTTTAAAATACCCCATGGTATAGTCCTTTAAGAAACTGTGGCAAGAAGCTGATTAAACAATATCAACGTACACTGTACACTTCGTTCGCGTTAATTCCACGGAAGTACATTTTTTGGAAATAAATTACTAAAAAGTAGTACTTCTGACTATATGTATATAGAATTTAAACATCAGGTTGGATCGTGTTCAATCGCTGGGCATTGTGAATTTAAAAAAATATTACAGTACAAGACAGATGCGCTAGCTAAAGAACATCAACATCATGTCGTGTATGTGTCACGGTCAATCGACTATAAACATCCTGGTGACAGAGTTCTTCGAAACCTTTGAAGTGGTTCTGCTAAAGCTAAAGATGAAACTAAAAAAAACATGAAGTAGTGAAAGAACATAACAAAATCAGTGTAACATTGCGGAGAATAAAACAAAGTGCTTAGTATATAGCATCGTTCGCAGTTTATGATAATTGAGTCTCGTTTTATTCTCACATTAAGCGGTACGTCCAGTAGTTTTATTGAGACGAGGGACAGATTTACTTGGATTTGGTGTCTGAGTACGGACAATGTAGCGGAATGTTTGCTGTCTATATAATGTTGATGATTTACTCAAACTTGTCCAAACAACGAAGAGTATATTTTGGTTTCATCTATATAAGAAGAGCTAGAAAAATCTCGATAGCCTGGCAGGGCTTTTGAGAAAAATAATCTTTTCGTAAAATCATCATATCGTATTTACTGTCTTAACATATATACTCAACTGTTAAATTTATCACGCTTATCTATTATTAACTTGCTGTAATAATGAAAGTTGATTGTAAATTACTCACTACAAAACAAAGTCCAGTTTTTAAGAAATGTTATAGTTTCTGAAAGGGACGATTAGAAAGATACCATGTTCCTCGATTTTGTGATCCTTTTAACCGGACTGCGATGAAAAAAGGAAGGGTTTTACGAATGAACGAATGCACAAAAAGTCTAAGACTTGACGTGATGGATGCACTAGCAAAATGATCACGTATGCAAAAATGGAAGAGCAAAATGGAATGTCGTCTGAAAGATATGGGCGGTAAGAACTAAGGAATAAATTTAGTTGAAAATGTACTTACTGCGATAGCTCGACGACTCAAAGTAGATCTGGCTTGGCATAGACGTACAGATGAACCAAATCCCCAGAGAATTAGATCATGCCTCTACCATGATAATTTGCAAACGCCGTCACTAGTAGGCACACCTAGTACCGAATAGTAAAAAAAAAAATAAAAACAAAAAAAATACGACGTCCGTTTGTCACAAATGCTATATCTGATCAGTTTTGGCGGGAAGGTAGCAACAACATGTCGGTGTTGTATTTATTTTCCAAAACTTATGTTTTTAGAGTATTTGTGCAGTACATAATAATGGTGGGTTAATTCGCAAAATTTTCGTGAACAAGCGTGAGAGTTGGGAAGTGGTACAATGTCGTATAAGTGACTTTAATCCTTGTCACCAAAATCTCCAAGTTATTTCTAAGTGAATTTTTTCCACCGCCTCACTTAGACATCCGACTATGACTTTATGATTAAAAAATTAAAGAACTTGTTTCCAGGGCCGTAAAAATATTTAAAAAAGATGCTACATCCACACTGATCCGTCCCAATCTCAGACGTACAAAGCGATCTGTCCGTCTGCTAAATTAAAGAGATTTTTCAACCGAGCACAATTGTGACTGAAAAATTTAGTTTACTTGTGCCGTAAAATAAAATGATATTGTTTATTATCTTTCTTGTCAAGTCGAACAGGCTTGACTCTTTATTTTGACCAGTGTGTGGCTACGTTGATTGCTCTGTCTTTTTTCATTCAACTTCTTTGCCTATTTTGGTCTTCTTTTCTGTGAGTAAATATTTGTCTGAAGACTTTATAATAAGCCACTCTGAAGTTTCTGGGGCTTCCATTTCCATTTTGGGTTGGGTAAATATTTAAACTCATTTTCTACTTTCCTGCGACCGAGGTGTATTATCCCTGATTTAACATTATTTTACCTTTTACGATACTTCAACTTCTAAAATAGCCAGAAGTAGGTACACTTTTTTAATATGTTGTTAGTCTTTACCAGATTCTCAATAGATGAGTCAAATGTGCTAGTTAGCGTAGTTTGTTAAATTGGTTAGAGTTAAACATGTGTGCAAGTACTTAACAAAAAAATGTGTTGTTGACTACGTAATTTTAAAACAAAACTTAAAACATTGTGAAGTCTTCTAAGATTTTTTACCTTTACCATTTTTCGTACGTATACGATTTTTCACATTATATTTTTTTCTCAGAATGGTGGGGAGCCCGAACTTTTTGCTGCAACACCGATGAATGTAATGCTGCATACACACGAAGTCCTGCTGCGGTCCTTATCGCCACTCTAGCTTTCCTCGCACGCTGACCGCTCGTGTAGACAAGCCTTTGTTTCAACAGGTACGATAACAATCTATACATATAATAAATATACAATAATTATAAAGTTTATGTGTATTATATGTATACATTTCATAGTTATGTAGTTAAAAAAATTAAAATCCGAAGTTAAGTGGGGAGCATGTACTAGATACAAATAATACCTGGTACATGCTCCCCACTAAACTTTGCTGTCGGAAACCAGCATAAATAATAATAAAATAAACGCTTTTATATATTGAATAGGGTGTCATAAAAATCTATGTATAGCTTTTTACATTACATTTACATTTATTTTGCAGATAAAACTATTTTCCAAGATTTACTAGAAGTGAAGAGGATTTATTTACATCTGAGAACATTTGAAGATTCCAGTTTGAACATATTATTATAACAAATACTCAAAACTGTATCCACTTATTATTTTTTTCTTTTTTATATTTAACAAAAATAAATGCAAAGAATGTAACTGTGTTGAATATAACATGTGACATAAGTATATTAATATTTTGGTTTTATGTTTAATATTTTTTATGTAGGTTTTACTTGACCTGTATCTCGTATGCACCAGAACAAACTTTCGCATTTACATGGAAATCAAATAAAAAATATGATTGTTAATAAGGCCTAACCAATTCTCTTTTTTTTACATAAAACTTATTTAAAAATAAAAAAAAAAATGAAAACTTTTCCTACAATTTGTATAAAAGTAAATTATTTTTGTGAAAACACAGCAGTCACATTATAATTAATCTTTATATTCTTGCAAATATAAGGTAAAGCCATACTATGAATTCCACAATTAATATCAATTAATATAATGGATATAATCTACAGCCCGTACATCTGATCGTATTAATATAAACCTACGTAAACTTATGTTTACAAAAAATATATACGAGTACAAATAATTTTTTATCATGCTCGGACAATTTAAATATATTCGGGAATATTAAAAAATTTGATTTACTTTACTAAATTTGTAGTGTGGTTTCACTTTTATAATTATCATAATAAAAATGTGATTATATTGTCACCTAGTGCACTGAATTTTGCTTCCAAAAACAATTTGTAGTTTGAAAAATTTATTGAATTTATAATTTATTATAATAAAATTAACATTATTCCTAATCCAATTATCGCGCGCTTTGTTAAAAAGGAAAAGTAAATACTACATATAATGATGTTGCAATACGGTGATAAATATTAAAAATGGCTAATATCGGAGTTTTTTAATACAGTAAAAGTCAAAAACATGATTTTTATAACGAATAACTATGTATAAAGACATACGATTAAAAAATAAATAAGAAGATTTTTTCATATCTATTTAATACTGTATCACGTACAATTTCAAAGAATTATATGCAGTTTTTTCAAGAAACAAGGAACAGGTTTTCAAGAAACAACAAAAAGTCAGGTATAAGGTACATTGTATTTTTTTTTTAAAATTCGACTGTTTTAAATATTTTAGAATTTCACCTAACATTGCGCGAGTACAATAAATATTTGTATCAAAGAATTTGGGCTCGCGCGCGGTCTCTCTACCGAGGCAAATTTTTCTTTTTTGATCTATGATTTTATTCATATTGTCTAAATAAAATAGTTAATACTGTCAAACATAATTTTGATGTAATAAGATATTGTGACATTACCAGACAGTGTCACAAATGGTCATAATATGTATATATAAAGATATATATATAGATATATATATATGTATATATATATATATATATGTCATAGGCGATGCGGCTAGCAACCCATCACTATTGATTTCCTGTTTCAACTACCATTATGCTAAACGTGGCCTAAGGTCTTATGACCCTAGGCTCTGTTTACCCCGTATGGGATAAAGACGTGATTATATGTATATATATTATGACCATATATAAATATATATTTTATTCAAACTACAAATTTGTCTAGATATACTTTATTATTATACGAATAGAATATAAAATATCATTCACAATTTTACGCTTTATTAAAGTATCACGGTCAAATTCTTTTAGTATGTAGACTAGAATAAGATTTATAGATAGACTATAAAAGAATCATCTCATCGTCATTTGTAACTTTTTATCATTTTTTATCTTATTTAAATATTAGCGGGTTCAATAAGTAGTCATGTGATTTCCTAATTTAGTACAAAAAAATGCATACTTTTACTTTTTACGGACCACTTTGTTGAAATTTTGTTGTCAGAAATAAATTCTTGTCTGATTCGTGAATAAAAAAATATGAATATTGAAAATAGGAAACAGAAAAATGTCATGTTCAACAGTAAAATGACAGTTTTTATATCCTTTTATTTCTTTCCAAAATATTTTTCGTTAAAATGGGACGTAAAATTTTTCATTTCGAAATTTCACGAAATATCTTTTCCGAATAAAATGTTGAATATTGGGCATTGGCAAAGAGAGGAATGTATGAAAAGTAAAAAAAAATGGTTTTTTTTGTTTTCGGTGCCCATAATGATATTAAGTGATGGAAGAATTTTAACAATTATAAATGAATTTTAACAATATAGGTTTTATGGTATATAAAATAATGCTTGAAATCATAAAAATAAATATTGACAATTGAATATTTTTTTCTGACTTTTTTTTTGCGATTCGAATCTGGCATTTTTTTCACTAAATTACTAGCAAAGTAATATTACTACTGGCATCATACAGTTTTCTAAATATACAAGGTTGGGCAAGAAAGGCAAGTTAAAAGACAAGTCATGGGTTGTGTGTTTTTTTGAGATTGAATAATTAGGAACTTTATCTAGATATTTGGTGCCTGAGCAAAAAAGCTAATATACCTATGAATAATACCATCACATATATACTTTTATGTTAAGTTTTAACCAAAAAATTTTTGCTTTAAAATGTGTATGTGTTTTTTCATCGTCATTTAAAATAAATAATAATAAGAATACATAGTTGGTTTCAGAAATGTATGTTATTCATGAAAAATATTATTAAATGTTTTTTTTTACTTCAAAGGTATATAATTTAAGATCTATTAAGTTTTTAACCTGTTCCATATTTGGTTGAAATCATTATTTATAGCTAAGATTTATAGGTCGATTTTAGTTGACTATTTATATTAATAATATTTTTGAGTAAATACCAGTCAGGCGGAGATTTATGAGCAGAAAAATGACTTGGTTTATTATTATAACTACGTTTATAATACCTGGTTATAAGCGCTTTAAATAAATAAACACTTTATTGTACCAATTACATAAATACATCATTGGATTGTACAGGATCGATTGATTATCGCTAATGCAATTTCTTCCAGCCAACCTTAGGGTAGGGAGAGATAGAAAGCATTGAAGCGCGAGGGATGTAGAAAGCTAATTAATAAAATTTTAATATGCCTAATTAAAGACCTAATAACTACATTTATAGACAAACACGTTAATAAACCTACTTTGTTTAATAATGTACACACATGACGATATAAAAATAGGGTTGGTATAATTCACGGGCATTAAAATGAGTTCCGTATAAAATCCCATAAGTGAGGGGGCTTTGTATACGATGGGGGAATATATTAAACGCTTGTTTCCTAAGCCGGTGATTTTTCTGAATTATTTTCGTGTCTCTGTCGCATTTGCTAAGATTTGTATGTTATTTTTCTTGACTTGAATACTATGAAATATGTTTTGAAGATAAGGAAAATGAACTGTTATTAACTAAGAAAATATAAAGTGTTTTGAATGATTATTCAAAAAGGAGATTATATTTTAATGCATATAAATTTGATTATTAGATCTGTTTACCGATTCGGTAAAACTTTCGATGTGAAAATAGTCACAGTAGATTTTTTTGACAGTTATGTTAGTTTTTTTTTTAATTTACCATTTTTTTAATTTGAAAAATAATATCTTTACTTGCCCTGACTAGTATTCAAACAAAAAAAGCAAAATTGCGGGATTGCGTGGTTACAATATACACAATATACAGAGGTCGTCAATGTTACTAATAAACAACCCCTTTCTTTACTGCCTGTCTCCCGTAGGGGTAGGCAGAGACTAGAAATTTCCATTGCTCCCAGCCAACTCTACTTTGTATATACCTTTCGTCAGTCTCCTTCTTAAATTTCGTTACAAGATTTTTCTACTTTAGAAGTTATATTTTAGTAAGAATTTGGAAAACTTTTAAGAAGTTGCAAGCATATGATAATTTTATAATCAAAACTTCGAGACGCGTCTAGGAAAATCACAAAATTTTGAAACAACGGCAAGAAGTTTTCGAGCGACTCAATTTTTATACTTACAAGATTTTATTTTTAAAGTACAGTGAACTACATAACCAGAGGTGTAAGTTTAAAGGTGAATATATTTTTCATTTAACTATACTTGACTATAATTCAAGTCAAGTACAGTTGCCAAGCACGAGCGCGTGACTTTTTGTCACCCTCGTGCTACATGAGTAAGTAGCACGAGGGTGCCAAAAAGTCACCTATGTTTGAGCTCCGACTTTCTACTTCATCCATACCAAATTTCATCAAAATCAGTCCATCGGTTTAGCTGTGAAAGCGTGACAGACAGACACTTTCGCTATTATAATATTAAGTATGGATTTTCAACATAATCATTTCATTTGCAATATAGATTAATATTTAAGAATTAATCCTAAAATTAAAAACAATAGAAGAATAATAATTTGTATTCATAATATTTTTCATTATTAAAATATGTTTCTGAAACATAGTTAAGGTAACTACTACTAAAATAACGCTTTATAAGTTTATCACGTATTATATTAAAAGCTGAAATATTCTAAATTACAATAAATTTATATAATAATAAAATTATGTAAAATTAGAAAAAACGTTAGTATGTTTACTAGAAAAGAAATATAGTATATTCGAGAAAAATACCCTTATGTTAAAATTAGTTTAAGAAAAATTGATGTAATTATTTTATGTAATATTGTAATTATTTTCTTTCTTGATAATCTGTAAAGTAAAAGACAAACTGTTTATATGATAGATCCAATTCAATTGGTGATTTGAATTATCAAGATGAATATAATCTTTGGCATTAATTTAAATATCGCAATCTTAAAAACTGTTTTATAAAACAGAAAGAGATACTTATAACTAAAAAATGAAGGAGGGAAATGTTCCCAAAGGCTGGTAACATGATTTTGTTTTACATGTGGCTTATTATGTTTGCAACACCATTTTCAATTATTGATAACTTAGATAGTTGAATTATTTAGCTTTATAAGTTTTTTCGACATATTTGTTACAATGTTTGTTTAAGATAAAAACATTATAAAATAAAAAGTGACATGACTGTATATAAAATTTTAACTAAAAAGGAAATTAAAAAAAAAAAATATGCACAATTATTTTAGTACTGAAGATATTATTTTGTTTTAAGTAAATCTATATTTTAAAACCTACATACCTAGGAACTGTTTATAATATATTCGAATTGATCTATATTTTAAAACCTACATACCTAGGAACTGTTTATAATATATTCGAATTGAGTTTGAATTAAAAAAAAAAACAATAATCATAAAAAAGTACAACGTTAGCTGTATTTATTTTAAAATTATGTTCAAAATTTTTATGCTATAAAGTTTTGCGATGTTCTTAATCTGTTTCTAGTTAAATAAAGACCAATTTATCATGAAAATTGTTTATTTTTCCCTTTCTGTTTAAGTTCTTGTAAAATGCTTACACGGCTTGTTGTTTTTATAAATTTAAAACAACAACTCGCTTCTCACGTCTCTATCACTCACACTTAAGGTTCAAAATGACAAGTGAGAAGTGAGCTTCGAATTGACAGGGAAATTACCTTACAGAATGCCACATCTTACGTCATCTTATACAAAATCTCACGTCCAGTCTAGTTCATCTCGCTGACACGCTCGCAAGGGTAGCGCCGGTATAGATTCGAATTATCAACCGAGTTTTTAGAATGCCAATCAAGAAACTCACAGCGGATTCAGATTCGTAGTTTAAAATAAAAGCGTATAGAATCAAGGCCCTGAAGTAAGTACATTTGAAATTGTATTTTTAGCTAGGGTTCTTTTGTAACTAAGCTGCGAGTTGTTTAGATGCCGCTGTCGGTTTAGTTTTGAATTAACTATGGGAAGAATTAAAGTAGTATATTCTCCACTTGGTTTTAATCCACACACTTTAATATGATAAGAATAAGTTCACTGCAATAATAATTATAGTACCTAAAAATACAATGCCATTTTTTTTTAAATCTTATAAGACTACTTTATACTTAATTTAGCCCTTTTTTATTTGAACAATGTTCTGCGATTGACCAAGACCCCATCTGATGATAAATACCAGGTCGCGTCATGTATGATGAACGCTGGCGATTAAGCTGCGCAGTAGGCGATTTGTCGATGTATGCGGTGAGCGCGGTGCGGGCGGGGGGCGTCCGGCGCACGCGATTGGTTCGTTGGCTTCCCGTGTTGCGCAAGTTTACTGTCTCCGCTCTCCTCTAGCGTTCTTTTTATATGACGTGACCTGTTCAGATGTTGGTCTGAGATAGTCAATACCCTAGCCTTAAAAATGTTCATTACACCTGATGGTAAAAAGTAGTACTTGGGATTTCAACGACATTTGTATGGACTTTTAACCTGAGGTAGCGTATTCGGAGTGCTATTTTTGACAAGTATAACTCACCGAAAACAAGTGAGTGGAATGATCATCGTTCGAGCCACTGGGTATGTTGAATGAAAATCATTCGAAAACGAACGATAATCATTCGACTCACCGATTTTGCGTATGTAATTTCATAAATAGCACTCCTGTTCTCTTTATTTTTCAAATACTGTACACATATTGAATAACGGTTTTCGTTCAAAAACACCTTTTTTTAAGATGATCGATCATTTTTCGGGAAAATATTTGATATTGTTTAGATAGCAAGCGTGAATAGGGTGAGGCGTGAATAATGGGTAAAAGGTAATTTTAATGTTTTTTTATGTATTATAACTTTGTCATGTTCTGAAGAGTAAATGTTTAGGAATTTTATTTTAAAAACTTCACTTTAACTGACGCGTCATCAATGGATATTATGAAATGTTTGTTATAATAGTAAAACTTTCACGCATTAATCTTCCAATCTGTATATATAAAAGAAAGTCGTGTTAGTTACACAATTTATAACTCAAGAACGTCTGAACTGATTTGGCTGAAAATTGGTGGATTTGGGAAAAATGGGAGGTAGCTTAGGAACCAGGAAAAGGACATAGTACCTTTTGTCCCGGTAAAAAGACACTGTTCATGACAGAAATTCGCTCGGGCGAAGTTGCAGGTAAAAGCTAGTTCTTAATAAAATTTCGCATAGGTACACATCGTTAGAATATTGAGAAGGACAGAGTACTTTTCATCCCGAGAGAGCACTGTTCCCGAGGAAAATTAACGCGATCAAAGCCGCGGGCAAAAGCTAGTATAAAACATTTTTTTATATCAACACCCCGTTACTAGGGAATGCAACCCAAAAAACATGGCACCATAACATTGATGTATGTATAAGATGGGTGAATTGTGTTACCCTTGTTATCCCAAGGGATACAATAAATCGCGCGTGTGTCGATAAAATATTTGATATGTATGATACATTACATATAGTATATGTATGTCTTGGGCAGTCCTTTGAAGAGTGACCCTTTCGTTATGATCTAAGCCTTTTCGGATCAAATTTTCAGATGTTTAACAAGAGTCGAGATAAGATACTTTAATGAAGAAATTTAACTGTGGTCCAGTGGTTAAGGCGTTTGCCTGTAAACCCGGGGGTCGTGGGTTTAATTTCCACAGAAAACATACTTTGTTTAATTGTTTCCAGTTTGGGTAACATTGCAGCCGTCTGATAATAAAGATGATTGCGTGGTTCTGACGTTTGTCTGATAAAAAAGCACTGTTCGAAAGAAAATTCACGCGCGCAAAAGCTAGTTTAAAAAATAAAGTCTGGTAGAGTCGTGGAAGTGACTTGTTTTTGGTCTGATGAAGTAACACCATAGACAAAAAGAAACGGCAACCTCCGCCATTAGAATCAGTACGCTTTGTCGTCACATGTTTGTGGATTCACAAAACGATCTGATTCTTTGGTCGGTGGTTGCTCTATCTACAGTGAAGAGGATGTAAGGTCAGTTTTGGGCAACCAAGGTTAACGCTGATACGCTAAGAAGATGTGAAGATGAGCAAGCTAGACTAATACAAAGTTTAGTTTGGTTTCGTGTAAGTTTTCATTATAGCGAACAAGAATATATATTTCCTGTATTGATGTATTAAATATATAACTAAAACATACTGCTTTTTGTTTTTTTCCTTAAACGGATTAAAAAAAAGTTTATTTAGTTTTATTTTTAATTAAGTGTCGTTTATAGTTTAGTTTTTATATTTAAAAAAACGCATATATGTGTTTAAAGGACTTGAGGTTTTGTTTGTTTTTAGGTTAATTTCTTTTTATTTAATAAATAATGAATAATTAATTCTTCAATTTCCATGTTATTTATACACGAAATAATTACTGTTGTAAGTAAGTATTTTTCAAAAAATTAAATAAGGCATCCGTGCTCATGGGAATTTATTTTTAATCTCGAAATTCGCCTAATTGATTCAGACGTCACTGCGGAATTCAAAGTTACAAGTAATTACCAAATTACTTTGCGTGTTGGGTCATATCATGGACCCTAAAGTAAGAACTGTTTTAAGAAAAACTCTTTCACATACTTCTTTCCAGTGACTACAACATAAAAGCTTTTAGAAAGGACCTAAAATAATTTTAGGGTCGGCAACGCGCCCGTGATACTTCTGATATTACAGGAGTTTATACACTGTGGTAAGTACTTAACAATGTATTGGATCGCTGTTGGTTTTCCAATAAAAAAAAAACAATTCCAAAGAAACAATCTTAGTCCGCATCGGCATTTAACATCAGGTGGGATCGTGATCAATCCCTGGAAATTGTTAATATTTAAAAAAAAAAATAACTGATTTTGTGTTAGGTCTGTACATAATTTATGTATGCATGTAATTTTTCGCTCACTTGATTCTAGATAAAGAAATATTTACACTATTAAATTACTCCGGTCACTGAACTGATGGACGTATTTTGACCATTTTTGACCAGATATCGGAAAATTTATCTGCCGTTGATTGTATTTAGGAATGGAAACCGGTATCAAGAACTAGTAAATAAATGTAGCAGTCAAAATAATGACCCTAAATACCTGGTTGTGACAGTTATTTTTGAGGTCAATCAGGACCGTGATTTGAAAGCGTACCCTGGGCTTTGAAGTGTGAGCTGAAGATGCAACCAGGAAACCCCTTGGTCGAAGAAGATGCCTAGACTATAGAGTTCATAAATGCAACTTACTTAATATATTTACAATCTCAATTCAATACCACCAACACAATGTGAATAATCCTTTATATAATTTTTACTGCCTTTTTTTCAATCAGGCGTTAAATTCAATTGAATAATGTATTCTGGTCCATACATAGTTATTTCAATTATTTATTGTCATTTTTATAGAAATAAGATTGTATTTTTTTCATTAAATATTTTACGGATCAATGTATATTGTAATAATATTAATATGTGAGTATAAAACTTAAAGCACCAATCGGAGGGGCCTCTGATAGGCTACCTCGTCCTATGGGTGCGTAGCGAGGTGTTTTTAACCCCCGACGCAAAAAGAGGGATGTTATAAGTTTGACGTGTCTGTCTGTCTCTGGCATCAAAGCTCTCGAACGGATGAAGCGATTTTTAATTTAGTTTTTTTGTATTAAAGGTGACTTATGGGCGAGTGTTCTTAGACATGTTTGATGAAAATCGGTTGAGCCGTTTAGAAGTTGTGGGGGTAAATGTGGGGAAGAATCATCGAATGTCTGCAAATATACTCGAGTGGGGTCTCAAATGAAAGCGCGTCACGTGCACATTACAAAATATTATGTTCAAAATTAATATCAGTTTTGTGAAAAAGCTCTGGTTCAAGTGGGAAAAATACCTAATATCTGCAAATAATATGTGGGAGGGGGGGGAAGAAACCAGTCAACCCACACTACTAAAAACAAATTGTGTAGGGGTTTTTTTTTTAATTTTTAATTTAATGTAATAATGTATTTTTGTGTGTACCTCACCCCGGGAGCAGAATGGGGTTATCGTAAACTTGCCACAAAGTTAATTCGTCACGAAAAAAAGTATGCGTAAACTTGCCACACTTTTATTTTTTTATAGTTAATTCGTCACAGTCTAATATTTAGTATAGTAAATTCGTCACACTGATTATTTTTGTACAGACAGCAAGAAAATTAAACAAAAATTTAAATAACAACATTTATTTCTTTCATCACAGTTTTGGGATATTAACCTTACCTACATCTATTACAAAAATCACAGTTCTATCTGAATGATTTACTTAAATATTACGTACAAATATAACCAAAGAAGAAGCAAACAAAAATAAATTTGCTGTTAATTTCTAGGAAGGTTCTCAAAATTTACAGCTGTTTTATTTAAAATATTATGTAACAATTTGTAAAAATCACAGTTCTCTTTATAAATAGAAAGCGGCTGATTTGCCTAGGTAACATGCACAACCTACCTACTACCTACCTACCTTATTGATATACCTTACGTGTATAACATAAAAAAAAAAACAAAATATATCTACTTAATGAATCACAGATAAAATCACAGTATTTTTTGTCATAATTCATCACTTGCCTTCCCCTAAAATCAAAGATTAAAGTCGTAATTTAAAACTTAAGTATAGGATTAACTACATCTATGTAACAAATTAGAACAACCTACAATAAAACAATAGTAAAAAGAACTTTTATTATATAAAGTAAAGATATTGCTTTTTGTTTATAACATTAGTTTTCCTTTGAAATCATACATTAAAATTATTAATTTAAATCTTAAATGTAGAATTAACTACATCCATGTTACATTTCTTTAAAATGCTGCATATAAGAAATTTTCAATATAAATTCAGACAGGGGCATGTTATTATAATTTTCTAAAAGAGTTTTTAACTCCCTGTCATATGCAATTGACCTGCGCGTTCTTAAGTTTGATGGTATGGCTAGATTCAATTTTTTTATTTTAGTATCTACATAATCAGCTTCCTTTTTGAGTGTTTCCAGAAACTGAAGCATTCTAGGTTTTTTTTGAGGCATCATATTGTTCAAACGCTTATGCCATGCTTCTGCGAGATTTATTGTCCTATGACGAGAACCATGTATATTCCAAATAAATTGTATATTTTTATTTTCTAACCACTGGGATACGAAATAATCATTAAATGTTGTTACTGTTTCACTCTGTGGCGCATCTTCCATAATCCACAACCAACCGTCTTCAATGTCTTCTAGCTTTACATGCGCCAATGCAGCACACAAAGCCAAGTGTCTCTTTTCGTTGATGCTGTTCATATTTAAGGCGTGAGCTTTTTTAGCCAATGCTTGTTTGAAGTGGAAGTTACATCCTTGTAGTTTAATATGTGGAAACATTTTTTTTATGACGTTGATAACTGCAATTTCAAAATCGACAATCATTGTCACCGGGTTCCAATATGGCAAATTTTTCTTGAGAGCAATAAAAAGTCGCTCATAAGACCGTTCTTGCTTATTAGGCATTAGAACGTATATGAGAGGAACTACGTTTGTAAAGTTTTCGTCACTTCTCACATCACCATGTATGCAGTAAAGCTGATAAAATGGTTTACAGCAGCTTGAAAAAGTTCCATCCGAAAAATATGTTCGAATATTTCTTACAGCTTCACGAGCTGTCTCAGTACAGAAAGCTATTATTCTGTTCTCAGGATCACTGTCGTCGTCAAATAATAAAAAACAATCTGTATATTTGAACGGGATTATTACATCTTCACATTTAGCAAAATGTGTTTTGGGTACGTTTAATTCACGATTCCTTACGATATAAAGTGATCTTGAAAAGTGTTTAAATTTCGGTAAGGCACTTAATAAATCGTAACCCGCGTCTTTTTTTGGTTGAAAAACTTCTTCAAATAGTTGAGGCATAGGTGTGCTGGTGTTTGCTGCTGCTTCTTTACAAAGATTCTTTGTCTTGATAATCTCTGTTTTCACTACATTTGGTTTACACTTATGAGCCGCTTCATGCAAAACTCGAACGCTATGATTCTCCGAAATTTTTATACTTGCACTGCATGCACGATTCGTACATCTCCAAACAGTTCCAAGCTTAGTTTCCCGATGAAAGGTGTACATATAACCACCTCTCACAAGCATTCTCCGTCCCCTTTCAGTTTTCGTAAATGTGACCTGAAAAGGTGTTGAAATAGTATCATAAATTTATCTATACTTAATACTATAAAGAGGAAAAAAAGCTACTGGACGGAATTTGATAACTCTTTCAATATAAGAATACTCTTTACTCTTAACAACAACGGAAATAAATGCCGCAATTGAAGTCACGGGAAATAGTCAGCATTTTATAAAATCACCATAAAAATTACTACATGCTTTAAAACTAAACGGGTATAGTATAGAAATTTGTAACTGTGTTTGTCTACAGAAAACAATAAGCATAATACATGTCAAATTTCACAATGTATGATTAATCACACCACCGCTGGCGTCTGAGCCGTCGGCCATTTTGTTTAAAGTTTGTCATGCGTCATGTCTAGTTAAGACAAGCAGCATAAAACGGTATGATTTAAAATTATATCTAAAGTTTTAAACTGTACCTTTGCTAATAAATAAAATAAGAAATGTGACTCTTTTATTCAAATATTTATTTAATTATAATTAATAGTTCGTATTAGATCTAGTGCAGTTTAACTTGCAGATTATAATTACTAGAATCAATTAAATAAACACTTGATTAAATTGACATTGCTGTGAAAATAATGAGGGGTCAGTTAAGTATTAATTTTGTTTTAAAACCATAGGCTATCTAAAGTTAAATTAAATAAAATCATTGTTTAATAACTGTTATTAAAATCGAACTCCTTTTATATAAGAGCATTTGAGGGATAAAATAATAAACAAATAGCACATATTTTTTTTTGTATAGAATTAAATTTAAAAATACTTACACCATGTCCTCCCGTACTTGTTCCCGGCTGATTATCCATTTTTTCAAAGATGCACAAATTACAACATTTAAAATTGCACAGTAATTTTGCAAAACACGTCACCACCCTCTCGCAAGGTCATGTGAGTCACTGGACTGATAACAAGAATGCATTGACCGAAAGGGTTAGTTGTTACATTTAGAAAGAGATAGTTGCAGCGAGCGAGAGAGATAAAAGCATGTGCAGGAGTGCTACCTAGCTGTCTGATTGTAAATTTTCTCATCCTCATATAAAGGATTATTTAAAAAGCACCAACAGCCTCCTAGGGTATGAATGAACTCAAGATAACTATCAACATTTTGCAGCTAAAAAAAAAATGATGTCCTATTTGAATTGATCAAGTGATCATTAATTTATTCAATAATAATTCATACATTGCATTCCAATACATAGATCACATGACAATAGAAAAATAAAATTGAGTAATATAGAAAATTAAATTATATAATTTGGCCATCATTAAATTCAAATAAATAAGCCCCTGTATGTAGTTGAATACTTTAGACATTTGTAGTAAATAAATGTATTTAACTTGTTGTCCGCTTCAGTTCCGCCCATGGTACATACCTTCATCTTTACAAGAGTGGTTTTTTTTTGTAAATCTAACCTGTCGTCATGTCATAAAACCAAATAAACAAACTCTTCGGCATTTTTCATATTAGCGTAGATTTAAACCACTAAATAAATAAATCACTTTGCTTGCTGTCGGTACTTTGCTAATTGTGGCAAATTAACTATAACGCATACCTACCTGTGACGAGTTAACTAATACTTTTTTATGCATGTGACGAATTAACTTTGAATGTATGGAGTTTTAAAAACGTGACGAATTAACTATGTGGCAAGTTTACGATAACCCGCAGAATGTGGCAGACTTTTTACTTAGAAAGTAACCCCCTTGCCTTACAAACCGTAAAGTGTTCTGGGGTTAGGTTAACTGCCCCGACTGTACTAAAGCCTTTCTTCAAAATCAGGCTAACATTATGCAGAAATATTTATCTGATCGGACCAGTGCCTCTAGTATGAATTTGGTAAACCTGTACAGCGCCTCTGATGGATAGTAAGGCAACTAAGAAATTCCATACAGTCGCTAGCGTCTGTGTTAAAAAAACTCATACTTGGGGCACAGGGAGCTTAGCTAAAGTTACTATCTCGAAACGTTGCAAACACGCTGAGATATAGAAACAAATTTTAAACAAAAAAAATAAAAACTAGCTTCATGCATTTATTTTTATTAATTCATTTCAGTGCTAGTACAACTCAACACATCTGAAACAGTGTGTGTGTTTAGCAGAAGAAAAATTCAACTAACGAAAAATAACTACGCTAAAAATAATTCAAAAATATTTCAGAGATCAATAGAATATTCTGTTAAACCAAAAAGAAATCATATTGAAGTTACTGTCCCGATGTCAAGAACAGAATGTGCAATAAATAATAGAAAATTTAAATTTAAACGAACTCCCGGGTCTAAAAGAAGGTATTATCACAGAATCAACAGAAACATTAGTTTCACAGATGATTTGAGTATTAAGGTTTTTCCAAGGCATACGAGAGCTGGCTATTATAGAGGATATAGAAGTACTACTAAAATTAAAAGGAATCTTTACAGGTAAGGAATGGTAATATAAATTACGCAGTAAGGGTTAGCAAATCAAAATTAATATTTGAAACAAAGACAGACAAAGACATATCTTTTTTCCCAAAAAACATAAACGTGAAAATGGAAGTATCCATTTGTTTACTGAGGCTAAGTTGAAATTTGACAAATTGGATTCAAATTTAAATTCAAATTGTTTATTCTTAATATAGGACATTCTTATCACTTATTGACGTCAACCATTACTAGCTCAATCTGTGTGATTTGTCCCTATGACCGACTCTATCGGCCCTGAAAATATGACTACACTTACATGTTACACCCTGTATATTTATTTATTATTATTTATTTATTACTTAAATTAAGTTTACCACCACTTCCAAAGTGCAAGTGGAGAAGAAGCGGCGCCACAAACTCCACTGCAGCATTTTCTCCAGAACGTCAATTTACAAAAATTTAGTCAAAACTGACGAATTTACAGTTGTGTGAATGTTTTTAACATTAAAATAAGTTCATGGAATATTGAAGATTATTAAAATAGTTATAAAATGTCTAATAATAAATGATGTTGATGTGTTACAGATAATGTACAAACATATTATTTGTTTCAAGTGTTAAAAACAAAAAAAAAACAATGTTTTGTTTTTAACGTTTAAGTGTCATCAGCACCCGTAGCTAAGTGACAATTTTAAAACGCCAACGACTGTTGACAAGAACAAAATGTATGGGATTGACATAAGCTGCGGCTGCGGTAAATCACGCGGTCAATCTTATGTCAATCCCATACATTTTGTTCTTGTCGTACTTCGTTAACGTTTTGCTTCGTTAACGACTTTGGCTAAGCCCCCAGGTGACAGAATTAGTTATGTATGCAAATC
The DNA here is from genome assembly GCA_947044815.1 of Apomyelois bistriatella. Taxonomy (NCBI): domain Eukaryota; kingdom Metazoa; phylum Arthropoda; class Insecta; order Lepidoptera; family Pyralidae; genus Apomyelois; species Apomyelois bistriatella. Next base: position 799,505 of record OX345712.1, read on the forward strand.
TGTACTTGTGTATTTTGCCCTCGCAAAAAACGCAAGATATATTGGAATAGTGAAATAGACCTAAGGCTAACCCTTCCGGTACGGAAGCCGTGTTGCTCGAAGAAATTTCTTTTTAAATACAAATACAAATGTTTTTTTTTCTTTTGATGTGGATGTAATCCACAATATGGCAATCAAACATATAGCTTATTTTTGCCAGTATCAAGTTTTAGATAAATGTTCTTCATTTTGTCGAGTCACAGTCAAGTCAAGTCGGTAGTCATGTCTAGTCAAGTTAGTCAAGGGCTAAGTGAAGCGGTGGAAGTGTCACTTAACTTTATCTTGGGAGATTTTGGTGACAAGGATTAAAGTCACTTATACGACATTGTACCACTTCCCAACACTCACACTTGTTCACAAATGTTTTTATTTTGCCATAAATGAGCTACACATGTAGATGACAAAGTTAGTAAGTTTCTCACATTTCACCAGACACTGGCATGCAAAACATATAATTATCATTGCAAAAAAATAAAAAATATTCAAACTCGGCAATCATTATTTTATTTACAGAAATGCAAGGAAAGATATGCCACAGTATCCAGGGACCAGAGTTGATGAGGTGAAGGCTCCGCAAGATGATCCAAATGGAACTCTTAATACTAATAAACCTCGGTATGTTAATTTTATTATGGTACTAGCGAACCGTCCCGGCTTCGCATGGGCATAAAAACCTTCCTCTTGAATCACTCTGTCTATTAAAAAAACCGCATTAAAATACGTTGCGTAGTTATAAATATTTAAGCATACAAAGGGATATAGGGACAGAAAAATCGACTTTGTTTTATACTATGTAGTGATGGTAAACTTAGGGTGGGCTAGGTTCCCTGTGAAATAAAAAGTAAAGCTATATGGCTGGCAACGCTCACGTGTCACCCCCGGTGTTGCAAATATCTGTAGGCTACGGGAAACGCTTCCCCTTCTTTTTTTCTTTTCCCTGGTTTTGATACGATGTTGTTTCGTCGCAAGAGAAAGTCAGAGGAAGAAAAGTACAGTACAAGTCTCTGCCGTAAATTGCATTTCTGGCCTCAACAGTAATGTACTATTTTCTACTTTTGTTAACAGGTGGATGACTACTCCGACTACAAAATGGGTCAGGACCACTTTACCAAGAATATCGTTAACAGAGATGTGTGACTATTATGCATATTACTGCATGAAAGCCTATGTGTATGAAGTTTATTTTTATATAGTTACTAGCGAAAAAACCTTCCTCTTCTATTAAAAAAACCGCATCAAAATCCGGTTCGTATTTATAAAGATTTAAGCATACAAAGGGACATAGGGACAGAGAAAGCGACTATGTTTTGTACTATGTGGTGATAGTGATAATACCCAGGACATAAGTTGGCCACAAACGGAACGTGCGGCTGCGCACGTTATTATTTGTATGAAAATCGGCTACTGCGCATTCAAGGTCATTTCAGTTTATTGCCAACTTACTTATATGCCGCGAACTATATTGGCTGTTGCTATATTGCTCCCAATAGCCTACGTCTTAATCTCGGACATACTAAACTGCCTCAAGTAAAGTGGTCAAGTAATTCAGGAGTATGCCTGTAGAGGGGGTTGTTTCGATTCCCACGGGAATCATACTTTGTTTAGTTGTTTCCAGTTTGGTTAGGACATTGCGGGCTTGAACCACCTGACTGTCTTTTAATATAGATGATTCCGTGCTTCGGAAGCCGTTGAACCCGGCTGCCATCTGGTAGTAGTTAAAGGAACCACGTGATAGGCCAAAGAACTCTGACACCAGGATGTCATGGTCGATTCACAGTGACACTTACATGAATTGAATGAATGAATGAATGAAGTAAATAAAGCTAGCGCTTAACTAATTAATTTTCAGGACTGGTCGCGTTTGTGGCCGTACCGAGTATTGGACATACATGACTTTTAAAAACTTCTGTATGATGGATTATGTCAACTGTATTGAAAGATGGGAAGGTAAGTGGGCCACAATAGATATACCATCTTAGCTGTAAATATAGTGGTATACAGGGGAGTTACTACCATCTCTTAAAACCATGCAAGATCCAGTGAGTAAGGGAGATGTCGCCTTACATCATGTATTGCGCTGTCCCGCTTACTCACTGGAACTTGCATGGTTTTAAGAGATGGTAGTAACCCCCTGATGGCTGTGTCTGTGGCGTGGTCCACCTGCTGTCATGGTCTGCTGTCCTTTCTCCTGTACGATGGGTGACCGACCTGGCTGTGGCCTCTGACTCGGCCATGAATGTTGCATCTTATTGGGCCAAATTTATATAGTTTCTAGCCACTAAAGAAGAAAAAGTGATATACTTTTCTATCTGTACTCCTAGGGGCTTACCAAAGTCACAATAGCAATACGTTAACGAGGTACGACAAGAACAAAATGTATGGGATTGACATAATATTGACCACGTGATTTATCGCAGCTTATGTCAATCCCATACATTTTGTTCTTGTCGACATTCGTTAGTATTTTGAAATTGTCACTTGGCTACGGGGGGCGATATGAGATTTTATAAACGCAGACGCTAGCGTTAGCGATTTTATATCATAAATTCAACGCCCCCCCCTGGAGTAAGAAGCTGAGAAATTCCGCTCCGCTCATATCTGCCAGCTCCGCGTCCGTCAGAATGCACCCTTATTTCTCTTTCCGATTGGTAGAAGATTTCGTTAAAAAATAATTCCTTAGAATGGCTGAACTCAGGCAAGCGACCACTCGTAAAATAGCGTTCTGCAAAGGTAGACACACTTGAAGAACGGAAATGGTGACTACACAGCTAAAAATGACGTAGAAGATTTGAAAGATAGTAATATATAAAACTAATTTGCTTTCAGTTTGGCATATTATCCACATGGGTCCATGTTTCACTATAAAAGACTATGAAGATTATAATTGTAAGTTTCCTCTCAATACATTGTAAATGTGGGTTTTTAGTCTTTTCGCACCACAGGTGGTTCGAACAGTGGTGCCAATTGCCCAAGAGCCCTTTATGAATGGGTTCTTTTGTAGTCATCAATTAAAAAAACTGCTTAATTCTATAGTCGTTGTTCTCCCTTTGATAAAATTCTGTTTAGTATAAGTTTAATCTCTGACATGTTTATTTGTTCACAGATTACACAAGTGGCTTGGTAAATTTTTTGTATCAAGATCTTGCCGAAGCTGTTTGAAAGAGAAAAATAAATTTTGCAATATAAATTGGACAATTTTTTTTATAGAATAATAAAAACATATTTTATATAACTAGCTTTCGCCCGCGGCTTCGTCCGCATGTATTTCCCTCGGGAACAGTGCTTTTTCCCCGGGACGAAAGGTACCCTATGTCCTTCAATACTCCTAAATATGTGAATGTGAAGTTTTAGGAAGATTCGTCCAGTAGATAGACCGTGAAGAGGTTACAAACTAACAAACAAATATGTACACAAACTCAACATCGCATTTATTAGATAAGTTGGGATACGCCCGCGTGGCACTCAGCTATATCGCGCCCAAAAGTAGCCTGTTTGACCCCTGGTTCTAAACTATATCTATACCAAACTTCATTAAAATCGGTCCAGCTGAATAGTTGAAAAAATATTTTTGCTTATTAAAAAAATTAAATTAAAAAAATTAAAATTTGTTTATTTCAGGCGACTTATGGCCCATAATTTAAAATGACATTTCTACAGTCGTCGCTCGAATAATTATGAAAGCCTTATTCTTGGGGAAGGTTGTAGGCTATAGAACAACACACCAAAAGCGAGTAAAACCACAGGGAACAACTAGTATGTTATAAGCATGTTTGTTTGTCATACTGCGACCAAATCACAGACCTCTTGAAATAGGGAGACATTAGGAGTACCTGAAATCGGCGTACGTGTATGACGAGAGTGATGAGTGTGGAGCAAGCGAGGTCTGTTAGGAACGTAGCCAATTGAAATCTCTAGTCTCTAGTGACGACCTCCTTGGCGTAATGGTCAACATGCCTGCCCGCTACTCAGGAGGTCCCGGGTTCGATCCCCGGTCATACCTATTTATTTGTTATAAAATATAGTATCGTTGAGTTAGTATCCCATAGGACAAGTCTTACACTTACTTTGGGGCTAACTCAATCTGTGTGATTTGTCCCTATATATTTTGGACTCTGCCTAACCCTGCGGGAGACAGGCGTGATGATATGTATGTGTGTATAAGCATGTTAAGATTTAAATAAAAAAATGAATGAAGTTTAAATAAAATATCTTGTTCAGATTTCCGAGTTAAGTATTAACTACCACAACATAATAAACAAATGTAGTAACTCCTTTCAATTTTATGCTTGACCGAAATTGATCAAACTAATTCAAGAAAAGGACGCGTATACATGTCAAAAAAAAGCAACTAAGGTACCCGCGGGTATTAAGGCCTGGCGGACAATAACGCCTAAGTAACAAAAAACGTATGAAATAGAGGAATTGACGATCAAGCTTACAGTCACACATGCTCAGAGCGTATACAAGTCGCTGCAAAGTGGCGGACAAACGCTTGCACTTCTCCCCCCGCCAATTTCATTTAAAACATTCAGCGGTGTGGTTACGCGGCACGAATTATAAAAATTGGCTCCACTAAAACGTAAGTTATTTTGAAAATATCAAATGTACAAACCTGTGTTGACTGTCCGTTTATTAATAAATGTATGCTTGTCCCTAAATTACCGTATTAAATGACTTGTAGTTGAAAACAATTTTATTATTATTTTTTCTGTAACCACGTGGTTGGTGGATATTAAGGCCTATAAAATTTTACTATAGGCCTTATTATACTCATATTTTTTAAACTGCTATATAACTAGGAGCGTTTTTTTTTAAATATTTGTTGGTGGGTAGTATGTATGTAAGTAATTATACATTTTAATTTATTTATCATTGTTTTAGTGCTTAGTCACGATTTCTCCCAAACGGGCATTGTGGTCAGAAGACGGTCTGATCGCAGCTGTTAGAGCAGTAAAAATAAGAACTTTGACGACTTACGTATAAGGCTACAAAGAGATCTATTCGATAAATATAATCAAGAGATAATAAGTAGTAAAGATATTCATATCTTAGGTAACAAAAGAAAAAAAAAAAACAAGACGAAAACTTTACTGATGTCAAGACAGGTAGAATAGAAAAAATGAAATAAAAAGACTTTAAACCCTAAGAAAGCTAAAATGGTATAGTCTGCAAAAAAGTTTGCTACAGTAATAGGTAAATCACACAAACAAGTAAGTTGATAATATTACGCCTGCAAAGAAGATAGAATGGACGATACAATGAGGCAATGCTCGCGATGCTCCAAGTGGTACCACGAAGAGTGTGTCGGTTTGACTGCAGAAGATACTGATGACTTTCAATGTCCTAATGAATGCGAATAAAGGCAATTTATTTAATTTTCTAAGACTATTATGCTTCCTATTGCTTTATGTTAATGATTATTGATCTCAAGAATACCAATTTATATAGCTTAAGTTGATTTTTGGATAGTTTAAAGTATAGGCCTTTGTACCCTACCCTATTATAATAAGGCCTACAGACTGCGTTTTTTAAAAAGCTATTTATTGTTTTGATTTTAAGCTAGAGAAGCTATTTTTTGTTTAAACTCTGTAGTAATTTAAATACATGACTGATTAATAATAAAACTGATTGATTATGTTGGATATTTTTCATTTTATAACAAATTTCCCTTAGCTAGGCCTTAATACCCTCAGGTACCTTACTAAAGAACTTGTTTTGAATTATAATTGGCTTTATTTAGTACCAGTTTTTTTTAAAGAAATCATTCATTAATTTAACAGCTAATCGACCATGGGCATCCTCGTGAGAGAGTTTTTCGGAACCGCCTCTCGGCTTCTAACATTGTTCCTTTAACGACTACCAGATCAGGACCATGATTAAAAGTATATTCTGGGCTTTGAAGTGTAAGCTGGAGCTGAAACTAGGAAACACGCTTGAATGAAAATATTAACAAAGATAAGGTTATGGTTACACTGCAAAAGTAAATGTATGTATGTGCCTTTATAATTATGAAATGTACACGGTAAAGAAGTCAATAGTAAAGAAAGTAAAAAACATAATTCTCATCTTGAGAAATGATAGTAACTAAGTTAAATTAAACAATTATTAAATTCTAGATACTAAATATTATAATAATAATTATATTTAATATTTGTGGGATTCAAAATTTATAATTGCCTCCACAGAATGTGTATTTAAATTTAATGTTATTACTTTTCAATAAAATATAATTAATAATGAAAAAGTGAATTTTATATATTCAAACTATTTTACAGAGTCAAACTTAATTAAAAAAATTATAGATTTTTTTTGTTAATATGGACATTTTGATTGTTTTTATTGGTAAGTGGTTTTATTATTACATTTTCTGTTTTCCTCAATGGTTGACTGAAAGAGTATGCTCTTAGCATTAAGTATTATGTGCTTATTGTTACTAAAGTGGGTTCGATTCCCACGGGCATACTTTGTTTAGTTGTTTCCGGTTTGGTTAGGACATCATCATACAACATTTCAGCCGCAGGTCGTCCACTGCTGGACGTAGGCCTCCCCCAAGGATTTCCAGAACGACCGTTTGGAAGCGGCCTGCATCCAGCGTCTGCCTGCGACCTTCTTCAGGTCATCTGACCATCTGGTCGGAGGATTTCCGACGCTGCGCTTGCCGGTGCGTAGTCGCCATTCAAGAACCTTTCTGCCCCATCGGCCATCGGTTCGTCGCGCTATGTGCCCTGCCCACTGCCACTTCAAAGAGCTAATTCGCTGGGCTATGTCGGCAACCTTTGTTCTCCTACGGATCTCCTCATTTCTGATGCGGTCTCGAAGGGAAACACCGAGCATAGCCCTCTCCATAGCTCTTTGGGCGACCTTGTGCTTTCTTATGAGGCCCATAGTAAGGGACCACGTTTCGGACCCATAATTTGTCATCACTGGTAACACACATTGGTTGAAGACCTTAGTTTTGAGGCACTGAGGTATTTTGGACGAGAAGATATTACGGAGCTTCCCGAACGCTGCCCAGCCGAGTCGAATTCGACGAGAGACCTCATCCTTGAAGCTTGAACTGTCAGCCTGGATCAACTGACCCAAGTAGACATATTGGTCCACAACTTCAAGGGTGTAGCTCCCAACAAAAACCGGCGACGGCGCAACTTGGACGTTAAACATTATCTTGGTTTGGTCCATGTTCATTTTAAGGCCCACCTGTTGGGAGTCGTTGAGGTCATTAAGCATGGTACTTAGGTTTTCCGGCGATTCCGTCGCAATAACAATATCATCGGCAAATCGAAGGTGGGTGATATACTCGCCATTGATATTAATGCCAAGTCCGTCCCATTCCAGGAGCTTAAAAGCATCTTCTTTTACTCGGACTGACACAGTGGCGTTACTGTACAAACACTTCAACACTTCGATGTACCGATGGTCGATGCGACATCGCCGGAGAGACTGAAGCACAGCCCATGTCTCGACCGAATCGAAGGCTTTCTCATAGTCCACAAACGCTAAACATAGTGGCCGGTTATATTCTCTGGTCTTCTGTATAACCTGCCGCAGCGTATGGATATGGTACTAAAGCCTTTTCGGAAACCGGCTTGTTTGGGAGGTTGGAAGGCATCGAGCCTGTTGGCGAGACGATTCGTAATCACCCTCGAAAACAGCTTATAGACGTGGCTCAGGAGCGTGATGGGTCTATAGTTTTTCAACAGGGTATTGTCACCTTTTTTGAAGAACAAGACCACCACGCCTCTGTTCCACGCCTCTGGCATCACACCCTCGAGCAGAACGGAATTAAAGAGCCTCTGAAGGACTTTTAGTACCGGCGTTCCGCCCGCTTTCAGAAGTTTTGCTGTGATTCCGTCTTCGCCCGGCGCCTTGTTGTTCTTGAGCTGTTTGAGAGCAATCCTAATCTCGTACAGGCTGATGTCCGGGATATCTTCTGTATAGTGTCGAGTAAGCTTGGCTCTTGGATGTAACAGATGCCGTGCTTGTAACGGGTTCGGCTACTGAGGTATATAGATGTCCGTAAAACTTCTCGATCGATAAATAAAGAAATTATTTATTTATTTATTTATTTATTTATCTCCCTTAATACCTCGGCCTTTGTCGATACCACGTTGCCGTCCTCCGTTTTCAGCTTAGTCAATCGGCTCTGCCCAATAGAGACCACTCTTGCGAAGACTTTAGAACCCTTGTTTTGTTCTATAGTCTCCTTAATGCGCTCAGTATTGAAGGAGCGAACATCATGTCGCAAGGATTTCTGGATTTGTCTATTGAGCTGCCGATGAACGTCGGCATCATTGGAGGTCTGCAGCACCATGGACCGTCGCGTGGCCATTAAACTAAGGGTTTGAGGAGAAAGTTTTTGGGGTTTGCTTTTCGGGCGAGATTTGAACAACTTTGTTCCCACTGCCTGGACAACTTCTACGAACCCGTTATTAACATTGTCCACAGAAACGCAGTCCTCAAGGCATTCGAAGCGATTTGATAGTTCCATCTGGAAGCATTCTTGTGTTTGGATACAGGCTTACGTCGGTCGGAGCATAGACTTCATCAGACGAGTTCTTTCTCGTCTGGGGTTGATATTCAAGATGCCCCTTAGAATCCGGTGATAGGACATTGCAGGCGTGAATCACCTGATTGTCTGATAATAAAGTTGATCCCGTTCTGTGTCTCTAATCTGGTAGTCGTTAAAGGAACCAAGTCAGGGGCTGAGAGGCGGTTCCGAAGAACTCTGTTACCAGGGTGTGCATGATCGATTGATCGTTCCACCTATAAATGACGATGAGTTACGTCGGGAATAAGTGTGCCATGCCGCCTCCGCCAGGGTCTAAAAAGGGAACTAAAAAGTGCTCGACATCGCAGTAAACGATATGCGTGCTTATGGTCTCACAACTAAGGATGCCAAAAACCGGGCCAAGTGGAGGAGAAAAAGCAGGAAAGGGACCCTAGGCTCCAAAGCAATCAGCTGAGAAAGCGACCGAGAAAGAAAGAACTAAGATGAGAGAGGGAGGTGTAATATCATCATTTACCATATTTATTCGTTCAAAATCCAACCGTCTCTTTTCTTCAATTCCAGTAATATCACCACACATACATATATTAGGCGAGCGATCCGATTGTTTATTGGTACCTCGTGCTCGTACTGGGAACAAGTCGAAAAATTACACCAATCTCAAATCGCTATTGAGAAAAACAAATATATCAGATATATACAACCTAAAACTATATGAATCAGTACCTTCTGTAAAAACACATGGAAACGAAACATTTAAAAGATCGTCTAGACACAGACTTAGGAATAATACGTTACGACCGACGAGGACAAGGCTAAAGGGACGTGCCGAAATCAGGCCACAGAATAAACATAATAATTATGTTACGGAATCGAGAATAAATAAATGGTAATTATAACATTATTTCGTGTAGGTCAATCCACCATGCACACATGTCTTTGTGGTCCAGTGGTTAAGGCATTTGCCAGGGGTCAAGGGGTTCGATTCCCACTGTAGTGTTGACCCAGGGGTCGTGGGAAGCATAATGTTGAGTTGTTTCCAGTTTGGTTAGGACATTGCAGGCTTGAATCACATGACTGTCTGACAAAAAAGATGATTCCGTACTTTAGAAGGCACGTTAAGCCATTGGTCTCGGCTGCCATCTGGTAGTCGTTAAAGCAACCAGGTCAGAGGCCGAAATGCGGTTCCGGAGAACTCCCGAAGGCGGGACCAACGCTCGGGATTTTTCGGGAGCCGAGGGACTCTCGCTTGACCGTTTGATTGTTTTCTATTCTATACATACTAACAATATAAACGCAAATATCTGTCTGTCTATCCGTCTCTCTGTTACGCTTTCACAGTTAAACCACTAAAGCGATTATGATGAAGTTTGGATGGTACCTTTATGACACGATATAATCTAGTACCACGCGGGCGGAGCCGCGGACATCAGCTAGTATTTTATGTATTGTATAATTCGACCTACTTTATACCTATTAATAATTATAAAATGCTTTCCTGCTGCCATCTGGTGTCATCGTTAAAGAAACCACGTCAAAGGCCGTAAGGCGGTTCCGAAGAACTCTGACACCAGGGTGTGCATGGTCGGTCGATAGTGATGATGATGTTTATGTACAGGGTACGGGCTAGGAGGCAGTTTCCATGGGGAACCGTACCAGGAACAGCAAAAGGACGTCCAGTACATACAAGACCATATAGGTATGTTCGATTTCATAGTCTTCGTCTTCGTCTGAGCGTGTTTTTTCAGCTTACGCTTCAGAGCCCAGGGTACGCTATTAATCATGGTTCTCATTTGGCGGAACTAGTTATTACAATGGAGCGTCTGCCGTCTGACTTCCGTAACCCTTTTTACAGGGAAACCAGACCCACAGGAACATGAGCCGGGTGTGTTAGTGGCCAACACTGTCAGATTTTTCAGGCTGCCTAAAGGCATCTGACATAGTCTAACGACTGTCATCTACCGATAACAGCCGGGACCAACGGCTTAACGTGCCTTCCGAAGTACGGAAAAGCTTAAGATAGAAATGCCACTAATGGCGTCCAATTCAAACATGGCCGCGCACTCGCCGTCGCTTGACGCGCACTATCGTTGCGAACAGGCGCGCCGCGCTAGTCTATCGAGCTCTTCGTTCGATTTCATAGAATTAAATAATTGTACGTACATTATGATCACACCTATCTACCCCAGGAGAGACCTCCCATGCTTCTTTCACACTCATCTCTCGTCATACACGCTCCCGTTACACTAGGAGTACCCGATTTTTTTTATTTATTTAAATAAATTTTTATTTACTGCAAGTGACAATTTCAAAACGCTAACGAATGTCGACAAGAACAAAATGTCTTCCATTGTCTTCTTATTTTAATAATGTTCCTTTTACTATGTATTTTAAAGCAATAAAGATATATATATTACAAAATGTATGGGATTGACATAAGCTGCGGTATATCACGTGGTCAATCTTATGTCAATCCCATACATTATGTTCTTGTCGTACCTCGTTAAAGTTTTGCTATTGTGACTTTGGCCAAGCCCCTGTATCTGTACTGTTAGTTGTTTGACAGAATATTTAAGACCAAATTTGGTCTAGCTTTCAAATCAGAGCTCACACTAAGTCTAGCTGTTTAGGATTTTTTGTTATGTTTCCAAATATCAGGCTATAATAGATCTCAAAAAAAAAAAACAAAATGGCGAATAGTACGCAAAATATTAAAAGACCAAAAAAAACTTTTTAGACATTTATATCAATATATATATTTTTTATTACTAGTGTTGCTAACATAATGAGTAATGGTTACTTGAATGAATAATCATTCATTCATTGACGCTGGATGCGGGCCGCTTTAAATCGGTCCCATTAGAAATCTATTAGGGTAGCCTATGTTCAGCAATGGACAACTTTTTTATTTTTTTATTTACAAGGTAGGTACACAAACAAATTACAGATAATAAATTGCTAAGTTATTAGTGGGTTTTGAGAGAAACTTAATTTTTTTACTATTCCTGTTTCTTCTCGTTATATGGAAATAACTCCACAAACTTGTATATTTTAATACTACTTAATATTAAATAAGCATTTTATTAAACAAACGTATATCTAATATTACGGTAATAAAACAAAAAAAAATTAAAATAACTTATTTATAATCCTAATTATCTACAAATTGTAGATAATAGGAGTGGGTTTTTATTAGTCATCAGTTGAAATTTTAACTTCTTTCATCTTTTGAAGTTTTTTTTATAACATTATCTTTTTATTATTTTGAACAGATCTACGAAAGACGAACGGATGGTCAAGACCGGCCCTCAAATGCCTGAATATAGTGAAAACTGCGATTATAATAAGTATTTTTGTATGAGGGCTTACAAGTATGTCACTCTGATTTTTTTAAAATCTAATTGTCTTCTTTTCTACTTTGTCCTAGTGCCTTAGATTGTCCTTTCATTTTTTAAAGCATCAACCGGCCAGCCTCTCAATACAGTTTATTTACCCTCGGAGGATAATTTCTCTGTGATATTACTAAACATCTATTCGACGCTTCCTTTTGTTGAGTAGCGTAGGACGTATTACAAGATCATCATCATCATTTCAGCTACAAGCTGTCCACTGCTGGACGTAGGCCTCCCCCAATTATTTCTAGAATGTCTAGCTGAGGCTTGCATTCATCTATCGCCTACGACATCGGTCGGTGGGTGTCCCAAGCTGCGCTTGGCGGTGCGAAGTCGCTGTTGTCATTCAAGAACTTTTTTGGATTTGTCACCTCGATGTCGAGTCCCGTTACGTCTAATTGCCGCCACGTCTACTCTGAAAATTGACGCTTTATTATCAGGCTAGTCGTGGCGGCGGCGACTCGACGTAACGGGACTCGACAACGAAGGGACAAATCCTTTTTTGCCCCATCGGCCATCGAGCGCTACGTGGCCCACCCAGATTATCCTTGGGTTATGTCGGTCACATTTGGTCGTGTCGACAATAAAGGTTGATTAAGGTTGATAAAAGTACTATTGTAAAATTATGTACTATTTTTATTTATATTTGCATTGTTGGTCTAGGGCAATAATGAGTCTATAGACGTATTTTTTTTTTTTTATAATGAGCCATTTTCGCGATTGAGGAAGAAAAAATTTAAACTAAAGTTACAGTTAACTGTGACACAGAAAAAAATATTGATTCTTTATTTGAATACTAAAACCACATAATATTATAATATAAATTACATTATACAAGGTGGACACAAATCAACTGCAAATATTTGAAGGGTAGACACAGACGACTACAATGAACAACTTTTCCAAATAAACTTATATCGAAATACGAAATTTTATTTTTCACTCTCCATACTAAACTAGATCAGCTGATTCTCAATTTGTATGGGAGGTAAAAAATTTTTTTTTCATATTTCGGTATAAGTTTATTTGGGAAAGTTGTTCAGTTTAATGAATCAAATCAAATCAAATTTATTTGCAATAAAAATGGTTACAGTGTCTGGTCAAATATATCGTTTAATAAGATGTCTCTCACTTTTAACCTATCCAGGCATGCAAATGTTTAGCATAATAACTTAAAATAACATTACTTGCTACTTTTGATACAATATAATAATGATAGAAGGTAATAAGTTTTGTTAATATGTCAATTTTGGTCTGAATCTGCCCTTAAAATATTTGCAGTTGATTTAAATTCACCTTATATAATTATTTTCTTTTATAGCACCGGAGTTGTATGTGGACATACATTCGCACACCAGAAATATGAAACATTCCCAAATTATTGCATGCTTGACCATGTCAACTGTAGGACAAGATACGAGAGTAAGAGGATTCATCATTTAGTGAATTTAGGCCATTTTGAGAAGACAGAGTGCCTAGTATGAGTTTTTTTTTAACGCAGACGCTAGCGACTGCGTTAGAGATTTAGTATGGCAAACCTGTACAGCGCCTCTGGCGGATAGTAAGGCAACTAAGAAATTCCATACAAAATCCTAACGCAGTCGCTAGCGTCTGCGTTAAGAAAAACTCATACTAAGGGCACAGTACGACATTTGGTAAACGCAGACGTTAGTGATTGCGTAAGAGATTTTGTACCTATGCTATGACAAACCTTGATTCTGTAAGCTTTCATTTTATACTTCGAATCTGAATCCGCTGTGAGATTCTTGATTGGCATTCCAAAAACTCGGTTGATAAATCGAATCTATACTAGCGCTACCCTTGCGAGCGTGTCAGCGATATGAACTAGATTAGACGTGAGATTTTGTATGAGGTGACGTAAGCATTCTGTAAGGGAATCTCCCCGTCACTTCGAAGCTCACTTCTCACTTGTCATTTTGAACTTTATGCGAAGTGTGAGTGATGACGACGTGAAAAGCGAGTTGTTGATTGAAATTTACAGAATCGACAGGCTGTATGTACAACGCCCCTGGCGAAGTAAGGCATCTTAGAAATTCCATACAAAGTCCTTACGCAGTCGCTAGCGTCTGCGTTTATAAAATCTCAAAGACATTTTTTAGCGAAAGGATATTGAAATTCGTCAAATGAACTTTATAACTATTGAAAAACAGTGCAATATCACTACATAGTATAAAACAAAGTCGCTTTCTCTGTATCCCTATATCCCTATCTATGCTTAAATCTTTCAAACTACGCAACGTATGCGGTTTTTTTATAGATAGAGTGATTCAAGAGGAAGTATTTTATGCCAATGCGAGCCGGGGCAAGTCTCTAGTTAAATATACATATTGTATTTTTTATCCCAAAAAGTACGCGATTCCCGTAGTTTTGGTCAAAAGGTGTAATAGTCAATGGCGCTTCATAAAGTTGATACATGGCGCTGCTATGTATTATCAACCACGGGTAACACCACGGGGTGCAGCTAGTTTTATACAGTAAACAACGTTACACTTGATAGGTACTGGGGCCCGATTCTCGCGCAACCGAAATTCACTTCACCGATTTTCTCCATTTTTTTTCAAAGGTCTAACATGGTTTTTGCCTTTTCAAAAAATTACAATTGAAAAAGTTCAATCGATCTATCGAAACTTTTCTATTGTGAATTGGCTTAAACTCATCGAAAAAAATTCGAGAAAATCGGTGAAGTGAACTACGATTGCGTGAGAAATGGGCCCCTGGAGGTTCAGTATCATCAGTAGACTTAAAAAAAGTAGTAGTAATATTATTTTGTTACTACATTAATTTAAAAAATCCACGTCGACGAAAACTTACAGTCACAACAACGTACCAAAAATAACAAGTCGTATCTATACTTACTAATATAATAAAGCTGAAGAGTCTGATTGTTTGTTTGTTTGAACTTTTATAACTTGGAAACTACTGGTGTTACTTTGCAAAATTCTTTTTGTATATGAAAGCCACTAGTACATACACACTAATGGTGAGTGAAACCGCGGGGAACAGCTAGTAAGTACATAAATCTTTCCGCACGCGCAGCCGTGCGTATTGGAATAGTAGTGTGTGAATACATGTACGACCTTTGTGGGAATAAACATTTTAATTATATTACTAAACTAACGAGCGAGTTTTTGTATTATCTAGTTATTTATCTATTATTTGAATGACAACTAGTTTACCCTGTATATATCTGAAATATACCTCAATAGGTTTCATATATTTTTAACTTTGTTTTTTGTTGTTTTTTCAGTGTGGCTAATTGCACATGCTGGTCCTTGCTTCAATATTACTCATCATAGTTTAGAAAAACAGGAGCGTAAGTCTAACATAATTATTTTCAAAACATAATTTATAGTTATCATCTAATTGATACCTAAACGAAACGAATGAATGATCTAAAGACTTTCAACACAGATTAAAAAAGACAAATTTGCCTTGTTGAGAACGCACGCGATTTCAATTTTTTTATAATAACACAGATTATAGAATGCTATACTAGAACAGATGTTCAACCGCCATAAAAAGAAGCGCGCTTATTAATGAAAATAAAAATAATAATTTACACTGTTTTCGTGTAATTTAGAGTAAATGCAGCAATATTTTTAGAGTTCCGTATTTAAAGGGTAAAAACGGGACCGGTTTCATTACACATTATGGTGATTATGGCTAAAATTTATATATTTTTGTTTTTATTTTGAAATAAATACATATTTTATTTTTATGTTAATATTTAATTTTTATTTTCAGATTATCCGTATACAGACGACGACTGGTTAGACGGAAACGTTATTCCTGAAATATAGGATAAAGTGTGACAAAATCTTTTTTTATTTTTATTGGTTCTGTGTATAAAATGAAAAAAAAAAACTGAAAATTTTGTATTTTTTAAATTTATTTTTAGAAAATTTTACTGCAGTTTGTCACCGCTTCTTCTCTACTTGCGCTTTGAAATATAAGTAACGAATGATGTCAATGAATGAAAAGATACGAGTAAAATAACAAAAAGGTAATCATAAATAATATTAATTTTATTGGGAACTACGACAAAGCGACCGGCCCCGGCTTCGCATGAGCATAAAAGCTTTCCTCGTGAATCACTTTATCTATCAAAAAAACCGCATCAAAATCCGTTGCGTAGTTTTAAAGATTTAAGCATACAAAGGGACATAGGGACAAAGAAAGCGACTTTGTTTTATATTATGTAGTGATAGTGATATTGATGTGGAAATGGTTTGGGCATGTTGAGAGGATGGACGAAAGGAGACTGACAAAAGGTATATACAAAGCAGAGTTGGCTGGGAGAGACGGTCAGTGTCGGCCTCGCAAAACATACTGCGACCAAATCGCAGACCTCTTTAAGAAGGGAGACATTAGAAGTGCCCAAAATCGGCGAGCGTGTATGACGAGAGTGATGAGTGTGGAGGAAGCGAAGAAGGTCTGTAAGGATCGTAGCTGAGGAAGTCTCTAGTCTCTGTCTACCCCGGCAGGTGATATTTTTATTCTTCCTCTTCTAAGCGAGTCGACTTTGGTCAACTTATATTTGTGAGGACCAGAACTTTGCCACTATCAAGGCGACTCAATAGCAAGACGTAATATTATTATCTATTTGAATAATAAAAGCATATGTATGTATACAAATATTTTATATTCACTGATTTTAAATAATGTAATGAATGAATGATTCATTGTTTTCTTCAAGAATTTTATTTGACCAAAACGGAGCGCCCCAAAATATCATCTTGAATAACAAAGGACTGTTTTGCATAACAAAGTAATAAAAAAAGTTTCTTTGAAGCCTTTATTGATTTTAAAGTAGTATTCATTCACTTATAAAAATAGTATAGAAGTTATTTATTCCTAAGAATATAGTGAAATTGCCTCCGTGGTTCAGTGGTTAAGGCGTTTGCCTGTAGACCCAGGGGTCGGGGTAAAGTATGATTCCCACGGGAAGCATACTTTATTTAGTTGTTTCCAGTTTGGTTAGGACATTGCAGGCTTGAATCACCTGATTGTCTGATAATAAAGATGATTCCGTGCTTCGAAATGTACAGTATTGAAATTCGTCACCTTTTTACAGAAGAATCAGACCAATAAGATAATGATCAGGGTGTGTTAGCCTTCTTCTTGTCGAGTCGAAATTGCTTGACTCTTAAATTATTTTTAACTAATATGTGGCTACGTTGATTGCTCTATCGTTGGCCGCTCCCAGATCCTCAACGGTACAGGAATCAGGGCAGTTAGGACATATCATAAAATGATCCATAGACTGCACAGCTCCGCAATCACAAAGGTTATTAGTCGAAAATCCTTACTAGTGTGTTAGTGACAAACTCTGTGAGCCTAACCATGCCGACCAACGGCTTACCTACGTGCTTTCTAAAACACGGATAAGCTTAAGATACAAATGTCACTTATAATGTTGGAGTTATACAAGATATTTGAGATAAATAAACAAAATATGTCAAATAGAAATATAACACTGGTAATTATTATAATAATTAAAGTTAGGGTCGTGGCTTCAAGCACAAAGTTGGGGACCGAAGAAAATAGTAAAGTACTCAACTGGCAGTTGTCAAGCGAAAGAGAGCGATCAATTACCAGTCGAGCCATTTATAGGAGACCCGAAACACCGCGATGAGGCGTAGGAGTAGGTAGTGGCAGCAGCGCCACACACTAGTGGCGACCGATCCTAGCGGCGCCGCGCTCGCTGTCGCTTGACATGCGCTATCTTTACAAACACCCCGCTGGGCTGTTGTAATTTAAACTTCTGTTAGTTATGGATAAAACAGACATTCAGCTTGACATTCGTGATTGAGCAAAGCGGAGTTCTCTCCGATTGTTTGAATAATTCGCGAACTATTGCTGTAGCTATGTCGGAGGCGATTTAGTATCACATTGATAACTAAGATTATAGATGTACAACTATTTACTTGATTTAAAAATATGTTTAAATAATAGCCTATCGCGGCATGCGTGCATCAAGCAGAAGAATTAATAATAGTACATATACTTTACTATGTATTTTAAAACAATAAAGATATTACAAACAAACAAACAGTACAGACGCAACGCAATAAAATACATTACTCATTATAATAATAATAGCGTTTGCACGCGGCTGCGCCGGCGTTAATTTTCCTCGGGAACAGTGCTTTTCCCGGGATGAAAGGTACCCTATGTCCTTTTTAATACTCCTAGCTATGTGTATGCCAAAATTTTTTGGTCCCGGCTGTTATCGGTAGATGACAGTCGTTAGGCTATGTGAGATGCCTTTAGGCAGCCTGAAAAATCTGACAGTGTTGACCACTAACACTCCCGGGTCATGTTCCTGTTGGTCTAGTTTCCCTGTAAAAAGGGTTACGGAGGTAAGACGGCAGTCGCTCCATTGTAATAACTTGTTCCGCCAAATCAGGACCATGATTAATAGCGTACACTGATCTCTGAAGCGTCAGCTGAAAATGTAACCGAGAAACACGCTCGACGAAGAAGAAGAGTATTAATTAGTCTAAATATAGTTTAATAGATGTTGTCTATTATCTAGTTGGTCGATGAATTTGACCTACATAAATTGTCCGAAGCTAGAAATGGACGTTTAAGAGGTTGTGGCTGGATTCGAAGGGCGGATAGCCGTCTTATGAAATGTGACCGGATCGCTCTTTGCTTTTTTTAGAACTACTTGTCTTCTGCAGCCGAATGTTTACAAAGTGTGTTTTTAGAGCTAAATTTAAAGAACTTAATTAAAAATGATGATTCCGTGCTTCGGAAGGCACGTTAAGCCGTCGGTCCCGGCTGCCATCTGGCAGTCGTTAAAGGAACCACGTCAGAGGCCGAGAGGCCGATTTATTTAGTATTAACAAGAACAAGAACTTTGACACCAGAGTGTAATGAATGAGAGCTTAATTGCTGGCTCGACGTCGCAGTTAACGATATTAAATATGTATTCTAATGATCTCACGATTAAGAACGGCGAAGACCGGGCGAAGTGGAGGAGAGAAAAGTTTCGTCACCGAACAACCAGGCATGGTGATAGGCTTCATCCGTATGTGGTTGAAACACCAACCTCGTACACCTCTCTCTCTTTGCCTCTTAGTTTATAATGCGTACGGTGAAGGAGTGGAATTCTTCACCGGCTGACACTTATAAACCGGGTCTGAAAAAGTTTGCTGCCTAGAAGAAGTAAGCGCTCCACTAAACTATCAAAAGTTACTAGGTACTACCAAAAGTATTTAACCTGTTAAATGAAAATAGCGACTGAATTTTAGGTTACTAAATATCATGTTAAGACCGAAATTTTTGGCTTAATACGCGTTGTTGGTTATTATTTAAAACAACTTTAATCTCAAGTCCCTGACCTCCATAATTTGGGATGCAACCAGGACAACGCTTAGAAGATGAGATATACGTTTCCGTGCTATGAAACTAATAAAACTAAAAGATTTCGCCTACGGGCTTACGTCGAATATTGGCTCAAGAGAGGCTCAAAGGCAGTGAAATATTTCATGAATTCAATATTATGTATGAGTTCTGGCTTGTGATATAAGACCAGAATACCTTGTCTGTTACAATCTTGCAGAAGAATAATAAAAACTAGTTTTAACCGTTTTGATTTATATTTAAATAACATATTAACTTGAAAACAGTTGAAAACTAACCATTTTTGTCCATCACTAGCCAGACCCATCTCATAAGCATCTCATATAGAACCAAAGATAAAGATCCTCTTATTTATTTGCTTACTAAGTACAAGATAAAAATATTTGCTATGATTTTCAAGCAGGCGTTCGTATTTCCACATTCTATGCGTCCACTCCACTGCGCTTATCGGTCGCATGCTTCTATGCACTTCATTCTGCTCATTTTATTGAGGGCACTCAACGAAAATAACCAGATATTTTTCACGTTCAAATGTGAATGTAGTTTTGAAATAAAAATATTTTCTCTTTTGTTGATGTAGGTAAGTGTATGTATACGCGTAGATGACATGTCATCATGATGAATATAATGACTCCGGACGGCATGTGGTTTCGGCTGTTATTGCTGTGTCAGTAGTTACAATGACATGACATGTCCTGTCCAGCAGTGGACAACCTGCGGCTAAAATTATTACTGTTCGGAAGAACTCTGACACCAGGGTGTGCATGGTCGATTGATCGTGACGCCTACTCGAAATGATAATGATTGTAGCGCCAGCTATTTGCAAGAAAATGAACTAAATCTTTTTCTTAGAAAATTGAGCCACATGGCTGTAAAGGCAATGAATGATTTTTTTATTAAAAGAGTTAATATAATTTCTTTATTCCTTCTTCTGTATACGCACCTGGGACCGTTTGACTGTCAATGCGTAAAATGGAATTTGAGAACGGGACGGTTCGCCTGATGTTTGGAGCAGTAAAAGTTATAAACTGATAGCTATACGAGTAAATTACATTTTATATAATCTTCAAAATGACAAAATAAATGAAAAATAATAATAATAATATAGTAAATTAGATATTACAATAAGCACGGGCATTCTGCTTTACCTAAAAATTACTTTTAGATAATGTTTTTAGTATTTTAGTCCTCCTACTGTGCTTTGATAGACTAAATAGTAGGAGAAAACGAGAAGCCTTTAACTAAACTATCGTATATATACAAAAATCATTGAAGGAAAGATAAAAAGAAAAAGCGGTCCAAAAAGACCAAAGACATAGAAGACAGAGATAGAAAACAGAAGTGTCGTATCTATATAGGTATCGTTCTTTTCGTGTTCCTTGATTAATTTGCAATTTTTTCGTTTTCTATTATTGTTGATGAAATTAATTTGTTGACTTGCGAACAGGGATAGTTTTAGGTATAGCAGTTCTTTTAACATTAAATTATTTAGTGGTTATCTTAAAGGGAATGTATTAGCTTTTATTAGACAATAATCATTATACTTACTTAGACCTAAGTTACGAGGAATGTGTTTCCGCAATGCCTTGAAAAGGTGAATTTTTAAATTTGTCAAATTATTGGAGTAAATTAATATGAATATGAATATCAAAATCTATGGAAATTTGCAACTGATGACCAACAATTGATGATTGTACTTTACATTTAATATTTTTGTACATTATTATCGTTTCAGCGTAGGCTGTCCGCGGCTGGAGATAAATGCAGTCAGAGAATAAGCCGTTAGTGCTTCTAACGGGTTATTCTCAGACTGCATATTCGCATCCATTTTGTACAATAAAGGTTAAATAATTTATATAAAACTAGCGACCCGCCCGGCTTCGCATGGGCAACTTCCTCTTGAATCACTCTATCTATTAAAAACCGCATCAAAATCCGTTGCGTAGTTTTAAAGATTTAAGCATACAAAGGGACATAGGGACAGAGAAAGCGACTTTGTTTTATACTATGTAGTGATAAATTAATTTTAAGTTGGTGCTTTTATTTCGTAAATAATTCACTGGCATAACAACTTTGGTATTGTGTTGATATGTATTGATTATATATACATACATACATATAATCACGTCTTTATCCCATGCGGGGTAGACAGAACCTAGAGCCATAAGACCTTAGGCCACGTTTAGCATAATGATAGTTGAAACAGGAAATCAATAGTGATGGGTTGCTAGCCGCATCGCCTATGTCATGATTCCCTCAGACGACTTTTACGGCTTGCGCGGGAAGAGAAGCAGCTGGTACATTCTATGTTTTTCTTTTTTCCCAGACCAGCATGGTTATTGATTATAGACACGGAAATTACTTCACTAACAAGAACAATGTTATGATAGATCCGCTTATAACTTAGACCACACCCGAATTTAGGTCTTCTGTAAACTGGGATTATTAGAATAATCTGCTGTGAATATTCATAAAATATTATGCGCCGCGAAATCTTAATACGACGATATTTGACGTAAAAAAATACAACTGAAATTGTGAGCGGTAAAAGGAAAATTATTTTGATAAAATGTTGTTAAATTTCTTACAGCGATCGTCTTTTAAGCATATTTTTATACTAACTGTAATAAACGGTTTTATCAGACCATGGTAATATATAATGATCTTCTTTTCAAGTCGAAGTAATAGTGATTTTGTTAAGATACGGAAAATGGTCTCTCAAATTCAAATTAAAATTTCAAAACAAATAGTAACAAATTTTTTTTTTTTTTTTTTAATTTATATACAAAAGCGGGCTTCTCCATGTTCCGCCATAAGGCATACAAAATTTATCAAATAGGTGTGTTATTCATTATTATAGCCTCAATTCATACGGATATATATGTTTGTACTTAGCTTATTAAGCTTTTCCAAGAATAGATAAATAAATATAAAAATATTTTTGACGTGACAACGTCTTATAATTCGATGGAGCCGGCTGCACGCACGAAAAAACATGACGCGATGCGGCGTTACCTCGCTCTGAGGCGTTCCATTTAAGGCTTGAAGTGCAAGCGAATTTCTTATGACGTTGTCACGTTCAACTATCGTCAGTAAACCGACTTTAAAGACAACCGATTTTTTTTTTGTTTCGACCGAAGAGTCTTATCAAAAAATAAAGGAACTCGCAAACGGTAGACAAACATGGAAGGAACTCCATCGAAAAGAGCATAACTCATTTTATGATGATGATGATGATGATGATGATGATGATGATGACCGAAGAGTTCCAAAGTTGAAGGCGCTCAAATACTAACCCCCGTATTAAGAAACGTTTATTAAGCCTATTTAAGCTAAAATGTGTTTCGTCTCGTTCTTTCACGTGAAGTGTCAGGTAGGAGAGTAAGAGCCAAAACATATTTTAGTTAAAATGGGCTAATACTAATATTATAAATGCGAAAGTCTGTCTGTCTGTCTTTCACCTTTTCACGGTTAAACTGCTGGACCGATTGTAATGAAATTTGGCAATGATGTAGTTAACGACCTGAGGTCAAACATAGGCTACTTTTGGGCGCGATATAACCGAGTCCCACGCGGAGCGAAGCCGCGGGGAACAGCTAGTGGGCTTATAAACGCGCGCGGTCTCTAATAATGTAATTGTATTTGTGGCCAACACTGTCAGATTTGACATTTTTAGGTAGACGCTATCGTTGTGCACTTATACTCGCTAGGCTATCGAGCTTTTCTATTTTGATACAGTTTAAGGAACTATAAAAAGAATGTGTTCGCTTAAAAGCAGTGCAATATTTCGGCCTTTCGTAGCTATGTCGTAGCTAATCTCGTAGCTCGTAGACTTTCGTAGAAGCGTAGCGCTGCTACGAAGTATCTTTCGTAGCGTCGTAGCCAATGAACTTTTTTGTTTTTAAAAACATCTGAGGTAAATAATTTTGGGGCTTACTGAATATGAATGAATAAATTAACTCTTTTTGGTATTCAATTTATACTCTAAATAGTATAAATTGAATTAACTCGATTCGAGTTCAAATCTCCTAATAGTCAAAATAATATGTTTTATTAGGATTTGCTAAGTTGCTATATTTAATTAGATTACCTTTGTGCCTCAAAGTTTTAAGTTAAGCTGTTTTAAGTAATTTTATTGTTTTGTGGTGCAATAAAGAGTATAATTTGTATTGTATTGTAGGTCATGATTACACATTTCTTAAAAGAAAGCTATAATCTAATTATTATTTTTATATTTAAATCCGTCTAGCCGTTTAGGCTTGATAGGGCCACAAATAAGAAGACATCGCCAGCATTTTTATTATTTAACTAACGACCCGCCCCGGCTTCGCATGGGCATAAAAACCTTCCTCTTGAATCACTCTATCTATTAAAAAAACTTTTAAAGGTTTAAGCATACAAAGGGACATAGGGACAGAAAGCGACTTTGTTTTACACTATGTAGTGATAAATTCAGGCATTACTTTGCGGAAGTCAAAGTTACAAGTACTTACAAAATTATTTCGTGTGCTTACGCCACCAGTTAGTTATTTACAAAGAATTTGAATCACTCTATCTATTAAAAAAAAACCGCATCAAAATTCTTTTGAGTTTTAAAGATTTAAGCATACAAAGAGTCAGAGGGACAGAGAAAGCGACTTTGTTTTATACTATGTACTTAGTGATAGTGATTGGATTACTTAGTAGTTTGCATGAACTAACTGGTGGCGAAAGCACACAAACTAACTTAGTACTTGTAATTTTTGTTAATAATATTAGTATTTTTGTGTAATAAACCCAAGTCCTTTGTTCGCTAGTGTAATGCTGGTTGTTTACACAGCCCGCCAAAATATTTGCACCAACTTATCATGTACTGACAACTTAAGTGCAGATAAAGCGATTGACATATAATATTCAGTAGTTCTACATAACGTATACCATAGGTGTAAGTATAAGGGTAGGATCTTATACTTATCTGTGTGGCTTACTGTACCTACATAACTTAATATATGTACAAGAAGGCCTTAGACTCCAGTTAGCTGGAAGATCTCTCTCTCTCATCTTAGCGTCTACCCGGTTGCTTCCTTAGCTGATTGCTTCGGAGCCCAGGGTCTGCTGGAAGATCTCTTTATGGAATTAGTCCACCGTTGCACTTAATGTTATACTAGCTATTGCCCGCGACTCCGCTTGCGTGGCATTATAAGGGCCTAAAAGTAGCTACGTTTGACCCCTGGTCCTTTACTATATCCATACCAAATTCATCCCAAAATCGGTCCAACGGTTTAGCCGTGAGAGCGTAACAGACAGACAGACTTTCGAATTAAAACATTAGTATGGATTACGTAGGCACCTATTTTTGTTTATTTGGTGCAATTAAGTTATTTAAAAACAGAGTCCTTTGGACTAACTGTCAGTTAGTATAGGACATCGAACAAAAATACAACCGAATTGAGAACCTCTTTTTGATAGTCGGTAAAAAATTTAGTTTCTTATCGCGCCATTATTATACATTGTTACGAAACATAACACAGAAAGATAAAGAATTTAAAAAATAAACCATCAAATAAAATGATTAATTATGATACCATGAATTATCTCAGCCGTTTCCAATATTCACCCAGATGGATATTTTTCGCTTTAATATTTTACTTTACTCTGAGAAATGAGCTCAAATTTTTCTCAATTACTCTTTGCTACGCTTAAACTCAAATAAAATTAGGTATATTTTAAAATACGGCGTGTGGCAAACGTCCAACAGTTACCCTCAGCACTGCATAGCAAATGCAAGCTTTTGCCAAGAATGCATAAGCTCGGATAAGTTCATACACACGTCTGAACTTTTGGGAAAAGATAAATCATTTCTATATAATTTATTTATCTATACTTACTAATATAATAAAGAGGAACAATTTGATTGTTTGTTTGTTTGCGAATAGGCTTCAAAACTACTGAACCGATTTGAAAAAAAACTCACTGCTGGAAAGCTACACTATCCCCTAATGAAATAGGCTACGTATGTAAGAGCAAAGCTGGGGTGGGGGGCTATATTTATAATATAATACTCATTATATTATATCCATACATGCAATTCTGGGAGAAAAAGAAAAACAAAGAATGTACCAGCTGCTTCTCTTCCCGCGCAAGCATCAAAAGTCGATTGAGTGAATCAGCGAATGGGGAAATCATGGCATAGGCGATGCGGCTAGCAACCATCACTATTGATTTCCTGTTTCAGCTATGACCGCCACCATTAGTTTGCACACACATTCCTTGTCACCTCTACAAGAGGCATCCTCAGGCACCAAGGCACTCGGTTAAGTTGTTTGTTCGACGTACAAGGGTAAAGTTATAACGTTGACTTTCACAAAGTAACGCCTGAATCTGTTTCATTGTTATATAGATTCAATAACAGTTTAAAGCTTGATATCAAGCGACAACTACTTACCCCTATTAAATTTTAAACAAAGTACTTGATAGTATTATCCTGCTGTAGAACAAAGTCCCAAACTTGAAATTCAATTAACAGAAATGGCCCTGCATTTTGCCCCAACTTGTATGTAAATAGTCTTAGTGAAGTGCGCTGTACTCTATTGTATTGTATTGTATTGTATTGTAAAAGTTTGGCGACCTTTAGCTCAACGTATCGGGTTTTTAAATAAAAAAAAAATGCTTTTATTTCGTTTTTGTTTAATTTTAAATTATTTAAATAAATACCCTTTACCTAATTACCTTAAAATTGGCGCCATAATTCCACAATTTTTTTTTTGTTATATACCCAGTGTGACGTAGTCGGATAATCAAAAACAAGCACGCAGAGACTGCAGCATTTTTTTTTTGTTAAACATTCAATTTAAAATGGGAGCACGTTGAAGAGCGACCCAAAGTGACTTGCATGGCTTTAGATAATAATATGGACCTTTATTTATCTTGTGCCAATTTTTTCCAATTAAATCTATTAAAGTCCAAAGTTATATAAACTCTTTCCTTTTTATTACACAGTGTTCTTTCTTAACACGTTAGCGTCGACACACGACTGCTATAGCAATTATAACAATTAAACTTAAATTGTGTTTTCAAAAACGTCCGCCAACGTGTTAACATTGTTAACAAAATTTAACACATATCCATCTACGAGTATATAAATATTTGACGACAAAAACTACATCCAATCTTCATATTTTTGAACATAAAATTTTCCAAAATGAGATAGACGCATGAAAATAATACTTAACTATTTTTGTGCAGTCCCAAACAAGTTTCAGAACAGAAATTTGTCACAGCAGATACGACTTAAAGAATATGAGAGTCCCGCCCAATCGCTGATTTGATATGATTTCGGGAACTTTCCTAAAGTTCTAACAATATCCAACGTAACACATGACGGTAATAGGTGTCATGAATAACGATAAATAATAGTTATAACATAGATTTAAAAAAAAAAAATTGCGTCACTTTAGATAGATGTAACATATGACATTAAATGTATGGGAACCTAGCGCGCCGTTTGCGGGGGGTAAGGGCTGAGGTAAGGGAGGGTAGGAGGGGGGGTCCGTCATCAAATACACACATTATGGAATGAGTTCACAAACTTTTCTTATTGCAAAATCAAACAAAAAAGACTTTATGACACAGGATTAAGGCTTAGTACAAATGCACTGTATTTCCACTCCGACCAACTAAGCAGTCTGAGCCTGTTAGACCCAGGGGTCGTGGGAGCTAATTTAGTTGTTTCCAGTTTGGTTAGGACATTGCAGGCTTGAATCACCTGACTGTCTGATAATAAAGACGATTCTGTGCTTCGGAATGCACGTTAAGCCGTTGGTCCCAGCTGCCCTCTGGTAGTCGTTAAAGGAACCATCTCAGAGGCCGGGAAAGCCTTCCGACGAACTCTGACACCAGGGTATGCATAGACGATTGACCGTGTCACCTACACAAAAAGATGAGTCTGAGCAGGAAAAGTTTCCATGTATATTCTCGAGCAATAGAAAAAAGTTCACATTCGTAAAAAAGTTCGAAGTGTACGTACGGTATTGCCGTTTGTAACGTTTGAGCGTAGGTTTTGTTCTGGTTTGGAGATAAAGATACCTTCTCGTTCTCAATACGACTGTTATTTACCAAGTACATACTATTTTTTTATTTATAATTACTATTATATATAAATAAATATGACACATAGGTCAGACGTCAATCGCTTCATTTAACCCTGATTAATAGCGTACCCTGGGCTCTGAAGCGTAAGCTGAAGAGGCCTTATTTTATATTATGATTATATACTATATAAAAATAAATATATAGTATATAATCATAATATAAAATAAGGCCGGGAAAGATGAGCGCACAGTTACTTTAGCCTATTTACGCTCGTGATACCACAGAATAGATAATAGTACTGATACATGGAGTATCACTAGCGTGATATTATTAGTAATTGCTATTATTTATTGTTATGTTTGAATACATGATCTAATTAAATAGATAGACAGGAAAACGAAGCCATTTCATCCTCGAATTTATATGTACCTACTTATAGATGAGTGTACTTACAATAAAATTCTCTTTTGAAATTCTGACTGGAAAATTGGTATAAATTTATGCCCGATATATGTCTTATCTATTAGTCACAGTTTACTTAATTTCCATAAACTAGAGCAACATTATAAAATTATTTTTACTCGCTCTTTCAAATAACAGCACTGAATATGATAAACTGAACTAATCTTAATGAGCTGATATCCATAGGTCATCTAGGCTATGGCCAAATGTTAAGTACCAAATCTGTTAATAGATTTGCAGTTATATCAGAAAATTGCGTTGTTGCAGTCAGAGCAATAATCTTGGAGCGCGGTAGTGGCACTGCAGCATATACATAAGCTTCAAATTTAGAATGTATTTAATGTTTAGTATATAACCCAAGGGAAAACTAAAATATTTTACAATTTCGGTCCAGTTTTCTAGATACACCAACTTCATAAATAACTTTGTAATCCCATATAAATATATAGGATAAAAAAGTTACATTCGCAGTGAACGAATCAGTGTACCTGCATACTTTTACTTCGCCCGCGTTATCAACAGGTAATATGTATGTCGTAAAGTAGTTCTCTGTAATCTACAAAAAGAAATGAGATACCATCAAAAACAAAACTTATAAAAATTCCAAGTCTCACTTAGTTGTTCTACCGTCAAAAGTTATGAGATCCATGTAATAACAAGCCGGTTAATTTATTCAGTCCCTTCTTAAGCGGACCTCTTGTCTTCGGTTATCACTGTCCTATATCCCTTTGTAAGCTTAAATCTTTAAAACTT
Organism: Apomyelois bistriatella; assembly: GCA_947044815.1. Lineage (NCBI taxonomy): Eukaryota > Metazoa > Arthropoda > Insecta > Lepidoptera > Pyralidae > Apomyelois > Apomyelois bistriatella. The sequence continues at coordinate 828,119 of OX345712.1, forward strand.
CGCAACGGATTTTGATGCGTTTTTTTTTAATAGATAGAGTGATTTAAGAGCAAGGTTATTATGCCCATGCAAAGCCGGGCGGGTCGCTAGTTGCATAATAAGCTAACCTAATAACATCTTATAGTGACTATATCCATATTAAAAATCTGTTATGTTTTAAATAACCAGGACGACTTGCCAATCGCACGAAACCATATAATTAATTATAATTAATAGGTATGTATCATTAATGAGATAATAATGTGTTTTCACGCGATGGCCATATATATATTTTTCAGTGACAGAGATACGATGTTCAATGCTTATCGTCACTCTAAAAAGTAATAACTCATTCCATTCGTAAAATTATTACGTCTATTTGTTGCCATTCTGACATGACAGCAGGCAAAATTAGTGAAGTAATAGATTCGCGTAGCATCGATATATCGAGAATACGTTGAATTATTATTGTTATTTTTTTATTGGTTTTTATTAATATTTGATTTCATTTCACTATTTAAATTTAATCATAATGTAAGGTTTATATCTGTATGGGCTAGCATGGTCTGACTTGAAGAATTCTATTTATTAAACTATTAAATCACAAACAATGCATTGTCAGTTCCGGAGTACTAGTTTTGGCGGTGGTGGTAATTATCCAGACTCGACACGATAAGTATATCATGAAACAATATAAAAAAATAACCAGAAGTCGAAGCAAACAGGAGCATGAGCAAAATAGCCTGAGATGGCTGGTTTCACTTGTGATTCCATAATGCCGGTCAGGTTCAAGAGTCAGGTCTATAAAACCATCATTAGAACTGTCCGCCGCACTGGATGTGTGAAATATCGCGGAAAGACCGCGTTAGAAACTCCCACCACGTTCGGGACAGCCTTCATGTCCATGACATAGCAGATAGATAGCTTCTAAAGAGTAGCCTGCGATGGTACGATCACGTTTCGTGGAAACAGGGGTAACAACAACTCTTTTTGGGTTAAAAATATCGTGAATGCCACTATTATGATTTTGTAGTCCATTGGACTTTGAAAATCCAATTATCTGATTTTTCTTAACCATCTCTTTGGGTTTGACGTTAAAACCCACGTCTAGTTTTACTTCAACAGATGTCACAGGGAGATAAGAAAACCAGGCATTTCGTTTTTTCTTTTCGATCCCGAAGATTGTCATATAATAAGTAAACATTTTTAGTAAGACGTTACAAACAAGAATAATTGGCATCTTCCGGAATTTAATGGTAACACTAGCAATTTCGGAAACTGGTTTCTTCATTCATTTCCCGTTGACATTTACCTACAAGAATTATGTTGATAATTAAACCCGAATTTTACTCCAAACTTGCCTTCTAACTTCGTTTATCGATACTTGACGAAAGAAACTTAAGAGCAACAACACTATGCTTAGCACATGTTCTTGACTGAATAATATTTTTTTCATTCAAAATGGCGTTGAATTTGCTGTAGTATTTTACATAATATAAGGCTTTAACTTGTATAAAACGTAAAAAGAAGTATCAGGAGAACTCATATTTGGATTTATACAATTATTTTTCCATATTGTGAAGGCATAAATCGGCATTAATACCCAAAATTGATTTTTTTGTTGTCCTTGTATATACTCAGCAATAGACATTAGTAGACTGTGAACCCAAGGATGGCATACACGTAAATATCGTGTATGAGTGGTAAGACAGTTTAGCTTGTCATGCTAGTTCTATTAGAGCCGCGTTCGTAGTTCTATGAGTTATAAAAACGAGTTTCGCTTTCTGTGTCGCTGCCAAGGACCGTTTATATGTTCAGACGATTCTTATTTATTTATTTTATTTATTTTCAAATTCATGTACACAGAAAAATATACAAAAGAAAAGAATATATATTAAAGAAAATTAGTAAAAGGGTGCTGCTTATTTCTAAAGAAATCTCTTCCAGCAGACCCAAGAGAGGAAACGAGAAGAAAAGGGTAACAGGCGTGTACTAGGTAGAATCCATACTAATATTATAAATGCGAAAGTCTGTCTGTCTGTCTGTCTTTCTGTCTGTCTGTCTGTCTGTCTGTCACCTCTTCACGGCTAAACTGCTGGACCGATTGTGATGAAATTTGGTAGGGATGTAGTAAACGACCTGAGGTCAAACATAGGCTACTTTTGGGCGCGATATAACCGAGTCCCACGCGGGCGGAGCCGCGGGCAACAGCTAGTATTATGATATATCTAACATACATACATAAGTACATACATACTTAAATAAATATATATACCATTTAAATACACAGTCCTTTGAAAAGTTATCTTTACTTGTTTATATTAATCCCACCAAAAACATAAATGTAAAAAACGAGAGCCAAGTTCAATACAAAAATTATGCTTGGCGGTGAGCTTCGCCGCAAAAAGAATGGCGATCTAAATGAGTGCCAAGTTCTATGCAAAATCGAAATATGTTTTTATAGGAACAAAATAACATTATGAACAAGTATTAAACTCTATTTCTTTGCTTTATTAGATACCTATAACAATTGCTGTTATTTAAAAATGTGAGATCTTGAAGTAGGTCAGATTTGACTTGGCCAGTTTTTAACACAATTAAAATGTTGAATAACTTTATAAAATGACTTATGTAATGAAAACTGGCCAAGTCAAATCTGACCTACTTCAAGATCTCACATTTTTAAATAACAGCAATTGTTATAGGTATCTAATAAAGCAAAGAAATAGAGTTTAATACTTGTTCATAATGTTATTTTGTTCCTATAAAAACATATTTCGATTTTGCATAGAACTTGGCACTCATTTAGATCGCCATTCTTTTTGCGGCGAAGCTCACCGCCAAGCATAATTTTTGTATTGAACTTGGCTCTCGTTTTTTACATTTATGTTTTTGGTGGGATATCATTACTTTTTGTAAAGAAAACTAGGCAAGTATTCCTATTTAATGTTTTTTTTGCGTGACAAATTAACCTAAAAGAGCTACAAACAAATGAGGTTTTGAAAGAAACGATTTACGTAATATTAAATAACTCACAAATGCCGTTAAAGTACAATACTAAAAAGGAATAATTTATATCTGGACTATTCCAGCTATAACTCAAATAAATTTAGTCGAACGACGCAGCATTAAACGCAATCTAATAGGTGGGTTTCCGCTAAACAACCGGGCATAACGAGGACGCTGGCGCGAATGAGCGCCGCTAAGAGCATACTTTGGTTCGTTCGCATTTTAAGTCGTATAGCGCTGTGAGCCGCGCACAAGTTCAAGGCGCAAGCGAGTTCAAGCAGCATTCTTAGACTAGTCAATACATACATATATCGGTACCAATAAGACTTCGCTATTGCCTTGACCTTGGTATACATACACATTGGAGTTTCTTTTAGGGTACAAAGAGTTCGAACTAACAAATTTATACCTTAAAATATTATTTCTTATTTTCAAAAGAAATCAGAGAAACGAACCTTGGGCACTGATCTTTGTTAATTTAGTGAGCCGTGGACTATAAGATAACTACTATGCAGGTATAAACCAACCGACCCGCTAAATTTTAAGTAAATCGCTACCGCTTATAATTTTGTACCATAAGTCAGAGCGTGACGCTGATTGGCTGGTGTGCTGCCGCGCGCCGCTGACGACACACCGTTGTTGGCCGGTTGTTTAGCGCGTAGGTATTACAAGTTTTTTGTATGGGGACACCACTTATTTTTTGACTTTTTTTTATTTTTTGATTTTTTCCTACGCTTACACACAATTTCCGAGCTGAATTCCAAATTTCATCCTTCTAGGTCATCTGGAAGTAGGTTAGGTTTAGGTACTATAAGTCAGTCAGTCAGTGCTAAAATTTACAACTTTTTGACCTTCATATCTTTATAACCGTTTGAGCTAGCTTCATGAAATTTGGGCTTCTACATGTCCTGATGGATCTTATTAAACACACGTAGTTTTATGTATTTACATTAAAGAGGTTTCGAGTTATAGAAGGGTCAAAAGTGGCACCAAGTGGTTCGTGTAATATTACACTCGGCGCTGGCTAGCCAGTTCCTTTGCTTGAACTTGGCTTGACACGCTGCCGCGTGTCTAGATTTCTTGCTTTAGATTCGATAAGATGGGTAAAAATTCTTTAGGTTCTTTATGTCATCTGATCATCTGGACCATAAGGACGTGTTTCCTAGTTGCATCTTTAGCTTATACTTCAGTGCTCAGGGTACGCTTTTAATCATGGACATTGATTTGGCGGTACTAGTTATACAATGGAGCGACTGTTGTCTGACATCCATAACCTATTATTAAAGTAAATAAGACCAATATGATCATGATTTGGGTGACTACGTGGCCAATATTTTCAGATGTTTTTGGTTACCTAGCGTTAATAGCCGGGACCAACTGTTTAACGTGGTAATCGAAGCATTTGTGACCATTATTTGGAAGAGAAAAGTTGTTCTTTGGCCACATACAACCGGGACCCCAGTTTGAATTTCTGAGACTAATTCTTAAAGTAAAATTCGAAGCAAAAAATCTCCTGGCCGTCCTCGACGAAAGTAGTTTGATGACATAAAAGATACGACCGGACTTAGATACAACCAACTGAAAATATCGGCCCATATCCGCGTGGGTTTCCGTTTGCTGACCTCCAAACTTCAATTCGAAGATGGCACCCTATTATGATGATGAAGCACGGAAGAGCTCAAGATAGAAATGATATAAGTGGCGATCAATCAGGCCAGTTATCTTCTCATTAAAACCTGACATAATGTAAATATCTGTTCGTATAGACGGACCTTGAAATATAACATCCGCGATTCCGCGCCGATAAATGTGGACGGCGGGAAACGGATGTAGGCAGATATGGTAACTCCAACACTGGGTTATATGACGTCCATTAAATATTTCAAGTTAATAAATCCATACTTCCATACTAATATTATAAATGTGGAAGTCTGTCTATCTGTCTGTCTGTCACTTATTCACGGCTAAACTACTGGACCGATTGTGATGAAATTTGGTAGGGGTGTAGTTAACGACCTGAGGTAAAACATAGGCTACTTTTGGGCGCGATATAACCGAGTCCCACGCGGAGCGAAGCCGCGGGGAACAGCTAGTAATGAAATAAATATATAGGGACAAATCACACAGATTGAGATAGCCCCAAAGTAAGTTCGAGGTTCGAGACTTGTGTTATGGGATACTAAATCAACGATACTATATAACAAATAATACATATATAGATAAACATCTAAGATCCAGGTAATTCAGAAAAAGATCATTTTTATATTGATCTGACTGGGGATCGAACCCGGAACCTCCTGAGTTGCCGTAAGGCAAGTTAACCATTACGCCACGGAGGTCATTTACTTTCGATCCTTGGTTTTCTGTGGCTTACTGTACGGGTAAATGTTCCTAGAAGGTCTATGGATAGATATACACATCTGTCCCAACAAATGTTCCCTCAACTCGTAACAGCATTAAATCACACACGTGCTTAACGATTGTTTTAGTTAATTATAAAATAATTGAGATTTGTCGTCGGAGACGTACGTTCGAACTTATTAGGGTTGCCACGTACAAAAACTGTTGTATTTAAAGCAAATTTTAAGACTATTTATTATTATTTTGCATTTGAAGACCTCCGTGGCGTAATGGTTAACATGTCTGCTTGCTACTCAGGAGGTCCCGGGTTCGATCCCCGGTCAGATCAAGATGGAATATGATATTTTTCTGATTGGCCTGGGTCTTGGATGTTTATCTATTTAGGTATTTGTTATAAAATATTGTATCGTTGAGTTAGTATCCCATAACAAAAGTCTCGAGCTTACTTTGGGTCTAACTCAATCTGTGTGAGTTGTCCCTGTTTATTTATTATATTAATTTTATCCGAATCAAGGGTCTAACCATCTTATTTTGTGAAAAATAAGTTATAGAGTAAACAATAAAAATTGTAAATATTCATGTATTTCTTGAACTTTCAGAAACATGTTCGGAGAAAATAGACCTGGACATGACTCTTCTGACAGGGAAAACTATTCTACCTATAGAAGCCGCTACACACAGAGGCCAGAGGCCTGGTGGAGGCAAAGGCGTGAATTTTGTGTAGCCGTACATACACAATGTGGCGTCCTTCATAGAAACTCAAACGATACAAAATGCAACGCACGCTTTGGCCTTCACCACGCCTCTTGAATTTTTACTTTTGGGCTAGCTTAATCTGTGTGATTTATCCGTATAATGTTTCTTTTTTTATTTATTCAATACTGAGTAAAGTTAACTTTAGGAAAAACATTTTTTTTGGCATCCGTATAATTATATTTTTAATATAAATAATTATATGTTTACTTTATTTTTTGCAACACAGAAATTTGTAAGTCAAGTGCGAGGCAACCCTAAAACTAATTGCTTGTTGTTTCGATTTCGCCTAGCGATGCTTGCTGCATTAATTTAACTCTTGCGTGCTTCGGGCTAAGAGCGGAAATCGCGTTTTGTGACATTAAATTTACCTAATAGCAAGAAAATTCAAGAAATTGGAATATTTGATAACAGTCATGCACTTACTACACTAATTATGATTAATGAGAAGGTTTACTTGGAGCTGTTTTGGTCTTCTTGTATACCTAGCTTCTTCTACTTCTTAGTGAAAGCCCAATCAGCTGTGAGCGTTAGGAGGGCGGCACGTGTGTCTCAGAGCCGATAATAATCAGGTATTTCAGGTGGATAAATGAAGGTCCAGTACACCACTTACCACACGTCAACCTTCAAGGCGTTTGTTGCTGTGATCTACCCCCAAGGGTTTGAGTTTGTTGACGAACTCTGCTACTAACTAGTCCAGCAGAGGTACAAATAAATTTCGACCTCTATTTGACTCTACATAACTTTGTTCAAGATAAAGCCAAAAACCTGTTTTAGTTTTTGCTAAGATTTTGTATGGATTTTTTTTAGCTGAACAGGGGACTTAGCCAAAGAAATAATCTCAAAACGATAACAGAGTTACGACAAGAATTTAAATATGTAGGATTGACATAAGATTGACCATGTGATTTACCAAAGTTTATGTCAATCCCAGACATTTCTTACTTGTCGACATTCGTCAACGTTATGAAATTGTGACTTTGGCTACGCCCCCAGATTTGTCTCAGAATATCGCTAACGCAGTCGCTAGCGTCTGCGTTTATAAAAAGTAGAGGTACTGAATTTTAAGTTACTAATCTTAATAAAACTATAATCAATTCCCAATTAAGTAGATTAAGAACTTTTTGACGAATTTTGCGTTGCCAAAATAAGAACACATGGGCTATGGGCAAAAAAGGAACTGCAAGACTTTTTACTCTTACCACTTGTAACGTATACGGTGAGAGCCGGAGACGAAACATAGTTAAAACATAGTTAATTTCGTTTCTTCGGAACATTGTCACGCATGGACCTTTTCTATGATTTTTGGTACATAAGTATTTTTGTTTTTCTTTTATTTTTATTTAGTACTAGCTGTTCCCCGCGGCTTCGCCCCGCGTGGGACTCAGGTTATATCGCGCCCAAAAGTAGCCTATGTTTGACATATCATCCCTATCAAATTTCATCACAATCGGTCCAGCAGTTTAGCCGTGAAGAGGTGACAGACAGACAGACAGACTTTCGCATTTATAATATTAGTATGGATTAGTATGGATAGTATGGAAGTATGGATATGGATTATTTCTTTAGTTTTTTTTTTTTTTTAAGTTATTGTCTTTGTAATTGTCTTGTAAATAGTTATTGAGTAGCGTTTGAGTATTCGGGCCTGACTCCGAAACGATTCAGTTTCCAGGACCGGGAGAGCCGAACGCTTAATGGTGATTGCGGCTCAAAATAATCTATTTAGTCTGTTACATCACAGTTCCGGGAACACAACACTAAGCCAACTATCATATTCCGGTATATGTTTCTATCTACATTCTGTTTCCTTTGCCAAAATTTCCAAAATCAGCTTAGTACACATTGATAAGATATTGAAATAGACATTGCTTTTATCTGAGAAGATTTCCCGGTTGTGTCCTTGTTAAACTTCAGAATCCAGGGTATGGTACTAGATAAATATTAATAAATTCATTTACACTAACTTATGAACAATGTAGTACAAATCAGATAATTTTAATTTTATTGAAATGATAATTGATTTTTTTTTCAATATTAATTGAGGAAGCATATTTTGTTTAGTTGTTTCCAGTTTGGTCACGTCATTGCCGGCCTGAATCACCTGATTGTCTGGTAATAATGATGATTCCGTGCTGTAAGCATGTTAACCCGTTGGTCCCGGCTATCATCTGCTAAGCACATTAGATGCCTATAAGCGGTTCCAAAGAACTCTATCATCAGGGTGTGTATGGTCGATTGTTCATGACACGAAGATTTATAAACCTTTTAATTCTAACCGATATTCTAGGATCGCAAGATAATCACCTAAAAGTTCACGTGTCTATTGCTAAGTCATCTATGAGACGCATAAGTGTAGAATATAGGCTATGCGGAGGCTCTCAATTTGGCAGCTGGCCAGCGTCAGGTGTCGCGTACGGTCGTGGTACGCCTTTGTCGGCATTTTAATTAAAAAAAAATATGTTGTCATACGCGTTCTTGTATCCTGTAGTAACAGCTGTTTTTTTAAACTTTTTTATGCTTATAGCTGTTTGCCAGTTCATCCGACTGCGCCACAAGTAGTTATGTTTTTTGAGGGCATTTTTGCTGATACGGTTTAATTTGCAGTCAAGCATCGGCCCACGAAACATGGGCCTGCGGTCACCGTGGTCTAACTTTCATGATACCTTGAGGGTATCACTGTACAAAGACTAATTTCCATAGAAAACATTCTGTCTTTTTCTACCAAGAAATTGGTGTAGGCTTCCTTTAGACTCCGCCATTTTTCTCTGTCCTGAGCTGTGAGAATCCAGTTACATACATACATACATATAATCACGTCTTTATCCCATGCGGGGTAGACAGAGCCTAGGGCCATAAGACCTTAGGCCACGTTTAGCATAATGGTAGTTGAAACAGGAAATCAATAGTGATGGGTTGCTAGCCGCATCGCCTATGTCATGATTTCCCCATTCGGCGATTCCCTCAGACGACTTTTACGGCTTGCGCGGGAAGAGAAGCAGCTGGTACATTCTATTTATTTTCTTTTTCTCCCAGACCAGCATGGAAGAGTTCAGAATCCAGTTGCAGGATATAAAACCTTATTTGCATACAAATTGAACTCAATTTACATTTCATAATTACGTATCTCATTATCCAGTCTCTACAAATTCAACAAAATCATTTGATATGCCTATTCAAAACAATGGGCATGAACGACTTTATGCAAAACATGACAATGCTAATTTTGCATTAGGTACTGATGTTTGCGATTGTCATAGCGATTAATGCGATTAGCTAGAGTACTCGTGTACCATTTGTCTATTAAGTTCATGTGCACTTGATATTTAGATACTGATAAATCTGAGCGGTTGTGTTCCGATATAGCAATATATTATTAAGTTAGAATTGTCATAACTATGATTTTTCCTCAATTATTTTAATAGGCACGCTTGACTAATAAAAGAGTATTTTAGTATGTATGTATGCAAGTTTTTAATTCCACCATTAGTCTTAAATGACTCGTCAGAGCAGATGTGTGATGTGTTTTTAGTTTCATTGTATTCTTCCAAATGACATAGTTACGCTATGTGACGTCAACATAAAAACAAATTGGAGAATATATACGCAACTTGGGAGCCTATTATTTAAACCATAAGAAATACAAACTGTCAAAGAATTTCAAATTTGACGCGAGGCATTTTTTTTTTAAATCTATGCAAACTGTTAAGCACAATAAGTAAGATTCAACCTTAACTTTATCTAAATTAAGCCGAATATGAGGGAGTTTCAATATGTTAATAGACTCCCAAGCCAAACACGAATAATGAATTCCTGTTTACTCGCTTCATGGTTAATACCCGCTAAACCGTTACTGTGATATATGTGGGACATTAAAATAGTAATGTGTATTAGGCAGAGCGTAGAAATAAGGAGAGTAATCCATACTTCCATACTCATATTTATGAGTAAGTAAGCTACCGAAATCTTTTTTCTACTTTTATTGTATATTTATACAATAAAAGTAGAAAAAAGATTTCGGTAGCTTCGTTAAATCGAAATCACAAAAAAATAATCTGCAGAGATTTTGTTTCCTTTACATAATAAATAAAAACACTAATTATCTGACCTGACGAACTTCGTATCGTCTGAACGCACTTTTCTCACCGTTTAAACTTTCCATGAACTCACACAAATATTTTAAGACCGAAATTAACTAAATCGGTCCAGTCATTCTCGAGTTTTAGCAAGATTAACGAAAAGCAATTGATTTATTTATAAAGTACTAGCTGTTCCCCGCGGCTTCGCCCCACGTGGGACTCGGTTACATCGCGCCCAAAAGTAGCCTATGTTTGACCTCAGGTCGTTAACTACATCCCTACCAAATTTCATCACAATCGGTCCAGCAGTTTAGCCGTGAAGAAGTGACAGACAGACAGACAGACTTTCGCATTTATAATATTAGTATGGATTAAAAAATTCTATCTTAGAGAATCACCGCACAGACCATATTTTTTCAAACTTTTACTTTTAACTGACTTCCGCATAGATACCTGAATCTATTAAACACATTTATTAAGAGCTGCAATGTTACCAGTAAGCTGTATTAATTTAGTTGAGCAGAGCTTGTCTTCTACCTAACTTAGTGCTTTCCCGTATCTTTCTGACTCCAATAATAACCGGTTATTTCAGTGTCCATGTTTGTTTGTAAAAAAAATATTTCACATAACAAAGAATATACTCAACAAAAGAAAGGATGTCAAATCTACCCTTTTCTATGATCTGTCACCCTTACAGCCTGGAGGGCTGCCAATTTGGCAGCGAGTTACACCACATGTGAGGTGTAGGGTTGCAACATTTTGTTCTGGAAAACCTTACCTAACTCGCGAGTTAGTTCCGCTCGTCTTTGAACCCTTTTGTGTGCACCTTACTTTAGAAATTAAAAAAAAAATAATAGTATTGTGTGGTGTTACAGAACCCTCAGAGCGCGAGTTCAACTCGCACTTAACCGATTTTTTTTTTCTGAGGTACGCATAAATCCTATACTATTAAACGAGCAATATTTGTATATATATATTTGTCTCGCGTTTTCGAAAACGGCTCTAACGATTTCTTTGAAAATTTAAACATAGATTCTTATAAAGTCAAAAAATTAATCTAGCCAGGTTCCATGCCTGGGAAAATTTGTTTTTCCCATATTTTCCAGCAAAAAGATTTTCCGCATGAAATTGTAGTTATACATAGTACAATAATTTCGGCGCCGGCGGGTCTGCTTCGATAGCCCAGTGGTTAAGACATCTGCTTTGTACTCTGGTGGTTCCAAGTTCAAATCCCAACTAAAGAAAGTTTTGTTTTTCTTTTTGTTTGTTTTGAAGTATAAAAGTATTAAATCAGTATAAATCGCGCATATATAATTTTTAAATGGCTTGAAAGACGAGCGGAGCTTGGTCGCCCAGGTACTGTATCTAATTGAAATTCATAAAATATACTCAGGCCTCCGGTCTCTTTTGAATGTAAAATAATTAAAACTAAAACTACGACTAACTAATGTTGCAATTTTCGTTATTTTTTTTATTAACATTTAGTTTATTAATGTCAAACTAGAATCATATGGTTAAAAGGAATTTCAGACAGTACTAGACTTTGGTATAAATCCATACTAATATTATAAATGCGAAAGTCTGTCTGTCTGTCTGTCTGTCACCTCTTCACGGCTAAACTGCTGGACAGATTGTAATGAAATTTGGTAGGGATGTAGTTAACGACCTGAGGTCAAACATAGGCTACTTTTGGGCGCGATATAACAGAGTCCCACGCGGGGCGAAGCCGCGGGGAACAGCTAGTACTTATATATAATTTTTTAAAGAAACAAAACATCTCTAATTAACCTGTTAAGCCTTTAAGTATTGTGTGGTGGGTATGAGCGCGAGTCCGTCTCGCACTTGGCCGATTATTTTAAAGTTGAAATATGCCAGTCAAACAGCTGACAACAATAGCAGCCTTAAGTCTTTGCAAAAGCTCTGTACCCCTAGTATGAGATTTTATAAACGCAGACGCTAGCTGCTGCTTTAGGATTTTGTATGGAATTTCTTCCATGCTGGTCTGGGATTCTTCCATGCTAGTCTGGGAGAAAAAGAAAAACATAGAATGTACCAGCTGCTTCTCTTCCCGCGCAAGCCGTAAAAGTCGTCTAAGGGAATCGCCGAATAGGGAAATCATGACATAGGCGATGCGGCTAGCAACCCATCACTATTGATTTCCTGTTTCAACTACCATTATGCTAAACGTGGTCTTAAGGTCTTATGGCTCTAGGCTCTGTCTACTCCGTATGGGATAAAGACGTGATTATATGTATATATTGTATATGGAATTTCTTAGTTACAGTTTGTCACACAAAATCGCTAACGCAGTCGCTAGCGTCTGCGTTTATAAAATCTCATATTAGGGTTACTGATATTTTCACAACATTAGTAGAACTACTAAAACAAGCTGCATATAGCAATATGCCATGCTATGCGAGCTAAATACAATTTTCAGTCCGTAGTTTTGGTGCAGCTGGCACGATCATGAAATAGTACAGCTGAATGGAGAATACAGATCAAAATGTAAGTTTGTTAGGGTTCTGTATATCGAAAACTATTTTATTATAAGCATTTTTAAACCTTTCTTCCGTTTGTTTGGCAAACCTTGTAAACTACTTTATACATCATTTTTTTAGTGTTTGATTAATTATTTTAAGTTAGCGGAAGATAGAAGCATCTAAGAGCGTTATTTTTAGGGTTTCAGACTCAAAGTGTAAAAACAGGACCCTATTAGTAAGTCTTACGACTTCGCTGTCCATCCGTCCGTCCGTTTGGCTGGCTGTATCTAATGAACCGTGATAGCTAAATAATTAAAATTTTCTAAGACAATGTGTTTTTATTGCAGCTATAACGACAAATACTAAAAAAATAAGGTAAGTTTCCTCACAACAAACGAAATATCTTTGCCGTATGGTATAGCTAATAGTACGGAACCCTACGTACGACCGACTCGCACTTACAGCTTTTCTACTTGTTCTGACTAGGGATCGAACTAAGAACCACCAGTTTAGCAGATTAGCGTGATAACCATAAAGGCACGGAGATTTTTAATATTAATATACAGAACCATCGTATGCGATAATGGTTCTCCCTTAACTCGCTTTTGTTTCGTTTTTCATTTCAATCGTATGTGCTTGTTAGTTATTGATATTTTGATAGAAGTTCACAAAGCAGACTGTGCACCAAGTTTTTTTTTTAATAAATCTCTTACTATTTCAGCCACGAAAATTCACAATGCCAAGTTAATTGAGAAGAGGTTTTTAAGAATTTTGGTGACACCAGGATGTGCTTGGGTTAAATTGATATACAACTTCACCCACGATTCCATGATGAAAAGATTGCTTTTTACTTAAAACTTGTAATTAAAAAACTTTCTAAATTACGAGTATTTTATAGTAATTCTTCACATATGTTATGTATTATTTTCGAAGCGCAAAGAACGCCAAAACACCCTCTCAGCCAAAACGTGAGCCGTTTTCATCGTAAGATCTCTATAGCAACATGTTTATGAAGAAGGGCAGGCCAGTGGCTCTAAAACGTTAATGAGTAGTAATTTTTGGAAAAAAAAAACGTTTTTTTTTCGAGACATATTTTATTTTACTTGCTCAATATCCAGCGATTGACAACGATCCCACCTGATGTTAAATGCAGATGCGGTCTAAGATGGAGCTCGCTGACAGATTAATAGCCAAATTATATGTATTCGGGAATACGTCAGCTGGCAGGGAGTTTCACTGTTTAGCCATAGAAATTATAAATAAAGTCGTTTGCCCACCAGTATTGGACATTAAATAAAAATATGCCCCTTGCACCTCACACCACACTCAGACACTACACACTGCGATGCTGCTGCTTCTGTACAGGTTGACCTGGGTAAGATGGGTGCTGTAAACTGGCGAGCCATGCATAGCCTTAAATTGTATATAAAACCGGTTGATTTGGTTTCTTTCGGTTTCTAAGAGGCCAAGATCCAAGATCCATTTCATAAGGGTTAGCCAAAGTTACAATTTCAAAACGTTAACGATGTTCCACAAAAGCAAAATTTTTTTTTGTTCCAATAAGTAGCCAAACAGACATACGGTGCACCTAATGGGAAGCGGTAAGTCTATGAGACGCCCACCCGTCGTAGCCAAGTGACAATTTCAAAATGCTAACAAATGTCGACAAGAACAAAATGTATAGGATTGACATAAGCTGCGGTAAATCACGTGGTCAATGTTATGTCAATCCCATACATTTTGTTCTTGTCGTACGTCGTTAACGTTTTGCGATTGTGACTTTGGCTAAGCCCTCAGGAATCTTGTGTATTGACATACGATTGACCACGTGATTTAGTGCGGCTTGTGTCAATCCCAATAACCAAAGCCAAGCCCCCAAGTGCCTGTGCAAGTAAAGTATGATTTTGCTTAAATGTTTGAGAACCTTTGTCAGTGAGTGAAGAATTCATGTTTAAAGAGAATAAGGCACGTGATCCGAATGTTATACTGAAAATGAGAGTTCGTTGGTACAGGGTGCGTCATCTAGACTGTTTCCTATTGACAACACGCTGTATTACATTGTTGTAAATATACAGTTCATCTTCCGAGCGTGTTTCTAGTTGCGCCTTTAGCTTACGGATCAGAGCCCAGGGTACTCTTTTAATCATGGTCCTGATTTGGCGGTACTGGTAATCACATTGGATTTGCGTTATTTTCCTACTTTACCTATTCGTCAAATACTTTGGAAAATACGCCAATAGCCAAGTGTAGTGGTAGCATCACACGTTACGTTATGTTAAAAATGTTATGTGTAAAGGGTGCGTTCTTAATGATGTACGGCTGTGCGGAGGTGAACTAAGTCAAGTTATGTAGATAGCTGTCTAATTACATACATGTGGTCCCATTGCCTAAGAAAAAGATTTACTTAGTTGATTTTCTTGCTTATAGTTTGAATTAAATTGATTTTAGTTAAGATCCCGCTTGTTTTTAGCGAAAAACGAGTTTAAAACATGACTTTTATAACGTAGGTAGAATTTACTAATTACTTAAGGTATGTGTGAGGAGAGAAGATAAATCCAGGTTTCAGCGAATCGCACAATATTTATTATTTGTACTTTACAACAGGTTAGATTCTTAAGGATAACCGTTAATGAGAGATTATAGGGGTCGTGAGATCAAAGTAGGCACGAGATCCAGTCAGGCAGCCGCTATGAAATAGCCAGCCACTTAACTTGAGATGGTGAGATCAGCCGCAAGAGGTCTTCCAGTGGACGCGCGCAGCCTTATATATGGCCCTCGGGGTGATGCGGTGCGGGGCAGCGAGGAAGGACCGCCGTAGGAGAATGCGCGACGTCACACTTTTTAAAGTATCTTCATCCTATCACAATCTTATTTAGTGCTTTTTTTAATAAGTAATAGAAGAATCTCAGTTTCTCAAGTGATCCATAGATGGCGGTAATTAGTATGAGTAAGGGGAGACTATTAGTACACTAAAAATCTCCGCGCTTCTTTGTATGGCGGTTGAATAAATAATAATAGCATAGTTTTTTGTAATCTGTGTTATATACAGTACACGAATTTTCCGAACGACAATTATTTCTGTTAATGGCAGATTTGGCGACCAATCCAGGCTAGATCACGCTCGCCGTCGCTTAACATGCGCACGGACACTCATTCTAAGCGACACTACGAGTATCGAATGGATTAAAATAAGTTATTGTGCCTAAACAATAAGGTCTATTTTTAAATTCTGAGCAAAATCTTTAATACCGTAGTGAATTTTTTTTTCTCTTTTCACTTGATTAATGATCCTTAAGGAGCTCTCATTCTGGAACTTTGAAGGTTTGAGTAAATACATACATACAATCACGTATTCATCCCATACGGGGTAGATAGAGCCTAGAGCCAAAAGACCTTAGGCTACGTTTAGCATACTCGTAATGGTAGTTGAAACAGGAAATCAATAGTGATGGGTTGCTAGCCGCATCGCCTATGTCATGATTTCCCCATTCGGCGATTCCCTCAGACGACTTTTACGGCTTGCGCGGGAAGAGAAGCAGCTGGTACATTATATGTTTTTCTATTTCTCCCAGACCGGTTTATTCTTCGTTCGTCCTGAAATTTTGTCCCACATTTCAAAAAATGATTCGTTTGTCCCAGTCACTTTTATATTCCCGGTTTGTCCCAGTTTTCTTTAAAGGTAGAGCTAACAAAAAAGTATTTTGAACGAATAACAAACAAAAACCTATATTATTTAGAAAGAAAATTACTTATAAAAAACAACGGGTCAAACAAGGAATGCAAAGTGGGACCAACTAGGAATAAAATAATAAAAATTGTACATCGGGACGAAGGAAGCATAATGTTTGGGACTAACTAAGAAATTTATTAGTGGGACAAAACTCAGTGGGACAAACGAAGAATGAATCCCCAGACCAGCATGGAAGGTTAAAATAAATTATTGTGCCTAAACAATAAGGTCTATTATTCAATTCGGAGCAAAATCTTCAATAGGTACCGGGGGTGAATTGATTTTTTTTTCTCTTTTCACTTGATTAATGATCAAAGGAGCTCTAAATCTGGAACTTTGAAGGTTTGAGTAATTATCAGACACGAAAATAGATCTTAGTAGCATTGTCTTTTATCTTCAAATTGAATGCTATAATTTTGGATTTGCAATTGTTAATTTTAAGTAAGACAGTGTCGGAAATGATTATTCTGATCCTATTTTTCAATCTAGATTCTTGCAAACCCAATTTAATTTAAAAATAAAATTTTCCTTTTGCTGGAGGCAAGCCTGAAAAAGCCTTTAAAAAGTCTTAATCTTAAAACAACCTGGTAAGTCTTTAGGTATTATGTTGTTATACGGAACTCTCAGGATGTGAGTCTAACTCGCGCTTGACCGATTTATTTAAGGCCCAAAATTTTCCGAGTGTCACCGAAAGTCACGTGCGATAAAATCTATACTTCTATATCTATATCTATACTAATATTATAAATGCGAAAGTCTGTCTGTCTGTCACGTTTTCACGGATGATCTGGTATAGATATAGTAAAGTCCAGGGGTCAAACATGGACTACTTTTGGGCGCGATATAACCCACACGGGCGGAGACGTGGGCAACAGCTAGTTTATAATTTTTTTTTTTTTTTTTTTTTATAGGGACAAATCACACAGATTGAGTTAGCCCCAAAGTAAGTTCGAGACTTGTGTTATGGGATACTAACTCAACGATACTATATTTTATAACAAATACATATATACATAGATAAACATCCAAGACCCAGGTCAATCAGAAAAAGATCATTTTTCATCTTGACCTGACCGGGGATCGAACCCGGGACCTCCTGAGTAGCGGTCAGGCATGTTAACCAATACGCCACGTGTGGGTTATTGGTTAACCGTGTGGGTTAACCAATAACCCACACGGGCTATTTTTATGATGCAATATTTTATATAACAGTATCATAAAGTACGGGTAAATAATCCGGTAGCCGTTGGGGTTAGCCGTAATAAAAAGATATCGTAAATTGTTTTATCATTGAGCTTAGATACTATAAAAATAGCCTATATATTATACTAGCTTCACCCCACGGTGTAACTCGTGGTTACATCATACACAGATGTCACTTCACTATCACTACATAGTATAAAACAAAGTCGCGTTCTCTGTCCCTATGTCCTTTTGTATGCTTAAATCTTTAACGGATTTTGATGCGGTTTTTTTTAATAGATAGAGTGATTCAAGAGGAAGGTTTTTATGCCCATGCGAAGCCGGGGCGGGTCGCTAGTGGAGGGATGCGCTGGAGTGACCACCCGAGAAGGTTCGAGAGACAAACAACTGAGTACACTGGACTAAGAATTGTAACACCATATTACATGTATTCTTGCAAAATAAATTATTATTATTCTTAAATGGCCCAAAGAGAGGTTTGGAAGGAGATTGGGGGTACCTTTGCCCAGCAGTGGCACTATTTGTATTATATGCTATGGCATACAAAATTGATCACGACACATGTCCATAATATTTTATTTTTAAGCTTTTGCATTAGATTTTCGGTAATGATAGTTGGTAAGTGATGTTGAAATAAATAATTAAAAAATAAAATAAAGGTTAATTAAAAAAAATACTGTATTAAAAATAACTTATCGGTGTTCAAAATAAAACCATGTGTTGGCAAATCAATTTAAAAAAAACAATTAAGTTGTTACTTAATATTACAGAGGAAAAATAATCACGGAAAGTCATCCAACAATTTCTTCTACCAATCACTATCTATGTGGCCAGTACTTTTTTTTTCAAACATTTAACGGTTTCTACGCAATATTACTATTAGCTATTCTGTGGTAATTATGTGTAATTTCCAAATTATATTGAACTAGCTGTTCCCCGCGGCTTCGCCCCGCGTGGGACTCGGTTATATCGCGCCCAAAAGTAGCCTATGTTTGACCTCAGGTCATTAACTACATCCCTACCAAATTTCATCTCAATCCGTCCAGCAGTTTAGCCGTGAAGAGGTGACAGACAGACAGACAGACAGACAGACAGACAGACAGACAGACAGACAGACAGACAGACAGACAGACTTTCGCATTTATAATATTAGTATGGAAGTATGGATTGAAAGCACTTCTGCCATAGATTAAAAAAGAAATTTGCCGCGCGCGATTCCAAATTCTATGACTTCGTTATTTTTCTGTCAGGACATGTCGAATTAACCTCTCAATCACAGGTGAATGATACCCTGTCATTGACACACCGACGATCAGTTCGGATCCTTTGTGAAATATAGAAGAGATTTTGTTAAGTGACATTATGACATCTCATTGTTATGTTTTTGCCTTTTGTTCAATTTCTCTGTGTATTTTGTTGTTATAATAATTTGGAAAATATATTTGTTGCAACGAAGAGCGTCAACCACTGACACACTGTCATTCTAAATCCGATAATTTACTATATGAGGCACTAAATTAGTTTTTAGATAGTATTTTTGGTAGGATATCAGATTTTAATTGTTTTACTCATAACTTTGGGCACAGATTACAGTGCCCCTAGTATGAAATTTTCTTAATGCAGACGCTAGTGACTGCGTTAGTTTTATTATATGGAACTTTTTAGTTTCCTTACTATCCGCCAGAGGCGCTGTACAGGTTTGCCATACTAAATCGCTAACGCAGTCGCTAGCGTCTGCGTTAAGAAAAACTCATACTAGGGGCACAGATCTTAATTTTTTTACTCATAACTTTGGGCACAGATTACATACATATACAAACTCACTTTCACATTTATAATTTACTAGCTGTTCCCCGCGGCTCCGCCCCTCGTGGGACTTAGTTAAATCGCGCCCAAAAGTAGCCTATGTTTGACCTCAGGTCTTTAACTACATCCCTACCAAATTTCATCACAATCGGTCCAGCAGTTTAGCCGTGAAGAGGTGACAGACAGACAGACTTTCGCATTTATAATATTAGTATGGATATGGAAGTATGGATTGGGATTGAAAGAACTTCTGTACTCTCATTGTTCTGTAAGGACACGGACGACGACGACGTGAATGCATGCATATATTATGTATGTATATACATATATGCATGCATTCAGATGCATGTATATATGTATATACAAACTGAACACTGTGCTAGTTGGTACAGATATTCAACCACCATACAAAGACATGCGTCGATTTTTTGTGTACCATAGAGTCCTCCCCATATTGGGATACTAGCTGTTCCCCGCGGCTCCGCCCCGCGTGGGATTTAGTTATATCGCGCCCAAAAGTAGCCTATGTTTGACCTCAGGTCGTTAACTACATCCCTACCAAATGTCATCACAATCGGTCCAGCAGTTTAGCCGTGAAGAGGTAACAGACTGACAGACAGACTTTCGCATTTATAATATTAGTATGGAAGTATGGATATTAACGTCTTGTAGCGCCAACTATGACGACCTCCGTGGCGTAATGGTTAACATGCCTGACCGCTACTCAGGAGGTCCTGGGTTCGATCCCCGGTCAGGTCTAGATGAAAAATTATATTTTTCTGACTGACCTGGGTCTTGGATGTTTATCTATTATATGTATTTGTTATAAATTATAGTATCGTGGAGTTAGTATCCCATAACACAAGTCTCGAACTTACTTTGGGGCTAACTCAATCTGTGTGATTTGTCCCTATATATTTATTTATATTTACTATATTGACAAAAAAAGAAACAAAATCTTTTTCTTAGGCGTTCTAAACATTTATTTTCCAACAGACAAACTTAACTGAATAATATTAGTATTTAAATCTAAAATTAAAACCAAAATAAAAACTAAACTTAAAAATAAAATTAACTACAAATATAAAATGTCCCGCAAATTATTGCCTTCCGGGAATGTTCTCAAAAGGCTGGCAGCATTGCCACGTTGAATGGCAATGCTTATTCTTTGTGCAAAGAAAGGGCCAGCCCTTTGGTCACATGAAACGTCGAACAGCTTTTTGCTCAGCATATTTCTTAGGCCATAAGACGATGCTTTGGATAAGCCTTCAGACTCATGCTTGCCCAGTTTTAATTCCCTTGAAATCATACTAAAAACTGAGGAAATACAGAAAGCTCGTTAATGCTTAATATAATTACATGGCCATGCTAGCACGGCTACCATTTATTTGATGTAATGTATGCACATTACTCCACCGCGAATAGGCTCACCATAATATGTAGGAATTAGGAATTACATTTTAAATTTAATGATATTAAATTTATGACTTTTTTGTACAAATTTTGTAACAAAGCTTTCCGTGGAAGGGGTGTTAACCCGCCGCACAATACACAATGCTTACGGAGGCCAAGATCTACTTTTGGTCGTCGAGCCATCGCAGTTTTTTTTTTTTTATCGTACTTACTTACCTACTCCGCTGGCTCAGCGACCCGAAGTGGATCTTGGCCTCTGAAACGAGAAAGCGCCACAGTTTTCTATTTTGCGCACAGAAATTAGAAATATTAACAAGAAGTGGCATAGCGCACGTAAAATGTGTCACCAGTTTGGCTTGCAAGTCAAAGTGTCACACAGAAAAAATGGGCGGGGAATTTGATTGCATCAATTATTGCCACTGTTATTGGTCGATAATATTAGGTGGCTTTGTTGTAAACTACGTAATACATTTATAATAGGTGTGGTGTGGTTTACATGGGTTTACATGTATTAATTGAAGATAAGAAGATCTATGTCCCTTTTATGCTCAAATCTTTATAACTACGCAACGGATTTTGATGCGGTTTTTTTTAATAGATAGAGTTATTCAAGAGAAAGGTTTTTATGCCCATGCGAAGCCGGGGCGGGTCGCTAGTTAAATAATAAATTTATAAATATTTTTTTCTTGACCAGCATAGTCACCCTACCCGCGGGAGACACTGCACCGACCACGTCGCATTAAGTTGTAACCATATATTTAAATTAGCTTCATACGAGATACTCATATATTTCCATGAAACTTGCTATGGATTTTAAACCGCCATCAAAAAAGGAAGTTCTCAATTAGGTAGAATAGAATAGAAATTTATTAAGCCATCCATCACACATACAAATCAACAATGATAACAACAACAAAATGTGACAAATATTGAATAGGTGGCGGCTCAGTATTACACTAGACATCACAGCTATACATGCTTGGATGTCTAGCACTGATTTTCAGCCGTCACCTCTTGAGTAATCATCACAGACAACCGATAAGCGATGACAACAAGACGAACCGTGCAAGCGAGACAAATAAACTGGTTCAAACCCTTTCATCAGGTAAATCTATACAGTTTCATTGCACTAGTCAAAGAATTTCGAATCGCGCGCGTTCTCTACGCATTTTTTTTTTATTCTATGGCACTAGTTTTTTTTTTTACTAGTTAAAAAAGTGACATTGTTAACATCACGCAGCGTCTTCTGCCACGACTTTCTTAAAACTTTTAATAGATAAAACCCATTCGCTTATAATGATTGACTGATTGAAAAAGCCTAAGGCTTAACTGCTTCTGTGGTCCAGTAGGGTATACCTGAAGACCCAAATTGGAGGAAAGACCCACGTGAAATATATAACCTTTATTTAATTGCTTCCAGTTTAGTTAGGCAGAACATTGCAAGCCTTAATCACCGGGTTGCCTTATAACATAAAAGTTCTGGGGTCGCGAGTTCGATTCCCATGTAAAGAATATTTGATATAGTTAAATCCATACCTTCCATACTATCCACATCCATACTAATATTATAAATGCGAAAGTCTGTCTGTCTGTCACCTCTTCACGGCTAAACTGCTGGACCGATTGTGATGAAATTTGGTAGGGATGTAGTTAACGACCTGAGGTTGACCTCAGGTCGTTAACTACATCCCTACTTTATAGTCATAGGCTACTTTTGGGCGCGATATAACCGAGTCCCACGCGGGGCGAAGCCGCGGGGAACAGCTAGTAAATAATATAGGGACAAATCATACAGATTGAGTTAGTCCCAAAGTAAGATCGAGACTTGTGTTATGGGATACTAACTCGATGATAATATTTTATAGCAAATACTTTTAGATAAACATCTAAGACCCAGAGTTATTTAGAAAAATATCATTTTTCATCTAGACCTGACATTGGATCGAACCCGGGATCTCCTGAGTAGCGGGCAGGCATGTTAACCGTTACGCCACTGAGGTCGTCTCGTCCCGTAATTCTATTAAATAAAAAAACTCATCATCATCATTCAAGCTGTAGGCTTTTCAATGCTGGACATTGGCCCCTTCCTAGTTATCCAAAATGACCGGTTGGAAGCACCTGCATCCAGCGCCTGCCTGCAACCATCTTCAGATCATCAGACCATTTGGTCGGTGGGTGTCCAATGCTGTGCTTGCCGGTGCGTGGTCTCCAAAAAAAAACTATTTTTTTTATATTCTCTTTATGAGGGCCACTTCGTCGATGCAATCTAATTTAGCGAAGGTTTTACTCGAGCCTTGTTCTACCAAAAATAACGAAGGAGCTCCCGAGGGGAACTTCGCAACCAGTTACCGAATAAACTTTGTAACTGTCTGCAATCTATGTAAGGTATTACACTGCTATTTTCACCCTTCTTAGTCGTAGATTATAATTCAGTTTTTTTTTTCTCTTAAATAGAAGTGGAAGATTTAGAGTGATTTAAGAGGAAGATTTTTATGCCCATGCGGGTCGCTAGTTAACTATAATAAAAAATAAATCGCAGTAAGGAACCTTAGTCTTGGCACGACTTTTCTAGATTTCATTAGTATTTAGAGATAAACAAGCAGCCATCGAGACTTGGTTAGTTTTTTACAGAATATTTTTGGTGGGATAAGACTTACATTTTCATTTCAAACATAAAATCGTTATAGAAATTATTTTAACTATAGTAAATAAAGTGCTTCCCATGGTAATCTTCTGTGAACCAGACCTCGAAATGGTGATATGCCGGGCTGGACTTTTTCTTCTAATTTTTTTTCTCTCCTTGCCTTTATCCCTATACGGAGTAGGCCCCCTTAATACTTTTTCTGTATTTGACTTTTTTTTAGGTTTTTTTTCAACTGTATTATATTAACAAATCAACAAACTAAAAATACTTAACTATAATTAACTTATTTATAAAATTAAACGAAACTTTTATTATTAAAATAAATACAACTTAAAAATCTAAAAATTGGTGCTCTTGTGCCATGCTGCCAAGAACCCCAGCTGCATTCCCGCGCTGATGAATTTTTGTTATTTATTTATTTAATTTATGTACACTTCAAATACAAAAACAGGACACTTAAAATTAGGAAATTTAGTACAAGGGTGCTACTTATTTCTGTTATGTTTTGTATTTACTGACGTGACAACGTCTTATAATTCGATGGAGCTGGCTGCACGCACGAAAAAACATGACGCAATGCGGCGTTACCTCGCTCTGAGGCGTTCCATTTCTTATGGTCTCGCGTCACCACGTCAACAGCGTTTCATCGTTCGTGCCCGATTTTTATTCATAAAACTAGTTAATCATTATCAATTTCTATTAATGATCATATCAGTGTATCGGTAAAATTCTGAATTATCCGGTAAATGTATTTGTTTTCCATTTTCCAAACTGTAATTGAGGTTTTAAGTGCAAAAACATTGAAGTGCGAGTGATTTAGTCCCGGACCTACCTCAACATTAGCATTGTATAAGCGAGCCGTGCGCCTGCGCTGCGGCCACTGTCCGCCGCCCTCCACCCGCTACCCGACCGGCCCATGGTGCAGTGTATGAGTACCTACTGCCTACAGAGTGCTACGAGCTATATCGTATTATCAATAAAGGCATAATACACAAATCTACAGCGTCGTCTTAGCTACGAAGCACCGCGTCTATCTTTTGTATACGATCCCTGGGATTTTATTTAAACCAAGCTGTGGACTAATTGAAGAACAATTAAGACATTACATATATGTCTTTTAAAAGCATAACACTTACTACTCCATCGATGTCGCTTTCTGACCCCGACATACCAGGAAATTCCTTCGATGTATCGGATAATGACAATGTAACCTCTCGCTATAAGCGCCGCTGTCAAGGTTCGCCGCCGGAGAAACAGGAAGACGACTTTAGAAAGGAAATTAAATTAATGTTTGAAACTCTTCAAAAAACCCAAACATCCAACAACTTATCCCTAAGCAAACTATCGCAGGATGTCTCTGAAATAAAAAAACAAAACCAGTTAATCCAAAGGAGTAACGCCGAGATTGAGAAAGCGCTGGAAAAAATCAGTCTCGGCCACGAAGAACTTAAAAAACGAGTAAATAAAATAGAAAACGACCACAAGTCCCAGTTGGAGCACTTAGCCAGGTTAGAAAGGAAAGGGGAGGATATCCAACTGGCATCCCGGCCTTCTACTGTCGAAATTCGAAACATCCCGGACTTGGAACCCGAAACACCATCTGAATTGACCTCCGTGGTACTGAAAACGAGTAAAATCTTAGGATTAGACGTAGATGCTCAAGATGTCCGTGACTGCTACCGTTTACCGGCGAAACCTGGTACCAATAAGCCCATAATTGTGGAATTCAACAAGGTATCCCTAAAGGTGGACTTTCTCTCCGCGGCGCGTAGATACAACCTATCACGGGACCGCGAGCAGAAACTCAATACCTCAGATATAGGATTGGGCAAGTCGCCCTCCCAGATTTACATATCTGAACATTTATCAGGTAGTGCGCGGAAATTATTTTTTACTAGCTGTTGCCCGCGGCTCCGCCCGCGTGGGACTCGGTTATATCGCGCCCAAAAGTAGCCTATGTTTGACCTCAGGTCGTTAACTACATCCCTACCAAATTTCATCACAATTGGTCCAGCAGTTTAGCCGTGAAGAGGTGACAGACAGACAGACAGACAGACAGACAGACAGACAGACAGACAGACTTTCACATTTATAATATTAGTATGGATATGTCGTGAGTTTGTTAAGAAAAATAATTATAAGTTCTGCTGGACTGTCAACACAAAAATATATATTAAGAGGGATGAGAACTCAAAACCCATTAAGGTAACTAGCGAACAAATGTTACAAGAACTATTAAAATCTAAGTGAACAGCCCTTCTAACTTATTTACTTCTTATCTTAGTTTTTTTTTTTTTTTTTTTTTATATATATTATTTTTCCTGTTTATACCTGTTTTCCATCACTTGGTTACAATTACACACACTTGCCTGTTCTTTTTTTTTTTTTTTTTTTATTATTATTATTTATTTATGTTTCTATCTCCTCGCAAAGAGGGTTTACTCCTATTACACGGGCCGAAGCCAAGCGTAAGAGGATGCTAATCATATCGAAATGGTAGACGTAAGTGTCGACGAGCTTAGAAATTTACGAGTAATGCGGCATGTGTTTAAGATGACGGCCTTCTGAATCAAGCTCAGTGTGTATGGTGGCATTTCTATTGTCTCTAAGCTTTGTTTTAGGGATTTTGGAATTATACCAGTTGATGATAAAACGATAGGAACTATAACGACGGTTTGTACTTTCCATTGTGTTTTTATTTCTATAGCAAGGTCTTGGTATTTGCTTAGCTTTTCAGAAATGGTGGATTGCAGATTATGTGTGTTGGGGATGGCTACGTCTATCAGGTATGCTTTTTTGTTGATTTTGTCGTGTATGGTAATGTCGGGTCTGTTGTAGTGAATGGTCTTGTCGGTTATTATTGTGCGGTCCCAGTAGATTTTGATGTTATTGTTTTCTAGTACAGTGTTGGGGGTGTATTTATAGTAAGGTAACATTTTTGGTATGAACGAGTGTTTATGTGCAAGGTGCTGATGTATTATAGATGCAACTTGATCATGGCGGTGTTTGTAATCAGTCTGGGCAATTGATTTACAGGCACCAGTTATATGCTGAATAGTCTCTGAGGCGGCGTTACAATGTCGGCATAAGTCTGTCTGTTGGTTTACGTCCTTTATTATGAATTTTCTGTAATTACGTGTGGCTATAACTTCGTCTTGAATAGCAAGCATAAACCCTTCAGTCTCCGGAAACAGTTCACCTTTTTTGAGCCATTCGTTCGACTTATCCTTATCGACATGTGGTTGGCTCAAGTAGGATCGGTGTCTACCATGAAGTGCCTTAGCTGCCCATGCTGCTATTTTGTTTTGATTATTGGTTTGGTGTTCTGTGTTTTGTGTATGTGTGTCGTGTAATTTTAATGGAGTTAGTTTAATATCTGTTTCTACAATGGCTTTATGCAGTATCGATTGTTCTGATTTAGTGTGGAAGTATTTTCTTAATCTTAGTATTTGTGTGTTGTGTAAATTATGGATATCTATCAGTCCTCTGCCACCTTCTTTGCGCGGAAGAGTCAATCTTTCAATACAAGCTTTAGGATGATGCTTTCTAAATGACGTAAGATGTGTGTTAATGGTCCTTTGCAATTTTTTGAGATCAGTCTGGGACCAATTGATGATCCCAAACGAATATGTTAAAACCGGGATGGCGTACGTATTGATGGCTTTTACTGTATTTTTGGCATTTAGGTGTGATTTAAGAATAAGTTGCAGACGATATCGAAACTTTTTCTGAAGTTGATTTTTTGTATTTTTATGTTTAATCTGCCGAGATTGATCGAAACCTAAATATTTGTAAATACTGTTTTCATCCATAGAATCAATTGATTCTCCTGTATCTAGGCTAAAACTATTATTTTGTATTTTACCTTTCTTTACTGAGAGAATTTTTTATTACTATTATTACTTTACATGTTACTATTATGTATTAGCTACTATTACGCAACTATTATAACGTAGAAAGGAAAAAGAATAACAACTACTCACGCAAATTGTGTTTATATAAATTAAGTACCACAGAGATCATAGTCATTACAAAACACATTATCACAAAACTATAAATACACATAGTTTAAATTATATAGTAAGTATACAGTATCCAATATGATTAATATCAATAATACCTTTTCTGAATTGGACGCCCTTGGTGAATCTGAGGCTTATATCTGCTCTCCAGAAGAGTGCTTAAAATACGTTAATTCAAACAATAAAACTATAACAATTTTTCAATTAAATATTCGTAGCGTTAACAAAAATATCAGTCAATTGCAATCACTATTGGTACTTATGAAAATTACTCCTGATATTATTGTTCTATCAGAATGTCACTTACAGTCTCATCCATTTATACCCACTCTGCCTGGCTATACTAGCTATCGGACAATTCGTAGTTATAACAAGAATGATGGAGTGGTAATGTATGTAAAATTGTCACTGGACTGCTCGGTCTCTGAATCGCGGGTTATCACAGATGCTAATTGTTTAATATGTACAGTAGGCACAATGTTAGCTGTTATTGGCATTTATAGACCTCCTTCTTTTCAAAGTACTGACAACTTTGTTGGTAGCTTGAACGAAACCCTTCTTAACCTATCAACATATCAAGTAGTAGCTTTAGCTGGCGATATCAATATCAAAATAAACGACGACCCGTCCAGCTCTGAACATTATCTAAACATAGCAGCAAGCCATGGTCTCTTGCCTACTCAGAAATTTCCTACTAGAGTTGACAACTGTTTAGACCATATACTACTTAAATCAAAAATGAAATCCACATCTTTAGTGATTAAATCTGCTATCACCGATCACTGTCCTACATTGCTCTCGGCATCATTATTCTCTAAATTGATCCCCATAAAAGTTAATTTCTATAAAAAACTATGACGCAATTTGTGAAGATATCAGAAATACTGATTTTTCAGCAGTGATTACGGCTCAGGACTCTAATGTGGCTGCTAATTTACTTACTACTAGTGTCTCAGAAATTATAAATAAACACACTACTAAGCAAGAAATTACTCGTTCTAAACAGATCTTAAAACCCTGGATCACTCCAGGCCTACTTCGGTGTATACGCAACCGTGATAGAATGCATGCAAGGCTTAGGAATGATCCGGACAACCTTACTCTAAAAGTAACATATTCTAGGTATAGAAATTATATTAATAAATTACTTAAGAACCTAAAACGGGCATATCACACATTGGAAATTCAAAAAAGAAAATCTAATCCTAAAGCTACATGGGCACTAATTAAAGACATAACTAACTATAAATCCAAACCCTCTTCTGACAAACCTTTATTAAATATCGAAACCGATCCAATCAAGTCTGTAAATATAGTAAATAATTATTTTCTCAATGTGGGTACGAACTTGGCTAATAACATCCCCTCAGTTTCACAGCATAATATTGAAACTATTCTTGATCCTGTAAATGTTCCTCCAGATTCGTTTTTTCTTATTGACGCTGACTATGAGGAGATAGACGACATTATATCCAATCTTCGGGATGATTGCGCGGTAGGTTGTGATGGTATCTCAACTCGTGTAATAAAATCATTAAAACACATTTTTGTGCCGCTTCTGAGACATATTTGTCAACTTACATTTATTTCTGGCAAATTCCCTGATATCTTCAAGAAAGCCCTAGTACATCCAGTTTATAAGAGCGGCGATAAAGGTATAGTTACTAATTATCGACCTATCTCTGTACTCCCAATAATGTCGAAGGTCTTGGAGAAGGTTATAAACAGTAGATTAGTTAAATATATCACTGAGAAAGGCTTCATTGCAAACAACCAATTTGGTTTCCAAAAAGGCGTTTCGACCGAAGATGCAGTTTCTTCTTTGACTGACTACGTTGTTGGTTGTCTAGACAATAAAATTAAATGCCTGGGTGCATTCTTGGACCTTTCCAAGGCCTTCGACACGGTTTCTATACCAATTTTACTACAAAAATTGGAAAAGATTGGCATTAGGGGCGTAGCCCTGGACCTCTTTCGAGATTATTTGTGCAGTCGCACTCAATCAGTCGCTGTCGGTGATACAATCAGTGAGGAAGGTGAGCTTAAAATTGGTGTCCCTCAGGGAAGCATTTTGGGCCAACACTATTTACTATATATGTTAACGACCTCTGCCGTTTGCGACTCCCGCATTGCAAAATCTTTGTTTATGCCGACGACACTGCCTTGATAGTCAATGGTTCTAGCTGGAACGAGGTTAGGGACCGAACTGAAATCGCTCTCTCTCTGGTCATGACATGGCTTTCACTTAACCTTCTCACTTTAAACGTTGAAAAAACCCACTACATTACCTTCGCAACCAAAGCCAGATTTACTCCGCCTCAAACAAATTTTATCATTAAAGCTCATAAATATTTCCAATGTTTAGCAAACTGTTCCTGTACGCCGGTATCCCGTACATCTAGTATAAAATACCTAGGCATATGTATTGATGAGACTCTAAGTTGGCATTTACACATCACATCATTGACATCACGAGTCAGAAAACTTATATATATTTTCAAACATCTTCGAGATGTAGCTAATGCGCCCATTCTTAAAACAGTTTACTATGCATTATGCCAGTCTATTATTATGTACGGCATTACGGTGTGGGGAGGTGCCGGCAAAACTGCAATGCTATCATTGGAGCGCGCTCAAAGAGCTGTCTTAAAAGTCATGTATCGAAAACCCTTTCAATATTCAACAGAGCAACTTTATAAAGACACATCAGTGCTGACTGTAAGACAGCTCTTTATTATGCGTACCATATTAAGAAAGCACGCTAATTTGGAGTATGATCACACCTTATACGAACGTCAACGGCATGTGGATCGCGTTTGCAGTGTTGTTAATCATAAGACAGCATTAGCAAAACGCCATTATTTAGTCCTGAGTTCCTATCTTTATAATAAAGCAAATAAAGATCTTACAATATATCCCTGCTCTAAGTTCCCCTGTAAAGTTAAATTGTATGAGTGGTTGTCTTTGAAAGATTATTCTGAAACTGAAAACCTTATAAAATTTATCTCTTAACAATAAATGGCCCATATCGCGGTCGCGGAACATAAAATGCATACATTAATACACAAAATCTTGTTTTTTCATCTTCACTAACCAATTTACTAGGATGTTTGTCTTGTAACTTGATCTCTCACTTGGTACTTCACTTTTTCTCTTGTTTATTTCTTTTTGTTAACTATATAAGCAACATATTACGAAACGCTGTTACTAGTTACTAGTTATTTTAGGATTAACCTTACTCCCAATAAACAGTTATAAACTAGTTTGGGAATTAAGAAAACTATTTTTTTATACACATAAGTTAAAGGTACGACTTGTCGGACGAACATAGTTTCCAAAATACAGGCTTGACCTAGTTTGGGTTCTGTGTTGTCAGTTGGCAAGTGATTCATGTTTTGTTTTTTTTTTTTTTTTTTCTTGTTTCTTCTTTACCTCTGTAAGCTTTACAATAAGTTAAATGTTGTACCTATTCAATAAAAAAAACTTTATTATTATTATGACGTTGTCACGTTCAACTATCGTCAGTAAACAGACTTTACAGACAACCGATTTTATTGTTGCTTTTTTAGTTAGTTTTAGTAGACATGTTTAATCATGTTAACACAATAAAAGTTCTGTCCGTTTGTACAGTCAAAATAAGATTTCCATTATGATATAAAACTGAAAGCATACAAATAAAAAAATGTCTATAGGTATTTCAGTTTGTTTGTTCAATTTATTTATCGCTTTTTAAGTTGTTAGTTTCCGCTAAATAAATAAACCTAACTTAATATTTACTTCACTATAAGTTACTAAAAATAATCCTTGTCACTTTATTGCGCCGCACGGTTTTTCTGTTTCTCCCAATGGTTGAATTGTAGAGAATGCTTTTAGCATTAAGTCCGCCAATTGTATAAGTATTTTGTACTTATGGAACAATAAAGTTTTAATAAATATATAAATAAATAATCCAAACGTCAATATTTATTAAAAACGAATAACGTTACTGTTCGGCGAGCCTATCAAAGTAAATTTTTCAATTTTTCGCATGCCTGACTCTTTTCCAGCAGAATGAATAAGCGATATTCACACAGAAAAAAAAAAAAAGATTTTTCTTTGTGCACGTTTAAAGAAAACTCATGACTCACTTTACTGACTTCACTTAATATTTTACTTTCATACCTATTTAAAAGAACCTTATAATACTAACATTGTATAATTAAATATAATGGTCAATCTCTACTGCAGTGAGAATTTAAAAAGTTAATACTTACTGGCCACTAAGACAAGCCACTTATAAAAGAAAAATGTATTTAAAAAAAGAGATTTTTTGTTTTTTATGACAATTGGCGCGCTTTAAATAATAAGGGTTCATGTTTTATGTTTTACAAGTTCATTTTATGCATAGATAAAAAAAAATGCGTCACTTAAAAGAGACCGCGCGCGATGAGTTTTTGGAGGGAAAGTAAACTGTCGCTATGTCCGCGCTGTATTTAATTTCCAAAACTTAGGTTTTTTCGAGTGTTTGTGCATAATATTGGTGGTTTATTATTCGCAAAGTGTTCGTGAACAAGCGTGAGTGTTGGGAAGTGATACAGTGTCGATTACGTGACTTTTTATCTTTGTTACCAAAATCTCCATGATATAGCTAAGTGAAATTTTTCCACCGCTTCACTTAGCCATCTGACTCAGACTAGACTTACTTAATTGACTGGACTTGACTATTGACTTGAATTTTTGACTCGACTGACTTAAGTAGGACTGAAAAAGATTAATAAATTCAAGAAAGGCCTTAAAGGACTAGATTCTATGGCCGTATAAACTATAAAAAAAAAACCTCGCGCGATTCGAACTTCTTTGATTTTATGTAATAAGGCAAAATACAAGTAACTAATTGAATAAGTATAATTAATTGTATTGTGAAAAATTCAAACAGTGAATATAGTTCTGTGATTATTTCCAAGTTCATTTTGTTATTAGCCATACATCGAAGAATCCCCTTTTCAGCAGTTCATTAACAAATATACTAGCTGTTTCTAGAGGTTTCACTCGCCCTTTGTGGTTATATATACTAATATTAATAAGAGTACCTAAAGATTTGTATGTTTGTAATGAATAAACTCACTTTCGCATTATAATATTAGTTAGAATTATGATAAATATACTTTTATGTGAACACTGCTTTATTCACATTATACTATACAATCAGTATTCTGATTCTACTACATTAGATATTACGTAAATTAGTATTAGGTAATCTAAAAAAAAATAAAACAATTTTTACTTATAAAATGAATATAGTGCTTAAATAGTTTAACACATAAGAAAAAAAAACGACAAAAAAACAAGTTTTTTTTTTTTATTTTTATTATTAGATACAAACTTTGAGATATCTTTCAGTCCTTTTATCTTTTTTTTTATATTTTAACTCGTTCTCACGCTGAATACAGATACAACATAAAAACTAATTGTTATGTGACATAATCGTGCGCAAACCAATCAAAACATTAAGTTAATTTAAACTTTTTGTCATGAACAATGTATATTGTAACTTTTATTTTAAGTAAGTATTTTTTTAACTTTAATTAAAAAAAGTTGTTTAGTTAAGTAATACTTCTCGTTAGGTATCTAGCAATTCGATGTATAGTATATTTACTGTACTTTAGAGAATGAAGTTCTTTGCCAGCTGACATATACGAGTACCTATTTACCAGACGACCTCCGTGGCGTCATGGTTAACATGCCTGACCGCTACTCAGGAGGTCCTGGGTTCGATCCCCGGTCAGGTCAAGATGAAAAATGATCTTTTCTGATTGACCTGGGTCTTGGATGTTTATCTATATATTTATTTGTTATAACATATAGTATCGTTGAGTCAATATTCCATAACACAAGTCTCGAACTTATTTTGGGGCTAACTCAATCTGTGTGAATTGTCCCTATATATATATTTATATTTATCTTATATTTCCTGTCAATCACCCGGGTCTTCTTTAGACTAGAGTGGAGCTCTATCTTAAAGCTATCTGCAGTTATCATATTTAAAATTAATGAAGTAATTACTTAAACTCAACTTTAAATTTAACTAATGTTACTACCATTTCCTTATATTTCTTTAGTAACGATTGGAGTCCAAGGTTTAGGAGACTCCTCCTGCGCTTTAGTCAAAGGACCTCAGATTGCCAGACCGTATAACGTCAAACTCGAGAAGTTCAACAGAAGGATGAATATCCAATCATTTGTTGGACGGAAAAATCAATTCGAAAAATCTAAACCCTTTCAAAATCATCAAACTACTAGGAAAATTAGAGATGATTCTCTTCTTAGACATAATACTAAGCCACAAAGGCATAAAACAATCGGTACCAGCTGGAATATTCGAGAAGACTCTCAATACTTAACTACCCCCAAGAGAAACCATTATGTACGAAGTCGTACAAAGATGATTGTTCGAGAAGTGAGGTAAATAGATAATTATCATCATCATTATTATCCTGGGTCTTGGATGTGTATATATATATATTTGTTATAAAATATAGCATCGTTGAGTTAGTAT
Source organism: Apomyelois bistriatella (assembly GCA_947044815.1). Taxonomy (NCBI): domain Eukaryota; kingdom Metazoa; phylum Arthropoda; class Insecta; order Lepidoptera; family Pyralidae; genus Apomyelois; species Apomyelois bistriatella. The sequence goes on from OX345712.1 coordinate 862,130, forward strand.
CCCACAACACAAGTCTCGAACTTACTTTGGAGCTAACTCATTCTGTGTGATTTGTCCCTATATATTTATTTATTTGTTATTCATCGTTTCAAGTTCTCCCTAACAATTAAACCCCTAGCAACTAACGCCTGCCTGCAACTTTCTAAAATTATCTGACCTTTTGGTATTTTTATAGACGATTACTTCGGTAGTCAGTATGTTATTGTCAAAATTAAATAAAGTACCTGGGCGACCGAGCTTCGCTCGTTTTATACCATAGATTAAAAAAAATTTGCGGAAACCGCGCGCGGATTTAAACTTCTTTGTTTTATGCAGAAAATCTTTTTGCGTGAAAATATGGGTAAATAGAATTTTCCCAGACATGGAACCTAGCTAGATTATTTTTTTGACTATGTTAGAACTGTTTAAAATTTCAAAGAAATCGTTAGAGCCGTTTTCGAAAACGCGATTACAAATAAATTTATTACTCGTTTAATAGTATAAGTTTTTAGCAAAAATTTAGCCCCAAGCTTATATTTGGCAGGGACATATTGATGGAGTTTTCTCGTTAAAAGGTTATGAGAACAATGGATTGCCATCAGAACTGGCGTGGTCAGTCTTCATCATTTCTTGTAGGTGGCAATTCAGTCAATTGACCATTTACACCCTGGTGTCAGAGTTCTTCGGAACTTCGACTTTAAGATGGCAGCCGGGGCAACGGCTTAACGTTCTCGATTGTGGTGGTGTTGTGTTGTGATTGTGATATGAGTGTGTGGCGAGGTGATACTCAATACTTTGTTGCTTCCTTAATGTAGAAAAAGGTTTACAAGGTAGATAGGTAGATTCAATTAAGGGCTCTGACGGGTGAGTCAAGTTTGTAATGTCCTAACAAAACTGGAAACAACCAAACAAAGTACCTATACTTCCCGTGGGAACTAAACCCACGACGGGGTCTACAGGCAAACGCAATACCCACTGGTAAGTCAACCTGTAAACCACACGATATGATTTCAATTTTTTTTTTTTGTTATAACAGGAAAAAGTTGCTGAGGTTGAAACATCGCAATGCAAGAAGAGCTGAACATCGACCAGGAACCAGGGATCCGTCAGAACTATCCCGCACGTTGGTTGACAACTATACAACGACCAGGACTTATTTTACTTAGTACGTATCCAATCACAGACATATAAAACTCAAGACGTTGTCTCAGATACAACACGGGTGTAGCCTTTGAGCAACACGGCCTCAGTACCGGAAGGAAGTAGCCATACTTTGCGTTCCCCTCTGTCAAAGTATAAGCCCAAACGACATGCAAACCTGTATACAAATTATTTGCTATTTTGTTTCATATTTTAATGTGTAAATGTTATCATTACAATCGGGTGAAGGTTTGGACAATGCAGACTTGAACGACATCATTGTCTCTCTGCAGCAATCTAGTAGTTGCCTCAGAGGATTCAAAGGCCGAGATGCGGTTTGGAAAAACTCTGACACAAGGTCATATCTTGTTCCACACTATCTTCATCCGAGCATGTTTTCCAGTTACATCTTCAGCTTACGTTTCAGAGCCCAGGGTACGTTATTAATCATGGTCCTGATTTGGCGGTACTGGTTAAATAAATAAATAAATCTTTATTCAAATTACTTAAACAAAAAAGTTTTCACAAAAGAGCTATTAAATAAATGTCAATAAAAATAAGGTTATTACAATGGAGCGACTGCCGTCGCAGGACCATGATTAATTAGGTTATTGATGTGCTAGCGAGCTCCATCTTAGACCGCATCTGCATTTAACATCAAGTGGGATCGTCGTCGATGGCTGGACAATGTAAATATAAAAAAAAAAATGCGTACCGTGGGCTCTGAAGCGTAAGCTGAAGATGGAACCGGACGAAGATGATGATTTATCTTTGCTTGCAGTCCTGAATGGATGACGGATCTACCGTCTACTGCTCCTCCCAGGGTCACAGCTGATTTAATGCAACATTGCGATATTCAACAGGATTGGTGCATGAGACTGTATGAGTAAGTTCTTCAATGTATTTTAACACACTTGCTTGTAAAGTGGCTCTTAGTGTCATTGTTTTTAGTTTCAATTTCATAACCCCCCCGTAGCCAAAGTCACAGTCGCAAAATGTTAACGAGGTACGACAAGAACAAAATGTATGGGATTGACATAAGATTGACCACGTGGTTTACGCTTATGTCAATCCCATACATTTTGTTCTTGGCGACATTCGTTAGCGTTTTGAAATTGTCACTTAGGCTACGGCAGCTGATGTTTAATGCACTAGTGACTTATCTTTCCGTTTTTAATCGACTTACAAAAAGGAGTAGGTTCTCAATTCGGCTGAATATTTTTTTTTTTCTGTTTGTTACCCCCATAACGCCGTTATTTCTGGACCGATTTTGAAAATTATTTTTTTTTGCTCGAAAGCGTTCAGTTTCAATTTAGTCTCATTGCAGTTTTATCAAAATCAGTGCCGTAGTTTCAAAATAGCTGGATACATAAATCGGCTAAGTCAAATAAATTGAGTAAACAAAATGGAAGTCGGTTTTTGTTTTTTTGGGGAACAAGAATATTCTTTCTATAATCCACCAACGATATGTTTCAGTACCGGAGCTGTGTGTGGACGAACTGTTTATTATACTTACAACACATTCGATAATTGGTGCATACTAGAATACGTGAACTGCAGAGAGCTACATGACAGTAAGTGGTTTTACTTCCTCTTGCTTGGAAATAGCTTCATTATTAAAAAAAAAAACAATACGTCAATAGACTCATTGCAAAAAAAATTCATTGCCGGCCGCTAATGTAGGTTTTTTAATGTACACGTTTTCATGCATTAGGTTTTTTTGTTTCACTCTGGCCAGCCTACCAAAAAAAACTTATTCTAGCGGTCGTTAATGGAAATTGCTGGACACTTTTGTTAGGTTGGTAGTAACCATTAGTTCTTTTATCGTTTAAAAATATGTAAACATTTCGATATGTTTCAAAAAAAGAACACAGCGAATGCTGGCTTGTTGTTGACGCCATTTTAAAATTTGATACGATGTTGTTTCGTCTCAAGAGGATTTCAGAGAAAGTAAAGTATTATACAAGCTTCGGCCTTGCAATATAACTCGGCCGTAAATGGCTTCATTTCTGGCCTCGACAGTAATGTACTATTAATTCTTCAACTTTTATTAGTGTTCCGTATACTATTTTGTACTCTCTATCCAGAGGCAGAAACGGAGATGGGTAGAACATACATACATACATATCATCACGCCTGTCTCCCGTAGGGGTAGGCAGAGACTAGAGATTTCCATTGGCTACGATCCTTACATACCTCTCTCGCCTCCTCCACACTCATCACTCTCTTCATACACGCTCGCCGATTTCGGGTACTCCTAATGTCTCCCTTTTTCAAAAGACCTGCGATTTGGTCGCAGTATGTTTTACGAGGCCGACCCTGACCGCCGCTCCCAGCCAACTCTGCTATGTATATACTTTTCGTCATTCTCCTTTCATCCATCCTCTCTACATGTCCAAACCATCTCAACATCCCTTTTTCTATCTTTGTCACTACATCCTCATTTACACCGCATCTTTTTCTAATCTCACTATTTCTTATTTTATCGCTCAAGCATAAACCACACATACTCCTTAAAGCTCTCATTTCAACCGCATTCACTCTACTTTCATTATTTTTTTGCCATACCCAACTTTCACTACCATACATAAGGGTCGGTATTAACACTGCCCTATGAACAGCGAGACGTGCTTTTTTGGACACTACTCTACTGCTCATAAAGGAATGTAATGCCCCATTTACCTGATTACCAGCAGCCACTCTTTTTTCAATATCACTCTCATGCTTGCCATTTCTAGTAAACTTACAACCCAGATATACAAATTCATTCACTTGTTCAACACTCTCTCCATTTATACTTACATTACATACTGTTCTACTTTCATCCTTTTCAAACACCATTATTTTCGTCTTACTTACATTTATTTTCATACCCTTACTTACTAGCGCTACATTCATTATTGTTATCATCTTCTGTATGTCTTCCTCCGATTGAGCAAGTAGCACTTGGTCATCGGCATAAAGAAGGCATTTGATGCATAACTCATTCATTCTTATACCACATTCAGCATCTTTCAAATCTTTCAGACAGTTGTCCATAAACAGGTTAAACAGCCAAGGTGACGCTACACATCCTTGCCTGACACCTTTTTCGATCTCAAACCAGTCTGTGTAGCTCCCATTTATTCTGACACAAGCGCTGGAATCCTTATAAAGGGATTTCATTGCTCTTATCAGTTGGCTATTCAACCCGTACATCGACAAAGTAGACCACAACTCATTTCTTTCCACTCTATCATAGGCCTTCTCCAAGTCCACGAAAGCGCAATAAACTCTTTGGCCTTTAGCCAAAAATTTTTCAGTGATGCATCGTAAGGAGAATACTTGGTCCGTACATCCCATCCCCTTTCTAAATCCTGCTTGTACATCCCATATCTTATCTTCCGTCTCTTTCACAATCCTTTCACTCAGAATCTTTGCATACAGTTTGCCGACAACGCTAAGAAGACTAATGCCTCGATAGTTTTTACACTCTTGCTGTGACCCTTTTCCTTTATATAGCGGTACTATGACGGCTCTGCACCAATCCTTTGGTACAACGCCTTTTTTCCAACACAAATTGAAAAGGAGACATAACTGAGTAGCCAGGATGCCCTGTCCAGCCTTAAGCATTTCGACAGTAATTCTATCATAACCCGCAGACTTTCCCATCTTCATTTTATTCAGTCCATTCACAACTTCGTCCATTATTATTTCATCCTTACATTCTTCTATATCATAACTTCCTTCAGTAAGCACACCTCGGTTTTCATCTCTTTCAAACAATCCCTCAAAATATTCTTTCCAGCCATTCAAAACACACTGTTCTCCATTCAATATATCTCCATTCTTATCTCTTATCTTATGCAGTTGCACCGTCGACGTTTTCCCTCTAGCCTTTTTTATCGACTTCCAAAAATATTTTAAATTACTTTTGAAGTCCCGGGTCAACCTTTCATCAAATTCATCTTTTTGTTGTTGTTTCTTCTTGTTTACAATTTCTTTCACACTGACATTCATCTTCTTGTATTCCATTTTGGCCATCTTCACTTCTACTTCCGTCGCTTTCTTATTCTTAACGTCAGCTCGTACAGCTAAAAGATCCTTCCATGCTTTTTTCTTTGCAATGACCATTTCCTGAACCTCTCTATCCCACCATACATTCCTCGTATCATTTCCATTCTTTCTAGTTGATACACCACACACTTTTGTTGCTGCGTCTACTATTCCTTCCTTTATAATTTTCCAAATGTTTTCAATTTCACTTTCACTATCTATTACTTCAAACTTTTCTACTAATAACTTTATGTACTCTTTTTTCGTTCCATCATCATCCAATTTTTCTACTTTTATTCTTTTCAACTCATTAGGGGATTCTTTTTTGTAGTGCCGCCAGGTTTTGAAAATTCCTTTAAGCCTACATATAACTAAGTAGTGGTCTGTATTTATCCCCGCTCCACGATATGATTTGGTATCTACCACACATTTTTTCAGTCTTTCATCTACAATCACAAAATCAATCATACTCTTCATTTTATGGTTTTCCCAGGTAAACATATGAATTTCTTTATGTTTAAACAAAGTATTTGTTACGCAAAGATTCTTTTCTAGACATATCTCAAGTACATTATTTCCGTTTTCATTCTCCCTTCCCTTAATTCCAAAAGGTCCTAAGACGCTCTCATAGCCATCACGCTTCACTCCCACCCATCCATTAAAGTCACCTAGTAGCACTATTCTTTCGTTTTTCTTACAATAATGTAGTACATCTCTCACACTATTCCAAAAATCTTCTCTTTCTTCCTTATTCTTTCTACTATTTTCTTCCGCTGGAGCATAAACTCCTAGTACAAACATTCTTATCACTCCTACTTTCACTCTTACCCAGACAAGCCTCGGGCTTACGTATTTGTATTCATTTACACATTCTGACATTCTCTTGGAAAGGATTAGGCCAACTCCTTTACAGCCTCTGGCTTTTTCTGGTACTCCAGACCAATATGCCGTATAAGAACCACAGTTCGTGGTGCCAGATCCTTTCCATTTTGTCTCATTCACGCACAATATATCAATCTTTCTATCATTCATCAACTGACACACCTCATCCATTTTGTCATCCATTCCTCCTCTTACATTCAACGTAGCGAAACGGCTCTCACCAGACCGCTTTTCGCCCCCGCGAGAAATGAGACGTGATGAGTTGCGAACCGCATCGCCGCCATATAGATTTTTATTATTTTTGAAAATCATAGCATTCCCACGAGTTTAGGGGAAAAAAACTGTCGCACCTAGCAGAGCCCCCCGTGCCAGGTGAAGGCTAGCCTCTTTCTGGGGGCGCCCGACCCCAGGGCAATTGGCACGCTCAAGACTAGGCTCGCCCCTAGCCACGCATCTCTCGGCACGGCAACCTTAGATTGGCGGAAAAGGGAAAAAGGGAGTAAAATAATAAATACCAGGAATATAATAATAAATAAAGATGGAGTTTAGGTGGGGGTGGGAGAGGATGAGGGTATTAGGATGCTACAGACTCGGAAGACATAAGGGAAAAATCCGTAGCAGCTCGGGAAGCCGGGGTCGCATACCCGGTGTCAAACCAATGTACTACCGGACAAAAAGTACTGACTAACACTCCCTGACTACTATAGCAAGAATGAGGCTAAGTTCTTATTGGGTCTAACACTTTCGCGGACAGTAAACGAAATAACAATAACAGTTAATTATTATTGTTATCTACGTCGAGAGGCGTTAATGCCAGCGAAAGTGTTAAGAAACGTTTGTTAAGCCAATTTTAGCTAAAAAAAATTTCGTCTAGTACTTTCACGTGAAGTGTCAGGTAAGAGAGAAAGGGACAAAACGTTATCCTGCCATGTGTTGAGTGGGAATTTTAAGCGTCATGAAGGCTCCAACTGACATTTTATGTTTACGCAAATAAAATTATATTATATTAAAATTTAAACATGGCTTCTTCGAATGACCCTGCATTAGTATGATAAGCATGATTAAATTGTAACCTGATTTCAGTTTGGCAAGTAATCCACATGGGACCATGTTTAAAAGTGGAGCCGTTTTCTGAATATATTCGTAAGTTTATCAAATTATTTTATCATCTCAACATTTCATATATGTATCATGGTCAATCGTCAAAGCGTACCCTGGTTTCAGACTTTTTAGAAACCGCCTTTCGGCCTTTGACGTGATTCCTTTGACGACTACCAGATAGCAGCCGGGACCAACGGCTTAACGTGCCTTCCGAAGCACGGAATCATCTTTATTATCAGACAATCAGGTGATTCACGCCTGCAACTGCGACATAGATTAATTTGGGAGATTAGTGGCCAATTTCCTATAATGGAGGGCACATGAAGAGGCACTGGAAGAAGAATGCAATTCAATAAAAAATAAATAAATTTATTTCTGCTTTCAGATTATCCTTACCAAGATGACTACTTCATGGACCGAACTTTTGTTATAGAACTATAGACTATTTATTTGTCTCTGTCCATATGTACTGCAGAAGCAAGTAATAAAATGTGGAACATTTTAAAATTTTGCGCGTCATCCTTGCGCAGGAGCCATGCTAATCTTCTCTGTATCGTTCCAAATTTTAGTATATGTACTTGCTAGAACTAGGAAATCGCGCGCGGTCGGCATTTTTTTTTAATCAATAGTCTATCATTTTTTTAATCTACTGTCTATAAACTTACATTACTTCTTCTTTTCTTAACCTTATTCCACTTTCTTATATCTACTGCCGATATTAAATAAAAAGTAAATACAAACATCCATTTTGTTTATTATTTTACCATATTGGAATGTTCACTGGGGATCCCGACTTATCGCTAGGTGAGGTCGTTAAGTTACTTCTGATGTCTTAGTAGCCTGATAAATCTGACAGCGTTGGCCACCAACACACGATCATTCCCGTTGTCTCCCACTTCAATTGCCACCACTGGTGGCCAACGGGAATTAATTAAATAATGATTCTATTTCACTAATGTTTTATAAAACGGCAGTCGCTCCATTGTAATAACCGAAAAATCTAGGATACCGAATCTCCATGATTAAAAGCATACCCTGGGCGTAGTTCCTTTTACGACTATCAGATGGCATACAACGGCTTAACAATTTCAAATTTAAATTGTTTATTTTCAATATATGAAATTCTTATCACTTACTGACATCAATAACATGCCTTCCAAAGCACCTTATCATCTTTATTATCAGACAATCAGGTGTTACACCTCTGCAATATCCTAACCAAACTGGAGCAACTAATCAAAATATGTTTCCCGTTGGAATCGAACTCATGACCCCCGGGCCTACAGGCAAACGCGTTAACCACTGGACCACAGAGGCAGTAAAAGATGATGGTGATAAATATCTTTATTATTCCTGACCGTATAATAGGAAATTCTGCTGTTCCTATACGACCATCACGATTATCACGTAACGACGTACTACGTTGTTAACGATCAGCCGTAAAGCCGGAAAGTTGGGCAAATTCTTACGTTTAGTTCCGTACATATATTATATTTATTATTCGTTCAGTTTGCGCTCGCGTGGTAGCGACCTAATCCATACTTTCCATACTAATATTATAAATGCGAAAGTCTGTCTGTCTGTCTGTCTGTCACGTGGTCTGTCACCTCTTCACGGCTAAACTGCTGGACTGATTGTGATGAAATTTGGTAGGGATGTAGTTAACGACCTGAGGTCAAACATAGGCTACTTTTGGGCGCGATATAACCGAGTCCCACGTGGGGCGAAGCTGCGGGGAACAGCTAGTATATATATATAGCCTATATCAATCCTCATAGTTCAAGGTATCCCCCATGCCTTTTATTTAAATCCCTCGCTTCGTTTTGATGTTAAAGACTGACAAACATACAAACACACACATTTATTATTATTTTACTAAGTAAGGATGCATTGGATAAGCCGTTGCCCACGGCTCCGCCCGCTTGGGACTTGATTATATCGCACCCAAAAGTAGCTTGCTTTTATAGGCTACTTACGCACCACGAGACCCTCATTATTATATTCCTAGGATTAAGTCATAGTCTCTAAATCCTGAAATATCCTTATTTTATTTTACTGGTGAACCAGTAAAGCAAATAATTTTTTGTCTTGCCTTGTCTTGTCAATGAATGGCCACGGAAATTCTCTGAAAAATCGGTTTATATGTTTAACTGCACATCCCTAATCTTTATGACCCTCGTAAGGTGTACTCATTATATGACCCTATCTGCTGACTTGCATCATCAAACGATAATGGCGATAAAGGTCCCTATGTCCTACAACACAAGATCTAAAATTTTCAGGAACCAGGAAGGCGACTGAAATTAACCGGTTAATGTGTAAAGCAGATTAGCTTACCAGACTAATGTAGATCAATCGGCTATAAGTACCTCGCTCTCACCTATTTCAGCCGCCAAGTTTTATACTAGTTTTATTTTTACAAGAGGTATTCGTCGCAACACTAAGGTTCGACTGGTGCGTGCATTGGTCTTGGTGGTGATTGCTTTGGAGATATGGTGCTGGAGGAGACTGCTACGGATACCATGGACTGCCATGAGGACAAACGACTCTATTCTTGCGGAACTCAGCATCACGAAACGTCTTTCTTTGTACTGCCGGGAAAGGGCCCTAAGTTTTTCCGACACATCATGGGATCACCTAGGCATTGTCTGGAAAAACTCACAATACTGGGCAGAACAGATGGAAAACGCGCCGGAGGAAAGCCTCCAGCGAGATGGGTAGACAGCGTGAGGAGAGCTGCTGGAGGCAGCATATATAATGCCGTCCGTACTACTAATCGCGCACTCTGGAAACACATATGTGGTCACGATCCTCAGTATTGAGGGACCGATGAAGAGAAAGTTTTACAAACAAATTGACACGCATAGATACGACCTTGTACCGGAAAGCCCAGCATCAGACACCCACCGACCAGATGGTCAGATGACCTGAAGAAGGTCGCAGGCAGGCGCGTCAAATAATTTGTGTACAGATTGTAGACACTAATATTTGCATATGCCGATTGGATTTATACTTTGACAGAGGGGAAAGCAGCGTATAACTAATTCCTTCCGGTACGGAGGCCGTGTTGCTCGAAGATGGTGTCGTTTTCCCGATTGTCAAAACAACTGGTATTAAATTCTTCGGGCTCATGGTAGAGACAAGTTGAAATACGACACAAATTCCGAACATCTGCCGAGTTTGCGGGTAAGTTTTGTTGAAGTTCCGGAGGGGCACAGTCGCATTTGGCCTAATTTGCAAAATGGCTACAAAATTACTGTAAAAATTCTTGATTACGAGTTGGCAGCATGCATGACAGCGTCAGTGTTTTTTTTTTTCTTTTATACAATTAAGTACTTGGCAAACAGGCATACTGCCCACCCATCATGCTCGAGCTGTTTGCTTTACTGCCATGATATTCATTAAGTTATACATTTTGTACATCTTATTTTTTGTAGAAATTTAGTGCAAAAATAATAAACAAAAATAAAAAAAGTGTTATCTATACAACTACTAAGATACTTACAATACAGCTGAAGATATGTTTTGTTTGATTGAAAGTAAGTAAGTATAGATCTACTGGTGGCTTACCACCATCTCTTAAAACCTGGTGCTTACAAACATGCAAGAATGTTTGAGTAAGGGAGACGTCGCTTTACATCATGTATGCGTTGACTCGCTTACCTACTATAGTTCTTGCATGATTTTTAGAGACGGTAGTAGCCACCGAGTGCTATTTTTGAGATGTATGACTCACCCAAAACCGGTGAGTCGAATGATTATCGTTCGTTTTCGAATGATTTTCATGCGACATAACCGGTGATTCGAACGATAATCATTCGACTCACCGATTTTGGCGAGTCATACATCTCAAAAATAGATTTGAAATTTTTGAAGTAATAATTTCAAGGCGCGTTGAGCATTTTTGTGACGGAAAAACTGGCTGTTTCTTTCAACACAATATAGGTATAAATAGTCCATATAGCCATTATAGTTCGAAAACAAGAAGATGACGGGAAAAACTACTTACTCGGGACATTTTTAACTTCTGTCGGTAGGGACTCCCGAAGTGCCTCTGTTTTTTTTTTTGCATGACATACCTACTTCGACTCTTAGATAAGTTATAGGCTCCATTAAAAATCAAGGGCGGGTGTTACCGTAAGAAAAAGCTAGTAAAAGATAATTATAATATGATATTAGTCGGGAAAACGACAAATCTATGTAATTTCGCTGTAATGACATTAATGGCGCCTACTACGTAAGTAAGTAGAGACAGTCTCCCAGATTACTGTGATTAATAATGATTACTTAGGTTACATGGGTGATTTTGCTAACTGTGAAATAGGAGTATGTCAAATAGTTTTGTTTTTTCTTTCTAAGAGTATTATTTGCTTATTTTTTCCTTATTATCTCACCATGTCTGTGCTTATATTGTCAACAAACACTGAAAATTTAGGTTGCCTGAAAGAGATTGTATTAACGATATCTACGACTGCCTATTCACCCTCGCCTAAATCACTACATAACATAGTATATAACAAAGTTGCTATTTCTGTCCCTATGAATGAATTTGAATGAATGAATTAATTTATTTAAGTAACAGTGACTCATTATGATGTTAGTAAAAACTTATGTCTAAGGTTTGTATAAAACAAGGTGAACATTTATTTATTAAAAAGGCCATTTCTGCACCATCCCTCCAGCTATGGCACAGCAATGGTTAACATGGAGGCTGTCCAGTCTTCTCGCGATCATATTCAGGATGCTGTTGCCGCTCCCCCGCACCCTGCGTACCAGAGACGCGCATCTCTTCCTCATGGTTGCGTAGAAGCAATCCACTCGGGCTTCTGCGAACATCCCTGACGCGCTACAGAAGCATGGCAGCCCCAGCAGCACCCTGAATGCGTTGTTGTACTGTACACGAAGGGCGCTATAAGCTTTTTGAGTGTATCTAGCCCACAGGCTGCACGTGTAAAACGATGTACAAAAAGCTCTGAATAAGGTTATTTTAACCTCTCGTGAACAGCGAGCAAACCTGCGAGCCAGCATACATGCTCTCACTGACAACGCCCTCCGTTCCCTCTCAATGTCATTATCGTCCTTGAGGTCGGGAGTCAACACATGACCAAGGTATTTAAAAGTGTATACTCTTTGTAATACACAGTTATTTAGTGTAACCGGTGGTATTCGGTCATATTTTTTACTCCCGGCCCCAAAGACCATAACTTGGCTCTTCTTAACATTATAGGCCAAGCCGTGTGAGAGTGCGTACGATTCGCATTTGGTCACCAACGTCCGCAGGCCACAGATAGACGCACTCAGCAGCGCCATGTCGTCCGCGTAGCTGATGTTGTTCACGCAGACACCGTCTATACAACAACCGACACTGGCGCCGCTGAGCTCCTCTATCAGCTCATTCACATACAGATTGAAGAGCGTAGGCGAGGATAACCCCCCCTGCCTCACCCCGCACTCCAACCTGTATGACTCAGAAAGCACCCCTCCCTATCTCACGCTATTGACCTGGTTCCCATACCAATACTTAAAAATATTTATAAGTTCTACAGGTAACTTAGCCTTTTCAAGTTTTTCCCATAGAATGTCGTAAGAAACCAGGTCAAAAGCCGTCGATAGGTCCAGGAAGCACCCGAAGACTGGTGTGTTGCGTTCCGTATAATAATTGACAGTGTGCTTAAGACACAGTATCGCGCTTTCTGTTGACAATTTGGGTTTAAACCCAAACTGATTGTCATGCAGTTTAACAAAATTATTTAACTGTGTATTAAGCACACTATCAAATACTTTCGATATTACAGTTGCCAATGAAATGGGCAGCCTACCTATATCCGTTTGTATGCTTAAATCATCTTAATGATTATGATCACATACATTTTATAGGGCAATATTCTTTATTAACTACATTTCCTGGATAAGTTCCAAACCAGAGCTATGAGAATCCTGAATGAGATACCTAACGTCCCACAGGAACATGTGACGGGAACAGTTGATGTAAGTATATACAGCCAAACTGCTTTTAAAGTCCGTCCTCTTGGCATTCGATATTAGCTTAGGTTATAGTTAATAGGAGATATCGCTACCCTAAGAATGTCCCTGTACAGTTTTTAGTAAAAACATTACCAGAAGAAGGTCGTATATAGGCGCTGAACACAGACCGCTTCCAACCGGTCATTTTGGACATCCTTAGGGGAGACCTATGTCCAGTAGTGGACAGCATGTGGCTGAAATAATGATGATGAATAACCAGCGAGGGTCCCTTTTTGCGACAGTCTGCTCTCCTAATTGCTCGTTTCCACTTAACTCTATCATAGAAGTCGTTTCTGTTCAACCCACAGCTGCTAAGGCTAAAGCTAAAAGAGCTTCGCTGAAAGAGAGTTCCCAAATAGACGTTTTTTTCTGTATTTTGGGCCTAGGCGTGTCAAGATTGAAGTTGTCGCTAGTGCAAATTATCATCTTTGCTTTTGGTATTCGTTTTGTGAATCAAAATTAAATTCCTCTCCCTCTTCCTTAATTTTGCCTGAAAAGCGTCCAACTAAGGTATTTATTAGGAACACTGAGCTAAATTGAAATGAGTACTTACTATTACTTATTCTGTAACTGAGCTTTAATTGTAGGTAATGTATAAGAAATAAAGCTAAATCTTGCTCGGTATGTGACCATAATCTTGTATTTTTGATGTAGATCGGGAATCCAAACATAGTTAACACGAGTTCCCACCATCTTAGTGGCTAGTATCAATCACAGAGACAAATAGCTTCAGCGTTTACTTGCCCCATATTGTAAAGTGGCCTAAATATAACCGCTTACAAAGCGCTCGTTTTTACGTGGTCCAACATATAATATACTAGCAGTCCACCCCGGCTTCGTCCGTGGTATATACATAGTCAATGTCACTCAGAGTGAATGTAACTTTCCAACGGTGAAGTTTTTTTTTTGATATCAGCACATTATGGTCAGATAGGCCGCTTGGGGATCTAATGTATGTCAAGCTATGTCTTGTCTGCATAGCATTTCAACCAAAAATATGACATCTCAAAATACTACCTACGCGTAACAACAAGTGTGTATTTTGTAGTTTGAAGTTAGCTAAGAATGGATTTCCAGAAATTCCGATAGTATAGCTTGTGATATAATTGTTTTTGCCAAAAAAACCAAACCGACTTCATTTCCTCAACTAAAAAGGATGAAATAATTATACATTGTTGTTTAAATATGCTTCATATCAAACATTTTAATAAATCTGAAGTCGGTGCCGATTATTTTAATAAAATATGCTAATTAACGAGCCAGCAGCTATTCAACGAATTTGTAAAATTGGCACCAACTTCAAATTTATTAAAATGTTTGATATGAAGCATATTTAAACAACAATGTATTAATTATTTCATACTTTTTAGTTGAGGAAATGAAGTCGGTTTGGTTTTTTTGGAAAAACAATTATTTTTTACTTTTTGGTTTTGAGTACGCAATACCTTATAACTAAAAAGTTGTAAACACTTTGCATTTTGGAATGTTGGGTAAACGTCATCAGCGTCGTCTCACCGTATTGACATGGAATATATCAAAAACGACCCAAATCGCAATAAAACTTGAAGAGTTCCCTCGATAACTCCATGATTCCATCATCAGATCCTGATCTGATTACTATGGAACTATATCGAAAGTATACCCTTTCTAACAAAAAAATAATTTTACCAATCGATTTAGTGGTCTTCGAGTAATCGAGCAAGATATATTACAATTAAAAAGTTGTAAATACGTTGCATTTTTGAAAGTGGGTTATATTTTCCAGCATCGTCTTACCTTCGTCTCACTTTAATAACTTGGAATATATCAAAAAATACCCATTCCCAATACAAAACTTGAAGGGTTCCCTCGATTTCTCCATGATCCCATCATCAGATCCTGACCTGCTGAACATGGGACCAATTGGAAAATAAACCCTCTCGAACAAAAAAAAAATTTCAAATCGGTCCAACCGTCTTCGAGTAATCCGGTAACATACATAAAAAAAAAAACATTACGACGAATTGATAACCTCCTCCTTTTTTTTGAAGTCGGTTAAAAAAGTGCGTTTGTTCGAACAGTTTTTCATCCTACGCTTGTATTAAGGGGCTGTTCACTCATTCATTCGTTCATTTACTTCGTTGATTGTAATGTGAGTTGGTGAACTCAGATTAACCACTAGTTGTTTCATGAGGTTCTCCTGTCTCTAGAGAAAAAATGTAATGTAACTTAGTATGGAGGCGGTGAAATCGTTGATGAACTATTTACTGCAGCAAAACATTTATGACTACATAGTATAAATAAAACAAAGTCGCTTTCTCTGTCCGTATATCCCTTTGTATGCTTAAATGTTTAAAACTACGCAACGGATTTTGATACGGTTTTTTAATAGATACTCGTAGAGTGATTCAAGAGGAAGGTTTTTATGGCTATGCGAGGCCGGGGCGGGTCGCTAGTTTCATATATACAGGATCCGGATCCGGAGGACGACGTTGTAGGGACTGGCCGAAAGATTAACCTAGCTATGACGTATTACAGGATGACTTACAAAACGGTTGGTTATGTTTTTAATTAAGTAAGTACATAACGTACTTAAAAATAAATTATAGGCAAGGAGGAAGCAACCGGGAAAGCGCTAATATGAGAAAGAGAGAGAGATTATTTATAGGCAGCCTCCCTCTGTTGTCCAGTGGTTAGGGCGTTTACGTTGCGTAGTGGGTGGGTATAGAATCTAGACCCACGGGTTCGATTCCCACGGGAAGAAAACTTTGTTTCAAATTTAGTGTAAGTACGAAGGAGCTCTAGATAGAAATGCCATAATGCTAATGACGACCAATTCAAGCATAGCCGCGTACTCGCCATTGCTTGACGCCCGCTATCATCTACTATTATATATTCTATGCTATCGTTACAAACACGTACTCCTCGCTAAGCTATCGAGCTGCAAATATCGGTAACAACTTGCGTATTCATAAACAAATTATATATTCATTGTTTATTTTAGAACGAAAGCGCCTTCCCAAAATAATATATCAATTATGCGACACAAGTGTTAAGCTAAATAAGCCGCATCACTAATTAGCTTCTAAATAGCTTAGCTCTATTTCAGTTAGCTATTAGTAAACTGGGCTTAAACTGCACACGATTTACATTTTAGATTGAACGTCAGCAATATAATCTACTCTATATATAATCTATTCTTTACTTATATTAGTTAGGTACCTACATGATAATCAAAGGTGGTACTTACTTATTGCTATTGGCTTCGTCGCAAAACGTCCCTTTCGCAAAATGCCCCTTGGTCGCAAAACGTCCCTTTCGCAAAATATCTCTTTATCAAAACGTCCCTTTCGCAAAATGTCCCTTTCTCAAAACGTCCCTTTCTCATAATGTCCACGTCGCAAAATGTCCCTTTCGCAAAATGTCCCTTGGTATCATAATGCCCCTTTCGCAAAATGTCCCCTGTACTAAAAAGACCCTCTCGCAAATTAAAAACTCAGTTTTTATTGAAATAAAACATGCATATGTGTAATTTCACAATTAGGTATATGTGTAGGTACTTTTTTATACATACTCCTTTTTTTGAAGTCGGTTAAAACTACCACTCTTGTTAATGAACTACGTACCTGTCCTGAATCATAAGATGTTTTATGAGTAACCATCGTTTTATCCTCTTCTTCTTTTCGAGTCACAATTATATTGACTTTGCCCAAAACTTGGTCACCTCCACCGCCCGGTCGTTCACCTCGTTCCTCCATTGTGCAGGAGACAGCGCAGTTAGGGCACCACAGAAGGTGAGCCATCGATTGCACCGCGCCGCAGTCACACAGGTTACTGTCATTGAAATCCCATCTAGCAAGGCTCTCCTGGCATATTCCAACATCAGCCCGAAGTCTTTAAAGAGTTACAGGTTGCCCATGGAAGGTCACTGCCAGGAGGGGTATCGCTCTTGGTGATAGGGGATTAACAGCCCTTCCTTCTCTTGTAGGAGAAATCGTCTTGTCGAAGAAAGATAGCATAACAAGGCGTGTTCATTTAGGACATAGAAGAAATCCATACTATCCATATCCATACTATCCATACTTCCATACTAATATTATAAATGCGAAAGTCTGTCTGTCTGTCTGTCTATCTGTCTGTCTGTCTGTCACCTCTTCACGGCTAAACTGCTGGACCGATTGTGATGAAATTTGGTAGGGATGTAGTTAAAGACCTGAGGTCAAACATAGGCTACTTTTGGGCGCGATATAACCGATTCCCACGCGGGGCGAAGCCGCGGGGAACAGCTAGTCACTAAATAAATATATGATGTGTAACATCCTATCCCACAACAACATAGGGTACATGCTCTTCTTTCTTTCTTCTTATCTTGATCTTTTATGTATCGATTGCTGTTCGTTAGTCCGGCTAAAACTAGAGAATGGCGGTACCGATTTTGTTAATTTTGGTCTTGAAATATTTGTGGGAGCTCAGGGTATGTAATGTAGGTTTCAACAGTGAGGAAAATGCGTTCAGGTGGTATGGAGTTCGCTGAGTCGGCTAGTCTAGGCAAAAAAACAATAACCAAAGACGTATTTATGTACTGAAATAATCAAAGTAGGTAGTTAAGTACTTCGTAGTGGCAATAACTCGTTTAGTTTGTGTGCGCCTGGTGTAAAACTAATAGCAAAACGAAGACTGGATATGCAAGCCAGACAGATTTTCATAGCGTTTGGGAAATGTAAGCGTCTGGTTGCCTGATTTACTTATTTATTTAACTTAATTATATAAACTGTAAATGTATATGTTTATGATTTGAGTATGCTTAGGTACTAATATTTACAGGTACAGTAGAATAATTAATAGGTACGTACTTATACGATACGAAACTCATATTTTACTTATTTATTCAAAGCAGCAAAACAAAACTATATTCATGTAAAAAAAAGTATGTAATTATTATACTGATTATTGTATTCTGTAGATTATTATCAATTACAATTTATTTATTTTCTTAATTTACCGTGTACGTAATAAAAACTGGTACCTAACTACGTACACAAAGAAGTTAGAATCGACGCAAATTTTTTTTTAAATCTATGTACGTACAAAAAGAAAATAGGTCTGTTATACAAAGCAGTCGACTTCCAAGATGATGATGATGAAATAGATGACACAAAAGACATCGATGATGCAACTTAGCTTGTGATGTGAAATATTTTATTTAAGTACCTACTTACCTACTTCTAGGTATTACTAGGTAAACTACGAGTAGCAAACAGCTTTTTATAACCCTCCGTTCTTTGTGGTAGTATCGAATAGCAACCACAGACAAACAGTTATTATCGAAATATCGACAGTCGATACAGGCTAGTTGACACGGCGGTGCAGCACTATACAGCGCACCATAGACAATTTTGTTTTGACAAACAACAGTCAGTCAGTGCAAGTGTTCTAAAATGACGAGTTTCGTTTCGATAATTCACGAGCGAAAATAAAAAGTTATCCTTTATTTTATAGCCATGACCGTGTGGAAAAAGCTAGAAAATGAAGAGTGCTACGCTGTCGGTGAGTTTTCTCACTTATTTCTAACTAATCTTGTATATAATTGATAAATTAGTTCATAGGATGCTCAGATAAGTTTTTTTGGTTTTGCCTCCCGCTGAGCTAAGATAAATATAAACATTCTATCATATCAATTTGTATGGTGCTATCGGCGTTATCCTGTTATGAATTTGTGACAATTTCATGTGATACAATTATATTATAACCTGATCTATTGACCACTCCCTGTAGATCGTTCACTATGACTTATTCGTAAAGAATACTTAATTGAATTATAATAATGAACATGACAATGATATGACCTCATAACGAATCATATTTTATTGTAATTATTGTTATGATTGTGAAAATGAATTGGGTAACTTCGCTTTTTATATAGGAAGACATTAATTAGTTTTGTTTGCAATGTTTTATTTGTTTTGAAAACATAATAAACCACAAACTTACATAATTTATACTTACCGTCAGAATAATATTATCAGTAATCGAACACTGCCACCAAATAATGTTTTGATTAATTGCTATTAGTAGTCTAAATTTAGAGTTAATATCTCAAAATATAAAATAACCCTTATAATATTATCACTTCATTCTAAAAATGTGTTTTATTAGGTTGCATAATTGAATGAGTACACTATACACATAGTGCTGCATATTCTGTCTCTACAAATAGAGCAACTGCTGTCAGACCTATAGCCCTAAAGAGATGGGACCAATGGGATTTATAATCCAGGTGTCCCATTTTTCAGTCTACCCAAAGGCATTGCTACGCCCGACAGAGGACAGTCAGTGACTTCAGTCTATACTATTTAGTTATAACTGTTATTGTACAATGTGAATGCAATAAATAAATTGAAATTAAAATCTAACTAACGTTGGAATATCCTTGCCTAGTCCAGGTCAATCTTGCTAGTAAAAATATCATGGACAAAATATCATGTTTTTTTACTTCGATAGATCGAAGTTCTCAGGGTGGTGTATGCCTTTGATTCTTGTTTCTTAGCAAGGAATAAAGTTTAACCCCCTCATTCATAATGATTTACAAACATTTGAATGAATAAATAAATAAAAAGTTCAGCTGATTTTAACATAAAAAATGCTTAGATTAAAAACACATATCAGTTAAAATTGGCTAAACAAATGTTTGTATATGAATAATTTGATTCCGATCGGTTCACCCACAGAAAAGTCAAATAAAACTATTTGTTTTGTTGTATTTAATGTGACTAATGTGACAATTTTGTTGGTGAAATTTTAAGAAAATTAGGAGGTCCCGGTTTCGATCCCCGGTCAGGTCAAGACGAAAAATGATCATTATATATATATATACACTCAACGATACTATATTTTATAACAAATACAATATATAGCTGTTCCCCGCGGCTTCGCCCCGCGTGGGACTCGGTTATATCGCGCCCAAAAGTAGCCTATGTGTGACCTCAGGTTGTTAACTACATCCCTACCAAATTTCATCACAATCGGTCCAGCAGTTTAGCCGAGAAGAAGTGACAGACAGACAGACAGACTGACTTTCGCATTTATAATATTAGTATGGATGGATATATATATATATAAATTGTATTTGTTATAAAATATAGTATCGTTGAGTTAGTATCCCATAACACAAGTCTCGAACTTACTTTGGGGCTAACCCAATCTGTGTGATTTGTCCCTATATATTTATTTATCCTGATAGAACAATAGATCTCATAATTGTAAGTAGTAACTGGCAACTAACAGTATAATATACAATACAATTTTCTGATGGTAGTATTATGACTATGTTCTCTTAAATATTATTAGATCAGATGTCATTATTTCATCTATGTATTATACTGTTAGGCTACTTAGACTTATTCCATGTTTATAAAAAAAACATGACTAAATTATCAACATTTTGAGAATTCAGTAATACTTGTTCGTCAAACAACCTGTCTAGCCACAAGGCATAGCATGTACTTTTTAGCCCTAGTGTGTTTTCATCACCTTAAGCTTACACTTTAAAGCCTAGGGTACACTATAAATCATGGTCCTGATTTGGCAGTACTTACTGAATATTATAATGGAGCAACTGCTGTCTGAGTTCTCTCAGAAAAAAAAGACAAATATTTCTTCACTACATACAATATCTTTAATTTCAATTTATTTGTAAGTATTATATTGGAAAATATAACAAACATTAATTCTTAAGCCATATACATATTCATTTCCTTATTAAGTAGGTATTTCCTGGTTTTATCATCTATGGTGTATAAATGTATAATGAGCTCTTTATCTTGAGGAAAAAAAAACAACAACAAATTAACTTCTGTACCAAAGAAAAGATAATACTAATACTAACGCCTGTACTGAATAATTCACACGACAAACATATCTAAACCCCTTGTATCGTTTCCGACTGAATGGATTCCTACACTAAAATTCTCAAGGAGAGTTGACGTCGGGCATCTCAACATTATTTTTGGTACTGGTCGGCTGCCTGACATCTTTAAAATGATGTTGGTGGCATCCATTCAGTCGGAAATCACTTCACTGTTTGTTTTGTCATTTAAGACATCTACGTGAAAAATACGTGGTAATTTTTAGTAGCCTATGTTTGACCCCAGGTCCTTAACTTGTGATTTGTACCTATGTATTCATTCATTAATTTCGTGTAGGTGTCATAGTCAATCGACCATGCACACCCTAGTGTAAGAGTCCCTATGTATTTATTTAACTTTATCTACCTATAACAAATTTCATCAAAAAGACTGTTTCTGGCCTGTCTATTGTATTTGAATCATTCTAATCCACACTGCGTACATTGTTCTAGAAGTCTTACTAAAGATGTAATTCATGTTATCATTAAAAAATAAGGCTAAAAATATTGCCAGCAAGTGGCTTTAATAACGTTGTAACGACATGTTTTTTCTTAGAGCACTTGGAAGTTTGCGCGAATTAGTTGCGGCCTCAGAACAGGTTAAAAGTTAAGACTGAGCGCCGTTTACTATTACATCGTTGTAATCGGCTGAATTGATGTATGGAATTAGGTAAATTTCTAATACAGACAGACAATAGCAATAGCTATGAAAAATTCAACTAAAACACAAAAAACAAGACCAAAACAAGAAATCAGAAAAAGCTATAAGAAATCAAGATGCGAGCGTTTACAATTTTTAGTAAATCCGAAGGAAAATGGAATGTATCTGCTTCGAACTGATGTCTGAAATATCAGTATCTCATATACCCGCA
Source organism: Apomyelois bistriatella (assembly GCA_947044815.1). Lineage (NCBI taxonomy): Eukaryota > Metazoa > Arthropoda > Insecta > Lepidoptera > Pyralidae > Apomyelois > Apomyelois bistriatella. The sequence continues at coordinate 884,045 of OX345712.1, forward strand.
AAACCGTATTTTTAAGCTTTTTGTATTTTTTATTTATTTTTTATTCTTGTTGTAGATTATTAAATTTTAAATTTATATTGTCACTAGCCACCCGCCCCAGCTTCGCATGGGTATAAAAACCTTCCTGATGAATCATTCTATCTATTTTAAAAAAAAACTCATCAAAATCCGTTGCATAGTTTTAAAGATTTAAGCATACATAGAGACAAATGTATGTATGTAGTGATATTGATCACATAGAGTTCAAGTACGCGGCATTATTATTGTGAAGATTGTAGAGAACAAAAATAAAGATTTAATTTGAATTGTAATACTGACCACGAAAAGTTCCTTACGCGGCGTCTTTATTTCCGGTCAGAGGTTGCGGCCTACATCCACGCCCTCAAGTGCTGTGCTAATTAGTCGGTGTCTTGAGAGTAAACTCGCCTCTCAAAAGACAAAAGTTTTTTTTTTTTTCATTTATTTAAGACGATTTACTAACACGACAAAAAGCGGGTTCCTAATTAGACGTTATTTTTGTGTTTTTGGCCTGGCCGTGACGAGATTGAAGTTGTCGCTAGTGCAAATTATCATCTTTGCGTTTGGTATTCGTTCTGAGGATCAAATTTCTTAAATTCCTCCTTTTCCTCTTCTTCTATGTCAAGCCTGCGGCTGAAATAATCTAAATTTAACCTTTTGAAACATTAGTGTTTGGATCATCTAGAAGGTGGTCCCATGCGGTATTTGCCAATCGACAATCGTGGTCGCCATTCCAGAACCATTTTTGCCTCAGCAGTCTTCAGTTCTCTGCGCTGATCCAGGCTAGAAGCTACTTTAGGACCTGTATACTTCTTTGGCGACCCATAAGAATATCTTCCATCTTCATATCAGCTTTTTTATATGATCGGTTGATAGAAAAAAACTTGCTCAATAGGCAAATAAAAATAATAGTTGATTATTCAATATTAGCCGCCCCGGCTTCGCATGGGCATAAAAACCTTCATCTTGAACCACTATTTACTATAACTACGCAACGGATTTTAATGCGGTTTTTTTAATAGATATATCTATTAAAAAAACCGCATTAAAATCCGTTGCGTTGTTTAAAAGATTTAAGCATACGAAGGGACATAGGGACAGAGAAGGAGACTTTGTTTATACTATGTAGTGATGTACTCATATCCTTACTTAATACACAATCCCAGTCCAGGGTACCGAATTTCCACCTGTTAAATCCAATTGTCGGTCCCTCGTCTGATTGGCAAACATTAATATTGGCGCGTTTTGACTGGCTATAATTGGGGTCTTCCTTGTGGGGCGGCCCCTAGTGAAGTGTTTGAAGTTTGGAGGTTATTCAGCTTAGAGTATTATACCAACCGGAGACGGCACGCGCACTTATTTCTACGTCATCATCATCATAATTTCGTGTAGGTGACACGGTCAATCGACCATGCATACTCTGCTGTCGGAGTTCTTCGGAACCGCCTCTCGGCAGATGGCAGCCGGGACCAATGGCTTAACGTGCCTTCCTTCGTGAGAAAGTCTGCCACATTCAGCGCGCGGGGCGAGGAAACAGAAATACGCATAATAAGTAAATCACTAGCGCACTATTCGAACACGTCGCTACGCACACACTTAACAAAAATTTCCAACACAAGCAAGAAATACGCGCACACAAGTGCAAGTATTAAGACCGACCGTCATATAGTTTTCTTTTCGTCATATACTTTACTTGACTTTTCAATAAATAAATATACCATTACCGCGTTACCGCGTGAGATTACCGGACACCGTGATTTCACACTGTCACAGCAAGCCAATACATTACGTACTAAATGACTTTGCATTAGTTTTTAAGTGTTTATTATAAATATGTATTTTTAGAATAATTTATATATTACTAGCGACCCGCCCCGGCTTCGCATGGACATAAAAACCTTCCTCTTGAATTACTATCTATTGAAAAAAAAAAACGCATCAAAATACGTTGCGTAGTTTAAAAGATTTAAGCATACAAATGGACATATGGACAGGGACGGAGAAAGCGACTTTGTTTTATACTATGTAGTGATATAGGACTATTTACTACGTTGTTAACTGCGAAAAAAATAAAATAAAAAGAAATACATTTGGCAGAGGGGGTCGCCTGTCTGTGGCCGCTCCAGTCGGTTTTATGCTCTAGTTATTCAGGTAAGTTTGTGTTGGGTTCGGAATTTGGCAGTTTAAACTAATTATCCTTGATTGACTGTTCTTAAGTAGCTCCTGTACTTGTTTAAAGATTTATTTTCTTAGCACCTTCGTAATCCTGTCTCTGTTTTCTGGCTTCTCAACAGGGGTTTCGTTGTTGACACGTATCTGTGATATAGTTAATATATAAATAAAGTTAACTTATTTACTTCGAAAGAGTCAGCTAAGGAAGAAACCGGGAAAGAGATGACAAAGAGAGAGTTGATTCGTATGTTAATAGATTTCGCACAAAAAAAAATTCTCAAGCGTCTGTAATGTGTATGTAACACTCCTACTTAATAAAGTATGCTTCCAGTAAAAAACGAACCCACAACCTACAGGTCCTTAGGTAAAGATGTTAGCCACCAAACCAAATCTTCGTCGCAAAATGACTGATGTCGAAAATTGCATTTGCACAAAGTATTAAAATTTAGAGCAGAATTGAAATCTCTCGATGTGTGGACTGTCGTATCGTTTATGATAAGTTTTTATCAGTAGCGTGTTATATTTAGGACAATCTGTCAGCTTTCATTACATTTAATTAATTTCAATTTGCTACTGTTGATAAATATATTAATTACTTACTTGATGCTATTAGTTTGCTACTTGGACATATAATTTTATCGACGCAGGGTAAATGCCGAGTAGCTGTCTCCGTGGTCAAGGGGGGTTCGATTCCCTCGGGAAGCATGCTTTGTTTAGTTGTTTCCATTTTGGTTAGGACACTGCAGGCTTGAATCACCTGACTGTCTGATAATAAAGATGATTCCGTGCTTCAGAAGGCACGTGAAGCCGTTGCTCCTGGCTGCCATCTGGTAGTCGTTAAAGAAATCTTATTTTACCGATGGTATATATATCGGTATCGACCTGTTGCAAGCGGCCTGCATCTAGCGCCTTCCTGCGACCTTCTTCAGGTCCATCCCATCATATCTTTCATTACAGATAATTTCCAACAATATCATTGGCAGTGACATTGAAAAAGCGTGTGTTAAGATAAAGGCGATCAAGTCATTATCGATATAACTTTAATAGTTATCGATAAAAGTATTGATTTTGTGCACAGTAAAATGCCTTTAAAAATACTGTCCTGTGTCTGTCTCAATTTAGTTATATCATTTTTAGGGTTCCATACCTCCAAAGGCAAAAGAACACTTTGTCCATCTGTCTGTATGTCAAATTATTTTACCTGAAGAACGCATGAACGTTGTTAAGTTTTTTAGTATTGTGTGGAGCCTCGGCCAATTTTTCATACCATTTAGTGTAAGCAAATAGGCACATGGCCTACCTGATGGGAAGGGGTTACCGCAGTACAGGAACGCCAAATCGGCTTTCTAACGCCTAAATTCACATCATCGTCATTTCAGCCTCATTCAGTATACTGTCGCTCATAGGCCTGCCCCAAAATGTCCAAAATGACTGTTTTGAAGGGACCATCATCCAGCGTTTTCCTGCGACCTTCTTCAAGTCATCTGAACATCTGGTCGGTGGTACCGGGCCCTGATTCAAAATTATTCACGGCGACATTGCTGAGTTGATAATTTAATTAAAACAACAGGAAAACCCAAACTGTATCACTAGTATGTCTGATTGTATTATATTACTAGTATCAAATGGCAGGTGCATTATGAGGTCGGGTTTACTCAGAGTTACGACACTAACAGACACGGCGCGGCTTTAAAAATGTGAGATAAAACTATCGTTAAACCAAAGATATGCTTCAGCGAAACTTTTGTGTTCTGTTTATCATCTAACAGACATGTTTTCGTGTTTTATGAAACTTTAAAGTCGTGGTAAATTTTATGTAGGTACCTACTTACTTACCTACTTCTTATCTTATTCACTCAAAACGTCGTATCTTTTTATATATTTTTCTTTTAGTTACTTTTTTCCTGTATTTCAAAACTTTACACTCGGCAATTGAAAATAACAAATTTGAAATTTGCAGCAATATTGATATTGCAAAATTAATGACTAGTGTTTTCTACTTTCCTACAATTATGTATATTTTCATTATTTTATACCTTATGAGGCTGACAAATCAATTGTCTTTAACGATCTAGAAACCACCTATCTAGTAAGAAAGAAAATCATAGATTTTAGCCACAAATGGTAATTATGTAGCCATAAAATACATACAAAGATAAACAATTGTTGCTTACTTATTGCGATAGCTCAGCGACCCAAAGTGGATCTTGGCCTCCGACACCAGAGTAAAGTTAAATTTTGCGTCATGTACAGAAAAAAATATCAATAAACCATAATTCTACCAATGCTCAATTAAATAAGATTGTTTCTAGGTTTTTTTAAATTAATTAAACTTGTTTAATTTTGTGGACAATAAATATATTTTATATGGTATTCTATTTGTTGTACATTGTATTGTATTTAATTTTTGGCCAATTCTACAAACCTTAAGGTCTATCTCTGTCGTTCAGCATTCATCAAGCGCAGGTCATGATTTCGGTGCGCGCATGCTCTGTGACTCACCCGTGTGTTCGATTGTACGCAGTGAGTACGTTACTGTTTAAATTCTTCAAGAAAGGACTTGATTGGCTATTTACATGAGCTTGGAATTTGTGTAACTGAAAATTGTTTCGTCGAGGTATGTGTATTTCTTGATACGATGTCGTAGAGAAACACTGAGCAAAAAGGTTCTGGAATAGTGATCAAGTACCTACCAATTAACGCAGCGTGGAACTTCTACCTACCTGATTGTCCGACGACCTTTTTAAGGTCGCAGGAAGACGATGGATACGAACCGCTTTAACTCGGTCAGATTGGAAATCTATGTTGTAGGTTCTGATGTCCAGCAGTGAAATTATTGCGTTTGTAATGACGACGCAAATAGGATAATAAACCTAAAAAGAAAGGTGGGATTCTTTTTGCGATATTAAAAGTGGAACCCCAATAGGTTAGTTTAAGTTAGTTTCAGTATGTTTGTCAAGATGTTATCTTGCATCGATAAATCTTGGTCGTTTTGAGATCTGACCGAGATTTTTTTCAATTTGGCGGACATATAAGTGTTTTGATCAGAGATTTTACTCGATAGCTTACGTAGAATAGACCTCTAATTTTTTCTTCATATTTAGTAACCATCAAAATAATTGTGAATTTGTTTTAACCTCCGAATAATTTCGAATCTTGTAGATATAATGGTCTTGAGTAGGTACCACATAAAGGGAAAATTAAGATATCTGGTTTTAGCCGTAAACTTCTGAACCCTATGCTTATAAATATAATTTTCTTCTCGTTTCCTCTCTTCTGTCTGCTGGAAGAGATTTCTCTAGAAATAAGCAGCACCCTTGTACAAAATTCTCATTATTTGTTTTATCCTGTACCTATATGATTTCTGCGTACATCTAAATGGTAATCTAATGGTAAATAAATAAATAAAACTAATGCGGAGTTCTCACATATAGCTCAACAAATAATATTGGCAACCATTTCGGCGAACCATTGTCCCAAAGAAAGGCACACTATATCAAACCCAGGATGTGCTAATCATTGTTGTCTAATGCCGCAATTAGCATGGTTAACGGTTCAGCCGGATGGAGGAACGAAGAGGCACTGATTGATAGGTGTACTTGTCGAAGGACGAATCAATTCTGTTCAAAAATATACCAACTTTTTGGAGCCTTTGTTACTAGCTGTCCCCCGCGATTTCAGCCGCCCTTAGTGTATTTGTACTATAGCCTATAACCTAGGCTCCCCCTAGAGTTAGGCTATCATATGTTGAAATATTTTTTTAAATCGGTTTAGAAAGTGTCCTAGCTCTTAGCTCGTGTTTGAAATTTGTAAGTGCTTTGAGTATCCAGTCCATCCATACTTCCATACTAATATTATAAATGCAAAAGTCTGTCGGTCTGTCTGTCTTGTTTGACTTTGATGAAATTGGGTATAATATAGTTCAAGACCGGGTGTCAAACATGGGCTACTTTTTTGAGCAATATAACCGAGTAACACACGGGTTGAACAGCTAGTTTTCTACAGAAATATATGTATTCCCATCCCCAAAGGTCTTGTTTACAATGTTATAAAATATTCATTTCTTCACACTTTTCCTTATCAAAAACATGCTCAAAACACTTGAAATTCACAGGAACACTTGCCGAATCCGACAACATACTTAAAAATACACGACGCACATACAATTAGCGCTTCCACGGTATACACGCAACAGATTAAACATTAATTATGCAGCTCCTTTTTTAGACGGTTTCCGGGCATTTTTGTTTTACGTAATTGACATTTCTTACCTTTCACTATCAAATTGTATAGTTTTTATAAGAACCCGCGGCTTTGTTTGTGTAAATCCCACAGGAACTGTAATACAGTTCCTAAAATAAAAAAATATACAGTCTGTATATATTTTTTTTGGTTAAAATATATGATGAGCGAAATTTCAAGATGGGTCCAATAGATAATGCGTTAAAAGGTAACGGACAAATAAATGTACAAACAAACTCACTTTAGCATTTTGAATATAGTTTGGATTGGGATGGGATTAGTCTGTATAAAAAAGGTCGCTAGATGGCAGTCGTTAGGTGTCAGATGCCTTTAGGCCTATATATCTGACAGTGTGACCTAACACACACTCCGATTTTGTTTTTATTGGTCTGGTTTCCATGTAAAAATAGTTACGGCATCAGACGGCAGTTGCTCTAACTATTATTAAAGCGTACCATGATCTCTGGCCAAGCTGTAAATCAATTCAATCTTCTGACGTCCTCTCTCTCACTCGCTTGTTGACTACAAGATATCCCTTTCTGGCATAAGTCCGCCATTGCGCTTTCGTTTTAATTGTATGCTGTTGTGTTCATTTTTGTTTTAATACAATAAAGTCATTACAAACAAACAAATAAATCATATATATTATAAAACAAAGTCGCTTTCTCTGTCCCTATGTCCCTTTGTATGCTTAAATCTTTGATTTTGATGCGTTTTTTTTAATAGATAGACTGATTCAAGAGGAAGGAAGCGGGTCGCTAGTATAACTATAAATCTATTTTCTTTTCCAGCTATATATAACTTCACGGGGAGTAACCCTCACCAGCTGTCCCTGGACGTCGGAGAGCTGGTTCACATCGAAGGGGAGACCGAGGAGTGGTACTGGGGCACCAGCGTCAGGAAGGAGGCCGGTGGTGCCTTCCCGAAGAACTATGTCGAAGTGAGGGAATGCACTGTTGAAAGGTAAGCATATATCTTTAAGGATCTCGATTGACCGTAACGAGGATTGGTAGCCGCTTCGACTACTATGTTATGAGCTCCGTGCTTTAGAATCACGTAAAACCGTTGGTACACACTGCTAATTGCTAGGTAAGTCAGTCTTTTTGGTAACTGGTAACCAACAGAACAGAGAAGTTATCCAAATAGAAATGTTTTGACGCGGATTTAGTTCCAGGATCGGTGTGGCAGCGTATTCCCTCTTCTTATCTTCAATTAATACATGTAAACCCATGTAAACCACACCATACCTAATAAGAAATCTATGTATCTACGTAGTTTACTACAAAACCACCTAATATTTTAGACCAATAACAGTGGCAATAAATGACGCAATCAATTTCCCCGCATTTTTTTTTCGGTGTGAAACGTTGGCTTGCAAGCCAAAGTAGTGACATGTTTTTCGTGCGCTATGCCACTTCTTGTTAATATTTCTAAATTCTGTGTGGTAACCAGAGTTTGCCACTAATACACTATAATATAATTGTTTATGCCAAAAAACCAAACCGACTTCAATTCCTCAACTAAAAAGGATGAAATAATTCATACATTGTTGTTTAAATATGCTTCATATCAAACATTTTATTAAATCTGAAGTCGGTGCCGATTCTTTTAATAAAATATGCTAATTGACGAGCCAGCAATTTAAACAACAATGTATGAATAATTTCATCCTTTTTAGTTGAGGAATTGAAGTCGGTTTGGTTTTTTTGGCAAAATCAATTATTTTTTACTTTTTAGTTTTGAATACCTTACAACTAAAAAGTTGTAAACACTGCATTTTGGAAAGTCGGGTAAACGTCATCAGCGTCGTCTTACCTTATTGACATGGAATATATCAAACAATACCCAAATCGCAATAAAACTTGAAGAGTTCCCTCGATAACTCCATGATTCCATCATCAGATCCTGATCTGATGACTATGTAACCATCTAGAAAGTATATACCCTTTCTAACAAAAAACGAATTTTACAAATCGATTCAGTGGTCTTCGAGTAATCGAGCAAGATATATTACAATTAAAAAGTTGTAAATACCTCGCATTTTTGAAAGTGGGTTAAATTTCCCAGCATCGTCTCACCTACGTCTCACCTTACTAACATGGTATATATCAAATTTTTTAAATATGCTTAATATCCATGCCCAATACAAAACTTGAAGAGATCCCTCGATTTCTTCATGATCCCATCATTAGATCCTGACCTGCTGAATATGGGACCAATCGGAAAGAATAACCTCTCGAACAAAAAAAAAAATTTCAATTCGGTCCAGCCGTCTTCGTGAAATCCGGTAACATACATAAAAAAAAACATACCGACGAATTGAGAACCTCCTCCTTTTTTTTAAGTCGGTTAAAAAGAGATATTATTGACTTCGTGAAAGCCACCTCTACTGTCTTAGAATGGGGAGCAAGGTTCATATAGTAGGGGAGACGTAGGAGTGGTACTGGGGCTCCAGCGTCAGGAAGGAGGCCGCGGTGGTGCCTTCCCGAAGGACTATGTCGAAATGAGGGAATTTCGAAAAAGGGTTCTGCGCAGTAGTGTTTTTCGAAAGTGTGCGTTGTCGAAGTAGGTTCCGTCGGACTAATGCGACTAAATGTCGAATATATGTTCTGCGTCGAAGCAATGAGTAGACGAACTACTGTGTTTCGAAATTGAGACTGTCGGAATGATGGTATCTTAACTGTCAAAATTTAGAATGACACTCGAGGGACTGCACTGTTGAAAGGTTGGCTAGATTACACTCTAAGGAGCTCGATCGTGGTAAGCGTGACTATGACGTGGATTTGTGTTATTTTGAGCTCATTCATGCTTCGGAAGACACATTTAGGCGTTTTTCCCGACTGCTATTGGTAGATAATTTAATAAATTTAGACGATACTTTGCGGCAGTCAAAGTTACAAGTACTTACCAAATTACTTTGCGTGCTTCCGACACCAGTTAGTTCATGCAAACTACTGCCGGCCGGCGCTCACCCACTGCTGTTACTATCCCAGTCCCAGCTCTATGAAATTAATCGCTTGTGCGTCGAACAGTGCCTGATGATGCCTCGTGTAGAGGTGAAAATCGTGTCGCAAGGAATATGTGTGCAAAATAATGGTGGCGGGCATGCTTGGTCTAACAGTAGTGGGTGAACTAACTGGGTGGTGGAACTAACTAGTGGCGGAAGCACAAAGTAATTGGGTAAGTACTTGTTATTGGTAGATAAGTCAGTACCTTCAGGCAGCTTGAAAGCCACGTTAAGTCGTTGGTCCCGATGTTATCGCAGGTTGGCAGTCGTTAGGGTGTGTCAGATAACTTTAAGCAGCCTGAAAAATCTGCCAGTATTGGCCACTAACGCACCCTGTTCACGTTATTGGTCTCATAATTCATCATCAAGGCTGTCCGAGAGGCGGTTCCGAAGAACTCTGACACCAGGGTGTGCATAGTCTATTGACCGTGACACCTACACGAAATGATGATAATCATGGCTGTCCACCGCTGGGCATAGGCCTCTCCCAAGGATTTCCAGAATGGCCAGCTGGAAGCCTGCATCCAGCGATTGCTTGCGATCTTCCTGGTGGCCTACCACCATCTCTTAAAACCATGCGAGAACGATTGAGTGAGGGAGATGTGGCCTTACATCTTGTATTGCGCTGTCTCGCTTACTCACTGGATCTTGCATGGTTTTAAGAGACGGTAGTAAACCCTGGTCTTACTATTCGGGTTTCCTTGTAAACAGAGTAACAAATTGAGATGACGGTCATTCGATCATTACAAACAAATCGAGTTCGTCGACCTTTTAATCTGCATGATTCACTGTCGTTTAATTGAAACTTTATCAGTCCCGGGCTACTGCGAGATACGTTACAAATTATATTATATTATTCAATTTAATTATTAAATTAATCAATCCATTCTTATATTATAAATGCGAAACTCTGTCTAAAACGCTTTCGCGCCTAAATTTCCAGACCGAATAGCCATTTCTTGCGTCACACCTTTCCCTTGTTTATTTATTTATTTATTAGGAACAAAAAGCAAAAACATTACACAAATACTTAAAACATTTTACAACGAATCATAACAGTAATGTGACCGACAACGTTATCCAAAGAGTAACTAATATAATCGTGGCTACCAACGACTACACTTAACAATGAAATGAAACTTAAAATTATTAACAAAAGGGTCAAAGAAACTAGTAAGAATAGAATGAAATTAGAAATACGCGATGAAGCAGATAGTATTATCGATATTAATTTAGTTTTTTATTTTTTCAATTACCAAGTTTCTAAATTAAAGCAAATCTCATGCATAGTTAGTCTGGTTCTATCTATCATTATTAGTTTGGTTGCCTGCCAACTGCCTCCGTGGTCCAGTGGTTGGAGTTTGCCTGTAGACCTGTAGAGTAGAGTTCGATTCCCACGGGAAGTATACTTTGTTTAGTTGTTTCCAGTTTGGTTAGGACATTGCAGGCTTGAATAACACCTGATTGTCTGACAAAAAAGATGATTCCGTGCTACGGAAGGCACGTTAAGCCGTTGGTTCCGGCTGCCATCTGGTAGTCGTTAAAGGAACCACTTCAGAGGCCGAGAGGCGGTTCCGAAGAACTTTGACACCAGGGTGTGTATGGTCGATTGATCATGACACTTACATGAAATGAATGAATGAGTTTGGTTAGGACATTGCAGACTTGAAGACTAAGAAATTTCTTTCTATTTCAGATGTGGAGAAACCGTTGTGGCATCTGCCGGTGGCAGTGGTGTAGCACACGACATAGCAGTCACCTTGAGGGAGTGGCTTCAGTACCTGAAGAAATTGTACATTGTTAGGGTGCGTATATTCAACTACTATTTTTGATATCGGAGATTGGCTTATTATGAATGAATGAATAATTTTATTGCATCAATTACATGAATACATCATTGGATTGTACAGGATCGAAAATTGAATTAGTACAAAGGCGGACTTATCGCTAACGCAAGTTCTTTCACTCAAACTTAGGGTAGAGAGAAACAGAAAACAAAAAAAAAAGCTAATTAATAATCTGACGTCCGGTGATTGGACTACAATTCTTCCTTACCACATTCTTCTCTGATGACCAATAGAACAAATGATTTTGGAAAACTAAATCGACGTTATTTTTGGGTAAATATCGGTTGAGCTTACGGTTTCCGAGAGCGAACACATGGATAGAGACATGGCTTGATTTAACGAACAAACTCCAGCTAACAAAATTACATGTCAAGCTATCGTTAACTCGTTTAACATTAATTTTCACTCAAATGAACTTTACCTACTAACAAAAGTATCGTTACGTATCTTCTATCCGGTAAAATGCCGGTCCGGCAGTGCGTGTTCGCTCAAATGATAAAGATAACAGCATAAATATATATATCTAAAGAAAAAATGAGCTGGATTTTTTCGATCCCTGATTTATTATTGCCGCCCGGTAATTGGACTAAAATTTTTGCGTGGCGTGGCCGTGTTGAAACTTCCAGAGGAAAAGGGCGCCCCAATAAAGCAGTATATAGTGTACTAGCTGTTCCCCGCGGCTCCGCCCGCGTGGGACTCGGTTATATCGCGCCCAAAAGTAGCCTATGTTTGACCTCAGGTCGTTAACTACATCCCTACCAAATTTCATCACAATCGGTCCATCCGTTTAGCCGTGAAGAGGTGACAGACAGACAGACAGACAGACAGACAGACAGACAGACTTTCGCATTTATAATATTAGTATGGATATATACTAATAAATAGTGCAGTGCCCCTAGTACGAGTTTTTCTAAACGCAGACGCTAGCGACTGCGTTAGCGTTTTAGTATGACAAACCTGTACAGCGCCTCTGGCGGCTAGTAAGGCAACTAAGAAATTCCATACAAAATCCTAACGCAGTCGCTAGCGTCTGCGTTAAGAAAAACTCATACTAGGGGTACTGGAGGGCTATAGGCACTTCACCGGTGATGTTCTTAAGCCCGAAGAAGGTGATTTAAAAAAATGGAGTAACTGTAAAAGGACCCGAAAGTTCGATGTGTATCCTATATTTTAGCAAAAATTTTAATTGAAATACCTATTTTCTCAGTTAATCAGTTAAATTAATTTAAAAACTCATACTAGGGGTACAGGAGATCACTAGTACATCTTTGCAAGGGTCCATTCACCTAGCCCAGGACAGGATTCGCCTGGAGGAAGATCGTGGCAGGTGTTAACCGTGATTATCGCGTCCCTCAGTCATGAGGAAACGACAGAGAAGAAGATTTATTGTTTGCGTATGGTGCAGCGAATTTAAAGAGTAAATGGAATGGCCGTCAATCCATTCGATCACTTCTTTGTCGGTCTTGTAGACCTTATAGATGCCAGCCTCGATGGAAAAAGTGGATAAAGTTCGGTAAGGCTTTTTGTTTATCCCTGATTTAAAGATAGTTATTCTATTGTTCCACAGGCAAATGAGGAAAAATTCAAGTTTATGGAAGTGAGCATGCTCGCACTGTTAGAACTGCGCGCGCAGGTTGTCAGCGGCGCTTTACCGCAAGACCAGCTGAGACGGGTCGCCAGGACTTCCGTGTTCACCATCGAGAGGGGGAACAGGTTTGTGATGCTGATTTATGCCCAAACACTCAAAACGCTACTCAATTTTAAGAGCTGTTCAAGTAGCATGCGGTCACTGTCATATCGTTGACGTTCAGCGCGACAGCATGATACTTGAGCAGATCTCAAAGTTGGCTAGTCCAAAAAAAAAAATATGTTCGTGATTTTTTCGTGTTTTGTCAATATAATAGACCATTTTAGAGATACCATTTGAAAGAAAAAGATCTTAAAATTGTGAATATTTTTTTATTTAATTTTAAAGATACACACAGCGATGACGTCACTCCGCGTTGAAACAAAGTATTTAGGTTATGTTTACTAGAATAAAAATATGACAATGACAGATTATGACGATTTAACTGGCTTGTGCTTGCAGTACTTCTAAGCAAAGAGTGTATAACCCCTTATGTTGCCAATTTACAGAAAAAAATGAGCAAGCCGCTTACGTTTCACCTTAGCGGCCTATACAATTTATTTGACCATGTAGTAATTTTTTTAAACTGAAGGTCATTGGGTTTTTTGCAAGTATCTCAAAAAATACGTGCTGAATAAAAAATTCTACCGCAAACTGTTTAATAAGCCTATTCCTATAAATGGTTTTCGAATTAGACATCTTTGTAAAAAAATTGGGCTAGCCAATTTTGAGAGCTGTTTAAGTATCACGCTGTCACTGTCATATCGTTGACGTTCAGCGCGACAACATGATACTTGAGAAGCCCTCAAAATTGAGTAGCGTTCGAGTATTCGGGCGATAGTAATACAGTTTTTATTTAAGTGTCGATGTTGTTATCAAGTAGAAACCTTTCAGGGTAGAGGTTTTTTTAGGTGTGACAAAACGGCGATGATAACCAACTCATTTCTAAAGACTTTAGTATACACACAAGGTTCAGAAAAAGTTTTTGAAAAGCTAATAGATGACAAAGTTTCATCTACCTTTATGTACTAGGCTTGTGGAGCATGCTGATCCCCTGAACGTCAGTTACTTAACTGTTACTCAGACCCCTTTAGACATGATTTAATTAACAGTTACCAGGTTGACCCTGCACACAATGAAGTCGAAAGTTTTATAACCGTATCTCGGGTTTTGACGTAGTTACTTGAACTAATGACATAAAAATTCTGTAATAATGTTTGTGTACAGCCACATAGAAAAATATACTTACCACCTTAGATGTCAGTGTGAGGGTAAGGTAGTTTACGCGGCCCACTGTACATGAATTTAGCAAATCTATACAAATAAATAAAATTGCAGTGTCTGTTTGTTATATTAAAAAATTAGCTTTTTAATACATGCCTGGATGTGTACTGTACACGGTACATATACTAAAATAGTATTTTTACAAATTTTGTCTGTCTGTTTGTTCCGGGTAATCTCTGGAACGGCTGGACTGATTGATGAATTTCATCTTTACTAACATTTTCGCGGAATCGAAGATAACAATAACAGTTAATTTGTATCTACGTCGATAGGCGTTACTGTCAGCGAAAGTGTTAAATTCCACGCGGACGATGTCGCGGGCTCAGCTAGTAATTAAATATATAAATTTTCTAAACAGACAATTAGGCATGGAGCTAACAGTGAGGGACGCGTACGGCCATCTTGTAAACCCGCTGTCGACGTCCACGTACAAATTTAATGCTTTGCACGATGAAGCTAACGCACGTATTGAGAAGAATATGGTAAGTCATTTATTGCTATCTTTGTCCCACTCACAGAATTTAGAAATATTAACAAGAAGTGGCATAGCGCACGAAAAGCAAGTCAACGTTTCATTCAGAGAAAATGGGCGGGGAATTTGATTGCGTCATTTATTGCCACTGTTAAATTATTGATCGATAATATTAGGTTGCTTTGTTGTAAACTACGTAATACATTTTATAATAAAGTGTGGTGTGGTTAACATGTATGAGTTGATGAGAAGAGAGAATACGCTAGCCAAAATGCTTGACCTAAAGTCTGACTGTTAGATAATGCTCTTATTAAATGCGCCTATTGTGCTATACAACTGTATTTTGTACAATAATTTTTAAATAAAATTAATAATAATCTCCAACAGGAAACAACACCAATAACACCGCCTCCGCCCAGCATTCCAGCCAACGCCAGGACGTACACACTAGCATTACGAGTGAACAACTTCGTCTGTCGAATGACTGATTCAGCTGAACTACTTTTATGTTTACACGACGCCGCTGGGAACAGAGTGACTGAGAATCTGCTCATAAAATGGCCGCAGCAAAGTTTGGTCTCACAGCAATTGGTGTTCACAGTAAGTAAATTAATATCACTACATAGTATAACTAAGTCGATTCTCGCTATCTGTTTCTATACTTCCTATGTAACCTTAGATCTTTGAAACTACGCAACGGATTTTGATGCGGTTTTTTTTAATAGATAGAGTGATTCAAGAGGATGATTTATCTATGATATAAGCATTGCACCTGTGCGAAGCCGCGGGGAACAGCTAGTAAACGAATAAAACACACAGATTGAGGTAGCCCTTAAGTTGAGATTTTTATATGGTTCTTTCTAAAAGATGCTATATAAAGCCCTAGGGGCTTGCTTTGTATAAAACGAGTTAGAAAGGGACGTCACCTTACATCATGTACTGCGCCATCTCGCTTACTCGTGTTCATATCGCTTGTTAGGATCATAGTAAGTCTAGTAAATAACTTCGTATGCCGAATGACGGATTCAGCTGAACAACGTCGCTAATAAACGAATAAATCACACATATTGAGGTAGCCCTAAAGTAAGTTTGGGACTTTTAAAGTACATATTAGATGTCTTGCTTATACAATTTCCCGTGTCTCATGCACTGTCGACGACCTTCGTGGCGTAATGGTTACATGCCTGACCGCTACTCAGGAGGTCCCGGGTTCGATCCCCGGTCAGGTAAGGATGAAAAATGATATTTTTCTGATTGACCTGGGTCTTGGATGTTTATCTATATATGTATTTGTTATAAAATATAGTATCGTTGAGTTAGTATCCCATAACACAAGTCTCGAACTTACTTTAGGGCTAGCTTAATCTGTGTGATTTGTCCCTATATATTTATTTATTTACTGTACTTTCCTATGTTATATTATTGAATATTGTTCGCAAATATTTACCATATTATTTTGTTGCAGGACCTGCCTTCTGATATAAAGAAGGAGAAAGTGTTTCTAGTCTGCCATGTGGTCCGGATAGGGTCAATGGAGCCACAAATAGCAGATCACAGGTATTCAATAGATTCAGACGTTACTTTGCGAAAGACAAACTTACAAGTACTTACCAAATTACTTTGCGTGCTTCCGCCATCAGTTTGTTCATGTAAACTACTGCCGACCGGCACACACATACTACTGTTAATTCCAGCATGCCCGCCACCATTAGTTTGCACACACATTCCTTGTAACACATGTGTCAAACACACGGCATCCTCAGGTCAGGTACATACAGTAATTTGGTAAGTACTTAGATCATAGGTAAATATTGTGTTAATTATTTTTTAAATGTATATTTATAAGGTTTTTTTTTCTTACCGAGTTAAAATAGCTATAGACGGCACTTTTTTATTTTCTTTCACTTACTTGGTCATACTTTCATTATTCCTTTCCACTTAAAGGCGAAACTTGTTGTTTGTCTGTTTGTTACTTCACACTCAAAAAGTTAAAAAAAGCGAGAGGCGTTTCCGAAGAACTCTGACATCAGGGTGTGTAAGGTCGATTGACCGTGTCACCCACAGAACAGAGAAATTTTCCGAATAGAAATGTTTTGACGCGGATATAGTTCCAGGATCAGTGTGGCAGCGCATCCTTTCTTAATATCTTCAATTAATACATGTAAACTACACCACACCTTATTTGAAATGTATTACGTAGTTTACAACAAAGCCACCTAATATAATCGACCAATAACAGTGGCAATAAATGACGCAATCAAATTCCCCGCCCATTTTTTCTGTGTGAAACGTTGGCTTGCAAGCCAAACTAGTGACGCGTTTTTCGTGCGCCATGCCACGTCTTGTTAATATTGCAATATTCTATGGCGTCTTCTTTACGAAATGATGTGTGTCAATAAGTGATAAGAATATCCTATATTGAAAATAAACATGCTGGTCTGGGAGAAAAAGAAAAACATAGAATGTAACAGCTGCTTCTCTTCCCGCGCAAGCCGTAAAAGTCGTCTGAGGGAATCGCCGAATGGGGAAATCATGACATAGGCGATGCGGCTAGCAACCCATCACTATTGATTTCCTGTTTCAACTACCATTATGCTAAACGTGGCCTTAGGTCTTATGGCCCTAGGCTCTGTCTACCCCGCATGGGATAAAGATGTGATTATATGTATGTATGTATCAAAATAAACATTTTGAATTTGAATTTTGAATTTTCGAATTTGAATTTTGATGCTTATTATTGACGTGACAACGTCTTATAAGTCGACGGAGCTGGCTGCACGCACGAAAAAACATGACGCGATGCGCCGTTACCTCGCTCTGAGGCGTTCCATTTAAGGCTCGAAGTGCAAGCGAATTTCTTATGACGTTGTCACGTTCAACTATCGTCAGTAAACCGACTTTACAGACAGCCGATTTTTTTTTGTCAGGAGAAGTTCAGTAGCCCAGCCGATACCTCAAACGAGTACGTGTAGAATGAGACGACCGTTCGGCGTGGCGTGTACTGATATCACACGGATCATAGCTTCGGATCTAGCCAAAGAGATACAGCTGCCGTTTCACGCGTAAGTTCTTTTTTTTTATATATTTTTTACGGCCCTGGAAACGAGTCCTTTAAGGCCTCATCTTTTTCTGTCCTACCTAAGTCAAGTTAGTAGTGTAGTCAAGTAAGTAGTGTAGTCAAGTAAGAGACTTACGCCCGAATACTCAAACGCTACTAAATTTTGAGAGCTGCTGAAGTATCATTCTGTCACTGTCATATCGCTGACGTTCAGCGCGACAGCATGATACTTGAGCAGCTCTCAAAATTGAGTAGGGTTTGAGTATTCGGGTGTTACGATCGTGGTATAGTAATTGAAATGGGCTCTATCTAAAAGATAGATTTTTAAGATAGACTTAAGATGAGATAAATATTTAATTGCATACCTTTTAGATGTGAGAAAGAAAACCTGGACTCGCTACTGAAGAAGGTGATGGCGAATCGCGAGTTGAAAGACACCAAGAACAATCAAGGTCTATGGGTGACACTGCAGCTTGTCGAAGGGGACCTCAAGCAGGTATGCATCTGATTCTAAAACATACATATTTAATGTAAAAACACTGCAGTGAGAAAATATATAAGCAACCCGATCCCATCCCATTCCAACTAATTTTCTAAATATGAAAGTGAGTTTGTTTTTTTTTTTACTCTTTCCACCCTATCTACTGAACTAATCTTGTGACGGTGACTTTTCGCTGTATCAATATTTAATTTCAGACCTTTAACAAAATATATTTTTTTAATACATTTTACGGCCATGGAAACTAGTCCTTTAAGGCCTTTCTTCAATTTGTTAATCTTCTTCAGTCCTACTTTAGTCAAGTCAAGTCAGTACTAGTAGTCTAGTCTTGTCAAGTGAGTCAGAGTCAGATGGCTAAGTGAAGCGGTGGAAAAATTCCACTTAGCTATAACTTGGAGATTTTGGTGACAAAGATAAAAGTCACGTAATTGACACTGTACCACTTCCCAACACTCACGCTTGTTCACGAACACTTTGCGAATAATAATCCACCAATATTAAGCACAACTACTCGATAAAATCTAAGTTTTGGAAATTAAATACAGCGCGGACATAGCGATAGTTTACTTTCCCTCCAAAAACTCAGTATTAACATTTAATTTCAGACCATTAACAAATTTTTTTTTATTACGGCTTTAAGTCCGCCATTTACATATTTGCTTTAAATAAAGTCATTAAAATATTTCAATTCCTAATAGATACGAGAAGAAAACGCCCATTTAGTAGTGGGCAACACTGTAATCGCTCGCAAGATGGGCTTTCCCGAAGTTATCCTGCCGGGATTGGCCAGGAACGACTTGTACGTGACTCTAGTGGCCGGATCCTTCTCCAAGGGAAGCAAGTCTTCAGACAGGAATATTGAAGTAGCTGCGAGAGTCGTGGATAAACATGGACAGACTTTACAGGTTAGTGACAAGGACGAAATAAAGTAAAAAAAAAAGATTTTTAAGTTAAACGGTTTTATTTAACTGTCTTGATGTTAAATAAAACCGTTTAACTTAAAAATCTTTTAAGATAATGTACTAAAAGTTAAAATATAATTCAGTAGGTCATTGGTACTCTTCTACTTTCCGCATCAATCTAGGGCGTTGATCAGACAAAAAAATATTCCGTTTAAAAATATTACGTTATTATTTTTAAAAGACAGGAAATTATTTGAAATTATGCGTTTCATTTGTTTAATATATACATGGCCCTAAATTCATCAGGATGTAAGTTATCCGCCATCTTTTTTAAGTCAGCAATATCTTTGGTAGAAGCCTACCGAATTGTTTGTCGTCTACGACGTAGTCTATAAAAGCGTCGTAGCAGCTCGGCAAGCATTAGCGTCGTAGCAGCTCGGCAAGCATTAGCGTCGTAGCAGCTCGGCAAGCATTAGCGTCGTAGCAGCTACGAAAGACACCATCAGCGACATAGCTCAAGTTTTTTGTTTCTCTCTACACTAAGGTTGGCTGGAAGAAATTGCATTAGCGATAAGTCCGCCTTTGTACTAATTTTCATCTTCGATCTTGTACAATCCAATGATGTATTTATGTAATTGGTGCAATAAAGTGTTTATTTTTTCATTCATTCAGACAGGAATATTGAAGTTAAATAATTATCTATACTAATATAATAAACCTGAAGAGTCTGCTTGTTTGTTTGAACGTTTATAACTTGAAAACTACTGGTCGGATTTGCAAAATTCTATTTGTATATGAAAGCCTGATTCTTGGGGAAGGTTATAGGCTATAGTACATACACACTAATGGCGAGTGAAACCGCGGGGAACAGCTAGTATAGGTATAAGTCCATACTAATTTTGTAATGTTTGTCAACAGGGCGTTATATCACTAGGTGCTGGAGGTCCACTGGTTGAAGAGTATACTTCACTAGTCTACTATCACGATGATAAACCGAGGTGGCAAGAGGTTTTTAAGGTATAGTACTCATATTATTAATTACTTGACCTTTTTTTCATTATCATCATCATAAATTTAAGAGCTAGGCTCTTGTCGGTGGAGTTCCTTCCATTTTTGTCTATCTTTAGCAAGTTCCTTTATTTCATAATGCGACACGACGTTTGTTTTCTCTTTTATTTGTTTCATATAACTATGCCTTGGTCTACCCGAACCCCTTCTTCCTTCTATGTTTCCTTCAATGATGTTCTTCATCGAATCATCGTGTCGTATCCAGTGTCCTAACATGACCTTTTTTTTCATCAAATACAAATAGACAGTATAGCACGAAAGACACGGTCGAAGCTAGGATATAGTTAAGACGAGACCTCGGTGAACACTAGCGCCACTATCGACTAAAAATCATTATTCACTGAAAACACAAGTTTTCAGTCATCAAAAATCCGTGTTATGTAATAAGGGTCTTAAATCTGAAGTTAATTTTAATGAAATTAGATTATTCAATTATAGTTCCATATAGTTACAATTTGCAAAACTGCTAAAAGTGGCCGTTTTTAGCAATTTTACAGTTTGTAACTAAATGATAATTTATTATGTTTAAAATTAACTTCAAATCCAGAACCTTAAAATCAGAGGACGGATTTTTGATAACTTGTGTTTTCAGTGAATAATGATTTTTAAATGATGATGGCGCTAGTGTTCACCAAGGTATCGTCTTAACAGTCAACCTTTATTTTAGTGTATGGAAATCCGGTTTGTAGGACCTAAATATATCTTAATTATTCTTCGATCTTCTAATAAATTAATCATATGACCAAAATTTTATTCGATAGTTTATATGGGACTAGCAGTCCATCCCGGTTTCACCAGTGGTACACACAACCTATGTCACTCGGGGATAGTGTGGCTTTTCAACAGTGAAAGAATTTTTCAAATCTGTTCATTAGTTTCGAAGAATATTTGATTGAAACAAACAATTTTTTCCTCTTTATAATATTAGTATATATAAAGTAGGTTGAATTTACTAATTACTTAAGGTATGTGTGAGGAGAGAAGATAAATCCAGGTTTCAGCGAATCGCACAATATTTATTATTTGTACTTTACAAAAGGTTAGACTCTTAAGGATAACCGTTAAATGAGAGATTATAGGGGTCGTGAGATCAAAGTAGGCACGAGATCCAGTCAGGCAGCCGCTATGAAATAGCCAGCCACTTAACTTGAGATGATGAGATCAGCCGAAAGAGGTCTTCCAGTGGACGCGCGCAGCCTTATATATGGCCCTCGGGGTGATGCGGTGCGGGGCAGCGAGGAAGGACCGCCGTAGGAGTATGCGCGACGTCACAATAATATTCGTATAGAAGGGATAATTCCATTCGTATAAGTAGTGTAGATATTACCAAATAATTATTTCTTTTCTTAACAGCTCCTAATAATTATATACCTAATGCTCGAATACTCAAACGCTACTCAAATTTGAGAGCTGTTCAAGTATCACGCTGTCACTGTCATATCGCTGACGTTGAGCGCGACAGCATGATACTTGAGCAGCTTTTAAAATTGAGTAGCGTCTGAGTATTCGAGCGTAATTGTATTTAATTGCAGGTGTGCCTAAACATAGAGCAGTTCAAAGAAGCCCACATAGTCTTTCTTTTCCGCCATCGAAGCTCAAACGAGGCAAAAGACAGAGCTGAGAAGCACTTCGCCATGTCGTATCTGAGACTTATGCAGAAGGAGGGGACCACTATACCGGACAATACTCACGCTTTAGCTGTCTATAAGGTTGGTAGTCTTAAAATCTCAAATAATGTTATAAATGCGAAAGTGAGTTGGTTTGTTTGTTAGTTACGCTTTCACGCCTTATCTACTGCACCAGTCTTAAAGAAATTTCGCATACACATAGATAGAAGTATTGAGAAGGATATAGGATACCTTTCATCCCGGGATAAGCACTGTTTCCGAGGGGAACTCAAACGGGCAAAGCCTCGGGCGAGAGCTAGTAAATAATTAGTAACATATTACTACGATAGTCAAAGACAGACAGACAAACACTTCGCCATGTCGTAGTAGTAGTCTTAAAAAAATAAATAAAACTTATTCTACTTATTTTGCAGCTTATTTTTAACACTGCAGAACTAAAACCTCATCCAACCACGGAGGGTATAGTGGAGTATTGATCTTTTCCTTAGAAACACAGTGTTGCTGCGTCGAGGGGGTTCGGTGGGCTATCGCCATCTAGCGATGAGTGGACAAGTAAAAAAGAAATAGGTCAAGCACATGTCAAACATGCTTTAAGATACATACATACATACATACATATAATCACGTCTTTATCCCATGCGGGGTAGACAGAACCTAGAGCCATAAGACCTTAGGCCACGTTTAGCATAATGGTAGTTGAAACAGGAAATCAATAGTGATGGGTTGCTAGCCGCATCGCCTATGTCATGATTTCCCCATTCGGCGATATTCGGCGGCTTTAAGATGCTTTTTGATAAAAGCGTTCCATTCCACACTAGATAGCTTGACATGGACCTATCAATATTTGATTTTTAACCGACTTCAAAAAAAAGGAGGAGGTTATCAAATCGTCGGAATGTTTTATGTTTTATTTTTTTATTTTTTTTTATGTATGTTACCGGATTACTCGAAGACGGCTGGACGGATTTGAAATTTTTTTTTTTCGAGAGGGTTTATTTTCCAATTGGTCCCATGTTCAGCAGGTCAGGATCTGATGATGGGATCATGGAGAAATCGAGGGAACTCTTCAAGTTTTTTATTTGGCATGGGTGTTTTTTGATATATTCCAAGTTATTAAAGTGAGACGAAGGTGAGACGATGCTGGAAAATTTAACCCACTTTCAAAAATGCAACGTATTTACAACTTTTTGATTGTAATATATTTTGCTCGATTACTCGAAGACCATTGAATCGATTGGTAAAATTATTTTTTTGTTAGAAAAGGGTACACTTTTGAGATAGTTCCATAGTCATCAGATCAGGATCTGATGATGGAATCATGGAGTTATGGAGGGAACTCTTCAAGTTTTAGTGCAATATGGGTCGTTTTTTATATATTCCATGTCAATAAGGTGAGACGACGCTGATGACGTTTACCCGACTTTCCAAAATGCAAAGTGTTTACAACTTTTTAGTTATAATGTATTGCGTACTCAAAACTAAAAAGTAAAAAATAATTGTTTTTGCCAAAAAAACCAAACCGACTTCATTTCCTCAACTAAAGAGGATGAAATAATTAATACATTGTTGTTTAAATATGCTTCACATCAACCATTTTGTTGAATAGCTGCTGGTTCGTTAATTAGCATATTTTATTAAAATAATCGGCACCGACTTCAGATTTATTAAAATGTTTGATATGAAGCATATTTAAACAACAATGTGTTAATTATTTCATCCTTTTTAGTTGAGGAATTGAAGTCGGTTTGGTTTTTTTGGCAAAAACAATTATATATTAAGAAATATTAATAGCTTGCGAATTTAAAAACATTTTTTTTTTGTGTTGCAATGTTTTTTGTGTCACGCTTTAGTTGTGTATAAGGTTAGTAATTATATAATAAATAAATAAAAAATATAATGTGTCCTTATTCCTTTTCTTCTTCTTCTCTCTAAATCTTTATCTTCGTGAACGTTTTTTCTTCATTCCTTTGCCGGGGAAAACCCCACGGAAATATATATAAAAAATTCCTATATACAGCACTGTCTCATATTCACATTCCTTTTCTGTACAAGCGGTCAGGCTATAGAACAACCTACCAGTCTGCATTTGAGTCCCAAACACTCTTAATTTATTAAAGAATAGGAGGGTAACTATTGCCTGTTCTTATCATTTTAGTCATAATATATATATTCTTTTACTCTTCCGCCATCAAAATCATATCTGAATGAAATTCTTTTTCTCAGATTGACGTGAAACGCGCGACCAACCCGGACGTAGCGGTGGAGACTGAAGCAGCGGCCGCCTGCCTGGCGTTGCCCGCCCGCAGGGACGAACTGCCCGCCGGCTCTGAGAGGGGGTAATGACATACATACCTACAGTCAAATCTATACTTAATATTATAAAGCTGAAGTGTTTGTATGTTTGAACGCTTATAACTTGAAAGCTACTGGTCAGATTTGAAAATTTCTAAGGAAAACGCCTGTACCGATTTGACTGAAATTTGGAATGGAAATTGCTTAGACCCTGGAACAAGACATGCTATATTTTGCCCCGAAATCACCACGGAAGCGGAAGCCCGGGCAACAGCTAGTATGTTAATAAAATATATTCTTTATCAGGTTGACAAGGGGAGTGCTGGCTTTAGTACATCGCGATGTACTCAGTGTTAGCACCAAGCTATGTTCCACCAAATTGACACAGAGGGGTGAGTTTCTTTACCACATTTTTTAAGGTTTCTTACTAAATATCTCAGTGGTCTGTTGGTTAAGGCGTTTGCCTGTAGATGCTCATGGGACATGGGTTCGATTCCTAAAGTAAGCATACTTTGTTCAGTTGTTTCCAGTTTGGTTAGGACATTGCAGATTGACCTGATTGTCTGAAATTTAAATGAAATTATTTATTTACATTAAACATGCAAAAATAGGAATAAAATAAAAATAAAGATGATTCCGTGCTACGGAAGACACGTTAAACCGTTGGTTCTGCTTAAAAGATAAAAAAGTAATTAATTAAATAAAAGCAAATTTTTTTTTGTTGTATGAGAGCTGGCACAGAAAGTGTTGTTGTTTCCTTTTCAGTTTACTAGTAAGTTATTATACTTTGTTTCTCATACTCTATCTCTATGTCCCTGTTCCTTCCATGCTGGTCTGGGAGAAAAAAGAAAAACATAGAATGTACCAGCTGCTTGTCTTCCCGCGCAAGCCGTAAAAGTCGTCTGAGGGAATCGCCGAATGGGGAAATCATGACATAGGCGATGCGGCTAGCAACCCATCACTATTGATTTCCTGTTTCAACTAACATTATGCCAAACGTGGCCTAAGGTCTTATGGCTGTCTACCCCATATGGGATAAAGACGTGATTATATGTACGTATGTTTGTCATACTGTGCCCAATGTACTAAATCATACATTTTCATTCACAGAGGAAATCCTAGGCGTCCTAAAATGGAGCACTCAACACGCCGAAGGTGGTCTTCGCGCTGCGTTACGTAGATTGCTGAGCGTGCCCGGGCCGGAGTTGGTTAAATTCCTTCAGGACATTCTCGACGCGTTGTTTAGCATATTGACTGAGGTATGGATTGTCAGTTACTTATTAATAAATGGATAAATATATACGGACAAATCATACAGATTGAGTTATCCCCAAAGTAACTTCGCGACTTGTGTTATGGGATACTAACTCAACGATAATATATTTTATGACAAATCCAAGACCCAGGTCAATCAGAAAAAGATCATTTTTCATTTGACCTAACTGGGGATCGAACCCGGGACCTTCTGAGTAGCGGGTAGGCACGTTAACCATTACGCCACGGAGGTCGTCAGTTTGACCACAATTCTGTAGTCAATACTCCTTGAAAATGTGATTTTTGATAGAATCTGTCACTTGTAGAATAGTCTTTTCTTAAGCGAGATAATACAAGGTTGTATTTCTTTCATATAGATTTATATTCATTTCTTATTTTCTCTTTCTCAGGTAGAAGAAGATCGTAAGAGCTACTCGGATGACAGTTACGGCGTCCTAGTATTGGACTGCTTGCTTTGCGTGATCTCTTTAGTAGCAGACCACAAGTACCAACACTTCCAACCGGTTTTACACGTGTACATTGATCGGAGCTTCTGTGATGCCGCCGTCTATGAGTAAGTCATCAAGATATGTGGCAACACTTGCATCAAATTTTACATCATATCTCAGAAAGTATTGGTTCTTTTTATCTGAAATTTTGTTAATAAACCATTTCGCTAGTAGGATTTATCAGCTATGAACGAAGTTCCCAGAATTCCCACGGGTATTATTGTTTATAATACCAACTAGCATATGTGAGTAAGCTCTAGTGACATCAACACAGTAATTCTTATTAAAGTTATGGCGTTCTAGTATGGACTGCTTGCTTTGCGTGATCCATTAGCGCCAGGCAATTTTTTTTTAATTACATTATTGTTATAGGCCAGCTATGAGTCCATTGACGTATTGTTTTTTTTTTAAATAATTTTTGAGCAAGAATAAGAAACATTACTTTTTTGTCCCACAGAAACCTGATCTCAGTAATAATATGGGTGATACGTATGGCCGACAACGGCGAAATGGCTCTAAAACGTCTACTAACATGCATGAAATGCGTGGAGAGTCTCATGCGCATCATTGTAAGGAGTCGGCAGTTGCGCAGCGTGCTGGGAGATGTCGCCACTGATCGATATTTTAGGTCGCATTTTGAGGTGAGCTTGCTTTTGAATAACCTAAAATATAAATAGTTTTTTGCATTAAACAAAACATCTTACTGAATATTCATACAAGTATATCTTCCTAGTTTTGTCTTTGCTATAATTTGTAGAGCTGTTTGAAAAAAATTTGATGAAAGAATTGCATGGAGAGCCGATTGCCACTGATCGATATTTAAGGTCGCATTTTAAAATGAGTCGAGATTATTTTCCAATAATCAAACTGTATAACAGTAATTGTCTTGCCAGTGTTCCCAATTTACATCTTCTATCTCATTTTACTATTACTATCGAATATTAAACAATAACATGTTTTCTATTTTATTGCCTATTGCGTTTATTTTTTATTGCGTATTAAGAAACGTTTGTTAAGCCCATGTTAGCTAAAATGTGTTGCGTCTCTTTCTTTCACATGCAGTGTCAGGTAAGAGAAAAAGAGAAAACATATTTTAGTTAAAATAGGCTTAAACTTTTCTTAAACGACCTCCGTGGCGTAATGATTAACATGCCTGACCGCTACTCAGGAGGTCCCGGGTTCGATCCCCGGTCAGGTCAAGATGAAAAATGATCTTTTTCTGATTGACCTGGGTCTTGGATGTTTATCTATATATGTATTTGTTATAATATATAGTATCGTTGAGTTAGTATCCCATAACACAAGTCTCGAACTTACTTTGGGGCTAACTCAATCTGTGTGATTTGTCCCTATATATTTATTTATTTATTTATTCTCAATACGGGGGTAAGTGTATAATTTCCTTATTGTAATTTTTTGCTGGTGCAATATAAGAATTTTTGTCTAATTTAGGACCTATTAGAAGCTCTAGTGTGGCTAATGCGTTGCGGGGACTACGCGTTGACATGTCAGGGTTCCGCGCTCAAATACCTGCCTCACGCGGTGCCGCACATCATCAAGGTGTTCCCGGATGCCGAGCTAAGGTATTGTGCCACAGATTAATTAGATAACTAGCCGTTCCCCGTGGTTTCACGTACCGTTGGTGTGTATGCAGTGCAGTGGCGTGATATCTTAAAGAAGTATAAACTGTCTTCTCTGTTCATTCAGAAGTAATTTACTGAATTGGCTAGGCCAAAAAATATATGATAGTGATTTTTTTTGGTTTTTTCGATAAAATAAACCATTTTAGAGATAAAATTTGAAAGAAAAATTTCATAAAATTGTACATAATTTTATATTTAACTAGCTGACCCGGCGAACTTCGTACCGCCTTTCTTAATATTTTTTTCCGTAAGAACCTTGTACAGAGTATTAAAAAACTACAAAAAAAAAATCAGCCAAATCGGTCAAGCTGTTTTCATGCTATGTCGTGACAACGGAAAACGGGTTTCATTTTTATATATATAGATTTAGAGATACATACAGCGATGACGTCACTTCGCGTTGAAACAAAGTATTTAGGTTATTTTACTAAAATAAAATATGACAATGATTATGACGATTTGACTGGCTTGTGCTTGCAGTATCTCCAAGCAAAGAGTAATAATCCCTGATCTAATGCTGCCAACTTACAGAACAAAATTGAGAAAGCTGCTTACGTCACACGTAAGTGGCTAGTACAATTTATTTGACCTTGTGGTAAATTTTTGAAAATGAAGGTCATTCGGTTTTTTGCAATTATCTCAAAAAATACTTGTTTAATAAAAAATCTGATTATGACAAACTATTTTCTTAGCGTATTCCTCGAAATGGTTTTCGAATTAGACATCTTTGTAAATAATTGGACTAGCCAATTGATTTTCGGCAACAAGCTAAAGTCACTCAGACATCGTAGTTGTAATTATTTTCTGATAGGTATTTGTGTTATTTCGAATATTTGTGCATAATTATGGTGGATTATTATTTGAGACATAATTTCAGGCATAATATTAATAAACAGTGCAAACGAATTAGTGATTTAAATAATCCTTGTCACCAAAATTTCTAAAATAATAAAAGTGAAATTCTTCCACCGCTTCACTAAGTCCTCTGACTTGACTGACTTAAATATGACTACTGACTTGACGTTTTTGACTTGACTTGACTAAATGAAGAACATTCTTCTAAAACTTGATACTGGCCAAAATATACTTATAAGCTATAAGTTTGGTTTTAAAATATTTGTGGTTTAAACGGTGAAAAAAATACGTTGAGGCGGTACGGAGTTCGCCGAGTGATTTGTTTCGACATAAAATACGTCGAGGCGGTACGGGTGATGTTTCGACATAAAACATAGATTAACACGTTCGCGGACATGTTTGAAAACACAATAAAAGTTTTATTGTTATAACTGCTATAGCAGTCGTATTTCCGCTAACGTGTTAAGCTTATTATCAATGTATTACAGTGCGTTCTTCGTGCGCGCTCTCAGCGCCCTCTCTATGTGCAAACTGAGCAAGCAGCGAATGCTCGCCTTGTTGGAACTACTGCGAGGACCTCTATGTACGAACGCTGCTGCTAGAGCTACGCTATTGCCGCATTTAGCTCACACTGTGAAATCTCTATTGAAGGATAAGGCTGAGGTAAATTATTTTAAGAAAGAAAGATGTTTGTGTAAATACTTAAATATTTTTAAGAACATTTTTGGTCTCTTGAGTGTATTGATGTTAGATTTGCAGTAAAAAAATCTATGCCAGTTTATTGGTCTAAAACGAGTGAACGAGATATCGCCTTACATTGTATCGCGCTGTCTCGCTTACTCGCTTTTGGGATTGGAGCTATCATGGTTACTAAAAGGGGAGACTAAAGTGTTAAGGCTTTTAATGATCTAGCGAGCTCAATCTTAGACCATATCTGCGCTTAACATCAAGTAGGATCGTGGTCAATGATTGGATATTGTAAATATATAAATAATATTGCATATTGACACTTGGTAAGAGAATATAGTTTAGTTTTAGATTTATAGAGCCTATAGCTCTTTAGCAAGTAGCGATATATATTTGAGGACCAAGTTTGTAAGTCGTTTCGGCAATATGACGACTGGGTAAAGAAAACGTAATTCTATTTAGTCCGTCAGGTAATAAAAATATATTACACCCACATTTTTTTGTTTTATCAAATTAACAAATAATTACTTAGTTAAAACGCATTAGAAGTGGTGACTCACTACGTCATAGCTAGGTATAAATTTTACCTAGGCGTGACATCCTGCGACATTACAACTTAATATATCTCCGTAATTTTTTGTACACGTGAAAAAAGAAAAATTACGTCTTATAGGGTTGGCGTATGAAATGATACCCACGATGTACGAAAGTAGTGTTTATTGTGTGTCTCACATAGCTTAGTACATGTGCATACATATAATACTTATGGCATACAATCGCGTACAAATCGTATTTCATACGGTAACCTATTTAGGATCCTGGGTAGGACGCGGAGCATCGCAACCCTAATATCCTCCTAGCTAGCTGTAACTTGATGACGCGGGGCATCGATCAAGTTAAGCACTGAGCTCTGAGCAGACTACGGGAGCAATCGTACTCGGAGCTGTCTAGCGAACGACTGACTGCTTGATTTCTTTTTTTTTTTTGACTGGACCTACAATATTAGCTTCTAAGAGCTTTAATATTTACAGCGGGACGGTTTGAGGCGAGGGCTTGACGCCACTCAGCCTTTTCGGCAAAAGCGCAAGGGGCTCCCAGTTGGGACGAACCTCGGCCATGGGCTTTGCCTTTGAGCAATGGCGAGCGATGCAAACTCGCGAGCGATGCAAACGCTCATTGCCTTAAGGGCCGACACTAGGGTGCCTTAAGGGCCTAAGAAAAGCCTACTGGTGGCGAGAAGCGCCCTGGTACATTCCGGTACCTGGTAAACGAGCTACTGATCTGACTGATTGAACAGCGGCGCGCCTTTTATATGCGTGCCGTGTGACGCGGGACTGGTGGGAGGCCGCCGGTGACGTATTCATAGTAAACGTCGTGTTACAGTCTTCAATACTTTTCATTAATCTACCTGATAGACAAAGAAAAAAACTTAGTCATCATCCCCCTATATTATCGATGTCAAAACATCAATAAAATCTACGACTTATTGCTACTACATAAGATTAAAATTTCAAAAACAGCAGGACTATAGCAATTTTTCGCTCTGCAGCATACGAATCAGCCAATAGCAGATAGGTTTGTTCATATCGCTCGGTATGATATATATTTGCGATATGAAAAAAAATGTTTTATGTGCAGATTACATTAGAGTCATTTATGAAAGTGGTACTACACTACCAATATGAAATCATTGTCCGAATGTAACTAAAAAATAAAAGTCACACGTAAATCATTATTGTTATAACGCTTGTTGCAATTTTATAGACAGATAAGCGAGAGAGACGACGCTCTACGAAACTAAAATAGACTATCTCTCTCCAATTGTTGATATGCAATATTTATTGTTGGATTTTATCATTGAGTACATGGATTGAGATATATGTAAATATGAATAAATATATAGTGATAAATCACATAGATTGAGCTAGCCCCAAAATAAGTTCGAGACTGGTAATATGGGATACTAACTCAACGAAATTCTAAAGTAAGGTAGGCAAAAATCTCTACCTATGTGCTCATAATAAATGACAAATATTAAAAATTTCATTTCAGAGCTTAGTTTTTATAGTACTTAATCATAATCTCACACTAACACATACATCAACTTCATTCATACATAACCTCTCACTAAAACATATCATAACATACACATTTTCAAAACGCAATAAATCAATTACAAAAAACACGATTATACAACTTATGACAATATAATTAAGGTATATTTTTATGTGGTAACCGGTCGAGTGTCTCGGAACTCGTCGTATATGTAAAATAACATTTTGTCCGTCTGTATCCACGTTTGAATGAGCACTGGCACCCTAGCAATGGTATGTATGTATTAGTTTATTTCGGGTTATGAGTTGGACTTTTTTTTTTAAATAACAAATTATACGAAAAATCTAAGATCTAGATAGACTTACGTCATGTGTATTGTAGTATCTATCCTAACTAATATTATAAATGCTAATTCTTTGTTACCTCTTCACGTCCTATCTAATGAACAAATCTTCCTGAAATTTTGCATACACCAAGCCAGGTGTATTGAGAAGGACAAAAAAGGGCACCTTTCATTCCGGAAAAAAAAACTGATCCCGAGGGGGAATCTCACGCGGACGAAGCCGCGGGCGAACGCTAGTATAGTGTAAAACTCAATAACAATTTTGTTTTACAATACACTGTGCTGATTGTTTAATAATTTTACAAACAGCCAAAACACACCATAAATAAACGTCATGACAAAAAATTGCAGTAGTCATTGGCAACACGCAATCTTAACCCTTGGACATACAGCTCAATTTCTAATAGTAATTGAAGAAGGATCTCCACAGGACAGACTAAAATGGAGATCCTAATTATTAACAGATGCTAAGTCTCACTTTGGGTAATCCATCGCCATAACGCCAATCTAAGTCAGTTATTTGATGAGCAACACGCAATCTTATCCGTCGGATATAAAGCTTATTTTCCAACATAAAAAAGTCCAACTTGTAACCCGAACGTTACCCAAACGTCCAGAATGAGTCACCAGTACCCGTTTACAGGTAAGCACGCACGTCGATGCATGCGGAACGTAGTTGGCACATGTTTGTATGTGTTTAATTATATTTTACCATCTTATTAAAAAAAATTGACAAACGTTTTTGAGCCTTATCTATAATTTAGGAAATAGGAACATTCTTCTTATTTTAAGTGTACAAATAGTGGACTTAAATGCCATATGACATTCTCTACCAGTCTACCAACCATTAATGAATTACTTACTAATATATATACTAATATAATAAAGGTGAAGAGTTTGTTTGTTTGGACGCTTATATCTTGAAAACTACTGATCGGATTTGCAAAATTCTTTTTGTATATGAAAGCCTAATTCTTGGGGAAGGTTATAGGCTATAATACATACACACTAATGGCGAGTGAAACCGCGGGGAACAGCTAGTATTGTATAACACCGTACATATAAAAATACTAAAATATATTTACTGGACCGGCAAGAATATTTTTTTTATACGAGTATATGTATGTATACTGTTATAAAAAAAAAATCTTGTCGGTTGGGTTGCCATGTCTCTTAACACTTTCGCTGACAGTAACGCCTCTCGACGTAGATGACAATTAACTGTTATTGTTATCTCGTTTACTGTCCGCGAAAGTGTTAAGAGACATGGCAACCCAACCGACAAGATTTTTTTATAACAGTATACAT
The DNA here is from genome assembly GCA_947044815.1 of Apomyelois bistriatella. NCBI lineage: Eukaryota > Metazoa > Arthropoda > Insecta > Lepidoptera > Pyralidae > Apomyelois > Apomyelois bistriatella. The sequence continues at coordinate 916,815 of OX345712.1, forward strand.
ACATATACTCGTATAAAAAAAAATTTTTGTCGGTCCAGTAAATATATTTTAGTATTTTTATATGCCCATTTTAACTAAAATACAAGGGTTTACTGTTAATATTTATAGCATTGAGTCCGCCTCTAGTGTTGTACAATTTGTATTTTCACAATAAAGCTTGAATGAATGAATAAATAAAAACGTGGTTTGTCTCGTTCTTTTAAGCCTCAACAAATGTTTGTTATTTTTTTATAAATAAGTGCGATATTTTTGGTAAATTCGGTCGCTTTACCGAATTTTCCGAAATAAAGTTCACACATAAAATTATATTAAGAAATTCTGATAATTTAAATTTTAATAATTCATTAGCGTGCAAATTTGAATTTAGATCACTAAATGCGTAAATTTTTAATTGGAAAAACATTAAGTGCAATTCGAAAAGAAAAACAAACTAAATTAGTTTCATATGGGATATTATTAATTGCACATCAAATAAATAATCACCCATCAATTTCTGTATATCAAATAAATTATTTTACTTTAAATTAAATTAAAAACTTGGTGACAGAAGCAACTAACGGTCAAAAGACGACTTTGTGACAGAAGGTAGGTTAGGTTATGGTTATACAGTGACCTTAACAGTGAGCGAGCGAGCGAAGCGAGCGAGAGTCAGACTTGGTGACAGAAGCAAAACAAATTTTGCTGTGCAATCAGTAATTTTGATATGTATTTAGGTTATTTTTGCATACAAAAATTGTTTTTATTGATTTGCGTTTAAATACTACCCGTTTCATATTGTCAATAAACAAAATTTGAATGATGTACAGATTGACTTTTAAACAACTTTAACAGCGTCGAGAAAATTTTAAAATTTTACTATATTTAAATACACGTGTTAATGATCTTATAAAAACAATCTGAAAATGCATGATTAATAACTGTGTTGTCACTAACATACTAGAACTTAATTAGTTTAATAATAGAAATTAAATTTTATTCAGCCTAATCCTATTTTTGTATCTTTTCTACATATTTAAATGTTTTTAATATACCCAGATTCATCTGTGGGTGTTGATATAACTCTACAACGGATATCATATTACGCTTCTTACGCCCGAAAACTCAAACGCTACTCAATTTTGACAGCTGTTCAAGTATCATGCTGTCACCGTCATATCGCTGACGTTCAGCGCGACGGCATGATACTTGAGCAGCTCTCAAAATTGGGTTTGATTATTCGGGCGTTATCTAATTAATTAATAAATCATTGCATGAAGATTTTAAAAAATAGTATACCATAACAGTTTGTTCTATTTTAATTATGCTGAATAAAAAGCTAATAGTCTTAATGCATTGCTGTAGTCATTCTCTTAAATGTATCTTAATTAATTTTGCATCGGCTTTTGATACGACATTCTTACCTGTAGTAAGTTGAGTTTAATTTTTTCTACAGGTTTTGTAGGCAATTCTATTTAGCGCCATCTATTATTTTGTTAAAATTATTTGTTGATTTCACAAATGTCGCCATAATAAACAGCAATACATTCAGACTTTTGTCAACAATTTTTATAAAATAAAACAAAATGGCGTCCCCGTCGCACCCGCATCTTGAGATGTGCACACAACTTCTAACTTTATTCACCAAAAAAACATATAATGTTATTTCACTGTCTATTCTAATATACCATGAGATTAATACTTATTTTACATATCTCTTACAGCGATTCAGTTATTATAAGACTTATGCGCGAATACTTAAACGCTACTCAATTTTGAAAGCTGTTCAAGTATCATGCTGTCACTGTCATATCGCTGACGTTCAGCGCGACAGCATGATACTTGAGCAGCTCTCATAATTCAGTACCGTTTAAGTATTCGGGCGTAAATACTCTGAATCGCAATAAGACATGATAAATCTACACAATATTTTAACATAATTCAATGTAATGACAGATTGAATCTCATGGTTGTCGTATATTTTAATTGCATAGTTTATGTATTTATTGTCTACTAACAATTATGTGTGTATGTGTGCGTGTGTGAGCATGTAGTGTTTTACGTGTTCTATTATCATATAGAGCAACACGGTTTTAACGGAAGTCCAGGAGAGATCCTATTTTTTATCGGCGAAAGGTCTCAATTGATGCTAAAATCATTATTTTAATCAAAATTAGATTAAAAGAACTAAGAATAAAATATTAAAATTAAAAATCATTAGTTTCTGTATCATAAGTAATTTTTATTATTAGAATTAGTGGGCTGCTATGTTTATTTGAAAAAAAGATTTTACAATTTTTTTTTTGTCTGTGCCAATCGACTGAAACAAAATTATTATTACAACCATAGATTCTACTATTATTATAATTGACATATTGGTCTAAATTATTGTTAAAAGCATAGACTCTAGACCATCAGTTTAATTTATATGTTTATCTTTTCCATGTTTGTCTATGCCAAACGGCAGAAACAATAAGATTGTTAATGGCATATATTCTAGCAAAACGATCATTCTAGTTCTGTAGTGTATAAGATTCTATATAGACGATCAGTATTCTAGTTCTAGAGTTTAGTTACAGAAATTGAAAATGTGTCTGTTTTAATCACTGGTTGGTTTGTGTGTGTGTTTATGTGTTCACTTTACTAACCTCACTTCCTAACTTGTCACCTGTTATCATTTACTTTTTATATTTCTTACACTCTTATACATACAAAAAACATTACACATTATACTTATCTTCCTATATTAATGTATATTTATAACATGTATTTTTTAACTACTTGATACACAAGATAACGGTGAATTTCCGAATAACATTGCTACTATTTTTGATGTTGTTACAAAGTTTAATAAATTTAAAAAAAAAAGCGAGTACTAGATGTCGCTTTCAAACTTAATTGTGTGCAAACTCTTGATGTGTTGCATGTTGCCGCGTACGCGAGCTGTCAAACTGGCGTTTTGAACTGTCAATGTGACATTTAACTGTCAAAACGACAGTTCAGAATGTCATTTGTCCAGCCTCAGTGCGCGTCGGCTGGTCATTATAGTTATTTGTGTCTGACATTATTATTATTTCAAAAAAAATACTTGTTGCCAAATTATGTGTGAGTATCTATGTACATATACAAACATATCTCTGACACATACGCTTTCGATTGTTCGTAAGTTTTTGTTGCCACACAGCACAAAAACAAAATATATAATAGATGGCACACAAAATACAAAAAACTTTTAAAAAACTATAAATAAGTTCGTTGTGTGCGTTACACCCATATGGAAGTATATACAGGTGTATTTTAGAAAAAAATATGCATTGTATTTTGCCAGATACTTATTGAAAAAATCCGGTTTTAGAAATTATTTTTACACAGACACAAATAAAATTTTGAGTCAAATTATTATCTGTCATATTTGACAATTGGAGATAAGTTCTATATAGTATAATATATTGAAATGATTTAAATACTTATATAATGACCAGCCTTTATATTGATGTATGCTTTCGAAAGATGCCCGAAATGATGCGACAAAGCATTTTTTTTACTAATAATAATTTCTTTATTTTGTCTATGTCATTGCCTTGTAAATAATTATCATTCATCGACATTCGTTTAAATGTCAAATTGTTAGCAAAGAGTTGTGGTATTAATGAATGTCGATCGACTAGTCGGGTAGACGCGAGTTAAAGGGGGTGTGTTTTAAAAAATCCCAATAACTTGGTTAGCAAAATATATCTGTATTGGTTCATTTGTAGATATCCCGGGATTATGGACTAAAAAATAACATTTAAATTAAATATCGAAATATCAAAAACACTGGCAACTTTATAAAATATTTTTATTATCTTGGCAATTTCAATTCGAAATTTAAATTCAAAATGCTTTGTCGCGTATGTCGGACGTCAGTCGCAAGCGTGCTTGGGTGTGACAGTGGGATCGCGACGCGGCACACAAGTCACGCTCCGTGGATAAAGCAGCGAGGCTACTTGGCGCTGACACTGCCAGATTACAAGACCACACACATCGGCAGCAGATCGTATGTATTCTGTAGAAGATATTCGAATATTCGAACGTTAGATGATCGAAATTCTGGAAGTTTCTCGTAGGTATTGTGAAGGTAAGTGGCGGGAAACGACGTAGTTTGCGCCCATTATATATGTATGTTATGTAGCCTATGATCGTAGTCTATAATAGGGATAGTAAATGCAAAAAAGAAGTTCTATATTAGTACGGCCAATCAAAAATTCTTAAGCCTCCTTAGTCTTAGTATAATAAAGATATGTGACAACCTTCTGTTGGTTTCTCATAGATTAAAGTGGAATTAGATGTAGAAAACTAATATGCCAGACGAAATAATATCGTCAGTCTTATATAAAGTCGAGACTATTTTGATATTAACAATATCATTTGTAAATTGCCAATATAACTCAATTGCTTGTATTCCTGTGCAGCTAAGTCGGGGAATTTAAGGTTAGTATGATTGATATGAGAAACAGTAGTTTTTGAGAAAGTTAGTCAATAATTTTCTAAATCAGGGTGACAATAAAATAAATAGGTACTTTTGAAAGTCAGCATCATTTTAATTTGTAAATACGATTAAATTTGTTAGTCGCAGTTTAAAGCTAAACTAGTAAGCTAAAACTAGCTAAGTCTAGAAATTACTCGTAGGCAGGTTAAGTAGCAGAAAAAAACTTCAGTGTTGATAATCGATTGCCTATAAATAATTGTTATACTTAGAAAAGAATAGAATAGAAAACGGTTTATTTGAATTGCCACAGACACTTAAACAACATATTACGGCGTTTTTAGGAATATTGCTAACCAATTTTATTGTTCGACACACTGGTTACACACGAGTAGATATACGAAACAGAGAAGCATACGAACGTGAAAAAAGTAAAGAGATTTCTGTCTCTTTCTCACTTTGTACGCGAGGCACATGTCTCTCACGCTAATGTGAGTACACCGAATAATTTACCATCTGTTTCGTATATCTTCTAATGTACCGTTCATATAGTGCAAGATAGATAATATCCAAACGTTTCACCAGTTGGAGCTCTGCATAGAAGCTCTAGGCGAAGTCATGGCGCTACTCGCAAGAGATGATGTTGGTCCAGTAGACACGGACCGGGGGGAACTGGCAAGATGTTTGCTGCCCACTGTACTTCACACGGCCTCTTCTATGTTGAGGGAACGGAGTGGCGAGAGCGGAGAGTTCATTGATGATCCGTTGTTGGTAAGTAAATAACAATGTGAAAGATAGGATAAGTCTTAGTTTGCTTAGCGTGCTGTATTAGAGAAATTTCTCTTTCTTCTTTATTTTTCTTTGTCGACCTATTATCCCAGATCATTTAGGGTTCATGTTTCTTTTTATTTTGAAATAATAGTTTTATTCGCTCTGCGTTAAAAATTTGGAAGCCAATTTGGAAGGAACAGGTACTTTTGTACATTTTTTGGAACACGAACTATTTACAATATGGCTTTACATGCATGATTCAAGTCGAAATAATCTTAATAGAGAGCGAGATCAATTTTAGAATACATCTGCATGCTCTAACAGGTGGGATCGCTATCAATTTTGATATTGGACATTAGTAATAAAATATATAAATAATAAATAAAAAAAATTCCCATCGTTTTACCTATTCTAATAATTGTATTTTTCAGCGACGGATAGTCTGCGTCCTTCTAGACATGGTTCGTCAAATGTCAGAAGAACAATACTACCTTCTAGTGAAAGCATTAGAAGCGGAGAAAGTAGGAGGGTCTAGATCGCTTGTGTGTGACGCGCTGTCTCTGCTGCACTCGTTGCTGCAACGGCCTGTGTTCAGACCGCACTGGGCAGACATGTTACATCTCCAACATCATGTCATGCTTCATGCTTTGAGGTGAGAACACAGCCTATACTTTTTTTTCTAGATGATTTTATAGAAGTACCAGCGACCCGCCCGGCTTCGCAAGGGCATAACAACCTCCCTCTATCTATTAAAAAAACCGCACCAAAATCCGTTGCGTAGCTTTGAAGATTTAAGCATACAAAGGGAATAGGGACAAAGAAAGCGACTTTGTTTTATACTATGTAGTGATAGATAAAAGTTGAGTTCGCTTCTCGGCGTCTTTTATTCAAATCGGATTGATATGGCATCTTAGTTGATCTGGCTATTTTGTGAATCAACGAACGCGCCTATGACGTGGACTGACATATGACCATTAGTTGACTTTCAGGATCAACAGTATAGCGAACTTTTCGAAGTACGTAATTATCATATTTCAGGTAATAATTCATTGCAAGTGTGGCTTTCTATGAACTATTACCTGAAATATAGCACATCTCTTTTCGTGATCAGAGTTCCCGATCGCTGCACCCTGAATGATCAATATGTGGCGTCTGACAACGCCGTTAAGGTTGCTGCTTTTTGAATTCCATCATCAAAACGAGAGTATATTGGTGATTCAAGCCTGCAATCTCCTAACCCATGACCTCGGCCACACGCCTTCCTTATAACGATTCCAAAGACAATATGCAACAAACCAATCGTACTCCAGATTACTATCGATGACACTCCGCGACCGCCTCCAATCCGCGGACATGACGGACTCCGAGTCCACATCGAACATCCACGCCATCCTCCGCTCGTGGTTCCTGTCCGTGTCGATGCTGAGCACCCGGCCGTGCTTGCAGCTGGAGTGGCTGACGGTGGCGCGGCGGCACCGGCTGGCGGCGCTGTACGGCGATCTGAGGAGGGACGCCGCGACGCTGTTCCACGACATGTGGTTCAGTTTGGGTGAGTCGCGTTTCGATACTCGCCCACTGTTCTTTTTTAGTTGTTTTTATGTTGTCATTAGCTGTCCCGGCGAACTACGTACCGCCTGAACCTGCACTTTACTACCGTTTAAACCTTCCCTGAACTTCCAAAAATATTTCAAGACCAAAATTAGCCAAATCGGTCCATTCTCAAGTTTGAGCGAGACTAACGAACAGCAATTGATTTTTATATATATAGATAGATACTATAGATACTATACTATTATACTATATTAATATTATAAATGGGAAAGTGAGTTTGTTTGTTTGTTATGCCTTCACGGTCTATCTACTTATTTATTTATTTATTTATTTGAAACACAAAACAAATTGCCACCAATTAATAAACATATATAAGAAACCAAACTTATAATCTAGGTAACAATTCTAAGCATGTGTTTACATAATTACCAAATTATGAGAATATACTCGTACAGAGAGCAAATTAGTAAGCAATTAACAAACAAAGTATCACATGTTACTAGGCAGTTAGAACAACTATTAATTAATTAATTAATCTCTGGTTAGAGGGAGAAAAACAATATATTGAACCAATAATTAATATACTGAACCAATCTTCTTGAAATTTCGCATATACATAGTTAGAAGTATTGAGAAGGACATAGGGTACCTTTCATTCCGGAAAAAGTATTGTTCCCGAGGGAAATCCGCGTGGGCGAAACCGCGGGCGAAAGCTATTTTAAGATAACTTTAGTTCCTTAATACCTCTTAGTTCCTTTTAGTACACTTAAATATCTTTTAGTACCTCTTATGCCCGAATATTCAAACGAGCCGCTCAAGTATCATGCTGTCGCGCTGAACGTCAGCGATATGACAGTGACAGCATACTTGAACAATTCTCAAAATTGAGTAGCGTTTGTCTATTCGAGCATTAATACCTTATAGTTCCTTTATTGTCTTTTAGTACCTTTTCGTACCTTTTAATACCTTTTTAGTATCTTTTAGTTCCTTTTAGTACCTTTAAGTGCTTTTAGTAGCCACGACCTTTGTGTCTTCAAGCAAAGCGGAGAGAAATTTATACAAAACAATTTTTTTTTAAATATTCGTCTATCTTTTTGTCTATATAACGTATGTACCATGCGAGTAAAAGCCGCAGACAACATGCTATAAATGAAATCTTTGTTACAGGTGAACACCGGCGCGCCTTCATCCCTTGTTTAGTAGGTCCACTGCTGGAAATCAGTTTACTACTAGACGAAGAAGTGTGGAACACGACCATACCGCTGTTCTTCGATATGATGCAAACTGAATATACGCATAGCATTTTGGCCGGTTTCACTGGTAAGTGTTGCCCTTTTTCTAATTCGTCTCATCGAACTAAAATAAGTCTACAATAAAAAAAATGACAATATGATTTTATAATTACGCTCAATTCTTACTGGTATAGCAGCGGCTAGTAGTGAACTTAAGCTCTGAAACAAGTTTCAACTTTATCTACATAATTATAAGGCCAATAATCTTAGCTTGAAAAGATATAAAGGTCAAGTGACTGCTCACAACACTTCACTCTATCACTTCAAGCTATTACTGGTCTTATCTATATGTAGATAAAGTTAAAATTCCTCTGCTAAATATAAGCTCTCAGTGGGAATTGACCTATCTACTGTCCTTTACAGACGCCCATCTCCGCGACCTAGAAAGCGAACTAATCGACAAACTAGACGTATTAGTCGAACAAGGACTAGGTTCCGCCGCCTGGCGCGCTCGCTTTGTCAAACTATGTGGTGCCTTATGTGGCGCGGCCGGTGGAGAATTAAAACATGTAGGAGGGGCGTTAGTAGCAGCTGCTGCCAGGCAGCTCGACACCCTACTCCGATATAGGGAATCTGCTAGAAAATCGGCCACGCCTCATAGGATGTTGCTGACAACGCAAGTCCTGGACTTCTACAGGCAGATCGACCGCCCGCATATGTATATACGGTGAGTAGAGATGGTTATACAGGTTTGCACGAGCAGCGCTGGTGTAGCGGTTTAGGTCGCTTTATTTGGGGCATTGAAGACTGCTGTTTGGATTCGCGCCTGGGCGATGTCATCTAGGTAATTATTAACGTTAAATATCTGCCTCGGCAAGTAGAGGGAAAAAAAACAAGAAAATGGGGGGGGGGACTCCGAAGCAAAACTATCTAAAGACGCACCGACATAGCGCTTATGTAATAAGATAGACAGAATCAGAGAGATATATATTGTATAAAAATACGTAGATACCCTCGTAGCTGGCTTGTAGCTTAGATTGCACGCGAAACTACTTATAGAGACACATGAACCCTTACCGTCCTCAGCGTCCTAGATTCTAAGAACGATTAAGGATGCAAAAGATCAAGTGACCACGTGAAGGAGAAAAAAGCAAGAAATCGAACCCTGGGCTTTTGAAACAACCACCTGAACAGCTACTAGAAAAATGCTACGAGAAAGAGAAAGGAAATACGTATTCTAGGACTTGAGTCATGTGAGGGATGTATTTAAGAAACATGCTCGAATAACTAAATAACTAGCGAAGTTGAAACTAGAAATGATAGTTAAATAAATATGAATTACGATCATTCAGCAGCCTATAATGTCTAACCTATCCACAGATATGTCCACAAACTGGCTAAAATGCACCACGATGCCCAACAGTGGGCCGAAGCTGGGCTATCACTCAGATTGCACGCGAAACTACTGCTCTGGACACACGAGCCCTTGCCGCCGCGTTTGAGACATCCCACGTTGGAACTGCAGCATTCTACGCACCGAGAACTTAAGGTCAGTCTTTTATTTAATGATCTACTAGTTTTTGCAAGCAATAGTAGTTAAATATTACAAAATAAGGTCATTCAGCACATTTGCACGAACGCCTGCAACGTGAATTAACTGTATGAGGCATCTATGTGGCGATTAAGGTGGCTCTTTAATAGGCTGAGAAAATTTGACAAGTAATATCGACAAAAGAGAAAAAGATAGTAAGTAGTACATTATATTCGTTCGTATCATCACCGATCGGCCTTTTAGCACGCCTCCCAAATACGTATGTGCTATTGTTTTAGCTTAAGTGAAATTCAACATATTGGTTTGTTTGTTTGTAATATCTTTATTGCTTTAAAATACATAGTAAATATAATATTATTAAAATCAGAAGACAATGGCGGACTTATCCCAGGAAGGGATCTCTTACAGTCAACCGGCGACGACGAAAGGAAATGCACAAGAAAAGAGTAGAAATGCAAACAAAGACTAACAAAGACATAAAGGATATGAAATGAACATAAACATTCATAGACAACTACATACATAATCAGTCACAATAATACACTTACATAAATATTTGCTAAATAAATACTAATAATAATTGGTATTAAACAATTTGCAGAAATTTTTACCCTCTTTTATTACCCTCATTAGAAAAAAAAAACGAAACAAATTTCCAATTAAATCAAGGAACCCGTGTGCCATGTTTCGTAACGATCCGTTCATAAATGCGAACTCTAGCCTAGACCGGAACAAATACAGCCGCCACAAACACACACACATCTCGACAAAAGCCAGTCTTCAAATGAATAGTCGCTCGATCAATGATTTTCTTTATTATAAAACCCTTTTTTTATTTTTATAAAAATGTGATTTTTTTGTTAAAAATTAAATAAACTCTTTACTTACCAGGAATTCCTCTACCTCGAAATCGCGGAACTCCTGAACCGCGGTCGCCAATGGGAACTCGCGGTAGAAATAGTCAAAGAGCTAGTGTCAGTTTACGAAGAAGAAGCCCTCGGCTACGGACCACTAGCAGAGTTACACAGCCAACTGGCGAGTTTGTACGAGGCCATGCTGCGGAAGCCGAGATACCACCCGAGCTACTTCAGGGTCATCTACTACGGAAACGGGTTCCCGCAGCATCTGAGGGAGGAGCATGTGAGTAGTATTGTTTTCTCACTCTTTCAGTAATGGCGGACTGAAAACTTTTTCGTAAGTACAGAGTTAAAGATCGCATATATTTCTTTTTTAAATAGGTTCATTTGTTAGTTCGTTCATTCATTCGTTCATTCATTATTTCAGTTCTATAGCAAATCCTTTTATTTCCTCGTTCCTTCGTTCATTTATTCTTTACGATAGGTAGTTCAGTCGAAAAGGTAGAATATACTTCTTATGTTCGTTTCATCTTAGATAGTTAAGTGATCATTCGTTCTTTTATTCATTTGTTGATTCATTAGTTAGTTCGTTAGTTCTTTCATTAATTCATTCTTCGAAAGTAAGAACGAAGGATTCAAGTCTTGCTTATGCATGATACTCCCTTCCTACTATTATTGTTGTTTTGAGACATTTTTTAATCCTCCAACTCGCTCTTTATGATATCTGGTAAGCTTCAATTTTAAATCAAAATACAGATCCTTATTTATCAGAGGTGAAGATACAATTTGGTTCGCTGCGCCATCTAAGTTAGTTAGTTAATTCACAAAAATCTCATTAATATTTTATTTCAATATTTTGTTTTTATATTGGACATTTTTTCTACTTTTTCATATTCATTTGCGAAAACTTGTTGATTGTGTTTTAGATACTTCAAGATTACTAGTAATTAAGACTTATTATACACTGTTAGTTTTCCTAATAAAATAAAATAAAAATTACATTTACGAGATAGTTGGAATTTTTTTATTAAATATCATTTAAATTCATTGTCATATTCATGAGCCAAGTCATTCCAGGGTTTCGTATACCGCGGCAATGAGTTCGAACAGCTTCCCGACTTCAAGGAACGGTTATTGGACGAGTGGCCTGACGCCGAAGTGCTGACCAAGCTGGACACTCCTGGCGAGGATGTCACACAGTCTGATAAACAGTGTATCCTTTGCGTTTTAATAAACAATCTATAGTAAATCCTTTATTCGAAAGGCGACCACGCACCGGCAAGCGCAGCGTTGGACACCCACTGACCAGATGGTGAGATGACCTGAAGAAGGTCGCGGGCAGGCGTCGGATGCAGGCCGCGACAAACGGTCGTTCTGGAAATCCTTGGGGGAGGCCTACGTCCAGCAGTGGACGGCCTGCGTCTGAAATGATGATGATAAAATCCTTTATTATTGTTAACAAAGAGCTAGGCTCTTGTACAATATCCTCTTTTCTTCCTCTTGCGCATAAATCAATAGACTGACCTAGGACAACAATGTAATTTTAAAAAAATAGTACATTAGTCTAGAGGCCTAAAATGAAGCAATTTATGGTCGAATTAGACTCGATTTTTTTTTTGTCTCAAGAGGAAGTCAGAGGAAGAAAAGTACAAGCCTTGGCCGAAATCGCAATTTACTTTCTCGTATTTTTTAAATTAATTAATACATAATAACAACATCCATTATTAATTTAAAAAGTAAAACTATAATTTCTTAATAGCAGCACAGATTTACAAATAAACGCAGTAGAGCCGCTACTAAGCGACAAACTGAAACGACTATCGGACAAGCCGGTGTCGGAACAAGTTTTGTCGTACTACAAACACAACAGCGTCGACAAATTCGTGTTTTCTAGACCATTCCATAAGCCAGGTGAGTGTTGTTAAACTAATCTTCTTTCTTCTTCTATTTCGTCGTCTTTTTATATCCATACTAATATTATAAATGCGAAAGTCTGTCTGTCACCTCTTCACAGACCGCTGGACCGATTGTGTTGAAATTTGGTAGGGAAGTAGTTTAAGACCTGAGGTCAAACATAGGCTACTTTTGGGCGCGATATAACCAAGTCCCACGCGGGGCGAAGCCGCGGGGAACAGCTAGTTCTCTATATGTTAAAACTAGCAGTCCACTCAGGCTTCGCCCGTAGTACATGCATAGCCTATGGCACTCAGGATGAATGTAGCTTTCCAATGGTAAAATAATTTTTGAAATCGTATTTTTTGAGTTTATTCATTGCAAACACACACACAAAAATACATATATTTCGTCTTTATAATATTAGTATAAATCAATTGTTGTTCGTTAGTCTCGCTAAAACTCGAGAATCGCTCGGCCGATTTGGCTAATTTTGGTCTTGAAATATTTGTGGAAATTCAGACAAGGTTTAAAAAATACTAAACCAATAACGGTTAAGCCCATTTTAACCAAAATGTGTTTTGTCTCGTTCGTTTAGATTAATAAATCCATTTTCCATAATTGAAAAAGGGATAAAATAGATGTAAATAAAAATTATAATTGGTTAGTTTATTGTTTACTAGCTGTTCCCCGCGGCTTCGCCCCGCGTGGGACTCGGTTATATCACGCCCAAAAGTAGCCTATGTTTGACCTCCGGTCGATAACTAGATCCCTACCAAATTTCAGCACAATCGGTCCAGCAGTTTAGCCGTGAAGAGGTGACAGACAGACAGACTTTGGCATTTATAATATTAATATGGATGGACAGGACATAAGAGGGTTAACTCGCCTCACAATTACACTGCTAAAAGAGCGTAACCCAATAAGAATGTTTTTCAGATGAATCGATGAATGGATCGAGCGACGATTTAAGTCAAAACGAGTTCGCGACGAGATGGCTCGAGAGGACCGAACTAGAAATCAGTGAGAGGTTACCAGGTAGAGATTTTCTAGCTTTCTTCCTACCATGTCATCCATAAATTTAAAGTTATTTTAGTTTAAAATGAAATGGTAATGATTGGGATGTGATATATTTTGTATTTAGAATTGTTTGGAATGTAAGAGCGGAGTACTCCTGATACAAGCATATTTTTGCTTAAAAGGAGGCTCTAGTAACTAGCACTATTATTGTAATCTCTAGGTACTGAATAAACAAAATTTTTATTTTATTTTTTATTATTTAAATTCAATAATCTGCCTCCGTGGTCCAGTGTTTAAGGCGTTTTCCTGTAGACATGGGCGTCGTTGTTTCGATTCCCACAGGGAAGCATACTTTGTTCAGTTTCAGTTTGGTTGGGACATTGCAGGCTTGAACCACCTGATTGTCTGATAATAAAGATGATGCCGTGCCTCGGAAGACACGTTGGTCCCGGCTGTTATCTGGTAGTCGATAAGGCAAACAAATGGGTGTGCATGGTTGATTGACCGTGTTACCTACACGAAATGATAATGATACTAGCCATGACGCCTCAGGGGGAGCTTAGAAGAAGGAGAAAACCTACAAAGTCGACGCCGCAGTAGAACGTCGAAAATCGGGCAAACATGGGGAAAGCAGGAAAGCGGACCCTGGTGGCCTACTATCATCTCTTAAAACCATGCAAGTTCCGGTGAGTAAGCAAGACAGCGCAATACATGATGTAAGGCGACATCTCCCTTACTCACTGGATCTTGCATGGTTTTAAGAGATGGTAGTAACCCCCCTGGGCTTCGAAGCAATCAGCCTAAAATGCAACCGGGAGAGCGCTAAGATACAATAGATTTTTTTTTTTAATTTTTTTCGCTTTATATTTAGCGAGGCGATATTTACTGCCAACTTTAATTTATAAAAAAACTAGCTGTTGCTTGGGGCTCCGCTCCCGTTGGAATGCAGGATAAAATATAGCCTTTGTGTTGTTCCAGGGTCTAAGCAATCTCCATTTCAAATATCAGCCAATTCCGTTCAGTCGTTCTTGAGTTATAAATAGTGTATATAACACGACTTTCTTTTTTATATATAAGGTGAATTTAAATCAATTAAAATGCAAATATTTTTAGGACAGATTCAGACCACTAAACTGAACAACTTTCCTAAATAAACTTTAGTCGAAATACGAAAAAAATTTTTTGACCTCCCATACAAATTGAGAATCAGTAGATCTAGTTTAGTATGGAGAGTGAAAAATAAAATTTCGTATTTCAATATAAGTTTATTTGGCAAAGTTGTTGAGTATAGTGGTCTGTATCTGCCCTTAAAATATTTGCAGTTGATTTGTGTCCACCTTGTATAAAGATAAATTCGTTTTAGGTATCCTAAAATGGTTCCGCGTGGTCTCACACCGCAAGTACTGGGTTTCCCCGCTAGAGGCCGCCGTGGAAGCGCTAAGAGACTTCAACCGAGCGCTTCGAGCGCTAGTTTTATCTGCTAGGGCACCTGATGCTCAATTACAGCCGCTTACCATGAGATTAAATGGTAAGTCACTATTCAGACTAACAGATGGGGGTCTAGTCGAAAAGTCAATAGTTACATACAAATATACAAGAATAAAAATTTGAGCGATAAAATGTGATCTTACTATGTAATATTTTACTTCGAACTTTCAATGAGTTATCAACAGTTTTTTTTTTGAGTTTTTTACTTTACATTAAATATGTCCACAGGGCGTGGTATAAAAGGTTAGAATACATTTTTTGTTGAATATTTTTTTTTTATTTAGTAATTATTATACCC
Source organism: Apomyelois bistriatella (assembly GCA_947044815.1). Lineage (NCBI taxonomy): Eukaryota > Metazoa > Arthropoda > Insecta > Lepidoptera > Pyralidae > Apomyelois > Apomyelois bistriatella. Next base: position 931,918 of record OX345712.1, read on the forward strand.
ACCATATACATCTATTTACCAATTACATAAATATTAAATTAAAACTAAAATAGAATAAAATTAGTTCTGTCCGATTTATACAGTAATCTTATTCCTACTTACTAGCAGAATAAAAATCGAAGTGAATCGTGGCCTCCGAAATGAGAGAACGAAGAGTTTTCTATTGTGGTATTTATTCCGTTGTTTTTTTTTTTACTTTTAGACCAAAACTTTTTTTTTTTTTACAGGAATTCTAGACCCCGCCGTGCAAGGAGGACTGGCTAATTACGAGAAAGCATTCCTGACACCCGCATATGCCGAAAGACATCCTGACCACGCTCCTTTATTGGATACATTACGGGATTTGATTGTAGATCAGATACCACTGCTCAAGTCAGGTATGTATGGAAACTGGCCTTTTTGGGGTTCCGTACAAAAATGAAAAAAAGAACCTTTGTAGGACTCACTCGTGCGTCTGTCACAGCTTTTTTCGAACCTACTGGACCAAAACAGATGAAATTTGGTAGGATGGCGTAATCATGTTACCCAAACACATAAATATATATTTTTAATAAGGAATTTAAAAACAAAGGTATCAAATGAAAGGGCTCGTTATGAGAAACTCAAATATATTTTTGTTATTATATATAGTTGCGATTTTATTCATGAGAGAAGACGAAAATTGACAAATTAAGAATTATCTGATCTAGTTAAGTATGGAGAGTAAAAAAATTATATATATTATTTCATATTTGTTTATTTGGAAAAGTTGTTAAGTATAGCGGTCTGAATCTGCCTTATAATATTTGCAGTTGATTTGAGTCCACCTTATATACCCGTTATGGGTATTACCCGGGTAAATACCCTGGCTTTGGGTATTTACCCGGTCATCATCATTTAGAGTAGGCTTCACGGTCAATCGACCATGCACACCTTGGTGTCAGAGTTTTTCGGAACCGCCTCTCGTCCTCTAACGTGGTTCCTTTAACGACTACCAGATGGCAGCCGAGACCAACGGCTTAACGTGCCTTCCCAAGCACGGAATCATCTTTTACTATCAGACAATCAGATGATTCAAGCCAGCAATGTCCTAACCAACTGGAAACAACTAAACAAAGTATGCTCCCCGTGGGAATTGAACCCACGACCCCCGGGTCTACAGGCAAACGCCTTAACCACTGGACCACGGAGGCAGTTAGATTTACCCGGTAAAAACCCATCTCTAATACAACAGGACTCGATGTGCACGGCGCCCGGGCTTCGCCTGAATTACAAAAACTGCACGAACACATGGTCTCGTGTTTCAAAAAGATGAAACAGCACGTCCAACAGCGATACGGATTGAAGGTAACTTGAACAAGCTCTGCGATGCGATTTTTTTTAATTTCTTACGTTTTTTTGTTTCTCTCTACCCTAAGGTTGGCTGAAATTGCATTAGCGATAAGTCCGCCTTTGTACTAATTTTCATCTTCGTTCCTGTACAATACAATGATGTAATTATGTAATTGGTGCAATAGTGTTTATTCATTCATTTATTCATTCATATCCAAACTACCATCACACTTTTGTACAAATTTTCATCTTCGTTCCTGTACAATACAATGTTGTATTTATGTAATTGGTGCAATAAAGTGTTTATTCATTCATATCCAAATACCATCACACATTTGTTGTTATATATTTTTACAAGTTGTATTTGTTTTTAGAATTCTTCTTTAAATAAGTACCTTTATTCAAAAGGTTGAGGAGAAAAAGAAATGCACTTTTTTTACTTATTTCAGGCGATTCAATAGTTTACATAATATTAAATAATTTGGCGCTATAATTTATATCCACCATTTTGATTTTTTTCAGTTTTAAATAAACTTACGTAATGTAGACATCGTACGATAATATCAATGTAATGTAATGATATATTTAATAAATAAAACTAGGTCTAGATTCCGGATATAATTTTGTCCCTATCGGTGTCGAGACCCTTGGTCCGTGGGGTCCTAATGCTATAAGACTTTTTTAAGAAAATAGCAAAAAGTTTAGTCGACATCACAGGAGACCGAATAGTTAGCAGCTTCCTAGGACAAAGAATTAGTCTAGCTTTTGTAACTCTGGAACCTTGCCTAAACGGAATACTTTTAATAAAATATTTTAGTTGTAACTTTTTATTTTTTAAGGTATTTTTTTTCAGTTTTTAGCTTAAAATCACTAGTATATTATTGTTATTTACTTTATAAATATACTAGCTTTCGCCCGCAGCTTCGCCCGCGTAAAGGAACGGTGCTTTTTCCCGGGATTAAAGGTATCCTATGTCCTTCTCAAGACTCCTAGCTATGTGTATGCGAAATTCCAGAAAGATTCGTTCAGGGGTAACAAACAAATATATAAACTCACTTTCGCATTTATTATATTATAGTTGGATAAATTTTTAATCTTAAGATGGTGGACGTCGAGCCAGAAATGCCAGAAGTGCAGTTGCGTATGCGACAGCCGAATTGCAGAGATAATGCCTGTTCCGACCCCAATACTAGCAACAACAGAATATCGGATATATCTACTGGGAACGAGTAAGTATATTATAAGATATACAGTAATATATATAAAATAAATAAAAAAATAAGAAAGAGTGAAAAGGATGGACCTTTTCACTCTTTCTTATTTTTTTATTTATTTTATTATGATAAAAACGACCTAAATCTATTACAATTATTACACATATAAGTAGAAAAAACAACATAACTAACAATAAATCAAATATATTAACATACATTAATGCAAATAAAGCGATTTGATTTGATTTTTATAAAAACTACGTTAATTAGTGAATACAATGTTACTTTTATATATTTATATACAACTAACGTGTCACAATGTTTGTAACCAAACTCATCCAAACTGGCTTGACTGATATTTTTTTTTATATACGAAGTTCTGCGAAATATTTATATTAAACTATTTTAAAACACCTTGTCACACCTAAATAAATCTGATTTTTTATATATATATATATATATATATATATATTTCCCCTTTACAACGAATCCCCGTATTTAATAGTGACACTAGTACTAAAATAAAAAATGTATATGCCAAAATGAAGTTCGCCGGGTGTAATCAAAATTCATATTCAATATTTTTTTTTCAGTAGTTCCAGAGCAAAATTCTTCAGTGCCATAAACCCACTAGTCAGGTGAGTCTAATAAACTTTTTCCATTGTTCATAAAATATATTACAAGATACTTCACTTTCACTTGCTTGGAAAAACCGTTATTACTTATACCTCGTGTGTGCATAAGTTTTGAGACGAACTAAAAGTTGCATAACTTTTTTTATAATAAACTTATATTTCAAAAAATTTCAGTAAACATTAAGTAGATAATAATCAACAATAAAATATAATTATTATTCAAAATAACCACCCCTGTTTTTAATACAGGCCCTTAGACGATTTGGCCAGTCATCAATGATGGCACGAATCTTTTCCAGCGAAATTGGCTTTGCTTCTCCGACAAGGGTTCGCTTCAGTGACTCCAAGTTTGGGTGGGACTTTCAGCAGGCCCTGAGCTCTAATTCAGTCTATAAAAAATAATCTAGCGGGTTGAGATGGGCTGGAGGAAGGCCATTCGTTCGCCGCGATGAGGGCCGGGCACATTTGCCTTCAACGAAGCTTGGGTGGTTTTGCCTTATGGGATGGCGCCGAGTCTTGCTGGAAAACTCAATCCTTGTTGTGAAATAAAGTATGTGACAGAGATTTCACAACAGGCTCTTAAATGTGACTTTGATAATTCTTGGCTTTCACCTTGACGGCTTGTTGGCATAAATGGAGCGGAGTGACACCTTCATACGAAACTCCCCACCATACCGTCACACTAGCCGAATTGTGAGTTTGCGAAACATTCCGTGCTGAAGCTGGTACATCCTTGCTACTTTTGGTATACACTTTATTGTTTTGTCGGTTAAACTTTTCTTCGACAGTAATGGTTTTCTCATCGGTGAAGAGTATCTTCCTCGCATCGTGTCTCCTTATCAGCATTGGACAACATTCGCGTCGCAATTTACGAAGGCAATCGTTTAAGATGTGAACTTTCCTGCGGCTATACGCCATATCCTTAAGATCATATTTCAGTATTCAGTTGAATGAAACGCGCGAAATTTTAGTCTGAAGCGCGAGTTTCTTCTGAGTGCGACATGGATTTCAGCAAAGTCGCTCTCGGATGATTTTGATGTTCGCAGGCGTCTTTACAGAGCGTGGCTGACCACTCCTTTGGCTATCTTGCAAAGAACTTGACTCCTTGTATCGTTTAATAGTGTAATACACGAAGTTACGGCTCACACTAAATTTTTTCACCTCACGGGAAATCTTTATTATTTTTTTCCCCACCTTAAATAGCGAAATCACGGCCGCACGTAATTCTTTTGTTTCCTATATCACGGCAAATTTTAAAAAGAAATTAATTAAAAATCAAAGAAATCAAAAGTTTACATTCCAAATTCAAAATTGGAAAAAGAAATAAATAGATGTCAGTAATATTTTATTTTATTTTTTAAGTACAAAATTTGTCTCAAAACTTATGAACACACGAGGTAAATAAAATACTTCAATATTATATAAACTACTAACGACTGTTTTTTAATGTACACATTTCATACATATTGTTTTTTAGTTTATCTCTGGCTAAAACAAAAAAAAAATATTGCTGGCCGCTAAAATAGTTTTTTTTTTGTGTACATATTTTATTTGGACACACTAACCACAGGTTCACAACAATTTTACTGTTATAAATCTGAATTCACATTTCAAAAATTGAAAAAAGGACAAACAGAGCGCTGACTATCGGCACCAATAAAAAATCCTCGATTTTGCTTGAACAGGTTTATTATTTTCCCTTCAGGAATAGCAGCAGCGGTGTTGCCAGCTACTTTGGCACCTTACAGAGCACACCGAGGAAAAGAGACAAACGGAGGGGGAGAAAGGTAAGTAAGCGTAAATTAATCTAGGATTATACACACATACATATAATCACGTCTTTATCCCATACGGGGTAGACAATGCCTAGGGTCATAAGACCTAAGACCACGTTTAGCATGATGGTAGTTGAAACAGGAAATCAATAGTTACGCAGTTAGTCATGGGTTGAAATACAATGTCGCAAAAAGCAAGTACATGGCCTTTGAGTCAGCTAGCGCTAGGTGTCCACGTGAGCTGCCAGCTGTGATACTGAACGGAGTTCCGATGGAAAGAGTGGAGCAGTTTACCTACCTAGGACACATAGTTACGGTTGACCTCAGAGATCATGCTGATATGGAGAGGGAACGGAGGGCGTTGTCAAGGAGGGCAAATATGCTGGCACGCAGGTTTGCGCGTTGCTCAGACCAGGTAAAAATAACTTTGTTTAGAGCGTACTGCGCTTCGCTGTACACTTGCGGCCTGTGGGCTAGTTATTCGCAAAAGGTCTGCAACGCTCTCCGTGTCCAATTTAACAATGCTTTTCATATCAACAATGCAATGGTATTGGGGCTGCCTCGACGCTGTAGCGCGTCAGGCATGTTTGCAGACGCACGGACGGACTGCTTTCACAACATTGCGTGCTTGCTGCGCAGGGTGCGAGGCCGATTGCCGAGAGACAGACAGTCCTCTGTCTGTATCTGAGGCATTGTTTATTTATTTATTTATTTATTTTCCAAATTCATGTACACAGAAAAATATACAAAAGAAAAGAACATAGAATAAAGAACATAAGTACAAGGGTGCTGCTTATTTCTAAAGAAATCTCTTCCAGCAGACCCAAGAGAGGAAACGAGATTGTTGTGACAGGCATGTCCCGTGTAGCCGAGCCGAGAGGCAGTATTAAATATATTTAATTGTATTTTTAATTTCGATTTGATTTCAATATGTATTAATTAATTTATTTTATTTTATATTTAAATATAATGTTTTGTGATTTCGATGTTGTAATTATGCAATTAATGTCCGAGCGACGAATGTAGAAATGTGATTTTAAATTGTGGGCCTTAAGTCGCCCGAATTAAACAAATTTTATTTTATTTTTAATAGCGATTGGTTGCTAGCCGCATCGCCTGTTATGATTCCCCCAGTCGACTTTTACGGCTTGCGTGGAAAGAGAAGCAGCTGGTCCATTCTATGTTTTTCTTTATCTCCCAGACCAGCATGTAGGATTGTACCACTGAGAAATGGGATAGCCAATACATACATACAATGCAATTTAAAAATATATATGCGAGAACATGTAAATGGTCGTTAGATGTTAATTAGTAATTATCTCCAAATATAATAAAATATAATAAATTAAATACATATCATAACGCCTGTCACCTGCAGCGGTAGCCAGAGACTCGTTTAATGATTACTTCAGCAATTGCTTAATATATATCTCGGAGATAAATCTACCGTCTCTTTTTTTTATAATACTTTTTACGGCCATGGAAACTAGTCCTTTAAGGCCTTTCTTGAATTTATTAATCTTCTTCAGTCCTACTTTAGTCAAGTCAAGACAAAAAGTCAAGTCAGTAGTCTAGTCCAGTCAAATAAGTAAGTCTAGTCAGATGGCTAAATGAAGCGGTGGAAAAATTTAACTTGGAGATTTTGGTGACAAAGATAAAAAGTACGTAATCGACACTGTACCACTTCCCAACACTCACGCATGTTCAAGAACACTTTGCGAATAATAATCCACCAATATTATGCACAAATACTCGAAAAAACCTAAGTTTTGGAAATTAAATACAGCGCGGACATAGCGACAGTTTACTTTCCCTCCAAAAACTCCATCTACTGTCTCTTTATTACTTAAACAGTCAAACTAATTTATAATTTTAATTTCCCAAACAGAGCGAGATAGGCACACCGGCCAGTGGAAGCCAGTGGTACACGTCACACTCGACGCCCAACGGAGTGACGTCATCCTTCAGCAACACTAGCGCCACTCCGCCCGAAACTCCCTCTTCTGCTTCACCGCTACGAGAACTGAGGCAAGAGGTATGTATATTTAATCGGTCTTGAGTTTCTTAATTAAAAGTTATTTTTATTTTATTTATAACTGGCTGTCCCCCGCGGCTCCGCCCCGCGTGGGACTCGGTTATATCGCGCCCAAAAGTAGCCTATGTTTGACCTCAGGTCGTTAACTCATCCCTACCAAATTTCATCACAATCGGTCCAGCAGTTTAGCCGTGGAGAGGTTACAGACAGACAGACAGACTTTCGCATTTATAATATTAGTATGGATTATGTCATCACACCTTGATAATGGCCCTAAAAGTGTTTTTAAAGTAAAAATAATTACCACAGTGCAATAATCTGCACCAAAGTTTTACAAACTTATGGATCAATATGTGGTGATCGATCGCACGCTACGACGCTACGTAATTACGCTTTTTTCGCTATAAATACAAACGGTTAAAAAAAAGTATATAATCAAAATAATACTACAGTAACATTAACTACAAACTGAGAACTTTTTTCAAGTCATTGATGATGATGAGTTAATGTGGCAAATACTTTGGAAAATACATCAAATCAAATCAAAATACTGTGGAACACAGATAAGAAAGTTGTAAAAAATAAAATAGAATGTATGCTCCAATGTGAAATAATGAATGTTACATCAAACTGCTACACTTCTTCTCCACTTGCGCTTTGGAAGTGGTGGTAAACTTAAAATAAGTAACAATTGACGTCAATAAGTGATAAGAATATCCTATATTGAAAATAAACAATTTGTATTTGACTTGGTTCAGCCAAACCAGCCAAATATGCAGGTTGAACTGAGAACCTCCTTTTTTGAAGAGGTCGCCACCACTCACTTCATCTGGACTAAGTGAAGTCTATTACTCGGCCATTCTTACAGCTGGTGCCGGAACGAACGCCACGAATTGAGGCCGAGAGGGAACGAAGGCTGTCGCAGCGAGCGAGCCTGCTAGCGTCGCAACCACCGTCTAACAGGGACTCTATGGGTAAGATTATAGGCAAAGACTGAATTTATGACTCTTTTTTTGTCTATTGTTAGGATTTAATAGATTCCGGTGCCGTCTCCGTGGTGATTTTTGGGTGGTTCTATGGGTAAGATAGATTTAGATCAACTGTACACGAAGATTGTCGCAGCGAGCGAGCCTGCTAGCGTCGCAACCACCGTCTAACAGGGACTCTATGGGTAAGATTATAGGCAAAGACTGAATTTATGACTCTTTTTTTGTCTATTGTTAGGATTTAATAGATTCCGGTGCCGTCTCCGTGGTGATTTTTGGGTGGTTCTATGGGTAAGATAGATTTAGATCAACTGTACACGAAGATTGTCGCAGCGAGCGAGCCTGCTAGCGTCGCAACCACCGTCTAACAGGGACTCTATGGGTAAGATTATAGGCAAAGACTGAATTTATGACTCTTTTTTTGTCTATTGTTAGGATTTAATAGATTCCGGTGCCGTCTCCGTGGTGATTTTTGGGTGGTTCTATTTGTAAGATATATTTAGATATACTGTACACGAAAATTGTCGCAGCGAGCGAGCCTGCTAGCGTCGCAACCACCGTCTAACAGGGACTCTATGGGTAAGATAATAGGCAAAGACTGAATTTCAGAAACGCTTATTTTGTCTATTGTTAGGATTTGATAGATGTCGGTGCGTCTCCGTGGTGATTTCATGGTTCTATGGGTATAAGATATATTTAAATATACTGTACTACCCCCAAATATATTTTTTTGCAAACAGGAGTGGGGGGAGGGGGGTTAGAATGACACTGACAGATGATAGCGATCGTGAGGCCGCTAACAATTATATAGCCTATCGAAGCAAGATATTTATAATAACTATACTGACAGAGTAGCCAGCTGAGGGAGCAATCGAGGAAGCGCTTAGATGAAATGTAAATACTGCCCGCATTAGCCTATCGAAGCTTGTAACGAGTTGAGGCATAGAAAACGAAGGCTGTCGCAGCGAGCAAGCTTGCTAGCGTCACAAGGGATTCTATGGGTAAGATACAATGAAAGTCGTGCTACTTTTTAACCCCCGACGCAAAAAGAGGAGTGTTATAAGTTTGACGTGTCTGTCTGTCTGTCTCTGGCATCATAGCTCCCGAACTGATGAAGCGATTTCAATTTAGTTTTTTTCGTATTAAAGGTGGCTTAAGGGCGAGTGTTCTTAGACATGTTTGATGAAAATTTGTTGATCCGTTTAGAAGTTGTGGGGGTGAAAGTGGGGAAAACAACCGAATGTCTGCAAATATACTTGAGTGGGCGCATCACGTGCACATTACAAAATAATATGTTTAATGAAAATCGGTTGAGCTGTTACAAAGCTCTGGGGGTGTAAGTGGGGAAAATACCTAATGTCTGCAAATAATATGTGGGGGGTAAATCAGTCGACCGTCACCACTAAAAAGAGAAGGTACGTGGGTTTTTTTTTAATTTTAAATTTAATGTTATATAAGGTACTCCAATGTACGGATATACAGTGGACCGCAAAAATAAACCAGATAAGGTGTAACTACTTCTTAGTTACTCGTACAGGTATCAAATTTTTGTCATAATTCGGTTTGTGTCGACGGTATAAATGCACTCAAGTTGCCAATGCAATTTAGTTCTACTGTATACTATTTATAGTCTTAAAACACCAGCCAAGTTTACAGTATGTCTCATACGTGAAATCCGAATATTTAAATAAAATTCACAATGAAAAAATCTACCCTTTTATTTCCATATACCTGTCGGTATGTATTTATTTGAAAATGTTTCTCTCAGGCACAACAGACTCGAACCAAGACGACGAAGAACCGCCCCCACTCCCTGAAAAACTATCCCATCGCAGTATGGACTTAGACGGCGACAACAATAACAATGGCGACGTAAATCCATTACCAGCGAGATACAACTACGACATGGTTTTCCCGCCAACCAGAGGCTCTTTTCTATACAACTCTATGGCAGCGAGAAGGCACACGAACGCAAATATTACGATACAAACCGAAAAACCCCCCACCCCACCGCCGAAGAAAAAAAATATACAGAATAATAACTTGTGATTGTTATTTCGTGTTAATTGACTAACCCCCGCATTAAGAAATGTTTGTTAAGCCCATGTTAGCTTAAATGTGTTGCGTCTCTTTCTTTCACGTGAAGTGTCAGGTAAGGGAAAAAGAGACAAAACATATTTTAGTTAAAATGGACTCAACAAACGTTTCTTAATAAGGTAATTCTACTGTATGAAGGAATCATGAATAGGCGATGCGGCTAGCAACCCATCACTATTGATTCCCTGTTTGAACTATCATCATGCTAAACGTGGCCTAAGGTTTTATTGCCCTAGGCTCTGTCTACCCCGTATGGGATAAAGACGTGATTATTTGTATGTATGTATGTATGAAATTCTACTCTAATAGCGTAATAATAAAGCTGTAATTTTTGTGGCGATCTAATGACGATGCGTGTAGTCAAAAATGGACACTAAGACCTAGCGCGGTAGTTCATATTCCTCTGTCATTTATTTGTGTTATAACACAGAGACAATACCAATTTGTTCGTCTTATCGACTGATAGCCAATTTTTTGATCTATGACTAGAAGACATTCTTTTGTCGTTTGTGTAAAAAAATGTTTTGCCCCACAAAAAAAAAAACAGACATCTCGTGCGTTTTAATGAACACTTTTATAAGGTTACAGACATGCTAAATGCTACTCTATTTGTATTATAACAAAACCGTAAATATAATTGCATCATAATTTTGATATTCAATTTGCGAATATGGACCTTATTACTTCGCGCTAAGGTTTATTCCCTGTTCATTTTTGCGATAAATTACGATTTAAATAAGCTTCTTATACGGTTCTATCACAAGTAGTATATTCATATACTAAGATATGACGATACAGGGCGACCTCGACTTTATAAGCCTTGTTTTATACAAAATATTTTTTTCACATGTTATGCTTCATAGTTAAAGTAATATTATCTATTCTGTTTTAATACTTACAGTACTTGACAATAAATAATGCACACGTCGACTTTTAGAAAGAGATAGTCGGCTAGTGTCGAATTAGTAGAGCGTCGTCTCTTTTACTCGTGCCTTGACTTGACGTGGCTTGACGAGCCAATTAAACCTGTTCAAATGTCAGTGACAGAGATGGCGCTCTACGAAAAGGAAGCTAGCCGATTTTCTCCCTCATCTAGTCGAAATGCATTATTTATTACCCATAACTGAATAATGATCGTTCAATGACTTTGACTTGACCTTGAAATAATTTCATTTGATTTAGTACATTTGGCTTTTTAAAATATAAAATTCAGATTTATATATAAAAAAAAGTTAAAGCCATATTATATCCCACCATTAGTACTTACCAGTTACCAATGATTTTTACGTTAAGTTTGACAATAAACCTTAACACGTTTGACGAAATTTCTTTGATAATGATGTTGTTTTGTCACCCGTAGTTGAATTCATTGATTTTAAGTTAGATATACGATTTTGAGCTTTGTTACTCGTAGACATTAAGTGTAATTTTGTATATTTATGCATTGTTAGCAATAATTGAACGTGATTTTTGTCTGATAGTGATCTGTGATCCCAAAATGAACCATAAAAATGTTCTATGAAAGTATTAACTTAAAAATGTATACTAACAAGCATTTATAACATATTGCAATGTTATCTAAGTTACAAAAAGTGTAGGGAATACAACATTCTTGATAGAATGGGAAAGTGGTTGAAAATTAAATTGCATTTAGCAAATAAACTCACAGATATTTTGACAAATGAACCTTGTGATAAGTGTATTATTTCGATAAATACATTTATGATGCATTACGGAAAGAAAGTATATCTATCAGTAAAGATCTTTTACATAATTATACCTCTATAATATAGTTTGGTTGCGGATTGATAATTTATTTGTTGTTTTACGCCGTTTTGCTTTTTTTTATAAACTTAGTTTGATTTTGATATAAACTTTCCATGTTTGATTTCGAAAATATATTTTTCATATCATGTCCCGCATTTATAAAAGCAATGTTACAATACCGGCATTAATTATAAAAAAAAGATGGCGTCTAATGTTTAGTTACAATTCTTTAATATATAAGATAGAATAATCATTTATTTCTTGGAATATGGCAATGACAAAAACAAATTCATATTTTTAATTTTGTATATCTTTAATTTGGTGCAATAAAGGGTATTGTATTGTATAACACAAGCACCCCTAGTATGAGTTTTTCTTAACGCAGACGCTAGCGACTGCGTTAGGATTTTATCTAAGTTGCCTTACTATCCGCCAGAGGTGCTGTACAGATTTGTCTTACAAAATCGCTGACGCAGTCGCTAGCGTCTACGTTTAAAACAATTCATACTAGGGGCAACAAAGGTCTCGAACTTACTTTTGGGCAAACTCAATATGTGTGATTTGTCCAAAAAAAAAATACACATAAAGTTACCGGCAAAAAAGTGACCTAAGTGTGAGCGGGACAAACTATTACTTTTCATTACATTATTATCATTTTGTCTTGCTCGCAATAGACAAGTTATTTGCAGGTTGTGTGCACCTTATGTCTTTATGTCACCGTTACTTATATATCAATTTTGCAAAACACGTACTGTAAGTAATTTTTTCCTTTTTGTAAAAGATATGCAGTACTATCACCTAAGATATGAATGAGTGTTTTTAAAACATATAAAATAATAAAATAATTATGTGAATAATCATAATTTTGCAGATTCTTTTGTCCAAAGTGTTTTGTGATAAATGATAAATTAAAATTATGATAAATTAAAATAAATTGCAGCATAGATCATGTTACCATAGTTATTTCGATTCAGTCGTGTGCCTAATTAATTTATTATGGAATTAAAACTTTATTTATTAACACTTTCCCTGACAGTAATGTCTCTCGACGTAGATTACAATTAACTGTTATTGTTATCTCGTTTACTGTCAGCAAAATTGTTAAGAAAGAACAAAGCCATATATATTTTACATAATTTCATTAATTGGCCGTGTACTGACTAAGTATAGACACAATTTTTACCCTGAATTATGGCGCTAATAAATAATAAAGATACCCAATGAATATGTGAGGTTAAGACGATCAATTATAAATCCTTTCTCAGGTCAAATAATAACATTTTGTAAACTAAACAGCAGTCAAGTAGTCGTTAGTAATTAATTAATCAAGTAGCTATCTAAACAAATATATAACGTTTATTAATCTTCCAAAACCTCGAGACTGGGCCGATTAGGTAGACGTAATTTGGTGTTAAAATATTTTTAAAAGTTGAAAAATGTTTATAAGGTGAAAAATATAGAAAAATGCAAGAAAAGTAGTTAAAACAACAATAGTTTGTTAATTTGTTTTAGCGGTTCGATGTTTGCCGGCTTCTTATACAAAAGGCCCAAGAACAAAAAATAGAAAATCCTCTGGCTTTATAAGTCCGTCGCTTATAATCCTAATCCTATCCTAATTAATATTATCAATGCGAAAGTAAGTTTGGTTGTTACGCTTTCACGCCCTATCTGCTGCACCAATCTTCCTGAAATCGCATACACATAGATATAAGTATTGAGAAGGACATAGGATACCTTTCATCCCGGGAAAAAGCACTGTTCCCGTGGGAAATTCACGCATGCGGGCGAAAGCTAGTTGTTAAATAAAGTTAAATAAATTAATTGGAAGATTTTGTTGCATAAAATAATAAAATCGTGGTGTTTGATGCCAGACATTTCTTTTTTAAATCTGTTTTGTACTATCCTTTTTATATGACATCTGAGTAAGCACGTGACATGACATGACAAGAAGTGCAATATCAAACTTAATCCGATGACAATTTATTCATTTTTCTATGTGACTATCAGCAAACATTTTTACTTTAAAAGTATTTTTTTTTTATTTGAAACCTTAAAAAAATTCATATTGGTCAACAAGATTGGTCTTTTAATTGTCATTAAACCGGTCTACGGTGACCTAGGTCCAGTGGGAATATATTTAATCACCAATTAATTGTATTTTTGGAGATAAAAACGTCGGTATTATTGTAAAGATGTAACAAATATTTTAGTTTTGGCGCCTTTTTTTATTGGTTAAGTTTATTTTTCGTTTATGTTGATCATTGATGTCGTTTGTTATTTTTTAAGAAACTATCTTATAAAAAATAATTTATCATCATGTTTTAAGCGCGACTCTGGCACAAAAATATTGTAAGTTTTTGACCCAATAAATGAATTTATTTCATCGCCACTGTTGAAACCTGAAAAACCAACTTAATTGTGCTGTAGACAGACCATATAATAAGATTATTATTTTAAGGTACTTGTCACAATATTGGTTGTTTCACACTAAATATTGATATACCATAGATACAAAAATGACGGTCAATTTATTCTAGAGACTAATACTTATTAAAATTTTCACACCCTTCCCAACGAATCATATTATTTTTGAAATGAGAACGCAGCAAAATCGTCTTTATGTAAATGATATTAAGTTTTAGAATTCAATTACTGTCATTAAATGTCAATGTCATAAAAGATTTTTGACAATCTGTCAAAAGTAATATAATTTCTTTCACAAGTTTTAAAAGGTATACCATGTGTGTGTGTATTGATAAAGTTGTATAAAATAATATACTCAAAAGATATTTTACTTTTAGGAAAAAAGTAAATATTTATATTGCTATATTAAATAATAAGTAATTTAGTATTGAAGATTATAATGTTGTTGATTTCATTTTTGTAATAATCGCGGGACGAAAATATTTTGGCTATTTTTTTTCTATAAAAAAGGGCTATGATTGGGCTTTCCTAAAGGTATTTTATTTAAAGATTTTATTTAAAAAAAGGACATGTAAATTTTTGTGGGTACCAATAACTCGAATGTGTAAGATTTCTAGCTAGTTTTCAGTACTGAAGCGTCGGGTCCAATCCAGTGTTGTGATTTGCTAACGATTTTAAAGGCTCCGTTGTCAAATACTACTTACGGCTTATGGAATTTAACACAAGCTGTAAGTAGAATTTGACGTGGCTTACTACCATCTCTTAAAACCATGCGATGAGTAAGTGAGACAGCGCAATACATGATGTAAGGCGTCATCTCCCTTACTCAATCGTCCTTGCATGGTTTTTAGAGATGATTGTAAACCACCTAGGGGTCTAAAAATTTTAGCAATTCCTCGAATCGAATTCATATTACGAATTCCTTAGCAATTCTATAGCAATTCCTATTTCTTTCAATTTTTTTGAAGAGGACAAAGTTTAGTTGGTCATTTTACAATAAATAAACGAATTGCTACAGAATTGCTAAGGAATTCGTAATATGAATCGATTCGATGAATTGCTCAAAGTGGCGTTTTTAGACCCCCTAATGTTTTCGGTATTCGGTCAGAGAAGATAAAGTTGACCCTCTACTGCATTTAGCAAATATAGGAGACAGATTTAACTGCTTCGGACTGTACAATATAGGACCCTCCCAACATCATACCTGAATCTTAATTGCCAAAAAAATAAATAACACAAATTTATCACAATTAACAAATTATAAATAAAAATAGTCTTCCAACGCGCCACAGGGGGCAATGTACCCAGAATACTGGCAGCGTTTCCCCGCTGTATTGCGAGACTTACACGTTGAGCAAAATATCTGCCAGCTCTCAAGTCTCCTGTTGCCTCCACGAGACGCGTTGTGATGTCCCTTAAAAACAATTTCGCTTTAGGGCCCTAGTAACCTATCGTTTTTACTGCGAAAGGTATACCCTGTAGGGTTACTACCGTCTCTTAAAACCATCAAGTTCCAGTGAGTAAGCGCGACAGCGCAATACATGATGTAAGGCGACATCTCCCTTACTCAATCGTTCTTGCATGGTTTTAAGAGAGGGTGGTAAGCCACCTGAATTGATATTTAAAAAAAAAAAAACTACTTTCTGTTACTGTACACAAAACGGAACAAATTAGTCTCGCGCGTGGCCATAAGTGCACCAAATAAACTTGTTGATATGTATATTGTATAAAATATAATTTACACTTAGTTATAGACGCTATGTACTCATGTTGTAAGTATCATTACCACAATAAATAGACATTTTATAGTGTTTTCTTGTTTTATTAACTTAACTAGCTGTTCCCCGCGGCCTCGCCCCGCGTGGGACTCGGTTATATCGCGCCCAAAAGTAGCCTATGTTTGACCTCAGGTCGTTAACTACATCCCTACCAAATTTCATCACAATCGGTCCAGCAGTTTAGCCGTGAAGAGGTGACAGACAGACAGACAGACTTTCGCATTTATAATATTAGTATGGATTTTACCCCAGTAACCCTAGTATGAGATTTTATAAACACAGACGCTAGCGATTGCGTTAGGATTTTGTTTAGAATTTCATAAATGCCTTATTATTTATACACACACGAATGCCGACAGCAACAAAATAAGCCGCGGTAAATCACGTGGTCAATCTTATGTCAATCCCATACATTTTGTTCTTGTCGTACCTCGTTTTGAAATTGTGACTGGCTAAGCCCCCAGGTTTGTCATACAAAAATCTTAATAAAACCCCATTCTAGGGCTACAGGGGTAGACCTTTGTACAAAGATCGTCTGCTTGGGTACCTCACTCTCATCTACTTCTGCCGCCAAACAGCAGCTTGCTACTTGTGTCTGTTTGGAGAGTGAGAGAGGCAGTGATATTAATATGATGTTTTGCCAACATAATGTTTGGCGAATGTGGTATTTTACGAATTTGGTATTATACGAATGTGATATATTACGAATGTGGTCTTTTGAGAATATGATGTTTAGCGACGGAGAATGAATAGGCTACTGTAACCGGGCGCCCATCTTTCTGGGGCCATGCCGTAGGTATCCACTGGACTGCTAACGTATAAAAAAAGAAAACAAAAGCATGCATAAAGAAGATCGACGTCTGCCAGTGCCTCTAGTATGAGTTTTTGTAAGTTAAGAAAAACTCATACTAGGGACACAGATGGCCGGTCAAAATACATACCTACCTAGATGTCGCGTTAAAGCGAAAATCGTATAATACGCTGATCATATTATAATAGGTACGTGATATATGACACGTCTAAAAAACAGTCCCGAAATGTGTTTATTATTGTGTTCAGTCTTATCTCAGTGGGTTAAGGACTGGTTTACAAAGACACTGGTGTTTACCCAGCTTAATGTCATATGCCATTTGTATTTGATTACTGTAGCTCATAGATTAAAAAAGAAATTTGCCTCTTTGCTGTAGATTATGTACTATTTTTAGTGTTTGATAAAATAAATATTGTTGTTCTAATAACATTACATCTCGAGACCTTTTAACCGACTTCTAAAAAGGAGGTTATGAATCTGTATTATATTCTATTGATTGTCTAAATCCCGGCCGGGCCAACTGTACCATTGGATAGTAGGTACAATTAATGGCACAAATTATCTGTTTTTGTGTAAGTATGTTAGTCTACACCAGATTCTAAACATTTGTGCCAAATTTCGTAAGAGTACCTAGGTATGTATGTTAGTATATGCATATCTGTCAAAAAGAATCAGGTTTGCATATCTCAAAATGTATTAGTCATTGCATTTTTTTTTTTGAGTTTAGTCCATCTTAGGGACTGATATAGAGATTAAACTCATTGTCATTGTAGGGAGCGAAGCACATGAGATAAGAGATATCTACTACAAAATCGAATCAAAATCAAAATATATTTATTTTTCTTTACATAGGTACACATAGATAATAATATTACTTATAATTACCTGCAGGAGTTCTTTTAATATCTTATTACCTGAAGCAGAGGCGACCATGAGGAAGTCAAGAGTGTGTCTACCTCAAAATTCCATAAACGCAGACGCTAGCGACTACGTTAGGATTTTGTATGGAACGCTTATCATACAAAATCGCTAGCGTCTGCGTTTATGAAATCTCATAGAACCTAGGGGTACAGGCGTCAATTTTTCAACTAATATTATAAATGCGAAAGTCCGTCCTTCTGTTACGCTTTCACAGCTAAACCGCTGGACTGATTTTGATGAAATTTGGTATGGATATAATATACATATACGGGGTCAAATATAAGCTACTTTTTGGTCCGATATAACCAAATACTATGCGGGCGGAGCCGCCGGCAACAGCTAATTACTTATAAGTCATAATGGATTTTCTTAACAAGTCCTACTTTGATGAATAAGCAAACCGAAATGTTTTCCTTAAGGGCAATTTACGTAAATTCCTAAACTGTTACAATGGGTTTCACAGCAGAAAAAAAACATACATTAAACACTAATTACCTACATCAGTCCTACTTATTTTATTTCTTACCCAACTGCGACAAAGCCCAAAAGGGCGGGTTATGTGTTTAAACTAACAGGTGCTTGCTTGCATTGTTGTGTTCCGGTTTGAAGATGGCCGAAACCTTTATTTTCTTTTTAATTACGACGGAAGCAATTCTATCTTATTGGAAGTAAATGGCAATAATAGGAAAGTAATGCATGAGCTTTATACATAGGTTTGATGGCCTAGCGCATGCAGCGCGCGTGCTCGTAACGATAGTGCGCGTCAAGCAACAGCGGCGGCGAGTGCGCGGCCATGTTTGGATTGGCAATGTTGGGCTAACTCAATCTGTGTGATTTAAAAAAAAAAATGTTTGGATTTCTATTTTTAAGCTCCTCCGTGCTTCGGAAGGCACTTTGTTGTTGGTCCCGGCAGTTATCGGTAGATGGCAGTCGTTAGGCTACATCAGTTCTATAGGTAACCTGAAAAATCTGACAGTGTTGGCCACTAGCACACCCGGGTCATGTTCCTGTGGGTCTGGTTTCCCTGTAAAAATGGTTACGGAGGTCAGACGGCAGTCTCTCCATTGTTATAACCAGTTCCGCCAAATCTACCACTTGGCTTTTGCATCGCTCGGGCTCTTATGTTTTTTTGTTTCTAGGGGGCAATTACAGCCAACCTTAGGGCAAGAGCCCTAAGGTTGGCTGGAAGAAATTGCATTAGCGATAAGTCCGCCTTTGTACTAATTTTCATCTTCGTTCCTTTACAATCCAATGATGTATTTATGTAATTGGTGCGATAAAGTGTTTATTCATTCATTCATTCATCCGGACCATGATTAATAGCGTGCCCTGGGCTCTGAAGCGTAAGCCGAAGATGCAACCGGGAAACACGCTCGGACGAAGAAGAATGCTTGGGATTATGAGATATAATGAGATTGCATTAGCAATCCACCGAAAGAAGTCCGCCTTTGTACCTTACCTAGTTAAAAAAAAATTGTATACATTTGTTTGGTGCAATAAATAGTTTTTCTATTCTATTCTATTCTTGGGCTTATCTCAACGCTTAGTATGACCGGTCATTCTAACTCTCGCGGTGGTGTCACAGCGTCACACGATACACGGAGTCATCTTCCTTATCAGACAAGACAGTTATCTATGATTCAAGCTTGTAATATCATAAATACTTAAACACTGCAGACTTGTTTCTCTTGATTGAGATAAGGGAGATGATTCAATGATGAGTCGGAATTGAAAAAATCTTTTGAATGATATGATAAATATGAATATATAGATATATAAATACATATGGACAAATCACACAGATTGAGTTAGTCCCAAAGTAAGTTCGAGACTTGTGTTATGGGATACTAACTCAACGATACTATAGGTATTTTATAACAAATACATTTATAGATAATCATCCAAGACCCAGGTCAATCAGAAAAAGATAATTTTTAATCTATCTTGACTAGGTCCCTTACCACTATCTCTAAAAACCATGCAAGATCGTTTTAAGAGATGATAGTAGGCCACCTGACCGGGGGTTGAACCCGGGACCTCCTGAGTAGCGGTCAGGCATGTTAACCATTACGCCACTGAGGTTGTCGATGATTTCCTGATTCTTTTCTACAGTACAGTGTAATGTAATGTAGGTACCTACTGTGTATTGTAACTTAAAATGGTAAGTATACTTTCATATAAGTATATGTGGCCCACACTGTACTGTACATGTCATGTAGGTACAGTTTACCACAAAGATATGTACTCCAGTAAGTTCATAAACGCAGACGCTAGCGATTTTGTATGCCAAACCTGTACGTATCTACCAAGCGATCTGTTCGCTTGGCAGATAGTAGGTAAGGCAACTAAGAAATTGCATAGAAAATCCTAACGCAGTCACTAGCGTCTGCGTTTATAAAATCTCATACTGAATACTGATAAGAGGTAAGAGTACATAAGTAAAGTTACTAACTGTGATGTCTCTACGAAAAAAGTGGGTCCAGTGCCTCTAGTATGACTTTTTCTTAACGCAGACGCTAGCGACTGCGTTAACGATTTAGTATGGCAAACCTGTACAGCGCTTCTGGCGGATAGTAAGGCAACTAATAAATTCCATACAAAATCCTAAAGCAGTCGCTAGCGTCTGCGGTATGAAAAACTCATACTAGGGGCACTGGCCTCCCGACACGAGAGTTCTCCACCCACCCTCTTCTGCGCCACCCATTGCCAGTCGACTATTTGGAGGGCTTCCAGGTCTGCACAATTCATCTCTTCAGCGATACCTGGGACCAACTCTCCGACACTAACTACCTCCGTGGTCCAGTCGTTAAGGTGTTTACCTGTGACCCGGGTGTCGTGGTTTCAATTACCACGGAAAGCATAGTTTGTTAAGTTGTTTCCAGTTTTGTTAGGACATTGCAGAGTTGAATCACCTGATTGATTGATAATAAAGAAGATTCCGTGCTTCGGAAGGCACGCTTAGTCGTAGGTCCCAGCTGCCATCTGGTAGTCGTTAAATAAACCACGTTAGAGGCCGAGAGGCGGTTCCGAAGTACTCTGACACCAATGTCATCATCATCATCATTTCGTGTAGGTCTCACCGTCAATCGACCATTCGCATGATGACACACACTTGAGGCACCAGGGTGTGCATGTTCGATTCACCATAACACCTAAACGAATTAATGATGGGACGACCCACCAGCCGTTTTCCAGTCGGTCTTACCATGTAGGTACTTACGCTCTCTTCACTGCCTGATCCTCTCCCATCCAAGCAATCAAAGTTAATCACAGGCTGATTATAGCTACATTTTTACAGCGACTGATTTTAACTGGTTCTGTTAACCCGGTATTTCCCGCAAAATGTCGGTATTAACCATGTATTTACGACCATTAAATTAAATTATATTTATACAACAGGTTAAATATCGTTTTTTATAGTTATAAAATTACATTTTTTCATCCCTGCTGCATAATTTGGCCATGAGTAAAAGCGCACCCTTCGCTCCGGATCGTAAGATGAAAATGCAACTAGGAAACACGCTCTGAGGATGATAAATGTATGTTACTCACAGAGAATTTTATCCTACTACCTTTGGGTCTCCAGGAAAGCCTTAACTACCTACTTGGCAACAGTGTAGCTAAGTTTTAAACTAATGAAATTTAAAATCTTATATTATTAAAAAGGTTACTTATTTATATTATATCCATATCCATATTTTACGATCTATAAATAACTTAAGTACGACATCATAAAACCAATTAACAAAAATCTCGTTTTAACTGGAACATAAGCAAACAGACGTATGATAAACCACAATTTTCCATTCGTTTTGTAGTTCAGGAATAATCCACAAACAAACAGACAATTTAAGATGTGTTTTTTTTTTTATAATTGATATGCATGTGATGCGTGATCTGATCATAAATAGAGACACAAATCTTATTGATATAAATACAGAGAAATTTATAATAATCACTATCACTAAATAGTAAAAAAAAAAACAAAGTCGCTTTCTCTGTCCCTATGTCCCTTTGTATGCTTAAATATTTAAAAGATACGGTTTTTTTAATAGATAGAGTGATTTAAGAGGAAGGTCTTTATGTCCATGCAAAGCCGGGGAGGGTTGCTAGTTATCCATACTAATATTATAAATGCGAAAGTCTGTCTGTCTGTCTGTCTGTCTGTCTGTCTGTCTGTCTGTCTGTCTGTCTGTCTGTCTGTCTGTCTGTCTGTCTGTCTGTCTGTCTGTCTGTCTGTCTGTCTGTCTGTCTGTCTGTCTGTCTGTCTGTCTGTCTGTCTGTCTGTCTGTCACCTCTTCACGGCTAAACGGATGGACCGATTGGGATGAAATTTGGTAGGGATGTAGTTAACGACCTGAGGTCAAACATACTTTTGGGCGCGATATAACCGAGTTCCACGCGGGCGGAGCCGCGGGGAACAGCTGGTATATATATATATATATACTTAATGACTTGTCTTTTATTATATTTATTCATCAAAGTATATATTATCTATTGAAAAAAGTACATCAAAATCCGTTGCGTAGTTTTAAAGATTTAAGCATACAAAGGGACATAAGGACAGAGAAAGCGACTTTGATTTATACTATGTAGTGATAGTGATAGTTATAGTCATTATATATTAAAAATTGATTGTTTGACAAATAGTAATATTTATACAGTTGGCGGACTTAATGCTAAAATCTTTCTTTACCTCTCAATAACAAGGTGTGCAGTGCGTTTATCTTACGCTTACTAGCTATTTCCCGCAGCTCCGCCCGCGTGGTACTGTTATATCGCGCCCAAAAGTAGCCTAATTAAATTCTGGTCCTTAAATAGGTAATCTATACCAATTTTTATCAAAATCGGTCCAGCAGTTAAAGCATTAGAGACAGACAACTTCGTCTCTGTCACTCGCTGGTTGACTGTAAAAGATAGCTTTTTTCGGATAAGCCCGCCATTGTGCTTTTGTTTTGTTTCTATTCATTAGTATTCACTTTTGTTTTAGGACAATAAAGTTATTATAAACAAACAAATAGATAGACAGACAGACTTTCGCATTTATAATATTAGTAACTACAGCATGCATACTTTAATTACGTGTGAAAATAATCCAATAAGGAAAATAATCCAATAAGGAAAATAAATTAGTGAATAAAACTTTCCGAGATTGAAACATGTTAGCAAATAATGATAATGGTTATTATTTGTTGCATAACAACATAACGAATGACGTGCATTATTATATGTACTTTCATTTATAATCTAAATAAATATTTAATTATATATTCACTTTCTTTAGCAAGCAGCAGGAAAACAAATGAAAACTACCTATTAAATTTAATTGCATGTTTTTTATAACTAATTCATCTTGAATTTTAAGTTTTGAGTCATCATCACTTGTGCCATGAGGGTTTGAATGGTCGATTGACCGTGTCATAGTCCAAAGAATTTGAAAATCGCGCGCGGTTTGACGCCTGGCAATTATTTTAAAATTTTTGTCTGAGCCCGAGAGGCGGTTCGTAAGAACACTGACACCAGGCTGTGCGTAGTCAATTGACCATGACACCTACTCGAAATGATTATAATGGTAATGATTTATTGATATCCGCATTAAAATCTTATAATAACCATAGAGTCATTAACATACATATTATTGCTCTACATTTAGAAAATTATTTTTAGTCTTGCAAAATGTACTTAATGACAATTAAAATATGTGTTTTTCCAATAATAATTGTTACTGTTTTGACAATGAGCTATTTACTAATTACTACTAGATTTTACTCACGACTTCGCCCACAATATGTCCCTGTAAAGGCATTTCTAAATATTTTTGTGTTTTTAGATAGTTTATACGGCCATGGAATCTAGTCCTTTAAGGCCTTTCTTGAATTTATTAATCTTCTTCAGTCCTACTTAAGTCAGTCGAGTCAAAAATTCAAGTCAATAGTCAAGTAAGTAAGTCTAGTCTGAGTCAGATGGCTAAGTGAAGCGGTGGAAAAATTTCACTTAGCTATATCATGGAGATTTTGGTGACAAAGATAAAAAGTCACGTTATCGACACTGTATCACTTCCCAACACTCACGCTTGTTCACGAACACTTTGCGAATAATAATCCACCAATATTATGCACAAACACTCGAAAAAACCTAAGCGCGGACATAGCGACAGTTTACTTTCCCTCCAAAAAAAACGGCATTTCTAAACTGTTTTGTAAAGCGTCACTTTTTATTTTAGTTTTATTCATAGAATTTGGAATCGCGCGCGGTCACTACCAGGTAATTTTTCTTTAATCTATGGTTTTATGTTTGAAGTAGTTACATTATTTACCTACTATATAATCATTTATTAATATTTAAGGGGTAAATTCAAATTTTATAATCTAGTAACGTCATAAAAAAAATTACGTTTCTTTCCCAATACTTTTATATTTTTGAAAATAATTAATTTGAAAATACTGTCCATATTTTTATGTTAATGCCCTCATGGTAGAATTAAAAAAAACACCTCGATAGCCTAGCGAACATGCTTATTATCATATATACGTAACGATCATACATGTCTAGCGGCAGCAAGCGCGGCCGACTTGGATTGGTCGCCTTCAAGGTACCTACTGTAAGCGGTTTTTCCCGACTATTATTGCTAGATGGCAGTCGTTAGATTGGGTCAGATACCTTTCGGCAGCCTGAAAAATCTTTCAGTTTTGGTCAATAAAATTATAGTTCAGTACAAATAATTGTGTTAGACTGCGACGTCAAAGCCCGAATAGCAGCAGCATGGTCAAAGTGGCGTGAGGTGGCTGGCACTTGTGACTCCAGAATGCCGGTTAAGCTAAAGGGACAGGTCTACAAATCAATGATAAGGCCTGTCCTTTTGTATGGTAGTGAGACGTGGCCCGTACTTGAGCGGCACAAGCAAGAGTTGCATGTCACGGAAATGAAGATGCTGCGTTGGATGTGTGGAGTGTCACGGAAAGACCGCATAAAAAACTCCCACATTCGGGGCAGCCTTCATGTTCGTGACATAGCTGATAAGCTTCAAGAGAATCGGCTACGATGGTACGGCCACGTTTTACGAAAACCGGCTAGCTACGTTGGGAACAAGTGTCTAGCCCTGCCGCCTCCACCAGGGCCAGGTAGAAGGGGCAAACCTAAGAAATGCTGGCTCGACGTCGCAGTAAACGATATGCGCGCTAATGGTCTCACAACTAGGGATGCCGAAGACCGGGCGAAGTGGAGGAGAAAAAGCAGGAAAGCGGACCCTGGGCTCCGAAGCAATCAGCTAAGGAAGCAACCGGGAAGGCGCTAAGATGAGAGAGAGAATTGTGTTAGTTTGATAAGAATTATATTGCTTTATAAGTACTCGATTGATTAGCACTTTTTTATAATATCCTTTAATGGATAGTGTCTATATAAATGCATTTGTATGTGCCATATGTTAGCAGGAAATTGAAAAAATATTCGGTTTTAAAATCAATGTTCAAATTGTTATTGATAATGAATGTTTAGTCTTGTAGGAGGCCTATGTCCAGCAGTGGACAACCTGCGGCTGTAATGATAATGATTAATGTATGTAATCGTGTAACATAATGTATTTACCAGAGGTAGACTTTTAACTAAGGTTTTTGCTTGAGTGCCTCTTTTTCGTTTATTTTCACTTAATTCTTCTGTTATTGTTACTTCATTACTGAACCTGATGAATCTAGTTTTGTCCATGGTGAGTAAACAATAAAATTGTTCCACCGTTCTAGTACCAGTCTACTGGAAAATGTTCTTCAGTCATTCATGACATTTTCCGTCCTCCCACTGCGCTTTCGGGCAATTTTTGCCATTCTGTCTTAGATCTAATAATGACATTAAATGATCTTAGTTGTTTCGTAATAATTATATTGTGTTGTGTAGAGACACCCTCATAGAAAGTAATACTATTAAGCAAAAACAGACTAGTGGCCGTATCTTTCGCGGGCCATATGCTCAATTTCTAACGTATCATATATATTATATAAATATATATATATTTAGTAAAATGTACAGTATTTCGAGACTTATGTGCCAATGCATATATAAAAATATATAAATAAGTATATATATGATTTTCCCGCCACGCATTGGCACATAAGTCTCGAACTAATGTACATTTTACTAAATCGGCATATTATGTCGTCATAACGCAAACAAGCGTTATTTTAATAATTTACGTAAATATTCAACTACATAGATGGACATTTGAACTGATACAAAAAATGCAAAGATTACGTAGGTACCTAGTGACGATTTTTTAGACTTATTAGAACTGGCAGTTAAACATAAGGCGGTACTACTTATCAAAAAATCAAAAACAGAAAAGAATATAATATAAAAACTCTTTATTGCACTAAACAAATGTGTACTTACATATTTTTTTTATAACTAAGTAAGTACAAGGGCGGACTTATCGCTAATGCAATCTCTTCCAGTCAACCTTAGGGTGGATGGGAAAACAACGAAGTACCTTTACTTCACCTTCATAGTTGTTCATTTCCCTCTAGACATATCAGAGACGAAATAAAATAAAATGTTATGTACACAAAGTATAATTAATAAGCTAATTTGTTTAATTATATTAATTTTTATACAAATTTATCTTTAA
This sequence comes from Apomyelois bistriatella, assembly GCA_947044815.1. NCBI lineage: Eukaryota > Metazoa > Arthropoda > Insecta > Lepidoptera > Pyralidae > Apomyelois > Apomyelois bistriatella. Next base: position 958,286 of record OX345712.1, read on the forward strand.
TTGTGGACGTTTACTAATCACCTAAATTCTATTGTAAATATACATAAGAATGTTATATTTGTGACTGTATGTTTTACGTGATATATACGTGACTGCAGTGTGACGTACTGATGACGTATGTGACGTCATTAGGAGCCATCCTAATAAAATAAAGTTTGTTTTTCGTGGGGAAAGGCCATAGGGTCATTCCAGGAATCGCTGGAGGGATGAAGTATGTAGAAACCTGGAAGCCCTAAGAGCCGAATGGCAAGAGGTAGCCAAGAAAAGCGTCGTAGCAAAATATACATTACTAGCTTTCGCCCGTGGCCCCGTCCGCGTGAATTTCCCTCGGGAACAGTGCTTATTCCCGGGATGAAAGGTGCTATGCCCTTTTCAATACTTCTAGCTATGTGTATGCCAAATTTCAGGAAAATTGGTTCAGTAGATAGGGCGTGAAGAGGTAACAAACAAATATACAAACTCACTTTCGCATTTATAATATTAGTTGGGATACGTTGCACACACAGGTAGAAACGTTGGATTTGTGAACTTAATATTAGCCTAATTTCCCTCAGTATTTTTATATTTATAATGTCTCTCTCTCGTATAAGCGCTTTCCCATTGGCTTCTTTAGTTGATTGCTTCGGAGCCCAGGAGCTGCTTTCCATATCAAAAATATCTATTTATTTATTTTAAATACTTTATTGTTCACCAGCAACAAAAATACTTAATACAATTGGCGGACTTAATGCTAAGAACATTCTCTACCAGTCAACCAAGAGAGAACCAAGAGGAAGAGACAAAAACTCGGCTGTGAAAAATGGACAGGCACTTGATAGATCTAAATGGGTTCCTTTTTATCTGTTTTATGTACGGAACCCTAAACTGATTGTGCTCGCGACTTCGCCCGCGTGGAATTTATCAAAAAAGTTTTAGTCCAGTTGGCGGAATTTACAATAAAAAATCTAAAATCAAAGACCTGTCAAAATTGGTCGAGCCGATCCAGCGATTAGCCGGAACAAACAGATAAATAGACAATTTTTTTTTAAATGTTATTTTGGTATAGTTACCATGTATACATCCATATTATGCATTTTGGTAAAAAGCGGTTACGTTATTATTACGTTATATTAGATACAATTTTATTTTTCTTCTTTACAAAAAAATAAAATGAAATTGTATCTGTATAAATTATTATTATTCTTTTTGCAAAAAATATGATAGAATATAATAAAAATAAAAAAAATTCCCCAACAGGTAATATAGTATATATATATATATATAAGTGGAACTGGAAAAGTGATGAGGAAAATAGTAGGAACTGTTGGAAAAAAGTATATATATATATATATTCCAATTTATATATATATATATATATTGGAAAAAAGTATATATATATATATATATATATACTTTTTTCCAACAGTTCCTACTATTTTCCTCATCACTTTTCCAGACACTATAACAATAAAGTGTTAGTCGTGACACGTGAGATTTAACTTTAAGCCTTAGATACATATAAATTAGTCTGCTACTCAATTGGTTGGTATTTATTGTTGTATGTTAATATGTATCTATGGGATTTAGTACAGTCATTCTCCTCATATTCTTAGGATTTTCCAGTACATCTTGAGCATCTATGGGAATACTTTCCAGCTTTTTCTTGAATTCTCCAGTTTAGAACACACTTAGAGTTCTTAGTATAGTATCTTGAAGTATATAATCTCTCTTTCGATGAACTTGGAGATTAACTTATTTTGGCAAGGCATTAGTCTGACCATATGACGCGGTAATGATGCCAGCTCCTTTAGGCCCGTAACCATCATGTATCAAATTTATAATCAGGTTTTATTCGATTTAACAAAATAGTTTATTGTCTTCATTTCATGCAAAAAAAAGAGATTTGTTTTATATACTTGGAGGAATTTAATTAATGCACTTTTTGAAGCCTTTGTTGTCATTTGGGAAAACCATGGTGGTTATCCCAACCACGGGGCAGCCTTCATATTCGTGACACAGCCGACGAACCTTCAGGAGAGTCCTACGATATTAGTGCACGTTTTACAGAAACCGGTAAATAACATAAATAAGGTTATTATAATATTAAGGATGCAATAAAGTATTGAGTATTAAGTGTCTAGCCATGCAGCCTCCGTCAGGCCCTGGTAGCAATGGAAACCGGTATTTTTAGTACCCAAAAATAACAGTTTTTAACCTGGTTAATGAAAATTGCTGTTGATTTTGGGGTCCTTAAAGTTAGTTCCTTTTAGTTAAATCTATTATTTCGGGGAAATACCGGTTGATAGGAACCGTAATTACGGTCACGTAATGTCAGGAAAACTATGGTTGGTTCTGGTTTACGATGATAAGTATTCCGATACCTGCCTGGTAGAAGGGACAAGACTAAAGGTGCTGGCTTGACGCAAGACTAGAAGAAGTGGAGAGGAAAAGACATGAAATCGGACCCTGGGCTCCGAAGCCGAGGATGCAACCGGGAAAGCGCTAAGACGAGAGAAAGATTAAGTTAGTTAGTTCCCTCTGGCTGGAATCGCTCCCCCAGAAGTTCGGAGAGATGTGGCCAACTCTCTTGAAAGGGCAAAAAAAGAGAATGATCCCCGGCACCCTCTGTACGACCACGTGCCGGTTACGCAAAGGCTGAAGAGTCGACATAGCTTCGTCAAAGAGACTCAACCTTTGACTGGCGAAGCCTCTCAGTCGAGAACATCCATCTGGAAAGAGAGATACCCGTCGGCGTCACCTACCGCTACTCGAGACCCTTCCCCCTGGACATGGTCTGCCATGGCCTACATGGAAGTCCTTAAACAGACTCCGGACCCAGGTTGGCCTAAGCAAGGACAACATGTACAGATGGGGGTACAGCTTAGAGGAGACCTGCAGATGTGGTGTCTCTCCCCAGACCATGGCACATCTTTTATCGTGCCCTGCGTGCCCAGCCACCTGCACGCTCGGGGACCTATACGAAGCCACTGACAACGCCTTGTCAGTGGCGGAGTTCTGGTCCTCACAAATATAAGTTTTCCAGAGTCGACTCGCTAAGAAGAAGAAGTTAGTTAGTAATTAAGTAGTAGTAATATAACATAAAGCAGTAGTAGTAATGTAAATATAAAGTCTGTCTACAATTGCTGCAAAATTCCTTTGAACAAAGTATGGTTCCCGTGGGAATCGAACTCACGACCCGGGTTTACAGGCAAACGCCTTACCCACTCGACCATGTAGGCATTTCTTCTGTGGAAACTAGTTTGTTATAATCCTCAAACAACATAAATAGTTGGCATTATATCATAAAACTTGGATTTCTTACCTACTGACATAGAATACTACTTAATTATAATATTTTATCCTAATTAACTTTATAAGGCTGTGTTTTCTCTAGGTTTTTTTATCTACTAGCTTTGTTATCAAGCAGTATAAAAAATCTATCTAATATACTTACTTATAAAATTCCCGTGTCACAATGTTAGTTACCTTACTCCTCCGAAACGGCTTTACTGATTTTTACCAAATTTAATATGCATATCCAGTTGGTCTGAGAATCGGTCTACTATCTATTTTTCATACCCCTAAGTGATAAGGGTTGTTCACCCTTAAATTACCTAAAAATAATTTATATGGGCAAACAACGTTTGCGGGGTCAGCTAGTAATCTTATAAAATCCTCAAAAGTCAACCCATACTTCCATAATAATAATCTCTATAATACATGTGAAAATATCGTCTATCTGTCTGTCTATTACTCTTTCACTGCTAAACCGTTGTAAAGATATTTGTGAAATTTGTTATGGACATAGTTAAAAACCGGGAGTCAAACATAGGTTACTAATTAGCGCGATATAACCGAGTACCATGCAGGCGGAGCCGTTGGCCACAGCTACTACTCGTCGCATTATAAAAAAAAAGATAAAAATTGATGGCTTAACCATTTAGGAGCTGTGATACATAGAGCGATTCACTGATATAAGATAAAGAGAATAAAGTTAACTTTTAAAAAAAGGAAGTAAATCTTTTAAAGCCATAGATTTAAAAACATCCCGCGCGCCATTTTCTTATTCTATGTAAGCCCTTTTTTGTCATTCTCCTTAAAGAAAAAAAAATATCTAAAAAATATATACTTAAAACAACTGCGGTTTATCGTCACAATTTCTTTACAATGTGAAATAAACATAAAATTAGGAATCGCGCGCGGCTCTAAGGCAAATTCTTTAACTTATGGAAATAAATAACTTGTCAATTGAGAGTTTTTGGAGGGAAAGTAAACTGTCGCTATGTCCGCGCTGTATTTAATTTCCAAAACTTAGGTTTTTTCGAGTGTTTGTGCATAATATTGGTGGATTATTATTCGCAAAGTGTTCGTGAACAAGCGTGAGTGTTGGGAAGTGATACAGTGTCGATTACGTGACTTTTTATCTTTGTCACCAAAATCTCCATGATATAGCTAAGTGAAATTTTTCCACCGCTTCACTTAGCCATCTGACTCAGACTAGACTTACTTACATGACTGGACTTGACTATTGACTTGAATTTTTGACTCGACTGACTTAAGTAGGACTGAAGAAGATTAATAAATTCAAGAAAGGCCTTAAAGGACTAGATTCCATGGCCGTAAAAAATCTTTAAAAAAAAAATTGTCAATTTTCTTTAAATCCTTCAAATCAATTGTATTAGTCAGGTCAGTGAGTATACTTCAACGAATTAATTAATTTAGTATGTCTATCTCCAAATAATATTTTCACCTGATAACACTAAAAATAAAACTATTGTACTTAGATTTATTATCTTTATTACTTGAACCAGTTGTAACCGCTTTATTATTTACACGTAAGCTAACAATTTTCAGATAAAAAAAAGTAATTGATTTGATTTAAAGACGATGTATAAACAAAGACGAATTTAGAAACTCAATAAAAAAAATCTCCCGTCTTTATTAGAGTTGTTTATTTATTTATTTAAAACTTATACTTATATATAATACAAATTAAAAATTAAGTGTACAAATAGTGGACTTAATGCCATATGACATTCTCTACCATTCAACCATGGGGCCGAGCAGAAAATGTGATTGTCGGCGATTAATGAATTACAACATATAATAATATTTTATGTCATCATCCTAGCGTTTTATTTATTTAACGCAGGCAACAAAAAGTTAACATTAAATAAACAATTAAGGCCCATAGGAATTTATACCATAACATAATATATTATTTATATATAAAATTAATGAAACTATCTAGAAACAATAATAATTAGAGCGTAAGCGTAGTAAAGCACTTAAGGGATTCCATACAAAATCCTAACGCAGTCGCTAGCGTCTATGTTTATAAAATTTCATACTAAGAGTACTGATGATAATAATTATTAGTATAATATCAGGTAGGTATAAACTTTTAGCAAATCAATAAATATCTAAATGAGTGATAATAGAATACAGTTGATGTTTTTTTAATCGCATTCTACTCAATTTTCTAATGGACAAAGTAATAAAATGACATAATATTGTATTTTTAGAACAATATAAAATATTATTAAATAATTGTACACGTAATAAATCTTATGATCCTATTAACAAAGCGATTGATGAGAGAGACAATAATCGGGACCCTTATTATTGTTTATAATTATTTATAACTTTACAAATGTTCAGATACTTGTAATAAAACTTGTACCAAAGTTTAAAATCAATTTCTCAAACGGGACTTATTAAAAAAAGATTTTTAAAAGTATGCTCACGCATCCTAACATCCCAACTAATATTAAAAATCCGAAAGTGAGTTTGTTTGTTTGTAATGCTTTCACGCCTTATCTACTGCACCAATCTTCCTGAAATTTCGCATACACATAGCTAGAATTATCGAAAAGGACATAGCACCAGGCGAAGCCGCGGGCGAAAGCTAGTTATCTATAAAACTAATCATAGTCATTAATTGGAAAGTGGAAAAGATCTTAAGGCCATGTATTCTTAGCGCGTGAGTGACCCCTCAATGTGCTACGAGCATCTACAAACTAATTTTTTAACCCAAATTTACAACGTAAAACTCCAATAATATATTTGTATAAATAAAAGTAAAAATCATTTTTTTTTTGTTTCATTAACAATAAAGGAGAGAAAAGAGCTAAAGGAAATTGAGAACCGAAAAGGGAAAATGTGGAGACATTTATTACGGCACGGCGACTTAAAAAAAACATACTAATGGAAGTCAAGGTTTATTTATTTATTGAAAACTAGACACAACGTTTTTTTTTACACCAATTACAGTAATTATAATGCTGAAACTTATTACTAAAGATAGAGTGAAGACGTGGAAGAGGCAGACCAAGAAGGAGCAGTTAAGTAGAATAAATAAAGAAAATAGAAGAGAATAGAAAAAGATAGAGATACCTAAAAGAGATTCCATCGAGCACAGCTCCTAAATTTTAGATAGATAGATAGATAGACAAAAATTATGGAAGGTAAAAAAGAAGAGTGAAAGAGAAGTAACATAATAAGAAATAAACAAAATGAAGTGAGAACGCTGTCGTATCACGATTTAAAAACCTTACAGAAGACATTAATAGGACGGAACTCCACCGAATAGAACGCAGCTCTAATTCAAATAATGTCAGCAAATATACACAGATTAATTTAAGGCCTAGATCCGTCACTGCAATGTTTGTATACAAACTGTCTACTCGTATAAAACGCTACTGCGCTACCCAATGTGTCATCCGCAGTTTGAATTCAGAACGTTCAGGCATTCTGTGTCGGACATTCATAGCGTACAGACGCACGTTACGACGTGCGGTGATCGCGTTTTGTGTGAAGTGCCAAGTTTATTTTTGGGATTGGATCGATCAATGTGAGTTTGGTATTGTTTTTATGTGTCATTGTTTAGTATAAATAAGGACTGATTTTTTCTAGACTTTTTGAAATTTTAATTTGCGTAAGTACTTTTTTTAAATTTAATGATAATATTAACACAAATCGTCAACAGTCTATAAACTAAAAATTTAAAATTTATTTAAAAATAAAAGTAATTATTTAATAATGAAAAGCCCTACATACTGTCGTCGGAAGGTTAAGTATTTAAAAGGTTGGCCATTTTCCTATTAGATCGCAAAAACAAATTTATTAAGTAAGTATATGTTATATTATACATACTTATATAAGTTTCGTATTTAAAATGTTTAAAATTATAAAATAAACATATCACAAAAATTGGAAGTAGATAAAAAAAAACATTTTGTGCTCTACCATTTGTAATCAATTAGTACCAATACCTAAAGTTAAAATAAAAAAAAAACTGTCAAATTAACGCAGATAAACACGACAGGCTCGGAACAGTAAACAAATATCATCTTTATCGCTGCGCTTTTCCAGTTGCATCCCAAGCTCATGTGGGAAATCTCTCGGGGCCTATATGGAAAACGCTAAGATCATCGATATAATTAGAAGTCAATTTCTAAGCATCTCTTCCAGTAAATATAGGTGTAAAATAAACCATTATTACCCGAGGGAAGAAAACATAGGTAGAAAATAGTGCAACGGGTGAATTTGGTTGCCTCGAATGATCATCATTTCAGCGTAGGTTGCCCACAGCTGGACTCTACGCCTTTCCCAATGATATCCAGAATAACCGGTAGGATGCGGCCGGAATCTAGCGTTTGCCTAACCTTTTTCAGGTCATTTTCTTTGCCTTGCCTTGCCTATACATTAGTTTTATACTATAGATATTAGTACTTTTTTAATCTACAACTAAACTGCTCTACCGATTTTAAAATAATCTCTGAGGGACATTAAGAAATATAATTAAGAAAATTAGAAATTAATTGGTTCAATTTCAGTCATGAAAGTTTTGTTGATAACTTCCGTGGAGTTGTCCCATGACTGTTTTTTTAAAACATAATATAAATAACATATTATTGAACCTTCTTTCGAATTAAGGTAAGTGGTAGCGAAAATATGCAAAGAAATTTCGTTAGTACAGCCACATAAAAGTTTACCACCTTACACTTACAACTATGGTTGTAGGTATACTTTTATATGTGGTCCTTGAGCGGACCTTATGCTCTGAGGCAACCAGCTGAAGATGCGACCGGGAAAAAGCTAGGATGTAGAAGATGACACTTTTATATGTAGCCCTCTGTATTTTTACCTTAACTTTGGACGTCGGTCGACATCACCATCATCATTTCGTGTAGGTGATACGGTCAAAAGACTATACACACCCTGGTGTCAGAGTTCTTCGGAACCGCCTCTCGGCCTCTGATGCGGTACCTATAACGACTACCAAATGGCAGCCGGGACCAACGGCTCAACGTAGTTTTCGAAGTACGGAATCATCTTTATTACTCGTATCAGACAGTCAAATGATTCAAGTCTACAATGTCCTAACCAAACTGGAAACAACTAAACAAAGTATGCTTCCTGTGGGAAACCCATGACCCTCGGTTCTAAAAATAGTTAAAAATGAAAAAAGTGGATGTCGGTTAAAAAAAATTTTTTCATCCTCTTGGGCAAAAATTTTGAATATACCAGTTTTGCACCACAGGCTTAGTTAGTTAGTCAGGAAAAAAAACGTCAAAACATGATAAAATAAATGAGTTTGAATAAAGACAGACCACATGAGGATAATAAATATGGTCAATGGACTTTTGAGACTAAGGTACAGGGTCCAAAGCTCAACCCAAGTGTCTTACTTATTAATTGAATATTCAAAAATTTTTGTAACTTTTGCACATTATGGTCTATTAAATTTCAATTTCGATTTATTTATTGCATTTCATATTGTACATTAACAGTTCTAACTATAGGTATACATATACAAAAGTCACTGTCTTTTTAAGTAGGTACAATTGAACCCTATTATATTATATATTTATTAGCTGTTGCCCGCGGCTACTCCCGAGTGGTACTCGGTCATAGCACGCCAAAAAGTAGCATATGTTTGACCTCCGATCTTAAACTATGTCTGTACCAAATTTCATCAAAATCAGTCTAGCGGTTTAGCCGTGAAAGAGATACAGCTATCATCACCATATCAGCCGTAAGCCCTTTCATCCTAATTTCCCTAGCTTCGAAGCACGAATATAGTAGATTGTTATACAAGGCAGGAAAGGAATAATTCAGACAAAATTTCGTTCTATTTTGAAATTTCATTCCCGCCCTAAGGAAAAAAGTAATTACTATAGTTTTTTGGCCCGTGGGAGGGCATGAAGCGTTTTCCGCCCTATAATCAGATCAGAAAAACACTACTTTCCGAGTATGGTCATGAAATAGTAGATTGTTATACTAGGGAGGAAAGGAATAATTCCCGTGCGAGCTATTTAGAGGAATTATTCCTTTTACCCGTTTTAAACTGTTAGTTTAAATGTTACTTTTCATTTCGAATATAAGGAAAGTTTTTCTAAAACTAAAGCGTTTTTCACTTTATACTCAGATAAGCAAAACACTACTTTCCGAGTGTGAGAAATGAAAATGTATTTTTTATCTCAAAAAATACCCTTATAATAAAATGCTTCCGTAGGATTTACGCGAACAAAGACACGGGCCAAAGCTAGTTTATTAGAATAAAAGGGAAAACGTATAGGAACTGACGCATAAATCTCGTGACTTCATTACTTTGACAATATGCCAATGGATAGTCTGATCATTTGCATCAAAGAATAACTCTGTAGAGCGCGCTTTTATGTGTGCACAGTATTTTATAAAAACAAATATCATTAACAAAACACAATAACTTAAAAAAAAAAAACTAAAGAATTAAATAATACTAAATACAAATAAAAGAAAAACAAAAATACTTACCTAAAATCATAGATCATTAACAAAATTATAGTTATTTCATATAAAATTATAGTGATAATTGTTTTTTTTTTTTTTAAATAGAAGTTGAATAAAAAGAAAAGCAAAAAAGAATTAAAAAATAAAATTGACCTAAAAACAATTTTTGTTTTAATCAATTATGTCACCACTAGTATATTATTTACAATGATTTACAATAAAGGCCGTCAGAAGTTTTAGGCTCAAAGTCTGTTTGCACCATTTGCTATACATATCGTATCCTTCATGGCGTAATGGTCAACATACCTGACCGCTTCTCAAGAGGTCTCGAGTTCGAATCCCGTTCAGATCAATATATATTTTTTTATTATTGTCCCAGGTCTTGAATGTTTATCTATACTTATATGTATTTGTCATAAAATATAGTATCGTTGAGTTAGTATCCCAAAGTACAAGTTCGAACTTACTTTGTGGCAAATTCAATCTGTGTGATTTGTCTTTATACATTTCTTTTATTAATTTATTTATATCTCTCAGCTCTATAACAAACACACTCTATAGGCAAAATAATCGCTATACTAACTCTAACATATGCAGACATAATATGGTCTTTGTATCAATCATAATGTGTTAATTTTCCATGACTATTCCACACGAGTCTAGGCGTGTTTACTTCTATATTCTTTGACGGGGTAGACAAAGCCTGTGAGCCCTGATTATTTGCTCTTGGTCAGAAAATAGCCTCAATTTTATTATTTAAACTTTTTGCATGAATACGTACTTCGATAATAATATAATACAATAGCTTGTCTGTCTGTCTGTTCACTACAAGCTATTTGTTAATATTTAGATAGAGCGTCAAACAAATATACAGTTATTTAAGTTTTTAAATGTTACATTTTGTTGTTATTATATCTTTATTATTATTATTAGGTACATAGTATAAAACAAAGTCGCTTTCCGCTGTCTGTCTCTATGTATGCTCAAATCTTCGAAACTACGCATCGGATTTTGATGCTGTTTTTTTAAATAGGTAGAGTGATTCAAGAGGAAGGTTTTTATGTAAGTAAAAGCTATAACATTGCACCCATTCAAAGCCGGGGCGGGTCGCTAGTATATATATAATATAAGTCAGGATTAGGGGACTAGAAAAGGATATAAATCATTAAAAAAAGGATAATTTTAGGAATTGAATCAATGTTTGTACATAGGTGTTTTTTTTTTAAATATGTATATAACATAGATTTAAAAAATGGCCTGGCGGCAAGACCGCAATTTCGTTATTTTAGGTATGTTTAGACAACTTAGCAGTCATGACGTTAGCTAAGAAATGGGGGGTGGAAGAAGGCGGAAACAGTTATATAATAGTTCGTTGTATTGATTCGTGGAGCTTTTTTGGGCTAACATTCATGTTACCTACTTATAATTTAAGGCCTCATTTTTGTTCTTAACTAGCAACAAGGAAAGTTATACTTTATCTTATATTTCATCGATGACTATATTATGTAGTTTCAATTAAGTTAGAATATTTTATAATTGATGAGTGATTGTTGTTAGTAGAATCAGCAACTTAATTTCATCTTCATTTTAATACAAATTAAAAAAGGGTTCCGTGCCATTATTTATAAAAAACGGGAAAAAGAACACATTTGCTGTATGCCCTATTTAAATATTTTTTAATTCTGTTTTAGTATTTACCCTTTGTGTACGGAACCCTAAACGAACAGATTGATTTTTTCTTACTCTCTCTAACTTAGTTATCTACGGGATGAGATGAAGTGGTCTATTCTTTTTTCAGAAATGGGAAACAGTTGCTTTTATGTTTAAATATATTATAAAGGCCTAGTAATGTTGTTCAATCATAAAATACCGATACGGATATCGAATGCTATTTTATAATATTTATCGAACGTTTTCACTGATAGTAAAAACTTTATTTAAAATAAATAAATTTGTGATTTACGATTAAGACATTTATTTACATATATACTTAAACAAACAACTATTAAAATAAGATAATCTAATAAAAATTTATGATTTGTAAACAACATAAAATTAGGAGATCACGCGAGTTTTTTAACCGACTTCAAAATAAGGAGGAGGTCCTCAATTCATCGGAATATTTTGTTTTTATTTTTTTTTAATCCATAGTAAACAAAAATATTTTAGCCGTTTTATAAAAAAAAAATGATGGCCACAAACGCTCATGGTTAGCTACATTGTAGCCATACTAATATTATAATTGCGAAAGTCTGTCTATCTGTTACGCATTCTCGGCTAAACCACAAAATAGGTCCAATTTTTATGAAATTTGGTAATGGATTTGTTTCCCAGTTGGCCAGAGCCCAGTGCCCATAGTATGAGTTTTTCTTAACGCAGACGCTAGCGACTGCGTTAGGATTTTGTATGGAATTTCTTAGTTGCCTTACTATCCGCCAGAGGCACTGTACAGGTGTGCCATACTAAATCGCTAACGCAGTCGCTAGCGTCTGCGTTAAGAAAAACTCATACTAGGGGCACAGGGTACTTAACGGAGTACAGAATGAAGCTACTACTGTCTGACCTTCTTTAACCTTTCTACAGAGAAACCAGGCCAATAGGAACATGATCCGGGTGTGCTAGCGGCAAACACTGTCAATTAGGCTGTCTTGGAATCTGATGCAGTTTAACGACTGCCATCTAGAGTTGACAAATACGACAGTATACTTCTTCTTCTTTGAGTCATAATGGCTATATGGACTACATATATTGACTTTGCCCAGTATTTGGCCACCTCCACCGCCCGGTCGTTTCCCTCGTTGTGCAGGAGACAGTGCCCCTAGTATGAGTTTTCTTAACGCAGACGCTAGCGACTGCGTTAGGATTATGTATGAAATTTCTTGGTTGCCTTACTATCTGCTAGAGGCGCTGTACAGGTTTGCCATACTAAATCGCTAACGCAGTCGCTAGCGTCTGCGTTAAGAAAAATTCATACTAGGGGCACAGGGCAGCTAGGGCACGACAGGAGGTCTACCCAAAATGGCTATAAATGACAACATTGAATTATAACTATTCTTAGACAAACAAGAATAAAAGATCACGTTGTTGCGTAAAATATAAATGCCTTAGTAAGTCACCTGAATTAAAAAAATTAAAGCTATACAGAATTATCACTTTAAATTTATACTATGCTAGCTTTTGCCCGCAGCTTCGCATTTGAATTTCCCTCGGGGACAGTCTTTCTTCCCGGCAAGAAAGGTACTCTTTGTCCTTGTTAATACTTTATGCGTAATTTCAGAAAGATTGGTTAACACCCGAATACTCAAATGCTTCCCAATTTCAAGAGCTCAGTATCATGCTGTCGCGCTGAATGTCAACGATATGACAGTGACAGCATGATACTTGAAAAGCTCCCAAAATTGTGTAGCGTTTGACTATTCGGACATTAGAAGATCAAGCGTGAATAGTAAACAAACAAATAAACTCACTTTGGCATTTATAATATTAGTTAGGAAGTACGTAATAAGGAATATTATACGTAATAAGGAAAAAAAATTACAAATACACCCCTCTCTAATGATAGCGTTTTTCCACTTGTTGAATAAGTTTTTCATTGGAAATACGGGATTCTTTTAAAATGCAATTATGACATAACAATTTTGATATGCTAAATAGGTACTTAGTATATCAAAATTGTGTTGTCCCGGTGAATCTTTAATTTACGCGACCGGGTCTAGGGCACGCCATTAGGTGATACTTCTATAGTAACCATATTTCGATTCCAAGCGTTTATGAATGAAACCGGCATTTAGTAGTAATTTTAGATAACTTGTCACACGTACATCTAACTACGTAATTGTTCACATATGACAACGAATCTGTTGTCTTTATGAGTCAAATGTACCTGAGATACCTATATTTAAACACTAGCTGTTGCCCGGGGCTCCTTTCCCGTGGGAATTCTGGGATAAAATATAGAGGCGATGTGTTGTTCCAAAATCTAATAAATCTCCATTCCAAATTTCAACAAAATCGGTTCAGCCGTGTTTCTGTGAAAGAGTAACAAACATCCTTACATTCTTACAAACGTTTGCATTTATAATATACTAGCTGTTCCCCGCGGCTCCGCCCCGCGTGGGACTCGGTTATATCGCTCCCAAAAGTAGCCTATGTTTGACCTCAGGTCGTTAACTACATCCCTACCAAACTTTGTCACAATCGGTCCAGCAGTTTAGCCGTGAAGAGGTGACAGACAGACAGATTTTCGCATTTATAATATTAGTATGAATGAGTAATCTATGCAAGAAATATTTATATTTTAATGTTATATTCATGTTGGATATTTGGCATTTTCGCATTTTGTAAATGGTTTAAAAAAGGGAGAAGAATTTTGAAATTTCGATGCCTAACTATAATTGTTGTAAAAATCTTGCATCATTATAGCGTGTGGGTGACAGGGGCATGCCATGCACATCTCATCTAGAAAACAGCTGCATTCTATATCATTAATGGATGAACGCCACTAATTACTTACATACATACATATCATCACGCCTGTCTCCCGTAGGGGTAGGCAGAGACTAGAGATTTCCATTGGCTACGATCCTTACAGACCTCTCTCGCCTCCTCCACACTCGTCACTCTCGTCATACACGCTCGCCGATTTCGGGTACTCCTAATGTCTCCCTTTTTCAAAAGATCTGCGATTTGGTCGCAGTATGTTTACTAATTATTATTACATAACTTAGTAATTATTAAAACTGATTTAAGTAATACATAAAAAATTGTATTTGACGCACAAGAATAAACATGAATATTCATTAATTTCATTATAATATAATATAACAACTTATTTATTTCAGTGAAACCTGACGGTTGTCTTCTCTGTGATTCATACTAAAGTCAAATTGATATGAGAAAAAAAAAACCGGTCAAGTGCGAGTTGAACTCGCGTGGAGAGGGTTCCGTACAATGCCAATGTCAGTTTTTATATTCAATTGTGGTATGTTAATGTGAAAGGATTATGAGATGCGAGCTAACTACTACTGTCGCTATCTAGTGGTGTTTTCCGTAAGTGAACGTTTTATATTAAATTTACCACTTAATTGTCAATTGATAGAATTCTTGTAGGTTTTTCTGTAATCTACAGGCAATGACCTATATTCCGTATTTTTTTTTTTCAAAAATTTAAGCTTAATAGTTTCGGAGATCAGAGGGGGTTTACCCCCTCTAAATTACCCCTTTAGATGCTGCCTGATTTTTTTGGGAAGATTATAGGCATAGTACATACACATCTCAAACGGGAGAAGTCGTGGGGAACAGGTCTTAAATAAATCTAACCAGGGTGCAAGGTCAAGAGTTAGTAAATAAACATTTTCAAGTCAGTTGAAGATGAAACAAAAACGTGTTTTCAAAGTCACGGTTGATTAATAATGACTATGATTTCAATGCATTTTAGTACTATAATAGTATTATTATATATTATGTGCTATAACACGCCAGCTGTTTGAATAATGTAACTCTTACAAATATGTTTCCTGTAATTGAGAAGGACATAGCAAACAGACAAATAAATATTGTTGCTTCATTCATACGTACGTATAATTACGTCTTTATCCCATGCGGGGTAGACAGAACCTAGGGCCATAAGACCTTAGGCCACGCTTTGCATAATGGTAGTTGAAACAGGAAATCAATAGTGATGGGTTGCTAGCCGCATCGCCTATGACATGATTTCCCCATTCGGCGATTCCCTCAGACGACTTTTACGGCTTGCGCGGGAAGAGAAGCAGCTGGTACATTCTATGTTTTTCTTTTTCTCCCAGACCAGCATGGAAGTTGCTTCATTCATATGTACCCACATATTGGGTTATTGTACTCTGCACACTTTAGTGTAGGTTATGAGGTTATTTTACTTTGCACACCTTGATGTAAGTTTCAAAACCGCCTTGGTAAGTGCCTTAGTTTCTTTTACTTCTACCAGATGGCAGCCGGGACTAACATTAGAAGGCATGTTGGTCCCAGCTGCCACACATGGAATTATCGGAAAATCAAGTGATTAAAGTCTCCTTAACTAAGAACAGGGTAATATCTCACTTGTCCTATATAGTAAGACAACGTTTATGTCACTTTTCCTAATGATCCGTTTAAAAATGCTACCTCTATAGTAAAATATTTTGGCATAAAGAGTTTGGCATATTTTTCTTTTTGCGTAATATTCTATCTATTTATATAAAATTAAAGAGCTGTGCTCTTGTCGGTGGAGTCCCTTAAAGCTGTCTCTATCTTCCGCTAGCCTTTACACATCCTGATACAACACGTATATTATTTTATCATAGTTGATTTTTAGCACATTATTTTTAGGTTATGTTAGTAATTACGATTAAAACAATTATGCAAAATTTGTTATGGATAATATTATTATGCGTAAATATCATTAGTATGAATTACCAAATGCCATATTTTATTATGGTTTAATTTTAATGCAAATAAAGCCCTTAGATCAGTGAGCCATGTTCTCTGAAAAAACAAAAAGCAAATAGCGCCAGGCTTAAGAATTCTTACCCTCGTATTAAGAAATGTTTGTTAAGCCCATGTTAGCTAAAATGTGTTGCGTCTCTTTCTTTCACGTAAAGTGTCAGGTAAGAGAAAAAAAGACAAAACATATTTTAGTTAAAATGGGCTTAACTAACGTTTCTTAATACGGGGTTAATGTTTTGACTAAGTATATACTAAAAAATAAAACATAAACAGCTTATTATCAAAGATGTTATAAGAACTATGAATGGTGTTTTAGTCTTTAGAATTGATAATATTGTCATTGGTTATTGTTTTATCATACAAGGGTCCCGTACTGGTGCTTTACATAGGTAAATTTATTTAAAAACTATGTTTATTAATTAAGTATCTAGTTTTACATAGGTAAAACAAGATACTTAATTAATAAACATAGTATTAGAATAATAAAAATAACTTAACAATCTACGAAACACCCAGATCACGTTCCTATTGGTCTAGTTGCCTTGTAAAAAAGTTTAAGAGATCAGACGGCAGTCGCTTCATTGTAATACCAGTACCGCCAAATCTAGAACTATAATTAAACAGCGTGGCACAAAGGCGGACTTATCGCTAAAGCAATCTCTTCCAGTTATACTTATGTTCAGGAATGGGGAACACGATTGGATGATGAGTCAGGATCACAGAACAGAGAAATTATCCAAATAGAAATGTTTTGACGCGGATTTAGTTCTAAGATCAGTGTAGCAGCGTAATCTCTCTTCTTATCTTCAATTAATACGTGTAAACCAAACCACACCTTATTAGAAATGTATAACGTAGTTTAAAACAAAGCCATCTAATATTATCGACCAATAATAGTGGCAATAAATGACGAAATCAAATTCCCTGTCCCTTTATTTCTGTGTGAAACGTTGGCTTGCAAGCAAAACTAGGGACACGTTTTTCGTGCGCTATGCCACTTCTTGTTAATATTTCTGAATTCCGTTGCTTAGGATAGTATTATACTTACACGGATGTCATATAACACAAGAATAACTTGTACAAAGGAAGTTATTTCTTACAATTGCTGTAAACATTGACAAATGCGCTGAGTGATAACATCTGATGTGCATCTAAATGTAAACATATAATTACTATTTGTCAGTACTATGAGGTATCTAGATATCCATAAACCGCCGTAAATAACGTATTGTCAACTAGCTTTAGGTTTGCTTTGTTTAAAAAACAATCAACAATTTCATAATAAAAAAATGATACTGGCCATTTGTAATTTGTCTCTGGCCGAGAAGGCAAGCGAGGCGTACTTGTGAACGTAAGCCCCCTAAGGATGGGGGAGAGTTATTAAAATGCAATGATTGCATAGATAGGCGACACTATAGAGAACTTGTAGGGAGATCAAGCAGGTGCGACTGGAAAGAGATGCGAAATGCTAGTACAGCGCACTCTCACGAGATTCGGCTCGTATAACCGAGAGGTTGGTAGAGCCATGGGAGGTGGAGGGAAGTGGCCATTTGTAAAAAAAGTAATTAAAAAAAGAATATGCGTTTGGCGCCAATAAAACATTGCTATTCAGATCATTGTTTTGTAAGGTCAATATCCATATCCATATCCATACTTCCATACTAATATTATAAATGCGAAAGTCTGTCTGTCTGTCTATCACCTCTTCACGGCTAAACTGCTGGACCGATTGTGGTGAAATTTGGTAGGTATGTAGTTAACGACCTGAGGTCAAACATAGGCTACTTTTGGGCGCGATATAACCGAGTCCCACGCGGGGCGAAGCCGCGGGAAACAGCTAGTTTTCACAACTTTATACTAAATTACTTTAGCTATAATTGATCGTATGTAGACATCTGTATGTTTTATTAAGTTAGTACAATGCAAACAGTGAATATAGTTCGATAATTATTACATACAAGTGCATTCTTCTTTGTTCGTCACTTTTCCAAGTTTCCCATTCACACGTGATTTTCACCAATAGTTTATTTTACATGCTTTAAAATATTTAGTAGTGAGTCGCTATTTTTAGGGTCAAAAATCAAGCCTTCACTGTCCGTCCATCCGCCATTTAAAGATAAACCTGACCCCCATACTCTACTTATCATAATCCTGGGGGGTTATATTTATCTGTCTCCAACTGCATACACACATCGGACGAGTGAAACCTCGGTTATTATTATTTAAATACTTTTTACGGCCATGGAAACTAGTCCTTTAAGGCCCTTCTTCAATTTATTAATCTACTACAGTCCTAATTTAGTCAAGTCAAGTCAAAAAATCAAGTCCGTAGTCTAATCCAGTCAAGTGAGTAATTCTAGTCAGTCAGATGGCTATGTGAAGCGGTGGAAAAATTTCACTTAGCTGTAACTTGGAGATTTTGGTAACAAAGATAAAAGTCACGTAATCGACACTGTACCACTTCCTAACACTCACGCTTGTTCACGAACACTTTGCGAATAATAATCCACCAATATTGTGCACAAATACTCGAAAAAACCTAAGTTTTGGAAATTAAAAACAGCGCGGACATAGCGACAGTTTACTTTCCCTCCAAAAACTCAGTGAAACCTCGGGGTCAAGCTGGTTAACTTTTTTTTTTTTTGACAGATTCAAAATGAAGACCGGCTGGCTCGCTTGGGAATGCATAGTGTTTGCCATCTTCATTTGCGCCACATCATGCCTTCCTTTGTGGAGGCGAAGGAAAGACGTCAAGGAGCCAGGAGTTAGCGCCAAAGCCGCCTATATATTCGCTGGTGGCGGCGTGTCTGTCCTTGCCATGATTTTGTCTGTGGCTAGAGGGACGCTGGGCGTTAGATCGTTTTTGGGTAAGTTTTTTTATTTAAAGCGATAGTATTGTCTTGACATATATAAGGTATATATAAGGTGAACAATATAAAATTTTAACGGCAGATTCAGACCACTAGTATTCTGAACAACTTTTCCTAGTGAACTTATATCAAAATACGAATTTTAATTTTTCACTCTCCATACTAAACTAGATCAGATGATTCTCAATTTGTATGGGAGGTCAAATTTCTTTTTTTCGTTTTTCTATATAAGTTTATTTGGAAAAGTTGTTCAAGATTAAGTCTTAATCTGCCCTTAAAATATTTGCAGTTGTACCAGTTGGGTGGTATTGAGTTAACATTGTATTCAGATAGTTGGAAATATGGAATAAATAAATCATTTTACTATATGAATTCACATTTATTGGAAAAAAAAATCAAAGTTCACTTACCAAAATCAGATTGTTGGAAACTGTAATAGTAGGTCCCTATGTTTCAATAATTGCAATTTTCTCATGTTGTGTACATGATAATGTAAAGATGTTTCTTGTATGAAAACGTAGTCTTTTTGAAAATGCCTATTTTCCAACTTTTTTCTAAAAATCTCAAATATCTCGGAAACTATCAGATTTTTTAACTTTGTGCATTTATTTATAAAATACTCATTCGCGTTTCTGTTATCACCCTATTCAGAGACAGCTTTCTCTTTTATTAAAAAAAATAAAGGTGTTTTTTTTCCCTATATCATTTCCAAAGAATGCGCAAAAACTAGTTATGCACCATTCTATATTCGTCATTAACTGTTTCTAGACTGTCCTATTTATAGAAATACAGGAGTCATATTGAGACCGGTTAGAGCTGAGATGGGACATGGACTATGATTGGTTAGATTTATTTATATCTCCTTGTTTTGATCGCTACGTACACGTTAATAAACAAGCTAGCTTCCACTAGATACGTCGATTATTAAGTCGATATTCCCAAGGGGATAAATGATTCCCGTGATGAATGATGATGAATTGAACCCAAGACCTCCAGGTCTACAAGCAAATGCCTTAACCACTGGACCACGGAGGCAGTTAAATTTTGATTCGTTATAAGCATTCATATGCTTCATTATTATTTGTTATGAATTAACCAATTTGCTATTCTATTGTTCTGTTATCTAGAAATATAACCGTCCAATTTAAACTAAAAATATATTAAATGGTGGACTTAGACCATGTAGCACACTCTACTAGTCCATACTAATATTATAAATTGCGAAAGACTGTCTGTCTATCTATCTGTCTTGAAAGCTCAAGGCTAAACTGCTCGACTGATTTTGATAAAATTTGGTATGGATATAGTTAAAGGCCTGGGGTCAAACATAGGCTACTTTTGGGTGCAATATAACAGAGTCCCATGTGGGCGGAGCCACGGGCAACTAGTCAATCATAAGCCATGCAAGGTAGAAGAAAAAGACGAGCGAAGCAGATAAAACAAAAATTCTTTATTGCACCAGTAACAATATACAATGACGAAATCGCATACATAGATAATACAGTAGGCGGCCTTATCGCTAATGCAATCTCTTAAGAATTAAGAAGGCTAAAGTCGTGTTGTATAGAGATTTATTTATTTAATCATAAAAATTGTACAACATTACAGTTATTCAACAACAAAAGCGTTGCACAATTTAACTTAGGACACAGACAGCCATCCTTTGTACAAAATAGTAATTTTTTTCTCACCAAACGCTGAATTCTGCCAGCAAAAAAAAAAAAACATTGCCACCACATATAATAGCCAAGTGACAATTTCAAAACGCTAAAGAATGTCGACAAGAACAAAATGTATGGGATTGGCATTAGCTGCGGTAAATCACGTGGTCAATCTTATGTCAATCCAATACATTTTGTTCTTGTCGTACCTAGTTAACGTTTTGCGATTGTGACTTTTGTTTAAACCCCCAGTACCGCACCGGTAAGCCCAGCCTCGGACATCCACCGACCAGATGGTCAGATGACCTGAAGAAGGTCGCAGGCAGGTGCTGGAAGCAGGCCTATGTCTAGCAGTGGACAGCCTGCGGCTGAAATGATGATGATGGAGATGATGTTGATTTAAATAATGGATCATTTTTTAAATAAGTTAGATATTGTCTAACCACAATCATATTTCTCAATTATTCCTGATATCAAATAACGTTTATTCAACTTATTTAACGATTGAAATTCTTGATAAAGAAAATTCCTATGTAAATCGATTGTGATCACATACCTTTACTAATTTTAATTGGATTAAGTTAATTACTTTTTATTAGCATCTTAAATTACATTCTGATGTCATTATTGGTGACTCTAGCTAACTCTATGATCCAGTGGTTAACGCGTTGGCTTAAAGAGGTTCAGGTCATGGGTTCGATTCCCACGGGACCTGAAAGGGAACTGGTTATTAGAATAAAGAGAGGAAAGGCACCACGTCAGAAACCCAATTCTCAATACTTACACAAGAGCGTGCATGGTCGATTGACCGTGTCACCTACGTGCAATGACGATGATGATGTTGACCTGAGCGGGGATCAAACCGGGATCTCCAGTGTGACAGCCTGGCATGATGACCACATCGCAAGGCCATTATCATACAGGCCTGATCCCTTACTAACCATACAAGTTCCAGTAGGTAAGAGGGACAGCGTAATACATAATGTAAGGCGACATCTCCCTTACTCACTAGATCTTGCGTGGATTTAAGATATGGTAGTAGCCACCCTGAACAAAGAAGTCTTTGATACATTTTCCACAAGTTAAATTTAAGAGTTGGCTGGGAAAGTCTATCAGGGTTGACCTCGAAAAACTTACTGCAACTAAATTGCAGACCTATAAAAAAGGGAGACATTAGGAGTACCCGAAATCAGCGAGCGTGTATGACGAGCGAGAGTGATAGATAGATATAGATAGATAGATATACTCTTTATTGTACGATTAACATATAAATTATACATGTTGATACAAATACAAACAATGTGTACAAAGGAGTGATTTGTGTGGAGGAAGCTAGAGGTCTGTAACGATCGTAGAAAATGAAAATGTTTGTTCTCTCATCTGACTTATCCCAAAAAAGATGTTCTTCTCTGCACCACTGGTTGGTTTACTGGTAGAAAAGTCTTTGGCTAAGTCCGCCACTTACATTTGTATGAAGAAGTAAGTTAGTAAGAAGTAAAATAAATAAATAAATGTCTGATATCTGCCTTCCCTTGCAGGAGACAAGTGTGATGATATGTAAGTAAGTAAATTCAAAAGAAAAATATAGTTTTCAACAAAAAACTTAAGCTGTCCCATTTTAAGCATATCAATCCCCACTCATACGAAAGCCTTATAAATGTCCAGCGTGACGAAACACGTGAGAAATTAACTCTATTTGTGACCACGGTTTGGTGCACGTGAATTGATGGTTGTCGGCACAGACCTAAATTGACTAGACAACGCAAAATTGTACACCTTAGGCCACGTGGTCCGACCCGCGGACGACGAAGACTTTTTATTTCCTAGTACCTGGACGACCGAGCTTCGCTCGTTTTATGCAGAAATTCTTTTTGCGTGAAAATAAATTTTCCCAGACATGAAACCTAGCTAGATTATCTTTTTAACTATGTAAAAACTTACGTTTAAAATTTCAAAGAAATCGTTAGGGCCGTTTTCGGAAACACAAGTACAAGTAAATTTATTGCTCGTTTAATAGTATAGATAGATTGGTTCGATTGATTGAAACGAATGATGAATGAAAATGATGAAATGAACTCTTAAGTTCTCGTAGAATAATCGGACTAGCTGTTTAAATTTCCTTGTTGTCCGACGATCGGATGAATTAGGTCGGAATTTTTAAAACATGATTTTTGTTTTTTAGTCCGACTAATGAGTAAATAATAAAGCATTCTATTGTATGTGTTATTAGATACTGGCTTTAGATAGAAAGGATTTTTTTAAATATTTCCTGCATTGACCCAGTTTATTCTGCCCCCAACTGTACCGATGTACTTACTTCGGGGGCAATATCATTTTTTTGTTATATTGTCCTATATTGTTAGGATTTCCAATAGGCAGACGACGACGGTAAATATAATTAAAATGCCGTCTTCTAGCGTCATTTCATTCAATCGCGCTGAAATAGTCTCCATTTATCATTCTTCTGTCGATGAACTCGATAAATCGATTACAAAATCAATACTACAAAAATATTAAGTATTTTTTTTAAAACCCCTGTTTCCATCACATGGAATTCTATAATCTGTGTAATTACATTCACTTTACAGTTAGGTAGTAAATTAATAACATGCTTGGTTCTTATACATACCATGCGACTTGTGTAGTCTATTTTAATCGAAGTCTGTGGGTATCGTATTGCTTGTAGAACCTGCAATGCAATCTTGCATTTTATAACTGTTATCTATTCTATACATTTGTACTAATAAAAAGATATAGAAATTGTTCGTAACGAAATATAAATTTAGCACATAGGCCATACTTTGTAGTACTAGTGCTTCTCAATCACGCAGATTGATTGAGCTAGCGCCAAATTAAAATTTATATTCATTATCAACCAAGGGTATTTCCTAGTCTTATTTCAAGCTGACGCTTCAAAATATTTTGTAATTCAAAAATTAAAATCTTTAATTTCGCCTTATTGCTTTATGCACGCTGCTTAAAAGGCATTTGTCAACTGCCATCTATCGATAACAACCGGGTCCAACGATTTGACGGTCTTGCAAACTATAAAAAATTTCACTAGAGCGACCATTCAAACTAGGTAGTTTTTGCCGTTCCTTAACACTCACTATCGTTATGAAACGAAAACACATAAGTACTCCGCTGGGCTAGCTAGGCTATCGAACTCCTCAATCTCACAACTAATTATTTACTAATAGGCAGTTAAAGTTGTTATGTTTTGTCTTCAGGTTTTCCGTCGGAGCTGGTGTACCGAGGGTCAGCGATGTGGGAGACGCTATACGGTATCATACTAGCGTTTCCACTGGTCTGCTTTCTCTTCGTGCCAGTGTACTACAGGCTTCATACAAACTCTGTATACGAGTATTTACAAGTAAGTTCTTGATCTGAATGACCCTTTTTTAATAACTACCTTACCAGCTCGCGTGAATCATCGCAAGCGCAGCCTCGGACACCTACCGACCAAATGTTCAGATGACCTGAGAAAGGACGCAGGCGGGCGCTGGTTGCAGGCCACTTCCAGACGGTCATTCTGGAAATCCTTGCGGGTGGCCTATGTCCAGCAGTGGACAGCCTGCGGTTGATGATGACGATGAAAGTCTGCCACTGCCAAGGCATTATCAATGATCTCCATTATCAGTGGAGGTCCCTGTATAGATTTTTATGCTTCCCTTAAGAAAACCCACTACCTCAGATTCTAACCACTATACCACAAAGGCAGTCATCATTTATGTGCCTACATGATCATGAGTCATGATAATCATGACGTTACGCTTTAGTTATGGTCACAGAAATTATAATATCTGTATTGCTATACTGGTAATTATAATATGGAGCGACTGCCGTCTGACCTCCACTACCCTTTTACTGGGAAATTTGGTGGCTAAATTCAGATAGAGAGAGAGATTCAGAGATAAAGACATATTTTTCAGACTGCTTAATTTCAGGCCATCTGACAGAGTCTAACGACTACCATCTAGCGGTGACAGCCGTGACTATTGACTTAGTATGCCTGTCTCTCTTACATGTAAAGTGTGTGAAACAGTGTGTCGTTGAACCGTTCATAAGTGATAGATTCTGACGGAGAATTACTCAAAAACGAATCGTCCTTTTGATCATCAGTTTAAAGGAGAAACAACTGTCGGATAAAGCTGGTAGATTAGATTCTTCCAAATCACAGAGCAGCTCAAGATAGAAATACTAAAAGTAGTCGCCAGTATAGTATGAGTTTTTATAAACGCAGATTCTAGCGACTGTGTTAGGATTTTGTATGGAATTTCTTATTACTATTGGCTATTGCCGCTGCGACTATTATTCGCAGAGCGTATTCGCTGACTGAACTGAGTGACTGAAATTAGGGAAGATCAAAGAATATCGATTCGCGCGCGAGGCATTTTTTTTTAATCTATGGGGAAGATAAAAGAATCGCTTCTGAGCATTCGACATTGACACTTGGCTAAGGCCGCAGGTTTGTCATACAAAATCGCTAATGCAGTCGATAGCGTTTGCGTTTATAAAATCTCATACTAGATGGCGACCAATCCACGGACTTGATCACAAACACACATGCTTTGCTAAGTCTATCGAGCTGCTCAAATAAAAGGTTATCAGTATGTTATTGGCGTGTTCGGCAGTAAAATCCACCCGTATGCCGCCTTAGCAAATGATTTGACGCAGTCTTATGCCGTCATGACCCCTATAATTTGAATAAAAAATTATTAATCGGCCATTTTGTATTTATTTATTAGCTTTTTCCCTGTCTCCGATTTCCTTGCGAACACGCTATTGAGAAATATTTTTAATGATACCTAATCATATGCACTTGCATATTGTTTGAACAGTTTTTTTTAAATTAAACTATCAAAAAAAAAGTTAAGTTTTCAGTTAATTATTGTACAAAAAATTTACTAACTACACATAGAATATTCATATTGTTATGCCGGATCGCCTGAATATAAATTTTATTTGTTCAATTTTGCGTTTTTGTTAAATTTTATGAATAGTCTGTACGCAAATGAATGCTGTATTGCGGTAATCTAAATACATTTAATAACATTTGTTAAAGACATTTCTCATTTGTGTAAATACAGATACATTCGCACACGACTATCCGTACATCTTTTGACCTTCGATATATCTGATTCTTCTTTTTTAGGGTTCCGTAGCCAAATGGAAAAATCGGAACCCATATAGATTTTCGTAATGTCCGTCTGTCCTTATGACACGGTCTAAACCCTCAGGTTCATTCCGACTCGCACTTTGCGAATTTATTTTTATTACGGCCTGCGGCTGAAATTATGATGATGATTTATTAGTCCCACTAACGAGACCGCCCCGACACTTCCCGTTGCTATTGGCAAAGTTAATTTTAGTCAAAAGTCTACTTTTTAACGACTAATATTTGACCTTTAAAAAAGTATGTATGTAATATTGTCGGAAATCATAGAATTAAGATATACCGCGCGTCAAGCAATTAAAAAAAAAACAATGTATGCACAAGTGTCGAATTTCCGAAACCGCGTACATTCAAAAACTATTTAAATCAGTTTGCAAAAATATTTCTTTTCAACCGATTACTAAAACGGATGCGGTTTTCGGTACTGGTTCTGTTCTGACGTTACATTACTTCTGTGCCCTTAGTATGAGTTTTTCTTAACGCAGACGCTAGCGACTGCGTTAGCGATTTTGTATGACAATCCTGTACCAGTGCCCTTAGTATGAGTTTTTCTTAACGCAGACGCTAGCGACTGCGTTAGCGATTTAGTATGGCAAACCTGTACAGCGCCTCTGGCGGATAGTAAGGCAACTAAGAAATTCCATACAAAATCCTAACGCAGGCGCTAGCGTCTGCGTTAAGAAAAACTCATACTAGGGTCTGTCTGGTCTGGTCACTGGGGTCAAATTGAAGACGTTAAAAGTTTTTTCTCTTTTGGAAAAAAAGTTAGACTACTTATAATCAAAATTATAGAACTTTGCACAGTTTCATTAAAATTAATAAAAAATAAAAAAAATATATAAAAACTGTTTTTTTTTTTTTGAGAAATGTAGTTACTAAATTAAAGCAAATAAAAGTAACAAAATAAAATAATGAGCATTCTCAAAAATAGTACGTACGTTCTTTTGTTTTCAAACAAACTAATTTACGCATATGATAGATAAATGCAGTCATTGTTACGTAAACATATGTTATGCAATCATATAATCACCTCAAACGTGACAGTATGCCTAGGAAACTATGTGAATCATTTTTTTGTTGTACTTAAATATCAAAGATCGACAATTCATATGCTTGACCCTATTTATCATCACCATCATTTTAATCCACCATGGCTTAAGGTGAACACTAGCGCCACCGTCATTTAAAAACTGACGGCCACTTTTAGCAGTTTTGCAATTTGTAACTATATGGAACTATAATTGAATATGATTAAAATTAACTTCAGATCTAGAACCATAATTACAGCAGAGGGATTTTTGTTAACTTGTGTTTTCAGTGAGTTATGATTTTTAAATGACGGTGGCGCTAGTGTTCACCGAGGTATCACCATAATGCTTACAACGCTAATGCCAATGTCGGTTCCATAGGTTCGATCCCCAGTCGCAAGTTGGAAAATAGCCTTATTCTTTGTCCTGTGGAATAATGTTTCGAAAATTTACTTTGGGGCTTGTGTGATTCTGGGACCCCTGAGACCAATATAAACAGAGTCGATTGACCTTTAAGCCTACACACTCTGAATAAATAACCATTAATGTTTTAAAGGATTATATAAACAACTAGCTTTTGCCCGTGCTTCGCCCCGGTGAATTTTCCTCGGGAACAGTGCTTTTCCCGGGGATGAAAATACCCTATGTCGTTCTTCAGGTTCTAAGCTACCTCCCCACCAATTTTCAGCCAAACCAGTCCAGCCGTTCTTGAGTTATAAATAGTGTAACTAACACAACTTTCTTTCATTTTCTTTATTTAAGTTATATAGATAGATGTCTCCCTTTCCATCTCTTCGCTTCTATTTTCCCTTCTAATATATTTACGAACCCTTAATAGTAAGAGCACGAGCAATAGTGGGACAAAATCGGTGGGAGTCAAAATCTTTCTACCCTAAGGTTGGCTGGAAGAAATTGCATTAGCGATAAGTCCGCCTTTGTACTTACTTTCATTTTCGATCCTGTACAATCCAATAATGTTTTTATGTAATTGGTGCAATAAAGTGTTTATTCATTAATTCATTTCTTCTTTTATAACTCTCTCTTATTCTTAGGAGGTCCCGGGTTCGATCCCCAGTCGGGTCAAGATGAAAAATGATCTTTTTCTGATTGACCTGGGTCTTGGATGTTTATCTATATGAATTTATAATAAAAATATAGTATCATTGAGTTATTATCCCATAACACAAGTTTTGAACTTACTTTGGGGCTAACTCAATTTGTGTGATTTATGCCTATATATTTATATTATTTATAGGTTAGTCTCAAAGTAATATTCTGTGTTTTCAGATGCGGTTTGGATCCCAATGGGTAAGGAAACTGGCTGCAGCAACATTCCTCATCCGTCAGCTGTTGAACTTGGCTGTGACTGTATACACCCCGACAGTGGCATTACATGCTGTCTTACACGTCCCTCACTGGGCTTCGGCAGCTGTGCTAACCGTGGTCGCTATCGTCTTCAATTTACTGGGAGGATTGGCAGCAGCTATCAGGTATAATGTCTTTTAATCTTTTTTAATAACGATCTCAAGCTCTAAAATAATAGATCT
Source organism: Apomyelois bistriatella (assembly GCA_947044815.1). Taxonomy (NCBI): domain Eukaryota; kingdom Metazoa; phylum Arthropoda; class Insecta; order Lepidoptera; family Pyralidae; genus Apomyelois; species Apomyelois bistriatella. The sequence continues at coordinate 986,783 of OX345712.1, forward strand.
TTCGGACACAAACTCTTAAACTTCTATCACAAAATAATATTTCTGACATGAGATACTTTCAGTCTACTCCGTATGTTCGTTGAAAGATCACCAGTAGCGCAGCATTTATCTTGATTATCTCTCATTTTACCAATCATATCTGTTACGCCCTAAACTTATAGCTTCCTTATTTGTCGGTAATAATGAACCACTTTTCATTCGCTTAATGCTTCTGATGCAAATCTCAGATGTTATGTCATTCAAGATCCTGAATATCTTAAATCCTTTCACCGAATGAAATTGGAGACCCTAAGAGAGTTTTCTCTCTTTGTTGACGACACTTTTTTAACCCCGACGCAAAAAGAGGGGTGTTATAAGTTTGACGTGTCTGTCTGTCTGTCTGAATAAATAATATATAGGAGGTAAATCAGTCGACCGTCACCACTAAAAAGAAAATGTGCCATGGGTTTTTTAAATATACCAATTTAAAGTTTTAATACCACTGCACTGCGGAGAATTTTAGTTCGAATCCAAGACAAGGCAAATTGGAAAATGGCCTTTGTCATAATTGTCCTAGTTTTACTTTCATCATCAGACATAACAAGAATATAAAGTTAAATGTACTTTTGATTTCAGAGCTGATGTGATCCAAACCCTGACGATGGTACTAGTGAGTGGTGCCTTCATTATTCAAGGCACCATCCGCGCTGGCGGACCTCAGAAAGTGGTTGAAGATAACATTGATGGAGGGAGACTGCAATTCTTCACGTAAGTTTACTACTAGGTATAATGAATATTTATTTCTTTATTTTTCAAGCTTGTGAACTAGTTGGTTTGCTATCTACCAAAGGAAATATTCTTCAAATTTGAGAATTTATCGTTGCTGAAAGAGATTGAGACGTAAGAGGCACTCTCGTACTAATGTTCGCTACGATATTTTTTCCTGTATTTTTGTGTCAATAAATTTAGGAAATGTACATCATTTTTTTTTATAATTTGATAAGTTTCTTTCTTCCTTTCTGTACAGTAAGGTGATCAACACTGTTGTCAATTTTTTCAAGTTGCTTTGTCTTACTATTACTGTCTATACTTAGTTGGTAATCGAGTATTTCGTGTCTTCTGAAGCTCGCCCAACCTATCCCTATGGGCGAATGATTCAGTCACAAGCATGCCCTGATTTCTTTATTTTCCAAAGGAACGTATACTTTTGGATGAGATAGCTCCTCAACTTTATTTAGTTTTGTAGACTGAATTTAGTTTTAATCACGAGGTACAAATTGCTATGAGACATGATCAATTTAATACAAGGAACATTGACGTCACAGTTTTATTAAACCTACATGATACACGGAAGTAATGTACTCCAATCATATTCATTGCAGCAACTATGTATCAAAGAATAGCTCCATAAAGTCATGTTTCACCAACAGCACTACTTTGTGAGATTCGAATTTGGATAGATCATCTTTCACCCATCTTTCTTCATTTATCTGATCTCTCCTACTGGTTTTGGTCTCCACTAACAATAACAGTAATTGGCGCAGCGTATTCTAACCCATTGTATATTTTTTTAATAATTTTCGTATTATATTATGTATCTATTCTTATATTTCTAATGACTACTAGATATTGATTAATGTCGCTGGGTACATGTATAACTGCATTTTTTATTTATAACCTATTATACATGTATGCGAATAAATCAATTAAATTGAATATTTCTGTCTAGATTGACTAAAAATATAGAGGCAAACCAAAAATTTCCAGTAAAATTGTTGAAACTGATGAGCCTAGAATTCAGAATTGCGCGCAGTCAAATTTATTTTTTTATCTATGCTGATGACAGATATTTTGTTTTGTTTGTAAAATTGTTCATAACCAATAGGATTTCGGCGTTTGAAATAAAGATGACCATTGTGAAACAATAAGAACAATATAAATGAACGAAAATTCTCATTACAGGTTCACAGGCGATCCAACCGTGCGCGTTGACACACTCTCCGCCATAATCGGCCAACTCTTCATGTCAGTATCCATCTACGGCTGCCAACAGACCTTTGTCCAAAGATATTGCTCCATGTCCAGCGAGTCCAGAGTAAGGAGGACCTTACTAGCCAACGTGCCGGCTGTAGGGATCCTCTTCAGCTTATCTTGGATCGTCGGAATGGCGATTTATGCTGTGTATAGACATTGTGATCCGTTAATGGCAAAGGCTATATCAGCGCCTGATGAAGTGTTGGCGTATTATGTGCAAGATCAGTTCGCGTTTCTGCCTGGGATGCTTGGCCTGTTTCTTGGGAGTCTTTTCAATGGGGCTTTGAGGTAAGATTTTGAGCTTTTATAAGTGCAATTTGATTTGAGTATGATATCAAAATAATACAACGGCGGGTTTGTCACTGTACGGAGTGGTAATTTTTTTTTTTCATTTGGATTATGATGTAGTAGCTCGATAGCCTAGCGAATGTTTATATCGATAGCGCATGTCAAACAACGGTAAGCGCGGCTTAGACTGGATTGTTCGCCAATATTGGCATTTTTATCTTGTTCTTCTCTGTGCTTCGGAAGACGCGTAAAGCCACGGGCCTCATCTGTCATCACTGGATGGCAATCGTTAGGCTGTATCAGATGCCTTTCGGCAGCTTGAAAAATCTAATAGCGTTGGCTACTAACACAACCGGATCAACTACCTATTGTTTTGGTTTATAAAAAAAATCGGATGGGAAAATTCTTCAACAAAGCATGTTTTCTGGTTGCATCTTCACCTTCGCTTCAGAACCCAGAGTCAACTGATAAATCAACTTTAAAGAGCTGATGATCTTCAAATGGCGAAACAGATTTTTATGATCATAGCTGAGAACACTCGGTATAAAATTATCTATGACACAAAAAAACTAACAGAAAATATGTTCATTCTTTTGGAAGCTACGCTACCACAGACAGATGTAGATCCGCAGACACACTACACCTTGAACATCTAACATCCCTCTTTTTACGTCGTTGGTTTAAATGGTACTTTTAATCGGCCATTCTCAGAAGGCTTAATTTAGAGCGTCCAGTGCAAAATTTTCATGTAAACATAATAATATTATGTGCTGTTTTTTTTTGTAAAGTAGCTAACAACTATTTCTATGTGTTGCACTTTAAAAAATATCTCTATATTGCATAGTATAACAGAATTATTTTTTTAAAACATTGTTCTTAACTTACAACGACGCGTCCACGCGCTCTCCCAGTTTGGAAACTTGTCTAATACTAATTCAGAGAAAGAGTTTTAGTTATTTTAGATGGTTTTTTATATTAAGGAATATATATTTAACAACATATCAAAAATACAACAAGTTACTAGTACTTTCTTAGTCAAAATTATCAAATGAAGACGTGTCCGACCTTGGACAATAATTGCCAAAACCACTTGCAATCGAGGGCGCACATCCCTAAATAATAATCTCTGGCACATCACTATAGCACAGGTCCCGAGCCGTCTGTGTTGTCGAGGTACTCGTCGAGTGTGGTTGTGCGCTGTGTCGAGTAATCGCCAATTAGACACCTAAGTATCCAATTGCCATGACTTTGGTTTTCGATTTTTCTAATTCATGTAGCCTTGATTAAAAACTTATGAGTTATTGTAAACTTATTCTTGTTTATTGAAAATAAAGCAGATTTCTAGGCTCTATGGATTATGATGTGTCTTTATGAGAATTCTGTTTATTAAGTAGCTTTTTTTTTTGGAAAATCATGTTTCTCTCTAAGAGCCACGACGCTTATTGCCACAACTTTTCTAATTGCCATCGCTGCTGTTGTTTAAAAATAAGTATATAACAGCTGTTATTTAAGGTGATACCTCGGTGAACACTAGCGCCACCGTCAATTAAAAACCAAAACAGCTGTTATTTCCGTTAGATTTAAGCAAACTCAAACGAATGATAAACTAATTATAATGTGGAATTGTTGCGTTTTATATGATAGTTTCTTAACAAAATTAATATATGATATATAAATATCTTCTTTAAATACATAAGCGGTCAGTATTCAATATACTTATATGGAAAAAATCAAGTTTCTAATTACCGGGACGAGGTAAAATTATAATTTCTAATTGTCACAACCATCATATATTTAAGATACCGATAACTTGGATACTACATAAGCTAAATAAATGCCAATACGATTAAATTCACAATTGATTCATATTCATTCTCTCTACAGTCATATTTCATGAATAAGTTCAAAAAATTAAAAGGGTTGTGGTAATTAGACTAAGAATGCCAAAATTGAGAATAGCCGTAAAACGTTACTAATTATATGAAGTCATTTACACGTTATGTAATAAATATGTTACAAACAAACAAAATAACAGTGATTATGGTGATACCCAGTTTCCTGGTGTCCAACGTGAACTCGCTGGCGACGGTCACGTGGGAGGACTTCGTGTCCGCCGCGCCCCCGTTCCGGGGCATCGCGGACAAACAGCAGCTGACCGTCATCAAGATTATCGCCATTATTTATGGTTGGTTTTTGTTTACCTTTATTTATTTATTTACTAGCTGACCCTTTTTTATCCTTTTTTCTACCTCTGCCCTACCCCACACCTACCCTACACCTACCCCACACCTACCCTACATCTACCCTACACCTGCCGCACAACTACCGTACCCTACACCTACCCTACCTTACACCCTAGTTACAGCCCACGGACATTTTGTATGGGTAAATGTTTTCATTTACTTTTTTAGTTTTTAATCTTTTTTCCAATGTTTTTAAGATGTATTCTGCTATTCGGGGCGGAGACAAATCCAACGAATCAATAACCATGAAAATTGGTTCAGCAGATCTCGAGTTATAAATGTTGTAACAAACCCATCTTTGTTCTATATATATAGATTCAGATACACATAAAAAGTCATGTCACCAAAGTTAACAATATACATAATAACAAAATGGTTAAGCTAGGCAACAACTCAACACATGTGTATACAGCTAGTTGAAGTTATAGAAACAGATATAATATGAGAGCTAGGTGTATAGTGTAGGTATTTATTTCTTTTGATACTCCATTCGTTCATATTGCGTATATTTTTATGACTTTGCTTTTATCGTTGTGGTGAAACCATCACCAATCTGACAAGGTGTAAGTTAATTGAGATTGATCTGAGAAAGAGAGTCAGCAGCTGACTGTCATCAAGATTATCGCCATTATTTATGGTTTAAATTTAAAACTTTATGGTGGGTATTTGTTTACCTTTATTTAATTCTTTTGATACTCCATTCGTTCTTATTGCGCATTATTGTTGTAACTTACCTGCTTTATTCAACCCTCCTTGTCAATGATGTTGTTGGTGAAACCATCACTAATCTGACAAAGGTGCAAGTTAATTGAGAACATAATTTTATTAAATTAAGCATTCCCGCGCTGGATAGCGATGGCAATCCTTTGTGTGAGAAAGCTGCCCGGTTGTATCCCTTAGGCGTGTACTGATCTAAATCCATACTTCCATACTAATATTATAAATGCGAAAGCCTGTCTGTCTGTCACCTCTTCACGGCTAAACTGCTGGACCGATTGTGATGAAATTTGGTAGGGATGTAGTTAAAGACCTGAGGTCAAACATAGGCTACTTTTGGGCGCAATATAACCAAGTCCCACGCGGCGCGAAGCCACGGGGAACAGCTAGTAATTAATAAATTAGTTGAGATCTTTGTTTTTTTTCCTAATGATATCCCGGACATAGAAGGAAAGGTCGGTTCTTAAACGAGAATAGAAATAATTTATTTATTCATTCCAGCCCTGGTCATCATGTGCCTATCACTCTGCGTTGGTTCAGTAGGTGGAGTAGTGGAAGGCTCCCTTTTAGTCACATCAGCTACATCGGGGGCATTACTTGGAGTGTTTGTGTTAGCTGCCTTATGTCCAGTAGCTAATGGCAAGGGAGCTTTGTGGGGAATGATGGCAGCTCATGTGATTACCACCTGGATGGCAGCTGGGAGGCTATTGTATGTGGATAAGAGCGTTGCTATGCTGCCGTTGTCCATTGATGTAAGTATTAAAAAATTTAGCTGTTAACATCATCATTACAGGCTTTCCATTGCTAGATATTGGCCTCAACCAAAGATTACCAGAATGACCGGTTGGAAACGGTCTACATCCAGCGCGTGCCTACGACCTTCTTCAGGTCATCTTACCATCTGGTCGTTGGGTGTCCGATATTGCACTTGTCGGTGCGTGGTCGCGTGAGAACCTTTCTGCCTTATCAGCCATCGGCTCTGCGCACTATGTGCCCATTGCTTTAAAGAACTAATCCGCTGGGCTATGTACGCTGGGGTATGTATGAGAGAGAAAAATGAAGATGTTCTGACTGAGATGGTCATTTAGTTTTAGTCGCAGTATATAGTTGTAGTCAATGCCGATCATTGATGGCAATTTATTGCGTGGCCCTTTAAAATTGCGAAAGTTTTGCTCCGTAACTTACTACTTTACAGTCGTTTTATCAAGGTGGACATTTTACTCTGAGGACCATAATCTTAATTCATCCTGACGGGTTTTATAAAAACCACAGAACAGAGAAATTATTCGAATAGAAATGATTTGACGCGGATTTAGTTCCAGGATCAGTGTGGCAGCGTATTCTCTCTTCATATCTTCAATTAATACATGTACACCCATGTAAACCACTGGTGTGGTTCACATTATTAGAAATGTGTTACGTAGTTAACAACAAAGCCACTTAATATTATCGACGAATAACAAATAAATAAATAAATAAATATATAGGGACAAATCACACAGATTGAGTTAGCCCCAAAGTAAGTTTGAGACTTTTGTTATGGGACACTAACTCAACGATTCTATAATTTATAACAAATACATATATAGATAAACATCCAAGACCCAGGTCATTTTTCATCTTGACCTGACTGGGGATCGAACCCGGGACCTCCTGAGTAGCGGTCAAGCATGTTAGCCATTACGCCACGGAGGTCGACAGTGGCAATAAATTACTCAATCAAATTCCCCGCCCGTTTTTTCTGTGTGTCGTTGGCTTGTAAGCCAAACTAGTTAATATTTCTAAAGTTTGTGATAAAAACGCTAGAGCGTTTATTGTTGTTGATATTTCACGTGTTGATTTACAAAATCGTCAATGTCTCTTACAGGAATGTCCTCTGAATGCGACGGTCCCCGTGTTTAGCCCTCGAGCGCTGCTGGTCAATGAAACCCTGATGCAGCTTCAAGCCCTGAACCATACTCTAGCTATCCCTGTTCACAAGACTGAGTCTACCATGTAAGTAGAATTACTATTAATAATGTTGGAGTTAATTATATAATAATTAAACTTTTTGTATATATGTATAGAAGTATAGTTATTTTTAATCTTATTATATAGCACTTACTATTCTTGCTGATTTTCTGTTAAAGTAATTTTCGATTTAACCCCTGAAAACTGACAATATTTTCAGACTGCTTGTTATTATTTTTAGTTTAGATTTATTTAATTGTTTATATAGTAGCCATAACAAACACATTATAAAAAAAAAATCATAATATAGCTATTACCCGTGGATCTGTCCGCGAGAAACTCGATTATATTACGCCAAAAAGTACTCTATGTTTGACCCCTGGCCCCTAACTATTTCTATACCAAAAATCGTTCAGCACTTTAGCCGTAAAAGCGAAATAGACAGACAGACTTTAGCGTTTATAATATTAAACACAGCGAACAGGAGAGCCATAAGATAAATAAATAAGTATGAATAAGAAAGTATTAATTTTCCATTATTAGTAAACGTTTTCCCTGCACTGCCTTCTATAATCTGTGGTACTGTCTAATCTGTGCCCATTTTCTGCTTCTTTTTCTAAACCATAGATTAAAAAAAAACCGCGCGCGATTCGAACTTTTTTGTTCTAAACATATGTCTATAATCTATATACATTACACTCTATTCTTCACTAAATTTATGCTTAATTCTTTGTCATTTCTTTCTCTTCCAGCTCATCGGGTCTCCACAAAATGTACTCCATATCTTACATGTGGTACTCAGTGATTGGTACATTGACCTGTGTTATACTTGGAGTCATAATCGGCCTTATAACTGGAAATGAATCAGATGCTTATGACGAGAATCTTCTCCATCCATTAGTCGCAAAAATTGCAAGAAAAATGCCCGGACCGAAACGAAAATTCACCAATGAGAAGAAAGAGAAGATTCCAGAAGAGAAGGAATCTTCTGAGAAGACAGAAGAAACAGTGGTAGAAGAAACAAAGACGGAGGTATTTACTACAAATGGTAGTAGACATTTTGACGTTTATGAAATAAGCAGAGCGCCCTCACCGTTCCCGGAGAGAACTAGGTTGTGATTTATTTAGGACAAATGATGCTTGAAATTGTTTTAGGCTTTTTGGTTTATTCTTCGTTCGTCCTGAAATTTTGTCCCACATTTCAAAAAATGATTCCTTTGTCCCAGTCACTTTTATATTCCCGGTTTGTCCCAGTTCACAAGAAGGTACTTTAAAGGTACAGCTAACAAAAAAGTATTTTGAACAAATAACAAACAAAAACCTATATTATTTAGAAAGAAAATTACTTTAAAAAACAACGGGTCGAACAAGGAATGCAAAGTGGGACCAACTAGGAAGAAAATAATAAAAATTGTACATCGGGACGAAGGAAGCATAATGTTTGGGACTAACTAAGAAATTTATTAGTGGGACAAAACTCAGTGGGACAAACGAAGAATGAATCGGCTTTTTGCCTAAAAGGCGACTGTTGTATTAACAAATTTTAAAACTTTGTTAATTATTGATGTCTTTATAACAGTCATAATTTGCATCTTACACAGGTCTCGAACTCACTTTGGGGCTAACTTAATCTGTGTGTGTATCCCTATATATTTATTTATTTATCTAGTACACACATTGTATTTTTTTATTTGATTATTTGAATTGACACGCTAAGAAAAAGAAGATTTGTAGATTTAGAATCTAAATTAATGAGTGACTTGTCTAATGTATAAAAGGATAATTCGTAGACAAAATGATGAATTAAATTAACAACTATTAAGTACTATTTAATTATTTGTCAGTATATTCAAATAAGGAGTAAACGTTATTTTGCCTAAATTTGAAATGATGTTAAGATGTCAAAATAAATAAAATGCTTGTTTTTCAAGTTGCCTAAAAGTAGCCGATAATAGCCGGGACCAAGTTATGAATTAAATAACCGTTGGCAAAGATAAAACACAAAACTCATACCTAATAACTTAATGTGGCTATAATAGTGGAAATTAGATATAAGTAATATATGATTTAATTAATATAAAAGGGATGATTTCTCCACTAACATCAATGTTACTTGTGATAATAATTTATAATAATTATTTAATTATTTCATAAAATAACTCATAGGTTTTACTTATGTGTTTTTATTAAAACTTATTTATGTTACTATAGTACTTAGTAAGTAGTAGATTTATTTAAAATGTTTCTTATATATACGAGTATTAATATAATGAGTACGTATTAGAATTTTTAAACAATTGACTTTATAACGTATGAAATGATATTTCGAAGTTTAGAATTTCGGGAATATTGAATTATGCTAAAAGTAACTTTACTACTAACTGCCTTACTAAAAGAAGTGCATATTTTTGCATCTTTTCATTCATTGGATCATACATTTCAGTACTAAAAAACTCTAGTATGTACTCACAGCTATAACCATGAAAGACTTTAAAAGTCTAGTCTGTATTTATGTATTAGGCAAACTTTGTCCCAGTTTATTTTGAATTGGACTTTAGCATGCATACGTATTTTTAGACATAAAAGTGATTTTACTAAAAAAAATAGGCTTAACATACATAGGCATAACATTTTGTTAAAATTGTTTAATAATCTAGTACTACATTGTTTTGGCAATCGTTGCGAAATGCAACAATGTGTATACCGGTTTTTAAAAAGCCCTCCTTCGTTACAAGTTAATTTCTTATTCCGAATTTTAGTAAGAGGCGAAGACGCTCTCATAATGTGATAGGATGAGTTTGGCATACTTGTTTGGGATGAGTTAGGAAATGGGATGTCATAGGATGAATAAGATGGATTAAACGTATTCGCTGCTTTATATAACTGCGTTTGAAATATCTCATGGTACTGCGCTAAACACACTGTAAGGGTGCGTTTCCACTGACACGGGGTAAGACGGAGATGAGCGTAGCGGACTCTGAATTGACCTAAACAAAAGAAAATACAAAATAAAGAATTTTATGATTGATTAATTTACAGGTCTGCTCCACTCACCTTCGCTTCGCTTTGCGTTAAGTAAGAACGCGTCCGAGCAAAGTGATTTTTGGGGTTAGTCGTTTCGCACCACGAGCGATTCGAACCGTGCTGCGAATTGCCCAAGATCTCTTTTTGAATGGGTTCTTTGCATGGTTCTAATTTAGACTCGTATTAAAACTTAAAGTATTCTTTTTTTTTCTTGTAAAGATAATAATAAAAATGGATAATGAAAAAAACTTATAAAATTTCATTATGGCTAGACGCCATATTCGATTGAATCGCTATTCGCACAGCGGTGTGAAATAACCAATTCGAAAAGCGGTATTGGGCGATACGCACCACATGCGCGATTGAGTGAATTTTGCTTTGTAAGCAAGTTGTAAATATTTTGTGATGTTAACCAGTATTAAATATTTTTGTATGTGTGCTCATGAGAAGTGTAGCAAGTACTGCGTACTTATTTATTTTATATATATATTTACAAAGTATTATAGAAATATTGCGCAATAAAAAAAATTTGAAATTATTTGTGTTTTATAATATAGCGTAAGTCTTACTAACATATGAGTCGTGGTCACTTGAATAAATAAATTTTCATTCATTCATTCATTCATAATTATTTGCCTACTTTACTGACTATTTGTTTGTTTCTTTAATTGCAGGGCTTTGACTCTGTAAGCTTTCATTTTAAACTTCAAATTTGAATCCACTGTAAGTTTCTTGATTGGCATTCTAAAAACTCGGTTGATAATTCGAATCTATACTAGCGCTATCCTTGCGAGCGTGTCAGCGAGATTAACTAGACTGGACGTGACATTTTGTATATGTGGCATTCTGTAATTATTTTCCCCTTCACTTCGAAGCTCACTTCTCACTTGTCACTTTGAACCTTATGCGAAGTGTGAGTGATAGGGACGCGAGAAGCGAGTTGTTGTTTGAAATTTATACAATCGACAGCCTAGTTCAATTTTTAAATACTAACTTCATTTAATAGCTTTTCAGTTCGTGAAAATTAAATGCAAATTTTATGAAAATTTCTTTACTGTTTGAATTTTAATGCGCAATAAGTACACCTAGTAAAGTTTTTCGTTCTGATACATTAATATCCAGCACATTAGTTAGCCACAAATGAGACGTGAAATTTGTATGAAAATCGCTTATTGCGCAATCAAGGTCACTTCAGTTTATTGCCAACTTACGTGCCGGGACCTATACTTAAGTATTTAAGACGCCATGTCGACTAAACCAAGAGCCCCATTGTTTTCGCTGCAAAAAAAAATCGGATAGTGTCTCTACCACATCCCGAATCATGTTCTTATTGGTCTGGTTTCCTTGAAGGGAAGGTCAGGTGCCTTACCTCTCTCTCTCTCTCTCTCATCTTAGCGCCTTCCCGGTTGCTTCCTTAGCTGATTGCTTCGGAGCCCAGGGTCCGCTTTCCTGCTTTTTCTCCTCCACTTCGCCCGGTCTTCGGCATCCCTAGTTGTGAGACCATTTGCGCGCATATCGTTTACTGCGACGTCGAGCCAGCATTTAAAAGGTCAGGTGCCTTACCACCATCTGTAAAAACCATTCAAGAACGATTGAGTAAGGGAGATGTCGCCTTATTATCATGTATTGCGCTGTCTCGCTTACTCACTGGATCTTGCATGGTTTTAAAAGACGGTAGTAACCCCCCAGTACGGCAGTCGCTCCATTATATAATCATCTGGCTACTATTTCGCCCAACGGATAAGTATTGCTATCCAGCGGGTAAATATGGCCAGCATTCTTGCTAACATGCCTCACGGGCGATATTTATTTGATTTTCAGTTTTTTTTCCCGTTAGTTTTTTATTGTAAGCATGTATATCCATATCATAACCAATTTCGCTTTATTTAGGACCACAAATAAAAGCTTACCTTGAAGATGCAACTGAAAAATACGCTCAAAGATAATAAAAATACTATTTTGCTCTCTTGGTTCTACTAGAAGAATTTTCTTTAGAAATAATAAGCAACCTGAAGTAATATTCTATTAGACGTTTTATTGTATGTATGTTTTTCTGTGTACAGTGAAACACAGAAACGTAGGTATACGTATTAGTTAAGAGGCGACTTTAAAAAAGTAAGTAACTTACACTATATCAAGTATACTTTTATATGTGACCCACTGTACATGAATTTAGTACTTAAATAAGTATTTGTACAAAGAAAATCTTACTCAGACCTCTTATACAAAATTGAAATGTTTACACATATAAACAGAATTGAAAATCAATTTACTGACAATATAATAATATATAATGTATGTAGATACATTATATGAATATCTTAAAAGCAGTAACTTGGAAACATCTAAATTCGAAGACGCGGGTAATATGAGATTTGCATACCTAATCGGTTTCGCAGGTAAAGTGCTTATTCTGGAAAAAGGAGAATCATCGAACATATTTTTTTGTAGATAGAAAGAGACAGTCGACCAAGGCTCTCTATTGCTTGCTTTTGCTGAGCTACGAGGAGTATACCCATACCACAATATACCTATAGTATAACTATATACCTCAATATACAGGGTGGCAGGGTAAACACCGTTATCCTTGATACTGGAGGTTTCTTATGAATAGACTTTAAAATAAGTATAAAATATTCTTTTGGAAATTATTTTAAAAAATCCACGTCCACGAATACTTACTGTACCATACGCATAGGTACGTAGATCTTCCGCACGCGTATTGAAATACTAGGGGGAATACATTTTCCCCGTCGATGTGGGAAGATTCCTTCTAAAGAATTTTAGTTTTCGCCGTACGCATTACAGAGGCAAAGCTGCGTATGCGTTCTTCCTCGTCCGAGCGTGTTTAAGGTTACATCTTCAACTACCGCTTCAGAGCCCAGAATACGCTATTAATCATAGTCCTGATTCGGTTGGTTATTTCAATGGTGCGGTTTCCCCCTGACCTCCGTTACCCTTTTTACAGGGAAACCAGACCTTATGAACATGATCTGTGTGTGTAAGTGGCCAATACTGTCAGATTTTTCAGTCTGCCTAAAGCCATCTGACAGCCTAACGCCTGCCATCTACTAATAACAGTCGGGACCGACGGCTAAATGTACCTTTCTAAGCACGGAGGAGCTCAAGTTAGAAATGCCACTTATGGCAACCAATCCAAACATGGTTGCGCTATCATTACGAACACGCGCGCCCCGCTAAGCTCGAGCACCCCTGTGACGTCGCGCATTCTCCTACGGCGGTCCTTCCTCGCTGCCCCGCACCGCATCACCCCCGACGGCCATATATAAGGCTGCGCGCGTCCACTGGAAGCTCTCTTTCGGCTGATCTCACCATCTCAAGTTAAGTGGCTGGCTATTTCATAGCGGCTGCCTGACTGGATCTCGTGCCTACTTTGATCTCACGACCCCTATAATCTCTCATTAACGGTTATCTTTGAGAGTCTAACCTTTTGTAAAGTACAAATAATAAATATTGTGCGATTCGCTGAAACCTGGATTTATCTTCTCTCCTCACACATACCTTAAGTAATTAGTAAATTCCACCTACGTTATACCCCACAGCGGCGTACGCATTGTTTGTTGGGCAATAAAATAAGGCTAACACCCCTCTTTTTCACTGCAGGTTAAAAAGTAGCAGAATAAGACCTCGGCGCATCTCATTGAAACGCAAATGTGATCTGTCGTGAGAGCAGCCCTCGTCGTCTTTAGGGGAGACGCATACTAAACACTTAAAGAGATAATAAAGTTAAATAAATAAAAGATAGTCAAAAAAAATCGAAAACTTGATAGCTTAACCAGCGTGCGTGTCGTTCTGATCGTGGATGTCAAATGACGGTAAGCGTGGTGTTGTTTGGAATGGTCGCCACTAGAAGACATTTACATGTTTTTGGAAACTAGTGTAGTGAGAAGCTTTGAAATATTCATACCAATATTATAAATGTGAAAGTCTTTCTATCTATTACGCTTTTACGGTTAAACCGCTAGACCGTTTTTTATGAAATTTGATATGTATCGTTAGGACCCTGACCCCTGGGGTGAAACATGAGCTACTTTTAGGCGCGATATAACCTACGCGTGCGATGCCGCGGACAAAAGCTATGTATTATACTAGTAGAGCTTCTACATTTAATTTCTATAAGGTAGACATCAAGCGGGCGGTCAGAAAAACATTATTTTATGTCCTCATGTTAAAAGGAAAATTATTAGGTACTTAGATCTGGCTTCCAAACCATATGGCTTAATAGTACGTACGCGACCGAGAAAACGCTTAAATGTTAGTGTCCCAGTCAACGGCAAACCTAATAAAGCTTACCCTTTCTTCTGTTGAGATGGGTTTGTGAGATAAAACGGTTATTTAGGCCTTTCTATTCTTACTAGATGTGAAATAAGTACCTTAAACATTTTTTGGATAACGTCCCAAAAGGTTGCCTTAAGGAACTCATAAGCTATGCTGTCTATCTTCCGTTCGTTTGCCGATTTTTTTTTCAATATGATTTAACAGTCTACCGTTTAACCTTACCAACTTCATTCGAGCGTTTTTCCGGTTTCCATCCAAAGATGATAATGCAATTTTTGAATTTTGGAAAGTTTGTTTCTTTTTTTTTCTTCATAAAATTCATATATTTAAAGTTTAAATTTTTTTTAAATGTAACTTGTTCTCATTGAAACTATTAATAATTCTTCTATATTACTTTTCAACTAAGTCTTATATTAATAAACTATTTGTTCCCTGCGGTTTCTCTCGCCCGTGGTGTGTATATACTAAAGCCTCTACCTTCCCCAAGAATCAGGCTATTATTATGTAGAAATAATTAATAGTTCTAGTCCCATAGGCTTATTAGGTTTATTAAATAGAGATTTTTTAAATGTTTCCTAATAAAAAGTTATAAAATTAATTTATAGAGTACAAAAAAAACTGCCAATGAAACTGGGGGCTGGCCAATTTTAAACTCCTCCGAAACGGCTTGACCAATTTTCGTAGAATTTTATGCGTATTTTATATAAACTATATTAAGTCCAATGTAGATATATTATGTTCTAGCTTTCGCCCGCGGCCTCGCCCGCGTGAATTTCGGGAACAGTGCTTTTTCCCGGGATAAAAGGTACCCTTTGTCCTTCTCAATACTCTTAGCTATGTGTATGCAAAATTTCAGGAAATTTGGTTCAGTAGATAGGGCGTGAAGAGGTAACAAACTAATATAAAATCTCACTTTTGCATTTATAATATTAGTTGGGATGTAACTACTCTATATTTATAGCCTTACTAAACCCTTTCTGAAACTTTAAAACACTGTTATTATTTAAATGAAAGTTCCACGAAATCGATATTAATATACTATTTTTGTTATCTTACCCTTTCAAGATGTTTGATTCACCCAAAACTTTATAAGTTAGGTCAACTTAAGGATCTATTAAAAGTTTGTCGGATAATTCGGGTATTGATATACAGTAGGGTAGTATTTGAATCGTTATAAGTTAAAAGTATTTTTCATATTAACATGTTATTTTTTAATACGGAAAATTGTTTTTGATCATGGATCATACTCCTCGTGGTCTGGTTTCCCTGTAAAAAGGCTTACGAAGGTCAGACTGCAGTCGCTCCACTGTAATAACCAGTACCGCCAAATCAGGACTATGAATAAAAGCGTACCCTGGGCTCTGAAGCGTAAGCCGAAAGTAAATAAATAAAATAAATATATAGGGATAAATCACACAGATTGAGTTAGCCCCAAAGTAATTTCGAGACGTGTTATGGGATACTAATTCAACGATACTATATTTTATAACAAATACATATATATAAATGAATGAATGAATGAATAAACACTTTATTGCACCAATTACATAAATACATCGCTATATCGCTAATGCATATAAACATCCAAGACCCAGGCCAATCAGAAAAATATATTTTTCCATCTTGAGCTGACCGGGGATCAAACCCGGGACCTCCTGAGTACCGGGCAGGCATCTTAACCATTACGCCACGGAGGTCGAAGATGTAACTAGGAAACACGTTCGGACAACGATGATGATAGAAGGCTTTGCTTAAAAGTTACAAAATATTTTTCAATTCTACTTCGTAAGACGTAAAATAGAAAATGTCTGACAAGAGCTGAGGTGCCATAAAACCTCCGAGCAATCCGGTACGAGTGAGTAACATTAAAAATACAAGTCTGAGGTCCCGAGGGCGTGGGGCCGAATTTTTTTCTGTCATGAGTAGATAACAGAATAGAGTGAAAGATACATTATCGATAACCGTTGTATTATTTATTTATTTCATTATGTACACAAAAGTACAGTACAGTATGATTAAAATTAAATAAGATGATAAAAAAAAACAGAAAAGTACGAATATAGGATACAATATAAAACATAATAAGTACAACGGTACTACTTACTTCAATAGAAATCTTTTCCATTAGATCCGTGAGAGTAGAGAGGTGATAAATAGAGGTAGACTGGTGTGTCCATTGAGAGTAGAGAGGTGATAAATAGAGGTAGACTGGTGTGTGCATAAAATTGTGCTGTTATTTTAAAAGTGATTTGTATTATTGAAATTTATTTACTTATTTTATGATATTGGTAAAATAAAAATGTGTATAGATTATACATTTCTTTTATCAATATGATAAAAAATATAAAAAAAATATATTTGAACAGGTATAAAAAATATTTTATCAATGAGACACAATATTGGATTTTACACTAAAGTATCATTGGACTACGGAGGCAGTTATAAAGTGAGTGAACTAGTCTCAGCACAGTTATATGAATCTTTCACTCTGTGTTGTTATCCATTCATGTAGCTTGGTGTTGTATCTCGATGAAATGTCCTGTCGTAATTTCTCATTTTTTATAAATAAGGGTGTTTTCGTGTCTTTGAATTTTAAACGGGAAAATAGCAGCCGCTGGTACGCACGCCTTAGTATTTAAAGCACGTTAAGTAAAAAGTAAATTACTGTTATCATGTGGTCCCATTGTCTAATGAAAAGATTTGGTTCCTTTTATTGCCAATAGTTGGCGCTACAAGAATTGAAAAAAATCGAATTTAGTTAAGATCCAGCTTGTTTTTGGCGTAAAAAGAGTGTGAATTATTAAAACATGATTTTTTCAAGTATCGTCATCCTATCACAAACTGATTTAGTGCTTTATTTATTAAGTTATCGGAGTTAGAATCTCAGTTTCCCAAGTGATCGATAGATGGCGTTAGTAAGTCTCAGTATGGGGAGACTACATTGGTACACTAAAAATAAGCACGCTTCATTGTATGGCGGTTGTATATCTGTGCTAGTATGGCATTCTATAATCTGTGCTGTTACTTAGTTTGGTCGTTTGGTGACCGCTAATCGTGCTTATGAAGGCACGTAAAAATTAAGTAGTAAGGATTTTAGATGCCAATAGATATATTTCGAATCGCTAAGCCGGTGGAGTGGTAAGGGTAACCAATCCAAATTGAACTTATTTCCTTAGTTGCTTCGCGTGCATTATCATATCAATGTTCAATAATTTTTTTTCTATGATTTTAGGTAAGTATTTTTGTTTTTCTTTTATTTGTATTTAGTATTATTTCATTCTTTAGTTTTTTTTTTTAAGTTATTGTAATTGTCTTGTAAATATATTTATCTTTATTAAAATAATCCCAACTAATATTATAAATGCGAAAGTGGGTTTGTATATTTGTTTTTTTAATTTATTTGTTTGTTTGATTATTTGTTATCTCTTCGCCCCCTAACTACTGAACCAATTTTTCTAAAATTTCGCATACACATAGCTAGGAGTATTGAGAAGGACATAGGGTACCTTTCATTCCGGGAAAAAGCACTGTTCCCGAGGAAAATACATGCGAGCGAAGCCGCGAGCGCAAATCTAGTACTACTATACAGTCAACATTGGACTATTGAAATCAATTTAGTTGTTATCGTCATAAAACGCCGCTCATAGTACGATTTTGATTAAGGGTTATACCATAAAATTAAAATTAAAAAAATATATATTAAAAAATAAATTTATACATACATGTAATCACGTCTTTATCCCGGACGGAGTAGACAGAGTCTAGGGCCGTAAGACGGGTGCAATATTATAGGTTTTACTTACATAAAATCCTTCCTCTTGAATCACTATGTACTGAAAGAAACCGCATCAAAATCCGTTGCGTAGTTTCGAAGATTTAAGCATAAGTTAATACAAGGGACAGACAGCGGAAAACGACTTTGTTTTATAGTATGATAAAAATAATGTGCAGAGAAACTCTACAGGCTATGCGCACGTGACACGACTGGTATTGCAGGAGTCCATGGGCTACGGTAACCACTTACCATCAGGTAGGCCGTATGTATTATTTTGCCTACTAAATCCCAACTAATATTATAAATGCGAAAGTGAGTTTGTATATTTATAGGTTTGTTTATTACCACTTCACGCCCTTTTTAATCAACCAATCTTCCTAAAATTTTGGATACACATAGCACTCACTACATAGTATAAAACAAAGTCGCTTTCTCTGTCCCTATGTCCCTTTATATGCTTATCTTTAAAACTACGCAACGGATTTTGATTCGGTTTTTTAATGGGTAGAGTGATTCAAGAGGAAGGTTTTTATGCCGTGCGAAGCCGGGGCGGGTCGCTAGTAGTATATATATATACACAAGTTTTAAGAAGAATATAGGGTACCTTTCATCAAAACATAGCTCCCAAGGAAAGTTCACGCGAGCGAAGCCGTGGGAAAAAGCTTAGTTGTATAAGTATACAAAAAAAATCACCTCTTGAAGTTGTCAGTTGTCAAACAGTTATAATTATAATAACACGCCGCATTTACCTTGCGGGACAAAACAAATCATCAGAATCGCTTATCGACCCCGCCTCTGGGAATATCATAAATTGAGAATACCCATCTTTATTTATTTTGTCTCTCTGAGCTGGAGCTCTTATGAAATCCCTTGATATTACGACTTGACATCTTATGTACTCAGCTTTATATTGTAAATATTGAGTAATAATTTTCTTTTATTACTTATGGAATCGGCTTTACTTTTCTTTTATTATTGCTTTGTACGTAGGAGCAAAGACAATTTCAAGTTGCTGTTTTTTTTTAAATGGTAAAAAATCATTTTTTGTCGTTTTTTTTACTGGAAAATATTTTTCAATAATTATAAAGATACCTTGTCAAATTAATGAATCTGCTCATTTTATTAATGTTAATACATTTTTACAACGACATTCGTCATTAAAACCTTATCATCATCGTCATCTCGAGTAGGCGTCACGGTCAATCGACCATGAACACACTGGTGTCAGAGTTATTTGGAACCGCCTCCCGGCCTCTGACGTGGTTGTTTAAGTTTTAATTGAAAATTTTGTTATATATAAGTTTCCGTTTGTAATTTTTTATTTATTGATGATAATTATCTCTAACTTTTAAGTATTACATTTTGTTTGCTTGTCAAATCAGGGCTCGGAACCGGTATTATAAAGACCCAAAAACAACGGTCATTAACCTGGTAAATAAGTATGCGGTCGGTTTTAGGGTCCTAAATACCTGGTTAAGACCGTTATTTTTGGGGACATACCGGTTGAGCGGAACCGTAATGCTAGCGGTCGCTATAAAAATGTATAGGCAGAAAAACGAGCTGTTTTTTATTTTAACCAGGTTTCCGAGCCCTGTGTCAAATGTGTTTAATGTACCTATCCGTGCTTCGGAAGGCACGTTAAGCCGTTGGTCCCGGCTGCCATCTGGTAGTCGTTAAAGGAACCATATCAGAGGCCGAAAGGCGGTTCCGAAGAACTCTGACACCAGGGTGTGCCTGGTCGATTGACCATGACACCTACACGAAAATGAAATGAATGAATGTACCTATCTCAATAAACATTTCTTCTATTATATTCTATTCGAACCATTTGAGTTGAGTTTTTGTTGATAGTTGATAGAGCCCACAGAACAGAATAGAGCACCTTACAAGTTCTTTTATCTTCTACTACTTCACATCTAGACAATAAATTGTATAGACATAGACAAAAAAAAATGGTTGCCTGTAAAGTCGGTTTTACGGGCGAAGATTTTACGTGACAACGTCTTTTTCTCGGTAGAATATTTATTGATATGAATATAATCTGCCGCGCGCGGCAGACCGCGCGCGGTCTTAGTTGAGTGGGAGAGAGACGCAAGACATTCGGCGGGCCTCTCTCTCGTTCGGTGACTCATCGTAACGTTACCGAGCGTTACACTTTTTCATAAGTGACTCCCAGCCGCAACCTAATTTAAGACGTTGTCACGTCAAAAACATCTTTTGCCAATGATTGAACGACGTACCGCGAGTCATTGTCTTGATCACGAAAAGCTTTTTAGTCTGAGCTTTTGAAGAACTATAATAAACTCGTTTACTTTCAGTGCATATCCTAGGATCTCTCTCTTACCATTAGGTGGCTATATCATATTATCTTTGTACAAAGTCTAAGTGATGTAAAATGTAACATTACTAGGCTTTTTCATATATACAAACATAAATAAATATATAGGGACAAACCACTCAAATTGCGTTAGCCCCAAAGTAAGTTCGAGACTTGTGTTATGGGATACTAACACAATGATACTATATTCTATAACAAATACATAGATAAATAAACATACAAGACTCACTCCATTAAGAAAAATATTTTTTTTTTATTTTGACCTGAACGGGGATCGAACCCGGGACTTCCAACGCAATTAATACTATGAGTTTTTATATAATTATCGCTACACGTTTTATAATACGTTATATTTATTTATACTAGTGACCCGCCCCGGCTTCGAATGGGCATTAAAAACCTTCCTCTTGAATCACTCTATCTATTAATAAAAACCGCATCAAAATCTGTTGCGTAGTTTTAAAGATTTAAGCATACAAAGGGGCATAGGGACAGAGAAAGCGATTTTGTTTTATACTATGTTGTGATTTATATAATCCATACTAATATTATAAATGCGAAAGTCTGTCTGTCTGTCACCTCTTCACGGCTAAACTGCTGGACCGATTGTGATGAAATTTGGTAGGGATGTAGTTAACGACCTGAGGTCAAACATAGGCTACTTTCGGGCGCGATAAAACCGAGGCGCACGCGGGCGGAGCCGCGCGAAGCAGCTAGTACATTCTAATACGTTTTATAAAAATTAGAGTCGAGAAAATTTAGTAGCATCTCTTATTCGCTCTCAACTTTGATAGAATTACTCTGATTAATTCCTCCCATTATTTACTGAGATTAAAATCCTCTATGGAGCCAGACGGTTGTCAATGATAACGGCTATCTTTGTTGAAAATAACGTTGAAAGGGCGTCCTTTCTTAAGTGGACGGATTTTGGGAATTTATATATTTATATAAATTTATATTTACTATTTGTTTTTAGTAAATAAATAGTTTAAGCAGCTTTAGTTAATAGCAATTCTTTTTTAGCCTAGTGAGTTGTTTTTTACCGAATATTTCATTATTTTCAATTTGATTGCAGGCTGTCCATTACTGGAGAAAGGCCTCCAGAATGACCGGTTTCCAGAATGACCGGTTGGAAGCGGCCTGCATCCAGCGCTTTCCTGCGACCTTCTTCAGGTCTTATCTCAGGGTGGTATATGTGTCATTTGAGAACCTTTATGCCCTTTCTTTCCTTAATACTAATATTTATAAATGTAAAAGTGTTTGT
This sequence comes from Apomyelois bistriatella, assembly GCA_947044815.1. Classification (NCBI taxonomy): domain Eukaryota; kingdom Metazoa; phylum Arthropoda; class Insecta; order Lepidoptera; family Pyralidae; genus Apomyelois; species Apomyelois bistriatella. Next base: position 1,008,694 of record OX345712.1, read on the forward strand.
TTGTATGTTTGTCCGTCTTATCGAAACGGAACAATGGATTTGAATCCTTGAACTATCAGAATATACATTGGCTACTTTTGGTCGTGATAACTTCCGTGCGGGCGAAGTCGCGGGTGGAAGCCAGTATATTAATTATGTATGTCAAAATCTTTTCCAACGCATTTAACGAATGGACGATCATACCAAGAGTCAAACAGCGAATTTAAACTAAGAGGTCTTACTATATTTGTTATCTATATTCATTAAGATAAAGCTGAAAAGTTCGTTTATTAAACGCTTATAACTTCAAAATTACTGGTCGGAGTAGATATAAATCTACTATAGTGCTTGCTCGACGTCAGTGCAGTAAACGATATGCGTGCAAATCCATGGTCTTACAACTAAGGTGCCAAAGACTGCCCAGTCTTATCAGTATATCAGTATTATCAGTATATCAGTAATTGGAAGAGAAAAGGCAGGAAAACGGATCATGGGCTCCGAAGCAGTTATCCGAGGAAGCAACAGGAGAGGCGCTTAGATAAGAGATACGAGAGATAGATAGAGAGTAGCGGTACATACAAATATCGTGCGAGTGAAACCGCGGGGAACAGCTAGTACTCAAATAAAGTAATACCAAAATAAATGCAATTTAGATTTACCCAGGATCGGAATAGGCGGAGGGTCAAATGCAATATAGCATTAATATTTCACATTGAAAAACTACATTGAGTATTGAATTTTCAAAGAAATGGATATGCCTTTAAATCTATTTTGGTGACACGTCGGACAACCAACGAGCAGATGATACATACATACATATAATCACGTCTTTATCCCAGGCGGGGTAGGCAGAGCCTAGGACCATAAGACCTTAGGCCACGTTTAGCATAATGGTAGTTAAAACAGGAAATCAATAGTGATTAGTGATGGGTTGCTAGCCGCATCGCCTATGTCATGATTTCCCCATTCGGCTCAGATCACCTGATCAAATGACCTGAAAAAACTCGCAGGCAAGCGCTGGATGCTTTTATCCGGTTATTATGGAAATCGTTGAGGGAGACCTATGTCCAGCAGTGGACAGCCTGCGGCTGAAATGATGATGATGTAAATCAAACATACGTCCGTTGTGTACTCCGTTGATAACGTTGTTGGTTAGGTTATACATTAAGATTCATACATTTTGTACTAAGTGTCTTATTAATAATATAAGTTTAAGTGTGTATTCTTCTTAGTCGGTACATTCTTGCCAGAGTGGTCCTGGTCATCATTGTGAACTACGGTGAGTATGTTCCTTGTAATTCGGCGCCATTCTTCGCGGACTGCAGCTTTTCAGGGTACATTCGCTAACTGAGCACTTAGTTGAGGCCTTGATCTGGTCTGTCCATCTCATTGGTGATCTGCCACGTGGTCTGGTGCCTTCAACTTTTCCCTGCACTACCAGACGCTATATGGAGTCATCACAACGATGAGATATATGGCCTAAGAAGGTCAAAATGCGTGACTGAACTGTGGTTGATAGGCGCTGTCTGATGCAGAGTTCTTTTAATATGGATTCTTTTGTACAAAACTCGGTCCATGGTACTCTTAGCATCCGTCTCCAGCACCACATCTCCAATGCGTCAATTTTCTTTTTTTTAAGTGTGTATTACTGTTTGTTATCCCAAATAAAAAGTAAACATTACTTATTGACATACTTACTTATTTTATTATCATTATTTTTATTTTTATTTCGACATTAATTAAATTGTAATGTATAGATTTTGGTACCACTTCAAAGACTTCGCAACACCCAGCCTGGGTTTATGTACATTCTTACCAAATTATGTAATTCCACCTTCTTCATATTATGTACATGTAAGCGAGAAATAAATAAATAAAAATAAATAAAAATAAATAAATAAATACATGAATGGATCAAGCCCATTTAAATCTCAATGAAATGCCATATCCATTCCAGAATTACATTTAATCCTACATGAAGGTAAGTACCCTCGTTATCGTCCACCCGTGTGCCTAATGACCCGATCCGAAGTAAAAAAAAGTCGATGACGTCTCACTGAGCCCGGCCCTGGCAGGGTTGTCACAGGGCCTCATTAAAACAGAAATGAAGAATTATATTTTTTATTGGTTCTATCCTAGAAAGTTTTTACCTGTTCTGTGGTTGTTTCATTAACTTTTTAAATATGGTCTGAGTTTGATATATGTTACGGGTAACTTAGATTTAATTTACTATTTAAGGTCACCAGAGGTTGACCTTTGTATAAAGGTCGTTAGCTATACCTCATTTATTTCAGCCGCCAAATAGCACATAGTGTTTTTTTTCCGGATTAGAGAGACAAAATATAATAATAATATTAGCAGGCCACCCTGACTTCGCCTGTGGAACTAACATAGCCCATGTTACTTGAGGATAATGTGGCTTTCCAAAGTCAAAGTAAAAGATTCTTTATTGTACGTAATGCATGTAAAAAGATGTTACATTATTTCATATGCGTGTCAATGCGCACTGCCAAATGAGGCATACAATAACCAATAGCGAAAGAATTTTGCAAATCGATTCAGTAATTTCGGATCCTATTCTATCTTTATCTAAAAAATAAACACCCCTGTAACATATACGATATATATGATCAGCAGCCTGAAAAATTTACCAAATAAAGTTGTTAAACTTTACTTATATAAAACAAAAAAGAGAAAAATAAGTTGGATGAAATAGTTTTTCCCATCACCATTGATTTCCTGTTTCAACTACCATTATGTTAAACGTGGCCCAAGGTCTTATGGCCCTAGGCTCTGTCTATGAAATAGTTTTGATCTTTTTTTTTTTAATAAATCAGTAAAAGAAACAAAAGGTTGGGTTTTGTTGTTTTTGTCTTTTGGGTTTAGCATTTTTTTACGTAGCAGCTAACTACGGGTGCCTCCCCCGAGCCCCATCACTTCCCAATCGACAACATTCGGCTCGACCCGTCGACCAACCTGTGGTGGGGCGATCCACTTGCCCAGCCCAATGTTGCCTAACATTCTAGTTACCACGGACCGGGTCCACCAACCTGTTGTGATGGAGTTGATGAGCCAATACGGGCACTGAACTTACCCGAGAGAGATATCATTGGTTCCTTTGAGATGTTTTCCTTTTAGCGAGTTTACGTGCCCGTATTGACTGTCAATCTCCGCAACATGCTGGCCACGGTTTGTGTGTCAGTCTGTGACGGATCTCGAGGGAGGACCAAACGGTAATCGTCAGAACTTATATTTATGCAACACTCCGAAAAAACTTCAACATCGCGTTTCAGACTCCAATTTCCATCAGCCGTTTTCACAGAAACTATAGCTTGATTTTCAAATTTAAATCGATATTATGGTTTCTAAAACTAAAACTGATAATGTTGTTTGTTTATTAATATCAAGTTCATTTATTTTTGCCTATTATTTAAGGATTGTTTAAAGCGTAAGAACTTAATTGTGATTGGTTAGTTGGTAAGCTTGGTAAACATACGGGTTTTTATTTTACCCGCAACCGTTAAAGGCGTGATCGCGAACTAATAGAATGTGGCTAGCAAGCCCAATATGCTGGTACCTGCCATGTCGATCGCATCTGTTGTCTTATCTTAGTCTGCTGTTTAATTATTTTGATTCATTTTTTTATATATATAACTAGCGATCCGCCCCGGCTTCGCATAGGCATAAAAACCTTCCTCTTGAATCACTCTGTCTATTAAAAAAAAACCACATCAAAATCCATTGCGTAGTTTTAAAGACATACAAAGGGATATAGGGACAGAGAAAACGACTTTATTTTAAACTATGTAGTGTCATAGCGTAATTCTATCCCTAGTGTTTAGTACTGACTTAGATTCTAGCCAGTATTCATTGTCAGTCAATGGGCCGAATCATGCTGAAGAAGCATAGTGATTAGTTTGTATTTCGACGGTGGAACACTGAGAATAATCTTTTGATGCGGCGTACAACTCACGCGGGGTGTGAGAGTGATTGCTGAAAATATCTTCGAAAATATCGTATTGGAAGTTTATCTATATATGTATTTATTATAAAATATAGTTGTATGTATCGTTGATTTAGTATCCCATAACATAAGTCTTGAACTTACTTTGGGGCTAACTCAATCTGTGTGATTTGTCTCTATATATTTTTATTTACTTTATCACTACATAGTATAAAACAAAGTCGCTTTCTCTGTCCATATGTCCTTTTGTATGCTTAAATCTTTAAAACTACGCAACGGATATTGATGCGGTTTTTTTAAATAGGCGTGATTCAAGAGGAAGGTTTTTATGCCCAAGCGAAGCCGGGGCGGGTCGCTAGTTTAATATAATTTACACGGCATCCGCGTAAAACCAGCGTCGTAACTCGTACCATAGTTTACAATACAGCCGAGTTGAGGCCGTCTTAGTGGATGCATGTGAAGATGTTACCAATGTAGTTAGTTTGTTATAAGCCAAATGAAAATTTTTGTTGCCAATCGTATTAATCGCCTTGTAGCTCGTGAATGACTTTGATAGTGTCACTAGGCATTGAAAAGTAAGCTGAAATCGCAACTGGGAAACACGCTTGGATGATAATGATGTTCCTTTCAGTCGTGGCGGGCAATCGCCAAATTCTGGGACGTATATTTTAAAATGTTTATCTTTATCGCTTCCTGGGACTCCTTAACACAATGGGGCTCTTGTTCCAACTAATTACATAGTTGAAATTATTTTTATTGATCAACAATGTATTTGAGAGTGTAAGAAAGACTTGTTTTTACAGAGATTCATTCCTGTGGGTTAATAGTAGATCCGTGAAAAACTCGGGAAAAAAGGTAATTGTTTGATTATCTTGAGGTTGATTAAAACATGATGTCTTAATTTTTTGTTTGAGGTAGATGCTTCTATCTTTTATAACTGAAATAATTAATCCTAACGGTCTATGAATTTTTCAAATAGCTGTAGTGGTTTGAAGTTTACTTTCCACAAACAAAACCACAGACTTATAAAAACTCCAGACGTAGTTTCACATACGACAGGACTGAAGCTGCAAACTGTGGCTCTTTCGTACACGGCTTTCACTCACACAAATAAACAACTAGTGACGGTAGCGCCATTACTCTTCCACCGATATGAATAGAACACTCCTGACCCTCTCTTGTTTCGGAGGCAGAGTCGCTGAGTGTTGTGAATTGGCCATTTCTGTAAACTTCAATTGTAAAAATATAAAAAACTAGCTGACCCGGCGAACTTCGTACCGCCTTTCTTAATATTTTTTTCCGTAAAAACCTTGTACAGAGTATTAGAAAACTACAAAAAAAAAAAAAACTGCCAAATCGGTCAAGCCGTTTTCATGCTATGTCGTGACAACGGAAAACGAGTTTCATTTTTATATATATAGATTACAACGCCATATAAAATAAAAAGAACCTAAACCCGTGTTATTTTACCAGCCCTTCAGTTTATAATACTGAGAATACCTGATGTCTGATAGCTTAGTGATTGCTTATCTGCATTACCTTCAAATACATACATTTTTTGTTTCCGAATCCCCAAATAAACCTCTGCACGGTCCCAAAAATAAATTCAATAAAAAAATCACGTTTCATTTTTTTAACCGCTAAAATTAAAGCTCCGAAAATAGGTGTAAAATTTACTGTCAAAACAAAATATTATGCAGCCTTGATAAGGTCGCAAATGAAAATTTTGAACAAGCAATTGTAGCCTTTATGACGTCGTTATAAGGGTGATAAAAATGAATCATTACTGCGGTGACCATTTGGGCGGATTGTGGTATTTTCGCTGTGTGTTCATTTGGTTTGTGTGAAATTTTAATTTGTAGGCTCCTCTTGTGACATATCACATAACATAGCTGATACTGAATTAGGATATATAAAGAGTTTAGATGTGGCATTCTTTTTCATCTTAGCGTTTTATCAACTACATCTTCGCAGACCTATTGAAAAAGGGAGATATTAGGAGTGTTTACCCGAAATTGGCGAGCGTGGTTGAGGAGAGTGATGAGTGTGGAGAAAGCGAGGGAGGTATGTAAGGATCGTAGCTCATTGGCTATATATACCCCTGCCAGAAACAGGCATGATGATATATATTAATGTTCTTTCAGGTAGATGCTTAAGAGGTCACTCAGAGTCACTTTCTTCTTTTATTCTTCTCTTCTTCTATTCCAGTCATAATGGCTATATGATCTCTATATTGATTTATATCTTTGCCCAGAACTTGGCCACCTCCACCGCCCGGTCGTTCGCCTCGTTCAAGTCCCCCATTGGCAAGAGACAGGGCAGCTAGGTCACTAAAGAAAGAGAGTCATCGACTGCACCGCACTTTCTCCACTTCGCCCGATCTTCGGCTAGTTCGTTAAGAAATATTAACAAGAAGTGGCGTAGCGCACGAAAAACCTGCCACTAGTTTGGCTTGCAAGCCAATGTTTCACACAGAAAAAAGGGGTGGAGAATTTATTGCCACTGTTATTGGTCGATAATATTAGGTGGCTTTGTTGCAAACTACGTAATACATTTCTTATAAGGTGTGGTGTGGTTTACATGGGTTTATATGTATTAATTGAAGATAAAAAGAGAGATTACGCTGTCACACTGATGCTGGAACTAAATCCCCGTCAAAACATTTCTATTCGGATAATTTCTCTGTTCTGTGATTAGCACGCATGTCGCATATTCATTGCGAAGCTGCTAGATGGCAACCCTTTTAAGGCTTGCTATTTAGCAGCCGGGACCAACATCCTAACGTGCCTTCAGCATAGAAGAACTCAAAATAGATATGCCACTTATATCGCCAGCGCCAATTTAAGTGATACCGCGCTCGTCGTCGCTTCGCACACGCGATCGTTATGTAAACCCATGGGGGGCTAGTCTACCGAACTCCTCTATACAGAAAAAAATATTTATTGTTCCATAACTATTTAACGTTATTGTTTTACAGTAGAACGCGATAAAAAAAAGCTGATATTAGAAATATACACTTATATTTAATTCGATAGTTATGCAATGAAGTTAGGATCGTGGAGTACAAGCACAAAGTTGGTGACGGAAGTAAGAACAGCAGTAATGTACTCAACTGGCAGATGTCAAGCGAAAGAGGACGCACAACTACCAGTCGAGCCAATTATAGGGCCCTCGGGGACGCCGCGGTGAGGGGAGGGGGGCCGGCTGCAGGGGCTGGTAGTGTCAGCAGCGCCACAACTACACAACTCGGTTTATTGATTGAGAGGGCAAGTAAATTTCAAAAATATCCATTTTTTTCCATTCATGACATATACCATTATCCATTATATAAACAGTGTATTGAAGATGATTGAAAGTTCAATCAGGTCAATTGAATACAGAATAGCCCATCGCCCTGTTAATTATTCATAGAAACCTTTTATTTGAAGTTGAAATGATTTGATTCAAGAGTTAGAGCATTGAAGCAACCGGAGAAGCTAAACGCGCTTATTTTTATGTGACAAAGTTTACCACACGTACATACATACATATAATCACGTCTTTATCCCATACGGGGTAGACAGAGCCTAGAGCCATAAGACCTTAGGCCACGTTTAGCATAATGGTAGTTGAAACAGGAAATCAATAGTGATGGGTTGCTAGCCGCATCGCCTATGTCATGATTTCCCCATTTAGCGATTCCCTCAGACGACTTTTACGGCTTGCGCGGGAAGAGAAGCAGCTGGTACATTCTATGTTTTTCTTTTTCTCCCAGACCAGCATGGAAGGCACGTACAATATTATTTTTGTGCGCGGGGTGAGGTTCGTTACGTTAACACTAACGTATTATTCGATCACGTCGCTCAAATATTTTTTATCGTACACAAGCAAAAATACACACTAATCGGCGGTCTTATACTTTGGCAGAGAGGTCGCTGCTCCAGTTGGTTTAACGCTCTTAGATTCAAGAGTTTTCAAATAAAGACCTTTTGATATTACTCTCGTTGAAATGAAATTATACCTGAGTGAAACAATGCTTTTTGTCCCTTGAGTTGGTACGTAGGAGTTTCCAAATAGGGTGAGAAAAGAAAATCCAGATGTACTATATAATTTATTTGTACAATACATTGGCAGTTAACATAACGGCCAGCGTGAGGTTCTCAATTCGGCTGATATTTTTTTTGTTACATTTATAAAGCCTGAAATATTTATATAGTAATGTGACTGTTGATGTGATTTTAATAAAAAAAATTCATCATCATCATTTTAACTGCAGGCTGTCCACTGCTGGACATAGGCCTCCTCCCCCCCAAGGATTTCCAAAATGACCGGTTGGAAGCGGCCTGCATCCAGCGCCTGCCTGCCACCTTGCTTAGGTCATCTGACCATCTGGTCGGTGGGTGTCCGATGCTGCGCTTACCGGTGCGTGGTCGCCATTCGACAACCTTCTGCCCCATCGGCCATCGGTTCGTCGCATTATGTGCCCTGCCCACTGCCACTTCAAAGAGCTAATCCGCTGGGCTATGTCAGCAACCTTTGTTCAAAAAAATAATTATAAAAAAAAAAATTATATTTTATATCAATATAAGATATCAATTGTTTTCGCTCACAAGAGCGTTCTAAATGCTCGTACCTATTTAAATTGGCGGTACAAAATTGTCTTGACACCTGAACATCAACAATTTCGGCAACATGATGACCTATTACGTCAGGGATCCTGAACATATTAGTCAAGGTACAGTCAGCAACAAATATTGGAACCACTTTATTAACAGGATCAGATACCTAGCGTGAGATTTCATTAACGCAGACGCTAGCGACTGCGTTAGGATTTTGTATGAAATTTCTTAGTTCCCTTACTATTTGGCACAGGTTTGTCATCCAAATCGCTGACGCAGTCGCTGGCGTCTGCGTTTTTAAAATCTCAAACTAGGATCACGTTTTTTTTTTGTATTTATTGTTCTTGTCGGTGGAGTTATATCCCCAAAGAATTTCGAATCGCGCGCGGTCCTAAATTTTTTTTTATCTATGAATATTCCTTTATTATTTGTGTCTTTAGCCATCCTTTTAATATCAAGTTAATGTGATGATAATAATGACTTAGAGCGTGTCACCATTTACGATTACCACGCAAAGGGAGTCGTGGGCAACAGCTAGTCATAAAGACCCTATAGAGATTCATGTTTTAGATACAAGTAGCGAAAGCGTGTTTACATGTTGGTGTAGCTGACTGTACTTTGTAGGAAGCGGTTAGTCTAGTTTTAGATTGCGTGGTTACAACGTCTATCCTTTGTAGACGAAGAGCTTAGGTATTAAAAATATTATCTTATTTTAGACAATTTGATGATTAAATTCGAATTTTTGTAAAATAATTTCTAATAAAAAATTTTACATCATCGTCACTCGACCATGTTTCCTAGTTTCTAGCATTCTCAGCTTACGCTTCAGAGACCAGGGTTCGCTTAAATCGAGGTCCTAGTATTGGCGGTAGTTACTGGATATTATGATAAAGCGACTGCCGTCTGACCTGTGTTACCTTTTTAACAGGCCAATGGCCAAGCAGACCAATAGAAACTTGATCCTGATGTGAAAGTAGCTGCCAAAAACGCATCTAACACAGCCTAAAGACTGACATCTAGCAATAATAGCTCGAACAAACGGCCTTGCGAAGCACTGAGAAGCGAGATAGAAATGCCACTAAAGGCGACCAATTCAAATCAGAATGTTTTTACAAAGTACTTAGGTGTCAGATTTCGCCAGTCGAATAGAAGTACTTATTAGTTAATTGAGACTACCTAGATTTAGGTTTAATATCATGTTTAAACTTAAAACAATCGTTAAACAGTGGTTTTATGTCAGCAAAAACCGGGTCTTAATTTCCTAGTCTCCTCCGACAACACCTGAGATAAAAGGAGAAGTTGTCTATGGTCGGACTTAGGAACCTAAAATGATCATAAAATTTAAGTTTAGGTAGATAACGTGTCATGATCAATCGACCATGCATACCCTGATCCTCAAAATCAAATTGGTTTTTAACCTCAATAAACTATTATTAATGAATATTAATTTTAATTTATTAATAAACAACTAGATATCATTGTAAATCCTTAGTGGTAGGGCAAGAGAACTAATTATTCAATGGTACTTTATTCTGTAACTTATGTTCCACAATGAAATAAATGATTTTATTTGGTCCTAGTTTATTTTACTTAAATATTTATTCATCATTCTATTCATCCGTTTAATAACACACTTTTTCGTGAGGTCTTTATTTAACCTTGCAAAACGTATATAAGCCACTGGACTATGTCTTTACCAACTTCAAATTACCAGACGGGTTGCTTCCAAAATAGTTTTCGTGTTACAAACTGCACAAGCATTTAGACAAGAATAAACTTCCATTACATTTTCTTGCGTCCGACTCTTTGTAAAGTACTGAAATTGGTTTACTTATGTTTTGGACTCTGCAAGAGGCACGAGTTTAGAGTACAGAGTCAACAGAAGGCGATATCTTATGTTTTTCCTTGATAAGAAGAAATTAGGACTAAGCCCGAAGTCAGATCTCATTAGGAATGCTTTCGTTTTATTTTTCAACATCATCATTTTCTTGGATGTTTATCTATATATGTATTTGTTATAATAAAGTATCATTGAGTTAGTATCCCATAACACAAGTCTCGAACTTACTTTGGGGCTAATTCAATCTGTGTTATTTGTCTATATATATATATATATATATATATATATATTTATTTATGTATATTTATTTATTACCTATTAATTTTGTTTCTTTTAAAAATTGTGATCTTAAAGCTGCCAAACCTTGGACTATGATTAAAAGCATACCCTGGGATCGAAAAATTCAACTGAAAAACAAGCTCGAATGATATCAGGTTTAGTTTTAAAAAAAAGAAGCAAATGTTTTTTTTAAAATATTACTTTTTTGCTGGCAACACAGAATGAAATTTATTAAATGTTGGATAATGGATTACCCAAGTCCAGAGAACGGCTTGGAAATAACTTATTATAATTTTCACACTCAATAAATCATTTTATCCCAACCCTTGTGAGTTATAGCGTAATTTCATAATATAACACCTTTTTGAGATTCTCTAGTAACAATTTCGAACTCATTATAAGTTTCCAGGTTCTGAGCAAAGCTGCTTGAAATGCACTTTTTATTTTTATATTGAAAGAATATTTTTTGTAATTGGTTCACGATGAGTTTTTACGAAATGGTTTATGAAGTGAAACACGAGCTTGCTAGTTGAGAAGTATTTATTTTAAACAAGAGGGTAGGTACAACACTTATAAGTGACATTTGAGAATATCAAATATACTACATGTTTTTCCCTTAAATAAAAAGGTAAACAAAACTAACTTTTAAAACTAAATAGGTACAACTAAAAGTTAACAACATATTTGAAACTTAACTCTTAATTAAGTATATTACTATACTAAACAACAAAACTTATGTAGTACTTCATGTTATTTTTAAGTATAACAAAAATGAACATTACTTGAGTTTGTAGTGAACAACAGTTATTTATTTATCTATATATTTTTAATTTTACACTAAGTATTACTTAAGATTACCTTCACCAGTTCACCACAATGATAGAAATTATTTGCCTAGATGTGATCTACATTCCTATGGTTACATAAATTATACCTCGTTCGTTTTGCCATCATTATTCAAATTCTTTTTTCTAAGGGTTACAAATTGAGACTCACTCGGCCCCGGTAGTATGTGTGTATGCTTAGTTCCTTGAGGCTCCACCTGTACATCAAGTGCCGGTGTTTGATGCTGAGTCAAGCTGCCCGCTGGCGCTTGTGTGACTATGTCTGGAATACCCGTACCTACTGCCTGCCTCCAGATGATATGCCGCCGATTACGCCTATATCTACGTCATTTACTTCTATATAATTCGAAAAATAATCTACTAAAATTAAATAGTACTTCTTTCTGTACTCAAATATGTCCGAGCCTAATTTAACCCAAGGCAAGTCAGGAATCGAATGCGATATCATGGGCTCGCGAGTCGGGCGCGGCGCGTGCAGGGCGCATGCCGTACAGTCGCGCACACAGAGCTCAATGTCGCGCGTCATGCCCGGCCAGAACATAACCTCCCGCGCCCGCCGCTTGCATCTCTCGATGCCCAAATGACCTTCATGTATGCGCCGCAACATGTCTCCGCGTAATGCTGTAGGAATAAAAACCCTGTTATCTTTGAGTACCAAACCTTCAATAAACTGCAGGCTCCCTCTATATGACCAGTAATCACGAACTCCTGCTTCAACATTATATTGATTACGAGGCCAACCTTTTAATATATAACTTACTAAAATTTGTGCTACAGGGTCAATCTTTAATTCTTTTTTAATGAGATCTAATTTCTCATCACTATATTGCAAATACTCTAACATGAAACAGGTTTGAGCCTCTATTTCATCAGTATCCCTCTTTTTCATCAAATCTGGAAGAGCTGCCCGGGACAACGTATCTGCGATGTACATGTATTTACCAGGCGTGTAAATAACGTTAAAATCATAACATTGAATTCTCAACATCATACGTTGAAGCCGTGCGGGTACTGCGGCTAACGACTTCTTGAAAATGGCTTCTAAAGGCTTATGGTCCGATTGTACAGTGACGTCAGATCTACCTAATATGTATTGGTGAAAACGTTTACAAGCGAAGACGATTGCCAACATTTCTTTCTCAATTTGGGCGTAGCGACGCTGCGTGTCGGTCAGCGTGAGCGACGCAAACTCGACCGGACGGCCGTCTTGCAATAATACGGCTCCGAGAGCCTCGGCGCTGGCGTCCACTGATAACACGATAGGGGCTTGGTTCGAGTACAGCGCTAGCACTGGAGCTGAAGTAATCAACCGCTTGAGTTTACTTACGGCATTTGAATGTTGATGTTCCCACAACCATTCAGAATTTTTTTTTAAAAGGCTACGCAACACAATGACTTTTTCTGAATAATTCGGAATGAATTTAGCCAAATAATTTATCATACCTAAGAACCTTTCTAAACTTTTCCGGTCACTCGGTTCCGGCATATCTAAAATGGCTTTAACCTTAGCCCCGTCCGGTTTCATCCCATATTCATCAAAGACATGGCCTAAGTAAACTATTTCTTTAACACCGATCTTACACTTTTCCTTATTAAACCTTAACCCTATTTCTCTAGCTCTCTGCAATAATTTCTCTAATCTCTCGTCGTGTTCTAATTTGGTACGGCCCCATACTATTAAATCGTCGATGAACGATTCTGTACCATCTAAGTCCTCTAAACACTGCCTGACTTTAGCATGAAACAATTCAGGGGCACAATTGATACCATAAGGAAGTCTTAAAAACTGATACCTGCCAAACGGCGTGGCGAATGTACATAAGTCCGCGCTAGGCTCGTCGAGCTCCATCATCCAGAAGCCACAGCGAGCGTCGAGCACGCTGAAGGTGGTGGCGCCGCGCAGCCGCGCCGCCAGCTCGCTAACCGTCGGCAGCGGGAAGTGTGCGCGCCGCACCGCTAAATTGAGCGCTCGCGGATCCAAGCATACACGTATATCACCGTTTTTCTTAGCAGCTATTACTATAGGACTCACCCATTCGGTTGGGTGGCTAACCTTTCTAACCACACCTAAACTTTCCATTCTTTTTATTTCTGTAGACAATTTATCTCGCATCCCTAACGGTATTCTACGAGCAGGGCATATAACCGGTGTAACATTTTTATTAACTACAATTTTGTGTTTCCCAGGTAATTTCCCGAGACCATGAAACAATTCTGAATAATTATCAATATTTAATGTATCTATTCTTTTAATAGCCCCTATTTGTAAACATCCATTTAAGCCTAAAATATTTTGACACTTCATATCCGTAACAACAAATTTTAAAGTTTGCAACTCATTTTTGAAACTAATTTTTAAGCTACATTCTCCAATGATAGGTACTACATTACCGGTATATGAATACACTTTTTTCTGATAAGGTGTCAGGCTATTTAAATCAATCCCCACCCTTCTACAGTCCTCTTTTGACAAAATATTTAACATAGCCCCCGTGTCTAATTTAAAAGTAATTCGCTTACCATTAAAGTCCATAACTTCTGTCCATTCCTTGTCTAAGTTTCTCTTCCGTTCAATAGTATTCACCATGTTAATATATAAAATGTCCTCGCTAGAATCTGATTCCGATATGCTTATGTTATGCACTCTTTTACCGATCACTTTATTAGAACATACACGCGCGAAATGACCTCGACCGTTACACTGATAGCACGTAGCCTCCAACGCTGGACACCGCTGCGCGTCCTCGCAGAGTGCACGGCCGCAGCGCCGGCACGGCTCAGCGCGGGCGCCGCCTCGCTGTCCGCCGCCGCGCTGCCCGCGCGGAGCCCGGCCCGCGCCGCCACCGCGACCCCTTGCGCTGCGCCTGACCCCCTGTACCGTGTCCACTTGGGCTGTTGACGTCGACGCCTGCTCGATCTGTCTACTCTCCTCTTTAGACATTTCGGCCGCTTCACATATCTGTACGGCTTTTCTCAACGATAACTCCTCTGCTCGAAGTAGCCTGTCCCGTACTACATCGTCTAATATGCCACACACTATTCGATCTCTAATTAACCCGTCGACCAAATGCTCGAATTCACATTCTTTGCTGAGGATTTTTAACGCGGTAACGTATTGATTTATAGTTTCCCCTGCGCTTTGTTTACGTGTGAAAAACTTAAATCTCAGCGACGTAACATTCGGTTTGGTTCCAAAATGAGCATCAAATTTTTTTTTCAAACACTGTATATCATCTTGACTTTCATCTTTCGAATATGTAAATGTGGAAAATATTTCATATCCTTCTGCTCCGACGAGGTTTATCAGCAAGCTGGCTTGCACGTCCGCGGTTTCCTTATGTACTCCCGATGCCTTCAAGAACACAGAGAACTGTTGCCACCATTTTCTCCACGTGTCGGCCCGCACCGCCGGATTGCCGTCAACACGTAATTCTGGTGGAGGACGTGCGTGTTCCATCGCGTTTACAATAAATTATAATGTACTATTCTTTTATACAACACATTTGTGATGTAATACATTAAATTTTGAATATTTACTATTTTTAATGTATCACCGCTGTCACCATGAAGTGAAACACGAGCTTGCTAGTTGAGAAGTATTTATTTTAAACAAGAGGGTAGGTACAACACTTATAAGTGACATTTGAGAATATCAAATATACTACAGTTTATTTTAATTTTATTTTATTTATTGGCACACTAAAAAGTTTCATACAAAAATGTATGGTTGGTTGGTAAACAATGGTTTATTGACTAGTTGGAAAAACAAGAAGTAAGTGCGCACAGCATATATAAATAATTGTCAATACCGCGCCAAATTTTTCTTTTTTTAAATCTATGGTCAAAACTAAGGATTGACTATGAAAAAACAATAAATGAATTTTATATTATAAGGAATAATTCCTTATCAAAAATAAAAATGGAAAACAATTTAATGTAATGAAACTGGTGATTTGGACAAATTATTTGCATTTAGAACTGAATTGGATGAAAAGCAAGTTTATGCTTAATACATTAAAAATAAAAAAAAGTTGTTCCATTTTCGAAAAAAAGCGAAAAAATAACGGTAACGCACAGCCCTTTTAGGCTCCCATTATCATAATTAAATTTAATAAAATCATCCCCGGATTGCGGTCGTAAACCAAATTACCCCATCCTGGTACGCGTAAAAGCCTCTTATGAATTTATATGATAGTTTGTTCTGGGGTTTAAGTTAATCTTTAGCGGTTAACCATTTGTTAATATCACCCTTTTCATCCGATTTTCAAACACTAGAGATTGGTTCTGACAATGAATCTACTTATTTTTCAAATGTTTTTCAAAACGAGATTTTAATTAGGGTTCCGTTGCCAAATGATGAAATTATTAAGGGCACTTCATACATTATCTAACTGAAGGATGATTTTTTTTTAAACAAAACCGTGTGTGGTATCAATGAGTAGGTCTTTGTAAATGATAATAATATGAAGGTTCCAAAATCAGCTTTTAAATTTTTTTCAATGCTAGATAGCAACACTATCCCCGGGTGACATAGACCATTTATGTACCATGGGCAAAGCCGGGGTGGACTGCTTGTGGTAAATAAACTAAACACTTTGTTATTTTAAGATCGATAATGTCGCCGAAACCGTCTTCAGATGGTTGCTTAAAACCTGGTGCGAAAAAATAATGTAGTAGACATTATTTTTATACTAGCTTCTGGCCGAGGCTTGGCCCGCGTAAAATTACCTCGGGAACAGTGCTCTTTCCCGGGATAAAAGGTACCCTATATACTTCTCAATACTCCTATTTATGTGTATGCGAAATTTCAGGAAGATTAACTCAGTAGATAGGGCGTGAAGAGATAACAAACAAACAAGAAAATATACAAACTAACTTTCGCATTTATAATATTAATTGGGATTAAGATTTAGGTATAAAAAAATAAGTAAATTGCAGCCCGGTCCGATTTTCATATTCTATGGTATTTTTATTAAAAACTCCGCTTCGAAATCGTTTCTCAGACGACGGGCTATAAGAGTTCTATTCCTTTTATTCTGTACAACTCTAGGTACTTATTCTAACTCTCAATTCCATTCACTACAAGCAATAAAATTAATAGGTACTTTGCTCCCTTTTTATTTCCAGCCCTAATGAGAATGAGATTAATTTATCCTCCAGGAAACAATATATACTAAACTAGCGACCCGTCCCGGCTTCGCATGGGCATAAAAACCTTCCTCTTGAATCACTCTATCTACAAAAAAAAAACCGCATCTAAATCCGTTGCGTAGTTTTAAAGATTTAAGCATACAACCCTTTGTATGCTTAAATCTTTAAAACAAAGTCGCTTTCTCTGTCCCTATTTAATATAGGGACAGAGAAAGCGACTTTGTTTTAAACTATGTAGTGATAGTGATAAGGATTTCTATTTGTAAAAAAATGCTGGACTTCCAAAAGCGGCCTGTATCCAGCGCCTGCCTGAGACCTTCTTCAGGTCATCTGACTGTGTAGTCGGTAGGTGTCCGATGCTGCGCTTACCGGTGCGTGATCGTCATTCGAGAACCTTTCTGCCCCATCGGCCGTCGGTTCGCCGCGCAATATGCCCAGCCCACTGCCACTTCAAAGAGCTAATCCGCTGTCACTCACTAATACATCACACTAATCCTAACTAATATTGTAAAAGCGAAAGTGAGTTTGTTTGTTTGTCTGTTACAACATAAAATGTTTCACAGTACTATCTATAGGAAAGTTTAATCGTACCTCTGTTGTTGAATGAAGAAAATGTAAGTCGATTAACATACAACATCCTAACTCATTCAAAAATGCATTAAAAATATATGGGAACGCATACAGAACTCAGCAAATACATCTCGATATCAGCTGCCCTACTCCCCGTCCCATTTCTTGGAGGGCCATCGTGCCGGATTGAATTATCGGAGCGGCCCCTGAATTCTCCACTTTTTATAGCTTTCATTAAATCCTTTACTTACTCCGTTTAGTTACATCGAACGATAAACTGAAAATATTAGCAAATGTATTTATTTATTTCATGATTTTCAGTCAGATTTTGTTATCAAACATAGATTGAAACTTTTATTATGAGAGTAAGTAATAGGCGTTTATACTAACTTAAGAACGAAAGCCTCATTCTTAGGAAAGGTTACATACAACTACCTACACAGCAAGAGGAACAGCTTGTTTCTTCATCTTCTTCTTATATAAAATAAGAAAAAAGAAGAATCTTATTAGTATATAAGAAGAAGATAAGAACAAAAGAATTCTACAAAAAAAAATGGACCGATTTGGCTAACTTTGGTCTTGAAATATTTATGGAAGTTTAGGGAAGGTTTCAATAGCAAAGGAAATTGCCGGGTCAGCTAGTAACCAAATGATGATAAACGACATGAAACTACATTTAAGTTTTTTAACTTTGGACCGATGCTGTCAGTTTTTAATCTTGATCTCTCTCGTGTCAATATCAAGAGTTCTGACTGAAACATACGGTAATTTTTAGATTATGATTTTACATAGACGAAGCTGCATACAACCGCTTGTAAATAATAAATATAAGCCTTGAAATTGAATTAATTATAATAACGAGTAAACAAGACATCACAAAGAAGGCTGTGTAACCTGATATGACGTGAATAATTTAATTTCTACAAGTCTTCATTTTAACAAAAAGAAATTACGCTTGACGGGTCTCGTTATGGTAACGCTTGCGGCAGGGTTGGCATACTATGTTTTTTTCCGTAAGGCTGGGAAGAAATAAGACTTAGGGAGAAATTCGGGGAAATTACTCTGCATAACTAGGTACCTCCGCGGTTAAGGCGTTTGCCTGTCTACAGGTTCTAACCAGTGGTCGTGGCTTCGATTCCCAAGAGAAGTACATTTTATATTTATTTCTAGTTGGGTTAGACCATGTTAGGACATTGCTGGCTGGATTCACCTAATTATCTGATAATAAAGATGATTCCGTGCTTTGGAAGGCACGTTAAGCCTTTGGTCCCGGCTGCCATCTGATGGTCGTTATAGGAAACACGTCAAATGCCGAGAGGTGGTTCCGAATAACTCTGACATCAGAGTGTGCATGGTCGATTATGTCTACTTCACCTACATAAAATGATAATGATGATGACCTAGGTGTTTGATATTTTCTATGAAATTTAATATTAATTTTTTATGATATTTAAGTCGGTTTTTGTCTTTTTGGGGAAAAATTATCTTCAAATTTAATAAATTTTGAACAAGTAAAAAATAGCATTTCGTAACTATTATGGTGAATTATTTTTTCTATTATTTGGGGTAATTAAGAATTTTTATATTTAACAATATTTTTTTTTCTATTATTTGGGTAAATTAAGAATATTCACTATACAACCCTTGTGGTTTCAAGTATCTTGTACATAACTGATTACTGCGGCGCGGCGGCGTAGGCGCCCGCTATTTCTAATTACGGTGTGAGAGGTAAATTCTGAATTACGTATTTTTAACCGACTTCAAATAAAGGAGGTTTATCAATTCGACCGTATATTTAAAAAAAATGTTTATTTTTTTATTTTATGTGCATTGAAACTTGAATGGAAACTTTCTTTAGAGGTAAGTATAAGGGTAAACTATATTAAAAAAAAGTCTTTAATCAGACCCTGGACAGGAGCTTTTAGAAAAGAGACAATTGGCGAGTAAGTACGATTAAAATATAGTAAGTAGGTACTTTATAAACATATTAATGCTAAAGATAAATTAAAATTTGGACAATTGCTGGTAGTTATTGACATTTAAATATAAAAATTTAGACTAAGATAATCTATATATAAAAATGAAACCCGTTTTCCGTTGTCACGACATAGCATGAAAACGGCTTGACCGATTTGGCTGATTTTTTGTTTGTAGTTTTCTACTACTCTGTTCAAGGTTCTTACGGAAAAATTATTAATAATTAGTATTCGAATAAAATGTAATGTTGTTTGTGAATTAAATGAGTTGAATTGAATTAATAAATATATATTTAAATTTATTTATTCAAAACGTCAATTGATGCTGCATATTCAGGTGTTAAGGGTTTTTCAAAGCCTACTTGTCCACCAGATGGCAGTCGACACCAATGGTTTATCCGGTTTTAACTCAAAATCATCTTTCGGGACAACCAAAAAATTTTTTTTAAATCTCAGAATACTTTGTGGATTAACATTCTTTTTCTATAATTATGTGTAACCTACATTGCACCCGCCTAAATCCTATTATATTTAACAAGCGACCCGACCCTGCTTCGCATGGGCATAAAAACCTTCCTCTTGAATCACACTATTTATTAAAAAAACAGCATCAAAATCCGTTGCGTAGTTTTAAAGATTTAAGCATACATAGAAACATAGGGACTGAGAAAGCGATTTTGTTTTATACTATGTCGTGATTCATATTATTATTATTTTTTATGAAAAATTTAAAGATTTTCTATTGGTCGCGCACGTACAGCCCTAGTGTTTCAGGCGTCCATAGGCTACGGTATCCGCTTCCCATCAGGTGGGCCGTATGCCTGTTTGCCTACTAAACGGTTAAAAAAATCCTAAGATTTGCTGTACAGTATTTCAGAATAGCCCCTCTGAGTTTATTTCCACCGAAATGAGAAAACACTCGTTAGTGCGTTTACTACAAGTAACCCCTTGCAACAGCTGCACGAAACAGTTAAGGGAGGTTTTAGGGCTTCTTCTTTACAAGTTGTACTTAAATTTGGGTGAGATTCGTTCTCTGAAGAGATTTCATTAGCGATAAGGCCGCCTATTGTATCACCTATATTAATTACCTGATTGTATATTGTTAGCGGTGCAATAAATATTTTGTCTTTTCTTGTCTCTTTCTTTCATCTAAGTGCTTTCCCGGTTGCGTCCCTAGCTGGTCGCTTCGACCAGGGTCCAGTTTTTTTCACTTTCGCACGCTTTCCTGCTTTCTCTTCGACTTCGCCCGGCCTTTGGCGTTCTTAGTTGTGACACCGACACACGCTCGTTTACATTTATGTTCTTATCCCAAACGGTGTAGACAGAGCCTAGGGCTTTATGACCTTAGGCTCTCTAGAACTCAAAGTAGGCAAAGAAATGTTCGAATCTTTGATTGATAAAACATTGTTCCCTTCGCTCCTGTAGCTGAGGGATTATCATGATTTCGTGTAGGTGACACGGTCAATCGACTATGTACACCCTGGTGTCAGAGTGTTTCGAAGCCACCTATAAGTCTTTGACGTGGTTCCTTTAAAGACTAGCAGTTGGCAACCGGGACCAACGGCTTCACGTGCCTTCCGAAGCACGGAATCATCTTTATTATCAGACAATCAGGTGACTCAAGCCTGTAATATCCTAACCAAACGGGAAACAACTAAACAAAGTATGCTTCCCGTAGGAACCAAACCTACGACCCCCAAGTCTACAGGGTACAATTAGCGGGTATACAGAGTAGCTGAGGGATTAAATGGTCGACAACTTTGGGTCAGCTAGATCATAAAGTAAACTTTCAATACTAAGATAAATATATACAGAAAAGGCATGATAGCATGACGTAAGGAAACAAGACAAAACTAATACCTTTCAAATGTTAATCCCATATTGTATTTAGGGCGCACGGCCGTGTAACCGGCCAAGTTAGGAGCCGCAATAAACGGGCTACGTGGCCGAAATAGTGATGCGGGCTTTTGTAATTAGCTTCTCGGAGTCAAAGGATTGGTAGATTTATTGTTGTTTTGTGTCAGATATTGTCTTTGTTTTGGGATTCTATTGTTTCACTACTTCGTCCGAGCGTGTTTCGTTGTATCTTCAGCCTACGTTTTTGAGCCCGGGGCCCAGGGTCAAAAATTTTTTTAATGCTAAATGTTAAAGTTTTTTTTAGTGTCACTATGTAATTCTACCTATAGTATAAATAAGAATGGATCTGTGGCGGACATACCTACATTTATTTATTTATATAAAATATATTTATTTTGTTAATACAATCTTACAACTAAACAAACACACATAACAAAACTAGGCACTCATAACTATTTACATATATATTTATATTTATCAATATTATATAATTAATATTTACACATAGTTTACATACACATAAAATATATACTATTATATCCATATCTATATAATAAATTATTACATTATTACATTTGAATATCGTATCGGATGTACACAGAACACAATGCCGTCCGGTCGCGGTATTATGGAAACGCACGATTTCTATACAAGCCATGCGCGGCAACTTCACTTACTTCGTCCGGTACAGGCGACACTCCGACGCGGGCGCATTCCTTTGTTACCTTACTAGTGTTGTGATTTGACTTGGTACGCGACGGCTGTATAGCTTGAGACGGTATAATACCTAACGAGTATTTCGCTACGCGTTGCTTTATATCGCTTAATTAAGTACTTCGCTTATCCTGCTATTTCCTCCTTCATTATATTATCTATTGTGCTGTGTGTGCTATGCAAATAAATAAGCCCCAACTTAACGGACGTTGTTATTGAAGCATCCTATACACGCACCTGCAACATCAGCGGATCAAGGTTCAGTATATATCTAACATATTTACCTTCCCGCCAAAGATCCATAAAATTTTTAATAGGAAAATATTCATTTATTTCAGGCAATAAAAATTTCACAATCCATATATTTTCTTAAGTTATTCAAAGAATATATATAAAATAAAAAAAAACTAAAACGAGTCTCTTCTCTCATCTTAGTGCTTACGCCTGCTTCGTCAGCAGCCCAGGGTCCGCCTTTTGCTTTGTCTCCTATCACTATCCTATATAATCTAAAACAAAGTAACTATTATGGTTATAATTACAAATTATAACTTATGATAGACAACAGTAAGACTCGTCTGACCTCCGTAAGACCTTTTACATAAAACCCAAAAAAATTGGAATGTGATCAATACTAACTTACTTCTACTACTAACACGGCCTAGCAACTTGCATCAATTGGGACAAAAGGCTTAACGTAAAGCATACAACCGTAAGAACCATGCTCATTGCACCCCATTGAGATTTTTTAAAGACGTAAGCGACTGTGTCAGGATTTTGTATTTAATTATTTAGTTGCCTTACTATCCGCCAGGGGCGTTGTACAGGTTGTCATACAAAATCGCTATTGCAGTCGCTAGCGTCTGCGTTTACAAAATCTCATACAAGGGGAACTGTAGTAGCAAAATATAAAATATTGACATATAACTAAAATAACTCCATATTGAATATTTCACGTGCATACTTTGAAAATGCCGCGTGCAATCCAGGCCCGGCATTTATGCAATATGCACAAGTTTTGGTATTCGCCCGTGATATATAGTTCGCTGAATATACGGAGCACGCGGTAGTTTTCAATATCGACAAATATTTTGCTTATTTTAGATTTCAAAGTTCAAAAACTACGTAGGAATTTTTTATGTACTTGGCCGTAATTTCACTTCTTTGTTTCCTTTCGAAGAGCCAATTGCAACTTAATATGTAAATAGCATTCTATAATCTGTGATATAAACTAGCTGTTGCCCGCGGCTCCACACGCGTGATCGGTTATATGAGTCCCTTTTGGCCGCTATAAAGCAGCCTATAATAATAATAAACATTTATTTCAGAACCAAGTCCATACAAATATAGTTAAAGTAGGTATAAATAAAATATAATAAAAATATTGTTAAAATTTTGTATGTTATTTGTGCTATGTTTGACCCCTGGTTCTTAACTATATCTATGCCGAATTCATCAAAATCGGTTAAGCTGTTTAGACTTGAAAGCGTAAAAGACAGATATTCGCATTATCCATATCCATACTATCCATACTAATATTATAAATGCGAAAGTCTGTCTGTCTGTCTGTCTGTCTGTCTGTCTGTCACCTCTTCACGGCTAAACTGCTGGACCGATTGTGATGAAATTTGGTAGGGATGTAGTTAACGACCTGGGGTCAAACATAGGCTACTTTTGGGCGCGATATAACTGAGTCCCACGCGGGGCGAAGCCGCGGGGAACAGCTAGTAATATATATAATGATACGATTTTTTTTACCTTCTATTAAATCGAAAATCATCTAATCTAGTGTATGGAGAGTGAAAAAAAATAAGTTTTCGATATAATTAATTTGGAAAAGTTGGTAGTGGTCTGAATTTACCCATAAAATATTTGCAGTTGATTTGTGTTCACCTTGTATATGTAAATCATGAACCCCTCTGCTCTTGAAAAACCAGGGTTAATTCTACAAGTTAAATTTAAATTTACTCTTAAGGTCACGAGTACTGACCTAACTAACGACGTGTTACTAACTCAGTCTGGAGGTTAAGAGTCTCGCTTTAGTTATAACTAAGTTTATAATAATGTGTTATTTTGTTAACTTGAATAACTATCTTAAATAGAACCTAATGACAACTTAATTAGACTCTGTCTCTCAATATCAAGGTTTACTCATTAACTCATATCGTGTTTCGTGTAAAATGTGAGTTGCAAGGTCAAATGAACATGCATACCTTGGTATCACATATTTTTTAAACAGCCGAGACCAACTGCTTAACGTGCCTTCCGGAGCGAGGATCATCTTTATTGTCAGACAATCAGGTGATACAAGCCTGCACTGTCCTAACCAAACTGGAAACAACAAATAAAGTATGCTTCCCGTGGGAATTGAACCCATGACCCTTGGGTCTACAGGCAAACGGCTTAACCACCAGGTCAGCGGAGGCGGTTAATGTCCTAACCTAATTGGAAACAATTTGATTATTTCGTATGGTTTTTCAAAGATCTAATCCGCTGGTCTATCTGTAACTTTTGTTCTCCTAAAGATCTCCTCACTTGATTCGATATATTGTAGCAAAATAGTAGTGTAGTTTAGCCCTTTTCATAGCTCTTTGGACGACAAAAAGCTTTCTTATGAGGCCTAACTTCGACGCTAAGTTTTTCGTGGTGGCGTGCCTTCGTTGTTAAGTGATTCGTAAACTTACAGGGACGTGGTATTCGGTGTTACACTTTTCTAAGTCTGGTAACGAACTCGGGACCACGTTTCGGACCTGGTCATCACTTGTAACACACACTGGTCGAAAGTTTAAGCAACTGAGGTATTTTGGACGACCTGAGAGTCGGTGGTATTTTAAATTAGATGCCTTAAGGCTGGATAAAAGCATTAGCTTGAAATGGCAGTAAAGTATATTCGTGCATTAAGCAGCAGCTCAACAGGCAGATCTCCAACGCAATCCACGGGTCAAAAAATCTCCAAAAATAGAAAGAGATCGCAATGAAGATAGGTCGGCACATCACAACGCTCAGTAGTGAGCAAACGACTGGAGGAGGAGGAGGATACGCGTGCAAATAGTCTCACAACTAAGGATGCCGGAGACCAGGCGAAGTGGAGAAAAAAGGCAGGAAAAATGGACCCTGGGCTCAGAAGCAACCATCTGAGGAAACAACCGGGAAAGTGCTAAGATGAAAGAGACCACAGTGTCGGATTAAGAAAATACTGATATACATTTTTTTATGATTTTTGACTTTTGGTCATATATATCCTACTAATAATAGTTTTATTAGCGTAGGGTATGTAGTTCAACTATTGTTTAAAAGATAATTATCTATTCAATGGTTCTCTTCTGATGTTTTTTAGCCATAAAAATATAATTTACTCTTCAATAAATGATTTCATGGCTCGTTTTGTTCCTCTCAAAGAATTATCCTCATTTGTAACATCTGAAAGAATCCCAATCCACTTAGATAACTCCATTTTGTAATGGACAAACAAACAGATCGTTTTGTATGAATAAAACATCTCTTTTAAGATAAAGACATTACGAATGTAAAACATTCTTTGCGTTTTAATGTCACGCGCGTTTTGGTAAAAATACGATTTTTTTTATCTTTTCATCTATACTAATCTTATAAATATGAAAGCGTGTGTGTTTGTTTGTTCATCCGTCTTGCACGGCTGATTTAACATGGGAATACCTTGAATCATGAAGATGGCCATAGGTTACTTCTAGTCGCGATAACCGACGTCCACGAGGGCAAAGCTACAGGCAGAAAATAGTTCTTATATAGAAAAGATAGAGTTTTATGGCTTTTTATGTATTCTTAAATAAGTAAACTTTACCTACTTTACGTATTACTTTACCTATTTTGAACTTTATTGAGCTTACTTTGGGGCCAACTCAATCTGTGATTTGTCCATATTTATTTATTTGAAAATTAATTCCACTTCATAGGTCAAAAGACTCCGATCTTAAAAACTTTCGTTTTGTAGTTATAGATCAAAGAATATGCTGATCTGATGCAGGCCGCTTCCAACCGGTCGTTCTGGAAATCCTTGGGGAAGGCCTACGTCCAGCAGTGGACGACCTGCGGCTAAACTGATGATTAAAAAAATATATCAAAAATTTACCCCTTTTTTCATAAAAAAAACACATTATTTTTAAAATTATTTAATAGGTATTTGTACTGTAAGTAGATTTAGTATTAAAGTAATAAATTGTTTTTAGTTATAGGATTTTCACATCAGTTTTGCCCCTGTAAGGGTTGAATTCAGCAAATCCGTTCTTTTGAAGAGAGAGAGGAAAAGAAAATTTTTGCTTTCTATCTTAAAAGGCTGACCAGTTTACTCATATTCTCAACTAGCTTTTGCCCGCGGCTTCGCCCGCGTGATATACCCTCGTGAACAGTGCTTTTTTCCGGGATATAAAGTACCCTATGTCACCAATTTTTAGCCAAATCACTTCAGCCGTTCTTGAGTTATAAAAAGTGTAACTAACACGACTTTATTTTATACATAAAGATAAAGATTTACTAAGCAATTATATTATTAATTAAATTTTATCTTTTCATACTTCAAACCTTATCGTGCCCTCGTTTGCTTTACGAGATTTCATTTCATAGAAATATATTCAGCCAATAAAATGGGCCCATTCGTAACAACCATAAAAATATTTTACGATCGTGTTTCGAGTGTTTTACATCGGGACCAGACTCGTCCGTTTTGGAAATCGAACGATTTATTTCCTAAGCAATTTACGAGTACGAGAATTTTTCGTTCTGGAAATAGACCCTAAGAACATGTTTATCGCGTCCCAAATTGTATGGCTAAACAGCCCGAAAGTAATATTCGTCTTTATTTCTAACTCAATAAAGAGGGCTACAGAGAACGCTGTGAGGGTGGCCCAATTTTGGGCATCCAAGGGTATATAAGGTAAACGTCGACACGCTAAGAAGAAAAACTCAATAATTACTTTGCGCGTTTCCGCCACCAGTTAGTTCATGTAAACTACTACCGGCCGGCGCCCACCCACTACTATTACCAGCATGCCTGCCACCATTAGTTTGTACACACATTCCTTGCGATGTGAAAAAATAACTAAAAAAAATCGCAAACAACCATCGCAAACAACCATCTATACATTTTCTTTATTAAAAAAAAAATTACTACCATTGTTTACTATTGTTGACTACCCTTTGATTCATTCGAAGCTGATTAAAAATATTCAGAGTATTTTCACAGCGTAATATTTTACTATCCCTTCTTACTTAGAGCGATCTACGGCGAAAGTTGAGACTTTTTACTATAACAACTGAAACATAACTTTGACAGCTTAATAAGCTCCGCGGAACTTTCTAGTAACATCAAAGAATAACTAGAAAGAATTGCAGAAAAAAAAATAACTTGATTCATTGAAATAAATGCAAGGAACGTACGAATGAATGAATGTTTTATTGAAGCACCAATTATATAAATACATAATTAGATTGTACAAGATCGAAAATAAAATAAGAATAAATGCCGATTTATCGTACGAATTAACTCTACTCTTATGATGATTTTGATACATAGTGTCGTTGGTATATCTAATTCAGAACTTGAGGTCTTGAGGTGCTATCGGTTTGTAGTATATTTAAACGACCGTGTTTTCCAGTTGCATCTCTATATACGTATTATATTCAAGATAAATGATAACACTGGTTACAACTCTACTAAAAGTCCCAGCATGCCCGCCACCAATAGTTTGTACACACAATCCTTGTGACACGTGTTTCAGATATCTTTTTATGTTGTTTACAGAAGAAAGGTTGAAGAAATTGTATTTATAATCCAGTCCAATAGAATTCAATTTATTTATTGCGTTTCATCAATATAAACAACTACCTTTTTTCTGCGATGAAAGTACCATATGTCCTACTCCTGATTCTAAGCTACCTTTCCACTCATTTTCAGCCAAATCAGTTCAGCCGTTCTTGAGTTATAAGTTGTGCGACTTTCTTTTATATATAAGGTGGACACAAATTAACTGCAAATATTTTAAGGGCAGATACAGACCACTATACTGAACAACTTCTCTAAATAAACTTATGTCGAAATACGAAATTTTGTTTTTCACTCTCCATACTAAACTAGATCAGCTGATTTTCAATTTGTATGGAAAGTCAAAAAATTTTTTTTGTATTTCGACATGTTTATTTGGGAAAGTTGTTCAGTTTAGTGGACTGAATCTGCCCTTAAAATATTTGCAGTTAATTTAAACTACCTTATATATGTATAGATTACAACAAAATAACCTATATCATTGTCATCTCTATACTTAATATAGGTCATTGTTTGAATATTCTAGTGCTAGCAAACTTCAATAACTAGAGGTAATTAAAGTGTAAAAATGAACTTCTTTAGTTTATGAGAGAGGCTTAATCAAAGTTTAACTGAAACTGAGGTGCTCGAGAACATAGATGTAGTAAATTTTAGACACGGCATTAACAAACTGTTATTTTTTTCAGATTTGTCAATAAAATGTTTAGCGCAATTGTCAAATGTTACAAATTTGTTGATACTTAAATAAATAAAAATAATAATACGTTATATAACATTTTAGTCTTCATATATTAATATGATAGTTATAAGTATACTAGTGGCCCGCCCCAGCTTCGCATGGGGGGCAAACCTTCCTCTTGAATCACTCTATCTATTAAAAAAAACCGCATCAAAATCCGTCGCGTAGTTTTAAAGATTTAAGCATACATAGGGACAGATAAAGCGACTTTGTTTAAACTATGTAGTCATAGTGATAGTGATGGAGTGATGTTATGATAAGGGAGCATAATCAACTCCTGCCCAGAAATGTTCAAGAATAGGTTTTGGCAGGGGTGCCACATAACATCAATACTTATCTTTATTTTGGAAAAACACAAAATTCGCATAATAATTCTCTGCGTTAGATTATTGTATTTATTGTTTTATTTGTATAATTAACACCTATAGTACAAGTATGTAGATTATGGATTCTCAACTTAAATTAAATTAAATTTTATTAAATTAAAATGGAATATCTGGCATACCATCGCGCAGAATAGAAAACTGAGGCGCTCTCTCGTTTCGGAGGCCAATATCCAGTCCGGTAGGTGGCCGCCCATCTCGATTCTCTCCTCTCGTAATGGCTTCTTGTATCGCTGGGGCCACACACAAAACGATTTAAAAAAAAAATTTTTTTTAGTGACAAAGCATACGAATCACACAAAAAGGTTTCAAAAAAAAATTTTTTTGAAACCTTTTTGTGTGAGGCGCTGAGCTAGCGGAGAAAGTGAGTAAAATGGAATAAAATAATGTCCTATCTAAATTTTCTCAGATCTATAACATCACAGTCTATCTATTTGATGGGATGGTAGCCGCAACACGGCGGGATCGTTTGAAAACATTCTCGATTACTATTGACCTATTGCGATAGTTTACTCAGTTCCCATTTCGCTGATTGGGTGGGTATTTTTGATCTCTGTTTATCATCCACAGTTCGTGTAGGTATCACGGTCAATCAACCATGCACATCCTGGTGTCAGAGTTCTTCGGAACCGTCTCCCAGCCTCTAATCTTTAATAACTAACAGATGGCGACTAACCAACGGCTTAACTTGCCTTTGCACGGAACCATCTTTATTATCATTATGGAAATTATTTTTGAGCCCTTTCCCTTTATCGATTTTTACTAAAATCCCACGCCTTAATATGGCTAACATACAAAGTTATACACAAGATCCTATATACGAGAGAATATCCGAGGAACATAAAGATGTCTGCAAGGAAGTATAGGCCTTTCGAGACTCGCTATAAAATCTGGGGATAAAGTTTGTGACACACAGACAAAAACATTCATTTGTTTATTAAAATCATAGATTTAAAAAAAAAATTGCGTCACTTAAGATAGATGTAACATATGACATTAAATGTATGGGAACCTAGCGCGCCGTTTGCGGGGGGTAAGGGCTGAGGTAAGGGAGGGTAGGAGGGGGGGTCCGTCATCAAATGCACACATTATGGAATGAGTTCACAAACTTTTCTTATTGCAAAATCAAACAAAAAAGACTTTATGACACAGGATTAAGGCTTAGTACAAATGCACTGTATTTCCACTCCGACCAACTAAGCAGTCTGAGCCTGTTAGACCCAGGGGTCGTGGGAGCTAATTTAGTTGTTTCCAGTTTGGTTAGGACATTGCAGGCTTGAATCACCTGACTGTCTGATAATAAAGATGATTCTGTGCTTCGGAATGCACGTTAAGCCGTTGGTCCCAGCTGCCCTCTGGTAGTCGTTAAAGGAACCATGTCAGAGGCCGGGAAAGCCTTCCGACGAACTCTGACACCAGGGTATGCATAGACGATTGACCGTGTCACCTACACAAAAAGATGAGTCTGAGCAGGAAAAGTTTCCATGTATATTCTCGAGCAATAGAAAAAAGTTCACATTCGTAAAAAAGTTCGAAGTGTACGTACGGTATTGCCGTTTGTAACGTTTGAGCGTAGGTTTTGTTCTGGTTTGGAGATAAAGATACCTTCTCGTTCTCAGTACGACTGTTATTTACCAAGTACATACTATTTTTTTATTTATAATTACTATTATATATAAATAAATATGACACATAGGTCAGACGTCAATCGCTTCATTTAACCCTGATTAATAGCGTACCCTGGGCTCTGAAGCGTAAGCTGAAGAGGCCTTATTTTATATTATGATTAAATACTATATAAAAATAAATATATAGTATATAATCATAATATAAAATAAGGCCGGGAAAGATGAGCGCACAGTTACTTTAGCCTATTTACGCTCGTGATACCACAGAATAGATAATAGTACTGATACATGGAGTATCACTAGCGTGATATTATTAGTAATTACTATTATTTATTGTTATGTTTGAATACATGATCTAATTAAATAGATAGACAGGAAAACGAAGCCATTTCATCCTCGAATTTATATGTACCTACTTATAGATGAGTGCACTTACAATAAAATTCTCTTTTGAAATTCTGACTGGAAAATTGGTATAAATTTATGCCCGATATATGTCTTATCTATTAGTCACAGTTTACTTAATTTTCATAAACTAGAGCAACATTATAAAATTATTTTTACTCGCTCTTTCAAATAACAGCACTGAATATGATAAACTGAACTAATCTTAATGAGCTGATATCCATAGGTCATCTAGGCTATGGCCAAATGTTAAGTACCAAATCTGTTAATAGATTTGCAGTTATATCAGAAAATTGCGTTGTTGCAGTCAGAGCAATAATCTTGGAGCGCGGTAGTGGCACTGCAGCATATACATAAGCTTCAAATTTAGAATGTAATTAATGTTTAGTATATAAACCAAGGGAAAACTAAAATATTTTGCAATTTCGGTCCAGTTTTCTAGATACACCAACTTCATAAATAACTTTGTAATCCCATATAAATATATAGGATAAAAAAGTTACATTCGCAGTGAACGAATCAGTGTACCTGCATACTTTTACTTCGCCCGCGTTATCAACAGGTAATATGTATGTCGTAAAGTAGTTCTCTGTAATCTACAAAAAGAAATGAGATACCATCAAAAACAAAACTTATAAAAATTCCAAGTCTCACTTAGTTGTTCTACCGTCAAAAGTTATGAGATCCATGTAATAACAAGCCGGTTAATTTATTCAGTCCCTTCTTAAGCGGACCTCTTGTCTTCGGTTATCACTGTCCTATATCCCTTTGTAAGCTTAAATCTTTAAAACTTCGCAACGGATTTTGATGCGTTTTTTTTTTAATAGATAGAGTGATTTAAGAGCAAGGTTATTATGCCCATGCAAAGCTGGGCGGGTTGCTAGTTGCATAATAAGCTAACCTAATAACATCTTATAGTGACTATATCCATATTAAAAATCTGTTATGTTTTAAATAACCAGGACGACTTGCCAATCGCACGAAACCATATAATTAATTATAATTAATAGGTATGTATCATTAATGAGATAATAATGTGTTTTCACGCGATGGCCATATATATATTTTTCAGTGACAGAGATACGATGTTCAATACTTATCGTCACTCTAAAAAGTAATAACTCATTCCATTCGTAAAATTATTACGTCTATTTGTTGCCATTCTGACATGACAGCAGGAAAAATTAGTGAAGTAATAGATTCGCGTAGCATCGATATATCGAGAATACGTTGAATTATTATTGTTATTTTTTTATTGGTTTTTATTAATATTTGATTTCATTTCACTATTTAAATTTAATCATAATGTAAGGTTTATATCTGTATGGGCTAGCATGGTCTGACTTGAAGAATTCTATTTATTGAACTATTAAATCAATAACAATGCATTGTCAGTTCCGGAGTACTAGTTTTGGCGGTGGTGGTAATTATCCAGACTCGACACGATAAGTATATCATGAAACAATATAAAAAAATAACCAGATGTCGAAGCAAACAGAAGCATGAGCAAAATAGCCTGAGATGGCTGGTTTCACTTGTGATTCCATAATGCCGGTCAGGTTCAAGAGTCAGGTCTATAAAACCATCATTAGAACTGTCCGCCGCACTGGATGTGTGAAATATCGCGGAAAGACCGCGTTAGAAACTCCCACCACGTTCGGGACAGCCTTCATGTCCATGACATAGCAGATAGATAGCTTCTAAAGAGTAGCCTGCGATGGTACGATCACGTCTCGTCGAAACAGGTGTCTTGACCATGCTACCTCCCCCGAGGCTTGGTATGGTAGAAGGGGCAAACCCTACGCGTGGCGGTTTGACGTCGTGGGGCATATTAGTCATGCTTGATTTAACGTTTTCAAGTTGCTTGCATAATGTATTAGTGACTTCTAAAGTCAATATACTGTAGAGCAAATATTTAATAGCTGCTGTAATGTTTTAATTGCCGTCAGTTTCCTTTTTTGATTATTAATTCATATCAAGTGGGTAAAAGCTCAATTCACCCTGCACACTCTTGCGTCACAGAGGTCATTGGACCCTCTAAGGCCTGGCATCATTGTTTTGATATTTTTTTTATTATATATCAATTTTGTCTGTAGTTAGACTTATTTCTCCCTCTCTACCCCTCACCCATATATTTTCCAGGCATTAGGTGTTTTCCCCACTAATACCCCTAGAGCTTTTTCACAGCTTAACCTATTTTCATTGAACATTTTATTTTGTACTGTGGACGTGATGCGTTTTCATTTCAGACCCCACTCGAGTATATATTTGCAGGCACGCGGTTATTCTTTTCCCTTTTCACCCCCACAAGTTACAAACGACTCAACCGATTTTCACCAAACATATATCTAAAAACACTCGCACATAAGTCACCGTTAATACAAAAAAAACTAAACTGAAATCGCTTTATCCATTACTACAGAAAGATACGTCAAACTTATAATACCCCTCTTTTTGGGTTAAAAATATCGTGAATGCCACTATTATGATGATGTAGTCCATTGGACTTTGAAAATCCAATTATCTGATTTTTCTTAACCATCTCTTTGGGTTTGACGTTAAAACCCACGTCTAGTTTTACTTCAACAGATGTCACAGGGAGATAAGAAAACCAGGCATTTCGTTTTTTCTTTTCGATCCCGAAGATTGTCATATAATAAGTAAACATTTTTAGTAAGACGTTACAAACAAGAATAATTGGCATCTTCCGGAATTTAATGGTAACACTAGCAATTTCGGAAACTGGTTTCTTCATTCATTTCCCGTTGACATTTACCTACAAGAATTATGTTGATAATTAAACCCGAATTTTACTCCAAACTTGCCTTCTAACTTCGTTTATCGATACTTGACGAAAGAAACGTAAGAGCAACAACACTATGCTTAGCACATGTTCTTGACTGAATAATATTTTTTTCATTCAAAATGGCGTTGAATTTGCTGTAGTATTTTACATAATATAAGGCTTTAACTTGTATAAAACGTAAAAAGAAGTATCAGGAGAACTCATATTTGGATTTATACAATTATTTTTCCATATTGTGAAGGCATAAATCGGCATTAATACCCAAAATTGATTTTTTTGTTGTCCTTGTATATACTCAGCAATAGACATTAGTAGACTGTGAACCCAAGGATGGCATACACGTAAATATCGTGTATGAGTGGTAAGACAGTTTAGCTTGTCATGCTAGTTCTATTAGAGCCGCGTTCCTAGTTCTATGATTAAAATAATGGAATTAAAATATGCTATTCCATTTTACTCGTTCGTGATGTAACCTTTGTACTACCTTTCCTAAGAAAGAGGTTGTCATATGCAAAATTTCCCAAATCCGACTATTCAACCGTTGTTGGCTATAAAATATAATATAGGTATATAGATGAACAGTTTTTAGCATAACTCAATTAAATTAAAACGGGAAGAGAAATAGTGGGTTCTTGAACGACCACCAGATGGCAGCTGGGGCCAACTGTTTAACGTGCCTTTCGGAGCACGGATTCAACAAATCAGATTATTCAAGCCTGCATTGTTCTAACCAACCTGGATACTATTTTGCTTTAAGTGAGATTTGAACTTATGACTTTCGAACCAGAAAAGCATTTAGAAAAGTAATATCTTTTGTTGAAAATTTCCGAGAACTTCGTATCTGTGTGTAGTCAAAGTAAATTTTATTTATTTACCTAGGATGTATTTTATTCGACTCCTTCCTCTTCCAGCTAAAGAGAGAATGAACGATAAATTTTAACTTAGTCTTCTCCAAGTCGTAAGCTATTTAATTGCTTCGATCTAAATTCTAAACTATCTTGGAAAAGGGTTTATCTAGCATATATTTTGAAGATTAGAATACAATATAATAGTATATAAAATAGAATATAGAATGCAATATAGAATAGAATATAGAATGAAATATAGACTGGAATATAGATTGGAATATAGAATGGAATAAAGAATAGAATGTAGAATAGAATAGAAAAACTCTTTGTTGCACCAAACAAAAATTTTTTTTTTAAACTAGGTAAGTTATAAAGGCGGTCTTATAGCTAATGCAAGCTTACCATTCGATATAGGTAAGTGTTTTAGAGATCAATAGTTAGGTACTAGTTTACATTTTTGCTTTGACATTTGATGTAGGGTATTTTTGATCGTCAATCGATCATGCACACCTTGGTATCAGAGTTCGTATTTTTGATGAGTTCGGTAGCTTAGGTATTCGCGTTTAAAATGATATACGCGAGAAGCGACAGCGAGCGTTGTAGAGTTGGATTGGTCGCCATATCCTGAACTCTATGTTTGAAATCTAACCTTAAAAGCCAAATCCATAGACATAGTGTTAAGGCTTTGATTGATTGATGTCCTCCGACCGGTTTCGGCCATGGCGACTGCTTAAACTACTAGCCGGCACTTTGGCGCTTGTGCGCCTGAACTTGGCTAACGTAGCCTATTTTTGCAGTAAAGGTTCGTGCGCATTGATGGCATGTAAGAACGCCATCTACGTAGTAATAATCAATGACAGCAGGTGCAAGATATCAGGGTGTCGATTCTGCTAACGTTAAATCAGAATCGTCTCAAAATAGTGTTTCAATGGTAGTGCTTTTTTACACACTAGTTACAAGAAATGTATATTTTTTTTATATCACTTCTGATGATCACACCACACACTACATTCACATCACCACATACTGTCATAACTCTTGTAAATAGTGTGTAAAAAGCACTACTATTGAAACACTATTTTGATACGATTTTGTCTTAACGTTAGCAGAATCGCCCTGCAGGGCTTTATTGCAATCGTTAATCTATGTCCTAGGCAAATAAAATAAACGGGTCTAGACGAGAAGTGGTAATATTGCTAGTGATTGAAATAAAATCTATGGATCTGAAGATTTTAAAAATTCAATATATTTATAGATGTTGATAAAATATACAAAGGTGGGTCAGTATGCCGATCGTCTATTTGTTTTCGACCCTCAAAAGCTATATTCGCAACGCCTGAGGGTGGGTGGTTGTAATATGTCCTTAGAGATTACCCCGAAGCCCCCGAAAACTATTTGGCATTTGTTCAGTGGATATTTTGTTTAGAAAAACATATATATTTTTTTTACCATTTAGTAGGCAAGCAGTCATACGGCACACCTGATGGGAAGCGGTTACCGTGACCTATAGACGCCTACAACACCAGGGGGCAAAGAATTTGGAATCACGAATTTCTTTTGTCTATGCCAGGGGGCTTAATTAGTCACAATCTCAAGCCGTTAACGAGGTACGACAAGGACAAAATATATTGGATTGACATAAGATTGACCACGTGATTTAGCGCAGCTTATGTCAATCCCATACATTTTGTTCTTGTCGATATTCGTTAACGTTTTGAAATTGTGACTTTGGCTAAGCCCCTTGCAGGGTGTCATGTGCACGTTGCTGAACATTAAGAAATATTTAAACGACCTTTTTGGAAAAAAAAGATAGAGGTAAGTACCTTCCTTTTTTTTATTTATATGGCATTACTATTTTATGAAAACTGTTAAAGAAGCCCATTATAGGGATTACGAAAAGAGGAAAAAGGAGGTCGCCTTGTATCTGGATGTGAAAAGGCTAGCAGAACTTAAAAGCGAGTCCATCGACAACAGCTCTTTTTACATGGATAAAAGATTTGAGTTTTAATCACCAAAAATAGTAGACCGGCTGAAGATGCAACCGGAAAAACGTTAGGATGAAGAATAAGAATTAGGTAGGTATTAGTTAATCAAGGATTTAATATCCGAGATACAATAAAAACCGTACCATAAAATTTAATATAAATTTAATATCTTGTAGAGCTTTTCAAGTAGTGTTTACTCATTATTTGATGTTAATTAAGTAATTTCTTATTTCTCAAATTTATCATTTGATAAAAATTGTGTTCTGGTTTGTTTACCTCATTAATTAACTAACGCTATTTACATGACAATCATAAATTTAATTGATAGTTATAACAAACCGTTTCGAAATAAGCCGACTCAGTTATTCAGGCTTGGTTTTGATCAGTAAGCGCTTACAGTTAATTAAATTAAGTTAGCTTTGCTGCGTTGGCAAGACAATAGTTGCCAATACGTGAAGCCAAGGCTTTGAACCGCAACAACTGCCTTTGTGGGCTTTTGCTCGATGACCAGAGGTCGTGGATTTCATTATCATGGAAATCATCTATTAATTTAAGCTACAATATATAAAAACTAGCTTTCGATAGCGACTTCACCCGCGTATATTCCACGGAAATTGTGCTTTTTCCCCACGATGAAAGATACCTTATGTCCTTCTAAATACTTCTACCAATGTGCATGTGAAATTTCAGGAATATTGGCGCAGAACATAGGACGTGAATTAAATAATTATTAGTAAAATTTATATCGCATGTGATATAAGATCCCTGGTGTCAGATGATTTCAAAGCAGCCGGTAGTCTTATCGTGCATTCTAGCATGGAATCTGATTTCCTTTCAGACAATCAAGATATTTAAAATATCAAAGACTAAAAACAACTTTTACTATGGATGTTTTATGATCATCTCCGAATAGTAAAACAAAGGATCTCAAATGCAGTCGCAAAAATTTATTAAATTGAAAAATCTCATACTTAGCTTGTACCGTTTTCATTTTTCTCTTCAAAAAGTAAAGAAAAAAGAAGAAGAGGCGGCCCAAAATCTATTGCTAAATCGAGACCCAGTGATCATGATAAACTATCAATGATATTAATTTCACCATAAAAACCCGAGTTGTCGGAGTAAATCCCTTGGAAGAGTATAATGAAATAGTCTGCTCTAATCTCACGCTTGTGTTGGGCAGATAATGATGTCGCTGGATTTTTGTGGTTCAAGTCATGAGAGGAATACTTGTTTGGTTCTTATAAACAAATAAGTATTCCTCTTTGTTTCTTTTTTCCTTTACCTTATGTGGGGTCGGCACAGTATGTAAGTTCCTTCCATTTAGTTCTATTTTATATTACAAACTTTGTAATAACATGATTTACATAATATGAAGAAACATACAATAGCGACTTATTCCACGTAGGGATCATCATCAATTGAGAGGAATGGTATTTCATGATAAAGAGTAGAAGAGTGTACAAAAATATTTTGTCTAAAGCTGTAAATGTAGGGGATAGGGATCCAGATATGGTCTATCGTCACATAACATCGTTTTCATCGAGTGGTGGATGATTGGTGGCAAAGCTATTGTTACAGGTTGCGTCATGTAAGATGAACGCTGGCGGTTAAGCTGCGCAGTAGGCGATTTATCGCTGTATGCGGTGAGCGCGGTGCGGGCGGATGTCGTCTGGCGCACGCGATTGGTTCGTTGGCTTCCCGTGTTGCGCAAGTTTACTGTCTCCGCTCTCCTGCAGCGTTATTTTTATATGACGTGACTTCTATCATTTCTCGGTCAGGGCGTAGAGTGGGCGACCTCTTTGAACGCACTAGGTGATATTCTGAAGCTCATGCGGTCCTCTTCAAGATATCCTACAGTAAATAAGTAAGGAAGGATCCGAAGTAACAAAAAAGTGAAAACCATAATATACATACAGGATAATACATAGAATATAACAATATTACAACGATTCTGCTTATTTCTAAAAAAACATATTACAAAATACCTATTTTGAAATATGTTTACAGCAGCCTACCTACCCAAAAGAGAAAACGAGAAGAAACGGTAAGGCGTGTTTGCGAACGTGTACTAGAATATCAAGAAATATGTAACAAACAACGCTCTTCGCTTATAACTTGCGCCAAACAATTCTGCCGAGCCGTTTGCCAGACCCTCGCTGTAATACCATTTCGTTGATTATGACCTTTTCTGGTTTTGTCCTAAATGGCTGCGATAGCGCAGTCCATCACAGTTACTGGTTAGAATCACAGCTGTGGAAAACTGACCGAAAATTTTGACCATTCTGAGAATTACCCCATCTGCGAATCTAATTATATTTTTCATTAAAAAATATCAACTTAGCGGTACTTAATAATAATTAATTGTACTGGTACTTACCCCCAGTCAGTTA
Organism: Apomyelois bistriatella; assembly: GCA_947044815.1. Taxonomy (NCBI): domain Eukaryota; kingdom Metazoa; phylum Arthropoda; class Insecta; order Lepidoptera; family Pyralidae; genus Apomyelois; species Apomyelois bistriatella. Next base: position 1,047,445 of record OX345712.1, read on the forward strand.
TTGGTAGGTACCAAATAGACTCTAGTGAAACTGCCTACTAGTTGTAGAAGAGCTGTCTATGAGATAAATATATTCAGAGAAAAAACAGGGTCTATCCTCTTAATCCTGACCCAGCATATTCAAGGGTCACTAATGCGTAGTGACCTTCTCACCTTACGCCACCTTTCCATATTTTAAGGTTGTTGTCTAGCTTTTCTTATTCATGACAAATTTAAAACAATTTGTTGACAATTTGTCATAGAATTTGAAAACCGCGCGCGGACGTTTTTTTTTTTTAATTTATGCAATTTGTTATGTGCATATACAAAAATAAATGCTTATTCATTCATTTTAACTTAATTACTGGCAATAACCGAAATTTGAATGTATTAAACACTATTTTATGTTCAAATTTTGAGAGTAGGCACCTATATCTCCTACCACAAAAACAGCAAACGTACAAAAACATTCCGCCTACAAAGTAGACTGAATAGTAGAATATGTATGAGTTAAATTTACATCTTAGGCTGAAAGGGTAAATTTGAATACTGCAAGTAGGTTGTTTCTGTTCCAAATAGAGTAATATAACTATTATGTAACGAAGAATGTTAAGGTGATACCTCGGTGATCATTAGCGCCACCGTCATTTAAAAATCATTACTCACTGAAAACACAAGTTATCAAAAATCCCTCTGCTGTAATCATGGTTCTGGATCTGAAATTAATTTTAATCATATTCAATTATTAAATTATAGTTCCATATAGTTATAAATTGCAAAACTGCTAAAAGTGGCCGTTTTAAGCAATAATGCAATTTGTAACTATAGGGAATTATAATTTAATAATATTATATGTTTAAAATTAACTACAGATCCAGAACCATAATTACAGCAGAGGGATTTTTGATAACTTGTGTTTTCAGTGAGTAATGATTTTTAAATGACGGTGGCGCTAGTGTTCACCGAGGTATCACCTTAAGAGACAACTTGGTGTTACTGTTACTTTCTAATTACATATACATGGTCATAGGTACTTAAAGATATTAATCAACTTATGTAGTTCTAATAACTAAAAATGTTTATAGATGTAACTACTAAAATATATGTTTTGTTTTCACTTTAACCAAGTATCAAAAATAGGCATAACAATAAAATTGGATCTTACCATTTTGCCGTTAAACTATTGTGTAGTTTGGCAAAAACAATATTGTAATAAGCCTGTAAGTTATGAGAAATAAATAAATAAATTTTTATAACATTACGTGGGTATCATCATTTCGTGTAGGTGTCACAATCAATCGACCATGCACACCTTGGTTTCAGAGTTCTTCGGAATCGCCTCTCGGCCTCTGACGTGGTTCCTTTAACGACTACCAAATGGCAGCCGGGACCAACGGTTTAACGTGCCTTCCGAAGCACGGAATCATCTTTATTATGAGACAATCAGATGATTCAAGCCTGCAATGTCCTAACCAAATGAAAACATACATATAATCACGTCTTTATCCCATGCGGGGTAGACAGAGCCTAGGGCCATAAGACCTTAGGCCACGTTTAGCATAATGGTAGTTGAAACATGAAATCAATAGTGATGGGTTGCTAGCCGCATCGCCTATGTCATGATTTCCCCATTCGGCGATTCCCTCAGACGAGTTTTACGGCTTGCGCGGTAAGAGAAGCAGCTGGCACATTTTATGTTTTTCTTTTTCTCCCTGACCAGCAAGGAAAAAAAAAATGAATAAAATATGCTTCCCGTGGGAATTGAACCCACGAACCCCGGGTTTACAGGCAATCGCCTTAACCACTGGACCACGGAGGCAGTTGGCAGTTTCATTGAGTGAATTCAATAGAAATTTTATAGTATAATCACTACATAGTATAAAACAAAGTCGCTTTTTCTGTCCCTATGTCCTTTTGTATGTTTAAATCTTTAAAACTACGCAACGGATTTTGATGCGGTTTTTTTAATAGATAAAGTGATTCAAGAAGAAGGTTTTTATGCCCATGCGAAGCCGGGGCGGGTCGCCAGTTAAGTATAAATGTATAAATACACAACCTCCAGATCATCCAAGTCCCCTGCATCGCCATCCGGCTGAATTTATGAGCCAGTCTGGGAAGTGGATCGTGCGTGACAAGCCCGGACATATTCAAATAAACAAATAAATAGAAGACATTACTTGATAGTTTCGTTTTTAGTTGCATCGGTTTATTGTTTATTCATCTAGAGACCCGCCCCGGCTTCGCATGGGCATAAAAACCTTCCTCTTGAATCACTCTATCTTTTAATTTAAAAAAAAAACGAGTACTATGTAGTGATAGTGGTACAAAATTCAACAACGGCATTTGTTAAAATTACAATGCTGACAAATGTATGTTTATACTAGTATTGCCTGTGGCTTCGCTTCAGTGAGAATATAGTCTACTAGCTATTCCCCGCGGCTCCGCCCCTCGGTTATATCGTGCCCAAAAGTAGCCTATGTTTGACCTCAGGTCATTAACTACATCCCTATCAAATTTAATCATAATCGGTCCAGCCGTTTAGCCGTGAAGAGGTGACAGACAGACAGACAGACAGACTTTCGCATTTATAATATTAGTATGGAAGTATGGATATGGATGTGTTGTTCCAGGGTCTAAGCAATCACTTTTCCACATTTCAGCTAAATCGGTTCAGCCGTTTTCCTGTGAAAGAGTAACAAACAGACACACAAACTTTCGTCTTTATAATATTAGTGTGATACATCCTACTAAGTACTTAATATTATAAATGCAAATTATGAACGAATGTTAGTTACTCTTTTACAGGAAAACGGCTGAACTGATTTGGCTGAAATTTGGAATGGAGATTGCTTAGACCCTAGAAGAACACATAGGCTTTATTTTATCCCGAAATTCCCACGAGAGCGGAGCCCCGGGCAACAGCTAGTTAAGTATAATTGTACACTTAAACACTCGTACACATACTACCTCCAGAGCATCCGATGTCACTACATCGCCGTCTGGTTAGATTTATGAGCTAGAATCTAGGAAGTGGATTAAGCTAGACCATTCTGTGCATAAATTCAAAATGGCTGACATAACGACTGACAGTTTGTACACCCCACCCTGTTTTAGTTGCATCGGTACAAAATGCAACAGTTATTCTCTAATTAGATAAAAAATACCGATGAAATGTATGTTTTTATGTAAAATGTTACCTGGGCTCTTGTCGAAAAAGTCTCTATCAGGTGTATCTATCTTCCTGTTGCCTTCACATCCTGATGCGACACGACTCCCACTTTTTCCTTTATTTGTTCATCAAAAATTCTTCTTGGTCTACCTCTTCTCCGTCTTCCCTCTATCTTGCCTTCATAATGTTTTACATAAAGTCGTCGTGCCATATTAAATGTCCTTACATTGAAACGAAGAAACAGGAAACGTTTAAAATAAGACAGACTACTACTACTTCAATATTATATAGTGCATAGACTTTAAATTATATTGTTGAGTTATCATTGAAATTAATTATTATTGTTTTTCTTCTGCATGCAATGTATTTGTAAAAGAAGAGCGGGACTCACCAGGCACAAGTTTTCTTAACTTAAATGTCACCATTTAAGTTAAGAAAACTTGTGCCTACTTGTGTAGCAGAGTCTCACGACTCTGCTACCTACTTATTGTGAAATGTAAAGAAGAATAAATGAATTTGAATTTGAATTTTGAAAGATGCTGGAGAAGAACGGAGAGACAAGATAAGAAAAGACCAGACAAGACCAGACAAAAATTCTTGATTGCACCAGTAGAATAAGTTAATAGAATCAATTGGAAAGATAAAATAACTAATGAGGAAGTTTTAAAACGTGTAGGCGAGAAAGCTTTAATAATGGAAATGTATGTTTAAAAAGGACAAAAATGTACACTTAAATACATATCGACCGCAGAGCATCCAATGTCCACTACATCGCCGTCCGGGTCTTAGATTTATGAGCGAGTCTAGGAAGTGGTCCGAGCGTGATAAAGTCTGAACATAAATTCAGAATGGCTGACATTACGCCTTGACAGTTTCGGTTTTAGTTGTGGATATTATTTTGGCGTTTATTTAGTATACAACTATTCTGCTCTCATCATCGTTTCGTGTAAGTGACAGGGTCAATCGACCTAGTACGCCCTGTAGAGTACTTTGGGACCGCCTCTCGGCTTCTGACGTGGTTCCTTTGATGACTACCAGATTACAGCAACCAACGGCTTAACGTGCTTTCCGAAGCACGGAATCATCTTTTTTGTCAGACAATCAGGTGATGAAAGCCTGTAATGTCCTAACCAATGAACAAAGTAACGGAAAGCATCTCATGGTTATCGAACTCATGACCCCCGGGTCTACAGGCAAACGCCTTAACTACTGGACTCCCTCACTTCCTCCATACTCATCAATCTCGAAATACACGCTTGCCGATTTCGGGTCCAATTCAATTCAATTTATTCATTAAAACAATATACCTCTACATTGCATCCGAATATTTCTTAACACTACTTAAAATTATAATTATAATTGTTATTATTAATTAAATTCACTTCTAATGTCTCCGTTCTTTTTTTGCGATTTTGTCGCAATATGGTTTTCAAAATAAAGAAATAACAATTAATAATTACATAATAGTATACCTACGATACTCGTGATTCTAAATTTTCCAGGTAATTTGTACTTAACAGCGCTTGTTCTGATCTCATGGGCAAGATTATCTTAAGTTTAATAGTGTTTGGAGGTAGAACGGTACTGGAAACTTGAAACTTAAGTAATTATACATTATAATGTGTCATTGCGTGTCAAGAACCAAGAACTTAGTAAACTTGAAGATAGAATTCATTATAAGATTGTTATAGACTTACCTCTTATTAAAGCTAGTAGGCTTAGATTTGGTGAACATCTAGGCACCATTTCGACGTTGAATATTACAAACGAAGAATACCAATCATGAAATTTTCGTTGTTTCGCGTTAATACATTACATCATTTGTTGTCTGTCGAAAGAATTTTTATTGAGTGTATGTAGGTATAATGGCCCTTAAAATAAACAGCTCTACAGTTATAAGGCTCTCAGTTCTTGTCATTTTGAACCTTATGCGAAGTGTGGGTGATAGCGACGTGAGAAGCGAGTTGTTTGAAATTTACAGAATCGACAGGCTGTTTTCTTTACACCTCTCAACACCAGCTTGAGTCTATTTAAAAAACTTCCACTTTACTCCTACCGCTGTTTAGACGACTGTGTGAAGCAAAATTAGAGTTTTATGCTCAGTACATCCATACTAATATAACAAAAGCGGAAAAAAGTAACGCGATACTAATATTATAAATGCAAATATCTGTCTATCTGTCTGTCACGCCTCCAAACCGTAGGACCTGTTTTAATTAAATTTGCAATGGTTATTAATATTTAAAGACCCTGGTCCAGGCATAGGCTACTTTTGGGCGCGACATAACTGATACTACACGCAGGCAGAGGCGAGGGCAACAGCTAGTATTATACGCCTATTGTATTATCTATATTCGTAATTTCCTCATTGTATTTTACTGGTATAATAAAGAACTTTTGTCTTGTCTAAGTCTGTGGAACTTGAATCAAATTCCCCAAGCGTTTGGACTAAAACAAATTAGCAAATATTATTATTCCTCACGCCCGTCTCGCCGGGAAATTCTCCGAAAATCTCAATTAGCTGATCATCCCCAGACATCAAAGATCAAACACTCGTAAACATGAACTCGTTTGCTACATCTAATTGGATCGAAAGGAATGTTGGTGTTCTATTTAAGGAACAGACAATATCCATACTAATATTATAAATGCGAAAGTCTGTCTGTCTGTCTGTCTGTCACCTCTTTACAGCTAAACTGCTGGACCGATTGTGATGAAATTTGGTAGGGATGTAGTTAACGACCTGAGGTCAAACATAGGCTACTTTTGGGCGCGATATAATCGAGTCCCACGCGGGGCGAAGCCGCGGGGAACAGCTAGTAGGTTATAAAATTTTGGGCCTTTGAAGTAGTATATAGCGCGAATATTCACGCTAAGCTAATAATGCTAGCAGAAAGGTGAGCACGTACCGGCAAGGTCGTAATACACCTACCGTTCAGATGGTCAGATGACCTGAAAAAGAGTCGAAGAGTGCTGGATGCAGGCCGCTTCAAACCGGTCATTCTGGAAGTCCTTGCGGTCTTTGTCCTTTAGTGATCAACCTGCGGCTATAATGATGGTGATAATAATGGTAAAGCAAAAATCCAATGATGTATTTATGTAATTGGTACAATAAAGTGTTTATTCACTCATTCATGATTCCATTGGGATATACACAAAGAGTCTTATATTATATTTAAACCAGTGGGTTAGGTAGGTTTAGCAGTTTCTCCATTGTAATGACCAGTGCTGCCATATGACAGCATCATCAGCAATCATATGATTATAACACATTCTGAACTCTATAGCGAAGAAAACATTGTTATGTTTTCTTGGATAATGATGAAGATGAGAAAAAAGACGAGGATAGTGATGATGTCAGTAGACAACAATGCCAGATTATAAAGGTATCAGATATAGCCTGCCAGGATCTTTATCTACATCTTTTTATTATCTTACTACAATTTCCTTTAAAGTCTTACATGGCTTACGCTGTTTGGTGAATCTAATCTATAACATCATCATCACCTAATGGTGGTCATCGTCATCAGCTGTCCACAACCCACTGCTGGGCATAAGCCTCCTTTTGACCTCCTTACTCTGAGCCATCGCAATCCAGTTGTTGCCAGCAACTTTCCTAAAATCATCGATCCATCTAGATGTCGTACTTCGCTTTCCGGTTGCTAGGTTACCACTCCGTTACAGCCTTACTCCACCTACCATCGTTCTTTTTAGCCAGTGTCTTACCCAGATCCATTTTAGAGTTGACCCTAGAGGGTACGTCATGAGCTTTTATTCTACATTCATTAAAAAAACAAATAGATGTCTGCTCTACAAAAATAGCTCCAGTAACCGAGCTCCTTCCAATTCGTGAAACAGTCGATGACTTGCTAATAATATCTCTTTGTATTGTTCAGTAACTCGTGAACGAGTTTGGAATTTGGGATTTAATTGAACACTTAATTTGTACATTTGTTGTTTAATAATAAGTGCCGTTAAGTAAAGAATTTGGGATTGTTAATTCAGCCTGGGCTTTAGACGATACCTCGGTGAACACTAGCGCCACCGTCATTAAAAAAATCATTATTCCCTGAAAACACAAGTTATCAAAAATTCGTCTTTTGTAATTAAGGTTCCGGATCTGAAGTTAATTTTAAACATATTAAATTAAAGTTTCCTATAATAAACAAAGTTTCCTATAATAACAAAATCATCAGATTTCACGTGAAACTACTACATGTCTATACAAGTCCAATGTCTGTCCATGTTTCTTGCTCTACATGTCTCACATTAATAAATGTCCTCACTCTACATGGCCTAGCTTTATAGAAGATGGCAAAAACCATCATCATCATATCAGCTATTGATAATATCCACTTCTATACAATAGGCCTTCATCATAAATTTAAAATAAGACCGTTTAAAAGCCGCATACAGCGTCTTATCTTAATAAAGTCGTCGAACCATCTGGTAGGCAAAAACCATATATATTATCTATTAAGCTATCGCCCGCGGCTTCGCCCGCGTGAATTTCTCTCAGGAACAGACCTTTTTTTTGGGATGAAAGCCTATATCCTTCTCAATACTGCTAACTATTGTGTATGCGAAATTTCAGAAAAATTGGTTCGGGAGATGAAAGCGTAAAAAACAAACAAACTCACTTTCGCATTTATAATATTAGTTCGTATTGCAATTTTGTGACCACGGCCTAAATACCTTTCCTATTTAAGGCATTTGTTTATTATTTTGTGATATACGACGTTCTATCGTATCTTATCTAATAAATTTATTCTATTTCCAAATCAGTTAAATCAAATTCAATATTTGAAGTCAGCGATTCGTCTGGCAAATCCCTGAATATCAGTTAACGTTACAAAGTTATTCTACCAAACTTATGTGCAAATATTATTCGATTCCCCTTAACCCGGATAGATCTTGCTTGCTTATGCAGTAACTTTAAACTTTGTCAAAAGGATAGACTAGATCAGAGAAAATATATTATCATATCATACCCTAGTATCAGTGTTATTTGAAACCGCCTCTTGGCTTCTGAAGTGTTTTTACATTCTGGCAATCAGGTGACGGAGGCATGGAATGTCGTCCTTTTGCCTTAGATGATGATTTAAAATTTCAGACGTTTTACTAGTAGGTCGTTTGACTTTCACGTTTATTCCATAAGGGCATTTTACTAGATGGCACTTCTGATACGCAGGGTCCTAACCAAACAAAATTGCCTGGAAAATGGAACCCAGGAACTCCGGGTCTTCAGGCAAATGTTTTAACCGCTAGGCTACAAAGGCAGGAAAAAAATATTTTTTATTATTTATTTCACTGAAAATAGTCAGAATATGTTTCTAGTAGTTTCTAAATAACGTTGTAATACTTAGAGAATAAAATCAACTGGAAGCGCAGTCTACGCAGAAAATTATGTCAAATATTACGCGCAAGGTGAGTAAGGTAACGCACACAGTAATAACATTATTGAATTATTCGATCACGACGACGCTACACACACACTTGACAAAATTATCCAACACAAGCAAAACATACACGCATACAAGTAGAGGCAGTGTGACCAGCGGTCTTATTATTTAGGTAGAGACGCTCGATCTACATTATTTAATCTGTAGAAATAATTTCGTATCATGTATTAAATGTCACTCGTTGGGTGATAGATGGGATTTCGAGCAATACCTATTAGATCTAATGACGTATTATACCCCATGAATTAGACCCTTGAGTCCAATCTACCTTTACTTACAAATTGCAAAGTCAGTTTCATTGTAATATAGTTTGTTAGCTGATAGGTGTTTGATCATCATTAAGGTAAATTTACTATGCTCGGTGTAAGATCAGAAGATAAGTAGGAGAACAAAGGTTGTTGACATAGCCCAGCGGAAATGCCTAATGGAGACCAATCCAAACTAAGCCGCGCTCGCCGTCACTTGACATGCTCTATCATTACGAAATCAGAACAAAGAAAATTCACAACTTCTGTAAGTACTCACAAAGGTACAATGGGCTACACAAAAAAGCATACAAAGTTAAATGTAGACTTAAGGGTATGATGGTTTACTTTATTCATTGGCCCACTGTTCAATTTTGCTGAAAATGGAACACAAAATAAGCATATAATGTGTGAAGACATATTTTTTTAAGCTATTGCATAGCTTTTATCGCGGGCTTTGAGCGCGGCGAGCGTACCAAGAAATTCCGTAACGAAAAAACCTGACACCCTCCTACCACGTACTCTGCCTACCATGTAGGTCGGGCGAACTTAATGCATAACTTGATACTTATTTTTAATTTAATTTTTATCGAATAGCTTTATTGATGCAGTCCCCGAGTGTCACATGTCTTTTTATTTATTTATTTATTTATTTATTGTTAGAAAGACCAACATCTACAATAATATTACAATAGTAAATTAACTGTGATATAAAAAAGATGAGCCACTACACTACAGGGAGTCTGAAAACGCCACTTTGAGGAATTCATCGAATCGATTCATATTACGAATTACTTAGAAATTCTCTAGCAATTCCTCTATTTTTTTGTAAAATGGCCAACTAAACTTTGCAATTCCTCTTCACGAAAATTGAAAAAAATTGGAATTGCTAAGGAATTCGTAATATGAATTCGATTCGATGAATTGCTCAAAGTGGCGTTTTTAGACCCACACGTCCTCACAAGTAGATACATTTTTCTTCTTCTTTTCGAGTCAAAAGTAGATACATTAGATACATGATAATGTAATAACAATTAAAAATTTAAAAAAACCCACGACACATTTTGTTTTTATTACTCGATTTGCAGAAATTCGGTTACCCTTCCCCACTTTCACCCCCACAACTTCGAAACGGCTCAACCGATTTTCATAAAATATGTCTAAGAACACTCGCCCATAAGTCAGCATTAACACAAAAAAAAACTACATTGAAATCGCTTCATCCGTTTGGAACCTATGATGCCAGAGACAGACAGACAGACAGACAGACACGTCAAACTTATAACATCCCTCTTTTTGCGTCGGGGGTTAAAAAGGAAGTTAAACATTAATACTAATACACGCTATAGTAACGAGTACAATATGGATAAAATACGTATATAAATATGTACAGTCATAGTGTGAGTTGAAAGGGTCCGTGTGAGTGAAAATAACTCGGGTTGGTATTTTGGGCCAACATCAAAGCTTGGCTTAAAATACATGCAAACTAAGGTCTTTAGCCTTTTTTACCCGACTGCGCCAGGAGGGTGATGTTTTTAGAGAGTATGTATGTTTGGCACATTTCGCAGCCTAAACGGCTTGATAGATTTAGCTTAAGATGTCCTTAGTGTATTTAGTGTGACAGTGAGACTGGCTATTTAAATGCATAGGGATATTTTTTTTTTGACAACCTCCTTGGCGTAATGATTAACATGCCTGACCGCTGCTCGGGAGGTCCCAGGTTCAATCCCCGGTCAGGTAGAAATAGATAGAAATGACACAGTAGCGACCACACCAATGGTAAGATCATTCACTAACATGGAATCACAATTATCTTGGAAATATATACTTAAGATAATTATTAAGAAAATCAGCCAAAAAATCGCTTCGTTTTTTTGAATCACCAATTTTAATAATAATAATAATATCAGTTTATTTCAGACATTTAGTCCATTTAGTTAGTAAACAATAGTGCTTAACCTAGTGTTAGTAACACATTTCACAAAAATGAAATAATATATATAATTTTGTTTTCTTATTGATAATCTTGTTAAGAATAAAAATCCATACTAATATTTTAAATGCGAATGTCTGTCGGTTACGCTTTCACGGCTCAGCCGCTATACCGATTTTAATGAAATTTATTATGGATATAGGTTAACAAACAGTACTCAAACATAGCTACTTTTGATCATTTTTATATTAATAACATGTCTCCATCAGTCTTTGGATATTTCATAGGCCTTTCAGTAATAATCATATTGTATTGGTCGCTCGATCGATCAAACGCCATTATCATTAATTATATCATTTTGTTCTTCAACGATAATTGTGTTTGTCGTATTGGCCGTCTATATATATATATATATATATATATTTATGTGTATGTATATATGTTTATGTGTTAGGTACGTATGTTTACGTTGTTTTGTATGATATCTATTAAAAATACCCATTGCCATTTGCAAAATTTCCCTGTAAGTTTTTAGCGCGCACAGATTTTCTGTTTCTCCCAATGCTTGACTGGTAGAAAATGCTTTTAGCATTAAGTCCGCCAACTGAATAAGTATTTTGTACTTATGGAACTAGTTTTAAATCATTACCCTTCCTTTTGGCTTCGCCGTAGTCGAGTAAAAATAAATAGAGTACATATAATAAACTAGCTATTCCTCATGTTTTACACATCGTTTCGTGTAGGCAACACGGGCAATATACGAGGCACACCCTTGTATCAGAGAGAACCACCTCTCGGAGGTGGCTCAAATCCAAGCAATAGTTTTAAAGTTATAATCGTTTAACACTTTCGCTGACAGTAACGTCTCTCGACGTAGATAACAATTAACTGCTATTGTTATCTCATTTACTGTCAGCGAAAGTGTTAAACAAACAAACTTCAGCCTTATTATATTAGCATGCCTAGATATATTTTACCCAGCAGCAAATATTACTCGTAAATCCTATAATGTATTTTTGTAATTGGTGCAATAAAGTGTTCATTCATTCATTCATTTAGGCTCCTCCTTTGGTATAACTAGCGCCACTTCCGAAAAAAAATCTCTTTCTGTAAGTGAGCTTATCAGAATTTTTTGCTAGTATCCTTATCTTACATTAGAACCTCGGAAGTCATTCAAATACTATCCGCTTTAAGAAACTTTACAGAAAGTGTCAAAAGCGACCGTTTTTAGGTAAAATAAATATTTTTTTACAATCAAAGCAAAACACTTAAAATAACCTGTTAAGATTTTTAGTATTGTATGTCGCTACCACAGAACAGAGAAATTATCCGAAAAGAAAAGGTTTGACGAGGATTTAGTCCCAGGATCAGTTTGGCAGCGTATTCTCTTTTCTTATCTTCAATTAATACATGTAAACCACACCACAGCTTATTAGAAATTATTTACGTAGTTTACAACAAAGCCACCTAATATTATCGACCAATAAAAGTGGCAATAAATGACGTAATCAAATCCCCGCCCATTTTTTCTGTGTGAAACGTACCGTTGGCTTGCAAGCCAAACTTTTAGACAGAGAAAGTATAGCGCACGTTTTTTGTGCGCTATACTTTTTCTGGTTGGTACGGAACGTCAGAGCGCAAGTCCGACTCGAGTATAATTTTTTTCTCCCAGACCAGCATGGAAGGAACATATAACTAACCGTATTTATATCAAATAGACTACCAAGAAGGTGCCAAGCAAGTAACTTCCCTAAACTGTCAGAATAGGACATACATATTAGATTCATTATAAAGTACTTTGCAAGCGAAGCGGCTTATCGCGGAGACAGCATTGAATTTATGTGCAAAGTTTATCAGTTCCTGTACGTCCAAAAATTAAAACGACACCATTTTGAACCGTATATTTGACGCCCTAAAACCTTTGTTACATTCATGTTTTTAGACGTGCTCTGGTGACATCTAAAAATTTACGGTTCTGAATTTTAAACCTTATGTCTTTTAAATTTAAATTTAGAGGAATACGGTTTTTAGACGTGTTGTGTTTGCTGGCTTAGCAAGTTTTTTATTAAATTAATTTTTGCGCTATGATGTGTGAATTTTTACAGTTTTTAGATAAGTGCTTCGTATGAATTTTTGCTTGTATGAAAAAAATAAATAAACAATTCTTTATAAATGAAATTGTTTCTTTTTTCAGTACCAGAGCAAAAGTGAAGTGTTGTGAATGTATGTTTTTTTTTTTTTTTTATATTTGACAGTTTTTTATGAAGGTTTTGAGGCCATATGTTCATACACACTATTTTCGGGATTTTTATAGCTATAACATTGTTTAAAAATTAATATTAGTTATTAGTTTTTTTACTACTAACTATTTATTAAGTAAACTAAGATTGCGCAGCGACCATAAAATGTGGTCTTAGCCTTCGATAATAAGGATCTTCTCCAAGGATTATATACAGAATTATAGAATACATTATGGTCGACACAATGCGCAGGTGGGCCGTATGCCGAGTCAAAAGTACAAAAATAGATCTAAAATAAGATATAAATATAAATACTTTCTTAAATCCTATGAATTAAAGAATAACAAAAGAAAGAAGAAGAAATTTTAAATTCGGATTATTAGAGAAAATTTCAAATTCCGACTGACAATATTACACATAGTAGTACTTATTTATTTTTCAAAGAAAACAAACTAAAAGCGAGCGTTAATTTTAAAATTAAATTACATCAGACTATCAAACCGAAATCAAAATTCAAGTTTAATCTTGATTAAAAGCTCGAGATTACTGTTTTCATGACCTTAGATTAGAGCTTTAAGCTTCGACAGTGTTCGGCGAATAACGTTATTTCTTAGTCTTGTAATTTTAAGACTCGATTTATTTACAGATAAGCATGGAAGGATGAAAAGTGGGTGAAAGGAGTCTTATTCAAGCTTATTTTGCTGTAGGTACTCATAGTGGCCTTTTCTATCTTGAGTTCTTCCGTGCTTTAGGAGGCACTTTTAGCTTGCTAAAGTTGGTTCAGGCTGTTATCAATAGATGGCAGTCTTTAAGCTATGTCAGATACCTTTAGGTAGCGTGAAAAATCTGACAGTGATGGCCAATAACACACCCGGATCATGTTCCTGTGGGTCTGGTTTCCCTGTAAAAGGGTTACGGAGGTCAGACGGCAGTAGCTTCATTGTAATAACCATTTTGCTTGAACTTAGAAGCATCTTGGTTAACTCAGCTATCGAAAAAAAAGGCATTAAATTTCGTAAATTAGTTTAGATATTACTTTGTTTCTATCCTTAAGGTTAGTTGAAAGAAATTGCGCTATAAGTTCACCTTTGTACACATTGTTTGAATTTATATTAACAGTATAGTTTGTATGTTAATCACTACATAGTATAAAACAAAGTTGCTTTCTCTGTCCTTATGTCCCGATGTATGCTTAAATCTTTAAAACTACGCAATGGATTTTGATGCGGTTTTTTTAATAGATAGAGTGATTCAAGAAAAGGTTTTTATGCCGCATACGAAGCTGGAGCGGTTCGCTAGTGGAATAATAAAGGGTATATATATCTATATATCATACAATACCAAAGATATATCAAAGAATCCTGGCGAAGCCCCATACATCGTTTGTACGAAAAAAAAACAAAAAATATAGATAACTTGAAACAAATCGCATTAGCAAGAACACTTAACTAATTACACATTTACCACCACTAAATAATTATAAACCCCGGGGTTTTTTAATTATTCCGTTTTTTAAAAGTCGTCCTTTTGTTTTATTTTCCATCGCCATATTTAAAACAAAACCCACCCAACCACAACTGAACTGAAACATCATGTCACTCTGACAGTTGCTAGCATTGTCAAATCGACATTGACAGTTGATTTAATTGATTATAGTAGAGTACTAGGTTAGGATATTAGGAAAGTCAATATATTTATTGCTTTGCACTTTCTTTATGTAGACCGCAATCTACAGAGTTCAAGTCAGTTTGAATGACAGTGACATTGGCAGTTGTAAGCCGTGGCTCTATGCGAATGTTTCACTTTCTACATTGCCATATTTAAGTTCTGGTAACATAATTTATAATAAAAATCTAGTTTTTTTCCCGGGGGTTTAAAAATATTTTATTTACAGAAATGTATTTCTGGGACTCTTATGATGTTGTAAAAAAAAAATCAACTCATCCGTATTTTTTTTTTTATTCGTAAAAATTCCGCCATCATTCTTTATAACACCCTCATTTCCGGCCGGGGTAAATAAATAAGTAATCAAAACTACACGCGTCTAGTAAACTAAAACAGAAGAACATTAAAGTTGGTACCAGTACGTCCCACGGGATCATTAAGGTTGTCAAGGAAAGTTTAATCATTATTAAAGACAGCTGTGGAAACAAATAACTATGTGTAGTCGGGAATTGTATTAGTGTCTACGAAGAATATATTTGTTTTGTCTACGTTGTTTTACTGAATATTAACTACTAACTGTTTCACCCGCCCGTGGTGTGTATGTACTCGTACGTATAGTGAACTGCAGTGAAATCTGACCCCCCTGCGATAGCGATGCTGGTGGAATGGGGGTTAGATTTCTCTGCAGCCCACTGTACTATATATTTATATATATATATATACCGGCCGTTTTCCAGTCGATATCTTCCTATGTATGCTCTCTTCACTGCCTGATCCTCTCCCATCCTCTCCACGTGACCCAGCCAACGGAGTTTTGCCGCCTTGGGTAAGGATAACACACATTCTCAGGGATAGCTGGAGAAATGAAGTGTGCATAGACCTTAAACCCCTCCAAAAAGTCGACTGGCAAGTGGTAGCTCAGAATAGGGGGGAGTGGAGAGCTCTTGTGTCGGAGGCCAGTAGGTCGACCGCCTATCTCGATTCTCTCCTCTCGTAATGGCTACACACAAAACGCTTTAAATTTCGACAAAAAAAAAACTTTTAAGCTTTCTGTGTGTTAGGCGGAGCGAAATGTGGCGATAGCGATACAAGTAACCATTACGAGAGGAGAGAATCGAGATCGGCGGTCGACCTACAGGATCCACTTTAGGTCGTCAAGCCATCGTAGTAAGTAAGTACCTAATGGTGAGGAGCTCGATAGTCTAGCGCGGCGCTCGTGTTCGTAACGATAGTGGGCGTCAAGCGAGGGTGATGGCGAGTGCGCGGCCGTGTTTGGATTGGTCACCATTAGTGGCATTTCTATGTTAAACCCCTCCGTGCATCGGAAGTCACGTTAAGCCGTTGATCCCGGCTGTTATTGATAGATGGCAGTGGTAAGGCTATGTCAGATTAGGCAACCTGAAAAATCTGAGAGTGTTGGCCACTACCACACCCGGGTCATGTTTCTGTGGGTCTGGTTTCCCTGTAAAAAGTGTTACGGAGGTCAGACGGCAGTCGCTACATTGTAATAACCAGTTCCACTAAATCAGGACCATGATTAATAGCGTACCATGGGCTCTGAAGCGTAAGCTGAAAATGTAACCGGGAAACACGCTCGGACGATGAGGCTAGTAGAAAAATCCATCGTTGGGGCGAGGCTTGATAAAACTAATTAATGCAAATTTAATATTTTGACATATCCAGTATTTTTATCAGTCTTTGAAGACTAATATCCAAGTAGAGACACTTTGTTAAGTCCCAGAGATGGCGATATGGCATACCATATGTGTGTGAGTGTATGTGTGACCTTGAGCGGAAAATGTGTGAGATCAGCGGAAAAAGAAAATGTACGGTCAGAAAATAGAATAAATATTGGGGTAAAGGTGACGTTAGGTGTTGCGACAATAATGAAGTTACTCTAACGATGAGATTCAAGAATCAAGTTTCAAGATTATTTATTTATATACATGTTAATCAACATATTATATAGTAGACCGATTGTACCGGAGGGTATTCGACGAGCTCCGTGAAGTAATGGTTAACATGCCTGCCCGCTACCCAGGAGGGCCCGGGTTCGATTCCCGGTTAGGTCAAGATGAAAAATATTATTTTTCAACGTTAGTTTCGAACGCCGGCTGTTGCGGGTTTTTAACATATACCTACTTAAATTATACATAAGTATATAAAAAATAATAATATTCCACTTGGTGGAAGTGAAAAAAAGTGAAAAAATAGACAGTGAAAAAAAATTCAGGGTCATCTTAATTATTTTAACAGCTGTATCTTTGCCTACATCCCTCTATTATGGATAAAACATCATTATCCGAGCGTGGTTTTCTAGTTATAGTATAATCTCTATTAATTTTTATAGTATTTAACTTAATTTCACTAATTTCAAGTATTTCCTTTACTAATGAACGGTAGTGCAGAGAAAAACATTTTTTTTGTGATGTATTAGGTATTATGTATTAACTTTTTCTTATTTATTTTTTTGCTGACGCTACCATTTTCAGATTACCGCTAAGACTTCATCTGATATTCAATCCTTAGTAACGATACGCGAATCCGTATTATGACAAGATCCCCTTACGCTCAGTGGCAAATTTTTCGGTAGATTAGCTTATTGAGTTACGTGTATTAACGTCAGCATTCTACTGACTGAGTTTCTATTAGATATCATACATTATGTGTAGTCAAAGTAAGTATATTATCCGTCTTAAGGTCACTTTTGTACCTTTTTATGATCGATACTGACAACTGGCTCCTAGAAAGAGAGGAAGGCTAAGGAAAAGAAGGTCAGGGGTTTTCGATAAGGATTGGAAAGAAGTAGAACGGGATAAGGACGCATGGAAGAAAAGAAGGGAGGGTTTTGCCCAGCAGTGGGACACATAAGGCTACTAAAAAAACAATTTTTGTAAACACTTATTTTAGTGCAATAAAAAGTGAGATTAGATCCTTCTTGTTTTTGTTGATATAAATGGCGAAAAAGGGATAAACAGAGGTCTCAATGTACTTATTTAATTTATGCCTTATGTCTTTGTACGGCTAATGGAAACATGATCCGGGTATGATAGTGGCCAACACTGACAAAGACCGATAACAACCGGTACCAACAACCTAACGTGCCTTACAAAGCATGGAGTTTAAGATAGAAATGCTACTAGTGGTAATGCCACTATAGAGAACTTGTAGGGAGATCAAGCAGGTGCGACTGAAAAGAGATGCGAAATGCAAGTACAGCGCACTTTCCCGAGATTCGGCTCGTATAACCGAGAGGTTGGTAGAGCCATGGGAGGTGGAGGGAGTAGTGGTAATGCCGACCGATCAAAACGTGGCCGCGTACTCGAACACAACACGATATATTGAGCTACTCTACCCAATTTTTTTAATGTCGGTTACATGTTCATACCAGCTTATTCCAGCCTGAATTCACACGACATATTTCAAAAATATTTCACTAATAAATACCTACAACCGAACAAATCCAAGGACCGTGACTAGAAGAAAATATAAGCTGTCTGTCCGAACATGAACTTCGCGGAACGTCATCGTCGAGATCCCTCTGGAAACTGGAACAAGGGGTGCTGGTAGAAGTCATAGGAAACAGCGACTTACATTATCAATACATATAATAAGACACTAAAATGCGAGTGTCTGTACATTTAATATATTTCAAAAAAACTGATTGAGTGCGATTAAAAAAGAGTAACAGAAACCAAAAAGACAGTTTTTGGAATTTTTGTCTGTCTGTATGTATGTATGTATGTATGTATGTCTGTCTGGTACGTTATAACTTCGAAAATACTCAACGGATTTAAACGCGGTTTTTACAGTTGGATTACATATAATTAGGAGCGTTGTCAAAACTTTGTTTCGTCAAAATCGGTTAAGGGAAAAAGAAGTTATGGTCGATTGAAAATTTACTTCAAACACTGCTTTAAAACTTATAGACAAAACCGATTTGAAATTTCGACAGTAATAAGCAAAGCATGTTGGCCTATCGGTAGAGGTAGCGGATCATATTTTTAAGTAGAGGGTTCGAATCCTGCTAGACATCACTTCTTTTGTTTTTACCCTTTTTTTGTTTTGTATTAATTTTTTAGAAGTCTATTTTTTTTTAATATTTTAGTAAAGAAATGTTTCTAGAAAGTAGCTGGAATTTTCTGTTTTCGTTTTTTATTTGTTTTCTAGAATTATTTTGTTACTTAGAGAAAGCTCTTAGCGTTAATTCCATTAATATAAAAGCATTTTGTACTTATCTATCTATACATATAATAAGACAGTAAAAATCGAGTGTCTGTACATTAAATATTTTTCTAAAAAACCTCTACGGGGCAATTAAAGAAGAGTAATAAAAACAAAACAAAAAAACAATATTTGCACTTTTTGTCTGTCTGTCTTTCTGTCTGTGTGGTGCGTTATAATTTCAAAACTCCTCAACAGATTTGAACGCTGTTTTCACAGGTGAATTACATATAATTAGGAGCGTTGTAAAATCTTTGTTTCATCAAAATCGGTTAAGGGAAATAGAAGTTATGGCCATTTAAAGTTTACTACAAGCACTGCTTCAAAACTTTTAAACAGTTGAATGCGATTTACATAAAAGTATTTAATTTAGATAAAGCTAGAATTTCTACTTATATCAATCAAGACAAAAACACACTGCAGTCTCTATTAAATTTTAATAAAATAACACATTGAATGTTTGTGGGCGTATGATTTAGTTACATAAAATATCAATAGATGACGCTGACTTTATTTTAATAGCAGATTGAAATTTTTCCTTACGGCAGCAATTCATTCTAATTATTAAAAAAAAATTTGGCTGTTGATTTAGTACTATTGGTTGGTTTTTTTATCGGTCGTTTGTTGTGTTGTATTGTAAGCTATTTGAATTGATTGGTTGGTTTGGTTTGGCTTTGGTTTAAAAAATAATCAAATCAGTGTTTGAAGGAATAATACGGTCGTGTCGTAAGGACAAATTTATCTGACTTATCACTATTTATTGAGCTTTTCTCCAATTTTCACGCCCACTAAAACTTTGGGAGTGAATTTTAGGTCCTAATGACTCTGTAATAGGCTGCGTCTACTCTTTTAGAGACAAAGATTGATAGTATGAATGTTAAGGGCTCCTTCTTCTGAAGGTCCGTTGTCCGTAAGCCGCGTAGTCGCGGCGCTCACTCATATTTGGGAAAATAACACTACAAAATCTACTTCAGCTATTTTCACTATATAAATACTTTATCTAAAGGTTGGTATAAAAAGCAGGACAATAAGTTTATTATTTTAGGCATAGTATTGAAAATAAACTTCCAAAGGAGGCAACTTAGATTTTACTATCGAGCGAATTTTGTCTGATATTGGTACTGTTACTGTAAGCGAATTTCACTCTGCTATATCCTCAACTAAAAACATATATTTTTTTCAGAATTTTACGACTGTTTAATACTGATTCCTATTGATTTTAAAAACGGTATTTGAGAAAGAAGTGGCCCTAATATTTAATGATATTGTAGCAATGTAATGGCTTTATAAAATTGGCACGGGAAAAGGATACAATAGAATTAACTATAGGTCTGGATAGTTGTAGTTTCCACAGGTTACGCGAAAAGCGACCTACACGCGGGCGGAGCCGCGGGCAACAGCTAGTATGGTAATAAATATGTTTTAAGTGCAAGTCAAACATGCAGCCAATCAAAGATGGTGCTTTATATACTTGTAACTTGTATTTGGCCATACTTACTTTTACTAAGTTATATAATTGTAAAATTTTATGTATGTTTTCCATAAGTAAATATGACAATAAAATTAATAAATCTCCTACCTATATTTACTTTCCCGAAGTACTATTTATAAGATGTATGACTCGTAAACCTAGTCTAATGATTTTTGCTCTATTCATCGGAATCAAATGAAAATCATTCGAAATCCATGGATAGTTATTTGACTCGCCGATTTTGAATGAGTCATGAGTCAAAAATAGCACCCCTCCTACTTTGAGCGTGTCACTAATACGCCCTCATATCGTGGCATAAAAAATTTGGGAAACTACTAATATAATATATATAGTAGGTCAGATTTGACTTGGCCAGTTTTCATTACATAAGTCATTTTATAAAGTTATTCAACATTTTAATTGTGTTAAAAACTGTCCAAGTCAAATCTAACCTACTTCAAGATCTCACATTTTTAAATAACAGCAATTGTTATAGGTATCTAATAAAGCAAAGAAATAGAGTTTAATACTTGTTCATAATGTTATTTTGTTCCTATAAAAACATATTTCGATTATGCATAGAACTTGGCACTCATTTAAATCGCCATTCTTTTTGCGGCGAAGCTCACCGCCAAGCATAATTTTTGTATTGAACTTGGCTCTCGTTTTTTACATTTATGTTTTTGGTGGGATATAATATACGTCTCCGTGCTAGGTTGTCGGGCACTCGTCTACAACTTGCACCACACGATGCTCCCATGTCACAGAAAGCGCTAAATCCCCAACTTCAGGAACACGTAGCCAGGAGATTTTTCGCCTTGTCATGCTTCTTCGAACTCAACAAACACAATTGGATTATTTTAGACTAACTAATACCTGCAATTTCACTCACCTTTAGTCATAATTTCAGCCGCAGGCTGTCCACTGCTGAACATAGGCCTCCCCCAAGGAGTTCAAAAATGAACGGTTGAAAGCGGCCTGCATCCAGCGCCTGCTTGCGACCTTCTTCAGGTCATCAGACCATCTGGTCGGTGTGTGTCCGATACTGCGCTTACCGGGTCGTGGTCGCCATTCGAGAACCTTTCTGCCCCGTCGGACATTAGATTGTCGTGCTATTTGCCCTGCCCACTGCCACTTCAAAGAGCTAATCCGCTGGACTATGTCATCTTTGTTCTCGCTTTTAGTGTATATGCAGATTTTTTTACAAATCCGCCCAGAGGTTCTAATAAAAAAAGCGTTGAATTAATAAAATTAACAATTTCTTCAGATTTATTACTATATTATAGATTAGATAGGTACATACCTCTTCAATATCTCTATACCGAATAATACCTAAAGACCAGACTGCTATTTTATGTTTAAATCCATTGCCGTTGGTCCCGGCTGCCATCTGGTAGTTGTAAAAGGAACCACGTAAGAGGTGGTTTTTAAGGATTCTGTCATTATGATGTGCAGGGTCAATAGACCTTGTAACCCACACTATATAATGATGTGTAAAACTGGAGACTGAAGCAAAGCCTATCGCTGTCTTTACAGGGAGACACTTTAATCGCCCTATTCATTATCAAAGTGTTTAAAACTACATAAAACGCCAATATACTAGTAGGTAAAAACATAGACATCTTTCTGACAGTCGGTCAAAAAGAACATTCCAAGATTAATGCCATCAATTATTAGCCACAAAAACTCCCCGACTATGTTTCGCCAAACGTCCGGATATCCGGCCCAACCAAAGCAACCGGATATTACAAAACCGGATATAATCGTTCATGCGTGTTAAGTTCTGCTATATATTTTGTTTCTCAGATCTAAAGATTCTTTCGTTAGGGCTTAATATTTTTATTAAAAATTAGATTAAGGTGCACAGATTTAGACGTTACTTTTCGGAAGTCAAAATTACAAGAACTTACCAAGTAACTGCGTCTTTCCGCCACCAAATAGTCCATGCAAACTACTGCCGGCCGCCTTCGCCATTTAATGTGATTGGAAATTTTCTAAAATTCAAAATTAAAATTCAATAAGTTAATTTTCAACATAAGATATTCTAGTTCTAGTGTCCTTATATGCAAGAAATACATACCATCGAGTTTTTAGAGTAGGTAAATCCCCCGTCAACCAAAAGTACCGTTTGTCCCCGAATGCAGGGCGGCCATATTTCTACATTTTCTTTGTTCAACTCGGTGAATTGGGAAACATAGGTATATAATTGCATAGATGAGGCAAGACAAGATAGACAATATATTTTTTTATTTATTTATTTCTCTATATACACAAGAATACGAACACTAACAATATTCATTCGATCACAGTGATTATGTTGACGAGTCAGAGCGAGTATGCACTGCACCCGGACCGGCATTTTACCGGATAGAGACAGACTCGTTTTAACGTTAATTTGGGTTTAAATAACGTTACCCTAGTTAACGATATCGTGACAAGTAACGATACCGCTTGAGGTAACGTTATTAGATAGGTACCTATTTAACATAAATGCTGCAGCTGCATAAGGCTGCAGTGCGAAAGTAAGTGTCAAAATATGTTGTTACCGTGTTCAAAATGTTAAATTTTTCAAGGTATTTTTTTAAAATTGGAAATCCATCAGCGATACCATACATAATATTGCTATATAGAAAATAATGTATTACACTAAAGGCCAAAAAAGTTAACTGTAACAATATGTTAAAAAAACTCCTATATAACCCAAACCCCTTTTTTTAATCTCTTATCCTTAATTAACATTTACCAAGACCCAATCCCAGAGGAACTAGAAAAGGGACATCAGAACGAACCACAACGAACACCAATAAGTGAACTTAATTTTTTATACATTTAGGTAGTATACGGCCCACCTGATGATAAGTGGTCACCGTAGCCCGTGGACGCCTGCAAGACCAGGCATATCACGTACGCATTGCTCTGTAAAATAAGAAAGGTCGAGAGTGCGTCTTCTAGATAATTTTTAATCTATGGTCGCAAAGTTTTATTGTTTTTTCGCGTCGCGTGAATCTCGCTTTTTTAATTTTTGTCTGAGTTTCAACTTTTTTCTTTACGTAGGTAATCGCTTTGAAATGGGATGCGGGGAGTTATTTGGGTCAGTAAATTTTGGGTAATGATGTTTTTGAACATTCCTCCAGCTCCGTGACAAAAAATTTTCGCATTTGGATAAAATAGTCCTGGGGGTTGAGTGGAGCAATCGGTCATTGCCATGTTTTTTCCCAACTAAAGTTGCAAATAAATAGTTTTAAACCAAAAAAAAACAGTTTTAAATTATGTTTTATATTATTTTCAGTTTTATATTATTTATTGATATTAATTAAAAACAAAATTGGTTTAAAACGCTTGAAACAACCAAAAAAAAAACCGGTTTAAGATGATACCTCGGTAAACACTAACGCCACCGTCATTTAAAAATCATTCGTCCGTGACTTTTTGTATTGCAGGCTGCGGTAACCGCATTCCATGAATGTCTGCATTTAAAAGTATAATAAAAAAACATAAGGTATGTAGGTTAAATTCTCTTTGGCTGGGTACTATAGGCCACATATAATACTACCATACGCTATAGAAGTATACTACCTATGTGAGTAATTCATCATTTTCATTTAGCGTAGGTATCACGGTCAATCGACCATGCATACCCTGTGTCAGAGTTTTTCAGAACCGTGATTCCTTTTATTTTTTACCAGATGGCAGCCGGGACCTATCATCGTCATCATTTCATCTTCACTATCACTACATAGTATAAAACAAAGTCGCTTTATTTGTTCCTATGTCCCTTTGCTTAAATCTCTAAAACTACGCAACGGATTTTGATGCGGTTTATTTTCATAGATAGTGATTCAAGAAGGTTTTTATGCCCATGCAAAGCTGGGCCACCTTATCAGTTAAAGCATGACAACGTTACAGACAGCCACACTGACAACGTCACTCTTATACCCCTCTTTTTGGTTGGGGTTAATTGTATTTTAAATTACAAACGTCGGGAACAGAGTTTAAAATTCAACTGTTGAATATTTATCTCTCTGATTGAATCTGAAAACTAATGAAGTATTTGATGTTGGAACTAATTTTAAAAGCCTCTGTAGCGCAGTAGATGTGTCCTTGCCTCTAGACCACAATGCCTTAAGTTCGAGTCTCGTTAAGGCAAAAATTGGAATTGATCTTTCTGGTGGGCCTGGTCTTGGATTTTAAGTCATCTTAACGTTTTTTATGTTGTATTCCAAGTCGTATAGCTTCGGAGTCAAAGTGCGCTAAAACGCAATTATCTTACAGTTTTTTTTTTCGATGTAGACCTTTGACCTTGACATGCTAATGTTAAGTTAGTATAAACTAAGCTCAAACCGTACCGCTCAAATGCCTTACTAAATCCTTTTTGAAGTTGGTAAAAACCATCAAAACATCCAACAAATATGCCACCTACACTCATCTTTACACCGAAAAACTTGTAAACGACATTTTCCTTCTTCACAAATACTTTTTGACAAAAAAATATATAATTCATTTTGCTTTTTCTTAGTACACGTTTCTTATAAAATTACGTACAATCGGATTACATATTTTTTTCTGAGTGAATTTTGTTTTTAACAGACTAACAAAATGTGAGTCGTAGTTACTTGAAAATAAATAAATTCATTCATTCATTCATTCATTTTAGCAAACGATGTTCAATGACTGTTTGGGTATTCAAATGTAAAATAATTGTCACAGTTTATTTGGTATTATTACTAGCTGTTGCCCACGGCTCCACCAAAATCGCGCCAAAAAGTAGCCTATGTTTGATCCCGGTTTTTAACTATATTCACCATATTTCACCAAAATCTACCCAGCGGTTTAGTTGTGAAAGCGTAAAATACACATTTCATTTGTTTCGTCCAACATAGGTTAACGATTTTACATAAAATATATCAAAAATAGTAACTCTATATTGCACCATCAGTCATACATTTTTTTAAAGATAGATTTTGTTTCTTTTTTACTCATTTCTTGGGAAATAATTTGTTTCGGGTAAAATAAAAAAAAGATAGGTAAAAAAAATCCAGGTCTACAAAAATCATCCCTCCAGTGATACCTGGGAATACCCACCGGCCGTTTTCCTGTGGGTCTCCCCATGTATGCTCTCTTCACTGCCCGATCCTCTCACATCCTCTGCACGTGACCCAGCCAACGGAGTCCTGTCGCCAAAGAGCCTGGCAAGGGGTGGCGCAGAATAGGGGTGAGTGGAG
The DNA here is from genome assembly GCA_947044815.1 of Apomyelois bistriatella. Classification (NCBI taxonomy): domain Eukaryota; kingdom Metazoa; phylum Arthropoda; class Insecta; order Lepidoptera; family Pyralidae; genus Apomyelois; species Apomyelois bistriatella. Next base: position 1,073,054 of record OX345712.1, read on the forward strand.
TGGAGGGCTCTTGTCTCAGAGGCCAGGATCCATTTTGGGTCATCAAAATTTAGTCTGTAATGATTACGTAAGTACTAAGGCTAAAAATAAAATCTTAAGTTTCATTACCGGAATACGATCTCACAAACCCGAGTGGGATGTAAGTAATTCGTCTGCCCAATTTGTAGTTAAGGCACTTGAGGCGGCACTTGAGGCTTGAGCCATGTTAAGCCTTTAGTACCTTTTTGATTGCGCTGTAACTTTTGATGACAGGAAAAGGAGATCTGCTAAATAAGTGTCTATTTATCTACTACACTAAAAAAATATTTTACTGATCTACTTTGGCTATTTGAGAAATAACCAAAGTTTGACAAGATACTAATAAAGTTAACTTGATTTAACAAAAGTGATTTACAAAAAAAAAAGAAGAGGTTTGGTTACATATTGCAAAGAGTTATGTGGTCACTTTTTTGTTCTATAGATAGACGAAAGTTAAGTTGTGTTTAAATAAGTATTTTTTCAAAGCATTGGTCCTATTACCTAAGAAAAATATTTAATTTGTTGTATTTATTCATTTTATTCTAACAGTAACAATAATAAATAAACGAATAAATAAAACCTAAATGTCTACCTAAATTACATTTAGTTAAGATTTCCCTTAGTTTTGGCGAAAAAAAAGTGTGTAAGTATTTACTATTCCTCAGGGAGCACTTTTAACTTTTTTTTTAAAATTTGTGATCCGGGGAATAGTTAAGGTGCGTCTAATCAGACGCGCAAACAATGTAATACCTCAGCTATTCAATTATTATTATTTATTTATTTTTATTTATTTAGTTTTATTTTAGTTTAACACTTAATAATTCTAGTTTTTTTAAGCTTATTATAAATATTGAGTATTGATATCATAATATTACCAATTCTTGTTTACTTTCGTTCCGCTTTGTAAGAACATATCCGAGAAAGTAATCCAGAACGCGTTCAGAATTTTAAAGGCTTCCTTTGAAGTTTAAGTCTGTAGTTAAACTTTACTGATATAATAACTTGGTAACAGGTGCACTGACTAACTTTCAGTCGTAAAATGAGGAATTTTAGACGAAGTGCATTAAAGATACAGGAAGGTATTTTCTCATTGGAACCTACGATTAGTAAAACTTCTACGATAGCTCAATGACCTAATTGGTTAGGGAAAATAGCTGGTTCTGGTGGCCTACTACCTCTCTTAAAACCATGCAAGAATGATTGAGTGAGGGAGATGTCGCCTTACATCTTGTATTGCGCTGTCTCGCTTACTCACTGGATCTTGCATGGTTTTAAGAGACGGTAGTAAACCCCCAAGGCGTCGATTTTGCTAACGTTATGTCAAAATCGTATCAAAATAGTGTTTCAATAGTAGTGCTTTTTACACACTATTTACAAGAGTTATGACAGTATGATGTGATGTGAATATAGTGTGTGGTGTGACTATCAGCAGTGATATAAAAAAAAAATATACATTTCTTGTAACTAGTGTGTAAAAAAGCACTACAATTGAAACACTATTTTGACACGATTGTGATTTAACGTTAGCAGAATCGACACCCAGGTCTCCTCGTGCATTTGCATCAGAGATATCTATTCTGGGTTGTCTTAATGTCTATTAAATATTTTCATTGTGTATCTCTTTCTCTATGTTTTTCACCATGTAATGTGGCTGGTGGTCCGCCGACACCCTTAGGTATTTTTGGGAACTAAATATCTGCATATTTATTTTATAGTAGCTGTTGGCCGGGGACCGCTCCTCCTCTCAATTTTGAGAGCTACTCAAATATCATGCTGTCGCACTGAACGTCAACGATATGACAGTGACAGCATAATACTTGAACAGCTCTCAAATTGAGTAGCGTTTGAGTATTCGGGCATTTTTCACGTAGAAATAAGTGCGCACGATATGTCTCCGGTTTTTTGCTCGTCGTTACAAAGCATGCCAAGCCAAAAACATGCGCCATGATTGCCAACTTAGATGTAATAAAGAATAAATTCCTATATTCTTATTGGGTCGAAAGGGAACATAACTGGAGACACATTTTCAAGGCAGGTGGATACCGAGCACTTACTGAATTATCTTAAAAGCCTCTATTGGGGGGGACGGCGGAAAATCCCGTTTAAAGTAACTTTTTCAAGTAATTTACGTCGCATGTAAGGGCTAAGTTAACCGGTCTTATAGGGAATAGAAAATGTATCTAATGGAATCCATACTTCCATACTAATATTATAAATGCGAAAATCTGTCTGTCTTTCTGTCTGTTTGTCTGTCACCTCTTCACGGCTAAACTGCTGGACCGATTGTAATGAAATTTGGTAGGGATGTAGTTAACGACCTGAGGTCAAACATAAGCTACTTTTGGGCGCGATATAACCGAGTCCCACCCGGGGCGAAGCCGCGGGGAACAGCTAGTTGTTTTATAAAATTGTGTTATCTCTTTTGTTTAGTAATTGGTGATGATCTTTTTGAACAGTTTCAAAGTCTAGGGATTGGTCTAGTCAGGTGGTTCAAAAGGTCAAATCGAACCCACGACCCTTTTTAAAAGCAAACGTCTTAAACACTGGATCACGGAGGCAGTTAACTGAAAAAAAAAAACCATAAAGAGAGTGTATAAAAAACAATGTTCCATCTCCTTGTTGCAGTGAGAACTAAACAAAATTGTATTTTAAAAACAAAATGAGAGCTCTTGTTTTCTTTCACAAGTTCGTTTATCCTATACTATTAAACGAGCAATATTTGTATGTATATATATTTGTCTCGCGTTTTCTAAAACGGCTCAAACGATTTCTTTGAAAATTTGAACATAGGTTCTTATAAAGTCAAAAAATTAATCCAGCCAGGTTCCATGCCTGGGAAAAATCGTTTTTCCCATATTATAATTTTTAAATGGCTTGAAAGACGAGCGGAGCTCGGTCGCCCAGGTACTGTATTGTAATGAAACACACAAGTAACTAACTGAATATATTTATTTGTATTGTGATAAGTTCAACCGGTTTATAAACCTTAGTCTTGTGATTATTTCAAAATCATTTTGTTATTTAACAACCCTTTTCAGCAGTTATGTAACAGAGATACACCACACTAGCAGAAAGAGAGACGGTTCCAAAGAACTCTGACACGAGGGTTTACATGGTCTATTGACCATGTCGCCTACATAAAATGATGACTATGATGACCACACTAGCAGATATCCTCAGAGCTGTAGCCCTACCTCTGTTTAAACTCCTCGAGGGGAATAAACCAAGACCAAGTCAATTCATGATGATGGATAGTCTAAAACCTTTTCATACTCATGTCGACCCTTATCTAAACAATTTGGAAACTTCAAACTTAGGGCAAGTTTGAAGTTTTGATGTCGATAGGTTAAGAAGGGTTGTTGTGAATTAGGTCATAAATTATTATATATCGCAACATATTTAAGTGATTGGCATGTTAGTAAAGCATTAAATGTTTTTTTTTATAACTTTAGATTGGAATAGCTCAATAGCCTATGGGGGATAAGATAAGATAAAATGAGATAAGATAATTATTTATTTTCGACGACCTCCGTGGCGTAATGGTTAACATGCCTGACAGCTATTCAGGAGATCCCGGGTTCGATCCCCGGTCAGGTAAAGATGAAAATGATCTTTTTCTGATTGTCCTGGGTCTTGGATGTTTTTCTATATACTGTATTTGTTATAAAATATAGTGTCTCGAACTTACTTTGGGTCTAACTCAATCTGTGTGATTTGTCCCTATATATATATTACTTTATTTATTTGCAAGAATATAATACATACAAAGGTTTTCATTTGATAACATTTATATTCCGCTCTCATAGATATGCAAATAATTGTGAAAAAGTCATGTAGAAGTACAGTTTGTAACGATTTCCCGCGTCAAGCGACGGCAAGTGTTGGAATGGTCGCCGTTAGCTTAGAATTATTATTTATTTATTTATATAACTTTATTATACAATTGTAAACGGCGGACTTAAAGCTTAACCCCCGTATTAAGAATCGTTTGTTAAGCCCGTGTTAGTTAAAATGTGTTGCGTCTCGTTCTTTCACATGATGTGTCAGGTAAGAGAAAAAGAGGCAAAACATATTTTAGTTAAAATGGGCTTAACAAACGATTCTTAATACGGGGGTTAGGCTTTATCTACCAGTCAATCAAATGTGTGATGCCGAAAAAGGTAAAAGTTTGAATTTTTTTTAATCAAGTAGGAATATAAAAATGACCTTATTGTTTGGTTGTTTGTTATGTCGTTGTCATACTTGATTCAAAATTTTGTATTAATTTATATTAAGTTATTATATAAATATGCAACTTATAAATTCTAAGCAAATTCTATCTTGAGCTCTTCCGTGTTTTTATTATTTTCTTTCTCCCTCCGTTAAAAAATTTTCTTTCTATATTTATTGTGTAAAATTTGTATCTTAACACGTTCGCAGATGTCTTTGAAAACGCAATATAAATTTTATTGTTATAACTGCAATAGCAGTCGTGTCCGCTTATGTGTTAATCTCTTCGGAGGCGTGTGTTCGGATCCCACCGCTGCCACCATGTTGTGAAAAAAGGCAAGTTAGACCAAGACTGACTTTATTATATATCTACCCACATATAAAACTAAACTACCTCAAATCCGGTGTTACACTAGCACGAACGAAGTGTCATTTAGTCTTTATAAAGCCTGTAGCATCGCAAACTTTAAGCCTAACTTGAATACTAAACAAGCAATTGAGACAAGAACTGCAATTAAGGCTGGGAACTTCGTTAATTTATTGCGGTTATCTGATTTTGTTAATCTGGAACTTGGTTTGTAGTGTAATCTACCGGTTAATATCACGGCCTAGTGATTAAGGTTTGCCTTAAGACCTGTGAAGTATTGCCGGTCGTGGATTTGAATCCTACGTTTTTTGTTTTTAGGTTAGAAAATTGGCTTGTATCAGCTGGTTATTCGCCAGTAAAGACAATTTTATGTCTCATTATTTTTGATAAAGCCAAGTGCGAATCGGATTCACACCCTGAGGGTTCGTACCACCATACAATACTAATATGCCCTTTTCAATAATCATGGGCTCTAGCGACACTTAGTGACATATTTGCCATCTAGAAACACCTTGTACAGATTCCGAAATAGAATATGTAATTATCTAAATTACCCCATGCCCAACATCGGGGTTCCAAAAACTCAGACACCAGAGTATACAGTGAGCTTCAGAGAAATCTGACCGCCTTTCAATAGCGATACTTGTGGCATGGGGGTCAGATTTCACTGCAGCCCACTCTACATGATGATATCGCAGGAAAAGTATCTAGATTTAATTTCAGTGAACCAAATCAAGGAGCGACCAACGACTGAGGAATCAACGTAGCCACATGCTGGTCAAAAATAACTAATTTAAGTCGAGCCATTTAAACCAGACAAGAAAAAAAGAGCCAGTACCATACCACTCTTACTTCTTATTTTCGAGTCATAATGGCTATATTTTATTGACTTTGCCCAGCACTTGGCCACCTCCACTGCCCGGTCGTTTGCCTCGTTCAAGTCCTCAATTGTGCAGGAGACAGGGCAGCTAGGGCACGACAGAAGGTGAGCCATCGACTGCACCGCGCCGCAGTCACACAGGCTGCTGTCAGAGAAACCCCACTCAGCTTACTAAATCCGACCTACCTTATATACATACATACATACATATCATCACGCCTGTCTCCAGTAGGGGTAGACAGAGACTAGAGATTTAATTGGCTACGATCCTTACATACCTCTCTCGCTTCCTCCACACTCATCACTCTAGTAATACACGCTTGCCGATTTTGGCTACTTCTAATGTCTACATTTTGTCTGTCTGCTATTTGGTCGCAGTATGTTTGTCAAAGTCGACCCTGACCATCTATCCCAGCCAACTTTGCTTTTTATATACCTTTCGTCAGGCTTTCATCCATACCCATTTATAATGATGTAAAAACTCTAACACCAAGGATTTCTGGATCGATTGACCTCGCAGCTTATACATTATGCAAGCAAACATGTTCTTGGGGCGGTAAATAAAAAAAAAGCGCATGTCAGTGTTCAGTGCCACGCTGTTTTCATTACTTTTTGCCAAGTCCGCCGTCCAGCTGATGTATGGTTAGATCAGTGACATATTATATAAATAGATCACAAATAGATAGCATGAAATCAAAATATAACGTGTCCTATTTTATTTGCTTTTTGATAGGCAAATCAAAATAAATGACGCGCGTCCGTCCGTGTTTGTTCAAAATCGCAAAATAATTTAAAAGAATAAAAACATGACAAATAATAAATATATTTTAAAAAAATATTAATTTATTTAAACCTTTTTTTCATATGTATGAATGAAGAATGCTGTGCATTACTTAACATTTCATTCCGCACCAGTCAGCCATTGAGAGAATGAGTTCTCTTTCATCAATTATTCTGATTTATTTCATTATTAATGAAAATCACAAACAATTTTTATTAAGGCTGTTTCTTCGGTATCACCGCCAATTCCCAAAAAAAAAAATTCTCTTTCTGTAAGTGAGCTTATCAGAAATCATCGCGAAACTTTTTTGCTAGTAACCTTAATTTACATTAGAACCTCGGAAGTTATTGTTTAGAAACCTTTACAAAAAGTGTGAAAAGTGGCCGTTTCTATTTTATCACGATTGACAAGTTGACCACCGTGTTACCTATATGAAATGATGATGAACTCGTATGTTCCTAATCTATTTTTGTGATTATCAATGGCATATCCCCACAAAAACATATCTGTTGGTTTTTTGTTCCACCGATTACAAGGGATGAGATAACTTAGGCTGGATCTTGGGTAAATTTGATAAAATGCTGTTTTTGTTACAAAGTCCCATTTGTGCTATTTTTCATAAAAGTTTGGGTTAGGATTTTTCACTATATTGTGGTTTTATTTTGCAAAGATAAAACAGCCTAGTGCAAGTGTGTCTGTAACGATCGTGCATGTCAAGCGATGGCGGGCGTGAGCTTTCTCGGATAAGTATGTAGTGGCATTTCTTGAGATTTCTCTGGAAGGTACGTTGAGCTTGCCATGATTAATAGACTTCAAAGATATAAATGTATATAGAATTTACTGTTCACCGATAATCGGTATAGAGAATTTTTAGGCCGTTGCTTTTTCTTATCGACAGCTCCGTTCGCCGAAAGAATCTTAGAAATAAAAAATGCTTTACTAAAATTGGTCCCAGCTGATATCTTTAGGAAGCAGTTCTTGTTAAGTTGTAGGTATCTATCTATCGGTATTTGAAGTGGCAGTGGGCAGGGCACATAGCGCGACGATCCGATGGCCGATGGGGAAGAAAGGTTCTCGAATGGCGACCACGCACCGGCAAGCGCAGCGTCGGACATCCACTGACCAGATGGTGAGATGACCTGAAGAAGGTCGCAGGCAGACGCTGGATGCAGGCCGCTTCCAACCGGTCGTTCAGGAAATCCTTGGGGGAGGCCTACGTCCATCAGTGGACAACCTACGGCTGAAATGATGTTGATGAATGATGTAGGTATCTGTAGCTTTTAGGCACCATGTGACCTTGTTTTATTATCCACTAGGGGAATACATCATTATTATGCTGCTAATTTCTATAACATGAAGCAAGGAATTTAGCTCAGCAATTTCTTACACCCAACCTTTGAGTAGAAGGTACTCGAATTAAAACCCATGTGCACGTTAATTAGGCAAACTACTACTGCCTCCGAGGTCTAGTGGTTAAGGCGCCTGTAGACCGGGGGTCGTGGGTTCGATTCCCACGGGAAGCATACTTTGTTGTTTCCAGTTTGGTTAGGACATTGCAAGCTTGAATCACCTGATTGTCTGATAATAAAGATGATTCCGTACTTCGGAAAGCACGTTAGCCGTTGGTCCCGGCTGCCAACTGGTAGTCGTTAAAAGAACCACGTCAGAGGCCGAGAGGCGGTTCTGAAGAACTCTGACACCACGGTGTGCATGGTCGACTGACCGTGACGCCTACTCGAAATGATAATGATGATGATTAGGCAAACGCCTAAACCACAGCAGATCTTGCATTAAAGATAAAACGAACAATTTCCGGAATTAGTTACCAAATCCCATTTTATGTTAGTACATGTAATTAAGCCCGGCGATAACGGCCAACATAAATTTGGACGATATATCACCTTTTTACACAGGTGGGACCGCTTAGTTTAGCGACCAAATTGTTTTGTAGGGTAAAATACGGTTTGAGTGGGTATATAAGGTGAACACACATCAAATTCCAATATTTTAAAGGCAGATACAGATTAATATACTGAACACCTTTTCCAAGTAAACTCACATCCAAATACGAAAATTTTTTTTTGACCTCTATTACAAGTTGAGAATTATCTGAACACATATTAAAGGGAACGAAAATAAAACTCGTTTTTCGATATGTTTATTTGGAAAAGTTGTGCAGTATTGTAGTTTTAATCTGCCCTTAAAATATTTGCAGTTGACTTGTATACACATTATTATAGTTGTTAGTTAGACTGAGCTTAGACTGCGGGGGCTTAATAAGACCTCCGAAAGAATTTGAATTTGAATAAGCTTAAAATTCGAAATCTGTAGAGTGTAAAAGGTTACACTGAAAATATTTTAATAAAAGGGTAAGTATTTCTTGTTTTATGATGCTCGGGTAGGGTACCAAAGATTCAACGCCTCGACTTTACTTCGCCGTAAAAGTCCAGAGTATCGAATAATCAAATTTTTATGTGAATCTATTGAAAGTTATGCGTTTGATATTGAAATTTTTGTTTCTGTAAATGATAAAATGGATTTTATAAAAGAAGGAGATCTCATCATCATAACAGCCCTAATTTACGTAATGTTTTAAAATTTTTTCATAATGAGGCATTCGTAAGATACAAAAAGATCTCAAGGCATTTATAAGATTTAATTTTGGATTTGGATACCACTTTTGTTGATAGAATTCACTAGATAGATAAAAAGAAAGGTAAGATTTCTATTTGTCTCTTAATTGCCTTTAAGAATTCCAAAGAGTATCTTTTTGAACCAGAAACTAAAAAGTGGATAATATAAGCTATTGATTGTATTAGAAAAACTTTTAACGTGTTCGTAACGATAGTGGTGAGTACGCGGTTATGCTTGGATTGTTCGCCATTAGGGGCATTTTTATCTTGAATTCCTTTGTGCTTCGAAAGGCACGTTAAGTTGTTGGTCCCGGCTGTTATCATTTGGCAGACATTAGGCTATTATCATTGAAAAATTTGACAGCGTTGACCACTAACACACCCGGATCTTATTTCTGGTCTGGTTTCCCTGTAAAAAGAGTTACGGAGGTCAGACGGCAATTGCTCCATTGTAATAACTAGTACCGCCAAATCATTACTGTGATTAAAAAGCCTAAACTGGGCTCAGAAATGTAACCTGGAAACACGCCCAGACAAAAAAGAATATTAGAAGAACTAAATAAAACATTGGCGTGAAATAAAAAAAACAGAATTCTATGTATCTATCGAATGATACCGTTCCGATCGGATTTCTTCCCTTATGTCTAGGTTTATCGCTCCTTCGGGACCCTCCCGCTTTCTCGCAATAAATACTACAGCGGAATTGGGTTCTTGGATCTTGAGCAAATCTTTTTGATAAGAAAGTGTACTGTGTTGTCATGAAAGTATGCGGTATGGAGTAAATAAAAATAGGTACGTCTCGATCGTATTATTTGGGGGTGAAGTTGATGTATTAACGTAAATTAGTGTTCGTTATTTTTAAAGAATAGAATAAACGTTTGTTGAAAATTGGTCACATTTCATATGGGAATAACAAAACGTATTAGTAGTTACAGCTGCTTAAGTGTTTTACTGCTGTCTGTTCTTGTACTAGATCTTTAAAACCACGCAACGCAATTTGATGCGGTTTTTAATAGATAAAGTTTTTATGTTTAATTCAAAATATTGTACCCGTGCGAAGTCGGTTATTTAAATAAGAACAAGTATATCTGAAAGTAATGGGTAATAAGAATGCCTCTAGGGCCCAGTGGTAAAAGCGATGTGTGTGTTGCAATTCCTACGGGAACCATACATTATTTAATCGTTTTTAGTTCGGTTAAGATATTGCAGACTTGAATTTCCTGATTGTGTTGCCGAGCTGTTGGTCCCGATCACCAATTAGCTATTGTTAAAGGAATCATGTCAAACGAGGCTCGTAGAACTACGATACCTGTTAAATTAACCCTGTCTCGCGATATGTCGATGATAATTTCAATGGATCATGTTATCGGCGAGTTGGGTGACGTTTTTTTTAAGTTGCTTACTGCGTTGCCTCAACGACCCAAAGTGGATTCAGGCCTTTGACAAAAGGCTCTATACTCTCCTCCCTATTCTGCGCTACTCGTAACCAGGTTTTATTAGTCAATGAGCGTATTTTGTTTAGAAATGTGTTAATATCCACAATTTCAAAACAAAATACCTAAAAATAACTGTGTTTTAATCTCATCCGAGTTCTGTAATTAACAGTCTCGGCGAACGTGGTTGAACTTCGTTAAGTCGATTTAAGATAAGCTTTTGATCAAATTCCCTTATCGGCTAAACTTTATTTCTTTGATGCTTAAATTTCTTTTGTGTCTTATATAGACTTATACGTTATGTTTTTGGTATAAGGAATAATAAAATGACTAGGTTTTATTCTGAGTCGCTCGCGTAGGAGTTTTTGAAATAATTGCTCTTAAGGATCGAGACGTACTCAATCTAATTTCTTAGAAAAATTATCATCAAATATTTTCATTTTTTAAATCCATTGGGCCTGTCCTTCTACAAGGTAAGGGCGCGTAGAAGGACAGGCTTAATGGATTAGATGCGGCGTAGACCGTGCTTTAGCGGCATAAAAACCTTCCTCTTGAATCACTCTTTCTATTTAAAAACCGCATCAAAATCCGTTGCGTAGTTTTAAATATTTAAGCATACAAAGGGACATAGGTACAGAGAAAGCGACTTTGTTTTATACTATGTAGTAATGTATTACGTAGTTTACAACATAGCCACCTAATATTATCGACCGTAACAGTGGAAATAAATGACGCAATCAAATTCCCTGCCCATTTTTTCTGTGTGAAACCTTGTCTTGCAAGCCAAACTAGTGACACATTTTTCGTGCGCTTTGCCACTTATTGTTAATATTCCTAAATGCTGTGAGCACAAGGGTTAAAATGCGAAGCGAAGTAGAGAAAAAAAAAAACAAAAGATTAGCCTTGGTCATACAGAAATATAACCTGTTAAGAATGCGGTCTCAAAAATACGCTTACATGTAAAATAAGTGTGAGAGTGAATTAGAATAAGTCGTTGCACCAATGACATATCTTAACCTTGTCTCACGAATACTGTTTACGAATTCCTAATCAACCTGCTACATAATATAAATTAATGAACTGTTTGCCCTTTGAAACTTCAGTAAACCCAATTCTGAATAAACAAAGCGAAATTTATCTTATTAACACAATATTGTCAAATAATAAAATCAAATTAAAGTTACAGAAACCTAATTCTTTGTGGTGTTCTGTGAAACAAAATTTGCTTGAGACCCAGACTCCATTAGAGCTTTAAGTCGTCAAAGAGAAGATGATTTTTTTTAAACCTTTTATTTATTTATACATTTTTGTTTGGGTTTATATATTGTTACTGAATCCACAGCAAAATTAATAAACAAATAATTAAACATTTTCCATACTTTTTTGAATAACGCCCATCATCATATGGGTAGGACAATTGACTTGAGTTGAATTGGTCTTTGTGCCTCATCGTTTTAAGTAAAGCTGCTTTATGTTATTTTATAATGCAATTAAGAGTATTTGTATATTGTATTGTAATTGACTATGTACACTCTGATGCCATAGTTCTTCACTGATGGTACGTCACGGATTTTTTTAAAACCGACTTTTGGAAGAGGCTTAAAACAAAAAATACAGAAGTATCATTACATGAAATTGGTACGTGTACAAAATAAATCGTATCACACTAACTTTTTTTATGTTCATGCTCAATTACCTTAATTGTACCCTCTTTTTATGTCAAGGGTTAAAAAATAAAGACTTACAGTAAAAGCTTCAAGTTTTTATTCTTCATAAAGTCACCATTATGCAAAAAAGAAATAAACTCCGAATTGTGGATGTGACGGGAATTAAGCACAAAATGAAAAGTTCCGTGAACTTTTGTGAATCTTGGCGAAGGAGCTTTTGATTTTTCGACTTTTATAAAGTTCCTGTCAATAAAAAAAAAATTACGTGTTTTGATTGTTTTTGTGAAAAATAAATAAATAAATGTAATTAATCATTCGAAAAGTAGGTACACAGAGCTTTGAAAGTTTCACTGAAGCTTTCAAACAGGGCTTTATTATGATCTGATTAGAATATACATTTTCAAGGAAATGTTAAATATTTTGGAAGTTTCTCAAATAAAATATCTTTGTTTAACTGATTCAAAATAAATCATATTTGACGTCAGTGGAGACTGAAGATAAGGTGCTATTCCTTGATCTAAGAGTTATTATAGCTTTTTAGCGAGGAAATGCTGCCAGTATCATCGGTTGAATGTTACAGGAGCCATTTTTTCACAGATTTAGTAATAATTTTCAATAAGAATTTAAAAAAATGAATCAAATTTTATGTTTTGTCTATTAATTTAAGTTGTTCCAAATAAATATTTTTTGTAATATATATTAATTATTTATTATTATAAATTTCGCTTTTTTTATTATTATTTTTTGCAATCAAAATAGAGACCAATACTAAAGTTTTTATATTAGCGGTGCATATAATATTTTTTTTATAGTATAACATGCTCAAAATAGGACTAACTAACCAACCAAGTTTTGAAGTGTTGACGCGACCAATAAACCAACGAATCATAATTAAAACATTTTACAAATTTTCATTTCAATTCTAAAACAGTCCAATTTCTACCTGACATCTCATTATACCTAGCATCCAATTCGGCAAAATAAAAATGTAAATATGTTCCCGTGGACCTCGAAAATGGTTCTGTTCATGAATTATTTAGATCCTTGAATAAAATTTCGTTCTACCCGCAGACAAATTTCACATTTTTTAATTTGTACGCGTCCGTATTCAAAGCCTATTTTTGTGTGGTTGACAAAATATGCCTTCGTTTTTTAAATGTTTAAATTTCTCTTTTTTGTTATAAATAATGTTTGATTTCTATATTGACAGTTTTTATAAGGGTTTTTGATCATTGATAAAGCTTACTTCAACGTGCTTTATCACTTTTCTTACTAAAAGTAGTTATTTGAATAAAATAATCTTAGCTTATAAAATTCGTTGGCAGTATAGAAATCTCTTATTTTGTAAAACTGAATTATCTCGTGATCACATTTTTTGCGATTCAATAATTCGAATTCTTAATGAAGGAAAAGGTTAAGGAGCGGTTAAATTTGGGATATAGGAGGCTTATTGTAATCCTGAGCTTTGAAAGGTACACTTGACCAAGAGTACGTTAGTATTAGTGGGATAGTGGTGAAGGCGTTTGTTTGGGGGACGTGGGTTTAATTCTCACGGAAACCATGCTTTTGTTAGTTATTTCCAGTTTGATTAGGACATTGAAGGCTTGAAACCTGATTGGCTGTCAATAAAGATGATTCCGTGCTTGGGAAGGCACGTTAAGCATTTGGTCCTGGCTGCCTTCTAGTTAGTACCTATAAGCGTTAAAGGATCCACGTCAGAGGCCGAGAGGTGGTTCCGAAGAACTCTGACACCAGGGTGTGCATGGTCGATTGAATTTGATACCTACCTATTAATTTCGTATAATATATGTATCATAAATATATCAGATTTTTTTTTAAACAAATCACGGCAAAGTCCGAAGCCTGGTATTTTTTATCGGGGTTAGTTGACGCCAACGCTAACTAAATAAATCCTTAGTGACATTGTTTGTGACGCTAATCCCCTGAAGGTCAGTCAAGGGTGAACTTCAAACACACTTTACCTTTTAGCTTAACCTTACGCAGTTTGAGTAGATTTGCCAAATCTTATTTGCTTTGGATATCATTATCTAGATATGTTTTTGTTCGTCTTAGGAAAAGGGTTGGATCATATTTTTTATCTTTTTATTCTCTATTGTGTTAAACTACTTATAGCATTCATAGTTTTAAAATGCACAGGATTAAGTAAATTTAATTCATTCAGTAATATTTACATTATATGTTACAAACTTAACTATAATAATATGTACATAGAAAATACAATTAAAATTTGATTGTTTAGAATTTAAGTTACATAATTATGATTCAAAGTTACATATTAAATGAAAAATAAGTATTTATAACAACGATGAAATACATCGTCTCAAAATACATATATTATATACGTCAATAAATACTAACGAGAAATTAAATACTCGTAAGGAAAAAAGTAACAAATTGTTTGATGTCAGTGATTTCGACTATAAGCTAGAAACAGTCCAAATAGCGTACTCTAAAACGCTATAAGCCTTCAAAACGAGGTTGCTCTGATGCACATACTCCTCAGCATATATATTTTTCCGCAATACCCGCGCCACTGCCGCTCTATTCAGCTGAAGATTCCAGCAAACACTTTAGCTACAGTGAATGTTGCTCTACTTCATATATTGATTTTTTTTTTTCTTATTGCCATCTCTGTCCCAAACAATAGAAAAGAAACGATACAAGCTTCTGAGGTTGATACTTTAAACTAAAGGAATGTGTCAGTTTAATGAAAAAATATGCATTTCCATGTGAAAGCCAGGCATGATGACCAAAAGGCCACAAGTCGTTAAAATTAATTTTATTACATAACAAAACAGTTTTAATAAATAAAGTGGGCTCTGTGATCTCATCTTCTTTTTCTTTCTTTGTTTGTTTGTCATAACTAAATTGCACAAAATTAACAAAAATACTAATTCTTTACTATTTTTATTTAGTTTTATTTTTTTATTAAGTTTAGTTTTATTAAGTAGATATTTAGGTTTTTTTTATTTAATTATTTATTATTGTTACAAATAAATAAATATTTATTCATTCATTCATTATTAAAGTAGAGCACACATCACCGCTATTGTTCGCACCTCCCATCTACTAAACCAGCTGAATACATTCCCCGAGCGAGTCTAGGTCAAAGTTAAAAGTGTACATAGTTGCCTCCAAGGTAAGATGTATCGCGGAACTTTGATGCTAATCTTAGCTCCCTTATTTCCTGTTACATTACACCACTCAGCTAGTGGAATTTATCATATACCACCTTTGTTTTGTCGCTTCAAATCGACTCCTGCATGTCTAGTTCTAGTGTAATACTGAGCCGGTAAATATTGAGATATTTGTATTACATTTTACATTGCGTGGGCAATGCACCTGCTATTAATTTTGCAATTTACGTTCTTTTAAACTTTTAATTGGTGGAGTCTTGTTATTGGCACAGTCCAACATTCTTATTGTATTCTATTCTATACTATACTATATTATTAAGCTGTAAGACACCCAAAAAACAAACAAGTAAATACATTTCATGTATTTTTTGTTATCTATGTTCTTTGTTGATTTGTTTGTGTAAAAAAAATTCTTTAAATCGCGTGCGCTGCGTTATTGGCGATAGAACAAAAAATTGTACTACGATTTTGTAGAACACATAATTATTTACAAAAAGTTTCAATCAATCAATCAATTTATTTGCAAAATGTATGTAAGTATACAAGGTGTTACATTAAAATTTTTCAATTACATTTTACCCCAGCCAGAGGTGTACAAATTCTACAATATTAATGTATAAAACAAACAAAATCAAAAAGAATTAATAATTAATTCGATTAAAAATACAAATTTTCTTCCGATGTCAAATAATAGGTATCATACTCCCGCGATACATCTTACCTTGGAGGATGTCGTAATAATAATGTCTATTCTTTGAAACAACGCAACGAATTTTGAAGCGGTTTATTTTAATAGATAGAGTGATTCAAGAAGGTTTTTATACCAGTGCGAAGCCGGGGCGGGTCGCTAGTCTGATGATAAAGATGATTCCGGCCTGGCAGGTTAAGCCGTTGGTCCCTGCTGCCATTTCGTGATCGTTAGAAGAGCTCAGACACTAGGGGGTGTATGTCATGTTAGAATTTCTTTAGAGAAATACGACAGTGAAAGCATTAAAAGCAAATTAATTGATTTTGCACGGTTTTCTGGTTATACTTCTAAAACTTTAATTTGCAAACAATATTTTAAAGTTGATAAACACAAAAGGTGAAAATAAAACTCTATTCGTCTGTTTGTGAGTCTATTTTCAAAGAATAATGCGATGGTAAAAGCTAAAACCTTTGTGCAAGTAGTAAAACCAGGACGCAATGACGTAGCATTTCAGACTTAAAGGCTCAATACCGCTTGTATTCATTGAATCGTCGAAAATCCTGATAGCGCAATTCTGTATTGAGTAAAAGAATAGAATAGAATAGAATAGAAAAACTCTTTATTGCACCAAACAAATGTATACATAATTTTGTTAAAAACTAGGTAAGGTACAAAGGCGGACTTATCGCTAATGCAATCTCTTCCAGTCAACCTTAGGGTGGATGGAAAACAAAACCAAGACAAATCAAAAGGCGAAGCTGAAGAAGAGCTGGTGTTTAGGTATTATATAAAGTACATTTCATATTTAGAGTAAAAAGAACTTTATTTGCCTTATGGCGGAACAAAGAGAAGTGCTTTTGTAGACTATATATTTGTTTTGTACTATCTATGTTCACGAAATAAATAAATTTGAATTTGAAAGAAAAAGATTTAGTATTTTTTTTCTTGGTAATAGCTGACGCTAAAAGAATTGAAAAAATTCAATTTAGTTAATACTCTGGTTATTATTATTATTATTTTATAAGTTTTCAGATTTAGATGACAGTGTCTCAAGTGATTGCAGTATGGGATCGGCGTGTCTTTGTATAGCGGTGGAATCAGAGGCGGATTAAACGTTGAGAGCGCAGGCAAGCATCTCATCGGCGCCTATATATTAAAAATTACTCGTACTATCGTTTGATCGAAACCGAATGTACTTTAGGAAAACGCGGTGAAATGAGGGCCAAAGAAAAAAGAGCATGAGTTTACATGAGATCGATATTGTCGGTCATGTACCATCGACAAGGTTGTTTGTAGGCGTTACTTTTAATCAGTCCCCTCAATTAAATTTATCGTTTGTTATAAATTGAAGCAAATTGAGGTTGTAAGCAAAAATATTAGTTTTCATTGTCTAAGTAGGTGTCTTACTTACTGGCGCAATTAATTTTATGCTATATTATATATTTTTTCTTTATTTTACAATTCTGCCCGCGCGTCCCTTTGTACCTTCGCGCCCCTAGGCACATGCCTAGTTTGCCATAAGGATAATCCGCCTCTGGGTGGAATCTGTACAAGTATAGTATTCTCTAATCTGTGGCCCGATGAATCAATTCCTATTCTACGATAAACTTCTGTTTTTTCCTTAACCTTATCCCACTTTCCTATGTGGGCTCAGCACAGTATGTAAGTTTCTTCCATTTAGAGCTATTTCCAGCCATTTCCCGCATCACACGGCCGAAATCTAGGTACATAATGTTCTGTTTTGGTTTTGGTCCTGCTTATCTTCAAGCCTACATTCTCCAGTCTCTCTTATACTATTATCCTTTTCTACGACAAACGAATTGCCAGTACCAAAGTTCAAAACACAACTAAATAAATTACTAATAGATAAATGTTATTACAATTTAGACGAAATCTTCAATGATAAAATGGGCATACTATAAATAATTCTATATAATAAAATTTAAATAAGATAATATAACGATGACACAATTAAATACACTCTTTGACGTACATAGAATCATTGACATAAGGTTTGAAATGGTTTTTCTCTGATATTGCGGAGTATATATTTTTGGCGGTTGCTTTGACTTAAAGAAAATTCATTTTTTTTGTAATTTGTGATTTGTATGCCGATCCTGGCTGGACATATTTATGTCTCTTTTCTACATGAAATTTATGTGTATGTTATATAATATGTTCAACAAATAAAGCATCTTGAAATAAACACACATATTGAAACTTGTTCTTTAAGAACGCATAAAACTTATTCATGAGGTATATATTTCTCGCACTAGGTCGTTCAGTGATAGAGAAATTACAGTAACTTTGTATGCGACATGCGATCTTCCACGCGACGTCGACGAAGCATTAAATAAAGTTAAGACTTTGCAATATCCTTTATTAGCTGTTGCTTGAGGCTTTGCCTGTGTTGTCTATGCGATGTCGACGAAGCATTAAGTTAAGTTACATTCTTACATATAATCACGTCTTTTTCCAATACGGGGCAGACAGAGTCTAGGGATATAAGAGGCCACGTTTAGCGTGATGGTAGTTGAAACAGGAAATCAATAGTGATGGGTTGCTAGCCGCATCGCGTAAGAGTTGTTTGCCTAATATCTTCAGCGTGAGGTGAGGACATCTTATCTTTGAACTTGCGGTGTGTCCAAATAGGTGCTTTAATTCTGGGCTGTCTAGACTTTAAGTTTTACTTTCAGCGTGTGAAGGTTTCTTTTGAAAAGTATGTTTTTTTACTTATGCTTTGATATATATATGAGGGTAAAAAATATCTTACTATTATGCCTGTGTTTTGGCCCAGCAGAAAAGGTTTGTCCAAAAAGTGGTGGTGTGAAAGAGAGACATAACTAAAGACTTGATTTGGAAGCAGCGTTAATACATTTTTTTTTATTCTTTAATACATCATCACCATCATGGGGTGCCATCTTCGAATTGAAGTTTGGAGGTCAGCAAACGGAAACAAAAAAAAAAAAAACATAAAATTCGTTAATGATCTTCCTTAAGGTGATACCACGGTGAATTCATATTGTACATTACAGTTCTAACTACAAACAAAGTCACTGTCTTAAAGAGGTACAACATCGCACTTTAAGAAAAAGTGGAACGGCAAACTTCAGATCCAGAACCTTATGTTACATAACTGGGTTTTTTATAACTTGTGTTTTCAGGGAATAATGATTTTTAAATGATGGTGGCGCTAGTGTTCACCGAGGTATCGTCTTAATAGTAATATATATTAAAGTAATGTAGTAATATATTAGAAGCAGATTGCAGAAACTAGTCCCTATAATAACAGTAGAATGTAAATGTCGGTTCGCGCGTCGACGCCAAAGCGCTTCTACGGTACAAATTGAGCCTTTGGGCAAAGTTACAATGGGACACCTTATTTTGATTTTCCTTTTACCCTACATTACGGCAATAAACCTTGTAAGGTATCACGAAATTAAAATAATGTAGCCACATAGTTGACAACCACATGCGAAATAAAAACTATTAAGTATTTCGATGTATTCAAGAATATGCCAAACACATAATTTCAATTTACTGAACTTGTATTGCTTTTTAAAATAACTAGCGACCTGCCCCGGCTTCGTGTGGGCATAAAAACCTTCCTCTTGAATCAATATCTATTGAAAAAAAATCCGTTGCGTAGTTTTAAAGATTTAAGCATACATAGGGACAGAAATTCAAATTCAAATTCAAATTGTTTATTTTCAATATAGGATATTCTTATCACTTATTGACGTCAATTGTTACTTATTTTAAGTTTACCACCACTTCCAAAGCGCAAGTGGAGAAGAAGTGGCGCCACAAACTCCACAGCAGCATTTTCTTCAAAAACGTCAATTCACAAAATTTGAGTCAAATCAGACGAATCAGAAAAAGCGAGCAATCTACCATGCACATCCTGGTGTCAGAGTTCTTCGAAACCGCCTCTCGGCCTCTGACGTGGTTCCTTTAACGACTACCAGATGGCAGCCGGTACCAACGGGTAAACGTGCCTACCGAAGCACGGAATCATCTTTTTTGTCAGACAATCAGGTGATTCAAGCCTGCAATATCCTAACCAAACTGGAAACAACTAAACAAAGTATGCCTCGCGTGGTAATCAAACCCTCAACCCCCGGGTCAACAGGCAAACGCCTTAACCACTGGACCACGGAGGCAGTTCCAGACCTAACCAATATTACAACGAGACCGTGTCCCAGTGTGACATATCCTAAAGTGGAGCATTAAATCGATACGCCTGCATCTGGTAGGTATATTATATTCATGGTATATCTGTATAGTCACTCTACTATGATAACTATGTCACTGGGTATGAAAAGACGATATCTTTGTTAGTTTAGATGTTAATTGATAGGTAGTGTGTCTTTCTTCTTGAATAAATGTTATAAAATATGTCATGATTTTTTAACCGACTGTCCAGAAGAAGGGCTATGTTTTTCGAGAGTATGTATATATATTGCTTGGTACGCCCTGCAGCCTGCCTGACGATTCTATAAATTTCAAATAACAACTCGCTTCTCACGTCGCTATCACTCAACTTTGCATAAATTTTGAAATGACAAGTTGGAAGTGACGGGGAAATGCTGGGTAGCGCTAGTGAATTTCGAGTTATCAAATGAGATTTTAGAATGCCAATCAAGAAACTCACAGCGGATTCAGATTCGAAGTTTAAAATGAAAGCTTAAAGAATCAAGGCCCTGAACGTCCGAATCCATAAAACATGGATTTTACCTTAAGGTGATACCTTGGTGAACACTAGCGCCACCGTCATTTAAAAATCATTACTTACTGAAAACACAAGTTATCAAAAATCCCTCTGCTGTAATTATAGTTCTGGATCTGAAGTAAATTTTAATCATATTCAATTATTAAATTATAGTTCCATATAGGTAGTTAAAAATTGCAAAACTGCCAAAAGTGGCCGTTTTAAGCAAAAATGCAATTTGTAACTATAGGGAATTATACTTTAATAATTTTATATGTTTAAAATAAACTTCAGATCCAGAACCTTAATAACAGCAGAGGGATTTTTGATAACTTGTGTTTTCAGTGAGTAATGATTTTTAAATGACGGTGGCGCTAGTGTTCACCGAGGTATCACCTTAAGAGGTGCCGTTAGATTTGTATTTACTGTGAGTACAACTACTGTGATACGGTCAAAGCAGTCAGATATTTTATTTTTTTAATATTTTTCTTGTTATTTATGACGACTTTTGCCCGGCGTGCCCCGATACCTGCACGCTGGAGGATTTATACAAGGCTACAGAGAACGCTGTGAGGGTGGCCCAATTTTGGGCATCCAAGGGTATATAAGGTGAACGTCGACACGCTAAGAAGAAGATGACGACTAAAGACGTACCATAGACATAATAATACACCAAAAACCTTCAGTCCCGAGTTCTTTTCCCAAAGTATTTTGACAGTACTAGGGTTATTCCCTTCCGTCATTGACGGCTTTCGAACCGGAACGAATACTAAATAACTGGAATAAAATTTGGCTAAGAGTGAACTGAATTTTCGAACCAACTGTTCCGTAACAGCTTGTGAAGTGTCTTTTAATCATCGCCCTGATTTGTCAGTTGTTTATATTTACAGTACTTTATATTTAATAACTTTTTAAGACCATGTTTATAGCAGCAATAAAATTAATTAATTCATTCATTCATTCATTCATTCATTCATTCATTCATTCATTCATTCATTCATTCATTCATTCATTCATTCATTCATTCATTCATTCATTCATTAGGCTATGTCAAGATGTCTTTAGGTAGCCTGAAAAATCTGACAGTGTCAGCCAAAACACCCACAATTAACAATATAGACCTTAACACCCACTTCCCTCCACCTCCCATGGCTCTACCAACCTCTCGATTATACGAGCCGAATCTCAGGAGAATGCGCTGTACTAGCATTTCGCATCTCTTTCCAGTCGCACCTGCTTGATCTCCCACAAGTTCTCTATAGTGTCGCCTATCTATGCAATCCTTAACACCCGTATCATGTTCCTATTGGTCCGGTTTCTCTGGGAAAAGGGTAGCCCTAAAGGTCAGAAGGCAGTCGCTCCATTATAGAAGCGTAAGCTGAAGATGCAACCAGGAAAAACAGGAAAAAAGTGGCACCCAGGACTAATGGCTTAAAACGTGCCTTTTGAGCTACAAGAAGGATTCTTCCTTGCAAAGGTCATCATCTTAATCGTCAGATTATTTATTGAGATTAAAGACTGCGAATGCTTCGTTCTTGTTCTTATTACCAGTCCACCCTGGCTTTACCCGTGGTACATACATACCTTTTGTCACTCGGAGATAGGGTGTCTTTCCAACAGTCAAATTTTTTTTTTAATCAGTCCAGTACAGTAGTTTTGAAGCCTATTTGATGCAAACGAACAAATCTTTCCTCCTTAAAATATTAGATGTACAGTTAGGGGCATAAACCTAACACCTCAGTTATTAAAGTAAGGTTAGATTTATGTTTTGACTGTAAATAACCCTAAAAAACCGTAATAGTTCAAATTTTTTCTTCCTTTTTCACAATGCCCTGTAATTTCGCGTTCACCGAGCTTTTCCGAAATTCGTCCTTCAAATACATACCTTTAAAATATACCAATTCGTCAGTGAGTGCAAAACGCGCAATTAAGGTGGGCGGCGACACAGAAAATTAATTCTGAAGACGTTTTGGAGGGTCTGTGAAAGTCGCCCAGCTGTTGAGATGAAATAATTCAATCTATTACCAAAAAGAAAATCCTTTCATATGTTTTGATTCCCTGTTTTGATTCCCTGTTTTGTTTGTAAGTGTTTTTTATAAGTTTTCAACAAAGCAATATGATTAATATTTCTTTGTCTGGAAGAGAATGCTCTTAGTAAAAAGCAGTAAGTCCGCCAACAATAAAATTGTTTTGTTATTTGTGATACCATAAATATTCATAAATAAATAAAATAGTATTTAGGTCAATATTAATTAAACCAGGTAAGGGTAACCACAGGTAAATAATAGTATATCTAATTGTAAAATAATTAACGTCAAAGAAGCTGACTAAAGACATACTTACACATAAGGTAGAGTAGGCCAAAGACCACTCTTCAGTATTAGACTTGTTCTTTTTTAAGTAGCCTCAAATATCCCACTACTGCGCTAAGCTCTCCCCTTTCATTAATTATCATGCAGATAAATTATTTGATTGATCGATTGAATAATGTGAATGCTTAAAGATTTACCAATATGACAACAAAACATTGATTGAGAGTGAAATTAAGAGAGAATTTTTTTTGGGCACGTTGCCTCAAACTGTAGATAGTTTTTAGGTTATTCTTTAGACTCTAGGTTTTCTTATTATTTTGTTTCAATAATTTCAAATTAAATTAATACACGTGTTTTTATAAGGCAATAATTATAAGAGAGGATAAATATTTAGTGGATGGTAGACTATACCTCCCGCACTTCTAACAGCCGTTTACGATATAATTTATGGGATATTTTAATATTAATTAACAGGATTCGCCAGGGCTCCGTTGTCAGCTCAAAATAACAGATTTATTGACGTAAACCACAGATAGACATTTTATATATATAGATAGATATCGAATTTCACAAAACACAGTCACTACAAGTAGATAAATGATATCCCTATTTATAGCGTGTAAGAAAATGACGTTTTTTAAAATAGTCCTGGGTCTTGTTTATTTATAACTAGCGACGCGCCCAGCTTCGCATGGGCATAAAAACCTTCCTCTTGAATCACTCTATCTATTAAAAAAAAAACCGCATCAAAATCCGTTGCGTAGTTTTAAAAGGGACATAGGGACTGTTTTATACTATGTAGTGAAGATATGTGTTTATTACAAAGTTTATTTAGTAATGTCTGAAATAAATGAATTTTATTATTTATCATTTTATTAATATTAACTAGCTGTTCCCCGCGGCTTCGCCCCGCGTGGGACTCGGTTATATCGCGCCCAAAAGTAGCCTATGTTTGACCTCAGGTCGTTAACTACATCCCTACCAAATTTCATCACAATCGGTCCAGCAGTTTAGCCGTGAAACCGTGACAGACAGACAGACAAACAGACTTTCGCATTTATAATATTAGTATGAATGGATAATATCCTCAAAATATATTGCGCTAATTACCACTAAATTTTATAAATATTATAGAGATCTTAAATCACAAATTTTCGTTTTGACGCCTTTTAAAACGAATTAGGTCACCAGCTTCACGCTTCGCCGACAAGACTACCCCGCATCGGGGGCTTACTAACTCAAAAAGGTCAGGTCAGATCTGAGGACGAAGTGAATGAACGAATGAATAAACACTTTATTGCACCAATTACACAAATACATCATTGGATTGTACAGGAACGAAGATGAAAATTAGTAGAAAGGCGGACTTATCGCTAATGCAATTTCTTCCAGCCAACCTTAGGGTAAAATTATGTCACATCGTCCGAGCGTTTTTCCTAGTCGCATCTTCGGATAACGCTTCAGAGCCCAGTTTTTATCTTGGTTCTGATTTGGTGGTACTGGTTGTTGAAAAGGGAGGTGATCCGAGTGTTTTAGTGGTCAATACTTTGACGACCTCCGTGGCGTAATGGTTAACATGCCTTACCGCTACTCAGGAGGTCCCGGGTTCGATCCCCGGTCAGGTCAAGATGAAAAATGATCTTTTTCTGATTGACCTGGGTCTTGGATGTTTATCTATATATGTATTTGTTATTTGCAATAAATTATAGAATCGTCGAGTTAGTATCCCATAACACAAGCCTCGAACTTACTTTGGGGCTAACTCAATCTGTGTGATTTGTCCCTATATATATATATAACTAGCTGTTCCCCGCGGCTCCGCCCGCGTGGGACTCGATTATATCGCGCCCAAAAGTAGCCTATGTTTGACCTCAGGTCGTTAGCTACATCCCTACCAAATTTCATCACAATCGGTCTAGCAGTTTAGCCGTGAAGAGGTGACAGACAGACAGACAGACTTTCGCATTTATAATATTAGTATGGATACTGTCAGATTTTAAAGGCTTCCTAAAGGCATCTTACATGGCCTAACATCTGCCATATATCGATAACAGCCGGACCAACGGCTTAACGTGCTTTCCACGGAGGAGCTCAAGATAGAAATGCCATAATCGAAGCATGGCCACGTACTAGCCGTCGCTTGACGCACGTTATCGTAACGAACACGCACGCCTCGTTAGGCTATCGCGCTCTTTAAATATAAAATAGTAAAATTATGTCATAATATAAAATATTTATGAAATAATGAATAAAATATTTTTTTTATGAATGAACGAATGATGTATAATTTTTATATATTAATGAATAAAATATTTAACCTTTGTCCATATTATCCAAGCTCGTCCGAGGTCACTTCGTGCATTCACGAAAGAAGTGTACTCTACTGAAAATTATTAAAAATTAATGTGTAAAACAGTTTCACACTAATAGTAACTAACTAATAGTTCTAACAAACAAATAATACAATTCTTCAGGTTTATGATCGAAGCGACACAGACTAAAAATCTTTAAGATCTACCTTTGGTTAAATTGTTAAAATGGTCAGTACTACATTAAATTTTATACTGGCAAAATAAATACTAATTTGCAATAGTTGATGAGCCCGAAATGTAAGCTTTACATCGCATAGCAGAAAACTTTTAAAAATTAAATAAATTTTCCTACAGACTTGTTCTGAAAGGCTCAAATTTGATTAAAGCCTGGCTTTGCATCGTTGGTGTAAAGTCACATGAGTAGATAAGGGAAACAGAGAAAAAGCTTAGTACTCTAGTCTACTAAAATCCATTGTAAAGATCAGGGCTCGGAACCAGTATTTTAAAGACCCAAAAATAGCGGTCTTTAACCTGGTAAATAAGTATAGGGTCGATTTTAGGGTCCTAAATACCTGGTTAAGACCGCTGTTTTTGAGGAAATACCGGTTGAACGGAACCGTAATGTTAGCGGTCGCTGTTAAAATGTATTGGCAGAAAAACGAGCTGGTTATTTATTTTAACCAGGTTTCCGAGCCCTGGTAAAGGTCCATTAACACGTTCGCTGACAGTAACGTCTCTTGACGTAGATAATAATTAACTGTTATTGTTATCTCGTTTACTGTCGGCGAAAGTGTTTTTTTTTTGTTTTGATCTTTTTGCACTTAAGTCCACTTTGAGCTTTAATTTTTATATTTTTGACGATTGACTACGCATTTGGTTTCAACTATAGGGCATAGATTACATAGGGATTTGGAAGGAACTGATGTTTATTTTTGTTATTATGTTATTACAATTTCCGATTTGATACAATCTGTGGTCTATAAGCTATAGTTTAACGAACTCAAACTTTTATGAACAGGACCCACTATGATGGCTTAAAACAATCCAAACCGATCGAACATGTGTTTATTATATATAAATTTAAATTATGTCTCTAAAATTATAAATCTCAATTAATCAGTTATAAATCTTTAATAATCTCAAATATATTAAATTGTAAACTGTAATAATTTTTAATTTTTATTTTTGTGAATATGGATCTTTGTTATTCGAAATAATGAAGTTTAATTTTTTTTTAATTTAAAATAATGTTTTTGTATAGAGTACCTGGGCGACAGAGCCTCGCTCGTTTTATGCTGAAATTCTTTTTGCGTGAAAATATGGGTAAAATGAATTTTCCCAGACATAGACCTAGACCTAGCTAAATTATCTTTTTGGCTTTGTAAGAAAATATGTTTAAAATTTCAAAGAAATCGTTAGAGCCGTTTTCGAAAACGCGAGTACAAATAAATTTATATATTGTTCGTTTAAAAGATTGGATGGATATTCTATATCTATTCTTTTTTTTATCGATTTAAGCTATGTAGTCATAGTAGGCTTCAGGCGAGTGTTGCCATGCCGATGTGCCTTAGTCTTTGTCCCGTTATCTACTCCTGTATTGGAGTGCCATAGTGATCTTTTTTAGAAAGGTACACTTTAAAAAGTAAATAAGTTATTTGGAGATTTCATCGATTGAGGGAGGGGAGGAAGACTTTTGAAGTGTTGAAATAACCATTTTACCCAGTCTTGTACATTTATAATTCCCCATGTAAGACTACAAACATGACCCTCCTATTAACTATGCATATAGATAGATAAATAGATATACTCTTTATTGTACTATTAACATACAAATTATACATATTGATACAAATACAAACAATGTGTACAAAGGCGGACTTATCGCTAATCATAGATTTAAAAAAAAAATTGCGTCACTTCTATGTCGCTAATGCAATTTTTTACAACGAACGTTAGGGAGGATAGGAACAAAATAATCAAATTCAAATCATTCTCGACATTCAAGTGCGTTTCCTGGTATCTTCAGCTTTAGCTTCAGAGCCGAGGGTACGCTTTTTAATCATGGTCCTGATTATTATAATGGAGCGACTACCGTCTTAAAAAACATAAACTTCAAAACATAGCTTATTCAAACTTATTGTTAGCGACTCATTTTATTTCATCTTAATTCATTTTTATTTTATTTTAATCCCAAGGATACCATGGAAAAATACGACGAAACACAACAGCGACATCTATGCATCCTGCATTTTTTGTAACTAAAATTACCTGATTTTGAACGTTTTATGATAATGTTAATCTTAATTAGTTTTTTGTAATAATCAATGAGAATAATTGTTTGTCATATGCCCAAGAGTAGGTAAAAAGGGGAATGTAATCACAATAATACTTTAATGTTAACTTTTAAAGAAAGCCAACAATAATTAGATTTGTAACTTAAATTTTCATGAAAACGTAAAATATTTAGATAATTGTTGGAATAACTCAGCATAATGTAGCTTTTATCAGTGAAACTAATGTTAATATGTAAAACTGTCACTTAAACTTATCTAAGAATAAGCAATAACAAATGTAAAGTGCTGAAATGATTTAAAAATATACGAGAATACTCAAAATTGTCACTGAAAATATCAAGGGCCAAAGTATTAAAAATACGCGGTTCTCGTTACAGTAGAAGCAAGGTCTAAAGGCCATTGCATAACAATCGAAAAGTAGTTCATAAATCAAGAAAATAAATCAAGAATAATAGTGAGAAGATCCCAGTTCGAAGTGCCCAGTAGTGAATTGCCTAGAAAGTAGTTTCAGTGATAATTCAGGTATTATTTCAATTTTAAATTGTTTTTAATTTTCTCCGAAATATTCATTTAAATTTAAGCTAAAAATAAATAGTGCTCAGTGTTTGCAAAATATAAGTACATAACTTCAGTGTTTGAACCTTTACCTAGAGTCAGTGCTCGCAAAGTATAAGTATATAGCTTCAGTGTTTGAACCTTTACCTAGAGTCAGTGCTCGCAAAGTATAAGTATATAGCTTCAGTGTTTGAACCTTTACCTAAAGCCAGTGCTTGCCAAGTATAAGTATATAGCTTCAGTGTTTAAATCTATACCTAGAATCAGTGAAAAACGTCTACAAGTTTATAAGCAAGTGTTTCTCCAGTGCGTAACTGGAAACAGTGTTAAAAGAAGTGCAGTGAAAGGTCAAAGGTCATTGACCTTTTGCCATCAAAAGTCAGCTGTTCCATCGAGCACCTTCGGTCAGCTGTTCTCAAGTATGAACTCCTATTGGTATGTACGCTATTGAAATAAAAGTGAACTCAAGTTTTAGAAATTTATTGAAGTGTTAGTAGCAACGTCTTCGTCTTCGTCTTCGTCTTCAAACAGCATCTAGCATCCGACTGAGTTGATGACCCATATGAATAACATCAGAGGGTTACGTGTTGACCTCATTGCCGTGTCAGCATCTGTGGAATACCTATAGGTGCTGACAATTACTGGAACGGTATCGGGACCCCAGGAGGGGATCAACGAAGAGTAGGCTTACCTCTTCCGCCCGCAACACTTATTATAAAAAGAACTTGATTATTCATTCAAGACCCAGGCACAATATTAAAACTTCAGTGCAGGCACATCAGAAAATGATTTTTCGTCTTATTACCTGCCGGGGTTCGAACCCCAGACCTCCTGAGTAGCGGGCAGACGTAATGTTAACCATTATGCCACGGCGGCGGTCGCTAATTCGTATTAATATTCTCATTTCTGTGAAAATATTTGTACAAAGACTTTCGATTTACTCTACCTCTAAAGCTATTTTGAAACGTAGGCCTATTTAACCCCTTCAAATAGGCAATAAATTATATATAACTGTAATATTAAACTTACTTACTATGATAGCCACGTCAAGAGTTTCAAACTATGAAACTTTGGTTAAGTTCGGAACCCCAAACAATTTATTGGAATATTGATTATACGTTTAATTAAAGCAGAGACAAAGCAGTTAACAAAAGAAATAATTTGACCGGATCATTAATTGTTGTCGAAAATTTGTTTTTAACCCGGGTGTGAGATCCGATCAGCGGGTCGACCGCCTATATCGATTCTCTCCTCTCGTAATGGCTACTTGTATCATTTCGCTACGTTATACGCACAAAAGGCTTTAAATTTTTTTTTTTTGCCAATGTTAACAAAAAATAATTTTTTTTAAGCGTTTTAACTTAAGACGAAGCGAAATGTGGCGAAAGCGATACAAGTAGCCATTACGAGAGGAGATAATCGAGATAGGCGGTCGACCCGCAGGTCAAGCTGAAAATTATTTTTCTGATTGGTCTGGGTCTAAATGTTTGTTTTTTATAAAATATAGTAAGTATCGTTACTTTGATGCTTAACTCATTGTGTGTGATTTGTCCCCAATTATTTTATTTATTTTCTAATATTTGCAGTAATTGCCTCCGTGGTTCAGTGGTTAAGGTTTTTTCCTGTAGACGTGGGTTCAATTCCCACGGGAAGCATACTTTGTTTAGTTGTTTCCAGTTTGGTTAGGATATTGCTGGCTTGAATCACCTGATTGTCTGATAATAAAGATGATTCCGTGCTTCGGAAAGCACGTTAAGCCGTTGGTCCCGGCTGCCATCTGGCAGTCGTTAAAGGAACCACGTCAGAGGCCGAGAAGCGGTTCCGAAGAACTCTGACACCAGGGTGTGCATGGTCGATTGACTGTGATCCCTACTTGAAATAATGATGAGTAGAGCAGATACATAAATGTACAGTTAACGAAATAAATAATTTGACCGGATCATTAATTGTTGTCGAAAATTTGCTTTTTTTAACCCGGGTGTGAGATCCGGCCAGGTCAAAATGAAAATATTATTTTTCTGATTAATCTGGGTCTTGGCTGTTAGTCTGTTTGTTACTTTGATGCTAACTCATTCTGTGTGATTTGTCCCTATTTATTTTTCAATATTTTGCAGTAACTTGGGTACTCATTAGTACCTCAAAGGCACCACCCTATCTTCAGTTAGTTCCAGATATCTATGCTCGGTATAATAGGTAATATGAATTTGTGAAACGATGAAATAATAAACGTTATTAAAGTTTGTAAATTAATCCCTAATTGCAAAACTTTGTGATATTGAAATATAATAATTTATTATAACATAAAATTAATTTATTATAACGAAACAAGTCTGCAATAAAATCAAACTGCTCAAATGTTTTGGAGACTTTTGATACCTAGTTTTAATCTTCTTATATCTTATATATATTTAAAGAATAATAAATAATATAAAATTAGAATAACTTAATAACAGTTTTATGAGGTTTTAATCTAAGGTTTCAATTCCGTCAGATAAAATAATATTATTATCTATACTAATATAATAAAGCTAAAGAGTTTGTTTGTTTGTTTAAACGCTTATAACATAAAAACTACTGGTCGAATTTGCAAAATTATTTTTGTATATTGAAGCCTGATTCTTGAGGAAGGTTATAGGCTATAGTACATACATACATGGCGAGTGAAACCTCGGGGAACAGCTAGTTTAGGTATATAGCCAATGTCACCCGGGCTGTTATTAAGAATCTTATGACATCTCATTCGTTAAAATCAATGCACTATTTTGAGCGCTACGGTGGAACATAACCCTTCCTTTTGGCTTCGCCGTAGTCGGGTAAAAATACAGGTTTTTAGCAGCAAAAGCGTAAATTTTGTGATAACAGTCGAAATACGTTAAATTATTTGTATGTGAGCTATATCAGATTCTAAGTGCTATTCAGTACACTGTTTTTACTCAAGGGAGTTCAATAGTACTAAGTTCTTCTACTATAGATACTCGATAGTGTTCGTGTTATCGTTGCGTTTGCAATAAAAAGATTTAGTTCCTTATATTGCCAATAGTTGGCGCTACAAGAATTGAAAAAAATCGAATTTAGTTAAGATTCCGCTTGCTTTTGGCGAAAAAAGAGTGTGAATTAGTAAAACATGAATTTTTTCAAGTATCGTCATCCTATCACCAACTGACTTTATTTATTAAGTTATCAGAGTAAGAATCTCAGTTGCCCAAGTG
Organism: Apomyelois bistriatella; assembly: GCA_947044815.1. NCBI lineage: Eukaryota > Metazoa > Arthropoda > Insecta > Lepidoptera > Pyralidae > Apomyelois > Apomyelois bistriatella. The sequence continues at coordinate 1,104,281 of OX345712.1, forward strand.
ATCGATAGATGGCGTTGGTAAGTCTCAGTATGGGGAGACTACATTGGTACACTAAAAATAGACGCGCTTCTTTTATGGCGGTTGAATATCTGTTCTAGTATAGCATTCTATAATCTGTACTAGTAGTGAGCAAACGCTAACACGAGGGTAGTTAACGGAGGTCATGACGCTCAGTAGTGAGCCACTAATGAGCATCATGACCTCCGTAACTCTTTAGACAGGGAAACTAGACCAATAGAAAAATTATGCGGGCGTGTTTGTGGCGAACACTGCCAGATTATTATCATCATTATCATTTCTGCTGCAGGCAGTCCACTGCTGGACCTAGTCCTCCCCAAGGAATACCAGAACGACCGGTTGGAAGCGGCCTGCATCCAGCGTCTGCCTGCGATCTTCTTAAGGTCATCTGACCATCTGGTCGGTGGATGTCCGACGCTGCGCTTGCCGGTGCTGTCAGATTATGAGGCTGACTGATCTTACGTCATCTCATAAAGAATCTCACGTCCAATCTAGTTCATCTCGCTGACACGCTCGCAAGGGTAGCGCTAGTATAGACTCGAATCATCAACAGAGTTTTTCGAATGCCAATCAAGAAACTCACAGCGGATTCAGATTCGAAGTTTAAAATGAAAACTTACATAATCAAGGCCCTTATTTGAAACGTGTCCAATACAAAGAATTTCGAATCGCGCGCGGGAGAGACATTTTTTTTTTAAATCTATGATCCAGTAGTAACGACACGAAATGCCAACCATTTGTGTAGGCATCGTTTATTTAACCGGAACGCTTTGTCTCGAAGTAAATGATATGTAAATTGGTTGAACAACGTCGCTTGATTTCCCTGAGGTTTTCCTATCCTTTACACTAGACTATGTAGGCAAAGTGAGGTTTGATTGTCTCACGAGTTCCTTTTAAACGATCTTACTTATTGCTTTTAGGATGGACATTGGATTTGCACCCGACTGAGGCGAGGAGAAAAACAAAGATAGGGTCAAACTTCGTGTATATCTTTGGGAAAAACAAAAAAAATTATTGCTGCACCAGTAGATATACAATGAGGAAAGTACAAACATAGATAATTTATATTTGCGAATGGGGGAATCATGACAAAGGCGATGCGGCTAGCAACCCAACACTATTGATTTCCTGTTTCAACTGTCATCATGCTAAACGTGGTCTAAGATCCTATGGATCTAGGTTCTGTCTACCCCGTATGGGATAAAGACGTGACTATATTTATGTAGATAATATAAATTGCATGTTGTATAAAGCAAATTGGGCTGCACCTTTTTACGGAACAAGATCTAATGTATATATCCCTATTTTATGAGAATAAATTATTTTGATTTTTTATATTTATCTTAACACTAATGCAATATTTTCCAGATAGCCTAAATATGTGTCAACATCGTATAAAAGGCTATTTGACTTGTTTTTGTTTTGTTTAAAATTATTTTCTATTTGTTTATATGAAAACAATTTTTTTCATATTTTTCTGAGCCGTCTAAGGCAGCAACACTTAATTTCAAAAGTTCTCTTTTTAAATCCTATCGAAAACACCGTTGTCAGCTATTTTTCTAGTTTAGTGACGTAATTATTCCGTAAGGTGCTATTTTTGAAACCTCATTATCTCTAAGAAAAGCAGAGTCGCATGAAAATCATGTGAGTTTCAGAGGTCAGACGGCAAACGCTCCGTAGGGGCTTAGCCAAAGTCACAATCGCAAAACGTTAACGAGGTACGACAAGAACGAAATGTATGGGATTGACATAAGATTGACCACGTGGTTTACCGCAGCTAATGCCAATCCCATACATTTCGGTCACTTGACTATGGGCACATATCCCACTATATCAAGGACCATTTAGCTTTCATCTAAGTTGTAGATTATTATGATAAGTAAATTTTTGTGCTATCATTTTCATATTACGTGACTTACCCTAACTAAAATTAAATTTATACTTTAATAGCTATACCCCGTTGTTTGCCTTAAGCGCCTTAAGGCAGCCTGAAAAATATGACAGTGTTGGCCACTATCGCATCCGGATATGCTCCTTTAGGTCTGGTTTCCCTGTTGAAATAGTAATGGAGGTCAGATGGCAGTCCTTTTGTGGTAATTTACCAAAAAATCCATTCAAATTATTTAAAGCCTTTGCTCTGAAGTGTAAGGAAACAACCAGGAAACACGTTAAGATGAAGATAAGCAATGCACTAAGCACAATATCTATACAATTTCCCCATACAGAAAGGAACATCCCACAAAAAACATGATATATTACTAACATTACATTGTGTTCCCAACAAATCTATCACAAAAATATACAAATTATTTTTTTTACGAAAATAGGTCTTATTGCCATACAAATAAGAATTAAAATATACTAAAAGAGATTGTAAGCCTAATCTGCTGGTATTAAGATATTGAGCGTGACAATTTATTTGAAAGGTTTCCTATTGTTTCTCTTTTTTTACGAATTGGAATTCGAATTTTAAATTTGAAAGAAAATGCTGATAGCATAGCATTAGGAATCGCGCGCCGCTTGACGCCAGACAAATTCCTTTTTAATCTATTGCTGAAAGATTCCGCTCCTTCAATGTCCATATTTTAAAATATACCTATAATATATTTTCACCTCTTTTGTACCTAAAATTGTTTTTTTTAACATAAGATTATGTTAGTCAACTTTATCTCTGCTTTATCTATACTCGGAAAAATCCGTCCTTTTCTATCTTTCCAAATATTTTCTTTGTCCTTGATTTGCTAGAAAACACGTCCTTTTGCGGCTTTCTTTACAAATTTTCAGTAATTTGAAATATAGAAAGAGAAAACACTAAAATAACGGGCGCGATTCCATCAAAGCGAAACAGAAAAGTTTTGATGCCAACCTTATTTCTCCGTAACTTTTTCTTGTTACTCCACTGACTGAAATGATTGTGGGCCACGAAACACGCGACACAATTTTATCAAAAAAATATATATTCAATTTGCATTTGCTAAGTCTAGGAAAGGATTTAATAACAAATTATATAGTTAAATACCGAAATAAATGATAATTTAGGTAATTTAATTTAATGAAACCAGCCCAATATAAGTCGAACTCGCACGCGAAGGTTTCCTATAAACAAGATGGTAAAAAATTTCGTTATATTTGTTGTAAATAAGCGCCAACAAAAAATTTCAACTGTCTCTGTATCTACCATGATTTATGAGATTATGGCCTGGTGATCGGACAGCGAAGACTTACCCCCGTATTAAGAAACGTTAATAAGCCCATTTTAACTAAAATATGTTTTGGCTCTTTCTCTCTTACCCGACACTTCACGTGAAAGAACGAGACGAAACATATTTTAGCTAAAATTGGCTTAACAAACGTTTCTTAGTACGGGGGTTAGTAATAGGCTCCCGTTTTTACCCTTTGGGTATAGTATAATACCTTAATACTGCAGATTGATTAGTATGTTAAATGCAGACTAGTTTGAATGACTATATAGGAGCCATTCAAAGTCCTGCCCTCTGCCAGTCTTTCTTCAATACGACATTCACTTCTTTCTGTAATCATCATTGCGTATGGTATTCATTCTGCGGCGATCATATCTTTCTTCTAATATGTTGTTTGTGCATTTTTTAATTTATTAACTTTATTGTAGGGTCGTATTGAAGGCAAGCGTTCACGCGGTCGGTCTCCAACGAGGTGGCTAGATCTTGTCAAAGCTGTAACACAGTGCCCAGCAACAATATGCTCTAAGAAAGCCGCAGGCAGAGATGTGTGGAGAACAATCGCAAGAACTGCGGTCTAGAGCAACCCAATCTATAATCACGACCACTCTGCCAAGAGTGTACGACTAAGAAGAAGAGAAACTTTATTGTACCACACACAAGTAAAAATATTTTTACATTGGTGGACTTAATGCTAAAAGCATTCTCTCCCAAGTGCGGCGCAAGTTAATGCTTGTTTATGTCTTTTGCTTGTTTTTAAACTCACTGTAATATATGAAATATTTGGTTGGTTTGGAGGTGGTTGTTTAATCACTTCTGACGCGATTTCGAAGAACTCTATTAACATAGAATTTAAGTTGAATATGATAATACTTAAGCTGAGTAAGTAAGTTGTTTCGTTCGTGAGCATAAAAAAATATATATCAAGTAATCCTACTCTTTAATTGTGACATCCGCCGCTTCACCCAGTACTCTGACACCAGGGTGTGCAGGTCTATTGACCTTGTGATCCTAAAAAGAGAAGCTCCTGAATCCCGCTGATCTTCTGGCCACACAAAATCTCTCGGAGCTGTCTTTATTCACTCCACATTCACATTGAAAGATTTACATTTTTATAAGTTCCTCTCACTGTCGCAATAAAAAGTGACAACCGTTGGGATGGAGGAAATTGTGAAATATGGGTGCATGCAGGTGGAAATGGATTTTCTGTCTTTATTAGGTCTTTGCAACAATAAAAGCAAAATACAAATCTGCTAGTTTGTTACATACACCATATATATTAGCACTATTTGGAAGACGAAAGTTGCTTTCTTTGACCACATACAAAAGAAACCCCGGTTCGAATTTCTGATAATCACAGAACAAAGAAATTATCCGAATATAAATGCTTCGACGCGGATTTAGTTCCATGATCAGTGTGGCTAGCGTATTCTCTCTTCTTACTTTCTATTCATAGATGTAAACATAGATTAAAAAAAAAATGCGTCACGTCAAATCCTGCGCGATTCAAAATTCTATGGATGTAAACCACACTACACATTATTAGAAATATATGTAGTTTACAACGAAACGACCAATAACAATGGCAATAAAGACGCAATTAAATTCCCCGCTTTTTTTTTCTGTGTGAAACGTTGGCTTGCAAGCCAAACTAGTGATACGCTTTTCGTGCGCTATGCCAATGGGCATTGTCTTAAATTTTTCTCTTATTTTTTTATATTTTTTTCGGATAGCTTTCTATATTTTATGATACCTATTTGAATATTTCTGATTTATATACCTTAGATTAATTTATATTAATTTTTAAATTTTTTCACGCGTGACGTCACGCGTGGTTGTACAATCCAGTAGATAGTCAGACGGAAATTAAAAAATATACTCGTGTCAAATATGCCAATGTCACCTTCTGAATTTGGTCATTGGAAATATTTCAAATAACCTCAAACAATAATTTGTGCCTGTGGTTTTATTTCCATTACCTATCTTTCATTTGGTTTAATTTTCATTAAGTACTTACAACATGAGCAACTTTGAGAAAGCTGATTCACGCAACTTACCTAAGGTTGAAAATGTGATGATACTGGAGTATATAATTACGAGTAGCAAACATAATGTAGCCGGAATAAGAGGAGCGAAGATGCTAATGTAAGTGTACATATTTGTCGAATCGTTTTTACATATTGGGACAAAACATTTTCTGTTATAATTCATTTTTAGATTCACAAGCAATCACTTTTATTATTAATATGATTGAGATGAGGTTATGTTTTTGTTTAGACAATGTTTGAACAGAGCGGTTAGACGTTGACTTGACATAACAGTGACATTTTTCTTTTCGCTCAATATTAAGGCAAAGGAAAAAATAATTACACAGCGCATACAGCCAACAGTGACGTCATAGAAGGCAAATAAAAGTCAAAATTATTTATTTAAAAATAATGTTATTTACTGCATCTTTTTTTATTTTGATAACAGAAAATTAAACACTAAGCTTATTCCTCCAAATGGTTTTTCAATCAGAACTACTTTGAAATAATGGACAATGCCCATTCTTGTTAATATTTCTACATTCTGTGCTGATAATATAATTCTTGATACGGATAAGGCTAGATTTAAAGAGCTACTACTAGATTTAGACAGCTAACCTTCAGTAATGAAGTGGCACCAAAAGAAGAAGAAGAATAATTCTTGAAGGCAAAATACCTGGCAAAAGATCTGGCCGCCCTCGACGAAAGTGGTTTGATGACATAAAGGATTGGACCGGACTTAGATACAACTAACTGAAAATAGCGGCCCGTCTCGAGGGTTTTCGTTTGCTGACCTCCAAACTTCAATTCAAAGATGGCTCTGAGATGATTAAGAGCTCCAAAAATAATTGTCTATAACCAGGTTAATAAATATATAGGTCGATTTTAGAGTCCTTATAATACCTGGTTATTTATTTCTATAAATTATTGAACACACTAGCAGCTCGGTTGAACGAATCGGTCGTGCATTACAGTTCCTTTCAACCGGTATCTGCCGAGCTGGTTTTTGATTTTAACCAGGTTCCGATCCAGGTTTCCGCTTGATATCTTAGAGCGAGCGGCCTAGCCTGGATTGGTCGCCATTATTGGAATTTATTGTCGTTTTTTTTTCCGTATTTTGGATGGTAAAGCCGTTTGTCTTGACTGTTATTGTAAGATGGCAGTCGTTAGGCTATGTCAGATGTCTTTTTGTATATATGCACAAATTCTATACCTACGTATACATATATTTTTACTTTGACTGTATTTTGACAGTCAGGGGTGAATTTTAACACATAAATTGCATGGAGTGGGTGCACGGTGCACGAGTCATTAGGGGCGAAATAGGGTAGAACTGAAATTTTTTAAAACGCTTGATTATTTTTTTGTCGGTAGGAATAAGGTTCTAGTAATAAATCTCAAATTTTTAGAACCAGCCTATTATTTTAAATAAAATATTATTTTTTAATGACGAATTAATGGCGTCGCTACGGCTTTTGCGGTCTATTCCTTTGCTTCGTTCGGTAAAAAAAATAAATGTCATTTATGACAACCAAAACCAACATGAATGACACTAATGACAACCAAAACCAACATGACAATGACATTCATGACAATCACAACCAACTTGACAATGACATTTGTTTTTTTTACCGAACGAAGCAAAGGAATAGACCGCAAAAGCCGTAGCGACGGCATTAATTCGTCATTAAAATATAATATTTTATTTAAAACTAGCTGTTCCCCGCGGCTCCGCCCCGCGTGGCTCGGTTATATCGCGCCCAAAAGTAGCTTATGTTTGACCTCAGGTCGTTAACTACATCCCTACCAAATTTCATCACAATCGGTCCAGCAGTTTAGCCGTGAAGAGGTGACAGACAGACAGACAGACAGACAGACAGACTTTCGCATTTATAATATTAGTATGGATAATTGGCTGGTTCTAAAAATCTGAGATTTATTTCTGGTATCAAGGAACCTTATTCCTACCGACAGAAAAAAATTCAAGCGTTTTAAAAATTTTCACTCCAACCCTATTGAAGGGGCGTGCTATGCGTTTACCGCATAAATTATGACGACAACTTTTTTCTGAGACAACAATGTAATCATTAGTTTTTATACAGGAACAAACTCCCACTCAAGTATACGCGCCACAATACGCGCAGTTGATAGCCAGTAAAACATACATTTATAAATTTATCAATCACCGTTATGTCCCATTGTCTTAAATTATATATGAAGTTCTTATATTTATGTGGCAATACCCTGCAATGAGACACTGAACACTTTAACCACTCATATGCTTAACATAATATATCTAACTTGTGATTAGTAACTTTTCCTCAGTGACAAAATTCTGTATTGGCTAACTAACTATATATTACAGATAATTTCCAATATTAAGCAGGCATAGGAGTGCTATTGAATTCTGTGACTCACTCAAATCTGGTGAGTCGCATAAGTAAAAATCATTCGACTTACAGATTTCGAGTGAGTCATACAACAATAGCACTCCTGGACGTTTAAGGGTGAAATACTCAAGCGTATGTTTATCAGATAACTAAACAACCAATCAAAATTCAGATCGCAGACATTAAACAAATCGTCAAAAAAGAAGCAGTTTTAATGAATAAAACTGGCATAATCAAGTGAACAATATTATAAAAAAAATAATTTTATACCAATTAATCGAATCATATCAGAAAAATCATTCATAGACAATTAAATAAGCTGATTAAAAATTTAATTCTGAAACGCGATGTCAAAAGTTTTTAAAGAGTTGCATAAATATAAGTTCTGATGTTGGTCCTTCGGTCCTCCCTCGAGTTCTATCACTGACTGACTCACGACCGTGACCAGCATTTGGCGGAGATTGGTGACCAATACGGGCACGTTATGTGAACCAAATGAAGAAAATGATGTTCCCCTGGTTAGTTCAGTGCCCGTCTTGACTCATCAATTCCAACACAACAGGCTGGTGGACCCGGTCCGTGGTAACTACAATGTTAGGCAACATTGGGCTTGCCAAGTGGAACGCCTCACCACAGGTTGGTCGACGAGTCGAGCCGAATGTTGTTGATTGGGTAGTGATGGGGCTCGGGGGAGGCACCCGTAGTTAGCTGCTACGTGAAAAATTGCGAAACCCTACAAAACCAAACCTTTTGCATATATATATTTTTTTAATTTTTTTTTGTTTTTAGTATCGACTTGGGTATGCCAATTTTTTTTCAAATTCAAATTGTTTATTCTCAATATATGCACAGGCACACAAGTCATCTAGCAACAACAGCCGTAACCAAGGACTGAATAGATGTAACAGTTGATTAGTGACGTGTACGTGTAAAAGAAGAAAAAAAAAATACATAGTGCGTTTGTAAAAAGAATCCATTTTATTTCCAAACATTTTGCTTTTTAATTCTTAAGGCTTTTCGTATCTTTCTTAAAAATAGTCTTCCAGTAATCGTTTGTAATTTAATCCCATGATTAAACCTGCCTTAGAATAATTATTAATTATGTCATAGTTACTTTGCCATTTAACTCATAGCGCCTTTGAGTTTCATTAAGGCAAGGATTCTCAGGTTTGTTTTAACATTGAAATGATCAGGCGTTTCGCAAATCATTTTCTGGGTCACTTATCATTAACTTTGATCATATTCATAAGTACTTACATACATTAAGGACACATAAAACTGTCTTAGGGTAAAGTAAAGAGCCTTCGAACAGCTTTTCTAAAACCATAACCACATAGATCTCACCTAAAGTTGAGATCTCGATCAAAGAAAAAACATACCAAATCTATACTAATATTATAAAGAGAAAAGATTTGTATTTTTGGGTGTATGTTTGTAATGAATAAACTCAAAAATTACTGAGCCGATTTTAAAAATTCTTACACCATTGGCAAGCTACATTCGCCCTGACAGACATAAGCTATATAAGAACTGCTAGTCGTTTATAAGAAACAGGCTATTTTTTTGCAAAATTTTAAGATATCTTAGTATAACAACAAAAGTTTAATCTATCTTTACCTACTTAAGAGATTGTAAATAAACCTAAAATGGTATTTGGTATAACACTAAATACCTTAATCTTAAGATACCTTCGACATAAACAAACGAAAAACATCCCCTTAAGCTGACACGTCTCCCCTACAGTATAATATCCAGGTTAGCTGAGTTACATCAAATTACCTTCCACCCTTTAATATGGGGTGCGATATATCTTTAAAATTACATGCTGAACTGACGTGTCTAAACTGTCTAATCTCTACTTTCATTAAATTTTGGTTGACATTTTCTTGTAAGATATTGATGACTTTAGCTTATGCTGAAAATATATGAATATGATATTAATTTTAAACGGTGGTATTTTTAACACTAATAACGTTAGTACAGTACTAGCGACCCGCCCCGGCTTCGCATATACATAAAAACCTTCCTCTTGAACCACTCTATCTATTAAAAAAAACCGCATCAAAATCCGTTGCGTAGTTTTAAAGATTTATGCATACAAAGGGAAGCATACAAAGGGACATAGGGACAGAGAAAGCGACTTTATATTATACTATGTAGTGACTAGCTTTCGCCTGCGGCTGCGCTTGCATGAATTTCCCTAGGGGACAGTGCTTTTTCCCGGGATGAAAGGTAACCTATTATTACATTACCTATGTCCTTCTCAATACTCCTAGCTATGTGTATCCGAAATTTCAGGAAGATTGGTTCAGTATATAGGGCGTGAAGAGTTAACAAAAAACAAACTCACTTTCGCATTTATAATATTAGTTGGGACTATCTGTACCCGCGATTTCACCCGCGTGAAATTTAACAAAAATTTTATGGTTATATTTAAATTTAAGTCAACACTTTATATTTCATTATTAATTTTGTTATAAAAATTTTATTGTTCAGTGCAGAGAGTTTATAACAAAAACTTTCTTAAATCATACTTTGATTTAAGAATGTTTTTACCCCAGTGAAAATCTCGTCGATATCTGGCAGCCGTTACAGAGATTAGCCTGAACAAACAGATAAACAGAGAAAAATTTTAAAAAAATATTATTTTGGTATATGTACTATATAAACATCCCGTATTTAGTAAAAATCGGTTATTTTAATATTAGAAACAGACACACCAACCCTAATAATTTGTATTGAAAATGTACTATAGATTATAAAGACTAACTTCCGCCCGCGGTATCGCGCGAGTGGTAAAAAGTAGTCTAGTAGTAGTGTTTGACTTTCGGTATCTAACTATATACACATTATATTCCCTCACAATCGGACGGTGAAACCAAAACATTCAGTTAAAAAACCCGATCTAACTCTCTCTCTCGTTCTCTTGGCATTTCCCAACACCAGTCCGGGTCTATTGAGACTTTTAGATTGGCCAGGGGAGATCTACAAGGAGGAAGTTTTACGACTAGTAATTGATATATTTTTTGTAATAATAAGTCATTATTACTTACACACATACATACATACATACATATAATCACGTCTTTATCCCATGCGGGGTAGACAGAGCCTAGAGCCATAAGACCTTAGGCCACGTTTAGCATAATGGTAGTTGAAACAGGAAATCAATAGTGATGGGTTGCTAGCCGCATCGCCTATGTCATGATTTCCCCATTCGGCGATTCCCTCAGACGACTTTTACGGCTTGCGCGGGAAGAGAAGCAGCTGGTACATTCTATGTTTTTCTTTTTCTCCCAGACCAGCATGGAAGATACAACACTAGAAAAGGAATTATCACTATAGGACCCACATATGTGGGTCACAGCATATTTTTTGGACCATAATACATCCGAAACAAACATGGCTTTCCTGCATAGATTAAAAAAAAAATTGCGTCACTTAAAATAGATATAACATATGACACTAAATGTATGGGAACCGGCCGCGCCGTTTGCGGGGGGTAAGGGCTGAGGTAAAGGAGGGTAGGAGGGGGGGTCCGTCACCAAATACACACATTATGGAATGAGTTCACAAACTATTCTTATTGCAAAATCAAACAAAAATGTCTTTATGATACAGGATTAAGGCTTAGTACAAATGCACTGTATTTCCACTCCGACCAACTAAGCAGTCTGAGCCAAGTAGACCCAGGGATCGTGGGAGCTTATTTAGTTGTTTCCAGTTTGGTTAGGACATTGCAGGTCTGATTCACCTGACTGTCTGATAATAAACATGATTCTGTGCTTCGGAATGCATGTTAAGCCGTTGGTCCCGGCTGCCATCTGGTAGTCGTTAAAAAACCATTTTAAAGGCCGGAAGAGGCTTCCGACGAACTCTGACACCAGGGTGTACATGGTCGATTGACCGTTTTACCTACACAAAAAGCCGTCTGTAATGTTTGAGCGTAGGTTTTGTTCTGGTCTGGAGATAAAGATACCTTCTCGTTCTCAACACGACTGTTATTTACCAAGTACATACTATTTTTTTATTTATAAATACTAATATATATAAATAAATAGGATACAAAGGTCAGACGTCAATCGCTCCATTGAACCATGGTTAATAGCGTACCCTGGGCTCTGAAACGTAAGCTGAAGATGCAACCGGGAAAAACACACTAGAGCGAAGACATATAAATAGATATATACTATATAATCATAATATAAAATAAGGCCGGGAAAGATGAGCGCACAGTTACTTTAGCCTATTTACGCTCGTGATACCACAGAATAGATAACAGTACTGATACCTGGAGTGTCACTAGCGTGATATTACTAGTAAGTACTATTATTTGTTAGGTTTGAATACATGATCTAATTAAATAGATAGACAGGAAAACGAAGCCATTTCATTATCGAATTTATATGTACCTACTTATAGATGAGTGTCCTTACAATAAAATTCTCTATTGAAATTCTGATTGGAAAATTTGTATGCATTAATGCCCGATATATGTCTTCTCTATTAGTCACAGTTTACTTAAGTTCCATAAACTAGAGCAACGTTATAAAATTAATTTTACTCGCTCTTTCAAATAACAGCACTGAATATGATAAACTGAACTAATCTTAATGAGCTGGTATCCATAGGTCCTCTAGGCTATGACCAAATGTTAAGTACCAAATCTGTTAATAGATTTGCAGTTATATCAGATAATTGCGTTGTTGCAGTCAGAGCAAGAATCTTGGAGCGCGGTAGTAGCACTGCAGCATATACATAAACTTCAAATTTAGAATGTAATTAATATTTAGTGTATAACCCAAGGGAAAACTAAAATATTTTGCAATTTCGGTCCAGTTTTCTAGATACACCAACTGCATAAATAACTTTGTAATCCCATATAAATATATAGGATAACAAAGTTACATTCGCAGTGAACGAACCAGTGTACCTGCATACTTATACTTCACCCGCGTTATCAAGAGGCAATATGTATGTCGTAAAGTAGTTCTCTGTAATCTACAAAAAGAAATGAGATGCCATCAAAAACAAAACTTATAAAAATTCCAAGTCTCGCTTAGTTGTTCTACCGTCAAAAGTTGTGAGATCAATGTAATACCAAGCCGGTTAATTTATTCAGTCCCTTCTTAAGCGGACCTCTTGTCTTCGGTTATTACTACATAGTATAAAACAAATTCGCTTTATTTGTCCCTATATCCCTTTGTATGCTTAAATCTTTAAAACTACGCAACGGATTTTGATGCGGTTTTTTTTTATAGATAGAGTGATTTAAGAGCAAGGTTATTATGCCCATGCAAAGCCGGGGCGGGTCGCTTTTGCGTAATAAGCTAACTTAAAAACATTTTCTAATCTTCTAAATAACCAGGACGACTTGCCAATCGCACGAAACCATCTAATTCATTATAATTAATAGGTTTGTATCATTAGTGAGATAATAATGTGTTTTCACGTGATGGCCATATATATATTTTTCATAGTGACAGAGACACGATGTTCAATGCTTATCGTCACTCTAAAAAGTAATAACTCATTCCATTTGTATAATTATTACGTCTATTTGTTGCCATTTTGACATGACAGCAGACAAAATTAGTGAAGTAACAGATTCGTGTAGCATCGATATATCGAGATTACGTTGAATTATTATTGTTATTTTTTTATTGGTTTTTATTAATATTTGATTTTATTATACTTTTTAAATTTAATCATAATTTACTGTTTATATCTGTATGGGCTAGCATGGTCTGACATGAAGAATAATACTATTTATTAAACTATTAAGTCACAAACAATGCATCTGGCGGTGGTGGTCATTAGCCAGACTCGATACGATAAATATATCATGAAACAATATGAAAAAATAACCAGAAGTCGAAGCAAACAGGATCATGAGCATAATGGCCTGAGATGACTGGTTTCACTTGTGATTCCAGAATGCCGGTCAGGTCTATATAACCATCATTAGAACTGTCCGCTGAGCTGGATGTGTGAAATATCGCGAAAAGACCGCGTTAGAAACTCCCACCACGTTCGGGACAGCCTTCATATCCATAACATAGCAGATAGATAAGCTTCAAAATAGTGGCCTGCGGTGGTACGATCACGTCTCGTGGAAACAGGTGTCTTGACCATGCCACCTCCCACGGGGCTTGGTATGGTGGAAGGGGCAAACCCAAGACGTGCCAGCTTGACGTCGTGGCGCATTATTAGTCATGCTTGATTTAACGTTTTCAAGTTGCTTGCATAATGTATCAGTACCTTCTAAGGTCAATCGACCTAATATACTGTAGAACTAATGTTTAATAGCTGCTGTAATGTTTTATATTGCGTCCGTTTCCCTTTTTGATTATTAATTCATATCAAGTGGGTAAAAGCTCAATTCACCCTGCACACTCTTGCGTCACAGAGGTCATTGGACCCTATAAGGCTAGGCATCATTGTTTTGATATTTTTTTTTATTATATATCAATTTTGTCTATAGTTCGACTTATTTCTCCCCCTCACCCCCTCACCCATATATTTTCCAGGCATTAGGTATTTTCCCCACTAATACCCCTAGAGCTTTTTCACAGCTTAACCTATTTTCATTGAACATTTTATTTTGTACTGTGGACGTGATGCGTTTTAATTTCAGATCCCACTCGAGTATATATTTGCAGGCATGCGGTTATTCTTTTCCCCTTTCACCCCCACAAGTTACAAACGGCTCAACCGATTTTCATCAAACATATATCTAAAAACATATATCAGCAACAACACTATGATTAGCACATGCTTTTGACTGAATAATATTTTTTTCATTCAAAATGGCGTTGAATTTGCTGTAGTATTTTACATAATATAAGGCTTTAACTTGTATAAAACGTAAAAAGAAGTATCAGGAGAACTCATATTTGGATTTATTCAATTATTTTTACATATTGTGAAGGCATAAATCGGCATTTATACCCAAAATTGTTTTTTTTTGTTGTCATTGTATATACTCCGCAATAGACATTAGTAGACTGTGAACCCAAGGATGGCATACACGTAAATATCGTGTATGAGTGGTAAGACAGTTTAGCTTGTCATGCTACTTCTATTAGAGCCGCGTTCCTAGTTCTATGCTTTCCTGTTGTACTGACAATTATCATTGTTGTCTCTTTGGTTAAAAGAATAAACCAGTCTGTCGCTCAAGCCTTTGTTTTACTGACGCCTGTCACATTGGCGACGACAAATTTTACCCATATAAATTATACTTTATAAATAACGCGTGCGAAGTTGTGTTGTGAAGTGTATTTGTTAGTCATGTCGATCGGAAAAATAGAACCTTTTAATTTAGCATCCAAACAGTGGCCAGCATATATTCCGTGTCTTCAGACAAACGCCTTATTCCAAGGACCAGAAATGCCAAAGTTGCAGGAATTATCACTATAGGACCCACATATCTGAATCACAGCAAATTTTTTTGCACCAAACAAACATAGTTATTACGATTAGAATTCAGAATACCGGAAACACTTTACAACTGTGTCGTGGACGGCAAACATAATTTCAGCTGTTTTATAAACATTTATAACTCATACAAGTACAGTTAGCTCCTTAACTGCCTCCGTGGTGTAGTAGTTAAAGTTTGCCTTTAGACCCGGGAGTCATGGATTCGATTCCTACGGGAAGCATAATTTGTTTACAACAAATATATTATATACTAGCTGTTGCCCGCGGCTCCGCCCGCGTGTAGGTCGCTTTTCGCGTAACTTGTGGAAACTACAACTATCCAGACCTATAGTTAAATCTATAGTATTCTGTTCCCGTGCCAATTTTATAAAGCCATTACATTGCTACGATATCAAACTGAAAATATTAACTTTCATACTATCACATCTTTGTCTCTAAAAGAGTAGACGCAGCCTATTACAGGGTCATTTGGACCTAAAAGCCACTCCTAAAGTTATAGTGGGCGTGAAAAGTGGAGAAAATCTCAACAAAAAGTGATAAGTTAGTTAAATTAAACCTTACGACACGACCGTATGTTCCGTCAAACAGCAACTAAACTGACTTGCCGATTTGATTATTTTTTAAACCAAAGCCAAACCAAACCAACCAATCAATTCAAATAGCTTACAATACAACAAAATAAACAAACCAACCAATAGAACTGAATCAACAACCAAATTTTTTTTTAGTAATTCAAATTAATTGCCGTAAGGAAAATTTTCAATCTGCTATACCATATGCGAAAAAATAATTAAAATAAAGTCAGCGCCATCTATTGATATTTTATGTTACTAAATTATTCGCCCACACACATTCAATGTGTTATTTTATTAAAATTTTATAGAGACTGCAGTGTGTTTTTCTCTTTATTGATATCGATAAAACAAAGTAGAAATTCTAGCTTTATCTAAATGAAATACGTTTATGTAAACCGCATTCAACTCTGTTTAAAAGTTTTGAAGCAGTGCTAGAAGTAAACTTCAACTGAGCATAACTTATTTTTTCCTTAACCGATTTTGACGAAACAAAGTTTTGACAACGCTCCTAAATATGTAATCCACCTGTGAAAACCGCGTTCAAATCTGTTGAGTAGTTTTGTAGTTATAACGTACCAGAGAAATAAAAATTCCAAAAAAATTTTTTTTTTGTTTCTGTTACTCTTTTTTAATCGCTCCGTATCAGTTTTTTTAGAAAAATATTTAATGTATAGACACTCGATTTTTACTGTCCTATTATTTGTATAGATAGATAAGTACAAAATACTGATATATTAACGGACTTAACGCTAAGAGCGTTCTCTACCAGTCAACCATTTGATTAATCTTCTTCTTCAATGTCATCAATGACAAACTATTAGATTTGATTTGATTGGGGTTGCGATATCGTTTATCCGGAAATAAATTTGCAAATGAATTTATTCGTTCCTTTTAAAAATGAAAATAAAAGTAAGAAAATAATTCTAGAAAACAAATAAAAAACGAAAACAGAAAATTATTGTTTGTGGCAGGATTCGATCCAGCTACTTCCAGCTATTTCTTGAAACATTTCTTTACTAAAATATTAAAAGCAAAAATATAGAACTCTAAAAACTAATACAAAATGAAAAAAAGTAAGTAAAAAAAAGTCATGTTTAGCAGGATTAGAACCCTCTACTCAAAAAAATAGTCTGCGACCTCTACCGATAGGCCAACATGCGTTTGTTAGTAATTGGCGAAATTTCAAATGGAATTTGTCTATAGGTACGCAAATTCACCCCTTTTTGGATATAAGGGTTGGAATCGTGAACAACCCTTTCTTATGTGGGCAGTATATAGTATAATGAAGACACTAACCAAATTTCACGTATTCTTGCCGCCAAGTTTCAAGTACATCAGTGAAGATTTTAATTTTTATTTATACAAACTTTGCCCTCAATTTTAACCCTTTTAGGGGTCTAATTTTGAAAAATCCTTTCTTATCTGAGCACTACGTATTAGCATAAAACTTCGGTCCAAATTTCAGCTTTTATGGTTTAGGCTGGGCGTTGATTTATCAATTGCCCTTGTTCTTTTATATATATATAGAAATTATATTAATCTACTAACTAATTAGAAATGTATACAAATATACTTAAAGACCTACAATTTATTTGAGAAACCTTACAATATATTAAAGATATGCAACTAACTTATGGAAAATAACACAAAGATTTACCTATTTTCAAACTACTATTTGAAATCCGGAATCCGGAAAAATACTTTCCAAACTTAAATTAAACGAATCAATGAGTAGCCTAAAACGCAGACATTAAACTATACATATAATATAATGCCGCAATTACCACTCCATACTCCAATCAATTTCAATTTAATTTTATTATTTTATATTAAGCAGGTACCAAATCGTCTAAACATACAATCAAATCATTAGAAAAGCAAAAAAAAATTTTTTTATTTATTTTGGAATCTCAATTACTACACATGATGATTAAATGCAAACGACAAACCATATCGACTTTTAAAATGTATGGTGGCGCCATCTATTGACACATTACTGAACTCATAATATTAACAAATAAATAAAACCTTTGCACTCTGTTTTCTATTATGTATTGTATCCTATTATATGTACATACAATACAATTCAATACAATACAATACAAAATATTATACCAAAAGACATTTTCAATTTTAATTCCATGTATGTCACTTCAAAAATGACAAAATTTCATACAAACTGGCAACCCCTATTTCACCCCTATAGGGATGTAATTTTCAAAATCAATTGATGCATTATTATTTTTTACCAATTACAAATTCAAATTAAAAATTTCATGTGTCTCACTTCAAAAATGACAAAGTTTCATACAAACTGGCAACCCCTATTTCACCCCTATAGGGATGTAATTTTCAAAATCAGATTGATGCATTATTATTTTTTATCAATTACAAATTTAAATTAAAAATTTCATGTGTCTCACTTCAATAATGACAAAGTTTCATACAAAATGGCAACCCCTATTTCACCCCTTTAGGGATGTAATTTTCAAAATCTGTTTGGTGCATTATTATTTTTTACCAACTTCAAATGTAAATTAATAATTTCATGTATCTCACTTCAAAAATGACAAAGTTTCATACAAACTGGCAACCCCTTTTTCACCCCTTTAGGGATAAAATTCCCAAAAGTCCTTTCTTAGCGGACGTCTCTTAGTCACAATCTACCTTCCTGCCAAATTTCATCTTCATCGGCTCAGCAGTTTTGGAGATTTCGTGATGAGTGAATGAGTGTTTTTCGCTTTTATATATATAGATAACATTGAATGCTTGAATCACCTGATTGTCTGATAGAAATATGATTCCTTGCTTCGAAAGGTTCGTCAAGCTGTTGGTCCCGGGAGCTATCTGTTAAAAGGAACCACGTCAGAGGCCTAGAGGCGGTTTCAAAGAACTCTGACTCCGACACCGATAAGTGTGCAAAAATTAAAGAAAGTTTGCTACCCGTGGGAATCGAACCCATGACTCCCGGGTCTACAGGCAAACGCCTTAACCACTGGACCACAGAGGCTGTCAGGTAGAGTCAGATGCAGGCATGTTAATGACTAGCGATTGACCGCGATCTTACTTAATGGCAGAACTCGGAAACCTGGTTATAATAAAAAAACCAGCTCGTTTTTCTGCCCATACATTTTGACAGCGACCATTAGCATTACGGTTCCGCTCAACCGGTATTTCCCCAAAAATAATCCTAACCAGGTATTTAGGATAATAAAATCGACCCTATACTTATTTACCAGGTTAAAGACCGTTATTTTCGGGTCTTTAAAATTCCGGTTCCGAGCCCTGGGGTCTAAAAACGGACTTTGAGCAACTCATAAAATCGATTCATATTACGAACTCCTTCGCAATTCTGTAGCAATTCCTCTATTTTTTTGTAAAATGGCCAACTAAACTTTGCAATTCCTCTTCAAAAAAATTGAATGAAATAGGAATTGCTAAAGAATTGCTAAGGAATTCGTAATATGAATTCGATTTGATGAATTGCTCAAAGTGGCGTTTTTAGACCAACTGCTTGATGCAAATGTGGTTAGAGCCGCTCTGTTTGTTGAAATGAACGTTTATTCGTCATGAACTGTACATATTTTGATTCGACTATTTATAAACTTATTAATAAACGCAAAGTGGATGTCTTGGACATATTCCAATGATACAAAGTTACCTACCAATGTCGTCTGCCATTTGTAAAAATAGATTTTCTGTTATTTTTTATGCTGTTAACACCGATACAGTTTTGTTGAGGAAATGAGATGATGTTTTGCATTTAATTTTCTATATTTGTATGACAGTTATTTTTTTGGGATTCCGTAGTATAATACTAGTAATACATTATATGTTAAATATCAGGTCATCAGATAAATTAAAAAAAACAATAGCTATTAAAACGTTTTTCTTGAGATACATACCTATTAGTGTTGCCGCTTATTGTCAACTGTCGATAGCGATTCAATAGACTATCAAAAGTTTGAGAAAAACAATTTTATCAACACTATCGATAGTTTTGATCATAGTTGATAAAGAACGATAGTATTGATAGTATTGCTTCGCAATATTTGATAGTCAATGTCTATTGTACAAAAGTATTGATAGTATTGATAGTTTTCATAATATTGCGAAGCAATACTATAGATAATATCGAAAGTATTGTTCTTTATCAATAGTATTGCTCGAAAACTGCTATTGACACTATTGATAGGCCTATCGACAGTATTGCCTTTTCAATTATAACTATCGAAAGTCAAACTATCGATAGTTCGGCAACACTACTATTAAATATTGATAGATATTATTGCTAAAGGTAGACTGTAGCTGCCAATGCTAGGAGGCTACTCTTTCTGATGTTCAGGGTTTGACTAGTGGTAGTGAGTAGTAGCACTATAAACGAAAAAACTCGAATCTTAGATGTAGTAATTATATATATACTAGCTTTTGCCCGCGGCTTCGCCCGCGTGTACTTCCCTCGGGAACAGTGCTTTTTCCCGGGATGAAAGGTACCCTATGTCCTTCTCCTGGCTCTAAACTACCTCCCTGACAATTTTTAGCTAAATCGGTTCAGCCGTTCTTGAGTTATAAGTGGAGTAACTAACACGACTTTCTTTTATATTTCTTGAGTTATAAGTGGAGTAACTAACACGACTTTCTTTTATATATATAGATATATATAAGGTGGACTCAAATTTCCTCGGAACCTCCTTTCGGCCCAGAAGTGGCGGTAGTCGGGACCAACGGCTTAGCGTGCTTTCCGAAGCACAGAATCAGCTTCACTCTCAGACAATTGGGTGATTTAAGCCTGCGATGTCCTAACCAAACTGGAAATAACTAAACAAAGTATGCTTCTTGTGGGAATCGAACCCACTACTTTTCCTGTAGACCCGGGGCTACAGGAAAACTGGACCACGGAGGCAGTTAGGATTGAAAAAAAGAAACTAAAAGAATCTTGTAATATTTAAAGGTTTCTTTTAAAAGGCGGAGCTCTAAAATGCTTAAAATCGCAAAACATAAAATCCAGTTACGAGATTCATTTGTTCCCTTTATAGTGGACTGGATTTTAGTGGATTTTACCGAATCGACTAGCGGAATCGATAGGATAAGTGAGCAAATCGAAAAGAGAGCAATCGTTTTTGCCGGCCAGGGTTGTGTTCTAAATCAGTCTAAACTAAACTTTCAATGTTTTAAAAAGCAATTTTTTTTATCCATCATCACAAATTAAGAGCTAGGCTCTTGTCGGTGGAGTTCCTTCTATTTTTGTCTATCCTTTACTAGTTCCTTTGTTTCTTGATACGACACAACGTTTGTTTTCTCCATTATCTGCTTCATATAACTATTCCTTGGTACCTGGATCCCTTCTTCCTTCTATCTTTCTTTCAATGATGTTCTTCATCATATCATCGTATCGTATCAAGTGTTCCAACATTTCCTCGTCTGTTCTCAATTACTTTTAAAATGTTTCTCTTTTCTCCTACTCTATTTAAAACCGCTTCGTTTGTTATGTTTTCAGTCCAACTTATTCTTTCCAATCTACGCCAACACCACATTGCAAAAACTAAAAAATCAATAAAAACCGAAAAATAAATTTAACGCATATAATTGTGTGGGGTGCTCGATAATTACAAAATATGGCACAAGCACCCCACACGCTCTAGTTAAATTTATTTTTCTTTTTTTAGTTCGATTGCTCATTAAAGCGTGTTTTAGTTTTTAAAACTATATTTTTTTCCACTTTTAAGAGAAAAACATATCAAATTATTGTAAAGTCATCGGTCCTTGATAATCTACAAAGTTTCAATGAAATCTGACCGTTCAGAGTGGGTCAAAATTAAGTTCAATGAAGTCGGATACAAACTGACAAGCAAGCAAACATACAAGTGAAGCTAAAAAAAGCGTGTTAAAAAGTAATCTATATATATAAAAATGAAACCCGTTTTCCGTTGTCACGACATAACACGAAAACGGCTTGACCGATTTGGCTGATTTTTTTTTGTAGTTTTCTTATACTCTGTACAAGGTTCTTACGGAAAAATATATTAAGAAAGACGGTACGAAGTTCGCCGGGTCAGCTAGTACATGATAAAAATTTAATACCAAGTATTTTTATGTGCAATACAGACTCCGAAATTATCAAACGGGAAGAATCTGGATCTATTCAAAATAGAGAATGATAGGAACCTAAAGCATTTGTATGCAAATCCTTTTGATTTACGACGCAAACGAGTCAACGTGATAAATGTGGAAAAGAGATGGGCTTTCGGACATATTTCATGGTGCCATGGAGCTTTTTGCCTGAAGAATTTTTCTGTTTTAGACTCGTAGGAAGTCCTTTTACCTTGAGGAGTTTGATTGATTAAGGGGACATACGTGTTCGTAATGATCGTCATGTCAAGCTAGGGTTGGTTGCCACTAGTGTCATTTTATCCTCGCTTTGAAAGTCACATTAGACTGTGTTAGATGCACAGAACAGAGAAATTGTCCGAATAGAAATGTTTTGACGCGGATTTAGTTCCAGAATCAGTGTGGCAGCGTATTCTCTCTTCTTATCTTCAATTAATCCATGTAAACCCATGTAAACCACACCACACCTTATCAGAAATGTATTACATAGTTTACAGCCAATCTACCTAATATTATCGACCAATAACAGTGGCAATAAATTACATAATCAAATTCCCCGCCCATTTTCTGTGTCAAACGTTGGCTTGCAAGCTAAACTAGTATCACGTTTTTCGTGCCCTATGCCACTTCTTGTTAATATTTCTAAATTCTGTGGTAAGATGCCTTTGAGCGGTCTGGAAACCTCTATCTATTATTTTAGAGCATTGCTCTTGTCAATGGAGTGATTTCCATGTCACACCGTCTTCAGCCATCAGTTTCTCTATTTAGTTAGATTAGATTAGATATACTAGATAGTTAGTTAGTTAGTTTTAGTTAGCCATCTCTTTACGACACGACTTCTCTAAAACATATCTGGATCATTAGTCTTTTATTTGATACATACAAATAATCACGTCTTTATCCCTTACGAGGTAGACAGAGCCTAGAGCCATAAGACCTTAGGCCACGTTTAGCATAATGGTAGTTGAAACAGAAAATCAATAGTGATGGGTTGCTAGCGCCTATGTCATGATTTCCCCATTCGGCGATTCCCTCAGACGACTTTTACGGCTTGCGCGGGAAGAGAAGCAACTGGTACATTCTGTTTTTCTTTTTCAAAATGAAAAATCTTATCTTAAATCACGCATGCGAAGAAATGTTCATACATATCATCACGCTTATCTCCCTAAGGGGCAACTCCCTCCACCTCCCATGGCTCTACCAACCTCTCGGTTATACGAGCCGAATCTCGGGAGAGTGCGCTGTACTTGCATTTCGCATCTCTTTCCAGTCGCACCTGCTTGATCTCCCTACAAGTTCTTTATATTGTCGCCTATCTATGCAATCATTGCATTTTAATAACTCTCCCCCAACTTTAGGGGGTTTACGTTCACACGTACGCCTCGCTTGCCTTCTTCTCGGCATGAGCCCAGCTTCTGTCTTCTATATCTTTGAGTTTGTCTCAGTTTCAGTTTTTCTCTTCATCTTCTTTGTCTTCTTGTAGCAGTATTCTTGATGTGCTCCTACTTTTCAAATTATGCCCCTCTCGAGGCCACTTCGGATTTTATGCCACCAATGCGAGAATTCTTTTAGCCGCTTAAATTTCACCTCAGATCCCACGAGATCGCAATAGTAGACCGGGCCCAACTCCCTAAGGGGCAGGCAGAAACTACTAAAGATTTCCATTGGCTACGATCCTTACATACCTCTCTCGCCTCCTCCACACTCATCACTCTCTTCATACACGCTCGCCGATTTCTGGTACTCCTAATGTTTCCCTTCTTCAAGAGGTCTGCGATTTGGTCGCAGTTAATTTTTCGAAAAAATATATTACCTAAAATCATGTGAATGAAGTAATACATTATCAAACCTCGATATATATGGGGTAATCCACAACAAACCACAATCGATCAACCCCTAAAGGGGTTGGAAGTCTAACGGAGTCACGTAGAGATTTATTGTCAAAATACTAAGGACAGTCATATATCCTTGTCGATATAAAAGTTTTATCTTTTAGTAGCTCTAAAATAGCTTCATTGTTATAAAATAAAATCAGCGAAGTGCTAGTCAGCGTCACGCACCAATATCTATCATCATTTATTTCAGCCGCAGGCTATCCAGTGCTGAACATAGGCCTCCCCCAAGTATTTCCAAAGTGACCGGTAGGAAGCAGCCTGCATCCATCGCCTGTCTGCGACATTTTTCAGTACTTAATATGTACTTCAATATCTATACAATACGGCAAAAAATCACGTTTATTTTATGGTAGCCTCACTTATATATTTATTTTGTTTTGTTTTCAGTGTTTGGTGATACATCATCTGTAAAAATTTAAACTGTCTAGCTATTACGGTTCATGAGATACGTCCTGGTGACGCATGACGGACGGACGGACAGCGAAGTCTTAGTAATAGAATCCCGTTTTCACCCTTGGGTACGGTACCCTAAAAAGCAAACTGCCTCTGTGGTCCAGTGGTTAATGCGTTTGCTTTAAGACCTGGAAATCGTGGATTTTATTCCGATAGAAAATAAAAGCATACTTCGTTGTTTTCATTACTTATCTGACTCACAATCATTCTCTCAATAATAATTTAACTTATTCCATTATAAAAATCAAGAAATAAAAAGACCGACTGGAGCTAAAGCCTCTTACATTTATCAAATGTCAGCAGTTTGCTGTGGACGAAACCTTTTAAAAATATTATTTTTAAATTTCTTTTCCAGTACAAGTTTTAAAAAATGAAATTTTAAATTGACTTTTTCTTTTCATTCTTTACGGGATAAGGCTTGACTTATGACATGTACTTAATGGTTTATCTAACCTTTAATTATATTTACTACTCGGCAATAGAAAAAACATACACATTATTGTCTCTTTTGTAAGTATTTTCTATTGTACTGTAAAGTGTTTCATTGTAGGAAACGGCACAAGGAGTATGACCGGCGGTCATTTGGTAGAGGGGGTCGCCTGTTAGTGGCCACTCCGGTATATTTATATAATATATATAATGCTCTAAGACTTATACGGTATTCCCGAATAGCTACAACGTAAAAGCCTTGAAGAAGGGCGTGAAAAGGTTCTTTCAGGGTATGCAACGTACTCGAGCATACCCTGGTCCACTGGCTACGGTAACCACTTGTACAAGGGTGATGAAATAAACTCTCAAGGGTATATACGAAACAATTTTCGTTTATTTTGCAAAAAGCATTGATTACACGCACATTTTTGGTTAAAATCTCTCCATGCATCCAAGAAATAATTTAAACATGTCTAATAATAATACTATAATCAATTACAAGTTTTAGTCTACTCAGCCCAAAAAAAAAGTTTTTTTCTTCATAAGAAAACGAAAAAAAAAGTTCCATTTTTCAAATTTAATTTAATTTACAGTCGTTACATTTAACTTTTAAAACTACTTCTTCTTTTTAAACCTTTTTAGTTGTAATGTATTGCGCATTCAAAATACAAAAGTGAATCATTATTATTTTTGCCAAAAAATATATTAGTAATAAACTTTATAATGAATTTTAATGACAAATTAAATTTATACGTTGTTTTATAATGACTGGCTGGTTTAAAAAAACCTTTAAACGAAATAATTTTTTTTCCTATAAACCTACTTCAAAATAATAATTTTATTATATGATCATTTACTTATAAAAAAAATTCAGTTGTGGAAAAACTTTGATCTGAAACTTTTATTGGCGCGCTTTGAAAGCAGTAAAGACAAATTCAGGAATGGCAAACAAAATAAAAAAAAAAATGTTTTTTTTTATGCCATCGCAGCGTTTGAATGTTTTGAGCCACTGATTTTGACTCATTTTTATTTAATCTTTAATTTCACATAATTCAACTTACAGTAAACCTTTGGGTACAGCAGAGAACAATGAGTGTGCGCATGTGTGATGTTTTACATATGCTGGAAGGATCATAATTAACACGTTAGCGGACACACGACTGCTATAGCAGTTATAACAGTTAACCTTCTATTGTGTTTTCAAAAACCAAGGCTAAAAAATTCTGAATTTTTTTCCAGATACTTATTAATTGAATTTGTTGCAAAACAAAGTATTTGTTAGCTTTATTTTTTGGCTTGAGTTGACTGAAGCTTCTTATTATAAGTATGACAATAAAGTAATATTTACAACAGTTACAAATAGTGATTTGATTAAGTTTTTACTAGCAAATAAATAAATATAAACTCTGAAATATCTTAACAAAATTGTGATGATAACTAGAATTTTAAACTATCACAGTTCAAAATGTAATTTAATGTTTAAAAAGATTTTGATGTTTTTTTCAAATAAAAAAGTAATAACAGTATATTAAAAACCTTTAGTTTTAATATCTTTACGTGTTAAAGTTATATTCAAAAGTTTTTTTTACCAAAAATCATTTTTAACTGACTTTTGAGACAGTTTTGTTTTTTTTTTTAATTTAATACTGGCAGAAACGCCATGTCAGAATGTTCCTGCCAGTATTAAATTCGAAACAAAACTGTGCATTATTTTAATAAATAGCGTTTCGTGGCTCTTTGGTTTATTAGAACAATATTATTAGTTTTAAATGTAGTTTTAAAAAAAGAAAAATTGTAGAGGATATAAAAATTAAATAATATGAAAATTTAATTCTTTTTTATGTATTTCTTACAAAAAATAAATAAAAAAATATTTATGTTTACATAAAATTCAGAAAAAAAGTATATAATTTGTTCAAAATTTATAATAAATATTTATGTTATAATCAAATACAAAAGTCCAACTTCAAGAAACCATGTTTTTATAGCTTAATCGTTTCGAGAAATCTATTTCTAGACATTTATCACGAAGATGCCACGGTAGTCTTGAAATCCTATACTATACACAGAATCTACATTATAAATTTAACGTTTTAAAGATTTTCATATTGCTGTGTCAATTTTAACTAGTTTTTACAATACTGTTGCTTTTAGCTAATTCATAAAATAATTTCTTTATGACTATAAAATCTAACCATCGTTCATGTTCTGTCAAATATAAAAATATATTAAAATCAATTATACATAAATATGTACAAATGACACAAATTTAGCTAGCCCCAAAGTAAGTTCGAGAATTGTGTTTTAGGTGCTAACTCAACGATACAATATTTTATATCAAATATTATATAAAGATCCAAGACCAAGGCCAATTAGAACAATATCATTTTCCATCTCGACCTGATCAAGGATCAAACCTACACATCCTGAGTAGAGGAAAGGCATGCTAAACATTATACCACGGAGGTTGTCAAAATTTAAATAAACATCAGAGTATTAGAGATTTTATAATTGTAAATATGAAAAAAAAAAACAATTTGATTGAAAACAGCGACAATTTATATTTATTTTATTGACAAAACATGAACCAAGGTATTTTACATAATCTAAATAATACATCTATGTGACCGATGATTTTATGTACAAGAAAAGTCACCGTGCTTCTACTAGACAACAAATATAAAGGAAGCTAAATTAAAAAGAGTTTTGGACGGATACAAACTAAATCATAATATTGAATTTCAGGTGAATTTGGTATAATTATCTACTAATTAAAATGAGTTGACAAAGCTTATACTAAGCCCCACACTAATCAATGCTGAATCAACTTCAGTCCTTCAATAAAGTTGTCGCTGCTGATGCGATTCCCATTAGCTGGGCTCGGAAGAAGCGACATGATACGGGCTGAGTAAGAAACGACCTTATTACTTTGTAATAAATGTTTTTTTTGGCCAACTGAAGCCGATACGACAGTGATAAGCATGGATTCGCCAAACAAACCTTACACATAAAATCAGATATGGTTATTTTTAAAGAGTTGTAATAATTATAGAAGTCACAACCATTTATTATTACTTTTTTTTTACATATACAGCCTGAGTGTGTTTTGGTTTTTGATTAATAAATATTGCACATTACAAAAATCCAACAAGAAAAATAAGACGAAAACGTTATTTTTTAATAAATTTAAAAATCTGCTTTACTTCACTGTCAAAGTTAGGGTAAAAATGCCATATGCCTTTTTTAAGTTCTTAAAAGCAGAAAATATATATTTTTTTTAAGATTTAGCCAAAAATTAAATATTTTTTGTTCAAATATGTATTAATAACGGAATCTGAAATTAAAGTAATGTTCAAATTTAATCCTACTTTATTTATACGTTAATTTGAAACTGAAATAAAAAAAAAAGTTTAGCGAATTTACTATATTTATAATCAAAAATTGGCGCACACTATCTTGATAGTTACTATATTTTTGGCTATAAATATTTATTAAAAATTGCTAGTCTAATTTCTATGCATTTCCTCTATTATAATATAAGTTGAGCCTAGTTTACTTATTTCACAGGAAGACACATTGAATTTACAATAGCAGTTAATTATATTTGAAAAGGAAAGTTTGGATTGGTCAAAATACTAAAATGTCAAAAATTTTGAAAAGTTCTGAAGTGTAAATTATTTACGCGTATAGGTAGGTACTAAATAATAAGAAAACGAAATTAACAAAAAAAATTTTTTTTATTATTAATGTAATTTATCTTTTAACTTATTATTTACTAGCGATTCGCCTTCAAAATAAACAAATTGAGAGTTTCAGAAATACTCTGACAAAATAACGAGTGAAGATAATAATCCTTTAACTGAAATATATAAAAAAATGCCAAATTTTCTTTTTGTATTACATCAATGGTACCAATTGAAATTCACGTAAAATGAAAATAAATAGATAAAAAAAACTGTTTTAGAAGACCTAAATTTTTTCATGCGTAAATATATTTTTTTACTTGTACAGAACTTTGGATTTAGATAGTCATATACATCAGTTAGTAAAGAAAAGGAGAAAAGCGTCAACGATGGCAGTGTCCAAAAGCTTAAAAAGTATAGAGCGAAGAAAAATTGGGGCAATTTTGGGGCGTTTATCGACATTTCTATCTGAGTTCTTGAAATTGACAAAATCTTTTAAATAATTCAGGTATTATAAAATATATTCAGTTTTTACGTTTTTTAATTTAAAAAAAAAATGTAAGTCTAAGGATCCCTTGAAAAAAAAAGGATTATAAAACGAAAAAAAAAGGAGGAAATAATATAATTTCGCTCAAATACTCGAATCACTTTGAAACACTTGAAGATAGAGATTAGTCATAGTCAAGTTAATCTTTTATAATATTATAACTATATTATAACAGTTTTATTTTGACACAACACTGACACACCAAATCTAACGGGTTGTTATAATGTTAATCGTAGCACATCAATAATTATTTTAAAAATTGTTTTTTTTTTTTCTATTGAAGCGTTATTTGTCCCCATATCTTTAAAGTATCTTCCTAAAGTTGAAATAAAATAATTTAAACACTAAATGTATGTATAAACTAATTTTACCTAATATACCTATTTACATTATATTTCAATCTACCCGTTTAGTTTTATTTACATAGATTTAAATACTTAATATTAAAAGTAGCATAAAGAAGAAATTTAAAATTTATGATAAATATTAAATTTCATAACGATATCGCATCATATTACAAAAAAAAAAATAATTTCAGCTGATTATATCAACTAGAAATAAAAATTAACAATAAACTTTTAATTTCATCTGTACACATAAGACTATTTCAAAATATTTACAATTAATTTTTGGCCTTCACAATAATACAACAAATTAGGCCTATGCTTGATTTACCTTAATGAATATTATTTCTAAAATTAATACTTATTTACATTTTTATTTTAAAAATTACATACTATCAAGTTATTATGCCTAAAAAGGTTCAAATGAATATTGAATTTCTTTATAATTGTTTCTTTTTTTTTAAAATCAAGTGACATATAAGTTTATTGTGTAAAATTTTGTTTTATATCTTTTGAAAAAAAAGAAAAAATTTTGTTTGGCGACAAATACTTTTTTTCCTAATTGCATAATTTCTTTGAAATAGGTACCTAAAACAAATCAATGGCTGAATTTAAATAACAATAATTAGTTTAGCTATAATTTATTTTAAAGTCATACAAACCTTAAAATATTTTATAGCCAATGTTTTAATTTTGTCAATTTGGCTTTAGCTACTTGTATACTTTTGATAAATAACCCTAAATATATTGTAGAAAAATAATAACATGATGGAAATTACAACTATACATTTGTTCTAATAATATCTGTTTATGACTACCTATCAAAATTATATTTACAGTTTTATGTAAGATAGTCATAGAAATATTATAATTCTTTGGTTAAATATGATACATAATGTCGGTTAAAAAAATTGTGTTCATGGATTCATAACGATACGAATGAAAAAAAAAATGAAACCTTAAAACATATGTATAATTAAACTTATATTTTCACAATATAACAAAATTTGTTATTTTAATATTTAACATAATAAAAACTTATACATATAAAAACAAAATTTATTATGGCATATTTTTACTGATCTCATATAACATAATGACTATGACTTATAAACTTTACATTCATATATACAAAGCGACGTCTAAAAACTCAGTCATAACAACTTTGGAAATAAGTACATTTGGCCTAAAATACTTCGTTGAGATTCACTAGGCCTCAAACTTCTGTCACTTCTGCATTCCCTATTCAAAGGGACGCTAGGTCAGACGTTCGTCTCGAAGGAATAGGGACCCTCAATTGAGCAGATCCCCTTCGGTCTAATCGCTCCAACGCATCCAAATCCGAAGCACTTCTTTTACAAAAACTACAGAACGCACAAGCTAAAGTGTTCTTGAATGCGTTACGGAAATCTCTATTGAAATACGCGTAGATAATTGGATTCAACGCCGAATTAAAATAACCAGTCCAGAACATAATAACTGTCACCACATCTGGACACTGACACGTATCACAAAGCGACGTTGAGACGTAATATAAGAAGAACGGAAGCCAACAAAGGATAAACGCTCCCATGATGATTCCAAGCGTTCTCGCCGCTTTGTGTTCTCTTTTCATTTTGAGAATATTTCTATCTTTAGTTGGAGTATTGGCATTTATATGTAATGCACCGTTTTTATCGCCAACTTCTCTGGAATGTCTGTGCATCAGCATGGCATTACCAGCTCTTGCGTGGAGCGCTTTTTCTTGGCGATTCGCTTCCCTGAATATAGCTAAATATGTAAATATCATTATGGTGCATGGTATCCAGAATGATATTGAGCTGGATATGACGGCGTATGGTTTGTTCACTTTAAATTCGCATTGATCAGTCTGCCGGTGTTCTAAGTAATCCGTGGTCGTGTACCAGCCCATGAAAATTGGGACGTAGGATATTGTGATTGGACTTAGCCATGTTGCTGCTAACATTACAAATGCCACCTGTAACAAAGTAATACATATTGAATTCTATTGTCGTTTGATAATGATTCATTTTTTCTTTAGCATAATCAAATTCACTTTAGATACACGAATCAAAGATTGCTTAATAACATAGAATTGCAAAGTTCGAAATGTGAAAATTATAATTTTAAATGACATAATAATTGGTACGAATAACTAAACTCAAATAATGTGTGATTTAAGATGCCAATAAGTTGTTAAAAATAACGAATGATACATAGCCAAACATAGCCGAAAACATTTTTTTTTTTCAACATTGTTTAGCATTTTCGAAGATTGAACGAAATTTACTTAACATTTTTATTTATAATGATTTTTATTTATTTATTTATTAGGACAAAAAATAGAGTAGTTGTGCGTTTTCTTCCATGAACAATGTTCCTAAGTATTCTTAATTTCGCCATTTACATATTTTGTAAAAAGTTTAATAAATAAAAAAATATTAGATCTTTTGCAAACCAACTACCAGTTTTGGATAATAGTTCATAATCTATTTATAAAATAAAATTTAAATAACAATAATAGGCCATCTCATAATATTATAATAGGGAATACATTATAATTTTAATTTTATTTAAGGTTTATAGGGTCGCAAATAAAAATAATGGCTAACTCAACCACTTTAAGCTATTTTGCTCCGCCATCAACATTTTAATTATACAAGTGAGGGTTTAGCATCGGGTACAAACAAACCCTCGGGTCTAAAGGTTGACACGATTCAAAGCTTCGAAGCCTCCTAAAGCTCCCGACTTAGCTTTTACTTTAGTTGTTAAGACTACAGGGATCAAACGATTTATCTAAGCAAAATGGATTTACGTATCTCTATAATCCTTTGTAAATACATGTTTATGAAATAAACAGCTTCATATATTAAGATTGTATTATACTTATATTAGCGACCCGCTCCGGCTTCGCATGGGTGTATTATTATGGGTTATACCCTAAATCCATCCTCTCGAATCACTTTATTAAAAAGAAAACGCATCAAAATTAGTTGCGTAGTTTCAAAGATCTAAGCATAGGAACAGACAGCAGAAAGCGACTTTATTACTAAATAATAAGTTATTTCCATATTTATATATTTTAGTTCTTCCATGCTGGTCTGGGAGAAAAAGAAAAACATAGAATGTACCAGCTGCTTCTCTTCCCGCGCATGCCGTAAAAGTCGTCTGAGGGAATCGCCGATTGGGGAAATCATGACATAGGCGATGCGGCTAGCAACCCATCACTATTGATTTCCTATTTCAACTACCATTATGCTAAACGTGGCCTAAGATCTTATGACCCTAGGCTCTGTCTACCCCGCATGGGATAAAGACGTGATTATATGTATGTATATTTTAGAATCAAGTTCTTATGTAAAGGTTTTTATTAAAAAAAGAATGGGCTTAACAATACTTTGCTATTTCTTAAGAATAAGACAAAATGACCTTTATATTAAAACGAAACGGTTATATTTTCCATCATAACTTTTATGAAACTGATCCCCAAAAATTAGAATAAATTTGCAAGTTCTTTAACTTAAACTTGAAATGGCGATGCGAAATCTTAATTATTCGGTTGAGTGCAAAAACAAATTTTCTAGGGCTCGAGAAGTAAAGGCGGCTGTCGAAAGTTCAGCTATAACTATGCAAATGTTTTAATATATTTTTTTGTATTTTATTATACTTTGGTTTCTACGAAAATATTTTGTTAAAAGTTTTCGTAGATACATTTTATTTTTATCAGCTTTTTAAGAGCGTCAAAGTGTAAAAAAATCGATTTTAAGATTAAAAGTTAGTCAGATACCAATAATTATTTGTGACTTTTCAACCAAATTAATTTAATGACTAAGTACTGCATCAATTAAAAAATAAATGAATAATCTTTACCATTAAATTAGGGTACGGTTTGGTTATTATAGGAAGGTCTAAACACGAGATATCATAATTTATTAATTCAATATAAAATATTCATTTAAAAGTTATGGAGTACTAATTTAACAAAATAGTTCCTGTTTTCTGTAAATATTCAGCTATTGAGAGGATAAACGGTGAACACCTCGTCTCTTATTAACACTTTCGCTGACAGTAAGGCCGCTCGACTGAAATAACAATTAACTGTTATTGTTATCTCGTTTACTATCCGCGAAAGTGTTAAATTAAGTTGTTTTTTTCTTCTTCCAGATTAAATTTGATAAGTCATGTTTTGTTTCTCCTATCTTTCTCAAAAGCTATTAAATATCAAACAATCGAACCAAAGCACGGTAATACTATCTGTATCCATGGTCGATGGACTGTGTCACTTACACAAAATGGTGATGATCGAATCCTTACCTTCTTAGTCATCTTGATCGGATACTTCAAAGGCTTCACAATAGCATAATAACGGTCCACAGATATACAACAAAGATGTAGTATCGACGTCGAGGTGAAGTACACGTCAGAGGAGTTCCATAAATCGCAAATGACTTCTCCGAAGACCCAGCCGTTGTTGAATTGGACGCTGAAGTTAAACGGCATGACGACCATTGCCACAAGAATGTCGGCAAATGCTAGTGATACGACGAAATAGTTGGTGATTACCCGTAGTTTTCTGAAAGAGAAATATATGATTAGTATTTTAAAACTAACTGTGCTGCACAGATTAAAGAAATTCGCGAAATTCTTTCCTGTGCTATAATGTAAATAAAAGAGAAGGCTTAAGCCGTGTCGTTTAAAGATGTAAAACGGATGTAGACAAAGAAGAAAACCACGGGCAAGAACAATGTTCCTTTTTTATTATATACTAGCGCCCCGGCTTCGCATGGGCATAAAAACCTTCCACTTGAACCACTCTATTTATTAAAAAAACCGCATCAAAATCCGTTGCGTAGTTTTAAAGATTTAAGCATACAAAAGGATAAAGGATGATAGTAATATTCATGTTTGCCTGCATATATATAGCTATTTCGAACGAATGCACCAAATTGGTTAAGGCTTTTTTTGTGTTTGTTATTGTCATGACAAACTTTATATTTATTGGCTATTTCCGCGATAATTTCGGGAATTGCTCCCGAAACGATAACGGGAACGAAGCCCACGCGTACAAAGTCGCGGGCTACAGCTACTAATATGATAAATGTGATAAATTTACTTATGAACTATACTAAAATTAAAAAAATTAACGGTATTAAATTTGATTTTTATTTATTTAACAACAGGATATAACTAAACTATAAAAATAAAACTAGACTAAACTATACTATAAAATAAAAATAAAAGGTATTAAATTAAATATAGAGCCTAAATTACTGTCGTCGCAAGGTAAACTGCCCAGAGGCTGGCTGCATCACCACGTTGTATGGCCAAACTAATTAGCTGGACAAAATAAATTATCTTTTTCAATAAAACAACAAAAACAATTGACGGACTAATGCTAAGGTCAGAAAACCATTGGTGGAGTTGGTGATGAAGAAAATTTATTTCGAAAAGTGATTCTGAATTTTATTATTAAGTACTTATGATTGAGTATCTCGCAAACTTACTTCAAATCTTAGCTGATTGGCTTAGTCAGGGTTTGATTAATAGTCGTTGTGCATGCCTCTAAGTCAGAGTTTCTCAAAGTGTGATAGCAAAATAATATTTTTTTATTTAATATTTTTCCGATCAAAATGAAAATCGATTATTCCAAGGGTATAATTATTACAGTGAGTTTAAGTGTCCATGCATCATCATCATATAATTGAGGTGTCACGGTCAAATGACCTTGCACACCCTGATATCAGACTTCTTCAGAAACGCCTCACGGCTTTTAAAACCACGTCAAAGGTCTAAGGACTACCATGAAGGAGCAAGGACTAATCGAAGCACGGAATCATCTTTATTGTCAGACATCAGGAATTCAAGGCTATATATATATCTAAACAAAAATGGAACCCACGAAAATCAGTTATTACGCTCTCACGCCCTATCCAATCTGCCTGAAATTTCGCATACACTTAAGTATTGAGAAGGACAAAGGTACCTTTCATCCTGGGAAAGGAATTCTCAAAGGAATTTCACTCGGGCGAATCCACGGGCAAAAGCTAGTATGGCATAAATTACACAGGGCGGGGTACTGTTACTTGGGAAACACTGCTTCCGACTGATTAATGGAGTGGGATTGGAAAGAAAATACACTCTTTGGCAAAAATATGAAGCAAGCACGAACTTAATAAAATAGCCTGAAAGTAAAATAAAAGGTAGGTATCGCGAGCGTAAATAGGCTTTCGTGGGCCGTATGCTTGATTTTTAATCGAAACATATAAAAAAATAGTAAAAATATTTGGTCTATACATTTAGTATTTTTTACTGAAATGGATAGAGTAGAGGGACATTTAAGGAGCTGACATCAGCCAACTAGCGACATCAATCATTTGGAAATTTGAGAATAGCTGGACTAATTTGGTTAATTTTGGTCTTTAAATATTTGTAGAATTTCAGGGAAGGTTTAATCGGTAAGAAAAGTGCATTCGGGCAGTACGGAGTTCGCCGAATCAGCTAGTCTTATATATAAAAGCTGAAGAGTATGTTTGTTTTTTTATTTGAACGCTTATAACAACTCATTGACAATAAATCATTTGTAAAACTTTACTGTGCAAAATGTTTACAAGAAATAAACGAATCTGAATAAAAATGTCAGTGACAAAATGACAAACATTTTTATACAAAAAGTTATTATATCATGCTGGGCAAAAATTCTTTAAAAAATATTTTAATTATTGTTTATCTATAATAGCAATGAAAGCTACAAAGAACGCTGTAAGGGTGGACAAGTTCGGGCATCTAAGGGTATATAAGGTGAACGCTGACACGCTAAGAAGAAAGTAAGAAAACAGCAATGACTAGCAGGTGGCGCTGAGCAGGGAACAAAGACTTCTGATGTATATGCGGGGATAGGCTCAGGCTTCCATATGCATATCATAGGAAACTAGCTTTCGCACGCGGCTTCGCCCGCATGAGATTCCTTCGGAAACGGTGCTTTTTCCCGGGATGAAAGGTACCTTATGTCCTTCTCAATACTCTTAGCTACGTGTATGTGAAATTTCAGGAAGATTGGTTTAGTAGATAGGGCGTAAAGAGGTACAAACAAACAAATACACAAACTCACTTTCGCATTTATAATATTAGTTGGATGTTCCTTCCTTCCTTTCTGATAAGTTCTAAATCTATACTAATATAATAAAGATGTTTTTTTTTTATTTTGATCTCTTACACCTATAAAAAACTGGTGAAATTTGGAAAATTATTTCTGCATTGAAAGCCTCTTGGGAAAGGTTATATAGGTTAAGTATACTACGCACTAAAAGCGAATGAAACCGCACGAAACAGTTAGTCTGTAATAAGATTATTAAATTTGATGCTGACTGTACAGTTTTCTTCAGTGAAAACAATGAGGTTATTGGTACGAAAAAGTCGCATCAATTATTGCCCCAAGTAATTTGTCATCCTTTATGTGCGTATGGTAGGAACGTCCCTTTGACCTCGTTATATTAATATTTATCTATACTAATATAATAAAGCTGAAGTGTTTGTTAGTTTGTTTGTTTGAACGCTTATAACTTGAAAACTACTGGTTGGATTTGTAAAATTATTTTTGTATATGAAAGCCTGATTCTTGGGGAAGTTTATAGGCTATAGCCTATAAACCTCCTAAACTTATAAAGTACTATAGTACATACACACAAATGGCGAGTGAAACCGCGGCGAACAGCTAGTCGTATTAGATTTATACTTAAGTTATAAGTAAATATATTAAAGTTGTATCATGAAATAAAAGATCTCTTTAATCATCATCATTTCATGTAGTCACGGTCAATCAACCATGCTCACCCTGGTATCAGAGTTCTTCGGAACCGCTTCTTGACCTTTAATAATGATGTTTACATTTTGAAATACTGAATTATTTTGAATAATTCAAATTTAAAAACACTTTTATTATGTTAAGTTAAAAGATTTCTAAATTATTTGTATTCTTTGTTAATTACCTACTTTAATTTTGAACCTTATTGATGCTCCAATAATTGTCTTGAAAGTCTCACGATAAAGTATCCAAAATATTTGTGATTTTAAAGATTCAATTTCACTGATACAA
Organism: Apomyelois bistriatella; assembly: GCA_947044815.1. Taxonomy (NCBI): domain Eukaryota; kingdom Metazoa; phylum Arthropoda; class Insecta; order Lepidoptera; family Pyralidae; genus Apomyelois; species Apomyelois bistriatella. The sequence goes on from OX345712.1 coordinate 1,141,479, forward strand.
AAACAAAATATCTTTCTAAAAACAATTTTATCAGAGGATATTTATTTAACACTTAAGCCCCACAAATTACCAACTTAAGCCCTAATTGCTAGATTACTGATATTAACAGTGACTTATCTAAGCTGTAATTGATTGGTTCTGCTCGAGAGCTTTCGATTTATTTTAAGTCGAGATAAAATACAACGTATATTTTCTTAACTTGGTATCACAATTTTATATTTCTACCATCGTTGATTCTTGATGAGATTGGTTTTCGTTTTGTTATTTCAACTTATCAAATGATTTATCCAGATGATTCTTAAAGTCGATTACGATTGAGTATTTTTCATTAATTTTGTAGGAAAGCTATCAAGAATAAATGCTAATGTATTGGCAAATTTAATCAAATTCGCTAGCTTTTTTTAAAATATGATGGATATACTTCCATACTATGCCTTAAAAGACCGATAAGTCGCTAAATACCGTTAAATAAATATACCTATAGGAACAAATCGCATAGATTACGTTATAGCCAAAGTAATCTAAAAGTAAGTAATATAAGAGTTTAAGACCCAGGACAATTAGAGAAAGATCATTTTTTATCTTGGACCTCCTGAGTAGCTCAGGCATGTTAACCATTACGCTACGGAGGTCGTCTTACGAGCTTTTGTCGTTGTTATGACAAAAGCTCGTAAATTATTTAAAACTAGACTCTCATTATTATAATTAGAAGAGGACCTAGGACAAATCCTTGAGCGGCTACTACATTTATTTATTTATTTAAAACGTTGTTGAGCCAAGAGTGAGTTTCTTCCATGCTGGTCTGGGAGAAAAAGAAAAACAAAGAATGTACCAGCTGCTTCTCTTCCCGCGCAAGCCGTAAAAGTCGTCTGAGGGAATCGGCGAATGGGGAAATCATGACATAGGCGATGCGGTTATAACCCATCACTATTGATTTCCTGTTTCAACTATCATTATGCTAAACGTGGTCTTATGGCCCTAGGCTCTATCTACCCCGTATGGGATAACGACGTGATTATATGTATGTATATATGTTGAGCCAAGAGTCCAAGAGCTACAAGGTAAACTCATAGAATTAGGAAATCGCGTGCGGTCTCTTTTTTTAATTTATGGGTAAACTTAATGCTGTAAGCATTTTCTGCACGTCAACCTATGTTTAGAAAATTTAACTTAAGATTTCTAAAGAAAATATTGGAAAATACATACCTATGCCTCATAACACTGACAATGACAAGCAAGTTGCCAAGGACTGCCATGACGACGATAAGCAGTAGGACGCTGGTCCGTAACTTGAACATGACGTCGTACGTCCATTCCGACGTGCCGTTGCCGATCGTATGCGTATCGTTGCCAATCGAGTACGTACTGTTGCCGGCAATGCCGGTCCAATGGTCGCCGGTTATGTTGGCTATCACGTTGGTTCCGTTTACTCGATCCATATGTGGCTGTCTGAAATTAATAAGAAAATTTAATACTAGAACTAAAATTATTCATTACTATCATCATTTCAGCCGCAGGCCTCCCCCAAGGATTTCCAAAATTAATGATTGGAAGCGGCCTGCATCTATCGCTTGCCTGCGATCTTCTGCAGCCAAAGTCACAATCGCAAAAAAAATAACGAGGTACGACAAGAACAAAATGTATGGGATTGACATAAGGAACATGATCCGGGCGTGTCAGTGGCCAAACACTGTCAGATTTTTCAGGCTGCCTAATGACATCTGATATAACCTAACGACTAGCATCTTGCGATCACAGCTGGGACCAACGGTTTAACATCCACGGAGGAGCTCAAGATAGAAATGCCACTAATAGCGACCAATCCAACATGGCCGCGCACTCGCCGTCGCCGTCGCTTGACGCGCACTATCGTTACGATGACGCGCGCTGCGCTGCGCTATTGAACTCTTCACCATAAATCATCAATCTAACCTCAAAAGATAAAAATTCCACTATTGTCCATATATTTTTTTATAGTTAGTTGAGCTAAACACCGAAGCGTGTTCCAGAATAGTCTCTAGATAAACTTACCTTTATCTCCCCTTTTTTATTCCCCTTTCCCGAACGTTAGCGTTTTCGTTGAAGATATCCGACCCACGTTGCATTATTACAAATTTATATCTTTCACAAACCGCCCAGAGAGAATGTCGTACATTTTCTTCTTCACAGCTTTAGTCCTTGAGTTTTCTAGTATTTTAATATTCATTTTCAGCTGCTATCTCCCCGTCTGCATTTCGTGTATTCATCTCATTGTTGCCTGTAACAAAGGGAAATATTGTTTTAGTTATGTGCGTTTCGTCGTTGCTCGGAAATGAACCTCGGGCTGTAGGGAAAAACAGAATGCAGCCCGATACTATGGGTACACAAACAAACTAAATTCTTAACTAAGATAAGCTAGGTTTGTTTGCTAATGGAAACCTAGCTGTTAGTTTGATAATGTACAAAATTCAATAATAGAAAAAAATTACAACTAAGGTACAATTAAATTCATCATCAACATCATTTCAGCCGCAGGTCGTCCACTGCTGGACGTAGGCCTCCCCCAAGGATTTCCAGAACGACCGGTTGGAAGCGGCCTGCATCCAGCGTCTGCCTGCGACCTTCTTTAGGTCATCTGACCAACTGCATCAAATTCATCATCGTCATCAATTTGTGTAGGTGTCACGGTCAACAGATCCTGACAACCTGGTGTCAGAGTTCTAAGGAACCGCCTCTTGCCTCTGGCGTGGTTCTTTTAACGACTACCAGATGACAGCCGGGACCAACCGCTTAACGTGCCTTCCGATACACGGAATCATCTTTATTATCAGACAAGTGATCCACGACTGCAATATCTAACCAAATGGAAACAACCAGACAAAATATGCTTCCCGTGGAAATCGCAATCATGACCCTCGGATCTACAAGCAAATCCCTATTCCACCAGACCACGGAGGGAGATTGTCAAATAAAAAACATATACTATTGCTAGATTGGCCCTTAAAGACAAAATTCTTGAGCTTGCTCTTTGGGTAGAGTCGCTTCCAAGTAAATTTATCTAAGCACTTGTATGCGTCCACTTTTGTGATACCCGACAGGGTTCATGTTGTACCCATTTTAAGACAGTGAATTTGTTTGTAGTTAGAATTGTTAATTGTACAATAAAAATTGCAATAAATTAATTGTTATTAAAATAGCATTTTAGTTCAATTTTTCGACATACTTATTTTATTTTTTGTTATTCACATACATCATTTATATCAAATCACTACATAGTATAAAACAATGTTGCTTTCTCTGTCCCTATATCCCTTTGTATGCTTAAATCTTTAAAACTACGCAAATTTTATGCCCATGCGAAGCCGGGGCGGGTAGCTAGTATATTATAAAGAGGAAAGATTTGATATTCGTATTATTGTTTGCAATATGTAATTACAAATGTTTTTTTTTGAATTTAAGACTACTAATTGTATGCTTGTCTGGAACATAAATGTACGTAATACAAGCAAAAAATGACTTCATTGCAGAAAGAAATTCTCGATGATAAGCATATTATTACCATACATAGACTTGGAAAAAAATGTTTTTTTTTTTAAAGATGTAAGTGCAGTTCTTGACAGCTGGCTTAGTCTGAAGACTCTAGTGAAGTTTTTGGAGGGAAAGTAAACTGTCGCTATGTCCGCGCTGTATTTAATTTCCAAAACTTAGGTTTTTTCGAGTGTTTGTGCATAATATTGGTGGTTTATTATTAGCAAAGTGTTCGTGAATAAGCGTGAGTGTTGGGAAGTGATACAGTGTCGATTACGTGACTTTTTATCTTTGTCACCAAAATCTCCATGATATAGCTAAGTGAAATTTTTCCACCGCTTCACTTAGCCATCTGACTCAGACTATACTTACTTACTTGACTGGACTTGACTATTGACTTGAATTTTTGACTCGACTGACTTAAGTAGGACTGAAGAAGATTAATAAATTCAAGAAAGGCCTTAAAGGACTAGATTCCATGGCCGTAAAACAGATCAAAAAAAAAAAAAGAAAGAAGACTCTAGTCTATGTTTGGCGCCCAGAAAATTTAAAGAAAGAACGTACGACTTTATTTTAAAACAATGTTAAGCGACTACAAATTTAAAAAAAGAACGAACAGATTTTCCTTTTTAAATCAATGCAAATTCGCCGCCATTTTCATTTCCACTCTCTATTTGACAGCTGTCAATTATTGGCCGACAGATGTAATTTGAAAAAGGGAGTGCGGTTAATTTAGTTCGGACAGGCCCTTTGTCGTAAAGGGCATTGCTGCACATGGATATTTTATTCGTACCTGTGTTCTTTCAATCACTATCACTACATAGTATAAAACAAAGTCGCTTTCTCTGTCCCTATGTCACTTTGTATGCTTAAATGTTTAAAACTACGCAACGGAATTTGATGCGGTTTTTTTAATAGATGGAGGAATTCAAGTGGAAGCTTTTTATGTGCATGCGAAGCCGGGGCGGGTCGCTAGTAGAAAATAAATAACATTTTTATTACTTGATTGGGGCAACGCCTAAAAGTGTATAGACAGATCGTACGTGTCAAGCGACGCTGGCCTGACTAAGATTGGTTGCCAATAGTGGCATTTCTATTTTTAACACTTCGTGCTTCGAAAAGCACGTGATCGCGACTATTATCGGTAGATGACAGTAATAAGAAGAGGAGCTCGATAGCCTTGCGCGACGGCGACGGCGAGTGCGCGGCCATGTTTGGATTTGGTCGCCATTAGTGGCATTTCTATCTTGAGCTCCTCCGTGCTTCGGAAGGCACGTTGAGCCGTTGGTCCCGGCTGTTATCGCTAAATGGCAGTCGTTAGGCTATGTTGGATGCCTTTAGGCAGCCTGAAAAATCTGACAGTGTTGGTCACTAACATACCCGGATCATGTTCCTGCGGGTCCGGTTTCCCTTGAAAAAAAAAGGTTACGGAGGTCAGACGGCAGTCGCTCCATTGTAATTATCAGTTCCGCCAAATCAGGACCATGATTAATAGCGTACCCTGGGCTCTGAAGCGTAAGCTGAACATGCAACCGGAAAACATGCTCAGACGAAGAAGACAGTAAAAAGAGCCTATGGGAAGCCTGATAAATCTGACTGTGTTACCGTGGTGTTACCATACCCGAATCATGATCCCGTTGGCCTGGTTTCTTGGTAAAGATTTACGCAAAAGCTCCTTTGTAATAACCAGTGCACCATATCTAAATACTAATGCGTATACTACTAGATAGTATTCTGTAATCTGTGGTACCCTAGGTTGTAATTTTGTACCCTGGGTTCTAAAGGTTATAAAAGAGATAGACAAAATTTTGGAGTAATATAAATTCAACTGTCAATTCTCTTCCCGCGCAGATCGTAGAAGCCGATCGAGGGATTGGTCAGTTTTAGGAATCATATCAATAGGCGATGCGGCTAGCAACCCATCACTATTTTGGTTCCGATTTCCACCTACAACCGTCCAACTACTAAACGTGGTCTTTGGTTTTTGTGAAAGTGGGCTCTGTCTACCCCGCAAGGGAAAAAGACGTAGCACTATGTATGTATGTAAGTCTGTGCAGTTCTTATATTATAGTAAAAAAAAAATAGGTTCAAACAGAATTTAGTAAAATAAAGATAAGATTTATTATACCTATATTTTATGTGAAATATATATATAAAACAATACTCATTCAACCCAGGCGGGAAAAGCCTATTTAAACTTGTACGTTAGGTCAACATTATGCAGAGATAAGCAAATACTAGATGGGACGGAAATTATAAATAAATTATGATTCATTCATTCATTCATATCGATCGCGTGCATTCCGTTCAAGTTCAATTATGATATTTCGAGATCTATGTTTCAATAATACCATAGATATTTTTGAAATGAAAATATTCACAAAACCAAGGACTTCGTGTATAGTTTTGCATGAAATGAAATATATTAATTATTGACGTCATTTATTAAATTAAGTTTATCCACAGAACTGGAGTATATATTATCCAATTCTGTGTTATCACTAGTGGAGAAAAAACGGCACCACAAACTTCACTGCAGGATTTTCTCCAAAAACGTCAATTTGCAAAATTTGTATCAAAATAAGACGAATATGCGTAAAATATTTTTTATAATTTGAACTTATTGCATAAATGCACAAGTATTATAACACGGGACCAATTTTCTTGTAAAAATTAAATATTTTATTAAGCTACTTAAAACACATCAAAACACAAATTCAAATTCATTTACTTGTAAACATGTTGTACAGTAAAGTTTTACAAATCACTATTAGAAACAAACATGCCTAACAGATGCAGATCATTTAAAAAAAATCAAATATGATTAATCCGAGCATTTTTACGTTCGCTGTTCAGCAAAAATGCACATACGCAATTTTTAATTGAAAAAAAAAAACTATCTCACAATGAGAGCCGACTCTAGTAAAAATAACTCTACATCGTCGCCGGACGTACTCTAATGTGCAATTTCCTTTGAAATTTCGACCAATCAAAAGTTTGAATGAAATGGTACTAATGTAAAGTGAAATGTTGGGATTTAAAAGTCTATTATTACTTTTATATTGCTTGCTGTATAAGTGACTCTTGCAGGGTTTACTTTGGGCCTCTGTTTATGGTGAAAATCGAGTTTTTGGAGGGAAAATAAACTGTCAATTTGTCTATGCTGTAGGATTTAATTTCCAAAATTGGTTTTCGAGAATTTGTGCATAATAATGGTGGATTATTACTCGCTTAGTGTTTGTGAACAAGTGTGTGTTGGGAACTGGTATAGTATCGATTACTTTAATCTTTGTCACCTAAATATAAAAGTTATTGCTAAGTAAGTGAAATTTTTTCACCGCTTCACTTTACTATCTGACTCTTGACTAGACTTACTTGACTTATACTTGACTGGACAAGACTACTGACTTGACTATTTTGTTGACTTGACTAAAGTAGGACTGAAGAAGATTAATAAATTCAAAATAGGCATAAAAGGACGCATTTCTAGGGCCGTAAAAAAATAAAAATAATAAATATGGTAAATATCTAAAAGAGAGTTACTAAATTTTTATGGGCTCAAATTATCTTAGAAAAAGAATTTGCCTCTTTTATGCCAAGAATAGACTTAAAAGAATAATCGCATTTAGTTAAAAAAGTGTGAATTATCAAAAGCCAATTTTTTAAAGTATCGTCTCCTACCACAAATATATTTTTTGTTCTGTAAATTAATAAGTTATCGGATTTGAAAAGGCAGTGTCTCATCTTATCGTTGGATGGCGAGCGATAGTGTGGTCTTTATGAATACTTAGCTGTTGCCCGGGGCTCCGCTCACGTGTGAATTCCGGGATAAAATATAACCTATATGTTGTTTCAGGGTGTAAACAATCTTCATTCCAAATTTCAACCAAATCGGTTCAGCCTTTTTCCTGTGAAAGAGTAACAATATACACACTCACAAACTTGTTCCTTTATAATACTAGTGTGATACACTATTCGTACATTTGTGTATGTTCACGAGTTTTCTTTTATGGGAATGAAATCCTGTACTTATAAGTATATTTCTTAATAATCTGTTTTAAATAGTGGGTTATCTGTTTCATTCAACAATGACTTGACGTCTCCTAAGACATTATATATGTAAACAATAAATATAAGAGCTATGAAAAAAAACTGCTATTGCATGATAGGAATCTAACTCAGAACCTCTAGATTAGTGGACAAGTGTTAACCATTACACCAAGGAGTCACTGAGTGCAAATTATAAACATAACATCAAAAGCAGTATTGTAGATATCTTCAATGTATTCATTTTAGCCGTCTGAATCGAGGCATGTGTTTTGTATCACACACTTCAAATCTATGAAATGCATATAAGCGATAGTTTAGCTATTTAGATAACTGGCAACACAAAAAATCTTAAAACAAACATTGATGTCAGTTAGGTGAAGTGATAGGCAGATAAATTGTTTTTAAATTCCTATTGCAGGTCTGCTGGAAAAAAAATCTATAGAAATTAGTGGCACCCGTACAAAATTTCCTAATTTTAAGTTTCTTTGTTTGTATTTGAGTGTACATGAATAAAATAAACAAACAGCCGAGTTACCGAAACTGTACTTATTGGTATTTTAGTCTATGTGATACCTCGGTGAACACTAGCGCCACCATCATTTAAAAAACATTATTTACTAAAAACACAACTGCTAAAAGTGGCCGTTTTAAGCAATATTGCAATTTGTAACTATAGGAAACTATCCATACTAATCCATACTTTCATACTAATATTATAAATGCGAAAGTCTGTCTGTCTTTCTGTCTGTCAGTCACCTCTTCACGGCTAAACTGCTGGACCGATTGTGATGAAATTTGGTAGGGATGTAGTTAACGACCTGAGGTCAAACATAGGCTACTTTTGGGCGCGATATAACCGAGTCCCACGCGGGGCGAAGCCGCGGGGAACAGCTAGTAATTTAATATGTTGAAAATTAACTTCAGATCCAGTACCTGTAATAACAGGGATTTTTGATAACTTGTGTTTTCAGTGAATAATGATTTTTAAATGATGGCGGCGCTAGTGTTCACCGAGGTATCATCTTAAGTAGATTTAAAGGAAAAATAGCTTTTAAATAATCTGTAATATAGAATAACTTGTTTGTTAAGATGATAATAGGAGATGATGATAAGAAGAATAAAAGAGAAGAGAAACAATCCCCTTCAGACCTCGATGGTCTTCGCTTCGATATTTTATTTATAAATAAAATCATAGTTAGAAGCTGGTTTTAAAACGGGAATTTAAACTGAATCGTTAATTATGTCGGTATTTTTACAAAAAAATATACAAAAAGAGCGAATCAAAAACAAATCTAACACCTCCTCCCCCTCACATGTACTCCTCCGACCATGTTGCTCGGCCGAGCGTTCGTACCTATTGCTTAAGCTGATATTTATTTATATATACTCCTCCGACCATGTAGCTCGGCCGAGCGTTCGTACTTATTGCATAAGTAGATAAAAAATGCTATGCAAATAGCTTTACCGCGGCAGTCCCCGAGTGCCGCACTTTTTTTTCCCATAAATGGTCATCATATTGAATGGTTATTTCATAGCCAATTGTACGCTTTTCCATGAAAAGTCCCCTTTTTATGCGGAGATTACATTGTCATCGGGGTGATAAAGGACAAGTGTCAATAACCCTGTTGACCCTTATGACGGCTTGAAAGGTCATTGTGATATATAAGGTATAGCTATTTCTCGCGGTTTCACCCGCATTTGGTATGTATGTGAGCTTATATCGAGTAATACGTCATACGATTCCGCTTGACCAGTTTCCGTTTGACGGAATGTAGGTAACATTTTTTTAAATCTGCTACCATCTCTAGCGATCTTGAAAATACAGAAAAAAAAATTATCTTTCTGTGAGATTATCAGAAATCTTACTAACTTTTTTCACCATCATCATCATTTCAGCCGCAGGCCGTCCACTGCTGGACATAGGCCTCCCCCAAGGATTTCCAGAACGACCGGTTGGAAGCGTCCTAACTTTTTTTGCTAACCTCGAAAGTCATTGAAATATTATCCGCGGCATTGCGGCGGCCGTAAGGCCAAAATAGAAGAGTATGGTATTCAAGCATACAGCTTTATACTCTCAGTCTGCCTTTGGTAAAATCTAATATAACTCGAGAGGTCTATCTCTCACGTGTTGTATAAACAATTTATTAAAATACAGTAGGAACATTATTTCATTGACAGAAGTAGATGAGGAGATAACGGGACAAAGGTTAAGCTTCATACATATTAACGGGAGTTCATAGTGTTTTAGTTTAGCCCTTGTACGTGATATATATTTATACACATATTATTAATGTGTATAAATATATATTATGTACTTATTATAGGTAATTATAAGTAGTACTTAAATCTATAAAAAGCTACTGACAATGTGCCTTCCTCTGACAGTTCAAGGAATAATGGAATATTTTTTTGCTATACTCCGTTACTCATTAGTTAGTTTTGTAATGAAGGAATCCTGAAAAGGCAATGGATAGGAGCAGCTTTTAGCGTCATTGTATAAACATTTATCTATGTTCCGTTGTCTACTCACGTGACATATGAGTAAATGAGTATGGCATATTACGTGTCGGAGTAAATTGGTTGAATTGTGAAATACTGGTGGTATGGAGGAGTGCCTAATTAATTGTTGTGATACTCTGGAATGTTCCGACAGCTGATATAGCGTATATGTAACATTAGGCCAATTTATAATGATTGTTTGCCAGACATATTTGAAAATCATTCACGGTCAAAGCAAAAATCAAAACTAATGTGGCGTAAATAAACGTCGCAATCTATTATAATAATTGAAGATATATATAGGCGTATGAAATTTTTATTTAAAAATTTAAAGAATTTGACCGTATCTTCTGCGAAAATTGTATAACAATTATGTATACACATATATACTGTTAATAATTTAAGATAATAAATAAACAAGATAGAAGCTTTCGAAATGGGGTAGACTGGAAAGAATAAGTTGGACTGAACACATAACATACGAAGAGGTTGTAAATAGAGTAGGAGAAAAGAGAAGCACTTTAAAAGTGATTGAGAACAGACGAGGAAACATTTTGGGAAACTTGATACGACAAAGATAGAAGGAAGAAGGGGTCCAGGTAGACCGGGGCATAGTTATATGAAACAAATAAAAGAGAAAACAAACGTCGTGTTGTATCAAGAAATAAAGGAACTGGCAAAGGATAGACAAAAACGGAAGGAACTCCACCGACAAGAGCCTAGCTCTTAAATTTATTATGCTGATATATATTGTAATTAAGTTTGCAGTATTAGTTACATAAATAAAATAACACACAAGCAAAGCCGCGTGCCAGCAAGTCCTTAAATACGTTGTGGTAATATTATTAGCATGTTTTAATCTAAAACGTGTGTGGTATACAAAATAAACGGACAAATTTAGAATACAATTCTAAGTTACAATGGATACTAAATCTAAATTGAGTCATAAACTAAAATTAGTTTGGATATACGCTACAAATTTAGTTTGTTTGTTCGGATTTTTTGTATTGTACAGTCAGTGGCAAATTATCCTGTCCCTTAGTTACTATGGTCAGTTTTACCTATCCCTAACTGTACACAAAGGAAGCACATCCCATCTTCATCTAAATCGGTTCAGTAGACTACGTACCAGCGAAGCCAGGGCGGGTCGCTAATATTTTATAAATAGCTATTTATAAAATACTTAATTCTGCTATTGTTTTTTCATTTAATTTCATTTCATGTGACTATGTGGGGGTTTTGAGGTGAGAAATGGAAATCCTTATTAATACGAGGCCAAGATTCACATTGGGTCCTACAATTTTTGTTAAAGAATTATTTTCTTGTATAATTACGTCGTCTTAGTTAGTTACTACATGAGTAAGTTAGTGACCTTTTATTTTTATAAGTAGACAAATGACACAGCTACACTCAATGACGACTTTGGCCTCCTTGAACTTAAAAAAATCAACATACATACATAATCACGCCTGTCTCACGCAGGGGTAGACAGAGACTAGAGATTTCCATTGACTACGATCCTTACATACCTCCCTCGTTTCCTCCACACTCATCACTCTAGTCATACACGCTTGCCAACTTAAGGTACTCTTAATGTCTCCTTTTTTCAAAAGGTCTGCGATTTGGTCGCAGTATGGTTATCGAGGCCGATCCTGACTGACTCTCCCAGCCAACTCTCAACATAAAAAGAAGATATACTAAAAATACCGAACAATGAATAAAAGACAATAATAAGAAATGACTGAGTAGCTGAGGCACAGATAATATAAAACTATGCTGAGGTAATAAAAAAAAAGCTTGGCACCAGTTTCGATCATAAATATTATAGGCATTCTCACTATGCGTGGCGTGATTCTTGTAAAAATAAATTTCCCTTTTTATTTTTTTAGGACCCTGGTTCATTATAATTATTTACCTTAAAGTTATTTAATTTTTATTTATTTATTTAATTTATATTCATTCAAATCTTCATATTCCTATTGGTATAGTTTCCCTGTAGAAAAGATTACGGAGGTCAGACGGCAGTCGCTCCATTGTAATAACCAGTTCTGCCAAATCAGAACCACTAAACCCTTTTAAAGCATAAGCTGAAGATGCAACCCAGGAAACACGCTCGGACGAAGAAGACAGGATGAAAAACAAAATAATTATTAATACATTCATCCTATTAATAAAATGTGCGTCGCAGTCGATTCTGTTTTTAACTGACTAAAAAAAAGAGGTTATAAATAGCAATATTGAATATAAATCAATTTATGAGATGTCGTTAATGTCCGTTGCTACTGTACTATCGGAGTTAATTGATCGTTAAATAGGTTAACAAGATCGATAATCAGTGTTTTTAACCGACTTATAAAGAAGAAGCTTTCGATTTTAATTTATCAGTCCTCTCAAAGTAAGGAATAAGTCCGTATAGAATCAAATTCATACTATTACATCATCATCACCATTTCAGCTGCAGGCTGTCCACTGCTGGATATAGGCCTCCAAGGATTTCCGAAATTACCGGTTGGAAGCGGCCTGCGTCCAGCGCCTACCTGCGACCTTCAGATCATCTGACCATCTGGCCGGTGGTCAGGTGATCTGAATACTATTTCATATTAATATTATAAATGCGAAAGTCTGTTACGCTTTCGTGGCTGAACCGCTAGACCGATTTTAATAAAATTTGGTATGGATATAGTTAAGGACCAGGGGTCATAGGCTACTTTCGAGCGCGATATAACCAAGTTCCATGCGGGCGGAGCCACGGGCAATAGCTTGCAATTTTTATGCAAATGGATAATGTACAAAAAAAAAACAATATCGTTCGGGAGTTGTTCCTTTTCACCCTCGTATAATAATCTACTATTTTTCCACTCAACGGGCTCCAAACTTATACGATTGGGAATACAACTAGAAAAAAACTAAAAATTATAAAGATCATCTAAGCGCTATCCCTTTAATTAATTTCTTAATTTATTCTTGTTATGATTAGTTATCAATTTATATCCTTAAATGTTTTAAAAGTGTCAAATTATTCGTGCCACAAAACTTTTAGGGTCACGCAAAAATGACAATTTTCTAATTAAGAAATTTTTACCCTTTGACCCCTTTTTGAATACTTGATGGGCTTAAAACTTGAAAAGGTCCGAGCCCTGTGGCATTCTTATGTTTTCAACAAAATTGTACCGTCAACAAATGAAAAAGAGATCCCATGTTTTGATTTTATTTTCTATTAACATAACTATCACTACATAGAATAAAACAAAGTCGCTTTCGTTGTCCCTATGTCCCTTTGTATGCTTAAATCTTTAAAACTACACAATGGATTTTGATGCGGTTTTTTTAATAGATAGAGTGATTCAAGATGAAGATTTTTATGCCCATGCGAAGCGGGTCGCTAGTGTTGTATTATGCAGGTTTAGAAATTATAGTATCACTAGCTTTTGCCCCGGCCCGAGAGGCTAACATGCTTGGTTACGGCCCTAATAGCCTTTTCAACCTTTCTTCTTTAACTATATCCAAAAATAGGTTCTGCAGTCGTAAAAGTGTAACAGACAGATTCGCAATTATACCTAATATTAGTATGGAAGTATGGATGGATGAACAAGGTAAAGAGTTAAAAAAAATTAACGTAGTAACGGTCTACGGCTCACCCCATTTTAGCTTTAACTTAGATCTAAGATCTGACAAAAAAACATTAGATATACAAACATAATTATATAGTAATTACTTTAAGCTTTAATTACTTCTGTTATTAAGTTTTAAAATATGACGTCAGAAACTAATACGAAAACAAAAAGAATTTTATTTTTCCGACTATCAACCCCTTCAAAACTAACTAACTTACATTGTTTACACAGCAAAATCAAAATGCGACATCCAACAAATACTTCCAAGGTTTTTTCAAACGGATACGGAAATCCTTGAATATTATAGCAAAACAAATCCTATGAACTATTCGACCTTAATAAAAGTCCGACCATCGCTGTCGTCCTTCCTTTTAAGGGCATGGAATTCCGCCATTGTTATGCCCGGGTCGACAATTTATGAGGTATTCTTGCGATGAGATAGCATTGAGAGAAAGTGATATGCACGAGTGACGAGATTAAAAAATACAATAGGTTTATTATGGATCATTTTTGTGGATTGCATTTCGTTAAAAATATATAACAATAAATAACATCAAATAGATTGCGGTTTGAAGAAAATATTTTCGGGAATACATTTAGTACTTTATTGATATAAATAAATAAAAAAAAAAAGGTTCTCAAATAACGATCATGCAAAGGCAAGCGCAGCTTCAGACACCCTTGCTCAGATAACCTGAAGAAGGTCGCAGGCAGCGCTGGATGCAGGCTAATCGGTCAGTCAGTATCCCACAAAACAGGTCTCTAACTTACTTTGGAGCTAACTCAATCTGTGTGACGTGTCCCTATATACTCATTTATTCTCTAAAATCTTTGGAGAAGGTCTATGCTATTAGTGTTTGCGTCTGAATGCTGGTATAACTGCTATTTTGAGTTCCTCCGTGCTTTGTAAGGCAAATTGTCATCGCCAGATGACAGTCTTTAGCCTATGTCTCGAAGCCTTAAGTCTAAAAAATCTAACAGTGTAAATTAACAAGAAATATTAACAAGAAGTGACATAGCGCATGAAAAACGTGTTTGTATTGGCTTGCAAGCCAATGTTTTACACAGAAAAAATAGGCGGGGAATTTGATTGCGTCATTTATTGCCACTATTATTGGTCGATAATATTAGGTGACTTTGTTGTATACAACGTAATACATTTCCAATAAGGTGTTTCCATGTATTAATTGAAGATAAGATGTGAGAACACGCTGCCACACTGATCTTGGAACTAAATCCGCGTCAAAACATTTCTATTCGGATAATTTCTCTATTCTGTGGTTGGAGCCATAAAGTAGTGAGTAAGTATTGTATTTTTTTTATTATTTAAAAAGGTTCTTCAAAAATTACGTTATCACCTCCCTTGTATGTGTTGATGACTACATAAAACGAGAAAAACTCGTAGCTTTTTTATCGTTCAGTTAATACGTCATAAAGCTACCCCAATTGACAGTTAAGTGAAGATGTTCATTGGTTTTACGACTTTCACTTGTCTTGGCTAAATAATATTTTATCAAAAGATGTACGGTGGGTTATAGGTATATAAAGATATACTATGCCGAGTAAGTACAATGGTAGTTCACTTTTCTATGATCTACTCTACTTTTTTATTAGGGTTCCATACCAAAAGAGTAAAACCGGGACCGTATTTATACTTAATTCCTGTGGTCCGGCAGAAACGTAAATAAAAAAAAAAAATTCATATTTTACTACTATAGGATAGGACAAATTACTAACAAATGTGATTTTTTTTATAAAGCTAAATTGTCTGCAATAAATAAATTAAATTGAATTACTAAGACTTCGCTATAGGTGTTTCCGTCTGTTTATCCATTTGTTCAGACTGTATTACATGAACCGTTATAGCTAGGCAGTTGTATTTTTAAAAGATGATATCTTCATGATGTATATTATATCTGCTGTCGTTATAAGAACAAATACTAAATACATATTCAAACGTGATTTTTTCACAGTTTTGTATAGAATGTTAATGGACCGACTCGCACTTGGTAGCTATAATTATTTTCTTAGTTGTAAGGACCAAGGTGATGATGATGAAGATGGATGGCAACAAACAGTAAACCATAGAGACGAGTGGAAAACAAAAGGAGGACTGTCCCAGCAGAGGACTATAAAAACCAAAGAATATGGAATCGCTCGCGGAAGAAGCAAATTCTTTAATCTATGATAAAAACAGACGCTCACATAATCTAGTCAAAGCATTTCCTCAAATTAGTCATTCATCATTTTCATACATGTAGATCCACAGGCAATACCAAGTCCTAACTAATATTATAAATGCGCGTAAGTGAGTTTGGCGGTTTTTTTGTAACGTTTCAGAGCTTTTTCTACCAATCTTCTTGAAATTTCGCATATATATAGTTAGAAGTATTGAGAAAGACATAGGTATGAAAGGTACCCTTTAATCCCGGGAAAAAGCACTGTTCCCGATGGAACTTCACGCGGGCAAATGCTAGTATAAGCGAAAAAGCCACAAAGCTATTTGGACAAATTAACAAAATAAATTGTTTGGTTTAGTAATCCGCTATGTTGCCTATATGGACGGACAACCCTGTCAGTCAGCAGTTGACTAAGGGCAATTATACACGACCTGACAAATTTATTTTTATCTAATAATTTATTTATTTAATTTATGTACACTCAAATACAAAAATAGGACACTTTAAATTTGGAATATTAATTCCAGGGTACTACTTATTTCTTTATAAATTTCATTAATATTACAATCGATTCGATAATAGTACGAATAAATAAATTATTTTATTTTATGGTCGGAAAAGATTTGATTATGATGGAATTGTGACCTATAGACAGTGAAAACGCGTCATCCGATAGCAAGATGTATCAACGATATTAAGATAAAAAGCATGGAATAATTTGAGAAAATCCAGTACCCAATGTTCCCGGGTTCGATCCCCGGTCAGGTCAAGATGAAAAATGATCTTTTTCTGATTAACCTGGGTCTTGGACGTTTATCTGTATATGTATTTGTTATAAAATATAGTATCGTTGAGTTAGTATCTCATAAAACAAGTCTCGAACTTACTTTGGGCTAACTCAATCTGTGTGATTTGTCCCTATATATTTATTTATTTATTTAATGGAATGTTAGAGGCGGCATGTTAAAAATGATGATAATGGTCGATAGAGAAGGTAGAAGGTAAAATGTGCTACGGATAAAAGTATATTTACCACCTTAGGTTTAAGGTTATAGGTTCTGTGTAGGACTGTACGTCAGTGGTCAAGGTCTGAACTGTGAGTATAAAAAGGGCATTTTTATGAATAAAAGCTAGTTGTTTGGGGTTTTAGAATCCATTGCAACTTTTTATTCAAAATAGAAGTCAAAATAAGTTTCCGTTTCACAAATAATATTCAGCAGCGGCAGTTAATTTTACACTTTTTATGTATGGTTTTCCGAAACTAGTGATAAAAGGGATGCTGGAAACAGTTAAATGTGTGATACTTATGGCTAAATTTGATTGTACTATGCTACCACATTTATGGCAAATAAATAAACTTTGACTTTGAGGGACCGTGTGGAATCTCCCTAATGCTATCTGCATAAATCAAAATTTATACAGTAGCCAAAATAAATGGTTTTAAAATAATTAATTCTAGATCAATTTATCTGATTTATAGTACATACGGATTCAAAGTTACGTTGGAAACAAAAGCCATGCCAACTCCCTAGGGGCCTGGTAGAAGGGGCAAACCCAAACTGACTTGACATCGTGGCGCAGGATTTGCGGCCGAAATGGAGTAGAAAAAACTACAAAAAGCGAACCCTGGGTTTGAATGCATGAATGAATGAATTAATTGCTTTAGTTTTAAACTCCAGATTTTTCTTTCAGTCGTTCCGAAAAAGAATGAGGTCCTTAGTGAATTTGAGCCAGCTTTATTATCAAAATACAAGGAAAATGGGATTTCTATTTGTCCCTTGTCCCTTTTCATGAAAGTACAGAAATATATTTTAATCTACACCAGTAAAGTAAGTTCCCAAATAGAGGTCTATGATAAACAGGAAAAAAGAACAGGCAAAATAGAATGAATGAAAATGTTCGAATGATAAGGCTGCGGCCTTAGTTATAATCGCTAGCGTCCTGATTATTTCACTGTAGACCACATACCTATGCAAGATTCGCAAACTCTCTCTCTCTCTCTCTCTCAACTTGTGCTATCTCGGCTGCTTCCTCACTTGGCTACTTCGGAGCCCGGGATCCGTTTTCTCATTAGATTCGTGTACAAATGCCATTTATGTTGCTACTTAGGCGGGACGAGCTTTCTAATTCTAAGTTGCCTATCTACAAACTGATCGACAGCTATTAGTATATTTGTATTTATTTTAAAAAAAATATTAGACAAGCAATACAAAAAAAATAAAAAATAGAATACATCCTATCTGATAGTAAGACGCCACCATATCCCATGGACGTCTGCGACTTGCACAATTTACACATAATATATCTGTACCATCTTTTGTATTGGTAACTAGCTGACCCAGCGAACTGCGTACCGCCCAAAGGCAATTTTTTCACCGTTTAAACCTTCCTTAAACTTCTATAAACATTTCAAGACCAAATTTATTCAAATCGGCCCAGCCATTCTAGAGTTTTAGCGAGACTAACGAACAGCAATTGGTTTTTATATATAGAGATATGTTATGCAAATAAATAAATCTGATTTATGAAATTTCATAACAAAATTTGTAAATGGCGGACAGCCTTGGGCTTTTTCAGACACGGACATCTGCAATAACAGAATGGCAGGTTTCCAATCCTTGAAAAATTTGCATACGCACTGGCGAGTCATCACTCGGAAAAGAAAACTGTGGCGCTTTCTCGTTTCGGAGGTCTTGCTGAGCCAGCGGAGTAAGTAAGCAATCCGCGTCAGTAGAGCGTTAGCCTTTCAGGAGCTGTTTATTTTGAGAAAGCGATAAGATCCCTTGATCTGTCATTTATAAATAAATGCGAGACTTTGATCACTTTGATGACATTTCAGTTTTATTATCGGGTCGAGGGTAGACGGAAAGATAAATAGCAGTATTGCTATCTCTTCTGTAGCGATTTTCGATTTCAAGAATTTGGGCCTTTTTGTCACATTAAAGAGAGCGTGCACACCTAAGCAGATCTCTGCAAAGTCAGTATGAAACTAATAACCGCAGTCATGTTTCGACTAAATGTTTTGGTTCTGGTCACTCATACATCTGGGTGTCGATTCTGCTAAATGTTAAAACACAATCGTATCAAAATAGTGTTTCAATGGTAGTGCTTTTTTACACACTAGTTACAAGAAATGTATATTTTTTTTATATCACTTCTGATGATCACACCACACACTACATTCACATCACATCATACTGTCATAACTCTTGTAAATAGTGTGTAAAAAGCACTACTATTGAAACACTATTTTGATACGATTTTGTCTTAACGTTAGCAGAATCGACGCCCTGATATATTGTAGAAACAGTGCTGCGTTACTTTGTTCTGGAGTCTAAAATCTATGGTATGCGAAATAAAACTAACAAAGAAACAATTTTCCACAAATATTGCCAAAAGCGAAATTTTAACATATTTCTAGGTGGTTCCACAAAAATTGGGTAACTTGGTATCATCAGTAAAAAAATAAAAAAAAAAATAAAAAATAAAAAAATAAAAATGTTTATTAGGTAACAATTTACAAGGTTTACATTTGTTGTTGGAACCTCCTTTTAAGCAAAAAAATGCCTGTGCCAGGAGGCCCCGCTTTTACATAACAATTGGTATTTACCTAATATTAATTAGTATTATGTATATAAAATGCAAAAACCAGCACAGCAAGCCGCACCCCAAACACAACCGAACGATGACATGAATGAATGACCGAATCACAACAGATACAGGCCAACATCAATAATATCCCTATATAGGTATACGATTGATAAAGGCCTCCAGTTCATCGTAATTCAACCCATCCAGCCAAGCCACCAACACCGATTTACACTCAAAGTACGGCTTACCATGGACTGATAGTTCCCTATTTATCTTATTATATAAGTATAAACAGCGTGTTGGAAATTGTAATCTTGCAAATTCAGTTCTAACTATTGGGGGAATAGCAACAGCAGCATTTCTTCTTCTTTGAATTTCTATGTTAGGATTATAAGGTAAGGTTTTATGTGTTCTTAATGTAGTGCGTAGGACATACAGTTTTCTAATAGACATCAGATTACAAAGTTTATATAGGTCAATTGTAGGAAAAATTCTCTTTTTGAAATACATAACTTTTAGCAAAGACCTCTGCGCTCTTTCAACTTCTAGGAACCGAGTCTTTAATGCGCCTCCCCAAACGGGAATACAGTATATAATAATAGATTGAACAAGTGAAACATATATTTTATTTAACAAATTTTGTGTCATTATATGTCTAAGAGTCTTGAATATCCAGATGAATTTACGGATCCTACTAGACATCTGTTCAATTTGAGGATGCCAGGATAATCGTTCATCCACCACTATCCCAAGGTATTTGGTACTTTTGACTTTAGATATTGAAGGACAAGTACAATCTGTGTCAGGGTTTTCATTACAAGAGTGAATTTTAACATCAAAGTCAACAGTAGGTTGGTTATTATTATAAATACTAAAACAAATGTAGTTAGTTTTGGATGTATTTAGTGTCAAAAGATTATATTTAAGCCATTTATCAACCTGTGATATGCCCTGTTCAGAAGTTTTACGTACATCGTCCCAGTTTTGACCGGAAAAGACAATTGCAGTGTCATCCGCATAAGAAAAAATTTTACCATTTTTAAGTGTCATGTTGCACAAGTCATTGATGTACACAAGGAAAAGGGTTGGGCCTAGCACACTTCCCTGAGGGACTCCATAGTTCACGTTAGTACCATTGCTTATGCAATCATTGATTTTAATTTTTTGAACTCGGTTTGAAAGATAGTCTTTGAAAATAGATAGTTGTTGGCCTCTTATACCTATTTTTTCCAATTTTTGTAAAAGTATTGGGATGGAGACAGTATCAAAAGCTTTTTTCAGATCTATAAAGCATGTTAGGCATTTTTTTCCTTTATCTAAATTGTCAATTATAGAAGCAGTTAAGGATATGACAGCGTCTTCCGTAGATATACCATTTCGGAAACCAAATTGGGAATCCGAAAGAATATTATGGGTATTAAGGTAATTAAGTAGTCTAGTATTTAATAATTTTTCTAATATTTTTGCAAGTACAGTAAGAACTGCAATAGGTCTGTAATTGTTAATATCATTTGCAGATCCACCCTTATGTATTGGTGTTATGAGTGATTCTTTGAGTGATGAGGGAAATGTACCTTTTTCAAAACATAGATTAGCTAAATGAGTAATAATTGGAATTATTTCATCTTTTATATATTGAATGAATCTAGTAGGAACATTATCCCACCCAGGAGCACTGTCTGATTTTAGATTTTTTATTATGGTATCTACTTCTTGATAATCTGTCTGTAACAATACAAAAGATTGGGTTTGACTAGGAAGGTGGTGGAGATATTCCTTTATATCACCTTTGGCCAAAGTTGATTGTATTTCATTTGCAAGTTGATTACCTATATTTGAAAAGAACCCATTTATGTAATTAGCTGAATCAAGAGCAGTTGGTTTCAATTCAGTTAGTTCTGAATTTGTTTCAGGTTTATTACTAGTATAAGTTATAGATTTTATATTTTTCCAAAGAATCTTGTTATTTTTAATAGAATTATTTATTAAATTTCTTTCATAACGTCTTTTTAGTTTTTTTATTAAGTTATTGCAAAAATTACGGTATCTAGTATATGTGATTTTTTTTTATTTCATTATTCGGATCATTTTTTAGCTCTTTTTGTAATTTATTACGATTCTTTATACATTTTAAAATGCCCTTTGTTATCCATGGCTTAATTATACGTGCACTTTTGGGAATAACAGTTGTAGTTGTATTCTCTTTTATTGTTTCCATCAGAATTTGAGTGAGCGAGTCTGTTAATTGATTGGGATCTTCACAGAATAACATGTCGGTAAGGTTTTTCTTTTGTAAGTATATTAAAGCACTTTTGAAGTTAACTTTTGTTGAAGTTTTACACGCCTGTTTAATCACTTTATTTTTATTTATTGATAGCAAAGTAGTATTGTGGTCAGTAATAGTAGAATTTAAAATAGCAATAAACGCGGAGTGTGTTTTATTATTAATTTTCAACATAAAATGATCAAGACAGGAGTTATTACGTGTAGGTAGAACATGTCCAGGTAATATACCATGAGCTGCAAGCATATTCAGGTACGACATTCTATTAGTTATCTTATATAACTCTTCATTTGGTTTAGGTATTAAATTTATATTTATGTCACCAGCTATTGTAATATTTTTGGTCGATTTCAAACTGTTTAAATGATCACATAATGAATTTATAAAACCTTCGGTATTAGTCTTAGATGGTGATCGGTAGATACCTAGCACAGTGTGATTAAGTGTGTCAACCTGTAAGCATGATGCATGAGTAAGTTTTATTTCAAATATTTTCGGTTTTAGAGTTTTTTTAACAAATATAACGACCCCGTCATTCTGGTTAAGCTGGATGGTAGTGAAACCAGAGGAATAATCAGTGTATAAAACGAATTGTCTTTTCATTTTAATTTATAACATTAATAGTCAATTTTAGCTTTACATTTTATAAATTAGTTTATAAATGCTTTCCATCTGAATTTGTAATATTATAAAGGCGTAATGTTATGTTTGCTACATCTTCACGCTCAAACGGCTGAGCCAATTTTTATGAAATTTTGTATAGATAAAGCTGGTACCTTGGATTAACACATAGGCTAATTTTTGCTCTGAAAAGTAGATTAAGTTAATAAGTCTGAGAGTCAAAAGTGCTTTATAAAACAGATGGCGCTGCTGTGTATGATTAAGGCGCTGTATCCCCAACCCTTAGGTATTTAAGAGAAGTGAAGTGCGATTATAGTACGTGCTCGTAATGAAATAAGGTTGAAAGTGGCGATATTGTGTTGGCCTGTCACTAGTCTCCGTTCAATGCCATTTCGGGTGAAATTTTTCAGTTTTAATTTAATATTTCACTAAATATTGTAATTTTTTTAGGTATCCCTCTGGGTCATTATGTTATTCTTTTTATAGATGTAAAAAAATTGGTAGTTGTCGCTGAAGATATCAAGTAATTCGCGACGAAACCTTTTCTGGATATAGCTTTTTTGCTATTTTATTTAGCTAGGTTTTAATAATTTTTGTTTTTAAATATTTTGATGTAATCATTTATTTTGATCTTTGAACTATACTTCATATTTTTTTCACGCTTGTATTCCATGAAGAATAAAGCTAACTGCGCGACGAAAAAATAGACGTTTTACGGTATTCCCCTGATGCACAGCGCCTTAAGTGCAAGTAATACCGTAGGATGCAGCTAGTTTAATATAAAACATAATACCTCAGTATAATATACTTTATTAAAGATTTATATATTACAAAAATAAAATTCAAAATGACATATGAAATAATTTATTAAGGGGTTATCGTAAGCTAACTAGCGCCACCAATCATTTTATTTATTTTACTCTTAAATCAGGTCAAATTGTAAAAATTCTAAGAAGGTAGGTCAGTAGTAAATAATCTTTAGTATTTTTCAGTTAATTCAGAAAACAACTCATGACCGCCAAAAGTGGCCACTTTTTTTTCTTCCACTAAACGTTATTTGCTAGTGACCTGCCTTCTTTAGATTTTTTGGCTTACGATACCCCCTTAATGAACTTAACTAAAATTTCAAACAAATAAATATAAAAAACTTACTATATACCTCAGTTGCAGTTTACCAAAATACCTGCCTATTAATGAGTAGGAAAGAGTGTAGGGAAACTTTTTTAATTTGGCCTTTCGCTACGGTTTGCGAAATTCGTGAATTCGCCCCAACATGATTTATTATGCCATTTTGCTTTCCCTTCCCCTGTGTGGCTATATCTGGGTTAAAGTTTTTTCAAGTGCCTTAAAGATTTATGTCATTAAGCGGGCATTAATCCTAAAAAAAGGTAAGGATCTATTGAGTCTTGTATGTTTTTATTTTTTTAAAGATAACTAGCGACCTGCCCAGGCTTCGCACGGGTGCAATCCTATATAATACATGTATTGGGTATACATATAAACATTCCTCTTGAATCACTATATCTGTATATTATAATAAAATTAAATTAAATATAAAATAAAATCCCATCAAAATCCGTTGCGTAGTTTCAAGACCTAAGCATACATAGGGACAGACAGCGGGAAGCAACTTTGTTTTTTACTATGTAGTGATAGTGATAATAAAATGCGAAAGTCTGTCTGTCCGTTACGCTTTCAAGACTCAACCGCTGGAGCGATTTTGATGATATTTGGTATGAATATAACTAAATCCCACACAGGTGGAGCCGCGGGCAACAGCTGCCAATCCCAAATTCACGTGTTTTCTTTTCTTTATAATTATGAATCAGACACGTCAGGTTTGGTAACTAGCTCACGACACTTTTTAAAAATAAAACAACAAAGACGTCATTCATCGATCGTATATCCAAGTGTTTCAGGTCTCATATTAAGTATTCGTAGAATGACAAGTTCTTTTAATAGCTAAATACTAGGTAAAACTAATCCTCGCTACCATAAGATATATCAAACGCAAACGCTAGCTACGTTAGCAATTTTGTATACCACATCACGAAGTGGCATAGCGCACGAAAAACGTGTCACTAGTTTGGCTTGCAAGCCAACGTTTCACACAGAAAAAATGGGCCAATTTGATTGCGTCATTTATTGCCACTGTTATTGATCGACAATATTAGATAGCTTTGTTGTAAACTACGCAATGCATTTCTAATAAGGTATGGTGTGGGTTTAGGACATGTATTAATTAAAGTTAAAAATAACGAATACACCCACACACTGATCCTGAAACTAAAGACGCGTTAAAACATTTATATTTGGATATTTTCTCTGTTTTGTGGCCACATCCGTAAAGCGTCTCTGGTAGGTAATAATATAATGAAAATATTTTTAAAAAAAAATTAAGAAATTTGAGCGAATCTTCCAGCAAAAGCCATACCTATAAAAGTTAAGCAATATATTACCAACCAATGACATAAACTATAGTTTTCCCACAAATCACAATTAACCATGAAAATGAAGGAAACACTGCTGTCAGATCCAGTTTTATGGGTTGAAAATTTTCTTAAATTAAAACATTTAACTTACGAGGTCGTAATTTTTCATTTGTCTATGAACTCGATCATGGATGACTATTACACCGTTGCGTATTATGATAAAACGACTTAAGTGACAATTAATCTGCAGAAAATCTCATCCGAGGATGAATCGTCGTTGGCAACGTGGTTTGGTTAAATAAACAATTATTCACCTCTCCATACATAATAGGATTTGTATTGTATTTTGTTCGAGTAAAAGACTCTTAGCTAAATCCATGATTTTTGACATAAGCCGTATATAACTGCGACGGTTCTATACGCACTTAATCCTAGAAATATAAACGTTTATCTATGTCCTTTATCAAATTTTATCTCATAAGAAATGATCTCAGTAGTACTTCCTTATATACTTCATAAATTAAATCAAAACTCTTTCCTTACATAACGAAAAACGTAACATATAGTTTCAAAAAACAATTGCACAAATAATATATTTTTTGCGGTATAAATTAAAACTAAAATTACTGCAATTTCGCAAATTTTTGCAGTTAAGCTCCAAATTAGAAAAAAAGAGTGGTAAAAATAAAATATTTTTCTTAATTTTAAACCAATCTTCAAAATATTTGACAAAAATAAATATTACGTCACGGTGTAAACGCATCTATTACGTAGTTCACACGGTGATAAAAGGGCTATGGATGTAATAAACAGTAATGGATTATGCTCTAACTCGTAAACAGCCGGATTATTACCACTAGACTGATTGAGTGATTAATGTCAACCGTATTTAACGTGGAATAAGGTTATTTGTTGAATCTACAAATGCATTATAACTAGCGCCCGGAGCCGGAGTTATCTTCCCTTTCGGAAGAATTGTGGGAAATCTGTTCTTAAATTTGACAATATAGTGGCCTTGATAAAGGCTACATATTTGTGCCGTTTGGGGTAGAGACGCTTGGGCCGTGGGGGCCATGTGCTTTTGAAATATTTAAAGATTTGTCGAGGAAGGTTAAACAGGCAACTTGTGACCAGAATGCTGGCTATCTTGGACAAAAAATTAGTATTGCGATCCAGCGAGGGTATGCTGCCAGCATTTTGGGCACGTTGCCTCAAATTGTAGTTAGTTTTTAGGTTATTCTCTAGACTAGGTTTTCTTATTATTTGTTTCAATTTATTGTATAATTATTTATAAACAAAGAAATTTGACTGAAAATTATATTACCTTTTACAATTTCACCTTCGATCTGTAACAAATGAAAGAAGAAATTAGCAACTTGATGGTAAAAGTCGTGATATAAGAATTAAGAATAGACTACTATATTCCCGCCTAGGGGTGGGAAGAGATAGTGTGATCTATTCTCCTTATAATAAAGGTGGATATCATAAACCACGAAACCCACGAAACGAACGAACGAAACAAGAACCACATCCACGAAAATGCTGACATAATGAGATATAGTGAAAAATACTGAATCATAACATTTTTACTCGGAAAAGAGAAATTCCCAACTTGTGATATCGACATATTGGCGTCTGTCAGAGCTATGGCCGGCAATTAAAATTGAAATTGTGTGCCGAATATTGTTTCAAATTTGAACAGTTTGCAGAACATTGACAGATTTATTAGTGTGTAAAGATTGCCTGATAATCTGGAAGTCGTGGGTTCAATTCCTACGGGAAGATTATTTAATCTAAATTGTTACCAACTTGGTTAGGCCATTTTAGACTGGAATCATCGGATAACAAAACTGATTCCTTGCTTCGGAAAAGCCATCAGTCCTGGCTGATATCTGGTAGTCGTTAAAGGAACCACGTCAGAGGCGAAGAGGGTATTTCGAATATTACTGATCACGCAGTGCATGGTCAATTGACTCCACCCACAAGATATGATAATAAAGAGTGTACTAGCTTTCTAGGGTTTCTTCGCTTCCGCCTACTAATTTCTTTTGGGCCATAATTTCTTTTTATACTATTATGTATGCAAACAGGCGTATGGCCAACCTGATGGAAAAATATATGACATATTGATGACTAAAACTGCTAGTGACAGGCCGATTATCAGTTGCTTACTACAGATCGCAGTGTCTGAATGGCTGGGTTTCTGTTTATTTACTAAAAACAACCTCAGAAAACAATTTAGTTGACCATAGATTAAAGAAATTTGCCTTGAGACCGCGCGCGATTCCAAATTCTTTTATGTTGACAGATATAGTTTATAGCTAAAAGACTTTGACTGAGAACAAGATTACGAAATTTCCACGGGAGTGGAGTCCCAGTATTAGTTACATTATAAGATTTAATAGCACCTCTTCAATCTCATTCCACTAAGCAGTTAATTTTACACAAATAGGCACAAAGTAGATGTAATTTGTGAGGTGACTACACTAAAGTAAAAATAAAATGTTGAATGTTTAGAACTGTAACTTGAGCAAAATAAAATACTCTGGCGCTCTCTCTCGGATGCCAAGATTTATTTCAGGCTAAGCGATCGGGGTAAGTAGTGTGTAAGTTAAAACAATCATACGAGGAGAGATGGAGATATTTCTTATATCTCCCCATATTGTACCATAACAGTTATGTTTAAAGAAAACAGTGCAAATAACTAACAAATTATTTCACAGTACCTATTACGAAAACTGTCATAAATAATATGCGGTGTATCTTTTAAACTGTTAGGCAATGAAATATTTTATTTATTATACAAAAAAACATAAGGCTCTGAAATGCTTGAAGATATTATTTCTTCATAATATTACGAACCGAAAAATTTAAGTTATCTATAGTTTCAATTTTATACTAATATAAGGTAATTATTAAATAAATAAGGTAAGTACTTTATATTTACAAATTGTACAGTCCCGTCAAAGTGTCACACACTTAGACACTTAGACGAATTTTCAATTAACTGACGATTTGAATAATTGATAGATTTGAACTCAGTTCTATTATAGACATTTCTTTACCTAATAAATATTTTTTTCATTTTTTTATTAATACTTATTTTTTATTTATTTTTTTGGTTATTTAATTTTATCCAAAAACAAATAAATGTACGATCTGTACTGTCATTATTTTGCGTATACGTGTCATGTGTTATCTAAAGTGGAGCGAGATGGCTCATTGCCTCAGGCGACGCAACTTTAGTTAATGCTCACAATGTGTACCCGACGATACCTTTTGGCGAATTTTCCGTGGAATACAGGAAACCTGTAATATTTAACAGTTTTAGTATTTAAAGTTCGGAGAAAACTAAAATTTCCATAGAAATAAGCAGCACCGTTGGACGAATATTTTTCGGCCAATTTTTATCTTGTCTTGATAAGGCTCACGCAAACAAACGTATATACGTAATAATAATAGGGATGACGACTGGGTAAAGAAAACGTAATTTAATCTATTTAGTCCGTTTTATTAAATTAACAAATAATGAATTAGTTAGTCTCATTAAATTTGGGAGTGGGGTTTACTACGTCATAGCTGGTATAAATTTTACCTAGGCGTGACGTCATGCGACATTTCAACTTAATATATCTGTGTAATTTTTTGCAACACGTGAAAAAAGAAAAATAACGTGTCCAATACTTCTCAATAATCTATCTTATAGACAAAGAAAATAAACTTAATTGTCATCCATATTGCTGCTATAAAAAAACCAACCTTGGGTACTAAAGCATAAGCTGCAGATATAACTAGGAAACACCCTTGGATGATTGACTCCTTTTTACTTGACTTGTTTTTTTTCAAGATTTTCAGGAAAAACTTGAAAAAATAACAAGTTTTAGAAAATAAATACAACGCAATCTTTAGCTTAGCGCTAATTTACGATAATCATTATCACTATCACTATCACTACATAGTATAAAACAAAGTCTCTTTCTCTGTACCTATATCCCTATCTATGCTTAATCTATAAAACTACGCAACGGATTCTGATGCGTTTTTTTAATAGATAGGGTGATTCAAGAGGAAGGTTTTTATAGCCGCGCAAAGCCGGGGCCGGTCGCTAGTCAGCTGTATACTAAAAACAAACTTAATTTTAATTTGATGAATGAATAAACATTTTATAACACCATTTATGTACCTAAAATTGACATAAGTACACAATGTCAAGGTTACCAGTCAACAGAGGATGTTACATCACCTTCCGATGCGTTTTTATTATTGAAACATATGTTTTGATGTTTTAGGTATATTAATTTATACTTTATCAAGGTCACAATAATGGTAAATTTGGTTTGTTAAATGGGAACCTTACGTTTCTTTGTCAGAGGCAAGCGTTAATATCTAAAATTAATTAAAAATTCAAAGTAATACAAGTGGTATTTGTTCGTGGTATGTATTGGATCGGAATAAATCGTTTGTATCAACTTGTACCTTATCAGGGTCATAATAACAGTAACGTGGTTTTCCATATGAGAACCTTACATTTTAAACAAGTTTTTTAATCAGAGACAAGCGTAAATATATCCCAAATTTTGTAAATTTTGAAGAGAATGTTTCCGCGCAGTTTGTGGCGCTGCTTCTTCTCTTGCGCTTTGGAAGTGGTGGTTGGTGGTGGTAATGATTGACGTCAATAATTGATAAGAAACCATACTAATATTATATCTGTCTGTTACTTCTTCACGGCTAAACTGCTGGACGGATTGTGATAAAATTTGGTAGGGATGTAGTTAATGACCTGAGGTCAAACATAGGCTACTTTTGGGTGCGATATAACCGAGTCCCACGCGGGGCGAAGCCGCGGGGAACAGCTAGTATCCTATATAGCGAATAAACAATTTTATTTTATCTATGGAAATTTGAAGTCTTTTTGTATTTAGGCCATTTCGACTCGACAAAAAGAAGCAAAAGGTTATTGTGATATTTCTCTACGGAAATTTGGAAGGATAGATACTTAACCGACAATTTTCAATATTTAAATTTATTTAATTAGGAAATTTTGTTTTCAAAGTACAAGGATTATAGTCTTATATCTCACCAGCAGTCTACCCCAGCTTTGTTCGTGGTACACACATAGCCTTTTTCAGTGGCTTTCTAAAGGTAAGATAATTTTTCGAATTTGGTCAGTAGTTTCGAAGCCTATTCAATGCAAGTAAACAAATAATCAAATCTTTACTCTTTAAAATAGTAGGTATAGATTTATATATGAATGAATTTACTTATTACATTTTTTTTTGCTTCTATCCGCATAGAAGCAACTGCACCTAAATAGGAATGTTTAATAACATACTAGCTGACCCTACGAACTACGTACAGCCTGAACGAACTTTTCTCACCGTTTAAACCTTTCCTGAACTTTTACAAATATTTCAATACCAAAATCAACCAAATCGGTCCAGCCATTCTCGAGTTTTAGCGAGACTAACGAACAGCGAATGATTTTATATATAGAGACTAGTGCTGGCCGCAAACACACCAAAATATATTTAATATCAAGCAAAATGATAACATAACATACGCGGTAACCAACAATACTAGTCCCTCAGGATAAATTCATAAAAACAATAAGCGCTAAACGATCCCGGGGGAGCGTGTGAGCGGAATAATTGCCGCTTCCTTATAATTTGTTTTGTTACTAGTTTTCACACACGAATTTGACTGAATGTTATTTTAGTTAATTTTTAACCTCATTATTT
This sequence comes from Apomyelois bistriatella, assembly GCA_947044815.1. Lineage (NCBI taxonomy): Eukaryota > Metazoa > Arthropoda > Insecta > Lepidoptera > Pyralidae > Apomyelois > Apomyelois bistriatella. The sequence continues at coordinate 1,171,995 of OX345712.1, forward strand.
ATAAAAAACAAGCGACCCGCTCCGGCTTCGCACGGCTATAAAAAGCTTCAAAAAACCGTGTCAAAATTCGCGACATAGTTTTAGAGATCTAAGCATACATAGAGACCAGGCAGCGAAAAGTGAATTTGCTTTATACTATACTAGCGACCCGCCCCGGCTTCGCATGAGCATAAAAAACTTCCTCTTGAATCACATTATCTATTAAAAAAAACCGCATCAAAATCCGTTGAGTAGTTTTAAAGATTTAAGCATACAAAGGGGCATAGGGACAGAGAAAGCGACTTTGTTTTATACTATGTAGTGATATAAAATAAATATATAATATAAATAATTACGAATGTTTGCTTACCCATTTTAGATAATGTTTTGTCTCGTTTTTATCGTCTAATATCCATAAGAGAGAAAGGGTCAAAACCACATATTCATATGGTCAAAACATATTAAGTTAAAATGTTGATTGCAATTTGTAACTATAGGGAACTATAATTTAATAAGTTTAAAATTTACTTCAGATCCAGAACCATACAGAAGACGGATTTCTGATAACTTGCGTTTTCAGTGAATTATGATTTGGTGGCGCTAGTGTTCACCGAGGTATCGTCTTAATGGATAAACAGATATAAATAAATGAACAAACAACTGGAAGAGTCGAACAATAAATAATCCATACTACTCATAGAATTACAAAATCGATGTCTCGTAGTAGACTAGGCTAGGTGCTGAATGTGCAGGTGCTGAAAGTGGACTACCTCATATTTTTTAATCTTTTTTTTTATTATATTATTTTTTATACATTTATTGTTTTAATATAAGGTTTGATAAAGAGTTTGTTGGTGTTATCAAACACTTGAAACATAAATAAATACACTTGATTCTAAACTTTACGAGTACAAAAAGCAAAAGCAAAGATTTAAAAAAAATTGCCCCCGCGCGCGATTTCCAATTCTATGGGCAAAAGCTTCTATTAAAATAAAATCCTAGTAAAATAAAACTAAAGTGCAAAATATGTCAATTCTCCAAACACCAAATACACTGACAGAAACTGAAAGATATTTATTCTCAGTGTTGCCAGTTGAATTTCTTATGTGTTTACGTCTAAAAACTTTCGTAGTCTTTATGTCAATGCAATAAAGGTTATCATTAAAGTGTTTTTAGACGAGAATATACCTGACACATTCAGTTCACGTATTTGGTAAATAAACTTCTCCGTATTGCAAAATTGGGTTACTTCTAAGATTTCATATTATTCGCCAATATCAATATTATGACTATTTATGTGAAAACGTTTTCCTTTAACTTAATTGAATAAAACTGGAATAAACTTTTGTTTTATATTGTACTAACGACCCACCCCGGCTTCTCATGGGCATAAGAACCTCTTGAATCACTCTATCTATTAAAACACCGCATCAAAATCCGTTGCGTAGTTTTAAAGATTTAAGCATACAAAGAAATATAGGTACAGAGAAAGCGACTTTGTTTTATACTATGTAGTGATGACCAGCGATTGACCTTCCTACTTAATGTTAAATAGGTGAAGATGAGTCTACACACTGTGTCCGAAAATGCTGGTAGAGTTCCACTGTTTTGCCAATATATGAAAATCGAAAATGTCTTGTGCGAGCTGCCCGCCAAGTGCCAAACTCAATAGGGAAGGCGTAATTTCTTTTAAAAAGCTTGAATTTTTTTCTGTCGGTAGGAATAAGGTTCCTTGATCTGAGATTTATTTCTGGTATCAAGGAACCTTATTCCTACTAACAGAAAAATATTCAAGCGTTTGAAAAAATTTCACTACTTCCCTATTCTCTTTCATTCTTCGCTTACAATTGAAAGGTTCCTTCACACATATATAATACTCGCGAATGCCTTCCAATCGCGAGTGTTCGCTTTAAGTGACAGTCTATTCGCTACGAATAGATTCGGCGAGTTGAATTTGCCGCGGTTTGAATTGAACATGTTAAATTTTACCCGCTGCAAATGCTCACGTCGCGATAATTTGCTGTGTGTGACAAGGTGCTCGCTTCAAATAGCCACAAAAGACTATATTTGAATATGCTCACTAACAGGCTGTCGAAAACGCTCTTTTGGAACTCGCTGTGTGTGACAGGCAGCGAATGATTGCTGCGATTATTATTCGCAGCGAGTATTCGCTGTGTGACCGAACTATGAGTGATCAACAGAAACACATTTTTACATCGTGCTTGTCAGAATTATAACAAATATTACAATGATGTAGATTTATTTGTATTATCAATTGGTTTATATAGAAAGAGAGATGGATCGCTGATTCCATCTCGATAAATTTATTATAAATTGTATTACTTTTTAATTTGGAATAAGCAACATAATGTGATTTCGGTAGTCGCCGCTTGTTTGATAATATGTTATAGTAGTTAAGAGGAAACTTGATTGGTTTTTGTGTTATATAACTTTCTTTATATATATGTATCATGCAACTGTTTGTTTCCCAAATACTTAATACATATAATAAGACACTAAAATGCGAGTGTCTGTACATTTAATATTTTTCAAAAAAACTGATTGAGTGCGATTAAAAAGGAGTAACAGAAACCAAAAAAACAGTTTTTGGAATTTTTGTCTGTCTGTATGTATGTATGTATGTCTGTCTGGTACGTTATAACTTCGAAAATACTCAACGGATTTAAACGCGGTTTTCACAGTTGGATTACATATGATTAGGAGCGTTGTCAAAACTTTGTTTCGTCAAAATCGGTTAAGGGAAAAAGAAGTTATGGTCGATTGAAAATTTACTTCAAACACTGCTTCTAAACTTTTAATGCGTTTACTTACGTTTAATTTAATTTAGATAAGGCTAGGATTTCTACTTTATATTATCCATATCAATAAAGACGAAAACACGCACTGCACCTATTAATTTTAATAAAATAACACATTGAATTTGATCGTAAATTTAGTAACATAAAATCTCAATAGATGGCGCGAATTTGCGTACCTATAGACAAATTCCATTTGAATTTCGCCAATCTTTAGCAACGTATGTTGGCCTATCGGTAGAGGTCATAGATCATATTAATAAGTCGAGGGTTCGAATCCTGCTATAGATGACTTTTTTTTACTTACTTTTTTTTAACTTACTTTCTTTTACTTGCTTTTTTTACTTACTTTTTTTTATTTACTTTTTATCGTTTTGTATTAATTTTTAAGAATTTTTTAATACTTTAGTAAAGAAATGTTTCAAGAAAGTACCTGGATCGAATCCTGTCACAAACAATAATTTTATGATTTCGTGTTTTATTTGTTTTCTAGAATTATTTTCTTACTTTTTTTATAATTTTGAAAAGAAACAAATAAATTCATTTGCAAATTTATTTCAGGATAAACGATATCGCAACCCCTTACAAATCATATCTAATAGTTTGTCATTGACGACATTGAAAAAGAAGATTAATCAAATGGTTGACTGGTAGAGAACGCTCTTAGCGTTAAGTCCGTTAATATATAAGTACTAGCTGTTTCCCGCGGCTCCGCCCCGCGTGGGAATCGGTTATATCGCGCCCAAAAGTTTATGTTTGACCTCAGGTCGTTAACTACATCCCTACCAAATTTCATCACAATCGGTCCAGCAGTTTAGCCGTGAAGAGGTTACAGACAGACAGACTTTCGCATTTATAGTATTAGTATGGATATGGATTTTGTACTTATCTATCTATCTTTACATATAATAGGACAGTAAAAATTTAATGTCTGTACATTAAATATTTTTCTAAAAAACTGATACGGGGCGATTAAAGAAAGACGTGTAACAGAAACCAAAAAAAACTATTTTTGGAATTTTTGTCTGTCTGTCTTTCTGTATGTCTGGTACGTTATAACTTCAAAACTACTCAACAGATTCGAACGCGGTTTTCACAGGTGGATTACATATACGTTCAACAGTTTTGTCAAAACTTTGTTTCGTCAAAATCGGTTTAGGGAAAAAGAAGTTATGGTCAATTGAAGTTTACTTCTAGCACTGTTTCAAAACTTTTACAGAGTTGAATCCGGTTTACATAAACGTATTTAATATAGATAAAGCTACAATTTCTACTTTGTTTTATCGATATCAATGAAGACAAAAACACACTGCAGTCTCTATTAAATTTTAAAAAATTAACACATTGAATGTGTGTGGGCGTATAATTTAGTTACATAAAATATCAATAGATGGCGCTGAAGTTAATTTAATTATTTTTTTCTCATATGGTATTATAGCAGATTGAAATTTTTCCAGCAATTAATTCTAATTATTTCAAAAAAATTTTGGTTGTTTATTTAGTTCTATTGGTTGGTTTGTTTATCGGTCGTTTGTTGTATTGTATTGTAAGCTATTTGAATTGATTAGTTGGTTGGTTTGGCTTTGGTTTAAAAAATAATCAAACCAGCAAGTCAGTTCAGTTGTTGTTCGACGGAACATACGGTCGTGTCGTAAGGTCTAATTTAACTAACATAACACTATTTATTGAGTTAGGTTCTAATGACCCTGTAATAGGCTGCGTCTACTCTTTTAGAGAAAAAGATGTGATAGTATGAATGTTAATATTTTTAGTTTGATATCGTAGCAATGGCTAATGGCTTTATAAAATTGGCACGGGAATAGGATACTACTTATAGATTTAACTATAGGTCTGGATAGTTGTAGTTTCCACAGGTTAAGCGAAAAGCGAACTACACGCGGGCGGAGCCGCGGGCAACAGCTAGTTAATAAATAAATTCGCTCGATTGTCGTTCGACAATAACACTTGGCTAAGGCCAAGCCCCCAGGGGGCTTAGCCAAAGTAAAAATTTCAAAACTTGCCGAATGTCGACAAGAAAAAAACTATTGGATTGACATAAGCTGCGGTAAATCACGTGGTCAGTATTATGTCAGTCCCATAACATTTTCTGCTTTTCGACATTCGTTAACGTTTTGAATTTATGACTTTGGCTAGCCCCGTTCGACATTTCCATACTAATATTAAAAATGCGAAAGTCTGTCTGTCATCTGTTTGTCTTTTTGTTACAAAACAAACGAGGTTGTCCGTCAGAATATTTAGTAGGTTGTAGGTAGATATATCTCTGTAAGAAAATTATTTGAATCCTATGCAAACTAATGGTAAATTGAAGTTTTAAATCAAATTGTAGTAGGACTTCATTTCAATTGAATCAATTACGTTTGGTGTGGCTTCATGCTATTTTTAATTTGAAATAATTGATTGTTATTTATTGTGTCTGATGAAGACCATTTATTTTTTTAATTTTGTAAGATAAAGTCAAAAGTAGGACACAATTGAAATAAGTACAGTCAAAACTGCCTCCGTGATCCAGTGGTTAAGGCGCTTGCTTGTAGACCCGGGGATCGTAGGTTCGATTAGGACATTGCAGGACATTTTTTTATGTAACAGCTATTGCAGTCGTGTATGCGTGAATGTATAAGATACGAACAAAAAAATATACCTGTTTATACACTGCTGGTCAAAAGCAGTGGAATATTTTATCAAAACTATTTCACAAGTGAAAATTTCTCAAATTTCTTGACTTTCGATTAAGAGAAACATAAAGTTGTATAACCTTTTAATTCTTTCTTTGGTATTTTTATTTCTGAAGTAAACAATTATTTATTTTATTTATTTATATTTTTCATCTTAATAATGTTTATTACGTACTAAACTCATTGATTAAATATAGCGAACGAGAATACTAAGTGCAATGTAATGCTACTACCACACTTGACTAATTTGGCTATTCACGTATTGGCCAAAATATTTGACAAATAGCCAAAGTAGGCAAATAACGCTAAAGTTTTGGCAAATATACCGTCCACATAATGGTCAAATAGACAAATATTCGTATACAAATCCAAGTGAGGTAGACACATAAGAATCATGGATCTCTGCCAATATACTTTAATTTGTTTATCATGAAAATAAAACGTCTTAAAACGAATTTGAATTTACTCCAAGAGTAATCTATACAATGAAGTCGTACATAAACATCAGTCATTCAAGTTTTGTTTGCAGAAATATTTTCTTTTCAATTCAATCGATTTAAAATCATGATAAAATTGTCATTTTGAAAGAGCGGGAATTTGAAAAAATATACATTCTACTCGTACCTCAACAATGTGATTACTTAAACTCGGAACGTCATTCGAAATTGTACTTTTTTATTTTTGGTTCTCAGTGGCCAGTATTTTTATGCATGATGTCGTTTTTCTTTGTAATTCTCAACATTTTGCTTAGCAATAGAACACTCCCTTTGCGTAGACGTCGTGAATAGCGACTACAGCACAGAGAAAAGTCCTAATTTGCTTTTATTGTATGATTGGTAGGTGAATTCCAACAACAAGAAGAATTGATGATAGCAGCTAGGCATAGGTATTGAACATTATATGTATTGATAATGCCGAGTATTTCTTTTTCGTGTTACATCACAGATAGAAAATTATAAGACGTTGGACCCCAGGCTTCAAAGCCACAAAGCCACCACGTCCAAGAAAAAAAAACAGGATTTTCAAGATACAGGGCCCTACTATTCGACCAAAATTCTTACCATGAAGAAATATATTTAAGCAAAACAACCCTAGACCGTCTATTCATAGAAATGTACGCGTAGGTATGTAAAAGCAATTAAGAAAGGCAGAGCTACATCAAAAGGCAATTAATGGCGAATCTCCCAGATACGTTATCTGACTGAATGAAATACGTTGACCTATTTTTTGATCATCCCGCGTTGAGGTCGATTCTTCAATTCTATAGATGAATTTTAAATTACGAATGCGAATTGACTAATATACTTTAAAAAAATATCATTTCCGTTTAAAAAAAAAGAAACATTTTTCTCTCCTAGTTTTTTGTCAAGCATTGTGTTTCGGATAAAACACTCATCAGACAAATATATATTCACGTGGAATTTACTCGATTCGGATAATCGACAAGTATTAGTTTTGGTACATCACTACCGGGTTTGGACGCGCGGTACGCCATGACAGTGCGTGTCTGCTTAATCGCGCGGCCGTGGTTAGATGCATTCCTTTGATATTACCTGTGAAGTCTCGGAATAGACTACTCTAATACGATTCGCGTTAAATCTTCGGGAATAATTGCGCATTAATATCGTGAGTGAGGCCCGGTTGCCTGGTGGATGAAGGTTTAAAGTTTATTGACAATTGAACACTCGTTAGTGAAATAACCTGTGTGGAGACCTCCCTTCTGCCCGAATTCGCGTGCTACGCTGGACCGACACCGAATTAATAGGGGATGTGTAGGAATCTCATGAGAAGGGGCATAAATGGGTTTAATTAATTCGGATTAATATGCAAGTCACGCCCAAGCGCGTAAGGTACTTTTCTTTTGTTTATTTTTAGTGATCAGCCTAACTTTCCTATCATTCACGCTTCCACTGCCAAATTTAAACATTCTGGTAGCAGAGTTGGCTGAAACACATTGGGTTAGTAGTTTTTTGTCTTCGTATTCTATGCTTTTGTTCATAACCTATCAGTATAAATTTGATTTGAATTTTAATCTTTAAATTTTAATCCGTTTTTTGCACTTGTATGAGCTATATTATTAAAAAAACCGTCTACTTATATATGTAAAAGGATAGGTTTTGAATATCGGTAGTACTCGTTTATGTAATCTTGGTAAAAACATAAGAATTTAAAATATAAACGAGATTCAATCGATTTTTTTTCATAGGTCTGGAATTTAAAAATTATCACTGAGGCTATGTTTCGTATACCTACGCTTTTCCAGTGTAAAACATTTCGGCAATGTAAAAATGCAAATAAAAAAAAAGTAGGAATGTGTAGTAGTATCAAATTTTCAATTTAGTAGAGTTTTTCATTCACTCTGTCCTTTGAGGCTTCTAAGCTGTAGTTCTATGAAAAATATATGAACGTTGGAGTGTATTTAAAAAAAAATAGAGGTAGATTTGTGTCAAAGGTCGTTCAAAACATAAAGGTAGACAAAGATAGTCTGCTTTGGTATCTCACTCCCACCTAAACTGCCGCCGATTGGTAGAGCTTGCCTTATTAGACAGAACCTTATCCTATTCTGTGAGAGTTTATAATAAATTACCGGAAATGAATGCAATGATTCTTTTTAGACTGCTTAAACTACATCTATTAAGAAACCCTTACTACTCTGTGGAAGAATATCTTGGTTCATAAGTCTGTCTCCCTCTCGCATAGCAATGACAGACAAGGTTCAAATGTAATTCACTTGTTTAAATCATTATGAATAAATAAATTTTTAACCGACTTCAAAAAAAAGGAGGAGGTTCTCAATTCGTCGGAATGTTTTTTTTTTATATCAGTTTAAAGGGACAAGCAGTGAAGTTTTTGAAACCTGTGGCAAACCATCGACAGGGAGTTTATCCGCACACGTTAGACTCAAAATCGTTACGTACAGTACCTACGCTTTTAGGGCTCCTTCTTTCTCAAATACCGTTTTTGAAATCAATAGGAATCAGTATTAAACAGGCGTAAAATTCTGAAAAAAATATATGTTTTTAGTTGACGATCTAGTAGAGTGAAATTTGCTTACAGTAACACAATCAGACGAAATTCGCTCGATAGAAAAAAAAAAACAAAGTTGCCTCCTTTTAAAGTTCTTATTGACCTGATTTTTATACCAGCCTTTAGATAAAGTATTTATATACTGAAAATAGCTGAAGTAGATGTTGTAGTGTTATTTTCCAAAATATGATGTCTAAATACCTACAAAATGAGTGAGCGCCGCGACTACGCGGCCTACGGACAACGGACCTTCAGAAGAGAAGCCCTTAAGAGGAACTTCCTCCAACGTATGCTGGTACTGTGGAATCAACTCCCTGCCACGGTTTTCCCAAAGGACTACAACATGGGGTTTTTCAAAAAGGGCTTGAATAGATTTCTTAATGGTCGCCAACGCGCACGTTACACCCCTGGTGTTCCAGGCGTCCATAGGCTACGGTAATCGCTTTCCAGCAGTGGACGTATGCCTGTTTGCCTACTAAATGGTAAAAAAAAGAAAAAAAAAAACATTCAAACTAAATTAGCAGCACAATAGTGACACTTAAGGCAACACGAGCATAAATAGGCCACGGTAACCGCATGTCCATTTTTTCTTTTACTTGTGCTTACTATTCTAAATCGTAGCCTTCAAATGTCCAATGATTCTAAATTGTATTGAATAAATCAATACTCCACACTGATGCTATAAATGCGAAGTTCTGTCTGTCTGTCTATTACACTTTCACGGCTAAACCGCCAGACCAATTTTGATGAAAATTGGTAAAGATATAGTTAAGGAGTCAATAATGCGGGCGGAGTCGCGGGCATGAGCTAGTAAGAAAAGTAATAAATCTGTACTGTAACAAAATTCGTGGATTTAAGCAATTATTCAGCTCATTTGAAATGCAGAATCCAATCATGGAATATTTATTCTGCATATTTTAATAACGACAGCTGTAAACGAACAATTCAAATAATTGTTTTAAGACAGATAAATCACTTTTATTTTTACCCGACTACGGCGAAGCCAAAAAGAAGGGTAATGATTTTGGCCGTCTATATACCTATGTATGTATGTTCCATCTTAGCGCCTAAACTACTGCAACGATTCTAATGAATGAGATATATATGATCTAGAACCTTCCCTGGGAACCACTTTATTAGTAAAAACTGCATTAAAATCCGTTTGTTATTTTTTTAAGTTTTGCGCAAACACACACATATTTTATACTATTTATAGACATTTAGATGTTGAATTTAGGATTAGAGTGTCTCAAGTGACCGATAGATTGCGTTAAGTCTCAGTATGGGCAGGACTTTATTATAGTACACTAAAAATTGGCGCTTTTTTGAATGGCGGTCAAATATCTATTAGAGTATTCTGTAATCTGTGGTGCAAAATTAAATAGCACCCACTTCTGTGTCCTCTTTGATTGAAAGTAATTGACTTTGTAATTACAAACGAAACAATTGCAATAATATTTGAACTCGAATCCTTTTGAAACGTACATTATGTGTACGTTATTCATTTTAATTATGACGACAAATGTCGTCGTTTTACCCAGATATACATATAGGACGTAATTACAGACTGATGGACTTAATGTATGCAGAAGTATTCAACTGTTCAATATTGGATCGGATTTTTCTTTTATGCGAGTGTTCCTCGGCCGATTTATTTATTACTAGTAACCCGCCCCAGCTTCGAATGCCGCAATCGCCAAACTTTCCCCTTGAATCACTCTATCTATTTAAAAAAACCACATCAAAATCCGTTGCGTAGTTTTAAAGATTTGAGCATACAAAGGGACAGAGAAAGCGACTTTGTTTTATGCTATGTAGTGATGTTTGTGAGGATCCATTCTCTGCCATCTATTATTATTTCCTGTAGGTGTACGTAGGATGCACACACTGGTGTCAAAGTCAGAGTTCTTCGGAATCGTCTCTCGGCCTCTGACGTGGTTCCTTTAACGACCACCAGATAGCAGCCGGGACCAACGGCTAAACGTGCCTTCCGAAGCACGGAATCATCTAATTTCTTTATCAGCTCAAGCTTTCTAAGGTTTTTATATTGTGTTAGATTTAGCGGTGGAATTTAGGGACTACCGCATGACATTTTATAGGAAAACCATTTTTCACCAAATTTGTCACATTTTTCAGGCTGCCTAAAGGCATCTGACAAAGAATCACATCTGTCATCTCGTTTACCAAAATCCACCAAACCAGACCTATAGAAACATGATGTTAGTGGCCAACACTATCAAATTTTTTAGTCAGCCTGAAGTCATCTGACATAGCCTAATGACTGCCATCTGTCGATGACAGCCGGGACCAACGGCTTAATGCCTTCCGAAGCACGGAGTAGCTCAAGAAAAGAATACCACTAGTTGCGACCAATCCAAATCTGTGCTCCTAGTATGAGTTTTTCTAAACGCAGACGTTAGCGACTGCGTTAGCAATTTAGTATGACAAACCTGTACAGCGCCTCTGGCGGATAGTAAGGCAACTAAGAAATTCCATACAAAATCCTAACGCAGTCGCTAGCGAAACTCATTCTAGGGGTACAGGCCACGCTTGCCGTCACTTGACGTAAATATACCGCTAGTCTACTGAGCTCCTCGACTTTAAAAGTTAAATCATAGGACATAATTTACATTGCATAATTATTGACAATTCATTATCAATTAATTAATAATCACAATGATCTATTCAAAGCAGATATAGGGTAACTAAGTAAGTAATTATGGTCAATTATACTCTTTATTCGGATCACATACGGTTTATTACTTTGAGACACACTGTCTTAAAGTTTGTTGTTCTTTGTTTTGATACGCCCGAATACTCAAACGCTACTCAATTTTGAGAGCTGCTTAAGAATCATGCTGTCGCGCTGAACGTCAACGATATGACAGTGACAGCATGATACTTGAACAACTCTCATAATTGAGTAGCGTTAGAGTATTCTGGCATTAGCGTCTAAAATTAGATAATTAAATCTATTTAATATTTTTATTTATTTATTAAAACTTTGTTGTTTCATAAGTACAAAATACTTTACAATTGGTAATGCTAAAAGCATTCTCTACTAGTCAACCATTGGTCTCCCAACAGAAAAACTGTATATTTTTTGTTTTAAAAATAATTATTGTTACCTACTAAAGTATTATTACTAAATTTAATTCATTTAGATGAAATTGTCACTGAGATATAAAGTTCATCAATTTATTTTTACTATAAATGGCAATGTCACCAAATGAAGTTAAAAATAACAAGCATACTCTTACCTACTATTCTCCTCTTCTCGTAGCTTCTCTGAATAACTGAAATCTATATTGCACATTGATATACACGTAGAATGGATCAAAATAAATATATAATTAATAGTATTTTCCACTTTGTTATTTTCAACATGCAATATACTCGTAAATAATATCAAGTAATACCACCGTTTGTCTAACTTTTTAATAAATTGTCCTGTATATATTTATTTTAGTGCGATAAAGGCCAACTTATGAAATAAAAAAAAGCAAAGCAATTAAAAACAATCAGCCTAGTGTTGCCCAAATGCAAGAACAAGACGAGACTTAGCCAGTCTTGGTCTTGGTCTTGCGCCAATACACCTGGTCTTGGTCTTGGTCTTGGTCTTGGTCTTGCGCTCCCAGTCTTGGTCTTGGTCTTGCAGCAAGAGTCTTGCAAGTCTTGCAATTACCTATTAGTCTATTACTATTTATTAAAGTTTACTTTAAATCTTAGAAAAACGTATTAGAATTGGAACAATATGAGCTTGAATTAACATAGCTATAGTAAAGATCAAGCAGATTAATAAATAACTGAAGATTTGATAAGAAATTCGAAAAATCAACTGACCTATATGTCGTTTTCCATGGAAGTAACTGTTTCTTAATAAACATTTATGATTTATAAGCTTACATTTGCTAAAACATGTAAACAAATTAATTACAATAACTTGACTGTATTTTAAAGAACAATACTTATCTGTCTAGAAAGAGATTGAACCCTCAACTTATAAGAAATTTAATAAAAGAGTTTTACGATTTATCATTTATTTGAATAAAAAATAAAATACAACACAAATCAACAGCTTTATCATTAGGTTATGATACTTTATATCAATTCTTTTGACCAAGAATTAATACAAAGTAACCATCTGGCTGACTCATCACTTAACCTATTTCTATGTTTTCTAATTACTAATGATGATTTTTATTCGCTATGTTTATGGTATTAGTCGTAATGCGCATAGGTCCAGTTTTTCATATTCTTTGATATAGTTTTTTGCGTCTCATAGAATTCCTAAGCGTACCTACCTATACACCGAACTTACGCCTAACTACTCCGTGAAATAGCGCTAAGTCCTAGCTGCAAGACGCAAGAGTCTTGCAGGCTATGTCTTGTTCTTGCTCAAGTCTTGCACGGTCAATCTTAGTCTTGGTCTTGCTAAAAATCCGCGGTCTTGGTCTTGCAAAAACGCAAGAACAAGACCAAGACTGCAAGACCAAGACTGAATTTGGGCAACACTAAATCAGCCATGTTTGCCAACAAGCTCGTTAAACTTAAGGGAAGTGTGTCACAGGTCGTCCTCTATAGAACAATGGTGGCAGATTAGTTCATCCGTACATCACGGTAGCAGCGCATAACTAATTGCAAATTGTCTACAATGCAACGCGTAATCAACGTTTGTGTACACTTATGTACTTAGCATATAAGAGTTTTTAAACAAAGAACAGAAACACGCATAAAAAATATAAAAATTACGCAAAACTGTATGAGACGGACGCGCGACTTTGGCATGTCACGAAGCGTAGAACGAGTGCGTATAGACATAGACCTTTATAATACGGAAAAACAAATGGAATACGATCCAATTTGTTACAGTATTTTGAGCAATTATAAATAAAGGTTAACAAAAATAAAATAATTACTGTCTAAAAGACTTAAAGCGACTCCTTGTGACGCGTGTCATCGGCCGCCGCTGACAGTGTCTGACAGAACGACAAGCGTATTAATGGACACGGGAATGTCCCGCAATCATGAAAGTATTTTTTATCTATAACAACGTTACCTGCCAAAAAGTTTGAAAACCTTCAAGTTACATAATTGAAATTAATTATCGCTACTTTTACTATTTATTTGGTATCGGTAAAAATCCTTGTCAGCGTTTGTGAGACGGAAGACACTCTCGCGTAGAGCAAGTGCGTATATACCTTTATAATACGGAAAAACAAATGAAATACGACCCAAATTGTTTCAGTATTCTGAGCAATATAATAATAGCAAAAAAAAAAAACTGTCCAAAAGCCACAAAGCGACATGTCTCCTTGTGACGCGTGTCATCCGCCGCTGCTGACAGTTTCTGACAAGTCGACAAGCGTATTAATGGACAGAAATGTCCTGCAATCTACAATGAAATAATTACATTGTATTCTGTCTCTTTGAGGTCACTTTTCATATTTCTTTGAGTTTCGTCGCACGTACAGTTGTGGAGAAAAATTCTTTGGAACATTTTTATGCTGAATATAGAAAAAAATGTTTTTGAACTTTATAATAGAAGTTTATAGTAGGAGTACCTAAAATCGAGACGAGAGTGATGAGTGAGGAAGCGAGAGAGTGTTGTATTAGTACCTTTTTTAATCAAAACTTGTCTATTTTTAAATATGTTCTCTTTGTCAATTTATTACTTACTTCAAGATTTCAGCTCTCTTCTATATACAATAAAAAATTACATTTTACCACATTCGTTATCAGCACGAAATATAAAATAAAAAGAAATATATAAAAGAATAACAAATATAAAATAAAAAGAAATATGTAAAAGAAGAGTTGAATTTACAAGATTTTTACAAGATGTCGTCTGGAGACTGTCGTTCAGGATTCAAAGGTAATTCGTCTATAATTCCAAGCATCTTCTTACGCAATAGAGATGATTATCCCATTTGGAAATTTAAAATGAGGAATTACCTGCTTCACGAGGACCTTTGGGAAGCCATAGATGGGTACTCAAACGAAGACTTGACCCCTGAACCTCAACGTTTAAAAAACGATATTAAGGCTTTAACTAAGATATGTCTTACGGTGGAGGATGCAGCAATAGTCCACGTACGGACAGCAAAATCTGCGGCTGAGGCATGGAAGGCGCTTCAAAATGCTTTCGAGGATAAAAGCATGGGACGTAAGTTGGCCCTAGAGCGCAAATTATATCGTTTGAGCCTAAATGATTTTAATGATGACATTGAGAAGTATATTGAGGCTGTAATGAATACTGCTCTTGATCTAGCGGATATTGGAAAAGTCATAGAAAATAGTTCATTGGCTGCCATTTTGTTGGGGGGCTTAACGCCAAAATACGATCCGCTCGTAATGGCACTAGAGAATAGCAGTGTTGAAGTGACAACAGACGTAGTGAAGAGTAGATTATTAAATGAAATGTCGAAAACAAGTAGCACAGAATCTGCTTTGCGCACAACTGGGAAAAAGAACTGCAATAAGAAAAAGTCTATAGTATGTTATGATTGTAAGCAACCAGGACATAAGAGGCCCGATTGTCTTCTTAGGAAATCCAAGAAAAAGAAGGATGAAGAACAATCTTTACAGGCGTTTGGTCTAGGATACTCGGATTCCTTGAATAATTGGTACATTGACTCTGGTGCTACACAACACATGACGCCTAGACGTGATTGGTTTGTGGATTTAAAGTCGAAAGATTCTGTAAGTGTTACTGTAGCTAACGGTGAAAAAATTAGCTGTGAAGGTTTTGGAAACATTTCTATATCTACTAAGTCTTCTGTAAATAATATTAGTAATGTAGTGTATATACCAAAATTAAAAACAAACCTTTTATCTGTATATAAGTGTGTTGAAAACGGTTATTCAGTTTTGTTTGATAGAAATGGTTGTAAACTTTTTAGGAGTGATACTTTTTCTTTCTCAGGAAAATCCGTTTTGACAGGTTCTGTTTGCAATGGGCTGTACAAATTAGACTGTACTGTAAATACACCACGCGACAAAAACGCTTATGATGTACATACAGAGGAAACCTGGTCTAGTTACGAATTATGGCACAGACGGTTAGGTCACTTATGCCGGATCGGAATGGACATATTAAAAAAAAGGTAATGTTGGTATAGATTATAAGTTTGTAGATAAGAAAAACTGTATTGCATGCGTCGAAGGGAAGCAAGCCAGAAAACCTTTTAAAAGGATTACCTACGACAAGGGGACTTCACTGTTAGAGTTGGTTCATTGCGATTTGTTTGGACCAATGTCGGAAGTTTCATTTCAAGGTAACAAGTATGGTTTGATACTAGTTGACGATTTTTCACGCATGATTTTCGTTTACTTTTTATCTTCTAAAAGTTGCGTAAAAGAAAAGTTTAAAGAATTTCAATTATTGGTAGAGCGTCAAACTGGAGCAAAAATTAAAAAGGTTAGAACAGACAATGGAACTGAGTTTGTCAATCAGGAATTAAAAAATGTTTTTGCTGCTAGTGGTATTGTTCATCAAACAACAGTACCCTATTCGCCACAGCAAAACGGTGTAGCAGAACGTACCATACGTTCCGTGGTAGAAAAGGCTCGTTCCATGTTAGCAGGAAGCTCTTTGTCAAAAGCGTTCTGGCAAGATGCTGTAGAAGCTGCTGTTTATTTAAAAAACCGTTCTCCACATCGTGCTCTTGGCCGCTCGTTTACACCGTTCGAGAAGTGGTACAACGTCAAGCCTAATTTGGCACACCTGAAGGTGTTTGGGTGTCGAGCTCTTGTTCATGTGCCTTCATGTCAGAGGCAAAAGCTTGACTTGAAAGCCAGCGAGTGTATATTTGTAGGGTATACAGACAATGTAAATAGTTATTTATTTAGAGATGGTCAGTATCCCAGGAAACTTATAAAAGCCAGAGACGTTACATTCTTTGAAAATGTTTTTTGTAGTTTGAAGTCAAAAGAGAGGCATGACCATGATGTAAATAATTTTGATTTAATTTTGACACAATCTCAAGGTGAGTCACAAGTTACTTCTTATGTTCCTGGTAGTGCAATAGAACAAGGATCTATTTCTCGGGCTTCAACATCTAATAGTGAGCATTTAGTAGATGCTGATTTGTCTTCGGCATGTCCACTAAGGGGGGAAGATACTCAGTCACCAAGTTTGGAGGATGAGACTCCTGTGGTTGGTGATTCAGATATTCCACAGTTAGAGGATCAGTCATCATCTATTTCGCAAGAAAACGAGCGTAGATATCCATCGAGGATTCGCAAATCGCCCGATTTTTATTGTGCTGCGATGCTTGCTGAAAGTGATTTAGAACCAAAGAACTATGTCGAGGCTATACATTCAGATGATACTGAAAAGTGGCAAATAGCGATGAAAACAGAGTATGAGTCTCTCATGAAGTTAAAAACTTGGAGGTTAGTGGACAAACCAAACAAAAAGGTGATACCCTGTAAGTGGGTCTATAAAGTAAAAACAGACGCACATGGTAATATAGTTAAATATAAAGCCAGACTAGTAATCAAAGGTTACAGTCAAGAGCCTGGTATTGACTATAATGAAACATTTGCGCCTGTAGTTCGAAATTCATCTTTGCGGACTCTCATGGCTCTCGCCGCCAACCTTGATCTCAAAATGAGACATTTAGACGTGGAGACAGCATTTTTGAATGGAGACCTTTCTGAAGAAGTTTACATGTTTCAACCCCAAGGTTTTGCTGTCAAAGGACAAGAAGACAAGGTTTGTTTGTTGCAGAAGTCATTATATGGACTTAAACAAGCACCGAGGTCCTGGTACATAAAGTTAAGTGAGACTTTACATAAAATAGGTTTTCGTAATACACCATCAGAACCATGTATATATAAGAAACTTTTTGGTTCCAATATGGTTATACTGGCTGTTTATGTTGATGACATTATAGTTTTCTTTAAGGATGACAAATTATTTGACAATGTCAAACATAATTTAGAGAAATATTTTACAATAAAAGATTTAGGTTATTTATCTTATTACCTAGGAATAAATATATCTCAAGAAGAAGGTAAAATTAAGGTCGACCAAAAGACCTACATAACCAAACTTCTCAAGACATTTAATATGGAGTCGTGTAAAGGTCAAAACACTCCATTGAATAAAAAATTGGACGACGAAGTTTGTAATGGTGAGCAAAGATATCCTTACCAAAATTTGATAGGAAGTTTGATGTATTTGGCTGTAAATACCCGGCCAGATATTGCCTTTGCCACCAGTTATCTTAGTCAGTTTAATACTTGTTATGGTAAGGCTCACTGGGATGCCGCGAAACATGTCCTACAATATTTGAAGGAGACAATAACCTATAGTATTACGTATAGCAAGTCGTCGTCGAATTTTCTTACAGGATTTGCCGATGCCGATTGGGCAAATAGCAAACAGGATCGACGCTCATACACAGGTTATCATTTTCAGTTAGCCGGAGGTCCAGTTTCATGGGCATCGAGAAAACAGCCCACTGTTCCTTTTTCCTCAGCGGAGGCTGAATATATGGCTTTAACCGATGCCGCAAAAGAGGCCTTGTTTTTACGGAGATTTATACAAGAAGTAAGTGGGTGCAAACAAGATTCTGTTTTAATTTATACAGATAGTCAAAGTGCACAGTCCCTTGCAAAGAATCCTGTCCATCATAATAGGACAAAACATATTGATACAAAATATCACTTTATAAGAGAAAAGGTATCACTAAATCTCATAACGTTAGAATATCTTAAGACGAGTGATATGTCAGCAGATATTTTTACAAAACCGTTAGGACGTATATTGCATAATAAATGTATGTCGTCAATGGGTTTGTCAAATTAAGTTGTTATTTTTGTTTTGTCTGCTGTTGTTTGTTATTGTGTTTTTTAACCTGGTTTTGATTAAGGGGGGGTGTTGTATTAGTACCTTTTTTAATCAAAACTTGTCTATTTTTAAATATGTTCTCTTTGTCAATTTATTACTTACTTCAAGATTTCAGCTCTCTTCTATATACAATAAAAAATTACATTTTACCACAGAGAGGTATGTAAGGATCGTAGCCAATGGAAATCTCTAGTCTCTGCCTACCCCTACGCGAGACAGGCGTGATGATATGTATGTATGTATTAGAAGTTTTAGAGTATCAAAAGCACTGTAAACCGATACCTTATCCGTTCTTTAGTCTGTCTATCAGGGCTTGTATCTTAAGAACCGGTGTAGGTAGAGTCATCATTTTTTTACAGGTACGATACAAAATTTGCTTTGCAGCTATAAAATTAAAAAAAAAAAAGTAATATGTGACCCTAAACAACTTACATTTTTTTTTTATAAATAAGTATTTATTTTTTTAAATATTTTATTATGAACGATATTTTTTTTAAACTTAATTGGTTGCGGTAATTATTTTTATATCACATATTTTTGTTTCATTTCCAAATAAAGTTAGGAAAAGAAATAGGTATCTTTACATTTCCTTTGAAACTCGAAAGAAAATTCTTACGCATTACCTAATTATTATTTAAAAGAATTATGATAGAAAAGAAAGAATCATTATTGAAAAATGAATATAACGACTGAGTTAAGTATTAAATTATATCTATTCAATAAACATAAATCAATAACGCAATATCAAATAAGCAGTCCAATCACGTACATACAAACGACCTAATAACCTTGAGGGCGATGCAAGGGCGCTATCAACATCAATTTGTATTCTAAATTACGATTAATTTGTTTGTGGCCAGATTAATCATTTCGAAAGAGGAAGTTGACAGCAGCGGATGGGAGTTTTTAATCTATTTAGGAGACAATGACCCCTCAGATACAACGGTTTGTAAATAACACTCAAATAATGTAATCAAGACAAAAATAAGGTCTTTTAGGCCTTACGACCAGACTGTAGTAAAAACTAAATTTGGGTTTTCACATGCCAGAACACTTGAAAATAAGTTGTATATATTTTTGTAATATCCTTTTGACTCTTTATTTAAATAGCCCACATTTTGGGTTCTGTAAAAATATTTTATAATGCAATATTGCGTTTTTTCTCTAGTGTCACTCGTATTATCAACACAATTCTAAAGATATCTCATATATATATAAATGAAAGTCGTGTTAGTTAGACAATTTATAACTCAAGAACGGATTTGGCTGAAATTTGAAAGGGAGATTGCATAGACCCTGGAACAACACATAGGCTATTTATCCCGCAATTCCCACGGGCAACAGCTAGTAATATACATAAATTAAACTCAAAAAACATTATTTTACTACATAGTATAAAACAAAGTTGCTTTCTCTGACCCTATATCCCTATGTATGCTTAAATCTTAAAAACTACCCAACGGATTTTGATGCGGTTTTTTAAATAAATAGAATGATTCAAGAGAAAGGTTTTAAGGCCCATGCGAAGCCAGGGCGGGTCGCCAATTAAAATATATAACAATCTCTATTAGTCTATCGCCAATTCTTTTTGTCTATTGTTTTAAAAGGTGCGCTCTGAGGAATAGTTAAGGTGCGTCTCATTATCGTTTCGCTTCGAGGATACCTCCCAAACATGACTAAAATTTGACCAGGAAAAAAAAAACTATCCAGCTACCCAATCTGGATTTTACATCACGCTGCTTTTGTGGTACATTGGTTAAAGCATAATAAAGACGATAATGTTTTGGAAGGCATCCGTTGGTTTCGGTAACCATCTGGTAGTCGTTAATAATATAGTTCCTACATCGAAGACAGAGGTTCTAAAGAACTCTATCGAGGGAATGTCACCTATACGAAATGATAATCACGCTGAGTGATCTATCTAGGGTTTAATGATCTTTTATCCGTAACCTAAAATTGATATTAAACAAGAAAATAAAGTAAATCAAATTCATTAAAATCTTCAGTAATATGATTATTTATCCAAACCCTTTTTACCGAAACACCCACAGTAAAACAAACCTATATGGGACTTTGATCTTACTCAAAATAACAAGTTAACAAAAAAACCATGTAAATTTTTATTGTACCATTAACATACAAATATTATTTATATATAAACTTAACAAGAACAACAAAAACAATAATTAAACTAAAATTAAATCTACTCTTAAATTAAGTAAAAAATAGAGCCCAAGTCACTGTCGTCACATGGTAAAGTACCCAAAAGACTGGCGGCGTTACCTCTTTGTACTGCTAAACTAAATGTAAATAAAATTACATGTTTTATATTGCTAAGATAATATCAGATGTGGACCTTGAATCTCCACAATTCTGTGACATCGACAATCTCTTTTTTCGTTCCGTGTCACGGTCTATTTTGGTAAGCCTTGGCTATCATCCAGAACAATTTCAGTGTCGCACACTGTCACTTATAAATATAATAAGTTCTTCACCTTCGTATTACGGTTTGGGGGGAATATGTAAAAATAATGGGAGTTACGCTGTTTTTAAGTCCTCTAGAAACATTATAGAGGTGTGTTAGTGGGCAACACTGGCATCTGACACAACCTAACGACCACAGAATTTAAAAATATTAACAAAAAATGGCATAGCGCACGAAAAACGTGTCACTAGTTTGGCTTGCAAGCCAATGTTTCACACAGAAAAAATGGGCGAATTTGATTGCGTCATTTATTGCCACTGTTATTTGTCGATCATATTAGGTGGCTTTGTTGTAAACTACGTATATACATTTTTAATAAGGTGTGATTAACACGTATAAATTGAAGGTGAGAAGAGAGAATACGCTAGCCGGGCTCCACTGATCCTGGAACTAAATCCGCGTCAAAACATTTCTATTTGGATAATTTCTCTGTTCTGTGCTAACGACTCATCTAGCAATACCAGCCAGGACTAAAGGCTTTATATACCTTCTGAATAACGGAGGAACTCAAGGACTTAGTAGTCTGTTCAGATGTGTATCATGTGCTGGTTTTTAGCGAAAAAAAGAGATTAGAGCTCCTTTCTTTTTATTTAATTCCGTAATTAGAGTTAAAACCTAAGACGTGAAAGGGTCAACTCATAGATAGAATATGATTTATTGAGTCAAAATAATATACAAAAATAAAACAACGCAAATTTGAACAAAAAAAGAGTATGTTAATGACAACATCGCAATAAGTGACAAGTATTAAGTATCCGTCCACCTGTCTATCTGTCAGTGAGCTGTATTTCATAAACCATAATGAGAAGAAGAAACTCACAGGTTTCTGTTGGCGCTAGATCAAACAAACATATACAGAAAGATTGAAAATCAAAGATACCATAAGGTATCTTTGATTTTCAAACCACCATTGCATAATCAATAAAAGTGGTTTGATTTCGTATTTATTTATTCCTGAAATGCCATATTTTCTATATCTGTACTAAACAATTGTTATGCGAATACAACAATTTTTTGAAAAAAGGTGTGTTCTACTACATATTGTTACTAACCATATTATGGACACAGTCTGAAATAAAATATATTTTTTTTTTATTGTATTATGAACCGACTTTTTTTGATAATTATTATAGAGATCATTATTATACATTTATTTATTGGAAGTCAGTCTAACGTTCCAAACTGGGATTGCCTAACCCTTTATGAGCGCGACGTCAAAATATCAAAATGCATAAATAAATAAATAAATATATAGGGACAAATCACACAGATTGAGTTAGCCCCAAAGTAAGTTCGAGACTTGTGTTATGGGATACTAACTCAACGATACTATATTTTATAACAAATACATATATAGATAAACATCCAAGACTCAGGTCAATCAGAAAAGATCATTTTTCATCTTAACCTGACCGGGGATCGAAACCGAAACCTCCTGAGTAGCGGTCAGGCATGTTAACCATTACGCCACGGAGGTCGTCAAATAAGGAGGTCAAAACGAAAAATGGTTCAATAAAAATAAAAAATACAAGGAATTGACAACTATCTTCATTTTCTGAAGTCATCGTGGACACAAAACGAGACAAATAATAGTTTCATTGATATGTACTTTGAGTCTACGATGGGCTAAAAAATCTGCTTATAGAAAAAAAAATTTTTTAATTCTTTTGCTTACGTATATTTAAGTACCACATGAGCATAACAGTAAACATTATTACCACGAAGTGTCGGTAACAATAAACTTAAACATTCAAATGTACGCTCATCATTATTTCGGCGCACTGCCAACATAACAAATTTAAATTCTGTTATTCTTATGCTATATAAATAATGGAAAAACAAATTATGTTTTTTGTTAAAAAAAATATGTAGAAAACTAAGGGCCTACATTTGTTAGTCTCAGCCAATACAATATTGTAAACAAAACTCATAAAGCGTTAAAATAAGAATAAAGTATTTTTTTAATATTATAGATGAATTAATAAATATAACTTGGTTTTCTTGAATGATGAAATCATTAAAACGTTAGAATTCATAAATAAATTGTTGAGAAAAAAAAGAAAAAAACAACTTTTTTTTTTATACATTCGCCTTGTCGATTTTTTTGTCGACAAATTGATTATTGGTTAACAAAGCTATGTTATAAAACAAACAAAATCATCCTAATCAAAAGACAAATATATAATACATGTCTAAAGTTTTAAAAAAACATCCTTTATTTTTAACCTGTTTCCGTGCCAATTTTCTCATCTAATATATTAGTTTCGGCTAACATTTCAACTAATATTGCTTTCAAAATCTGACATCTTAACTTTTTCGTCATATCGATTTCAACTTTTTTCTTGTTTTTCATTGCCAACTGGCATTTGTTTTAGCCATTCAATCAAAGATAAAATTGCCGTGTGTCTCCTACCTAATAATTTGGTCTAGTACCTCCTATCATCGAAAGATGCGACTAAAGGAATTCCCACATTAAAGTCCAACTATGTGATATATTAGTGTGTGTAATCTCTACACATATGTACTATTTGCTGTTTTATTTATTTCTTTAATGTGTTAGTGTCATCATTACAGTGAGGTGACGGTATAATTTTTGTATGTAGGTGTGCAGAACTGTACTGTCCCCCCCCCCCAACAAAAAACGCCATATCTATTTGGAATAGTAAAATATCGCTAAGGCTACTGTACTACGTGTTGCTCGAAGGATTTAGAAATAAATCCTTAGGCCAGGGGATCCGACCAGATTGTCTGGTCTGACGGCGAAAACTTTATGATTCGATCGATCGAATAATTAGTATTTTTTGTTATTTAGTCCTACTAAAAGCCCATATTATTACTGTTTTATTATATGTACAGATAGGAACAAATCACAAAGATTGAGTTAGCCCCAAGGTAATTCGAGACTTGTGTTATGGGATACTAACTCAACGATACTTTGTAACAAATACACATTTCATAACATCCAAGACCAAGGTCAATCAGAAAAAGAAAATTTTTCATCTCGACTGGGGATCGAACCCGGGACCTCCTCCTCCTATGTCCAGCAAAGGACCTCCTGCGGCTGAAATGATAATGATGAGAGATGCAAGGACCTTTGTACAAACATCAAATACCGTCAAGAAGCGATCATATCCCATGGGACGCGGTCAAGTTCGTTTAGTTTTCATCGTTTATTCGGAATTGGCGACCATCCAAGGTTCAGTTTTGTGACTAACAATAATAATTAAGCCAATTGCATGTCCATTGAGTTGAAAACAAGAGCAAAGTGGTTGTAAAACGTGAATATAGTGGCCCGGAATGAAGTATAAGTGCATTTCCCTGAAATGAACTTCGGGATATTTGTCATAAAATGGTTTATCTATGTTATATATATAAATGAATAACTATTTATTAGTTGTAGTGTAGTTATAGACTCAAGACCAAAGTCTTTCATCATTGTGTGTTACCAGCGATGACTTTAAAATATATAATAGTATAGCTATTTCAACTCTAAAAGAAGAAGAACCAGGGCATAGATTTTTAAATAATAGAACTAACAACTCAAAAATAAAACAAGATTCTATTGAATTTTCTCTATTGAAAAAATCGCTAGTTCAAAACAAAACATAAACAACAAACGTTAAGCCCATTTAACTGAAATGTGTTTTGTCTAGTTTTTTTGTTCTATCAATAAGAGGGAAAGAGATTAAACATTAGTTTAGTTATATATATACTAGCTGTTCCCCGCGGCTTCGCCCCGCGTGGGACTCGGTTATATCGCGCCCAAAAGTAGCCTATGTTTGACCTCAGGTCGTTAACTACATCCCTACCAAATTTCATCACAATTGGTCCAGCAGTTTAGCCGTGAAGCGGTAACAGACAGACAGACAGACTTTCGCATTTATAATATTAGTATGGAAGTATGGATATTTATGAATAAGGACAATATAATACTTGAATTCTTTAATTCTTTAACTTTCATAAAGACAAAAAGATCAATGTACAGTTTGACATGTTTCTTTCATTATAGACATAATTTTGATACAGCGCCAAGTATAATATCGAACTTCATATAATATACTAAGATATTGGTAGGGTATTGGTTTTGCGTAACATTTTATGTTATTACTTTGTCGAATCTCGTTGATCAATAAATAAAATCCTTTGCCTGCGGGCTTTATGGTTTCAGAAAAGGAAGAAATAAGATGATAACTTGGTATTTCTATTGACAATGATGGCTTTCAGTGATCCAAAAGTAAAAGACTTCCGTATTTTTCTTAAAAACCAGTAAAAATATTTCTTTAAATAAAAATAAAAATAGTTCTTATATTATGTTCTGCAAAACTCTTTCTTGGTCTCTCCGTCTTCCCTCTATCTTGCCTTCCATAATGTTTTTCATAAATTCGTCGTGCCGTACTAAACGTTCCCAAATTTTCCATCTCCGGTTCTCAATTTCCTATATTTTAAAGCTTTTTTCTCTCTTTTTTATTTTATCTTTTCAACTGTTTCTCTCCATTTTTCTCCAGAAGTCTCTTTCTACTTCAAATGAACAGTATTTTACGGGCACTGGAGTTTTGTAGAACAAGGAAAATCGGGAGTCGTGTCATATCAGAATGTGAAAAGGCTATATAGCTGAAGATAGAAACACCTAGAGACACTCCACCGACAGCTCATAAATTTCAGATAGATTGATGTTGTGTTGACAACACTATTTTCAGATTTTTAAGGTACTCGAATGAAATCTGACTGACTGATTTCATAAACGCTAGCATCTGCGATTGGGTCAGTGATTTTGTATGACATATTTGTACAACCACCCCTCTCGAATAGTAACTGAGAAATTCCGTACAAAATCCTAAAGGAATCGGTAGCATCGTTTGCGTTTATGGAATGTCGTGCTGGGACACTGAAAAATAAAATTGCGGAATTTTAACGTATAGGCAACGAGTAGTCATAAATTAGATTTAAAACGAGTTTAAGAAGACCCTCTGAATCGGTAAATAAATAAATAAATATATAGGGACAAATCACACAGATTGAGTTAGCCCCAAAGTAAGTTCAAGACTGTGCGGATGATATGGGAAACGCGCTATTTTATTCTATCGTATCAAATGAACAATCTACGGCTGAGTCAGAGGACTCAGAGGTGACAGCCAAACCACCTTTTGTATAAAAAAGGATAGCTGACACACGAGAGCAGATGGTCCGTCATTTTCACCGCGGCAAAGACATCAGCCATCAATACTGGATAGACCCCACTTCTTCATATTCTGGATGTTTATCTATATATGTATTTGTTATAAAATATAGTATCGTTGAGTTAGTAACCAATAACACAAGTCTCGAACTTACTTTGGGGCTAACTCAATCTGTGTGATTTGTCCCTATATATTTATATCACAACACATCTACCTACCTACGCCAGAAATATTTATTACCTTACTAATGCCCACTTAGCAACTAAACTATTTGCTTAAGACCAAACCATAACGAGTACACATCACCACAGACAATAGAACTGTAAACGTACAAATTTTAATTATAATAGCCTTAAATTTGGCCTTGTATTGTTGAAAAGAGCTGTACATAATCTGTCTCCAAGATGGCCGACTGACAAACGTTTTGGTTTTATTTGAGGATGCTTTGATGTGTTTGCCGATTGACTGATAGATAAATGCGGATATTATAATGCTTAATATTATTTAGGTAAAGTTCATGTCAGGTTAGGAATAAATAGGTGCGATTTAGAGAATAAAACACTTTTTTTTTAAGGTTGGCAGTCAACCAGTCGTTTATGGAGAAAATGCTGCAGTGGAGTTAGTGGCGCTGCGTCTCTACTTGGGCTTTGGAAATTAAATTACGTCAATAAATGCTAATATATACTAGGATCAGTTCATTATACTAGGTATATTGTAATGTAAATGCACTAAACCATTATAAGTAGGATATTAAACAAAGGCATCAAAATTACTTACTATGTAGCTAGTAACTGCCTCTGGGTCAAGTGGTTAAGCTTGCCTGTAGACCCGGGGGTCGTAGGTTTAATTGCCACTGGAAGCATATTTTGTTTAGTTGTTTCCAGTTTGGTTAGGACATTGCAGGCTTGAATCACCTGACTGTCTGATAATAAAGATGATTCCGTGCTTCGGAAGGCACGTTAAGCCGTAGGTCAAGGCTGCCATCTGGAAGTCATCAAACACGTCAGAGGCTGAGATGCGGTTCCGAAGATGACACCAGGGTATGCATGGTCGATTAACCGTGTTACCTATACGATATGATGACTGTTGCTAGCTTTGAAAGTCCATTGGTGAACTCGTATTCGACTAATTTCAAAATACTTGTGATAAAAACAGAATTTATGAGCAAAAAAAAAAAAAATCAGCAGACTTTCCAAAGAGGAGGCTTTCAATTTCCGAATTGAGCATCTTATTGTTATCTTACCTACAATAAATTCTTTATATTTTGTTTACTTTATTTTGTACTAGCAACCCGCCTGGGCATTCGCATGGGCATAAAACCTTCCTCTTGAATCAATCTATCTATTTAAATAATCCGCATCAAAATCCGATGCGTAGTTTTAAAGATTTAAGCATACAAAGGGACATTCTAGACAGAGAAAGCGACTTTGTTTTATACTACACGTATCTAGTGAAGATATATATATATATTTTTAAATTGCCATTCTAAATTCTATGAAGTTATCGGATTTGAAATGACAGTGCCTCATGGGATTGAATTGAAAATATATACTACGAGTAATACTTATAATCAACCAACCAATCTATTAAATTTTTAGACGAAGCATGTTGCTGATAACTTTTTGTAATTGTCACGTAGCATATAATTTTGTTATTATTTACACTTATTGTATACTAGCTGTTCCCCGCGGCTTCGCCCCGCGTGGGACTCGGTTATATCGCGCCCAAAAGTAGCCTATGTTTGACCTCAGGTCATTAACTACATCCCTACCAAATTTCATCACAATCGGTCCAGCAGTTTAGCCGTGAAGAGGTGACAGACAGACAGATAGACAGACAGATAGACAGACAGACAGACAGACAGACTTTCGCATTTATAATATTAGTATGGATATATATCGATTAAATGGAACCAAAATAAAGACAGATATTTAAAAATCCTAAACGAATTAATATTAAATTATCAAAATTTTACCACGAAACCAAGCCAATATTTGAACCACATTTGAACCAACATTGGCTTGCGGTTAGGGTCCACGATTTCCCCACATGTGATATTTCACTGACGAATTCCATGTAATTTTCTTCCTTTATTCAATATCCTGTGAGCAATTGTTACCTTATTACATGCCTTCATTTCTTGTGTAATTTTGTTCTTAATTTATTTGATTAATACCTTTATTCGTATGAAATTTGTGTAGTATATAGTTAGTACATTTCATGAGTTTTGTTTGTGTGGTATCCAGCTGAATAGAATGGTGTTAATAGATTAATTACTCTTTGGATATTATTTGAACGCCTTCATTACATTTTCTTGCAAAGGTACTATAGTGCTTACAGGACCTCTTTCCGTACATTAAAGATTTTAAATTATTCAATCACGTCTTATCCCATACGAGGTAGACAGAGCCTAGGGTCATAAGACCTCAGGCCACGTTTATCATGATGTTAGTTGAAACAGAAAAGAATAATGCCGAAAAAGCCAGTGGTAGATAAAATTTCACATTCTCCATTTAGCAATTTTTTTAAGTAATCTAAAACTTGAAATTATTTACCTAATATGGCAAAAAAAATGGCGACTACATACTGGCAAACGCATCAGGGCTTTTACATACAAAATGGTTCGACGACCTTATTAAGGTCGCAGGAGGATGCTGAAAATCTATTTCTTGGCTCCAGCGGTTGAAATCATGATGATCAATATTTTTTTATGCCTCTTTCGATTCGGTGTTTCAATACATTGTATGTTTTTCACATAGAATTTGGAATCGCGCGCGCCAGGAAAAAATATTTTTAATCTACGGTTGTCCACAAAGAATTTGGAAATCGCGCACGGTTTTAATCTTTGGTTTTCCATGACCTTGAAAATACACACAGATTTTAATAGTTGAAACCGTAAAGTTACACTTAACTATGTAGCTAATTAACTCATTCTGAATGATATTGCTGATAAAGTCGGACAACTGAGACGAATTTACAAAACAAACTATTTTTACATGGTCTAAGTCATAAGCGCCTGAAACATTTTGCTAATAATGTGGCGGAGTTTTGGTCCCTACAAATCTAAATTAGCCAGAGTCGAATCGATAGGAAAAAGAGATGACTATTAGCATTTGTTTTTTTTTTAAACCTTTAACTTAGAAACTGATGATTTGAAAAAAAAGCAACCGTGGTTTAAAATTCGATAGTATTTCTAGATTCTTGCTCTTAACACCATGCGTGGTGCGTCTAAGTAGCTATTTGTGTTGGGGCTAGTGTCGCTAGTGTCGCGACATGTTATACAATAACTGTGGCGATACTAGCGACGATGGTAGGACGTGCAAAGGACTCGTACAGAGTTCATCAGGCAGCGGTGGACTAACATAGTATGAAACGCCCTTGACACAGAACAAATTCAAATTTCATATTTAAATACCATAAAAAATATATATTAGAAAAAAGAACGAGTATGTTGAATGATTTGTCACAGTAATAAATAAATAAAATAAATAAATATATAAGGACAAATCACACAGATTGAGCTAATTAACAGTAAAATTAAAGATTTGTATTTTAGGAAATATGTACCGCTTTTGCTGTTCCTGAATTATTATCTAATGATTGAGAACAGGTCTTGACAGGCGTACCATATAAATATCTTGGAGCTTCTTTTAATAAAGAAAAGAATAAAGAAATAACATCGACTTCTCTATAGACCCTTTATGTGTTACAACAATATCCCTATGAAAAATTCAGTGTAGACCCGTGATCTTTAAAAGAATAATAAAATTAAGAAGTACGTGTTCTGCAATACCGCTTGCACCTATAAATTAAACCGTATTCCGAGCGAGAAAAGACTCTTTTATTATGCAGCGAACATAAACGTTGAGGTAAGTTGTTACTGGCGATTTGTAGTTGTTTGTTTATGTGATAGCTCTTCTGTCTCTTTTTATGGATGTCTTGAACAATAAATACATGTGAACTTTTAGTATTGTTCATGATTTATTCACGTTCCGTTTGAGATATCTCGAGAAGAATTAATTGTAATTCACCAGCGAATTAACCTGTTGAAGCGGCAGTGGACGGAACACATTACCTAAATTTATTATTAATTATTGTTTAGGGCTCCGTACAAAAATGATAAAAAGGAACACTTATTTATTTTGTCATTTCTTTGTTGTATTTACTATGAAATTACAAATACATAAACGCTAGGCTATAGAGCTTCTCATTATTCGTTAGAATATAATATAATAGAATAAGTCTTTATTTGCGTTCGCATAAGGTACACAAAAGATGGTATACAGATATAATTATCAACCTCCTATTCAGCCATATATTTATAGCATGCAAATAGGTACAACATAATTTTAAAATAAGACTTTTTTGCCCTCGGACTGTGCACATTTCCTACAGAAATATCCATTTCCAAAGTCTAAATTCTATACAGAAGAATGTCCAATAAAAACGTTCTACCCTCTTTCTCGACACATTAATCACCACTTGTGCTATCTGGATGGAATCTCTGCATTATATGAGTAGATAACGTTACAGAGAAAAACGTAGTGCTGGACGTTTTTCTGGCTCTGAGCTCGATAGCTTATCAGGAGTGTGTTCATCATCATTGACAACGAGGGTGGCCTGACTTGAAATTTTGCGATTCTAGAAGCATTTTTACTCCGTGCCTCAGGAGGCACGATATGCCGCGCAATGTTTTAGCTGATATCGCTAGATATAAATAAATAAATAGCAGTCAATAGGTTGTGTCAGATGCCTTTAGGCATCTTAGAAATTGTGACACTAACACACGCCTATCATGATTTTATCAATAAAATTTTTATGTAAAAGAAATGATGATGATATATGAAAATAGCACCAGTGCTCAACAGCGGGCTCAAATTCGGCTGTTAAGATAAAGCTGGAGAAGCAATAAACCGCCGCTTATCATTCCGAACGTAATATCAAATACTTACTAGTAATTTTTGTTAACCATTTAGTAAACAAATGTGGTCGTCCAAATCAAAAGGGACCTTATGGCGGTAACTAGTTTCCGAGATATTAATAAATTTGTAAAATACCTCAAAAAAATCATTTTTTTATTAACTGTATTTTTAAAAAGATGATTGTATTTACTACATGTAGATGTGTTCAACGTATCGAAACGTCAATTTAAAAAAGTTTTGTATCCATCTAAAGTTTAGTAAAGGGACCTTATCGCGGCAAGACCTAACAAATCGTTTTTCTTGTAACTGAACCATATTTATCAACATTTTAATAAATTGCAAAGTAGGTATAAACTAAACTATTCATCGTATAGCCGCCATTAGATAGTATCGCACGCCGCCACATGCGGCATTCTTTGTATATGCGGCGGTATCCTTCTTAAAAACATAAAAAAGATGTATGGTAATATACCGCCTTAAGGTCTTAGGTCTAAGGTCCCACTAATGTAGTCCATATTGTTTAGGTACTTTTAATAGAGGTAAACAAACTTGTTATGTTTTTTATCATAAAATATATTTTTAAAATAGGTTAAGGTTAATTGCAAAAGTAATTCATTATAACATCTGTTAAGTATTTCATTTTGTTTTATCTTGTAATGACTATAAATTATTTTATAAATGTTTTTTTCGACAAAAACGTATCAAGATTTTTTTTTCTTTTTTTAAATACTTAAACTAATTAACTATACTAAGAGATAAGTGTCAGCAGACTGCAACGGACCGCCTTAAGGGCCCTTTTTTACGTATATACTTGTTACGAGGATTTATATCTAAATTTGTTAACTAAATAACATTTTCATACCTTGTTGTGATAATAAAAAAGAAAATTTAAGTTATCTTGAATGTTACACTAAAATATTGATTTTGCATGCTATAAATTAAAAAAATTGTTTAGTGCCTACCATTAGTGCCCTTTTTAAATTTGTTTGAAGAAATTGATCAGTTCTCTATGTAGCTTTGCAAGATCATAACTAACAGTTATCACTGATCTCTTAGCTTTATTAGCATCTAAACCAATTATGTATAACCTATTTAGTGATTAATCTCAAAATTTATAAAAAATAAGAATTTTTGCTATTAAATAAAAACTATTTTTTTTTTAATAATGTGATGTTTTTATTTACATCTAAGGCCTTTCGCAAATCTATATAATTAGTAGCAATATAAAACCGATAAAAGTTTAGTGAGAAACAGGCGGTTTAGTTATTTTTAATACTATTATCGATATTTTGCATCTTATTGATAATGCATTATGTTGGCGGGTCTAGTTCCCACAACAGACAAGTTTATGCAAGTATTTTAAGAATTTCCATTAGTAATAATCATAGT
Source organism: Apomyelois bistriatella (assembly GCA_947044815.1). Taxonomy (NCBI): domain Eukaryota; kingdom Metazoa; phylum Arthropoda; class Insecta; order Lepidoptera; family Pyralidae; genus Apomyelois; species Apomyelois bistriatella. The sequence goes on from OX345712.1 coordinate 1,204,342, forward strand.
TAATCAAAGTTTACCATTAGTTCCATAACTTCACACTAGAACATAACTTTTTTGTACGGCATACTTAAATTGCGATTTTCTCAAAACTTATAATTTCGATCAGTGAACTTCAAAAATTCGTAAAAAAATAACGGTAGTGGCTAGAAGGTTGGTTCTTGGGTCTATAGATTGGTACGTTTATGTAGTTTTCAGATCTATAGATAACTCATTTCCGCCATAAGGTCCCTTTTGATTTGGACGACCACAAATATGAAATGAAAATTAAAAAAATAATAATTTGCAAAATTATGGACTACGCAGCACTTTGGTTTGAATTTGGAATACTTGCCTCACAATTGTGTGAGTGTAAGCATCTCAGCGCGTTCGTGTAAAGCTTTTGCTCTGTCTGTTATTTACTCATGGAACTCCATCCCTCCTGAACTCGACGTCTTTGTTAAAATATATCCAACTATAAAGGTTATATCGGAAAACGATGATTCCTACCCGAAAAGTTACTTTGTATTTTTTGTTTGCGATTTCCATTTTTATCTTTCCTTTAGATTTGTATCATTTTAATAAGATTTTTGTAATTTCATTTATTTGGTTCAATGAAGAGTTGTATTAATATATTAAATTAGGGTAAAGCAACAAAGTCATCTATAAACCGTGGGACAGATTGTTTGTTTGATTTTGAGTTCTAAGGTCATGAACTTATATAATTATAAAGATAATATAATATTTCATAAAGAATTATAAATCAATCATCAACATTATGATAATGATGAGATCTATAGTGTTCTGCTGCAAATGTGATGACACCAAAGTTAAAAAGTTCATGAGACGTATATTATCTATGATACTATTTATAACTTTACCCAATAGTCAACAATATGTAAACAAAATGATATTAACAATCTCTGCCAGTCTGCCTTTAGAAGTTATGAATAGATAATTGTACATGTGACAAAATATATATTTTTTGCTGTTGAGTAATCATTTTTATAATGATTAGGTTGGCCTCACAGAGCTTGGAAGAAATTTGCTTTCACTCAAGCGATGTGGAAATTCCTTTTTCTGTAGTTGACCCTACCCTAAGATAAAATTATTTAACTACTGTATTTATGTGTATTTTATTTTTTAGTTTATATGATTTTTAATTTTGTAAATAATTTTCTTTATCTTAAAAAAAAAATGTTGATTCTAGTGAATGTATAGATCCAGTCTATTAAATATAACCAAATATGAAATCGCGGCTACCTAGGTCGCCATATCCTAATTCTATGATGAAATCATTTAAAAGACGGAAAACATTTTTCATATCTGATGTAAGCACGTTGAAGTCTGTTTAAGAGGCAGCAGAAAATGGGGTCAAAAAATATTTCTTTACAGTTTACTGTACAAACTAAAGGGGTGGACACAAAATATACAGTACAATGTACATGTACATTATTGTACATACTTACATAAAATAGTACGCTAGATAAGGTGTGATAGACTCTTTATTTAGTACTATCATTAGCCCACGGCTTCGCCCGCATGAGTTTCCCTCGAGAACAATGCTTTTTCATAAAAATAAAATGATTGTGCGTTCACAAAAGAAATATATGCGAACTAGTAACTCCTACAAAGCAAATAACTAACTGTGACAGCAACAAAGACTGCCATTTATCTTTACCGCTACAAACCCCCTTAGTCCCATTTCGTAGTCAAATTTCGTAGCTGTCTTCGAAATGGGAAATAAAATTCCCATTTCGAAGCTGGCTTCGTAATGGGACCGTTTTATACCCATTTCGAAGCCGGCTTCGTAATGGGAACGTTTTATACCCATTTCGAAGCCGGCTTCGTAATGGGACCGTTTTATTCCCATTTCGAAGACAGCTACGAAATGAAACCATCCAAGCTGCGATACCGTATTGTGAAACTAAAATCATATTTAAAAGCAGGATATTAAAATAAATTGTATAAAGGATATTTTTGAGTGGAATCATGCGCCAGCGAATTCTTTGCTAGATTTTGACAACAATATGGTGCTATCATCAATTTCGTGGTTTAGAGACATACCGTCTTATTCATAAATACTGAATCCTCACTATAGCGTAATGTGTCTCTCTCTTGTATCTTAGCGCTTTACCGATTGCTTCCTCGGTAGATTGTTTCGAAGCCAAGGGTTTTTTGACTCTTTCCTGCTTTTTATCCTCCACTACGCCGAAACTATAGCGGACTTTTAAGAGGTTAATAGAATGGTTCTATGAAGTTAAGAATATAAACTGTACAATTATGATTTTTCATAAAAGTACACGATGGAATACATTAGGGTATAGTTGTTTCCAAATCACACATAATTCTTGTAAATAAGTTTAATCTTACCATATGAAGTATAAACTAAAATAATAGTCATTTCAATTAAAAATGCGCATTATACCTTACACTTAACCTTACACTTCAAAGTCTAGCCTATTAAAGTACACCTTAATCATGGTGCTAGGTAATAGCGGTATTGGTTGTAATAATAGAGCGACTTTCGTCTAACCTCCGTTACCCCTTATGATAGATAAACCAAGCCATAAACAACGATGTATCTTTCTAAGCACAAAGGAGTTTAAGATAAAAATACACCTAATGGAAGCTTATTTACGTGGCTTTATTGCTTGACACATAAATTCAGTAGACGAATTCATGTGTCAAGGGACGATTCATCGAGACGCAAAGATAGATTGTCTATGCGTGATGCATAGACAATCTATCTTCTTAAAACAATACTGCTTGTCTATCAAAACATATTTAAATAACATTAATTAGTGTGAACACGTCCCTATTACGGCCTAGAAAAGCGTTTACTTTGAGTCGAAAGCCACCGCGGGAGGGATTTTGAAGCCGGCGCGGCGGAAAGAGATTTTAGTACGAATACTTACAGATTCTGAGTGAAAGCTTTTAGGAGATATTTTTTAATTATTTTGTAGTAAAAATGGTGTGTTTAAGTGAAATAAGAACATAAAAGTTCATCTTTTAGGTTTATATTTCTACATAATATGTTACACTACAGCAATTTATCCCAAAAATAGGTCCTACTTCAGCATATTGGATTAATTTTTGGGAAACATAAGTGGATACATAACTACATAATTAAGCATTTACCTATTAAAAAATTTATAGCTTTGGACTCCGGAATTTTCGCCACGGTACCCAGAAATTTTTCTACCTTTTAACACCCTTCAAACCATAGCAAAACTTAATGGCTGTTTGGCGAAAGTGAGCTTCGGGTATCTCACTTTCGCCAAACAGTTGACGTCGCAGTTGACTTCAGTACAAACAACGTCTACCTGATTTATTTTGACTTCACCTAAGAATCGTGCAGTGTAGACGTACTTAATTCCTTTCCTCAGAGATACAATGCTTAATAAACTTTGCAGAGGTACAAAGGACTATGAATATTTAACTAAATATTTTCATAAACTATTTAATTGAAAACGACACGGCCTATTTCATAGATTGAATAATTTTACTAGGTAGTAGATATAGAACAAAGACAAGGTAATTATTAGATACTAGCTTTTCCGCGGCTTCGCACGCGTGGTACTCGTTTATATCAAGTTAAAAAATAGCCCATGTTTGACCCTTGGTTAAGTCCTTAACTATATGTATGTTAAATTTCATCGACACCGTTCCAACTGCTTTGCTGTAAAAGCGTAAAGACAGACAAACTTTTTTATTTATAAAATTAGTATGAATTCATCATTACTGTCAACATCGTCATAACTGCTTCTGTGATGCAGTGGTTAAAGTGTTTGCCTGAAAACTGATCGGGTTCGAATCCCACGGGAAGCAAACTAGCTTAGATGTTTCCAGTTTGCTTAGGATATAAGTCAGGATATTCACTCATGACCTTCTGTTCTATAGCCAAACGACTTAACCACAGTATAGGTACCACGAAAACAGCCAACACTGCGCACTAGTTGTTGCACTGATACATTTCATCTTTAAACAATATTTTGCATAATGTCCAATGTTGTCCATTATTTACTTAATAGATAAAGTGAAGCAAAATGGCCATAAGGAAAACGGAAAATCTATTCTCAGAAGAAAAATGCCAGCATTAATATATTATTAGCAACCTCATTTTTGATGTAAAACCAGACCAAAAGCTTTCGAATATTTTATGTTTGGATTAACTACAAAAATGAGAATATAATTTGCAAATACGAGGAATATTTTCAACCGGTTTCGAATTTTTTACTGTATACTGCTTGTATTGTGTGCGTGTAATTTTTGCTTGTGTTTGTTTTTCAAATGAAATGAAATTATTTATTTACATGAAACATGGAACAATAAGATGTTACATTGTTTATTTGATACCTGAATTTTTCGCCAATAGTATGGCATGTAAATATCGTTTTAAAATTGAGTGACTTGACTTCCTGATTATTCGGATACAATATTTATTTTTAGTGTCAATGTAAATTAATTCATTATGTCCATAATATATCAAGTGTGTGCGTAGCGACGTCATCGAATAATGCATTAGTGTTAATACTTATTGTGTGTTTCTGCTCACCTCCCGCGCAGAAATTGGCAGTTTTTTTTACGAAGAAATTTGTGCACGTGGTGTCTCCGGCTGGCTTATGCTATTAGTTCTCTGTACACTTATCTACTCATGTACTTAAATCGTCGACTGCCGTGCTTCAGAGCATTACCGTTTGTTATATAATAGTTACACATTACACAGAATGGTTTCCTAGAAGTTAGTTAGGCTATTGTCGCGGTAATTGGGCGAAATTTGATATGCAAGTATTATGACATTGTAACGTGCACATAGCCTTTTGGGCTACAATAGCCTTTGTAGTATTGTGTTGTGGTAAATATTTGAAATGATGAAGGACTTTACACACTTTTGTGTGCAACGCCACGACATTAGGTTCCAAAGCGTTCCATTCCCAAATTGTCCTATGGTTTCTCAACATCCTTTTCTTTAAATATAAAATATCCTTTCCCCAAAACGACAGCGCCATTTTCATTATTTATACTTACTTCTAAAACAACTGCCTCTGTGTATCAATAGTTGAGGCATTTGCCTGAAGACCTTTGGTCGTGGGTTCGCATTCCCACGAGACACATACTTTGTTATTCCTACTTTGATTAAATGACTTTTCATGCTCGAATCGATAAAAAAATGATTATGTTCTTCGGAAAGTACGAATCTATTTTCCCAGCTGCCATTTGGTATTGGTCATTTATTAAAATTGGTAAGTCGTTCATTAGTTACGAGGATTACATAAAAATAAATACATAGCACTCCATTTTTGGTTTCGAATAAAAATATGCCAGTTCATCATATTTTCCTAAGACATAAATATTCTCAGAACTCATAATTCATCCAACGAGGGTCAGCACTTCCCATAATTAATTTCAATAATCCGATTCGGGTATCACGGGACACAAGTCCTAATTAATCTATGGTTTGGTGTAGTTGGACTTCGGGTTTCCATTCACGTTTTGATTGGGCAGATTATAAAATGATGAATTGGATTTATAATAGTAATTTAATAGCATTTAGTTATCTACTCGTATTTGGGCATGTAGAGAAGATTGATGAATGGAGACTAAGAATGAGCCAAGCTAAGCTATAGACCTCCTAAGATTCGACTACAAATAATATACATAAAAAATCATCACCATATCATTATTTCAGCCGCAGGCTATCCACTGCTGTACGTAGGCCTCCTCCAAGGATTTCCAAAAAAATTCAGTTGCAAGCGGCCTGCCTCCAGCGCCTGTCTGCGACCTTTTCCAGGTCATCTTACCATCTGGGTGTGCGATGCTATGCCTACCGGTGCGAGATCACCATTCGAAAACCTTTCTGCCCCATCGGCCATCGGTTCGTCGCGCTATGTGCCCCGACCACTGCCACTTCAAAGAGCTAATCCGCTGGGTTTTGTCAGCAACCTTTGTTCTCCTACGGATCTTCTTATTTCTGATTCGGTCTCGTCTATAGGATATAGTCATCATCTTATATTTAAGAGCTAGGCTCTTGTCGGTGGAGTTACTTTTTTTGTCTATCTTTTGCCAGTTCTTTTATTTCTTGATACGACACGACATTTGTTTTATCCTTAATCTGTTTCAAATAACCTTGGTCTACCTGAACTTCTCCCTTCTTTTATATTTCCTTCAATGTTGTTCTACATCTAATCATTATGTCGTATCAAGTGTCCCAACATACTATAGGATAGTAGCCCACAGTAATTGCCCCTCGAGCTAGTTGCTCTTAACCGATATGCACTTAGCAGTCCTTATTTTCACTAGAATGCGCTTTTCAATTTATTTGTAGAGAATCTAGTAGAATCTTAATTTTTTTTTAACAACGATTGAGCAGGAATCGAAACTCAGTTAAAATTGTGAACCAACCAAACTCATATTTTTTACCCATACATTATTATAGAGACCCAGATTACCCTTTCATACCAAAAAAATGGTCTAAACCAGGTATTTAGGACCCTAAAATCGATCGGTATTATAATGAACCAGGTTAAGGAACGTTATTTTTTATTTATTTTTTATTTTATTTTATACATTTGGATGACCAACAGCAAATAAATTTACATAGGTAACAGATTTTATAACAAAAAGCCAATAATAGGTCTTCACATATAGATACAAATTATGTGTTGAGATAATGGGAACGCCAAAACTACACTAGTTAAATCTAGCAATCAACCTGTTGATTAAAGTAGATAGATGCTTGTTATGTAAGTATTTATAATGCATTATAGTTGAATGTTTAGACGTGCAAAAGTTACAATTACAATTAATTTATAATTTATATATTATCAAAGAAATTACCATACAATAAACCTTTAGCCCTGTTAGGATTGGTGTTGAATATGTCTATGTCCAATGACCTAGAAACAGAGTTGAAATATCTACCCGCTCTCCACAAAAATGAGTTCTGCCTGTAGTTGGTTGACACCGTCGAAAGACTGATAGGGTTTTGTATCTAAGAATACCGGTTTCTATCCGTGAGATTGAGCTTAAATGATATAAATACAAGAATGTAACATCATAAAAACCAAAATAAAATAAAAAGTACCAACTAAAGATTAAGTAGCGTTCAAACATAAAACTTTTAAACAAACCAACTCTTAAACTTTATTTTAGTAGATTATTTACTTGTAAAATAATACAATAAATTAAAAGATAAATAAATGAACATTTAATAATAAAATGTTATTTGTGAAATGAGCTTTAAATACAGCATTGAAAAAGTCTTTGATTATTTATTAAAAGCTAGGAAAGCAATCGATAGTAATTGAGCTCAGTTGCTCGAGCTTACTGCGGTAAGACCTTTTTTATTGGTCTTTGAGTGTTGTTATTTTAAATATTGTGGACTAGCTGGTTGTTTTCTAAAGCAAATTTAAATAAATGTATAAAACTCCATCTTTCCATGCTATTCTGGGAGAAAAACATAGTATGTACCAGCTGCTTTTCTCATCTCGCGCAAGTCGACTGAGGGAATCGGCGAATTGGGGATCGTGACATAGGCGATGCGGCTAGCAACCCATCACTATTGATTTCCTGTTTCAACTATCACCATGTTAAACGTGGCCTAAGGTATTATGGCCTTAGGCTCTGTCTACCCCGTATGGGATAAAGACGTGATCATATGTATGTATTGTATGTATATCACTGCATAGTATAAAACAAAGTCGCTTTCTCTGTCCCTATATCCCTGTGAATGCTTAAATCTATAAAACTAGGCAACGGATTTTGATGCGGTTTTTTAAATAGATAGAGTGATTCAAGAGTAAGGTTTTTATTCCCATGCGAAGCCGGGGTGGGTCGCTAGTAAATTTAAAAATTTGTTTTTTTTTTTAATATGAACGAGTAATACCGAATTTTTTTTTATTCATATTAAGGGGCTATAAATAATACTTAAACTTGACTTTTGATAGGAATTGATTCTATAGTACTAGTATCTATTCTGTGCTAGTAAAGTAGACCCACCTCTGTAATCCTTTCAATCAACAAACCAATGCAATTGATGCACCGAGATGACGCACAATTATTCGAATGTAGGTCGATATCACAATGCTAGGAGCATTGTTGTTGAATGAGGTATTGTACTATATTGCATATTCAGTGCACAATATACATGAATGTACAGTGGACCACATAAAAAGTATACTACCTGAGGTGTAACTTTAAGTTTCATCATCATCATTACGTGTAAGTGTTACGGTACATCACAACTTGATGTCAGAGTTTACAGAAATCGCTTTTCGAGCTCTGACGTGGTTCTTAACCACCGTGGCAGTCGGGACCAATGGCTTAACGTGCCTTCCGGAGCACTTAATCATCTTTACTATCAGACAATTAGGTGTTCATGCCTGCAATGTCCTAACCAAACTGGAAACAACTAAACAAAGTATGCTTACCGTGGGAAACGAAGTATCGAAACTAAAATAACAAAAATTATGAGATCTCTCGCGCAGATTGAAAAAATAATTAAAACCCATAATTTCCCAAAGTTAATAGCTAATTCATGGTTAATTAGAAATTTGATGAACATAAAAAAATGTTATAAAAACCATTCGTTTTAAGTAGCAACATGTTTTCAGAAATAATATTTAGAATAATATCTTTTTTGTTTTCATGTAAGTTTTTTTTTAATCTTTTTATGTCTATAGTCATTTTGTCACGACATTTTGCTGTATATTATAAAATAACAAGGTGCTTGCTGCGAACAGCTACAAAAAACAGCTGACTAACGGATATTTTAGTACTTACGCCGAACGTCAACGTTAAGACAGTGACAGCATGATACTTGAAAAGCTCTCAAAATGGAATAGCGTTTGAGTATTTGGGCATTACTGTCTCAAAATTTATACTTTTTTTGAGAAATGGGTTAAAAAGTCTGAGATTTTTGTCTCAAGCTATATGAATGGAGTGTATATTCACTTATTGGCTTTATTTATTGTTTCAGGTCATATAATTTATGCAAACAATACTGAAAGCGATGCTTTTTATTATAATGATAATAACGGTAACTTAGATATATAAGGTGGACACAAATCAACTGCAAATATTTTAAGGGCCGATACAGACCACTATACTGAACAACTTTTCCAAATAAACATATTGAAATACAAAATTTTATGTTTCACTCTCCATACTAAACTAGATCAGCTGATTCTCAATTTGTACGGGGGATCAACAAATTTTTTCATATTTCGACATAAGTTTATTTAGGAAAGTTGTTCAAGTTAGTGGTCTGAATCTGCCCTTAAAATATTTGCAGTTGATTTACATTCACCTTATCTATATAAGAATGAAATTTTTTTATATTTTATTTTTCTTAGTATGGATTGGAAACTAATTGTAAATAAAAATATTAGTCACATCTGTTTTCCAAATGTGACCTTTGTTTCTCCAGTCTCATATAAGCCAAATGACGTCCACTGCTGGACATAAGAATCCTCATATATTTTTAATCCGACCGATTCAAAGCGACCATCATCTAGCGTTTTCCTGGATTCGTTTTTCCATTAAAATTATTGATTATTCTGAATTTTGTTTATTTGTTTGTTTGTATGTTATATCTTTATTGCTTTAAAATAAATCTTTACTTATGAATCAATGACAACTTCCAAATCGCCGTAAGACTAACAGGAGCTGCCATTAATGGAAAAGTAAAAAAAAAAGTTCTTGCCGAAATTGAGTCAAAACAACAAGTAGGTTCTGCCGCCACGGCTCCATTAACGACATAATTAAAAGGCTCATGCTAACGTCAATATATCTAGTAATTTATAGCCGTTAGGAATATTTTGTGACGATGGCAAGTATACCATTGGCCTCACTTTGGTTCCCTGGGAGTGGGGACGGCTCTAGTTTGGACCTCAGCTTGCGTAGATACTGTGACCCCTTCCCGTCTGAGGGAGACAGTTTCAAAAGAGTGGCTATGGAGGCTGCAGAAGAAGCCAAGCCGCGCAAATATTAGTCACTAACAACAAATTACAATGGAAATCTCTAGTCTGCCCACCCCTACGGGAGACAGGCGTGATGATATGTATGTATGTACCAAGGTTTAATATACCGCTTACCGTTTAAACTTTTGGCTCGTAGGAAGCAAGTACTTTTTTAATTCTTGCTTTGATTCTGTGAGCTGACGGGTTGATTTATACTTATTGCAAAAGTACTATAAATAAAATAAATAAATAAATAAATATATAGGGACAAATCACACAGATTGAGTTAGCCCCAAAGTAAGTTCGAGACTTGTGTTATGGGATACTAACTCAACGATACTATATTTTATAACAAATACATTATATAGATAAACATCCAAGACCCGTGTCAATCAGAAAAAAATCATTTTTCATCTTGACCTGATCGGGGATCGAACCCGGGACCTCCTGAGTAGCGGTCAGGCATGTTAACCATTACGCCACGGAGCTCGTCTCTCTCTTATACTATAATAATATGAATAAGAAAAACAGGCTTTAAAGTTCTATTTGTTTTTAGATCACGCTGCATATTACGCTTACGATGAGATCACAACACCAGAAAGTAATTCGGTTTTTCTATTGCTATAATTTATTATATGAATGATTTTTTTTATTTGGGACTTAAAAAAATATACCATTTTAATTATCCTACTGATATAGGGTGCCAGGATAAACACAGTTAACCTCGATCCAAAAAAATCCACGTCTCCAACACCATACCATACGCATAGGTATTGTAATAGAAGGGTGAATACATTTAAACGATCATTTTTGGGATAAAACGTATTAATTTTCACATTAGAATATTGTCATTTTTTATTTATCTGATTTTTTAATTACCTATCTAATTTATCTATCTACTATTTGATTGAAAACGGTGTTAAGCTTGTATTATAAATGCGAAAGTTTGTATTTTTAAGAAATTTTCATTTACAATCGACTGTATACCAATTAGCTTATTATTTTTTTCTCCTTTACAGATGCAGGTACATCTCATTTTTCAGAATTATTTTTAAGTATCCTTTAATTGTTTGTTAGCACATTTTTTTTCTCACTCTTTAATTTTTTTATTTGATCTTCATAAACATTTTCTATTTGCTATTCAACAATTTATTTAGAATTTCAGGTAAAAAAATTCATGCCTAATATTTGTCTGTTACAGTAGTTATTGATAAATAATAATACTTATCTACATAATTTCTTCAATTCGCCTAAATTTTTTGTTCCTAATTACACTCCACCGAAAATGTTGGCTGAAACTCGTTATGTAAAAATATTGTTTGGCATAATTGATGTTTTTGCAATAAAATAGTTTAGGCCAACCATTGTTAGCTCTAAATTATGAATTTCTTATAATAATGTACTTTAATCATTTGACTATATTTATAATTATTTGTTATTTCTTTAGACGTAATCATCATTATCATAATTTCAACCGCAAAATGTCTTCTGCTGGGCATAGGTCTGCCCCAAGGATTTCCAAAATGGTTGATTAGAAGCAAACAAATGCAATTAAATAAAAAGCCTTTTATTTCTTGCAATAAAGGTACAAGATTAACAAAACAATGTAAAAATTAATTAAAATTACAAAATACAAATTAAAATATTATAAAATTAGAAAGAGAATAAATACTTTTTATTTATTTAATAACTGTTATTTATTCGTTATTTTTTCATGATTTCAGTGGAAGACTACGGTAAAATCACGCGAACTCCTTGTAAGTACCATAAACAATTTTATCATAATTTTTACAATTTCCAGACAGGGTTTGCAAAAGCAGACAGTATTTGTAGGTCCTTTGATTATGGGATCATCTAAACGAATGCCAAAAAAAAAAGATTTAGTTCTTTTCCTTGCTGTGTTGTTGGCGCTACTTATTTTTGGCGTAAAAAAAAGTGTGAATTATTAAAACTCGATTTTTAAAGTATCGTCATCCTACTGCATACTGACATAATGCTTCACTATCACTATATACATCCATACTAATATTATAAATGCGAAAGTCTGTCTGTCTGTCTGTCTGCCACCTCTTCACGGCTAAACTGCTGGACCGACTGTGATGAAATTTGGTAGGGATGTAGTTAACGACCTGAGGTCAAATATAGGCTACTTTTGGGCGCGATATAATCGAGTCCCACGCGGGGCGGAGCCGCGGGGAACAGCTAGTATAGTATAAAACAAAGTCGCTTTCTCTGTCCCTATGTCCCTTTGTATGTTTAAAACTTTAAAACTACGCATCGGATTTTCATGCGTGTTTTATAGAAGAGTGATTCAAGAGGAAGGTTTATTTGCCCATGCGAAGCCGGGGTATACGATAGTATTTAATAAGATATCTGATTTAAAATCACAGTGTCTCAAGTCATCGATAGATGGCGATAATGTCTCAGTCCCTCTAATAATTCGGTCTCTCCCATTGGATACACACATACACACACGCGCGCAAGGTCGGGTACAATATATCAATGTTATTTTTGTAATTTTCAGACATAGAATATACACCTGATGCACAATGTAAGTATACACATTTTTTTTTTCACCACAGCGTACTGTGCCCGCGACTTCGTTCGCGTGGAGTTAGATATATAAAAGTGATGTTACCTATGTATAGACAATCTTGTTATTTGCAAATAATTTCTTAAGTAAATGTAACAATACGATTTTTAATCTACTTCACAAAAAGGGGGAGATTCTCAATTCGTACTATTTTTTTGTTTCAATTCGGTTTTTTTTTTAATTTTCCTATGGGACACTAACAATCTACCGGAACAAAATGTATTTAAGATGTTAACCTGGTACATAAGGTACCTCCATACAAAATTTCAAGTCAAGCGACTCAGTACTTTCGGAGATAAGCGTGATCATACATACAGACAAAAAATTCAAAAAAAATATTTTTACTTTCTATTATTTAAGTGTCCCTCTATCCATTTTAGTCAAAAATACTAAATGTACCGACAAAATATTTGTTATATGTATAGATTATTAAAAACAATATACAAGATACATCATCTTATAAACTTTGATTATAATGTGACATCTATTTTACAAAAAAATGTTTTTTTATCTAGTTACGGCTATAACCTCCACGGAAAGTAAGTATCTAGTTAGTTATTTATTTACTCACTCAAAAATTGTTTATGATAACGGTATCAGACCAATAAGAGAGTCGAGCAAAACAGTATTATAGCACAAAAATAACAGTAATATGTATTGGCTATTTGGTTGAGGTTGCGCAGCATGCGCTTGAGCAGGGAAGCGGTAGGAGCTTGGTTCAAGCCAGGGGCAAGGTTTGGAACCGTAGGTCGACCGCCGATCTCGATTCTCTCCTCTCGTAATGGCTACTTGTATCGCTATCGCCACATTTTGCTCCGCCTAACACACAAAACGCGTTAAAAAAATTTTTTTTTATTAGTACAACGCATTCGACAATATAAACAAAAAAAAAATTAAGTAGGCGGTCGACCTACCGGTATTTTAAAGACCCAAAAGTAATGGTCTTTAACCTGGTAAACAAATATAGGGTCAATTTTATGGTTCTAAATACCTGGTTAAGACCGTTATTTTTGTGGAAATACCGGTTGAGCGGAACCGTAATGCTAGCGGTCGCTGTAAAAATGTATGGGCAAAAAACCAGCGAATTTCTGTTTGGCTCGAACCTTTCAAGAGTTAGCGTAGGGTTAATTAGAATCGCGTCCTGAGCGTTTGACACTTAGCTAAAGCCTGCAGGTATTTATGCGATATTTATTTATAAATAAAGGGAGACATTAGGAGTACCCGAAATCGGCGAGCGTGTATGAAGAGAGTGATGAGTGTGGAGGAGGCGAGAGAGGTATGTAAGGATCGTAGCCAATGGAAATCTCTAGTCTCTGCCTACCCCTACGGGAGACAGGCGTGATGATATGTATGTATGTATTTATCAGGTTTATTTTTGGGTCTTTAAATACTAATTCCCATCCCTAACAGAGAGTTATGGGGCGATACTTACTAATTTGGAACATAATAAATAAATATAAATATCCTCATGAAATAAGAACCCAGCAACTGTTATAAAAATACATTTAAAAAAAAAAAATGATTATTGATTAAAAATTAAGGTGTAACCTTTAAAATTTGTTTCATTTAGTACTGCTGTACGTCAGGGCGCGAGTGCGACTTGCACTTGGCCGATTTTTTATTAGTTAAAGTTATAACCAAAAAAATTTTTTTTCAGTAACACATACAACATTTCCTAGACGAAACGCGAGTAAGTTATTTTATATCTTCTTTTAACCGACTTCAAAAACAATGAAGTATTGCGATTACTCGAAGACGCATGGACTGATTTTTTTTTTTTTACTATTGTCAAATACAATATTTCCAACGACTGCATCACCTCTGAATCACGTTAGAGGCCGAGAGGCGGTTCCGAAGAACTCTGACACCAGGGTGTGCGTTGTCGATTGACTGTGTGACCTACACGAAATGAAAAAATGTATGACCTCTGCACGATGTTTATCAATATTCTACTGAATTTCGGCTTATAAGTTAGTTAATTGTTGATTTTTAACTTGCTTTTTCTTTTATTTATTTTTAATTGCCCACCTAGGTGTAAAGTATATTTATTTAATCATTAAATTAAATAATCTTTAAATCTGTAGGTAACTATTATTCGCAGCGAGTATTCGCTATGTGTGACCGAACCTATAGCGAAGCATAATCTTGAATCGCTTCTGAGCGTTCGACATTCATAGGTACAGTCGGCTGCAGAGAAATCTGACCCCCATGCCACAAGTATCACTATTGAAAGGGGACCACATTTCTCAACAGCTGACTGTACTTAGCTAAGGCCACAGATATTACTGTCATTTTGACAGTGACACACTCATTAATGACGTCTGGGTGCGTTCTGTAAGTATGATGAGGATGATGATGTTTTCAAATAAATCAGGTTGACCTGATTTATTGCTATCATTTATTAACTTTATTTATAATAGCTTGACAACTTTACTGCGGTTGCGAAAATCAATAAATAATTTTGTATTAATTTCATTGTTTCCTTTTCTAGCGGCTAATTTAACCTGTACGTATTAATCAAGTAAAACTATTCGTTCAGTTTTTATTTTTATTGGTATATAAAATGTATTCAAACTTTTTTTAATAGTCCGATATCAAGTTCAAAAATAGACAACCCCAGTTTACTGTTGGTCATAATTATAATTAATAATCCCCTGGCTATACTTCGCTCATGGTGAGTGGTGACTGACTTAGTCAAAATGCTTATTAAATTCACATTTGAATTTGGAAATCACTGAAGTTACCCTTGCTGTACATGAGCTAGCATCAATAAGGACATAGTACAACCTTAGAATATTAAACCACCACGCATAATTTTTATATGTAAAAAAGTCTGCCACATATTTTGCGCGAGGTGAAGTAAGTAACACACACTTGCATTATTCGATCACGTGGCTACAGCTGCAAACTTACACTTACACTTGCCAAGATTATCCAACACAAACAAAAAGTACACGCACACAAGCAGCAATATGACCGACGGCGGGCTTTTATTTTTCATAGATGAATTCGTTTTGGCAAGTTTGGCCGCAGGCAAAGCCGGGCAATGCCGGCGTGCGATGCCGGCTAGCAATGCCGGCGGCATTATGTGAAAGCCTTAGGCCTCTTTTATATAAAAATTCCAATAGCCCAGACTCCTGTTGATGTGGTGGCATTATAATTATTAGTATATTTATTTATAGATACATAATTTTCAGATATATATCAGGATAAAAAAGGTAAGTGTTTCCAAATAACAGACAAACATCCGTAGCCAAGTGACAATTTCAAAACGCTAACGAATGTCGACAAGTACAAAATGTATGGGATTGACATAAGCCGCGGTAAATCACGTGGTCAATGTCAATCCCATACATTTTGTTCTTGTCGTACCTAGTTAACGTTTTGCGATTGTGACTTTGGCTAAGCCCCCTCGGTAAGTCCAACATTAGTTACAAGCATTCAAACACACAAATAAACTCAACAGCTTACAATTTTTTATATTAAAATATATATTAATGTTCATTGACATAAAGAGAAAGGACCTATTAGACAAGTCCTCAATATTTCTGAGAAACCTAAGGATGTGGCAGACGACCACATGGGTATATAACATGGAAAGAGAAATCCAAAAAGAAGGGCTAGAATATAATAAATGCACGTAGAGACCTGACCCCAGATGAAATGGAATAAGGGGTGGAGAAAGAAGAAGAAGAAGATTAAAATAAGTATTAACGGTAACAAATATAATTATATTTTCCGATTTCAAAAAATGTCTTTACAAACAAATTAAAGGAAAGTAATATCCTAAAATAATCTGTTAAGTCTTTTAGTATTTGTGTGGTGTTATGGAACCCTCATGGTACGAGAACGACTCGCACTTGGCTGATTTATATTGTTTATAGAATCTACTTATTTCCGAGCAATTTTTTTTAGTTTTTATTTTAATAGAAAAGATGAACATACATACATACTTATAATCACGTCTTTATCCCATGCGGGGTAGACAGAGCCTAGGGCCATAAGACCCTAGGCCATGCTTAGCATAATGGTAGTTGAAACAGGAAATCAATAGTGATGGGTTGCTAGCCGCATCGCCTATGACATGATTTCCCCATTCGGCGATTCCCTCAGACGACTTTTACGGCTTGCGCGGGAAGAGAAGCAGCTGGTACATTCTATGTTTTTCTTTTTCTCCCAGACCAGCATGGAAGATAATATCATCAGACCAGCATAGAAATGATGTGATCGGCTTTAAGGCTCCTCCTAGGGTCTCACTAGCGCCACTTCCCATAAAAAAAATGTCTTTTTGTAAGTGAGCTAATCAGAAATCCTCGCGCAACTTCTTTGCTAGTATCCTTAACTTACAATAGATCCTCGAAAGTCATTGAAATACTATTCGCTTTAAAAACCTTTACAAAAAGTGTCAAAAGTGGCAGTACCTATTAGCTATTATTACAAAGGAAAATAAAGCGGATAGTAATTTAATGACTTTCGAGGTTCTAAGTGGTGCTAGTGAGACCGAAGAAGGAGCCTTAACTACATTTTGTTTGCTTATCTTTTACTAGATAGAATTCCAAGTAACATGCATCGGTTTGAAGGTGTGGAGTACAATGACCTACCCCCAGGTCATCTTTATGACAACAACAATGACTGTGATTCGTACTTCAATCAGTGCGTAAGAGATGAGTAAGTATAGGACGCGTCATGTAAAAAGAACGCTGGCTGTTGAGCTGCGCAGTAGGCGATTTGTCGATGTATGCGGTGAGCGCGGTGCGGGCGGGGGTCGTCCGGTGCACGCGATTGGTTCGTTGGCTTCTCGTGTTGCGCAACTTTACCCCCTCCTCTCTCCTCCAGCGTTCTTTTTATATAACGCGATCTGTAACACATCTTTCTAGTTCCAAAATGACAAATACTCTCCTTTTCAGACGACCTTGGTAGCCTCTTGGTCAAATATAGCATCGTTGAGATAGTATCCCATAACATAAATTTGGAACTTACTTTAGAGCTAACTCAGTTTGTGTAATTTGTCTTTATATATTTATTTATTATTGCTGTTGCCCGGGGCTCCGCTCCCGTGGGGATTCTGGCATAAAATATGACTATGTGTTGCTCCAGGGTCTAAGCAATCTTCATTCCACATTTCAGCCATATCAGTTGAGCCGTTGTCCTGTGAAAGAGTAACAAACATACACACTCACAAACTTTCGCCTTTATAATATTAGTGTGGTTTATTTTTTGCAGAATTTACCATAACCCTGTGTGTGCTTACGATATACATTTAAAACAATTTAATGAATACTTCAGCGTTTGCCAGCTTGAATTAGAGAACTGTTGGGATAAATGGGTATTTGAAGTACCCATGCGAGAGCAGCACAGATTGAAAGGTATTCTCAACCTTCTTATAGGAAAGAAGATGGTTCAATTTCATTCTGCTTCATTATCATTAAGTCCTTACCGCTAATGCAATCTCTTCCAGACCTAACGTGTCCGTCACCCTTTTACAGAGAAATCAGACAGTGGAATCAAGTCCGAGTGTTTTAGTAGCTAATACTGTCAGATTATTCAGGCTGTTTAAAACCATCTGATACAGAGTAAAGACTGCCATCTAGCGATAACAGGCAGTAGTTTGCATAAACTAACTGGTGGCCAAATCACGTAACTTGTAACTTTGTAACCATCGTAATTAATAACTGATTAATTCCTGGAAACTACCTCAGAAGCGGTTCTGAAAAACTCTTGACATTGACTGCAGAGTCAACTGAACTCGTAACCAACACAATACATACTGAAAAGAAATGGGCGAAGGAAGAGAGGAAGACCCAGATAGAGATGGGCGGATGATTTGAGGGATTTAGGAATACGCTAATGAATGTCGACAAGAACAAAATGTATGAGATTGACATAACCTGCGGTAAATCACGTGGTCAATCTTATGTTAATCCCATACATTTTGTTCTTGTCGTACCTCGTTAACGTATTGCGATTGTGACTTCGGTTAAGCCTGCAGGTCGCATGCGGCCTGCCTCTTCCATTCTTCTTTTTAGCCATGACAGTAATTACAAAACAGGGAGTAAAAAAATAATTACATTTTTCAGAGAGACACTATTTCGCTGGTGAACATTGGGACTGCAGTATGTTTGCTAGAATGGGCAAGATAGAGGAAACATACTTCGACTCTGAGAGGAATACCAGAAGATCTGCGTCTGAGTTGTTAAACATGAAAGATTATGTTAAAAACCAAAAGAGGCCGGAAGGTTGGCCAATTTACATCAGTCGACGGTCCAACCTAGCCACAGCTAGACTTTTGAATGCATTTAAATCAGCTTGTCCTATGTTAAAAACATAAAAAATAAAAGTTTTGCTTGACGTATTTATTTAGTATTAGCTTTTCGGGTAGGGGTCGGCAGACGCCAGGAGTTGCGGAAGAGGTTTTCTGATGACGACAGATGTCGCTGCGGGAGTACCCAAACTATGGCACACCTGCTGTTGTGCCCCGCCTCTGCCGCAACCTGTTCAGTGGACGACTTGATGGGGGCAAATCGCAAGGCCATTGAAGTGGCCTCGCACTGGGCTAATCATATTTAATAGTTTGTCATTAACACGAAAAGAAGAGCAGCTTTGGCTTGCGGGATTTTCGGGAACAGTATTTTCCTGGGATGAAATTTCTTCTATGTCTTCTATCTATTTTATTCCCTTCCAGTCAACCTAAGGGTGGATAGTTAGATTTTTTCGAAATTAAAGAAATACAC
The DNA here is from genome assembly GCA_947044815.1 of Apomyelois bistriatella. NCBI lineage: Eukaryota > Metazoa > Arthropoda > Insecta > Lepidoptera > Pyralidae > Apomyelois > Apomyelois bistriatella. Next base: position 1,223,601 of record OX345712.1, read on the forward strand.
GGTAACAAAAAAATGATCCAAGCAAAAATCTTCAATTTCGGTTACTTATTTGAAGCTCATTTTCGGAAGAATAAAAATACTGTTTCAGGCAGGTGATTTCTTACTCATATTTCTGAATTTTACTGTCCTTCGTTTCGACCAGACATATTTATATGATAATACTTCAATAAAGCGTTATGAGGGTGAGTTATGTGGGCCATTCAGCTCGTATTATACTGTGCATAGTAATGTGGGGATAACACTAGGTTTTATGAATTTCTTCCTCAATTATTTATTTATTTTTTTTACTTTATTCATGTACACAGAGAAACATCGGGATAAAACATAGAAAGGAGAACATTATAGTACAACTAGTGACCCTCCCCGAATCACTCTATCTATTAAAAAAACCGTATCAAAATCCGTTGCGTAGTTTAAAGATTTAAGCATTCATAGGGATATAGGGACAGAGAGAAAGCGACTTTGTTTTATACTATGTAGTGAAGATGCTGCTTATATTCCTAAGAAATCTTACAACCCAAATGTAAAGAAAAGGTAATGCGTGTGCTCGAACATCAAGAAATACATAATCATCTTAGAGAAATCGTTTTTAGTTAAAAATATAAGCAAGGAATGTATCTCCCAAAAGTCGAAAAGTAGTCCTTAACTATGGGCCTCATATAAGAAAGCTCAAGGTCGCTCTAAAAGCTTTAAAAAGGGCTCGGTGTTTTTCTACGAGACCGCATCAAAAATGAGGAGATACGTAAAACAAAAGTTGCCGAAATAGCCCAGCGGATCAGCTCCTTTAATTGGCAGTGGCTTGCGCTAATAAATTTAGAACTACTAATTGGCTATCAAAAATTATTTCTGCTTATGATAGATTGATTCTTGGAGGTTTTTATAGGCAAGCTTAGTAAATACACACCACTGGAAAAACCATGGAAAATAGCTAGTCAGATATAAAATGTTCTAGAAAGTTTTGAAAATTGCGACAATCTAACATAGAAAAAGCAGAATGCCGTCTGTAATAGAAACAGCTCTACTTTCAGCGAAACATTCTTTGTTCTGTACGTTATTTTTTTTTCCATTTGAAACCCGATGTCTGCCATTTGTGCTGGAGCGGGAACTGTTTTATGTTTTGTGCTCATTTCACGCTTGGCGCTAGGAATATAATTTTAAACGACTTTAAGTTCTCTATACCACTGCGCCAGAAAGATGTACTTTTCAGCATAGTAAGTAGGTATTATTTTTTTCATTATTGAATTGCCTCCGTCCAGTGGTTAAGTCGTTTGCCTGTAGACACGGGGATCATAAGTTCGACTCCCATGGGAAGCGAACCATATGTACTTGCTTCCAGTTTGGTTAGGACGTTTCAGGTATGAATCACCTGATTGTCTGATAATAAAAATGATTCCGTGCTTCGGAAGGAACGTTAATCCGTTGGTACCGGCTGTCATTTGGTAGTCATTATAGGAATCACAGAGACCGAGAGGCGGCGGAAGAACTCTGACTAGAGGGTGTGTATGGTCGATTGATTGTGACATCTACACGAAATGATGATGATGATTCGAGTATCAAACACATGGTTAAAGCGTTAATCACTGGACCACGGAGGCAATTAGTACACAACACAAATGGTATAACAAAAAAAAATTGAAATCGAAATTTTGATTTCCATTTTGAAAGTAGGAAAAAGTTAAAAACAGCTGATTTTATCAAGCCCGGTAGGATAACAAGCGTTGTTGAGTTTTAAAATTGTTTATAGTTGAGATAAAGTTTCAGAATAGTCCACAATACCCCATTTTGCGTACTCCGCATTTAGGTCAGAGGAAATGTGTTTTCTAAATGCAGTTTTGAAACTCTGTAATGGAATACTAGTTTGGAAAAACGGATAAAGTGCTAGTTGAAATCTTATAAGAGGGTTCTGTGCATTGAAAAATTTGGAAAGACCTATATTCTTAATTATTTTTAAGTAGTCTTTTCAAAGTAGAGTTTTAGGTCCGGTTCCGAAGTAAATTAGAAATTGTTTTATAAAAATTTTATATAGATGACATACTCAAAAGCGATGAGTCTAATTATCGTTCGACTCGCTGTTATGTCAGATAAAAATCATACGAAAATAAACTTTAATGTGGAGTGTCACGGTTCTCACCAATATTCATGTGGTAGAGGGGGGAGAGGGAGAGACGGAGGGGGGAGCCTAAAATCACGAAATTTTTAATTCAAATTCAAATTCAAATTGTTTATTTTCAATATAGGATATTCTTATCACTTATTGACGTCAATTGTTACTTATTTTAAGTTTACCACCACTTCCAAAGCGCAAGTGGAGAAGAAGTGGCGCCACAAACTCCACAGCAGCATTTTCTTCAAAAACGTCAATTCACAAAATTTGAGTCAAAATAATGTTATTTTTTAATGGTTGTTCGTTTATCACTTGTTTCGTTTCGTACTTGTAAATGATATCTCAACAAACGCTTTTAAAAGAACGCCAAATACAACTCACGTAACCTGCAAGATTCCAATTAGATACAACACACGCATTTGAAATTGCATAGTCTTGTGTGACTGAATAAGACAATCTACGCAAAAACAATGAATGATGCAACCACGGACGAACTTTGTAATTTCAAATGGATTTTTATACAGAAACAAGCTGTGCCTCGTGGGTTTACACACCGTGTTTTTCTTTATACATACATACATACATACATATTATAATCACGCCTGTCTCCCGCAGGGGTAGGCAGAGACTAAAAAATTCCATTGGCTTCTATCCTTACAGACCTGCCTCGCTTATATTTCGGGTACTCCTAATGTCTTTTTTTCAAGAGGTCTATTTGGTCGCAGTATGTTTTTTAAAGCCAATCCTAACAGACTCTCTCAACCAACTCTGCTTTGTTCCGTTGTCTCTTTTCATCCATCCTCTCTATCCAAACCTTCGACTATTTGTTTTTACTAAATTTTGCAGCTTGGGTTTACTATAATTTTGAGAATTAAATCTGTAAGCTTTCTCATTTATATCGTACTGAATAATTACAAAGTGAAGTGTGATTAAATAAAAGGAATTCACAATACAATTTAAATAATTAAACTCTTCCGCTGTTCGGTACTGTGTTAATTGAGATTGGTAATTGAATATTTGAAGCTTTTTATTGTTTCGTATTACCTATAGTACCTGAGCGACCGAGCTTCGCTCGTTTAATGCAGAATTTTTTTTGCGTGATAAATAGTAAAAAGAATTTTCCCACACATAGAACCTAGCTATGTTTTGACTATGTAATAAATCGTTAGAGCCGTTTTCGAAAACGCGAATACAAATAAATATATACCTATATACAAATACTGCTTGTTTAGTAGTATAGGAATAGGATAGTTAATGATTATACCAGGGTTATTTGAGAGGTAAGAAACTCTGCTTTGGGTCTTGAGTAAGACTTGGATACCAAAAGTACAGATTCTATACCGGTATTAAGAGATTATTTTCATATCGGTACCTGGGTACCTATTCCAGATGAGTACCGGTATCTGAAATACCGGTACCTAATTTCGGTACTGGGCGAGCAGGAAGCCACATTGCAACTACATACGTGATGTTACCGTGCGCTATTAGTTAGCTTATCAAACATTATTGCATGCAACACGTCATTTATGTATAATCCATACTTCCATACTAATATTATAAATGCGAAAGTCTGTCTGTCTGTCTGTCTGTCACCTCTTCACGGCTAAACGGATGGACCGATTGTGATGAAATTTGGTAGGGATGTAGTTGACGACCTGAGGTCAAACATAGGCTACTTTTGGGCGCGATATAACCGAGTCCCACGCGGGCGGAGCCGCGGGGAACAGCTAGTTATAAATATTTGATTAGAACCAGTATAGTACCGGTATTATAGTATCAATACAGGTATGTAGAGGTACCAGGTCGGAACTGATATCACACCAAAATCAATGATAACAGTTTCCATAAATACCGTACCCCCTAGTATGAGATTTTATAAACGCAGACGTTAGCGAATGCGTTAGCGATTTTGTATGAGAAACGGGGGGTTAGCCAAAGTCACAATCGCAAAACGTTAACGACGATACATACAAGAACAAAATGTATGGGATTGACATAAGAATGACCACGTGATTTACCGCGGCTTATGTCAATCCCATACATTTTGTTCTTGTCGACATTCGTTAGCGTTTTGAAATTGTCACTTGGCTACGGGTGCTGAACAGCGACCCAGGCGGATAGTAAGGCAGCTAAGGGGGGTTACTACCGTCTCTTAAAACCATGCAAGATCCAGTGAGTAAGCGAGACAGCGCAATACATGATGCAAGGCCACATCTCCCTTACTCAATCGTTCTTGCATGGTTTTAAGAGATGGTAGTAGGCCATAAAGCTTCTCGCTAGTGTCTGCGTTTATAAAATCTCAAACTAGGGGTTCGGTATTTTAGAATACTAATGCCTTAGTACCTAACCAAGTTTTAAAAAAATAAGTCTACATTTGTTTAGTGCAATATAGAGTTTTTCTATTTTATTCTGGTATGTTGGATGTCATTTGAAATTTTCAAGACTTGGTTGGTAGAAGGTAGAACTAACATACCAGTAGGTATATGTTGTTCTTTTTATGTAATAAACTGACAGCCAACATACCAGAATAGAATAAAAAACCTCTTTCCTGCACAAAAAGAAAATGTATACATTTTTTTAAACTAGGTTAGGTACTAAGGCAAGTATTCTAAGTAAACTATAGAGAACAGCAATAATTTGTAATGAAAAGTACTAAAATATTTCTCTAAAAGCCGTTTCGTGTCAGACTATGTCAATATTGAAGCAAATGCTTCGATATAACCCCTGTTTGAACTCAACATATTTGTGCAAATAAAAACCTTTTCAATATGAAAGGTACCAAGGCATTTTTATGAGTTATATTCCTTTGCATAACTTTACATTTTAACCAACAGCTTAAAAGAGTGTATGCGTTTATAACTGACTTCTAATGGTCAATATGTGACTGCCTCCGCGGTCCAGTGGTTGAGTTAAGTTTTGAACCTGACTGTTCTGGGTTCAATCCCCACTGGAAGCATATTTTGTTTATTTGCTTCCAGTTTGGTTAGGACATTGCAGTCTTGAATTACCTGATTGATAGTAAAATGGTTCTGTGCTTGGGATAAATAGATAGATAGATATATACTTTATCGTACCAATTAACAATGAAAAACAATAAAAAGAATGCACCAAAGGACGTTAAGCCGTTGGTCCCGGCTGTCATCTGGTAATCGTTAAAGGAACCACGTCAGAAGCTGAGAGGCGGTTTCGAAGAACTTTGCCACAGGATGTGTATGGTCGATTACCACCTGACAAAATAATGATGAAAATGTGTTTCAGTCATAAAGAAAACGATTGTATTTATGTTCGAATCCACACAGCACGGAAAAATGTTCGCCCGCTGTTTTATTAGTTCGCCCGTTTATTCGTTAGTTCGCCCGAGCGATGTGAAAATTCCTTGCTTGGTGTTTAAATGCATTTATCATCATTTTAGCCCCATGCTATTAAGTGCTGGACATAGAACTAGGGATTTCCAGCAGAACTACGTAGTTACTAGTGACCTTAACATGATTTGTGTCGTACCCTGTATTATTTCTCTTTGTTTGTACCTGAAAGAAAAGAAAATTAATTATTAGTTTCATCAATTATTGATTTATTAACTCTAAAATTTACTATTTAAGTACATAAAGGCATCATCACTACATAATATAAAACAAAGTCGCTTTCTCTGTATCCATAGGTCGCTGGTTCATATCCGGCTCGAAGGACCATTGTTTGGACCTTATCTAAAATAAAATCCTTTAAATTATACTAGCTGGTTTATTATTCTCTTATAAGCAAAACGTGTGCGATCTTGATGACAATGGCAAGCAAGTCAGAGACGGCCGACGCGGTGGTCGTACTACGCAGGCGCGATTAGTGCGTAGACACTCTGCCCCCATAACCCTATGTATGCTTAAATCTTAAAATCTACGCAACGGATTTTGATGCAATTTTTTTAATAGATAGTGATTCAAGAGGAAGGTTTTTATGCCCATGCGAAGCCGGGGCGGGTCGCTAGTTTTTATATAGAACATAACGGAAGAATGGAAGTCAAAGTATACCAGATACGGATAGTAGATAGTATGTATATTTATGTATTGTGTATGTATGTTTACGTAGTTTAGTATGATATGCATTAAAATACCCATCGTGGTAAATTTGTTATTTTTAAGTACCTATTTTCCCTTGTAACTTTTTTGCGCCGCACAGTTTTTCTGTTTCTCCCAATGGTTGACTGGTAGAGAATGCTTTTATCATTAAGTCCGCCAATTGTATAAGTATTTTGTACTTATGGAACAATAAAGTTTTAATAAATAAATAAATAGTAAACAAGGAAGTTACTTCTACACGTAGTGAAATAATATTAGTAATAGTCCATATACGGATATTTTCCAATCAACCAGCGATTGGTTGAGAATATCACTACATAATATAAAGCAAAGTCGCTTTCTCTGTCCCTATATCCCTATATATGCTTAAATCTTTAAAAGTACGCAACGGATTTTGATGCGGTTTTTTTTAATAGATAGAGTGATTCAAGAGGAAGTTTTAAAGGCCCATGCGAAGCCAGGGCGTGTCGCTAGTACTCGTATATAGACTGTCTTCTAGTCAAGACATTTTTTTTATCGTAAACATAAAAATCGTATTAAATTCCTTGCAACAGAGCATTCAAATGGATTGGATGTTATTTAACTATCGTGTTTCACATTAATCTTCATTCATACGTGACCACTGAATGGCGACCCTGAGTCATACAATGTATGATAGCGTAATACCAACTAATATTATAAATGCGAAAGTGAGTTTGTTTCTTGGTTTGTTTTCTAGTTTGTTTGTTACGGTTTCACGCTCTATCTATTGAATCAATCTTTCTGTCACACCCATAGTTAGAAATATTAAAGAGGATAAAGAGTAAGGGTGCCAACTATGCTTATTTGAACATTAGGTATAAGTTTTTTCTTGATTAGGAACAACTCGAAATTAAGACACAACTTGATTTTATTATTTAATTAATAACCTGATGGAAAGTGATCACCGTCACCATCTTTCTAACATCGGAGCTGATTTATAAGTTTATCTAAGTCTCCAGTCTTTTTTGACCGAGCGTGTTTCCCGGTTACATCTTCAGCTTACGCTTCAGAGCCCAGGGTACGCTATTTATTAATCATGGTCCTGATTTGGCGGAACTAGTAATTACAGAGAAGCGACTGCCGTCTGACCTCCGTAACCTTTTTTACAGGAAAACCACAGGAACATGACCCGGGAGTGTTAGTGGCCAACACTGTCAGATTTTTTAGGTTGCCTCAAGGCATCTGATATAGGCTAACGACTGCCATCTACCGATAGCAGCCGGGACCAACGGGATCTAAGTCTCCATATCTGACTTAAACTGCCAAGTTTCGCCGGGATCAAATACTGCCTGGCTCATCAGTATCGAAGTTTTATGAAGAGTTCCTATGTACAGTGGCCAAAATATGATGGGATACCACTTAAGGTGTAAATTTAAGGGCAAGGTATTCTTTTATATGAGGCCTACTGCACTTTTCGAGTGAGCCAATTTCCTCAGATTAGCATATGCAGCCGCCTTTGTTATGGAAATTAACAGACAGACAGACTGGGAAACGATACGGTCGTTGTACTCAAGTGCAATAAAGTCGAGATAAATAAATTTATATTGATCAATATTCATTATTCAAAAAAAATATACAATTAAAATTTTACTCCTTAAAAAAAACACAAACATTCTTGAAATGGTCCTCAACTCTGCGTGTCATGATAATTGTTTTGCCAGACTAGTATTACCTATTGAACCGACTTCAAAAAAGGAGGAGGTTCTCAATTCGTCGGAATGTTTTATTTATTTATTTTTCTATGTAATCTATGTGCAATAAAGGGGTTTTGTACTTTACTGTTGATTATTGCATTTAGCAGCAAAATCCATACTTTCCTTTATATAATATTAAAATAAATTGCTGTTCGTTAGTCTCGATAAAACTGAAGAATGGCTGGGGCCGATTTTAATTAATTTGGTCTTGAAATATTCGTGAGAGTTCAGTTTAAACGGTGACAAAGTGGGTTTAAGCGGTACGGAGTTCGCCGGGTCAGCTAGTACTTATTATGAAATGCGAAGGTCTCTACTGACTGTTGCTGTCTTTTCGTTTGTCTGTTACGCTTTCACGGCAAAACCATTTTGATGAAATTTGAAATGGATCGGGGGTCATACATAGACTACTTTTTGGCACGATACTTATAACCGAGTACCATGAAGGCAAAGCCGCGAGCAATAGCTAGTGCTTTATAGTATAATAGTAGCCTTCGAGCAACACGGCTTATTTATTAACTTATTCCAATAGATCTGGAGTGCTATTTTTGAGATGTATGACTCACCCAAAACCGGTGAGTCGAATGATTATCTTCGTTTTCGAATGATTTTCATGCGACATAACTAGTGACTCGAACGATAATCATTCGACTCACCGGTTTTGTGTGAGTCATACATCTCAAAAATAGCACTCCTGGCGTTTTTTGCGGGGGAGAAATACACACAAGTACAGTTCTGCATATCTACAAATAAAACTTTTACTGTAACAGACTGTAATGATGACACTTACATATTAAAAAATGAAACGAAGCAGCAATTAGTTTGTCTACAGATTACATACACTAATACATTGCATATGCCGATAGGGCTTATACTTTGACAGAGAGGAACGCAGCGTATGGCTACTCCCTTTACAGAGGCCGTGTTGTTTTACAGAGGCCGTGTTGTTTTACAGAGGCCGTGTTGCTCAAAGCCAGTAGATCATACAAGCAGGCAATTACGTCACAGTTGACACCAATCGCCTTTATTAAAATACTTAGCGACCCGCCAGGGCATATTTCGCATGGGCATAAAAACCTTCCTCTTGAATTTGATGAATTTTGATGGGTTTTTGTTTTAATAGATAGAGTGATCTATTAAAAAAACCGCATTAATTTCTGTTGCGTATTTTTAAAGATTTATAAGCAAGCAAAGCATACAAAGGGACATTAGGACAGAGAAAGCGACTTTGTTTTATACTATGTAGTGATTCTGGATGCTCCATATTCCTACGATCGGTACCCAACTTTGACGTGAAGTGAAATGGAAGAGGGCAATCTGTATTGATTTTGTTGGATAGAAAATATGCATGAAGTCAAATTTGTGTTATATTTTTAGAATGAGATTTTTCATACGACAGCATAAGATTCGATGAAGAATGTGAGGTCATACGAGGAAACTCATTAATAAGCGATCACAGCAAAAATTTAGCCTTCATGAGACGTTCCGTGAAGATACATTGTACAAATAATAATATTAAAATTCATAAATTAATAAATAACATTAAGGATTAATGAAAATATTATTACTAAGTGAAGTCAAAAGCAGAAGTGTAGAAATGAGAACATCAGTACCACGGCTTGATGATAATTAGCCTTTGCCATGACGTGAGGTGAGCCAAAAGATGTTTGAAAAATATTTTACTCAGGAACGAATAAAGATCAGGTATCAATAGTTTATCTAATATTGCTAAGTAATACTAGCAATGGTATTTGTTCTTTATCAATAGTATCGCTCGAAGCTTATCGATAGAATGGGCTTTTCAATTAAACCTATCGATAGTCAATCCATCGATAGTTCCGCAACACCTTACTATTAAACTCTCAGCCCTTAAATCTATTCTGAGTCTCCACTAATGAGAGAAACATACTAATAACGAGAGATTTATACGTTGAGGTAACTACCCGCATTTAATTAAAACAGAAACAGTGCCTTTCACATTCAATCGACGAATACATCAGTTATTAGACCCAAGGGCTTTGAAGATCCAAATGTCAATAACGCGAAAACTGGGTAGCCCATTTTCAGTTAATAAATAACTTTGAATGTAGGTAGAATCTATATATACAATAGGCCTTTCATTTTAAACTTCGAATCTGAATCCGCTGGGAGTTTCTTGATTGACGAGATGAACTAGATTGGACGTGAGATTATGTATGAGATGATGTAATATGAGGCATTCTGTAAGGTTTCTCGTCATTTTGAAGCTCACTTCTCGCTTGTCATTTTGAAGCTTATGCGAAGTGTGAGTGTTAGCGACGTGAGAAGCGAGTTGTTGTTTAAAATTTATAGAATCGATAGGCAGCTATTCAGTATACAGCAATATAAATCAAAATTGAAAAATAAAAAATTTGGTCATTGATAGCGTCTGTAATTTAGCATGCCAACGTCTGTCTCTACTCACTTCATCTGTCACACCTCTTGACTATCAGTCTATACCTATTTATGGAGATGTCCCCACTAACTGTTATTTTGACGCACGCACAGCCGTAACCACTAATGAAAGACGTTAAATTTTGACGTTTATTAAATTTAAAAAGAGGACGCACATAATGGGATTTAAAATAAAACCCTAAAGGGGTCAAATAGGGGTTTAAAGTTTGTATGGAAAAATCTTTACACCTGCATTGATTTTGATATAAAAGTTAAATTCATGCTTTTGACTATATTTTATTAAATTTGTGGCTCATGTTTAAATTTATCTGTTATAAGTGTATTTCAATTAAAGGCGTTTAAAGTTTGTATGGAAATCATTTCAAATCTGGTTCAAATTGGAAACCAAAAAATCGAACACGTATATTCCAGTATTCTAAAATACCTCCCTAAATGTTGTGAAATATGAGTTGACTATAGCTTTCGCTCGCGGCTTCGCCCGCGTGAATTTCCGGGATGAAAGGTACCCTTTGTCCTTCTCAATACTTCTAACTATGTGTATGCGACATTTAAGGAAAATAGATCCAGTAGATAGAGCGTGAAAGCACAACAAACTAACTCAATTTCGCATTTATAATAATAGTATAATGATAGTATGAAGTATGATTCATAAATAAAGGACTCCGTTCTTACCCAAATAATTAGAAGTTATGTTTGTCAAGGCTAGAATGTAACAAAGAATCATTTATCTTCGAATGCAACCAAGGCTATATTTTTTGCTCTCTATTCTGCTTAAAAATTGAGCATGATATAACACATCTATCATTCTTCATTGACGAATGATACAGTGAAGAGTTTTGCACTGTCGTGAAAAACAAGAAAATTTATCTTAATTTAAGAATTTCACGCATGCAATTCGATTGTTATTTGTTTTTTTAATTTGTAAAATAGAATATGAATGAATGTTTAATTAGGATAGAAAAACAGAAACTCGCTAAGAACAAACCAGAATCGATTATATTTAAATAAATGCCTGTAGAAACCGCGCGCAGTTTTTTAATCTATACTGATATTATAAAGCTGAAGAGTTTGTTTGTTTGTTCGTTCGTTCGTTCGTTCGTTCGTTCGTTCGTTCGTTCGTTCGTTCGTTCGTTCGTTCGTTCGTTCGTTTGTTTGTTTCTTTGGTAGAACAGCTAGTTCTATGATATAGACAAGAATGGAAGGAACTTAATCGACAAAAGCCTGGCTCTTAAAATGAAGGTCAGTCATCAGCTGATTGTGTTTTTGGTCATCATCATATCTTGTGGGTTTATAGTTTGTTTGACCATGCACAACCTGGTGTCAGAGTTCTTTGAAAACCGCCTCTCGACCTTTTTTATTTATTAGATGTCAGACGTGCCTTCTAACAGTGAATAAATTAATATATATTTATATAGTATGATATTTGTGTAGGTTTATTTATTTATTTATACATGTATGTATAAGTATTTTATTGTACTGTGGGCTGCAGAGAAATCTGACCCCATGCCACAAGTATCGCTATTGAAAAGGGGGTCAGATTTCTCTGCAGCCCACTGTACTTCTACCTTCTACTACTATATTATAAGCATCTTCTCTGTCACTCGCTGGTTAAAAATGTATTAAATTATTGTATTGTAATGAATTAATGGACTGTAAGAGATACCTTTCTGGTATAAGTCCGCCATTGTACTTTAGTTTTATTCTCTATTCTTTTGTATTCACTTTTGTTTTAGTACAATAAAATAACAAACAAAAAATCAAACAAGTTTCTGACTCGTCTATACCATAGAGCAACTGCTGTCTAACCTTCGTTACCACTTTTAACATATATACATACATATTTCACGCATATCGCTTGCAGGGTTAACTAGAGACTTAAGTTTTCTACTTGCTACGGTCCTAACAGACCAGACAAAACATCTCTTACATAGCTTCCTCAATATTCATAATTCTCTTCATAGCCGCTCGTCGATTTCGGGTATTCCTAATATCTCCTTTTTGGAGGTTACAACATAGATTAAAAAAAATGAGACCGCGCGCGATTTTTATATTTTTATGGGTTGCAGATGGTTTAATACAGATTAAACCATCTGCTAGTTTCAGATATATTAAAACCACAGGGTTTTAATATATCTGAAACTAGTATCGGTCACTTACACACGAAAAAAAGAGACACCGTCAACACCACAGAACGGATAAATTATCCGAATAGAAATGTTTTGACGCGGATTTAGTTCCAAAATCAGTGTAGCAGCGTATTTTCTCTTCTTATCTTCAATGAATACTGTAAACCCATGTAAACCACACCACACCTTATTAGAAATGTATTGAGTAGTTTACAACAAAACCACCTAATATTATCAACCAATAACAATGGCAATAAATGACGCAATCAAATTCTCCGCTCATTTTTTCTGTATGAAACGTTGGCTTGCAAGCCAAACCGGTAACACGCTTTTCGTGCGCGATGCCACTTCTTGTTAACATTTCTAAATTCTGTGGTCAACAAAGTAATGTCAAAATTTATTCAAGTTGAATGAGTCGTATAGAACGAAGGCCGAAATCACCTGCCTGCCTCTTTCGCTTCGGACGTAACACGATTTTTACAATTTGCATAACTATGAGTTTGTAGGTTGACCATACGGACATTTTTTTAAAGAAAGTAAACAACTTTTTTTTTTGTTCAGCCGTAATAGGCAATTGAACCAATACAATGTTACACATGCATCCTAACTAATATTATAAATGCGAAAGTAAGTTTGTTTGTTATTATTTGTTACGCTTTCACGCTATTTACTTAATCAATCTTCGCATAGGTACACATAGAAGTATTGAGATGGACATAGTATACTTTTCATCCCGGGAAAATCATTATTCCTGAGGGAATCCATCGCGGGCAAATGCTGGTAACAATATAACAAGAAGTCACCTAACCATGCATGTTTTAGATAAAGATTCATATGAAATTAATTTATTACAGTTTTTATTTATTAGTATAAAATTCAAATTATGTACGTGGCGAACTTTAAGCCGCGGGCTTTTTCTACCAGTCAACTGATTAATCCGTATAATGTTAGATTTATTTTTAATTTTCATTTCTTTAAGAATATTTATGAGATATTCCATGTTTATCCCTGTGGTTTATCCCTATACCCCACTATTCCTTCTTACATAAGGCTGAGCTCGGTACCAACTTAATAAATGAGCACCATTAGATTATATTAACGTCTCGGAGGAGTTTAATATAGAAAATTATGGGCTTGGAGTTTATTAAAATTATCTAGCTACTGTAATTTAATTTCGATTAGTCGCTAAAATGTTTTCAGCCGTGAGTAGTGATTAAATAAAGATTTGATTAAGTCAAAGAATTTCGAATCACGCGCGGTCTTTCTACAGGCAAAATCTATATTCATACTAATATTATAAATGCGAAAGTCTGTCTGTCTGTCTGTCACCTCTTCACGGCTAAACTGCTGAACCGATTGTGATGAAATTTGGTTGGGATGTAGTTAACGACCTGAGGTCAAACATAGGCTACTTTTGGGCGCGATATAACCGAGTCCCACGCGGGGCGAAGCCGCGGGGAACGGCTAGTCTTTAATATATAGATTGAGTATAAATTGTTTCTTGAACACTTTTTATATTTTTTTTTACTTTTCACTCAAACACAAAACCATTGCATAATCACAAACTACAATCAGTGTCGATTAGTGTCTATCTATCGAGATGGAATTAAATCTTATCAATATCTATTACGATAACAAAATTGCATGGAAATAGATAAAATAATAAATAAATGTAGGCTAATGAGTAATTTAAAGTTAACTTAGTGTTATAAAATAGAAGTGTTTATAAGAATATGAATGATTAAATAAATAAATTAATTACGAAATCTGGAGATCTTTGGGGGAGACCTATGTCCAGCAATGGACCGCCAGCGGCTTAAATGATATATGAATGTATGCATCGGCTTTTTACTTTCTTTTGGGAAGCATTTTGTCTTTCGTTCTTTACACTTTTGTTTGCTAATAGGTATTATCAATTTTATCACGTTACTTAATCAAACAATCTAAAGTTCAAACTATTTCTGTATATTATTTACTAGCTGTTTTCCGCAGTTTCGACCGCCCGTAGTTGGTATGTACTATACTAATAATAATGTGGTAAAATGCGGCCTCATTTCTCTTCAAAGAGCTTTTCTATTTTTCACGACATTGTCAACTGTCTATTATGTTCATAACTTTCGCTACGAACCAGGTAATCGTATGCAAAAATAATTTTTGAAATCGGACCCGTAGTTCTAAAGTTATAATTGTTGAAACATATATAAGTATAGAAGATTTGCCTATATGTATTATTATTTCACTCATAAGGACCATTTTCCCAAATTTCCCACAATTGTTGGTATCCCTACACGGCAGTGACAAGCTGACAGGTACCAAGTATTGGTCCCATGACAATGATCCCATACAAGGCTACATCATTGTCAAACAAACTTCTGACAATGTATTGATGAATAAATCTTGTGGTTTAAGTTATAAACTTTTGATTGGCCTCTTCACTAATAGCATTGTCATAATGAAATAAAAATATTACAAGCATATATACAATTCTATGGATTTCTACTGTATTTTTTTTTTATTTCTACTGTAAACAAACTTACTTTACTTTTGTTTAGTACAATAAAGTTATTACAAACAAAGAAACAAATTAAAAACAATGTTTTTAGTTTTTTTATACTTCGAGCTAATTTAAGGATTCATTTGAAAAAATTTGCTCATGACATTAAAAAAATACTATCTTACGCATAGTGTTTCAAAAGACAATGTCTCACGCTATCAATCAAATTCGTTGAAATAATTGATTTAGGGAACATATTGAACCCTTAACCCTTTGACTTCATTAGATAATTATTAAAGCATTTTCATAATTATATGAAACTAGCTGTTCCCCGCGGCTTCGCCCCGCGTGGGACTCGGTTATATCGCGCCCAAAAGTAGCCTATGTCTGACCTCAGGTCGTTAACTACATCCCTACCAAATTTCATCACAATCGGTCCAGCAGTTTAGCCGTGAAGAGGTGACAGACAGACAGACTTTCGCATTTATAATATTAGTATGGATAGATACTTAAAAAATGTTCTCTGAAATAACAGCTAAAGTATACAAGACAATACACATGTGTGGGAAAGTTACTAATTTGTATGAAAGACACAAAACATAACAATTTATTATCTAACTTCAAAACTTTTGATCGACTAAAGTCTGAACATGACTCGCGAATGTTAAATTGGTCTGGATTGTTTCTTGCGGCAACTCGCCTATATGTTTTCCAAAATTTTGCTTAACTTATGATAAAGTTGTAACATGTTCTTTTAGCTACAGAACATACATTTCGTACCTACTACTATTATTAAAAGTAGGTCAGGTTGAAATTTATCTTTTTTTTTAATTGACTCGGACGAAATTTTAAAACACATCATTGTGAGTATTGTTTGAAAATACTACAGGATATAGCATTGATGGCAACAGTACCTAATTTTTTTTTTTTTATTGAGTGTTGGCAAATTTTGACACACCTGATGGTAACTGATTACCTAATTCAACGAACGCAATACTAATTTGCATCATCCTATTACATTTCTCTGCATCACTCATTACGTTGACTGGTAGAATGTCCGCATTTTACAATTGTGTAATAAAGTTAAATAAATTTAATTTGCAGTCTTGAATGCAATTCCGTGATTCTGATTTTAGCGCCATCTGTTGCTTATTTTTGTATATATTTTTTTGATGTACTCCAATGTCACCTCAAATATTTGTAATTGTAGATATTAAAACACATCAAACATTAAAAAAAAATAATTCTATAACCTACATACTTTTAACTGCAATCCGTAAAATCGACTATTTTCTTAAAAAATAATTATATCAAAATCGCTTGCATCTTACTAATTGGACACACTTAAGCATTGTCTCATTGTCTATAGTCTCCAGTTGCCATGTAATTTTTGTTAGACAAATTTGAAATTCTTTTCTACTCATACGCAAGACAATTGGAAACTATATGCAGAGCTCGATTACCTAGTGGGGCATGCGAGTTCAGAACTATTGTGTATAAGCCACAAGTTTGACCATAGAGCTTGACCAAAGCCACAATCCCAAAACGTTAACGAAGTACGACAAGAATAAAATGTCCCATACATTTCATGTAGGGGGCACGGTCAATCGACCAAGCTCACCCTGGTGTCAGAGTTCTTCAGAGTCGCCTCTCGGCTTCTAACGTAGTTCTTTAACGACTACCCGAAGCACGGAATCATCATTATTATCAGACAATCAGGTGATTCAATTTGCGGTATCATTTCACTTCTCTATCACATCACTGTGACAAGGACATAGGTCCTTTTGTATGCTTAAATCTTTAAAACTACGCAACGGATTTTGATGCGGTTTTTTTAAATAGATGGAGTGATTCAAGAGGAAGATTTTTATGCCCATGCAAAGCCGAGGCGGGTCGCTATTTCTAACACTTCTAACTAAACAAAGCTTTGCTTCCTGTGGGAATCGAATACAAGCAAACGCTGGACCAGGGAGACAGTTATATAAAGAAGTAAACAAGTAAGTAGATGTTATGTAAATAATAACGTTAATTCTATAAGAAAGGCAGCTGTATATATTTTATATACAGACAAAATCTTCACCTACATTAATTCAAATATGTAAATCATTTTACTGTGAAATTTATGCAAATGTATTTATTCACGTACGTACGTTTAATGATTTGTATTCCAAATTATACAACCCATTTGCCGAAAGGTGAAATGTGAATTCGCACGTCATTATTATTCTAATGAATGATGCGTTATGTCAAATATAGTAATATTTTGGTGTGTTTTGTGTACACAGAATTTAAAAATATTAACAAGAAGTGGCACAGCGCACGAAAAACGTGTTTGGTTTGGCTTACAAGCCAACGTAATCTGATTGCATCATTTATTGCCACTGTTATTGGTCGATAATATTAAATGGCTTTGTTGTAAACTACGTGATACATTTCTTATAAGGTGTAATGTGGTTTACATGGGTGTACATGTATTAATTCAAGATAAGAAGAGACAATACGCTGCCACACTGATCCTGGAACTAAATCCGCGTCAAAACATTTCTATTCGGATGTTTTCTTTGTTCTGTGTTTATGTACCTAAGACTCGGAACTGGTATTTTAAAGACCCAAAAATAACGGTCTTTAACCTGGTAAATAAGTACAGGGTCGGTTTTAGGGTCCTTAATACCTGGTTAAGACTGTTATTTTTGGGGAAATACCGGTTGAGCGGAACCGTAATGCTATAGCTGTAAAAATGTATGGGCAGAAAAACGAGCTGGTTTTTATATTTTAACAAGGTTTCCGAGCCCTCTAACTAGCTGTTGCCCAAGGTTGTACTTACACAGTATTTCCTTATATCGCCATTTTTCTTTTATTTATTTATTTATTTATTTATGCAAACACATACAGACTTACAAATATTCTGTTAGTAATTAAGAATTTTAAATATACAATCGAAAAAATTTTATACGTCATGTTATGTTCTTATGTAAGTTGACTCCTCGTGTTGGTTAGTCCCAGCTGTTATCGCCAGAGCTGTCTGTGTAACTCATAATTGTGACAGATACTCGTAGTAGGTGAGAGTGAAGTACTTTGGAAAAAAAAATTGTCGCACGGTTATCCGAGTAGCTTAAAAATTGCTTCCATATTTATTTATTTTCATTACAAAACGATAAGTTCACATTTTTTTTTTAATTTTTCAATGTTGCACAAACCTACTTTGTTTCTTCCGAACATTGGGAACGCTGTCAGTCATTCTTCAAACGATGTCAGATTTGCAGTAAAACATACAAAACCCCTCTTTTTTATACTATTAAGTAGGCAAACAGGCATACGGCCCACCTGATGGTAAGTCCCTCTTTTTGCTTTAAGGATTAAAATTGAAATAAAAATATTTGGTTAAATTGTTTGAAATTATTTAAAAAAATAATAGTATTCATTTATGAACGGCCTTGTTGGATATATCAAATTTGAGTAGGTACGAGTACAGTGGGCTATAAGGATATCTGACTCCCATGCCACAAGTATCGCTATTGAAAGGGAGTCAGATTTGTCTGCAGCCCACTGTACCTACTGTCGATATGAAACGTAATATTCATTACAGTCGTTATCATTCCTAGCAATCAGAATATCTTATTTCGTGTTTTTAGTTGTTCAATCATACGATAGCAAGCAAGGCTTTTAGGGTTCTGTACTTGAATCTGGATTATCAAGAAAGTTTGAAATTTAGAACCAAATGAAAAACTTTCTTTACTAGATTAGGTACACAAATCACTTATTACGCAAGAAAATAAGGAATTAATTACATCTTAAAATAACTGACTGATAAAATTGATATATTATAAATAATCCTAACAAAAATAACATATACTTAAAGTATTTAATCACTTTTTAAATTCATACAAACTTTAGCACCCTTTTCGAAATACTGGAGTTTATTTTTGTGACGAATTTTGAGTTGTTTCTCGCAGTTCCACTCGCCCTTGGTATGTATGTTCTATATATCATGATTCTTGAAGGTTAACCCTATCATATGCAGAAATAATTCTTCAAATCCGACCAGTGGTTCGAACAAACAAACTCTAGCTCTATTATATTAGTAAAGATTACCATTTCTTAATTTTTATAATATAAACCAAAGAAAATATAACTGCTGTTTAAACTTTAGAAGTTTAGGTGAGTTGAAACTTCATCAACAACTAAAAAAAAAAAAACATACAAACTATTACTGAGTAAAGTACGTAGATGGTCTTATTTCTAGATCCATTCTCGGCCTCCACACCCACGCAAGAATAGTTCATGTCTCAATCGAATCAAAGGCTTTCTCATAATCTACAAACGAAGGATAGTGATCGGTTTCTATGACAATATCACAGAATTTATTTATTTCATTTTTTATTAATTTAATTATTTTTTCCAATCTTATATCTATCATTACGGTTTCACACCAATACGATAGAAGAGCACAACAATATACCAATCTAAATCATAGCATAAAAGTTAAATACCTATTAACACTCATCATCATTTTGTGTAGATGACTATACACACCCTGATGTCAGAGTTCTTCAAAACCGCCTCTCGGCCTCTGACGTGGTTTATTTAACGACTACCAGATATCAGCCGGGACCAACGGCTTGACATGCCTTCCGAAGTACCGAATTATCTTTAATATCAGACAATCAGGTGATTCATGCCTGCAATGTCCTAACTGATGTCTCTATAATCCACTTGCTCCCGATTACCTCAAAATTGATTTCAAACTTTTAAGTTCGACTCATGAAAGAATCCTGCGTTCTTCCAATACTATGACCCTTGCCACTCCTTCTCACCGTACCGGTTTTCTCTCTAATTCTTTCGCTGTGACGGCTGTCAGACTTTGGAATAAGATTCCAGAATCCATCAGAACAGCCTCTAGCCGCGCTAACTTCAAATGGCTTGCCTACAGGTTATTACTATCACAGAACGCCACAGTTTAAGGAGCAAAATTAGGTAATAATTACGGGTACATTTTGAGTTGCTGCTTTATCTCGTAAATATTTTTCTGTCATATATATATATGTATATTGTTATTTATGTATTTATATATCTAGGCATATATCTAGGTATATATGTAGGTATATGTATGTAAGTTTATGTAAATTTATATTACTATTATATTAAACCCACATTACGATCTCTGCTTGACCCAAAGGTTGACTGTTAGATAATGCTTTTAGCATTAAGTTCGCCTATTGTGCTATACAACTGTATTTTGTACAATAAAGTTTAAAATAAATAAATAACTGAACTAGCTATAATAGTATTTATTAGCGACCCGAAATTTTAAGTATGGGCAAATAATATAAACTTTATTGCCTGAAATAAATCACTGTCATCACTAAATAGTATAAAACAGAGTCGCTTTCTCTGTCCTTATGTCCCTTTGTATGCTTAAATCTTTAACACTACGCAACGGATTTTGATTTGGTTTTTATTAATAGATAGTGATTCAAGAGGAAGGTTTTTATGCCCACGCGAAGCCGGGGCGGGTCGCTAATAAATAAAAAAAAAGAGTTTTTCTAGATTGTAATATAATTCCGTACATCATTTAAATAAGACAACGATTATGCCATCATAGTTAACACAATTACACTTTATACTAAATCGTCCATTAAAATTGTACCAAATCGTTTAATTAAAACAATTTTGCCAAGAATATCTCCGAATCCCTTTTTAGGGAACAAATTATTCAGATAAAATTATCCTTTATAACAATGGCTTTAAAATTCAAATTACATTGTCTTTACAACGAGTCAAAGGGAGCTTGGGGAACAATGAAGCCCCGCGTTTTATTTCAAGTGTCAACTTAAAATGCTTTTAATGCTAAATAAAAAGAAAATAAACAGGTCAGAAGTGCTATTTTTTAAAATGTATGTAAAAACCGACCAGGCGAATGGTTATAATTAGATTTAAAATGATTTCCATACGAAATAGCCGGTGATTGAAGGTTTGCTAAAGAGCGATGGAAATCAGCTTTTTATGTGTAAAACTGTCAGACAGAGAAAGAAACACCACACCGCGTTCCATTACTCAAATATACATACATACATACATATCATCCCCCTGTCTCAAATATCAGATGTAGGAAAAAAGCATCTAGGCTCAAGTGGAATTGAGCGGATCACGTGTGCCGCATGCATTTGGAGAGATGGGCTAGATTATCAACTATAGGTACAGAAAGAGAGGAAGGCCAAGAAAAAGATGGTAAGATGACTTAAGAAGTCTTCGAAAGGATTGGAAAGAAGCGGCACAGGACAGGGATGCATGGAAGAAAAGAGGGCAAGCTTTTGCCCAGCAGTGGGATGCTAGCTAGAATAAAATAGCCGGTGCGTCGCATGAAATATTATTTGATTCACCGATTTTGAATGTCATGATAACGCCTCAAAAAACCACTCCAGAAAAAGAACTTTGTACTAAGGTAATCTATAGAACTTGGTATCTCACTCACCTGATTCTCTGATTATAAAATATTATAAATAAAAACTAATTTTTAACTTTTTATTAACACTTTAGCGGACAGTAAGCGAGATAACAATAACAGTTAATTGTTATCTACGTCGATACGATAGTAAGAGACAGGTGATTTACAAAATGTCAGGTGAGTACCTGGGTGAGTAACCTAGGTGATTTTATAAATCACCTGGAAGATTTAAGTATTTACATCAATTGGTGAATTTATCAATTTATTGGTCTTTATTTAATCTTAATAGTTAGGTGGAAAATCGGATTTTTTACAAACATCTGTACAAACATTATTATTTGTACACATGTGGCTCGCTTCTACGTAGTTGGTTGTTTATTATTAATATTGATATCTTTCATACTAATATTAGGCCATATTTTAAGACAAACTTAAAAGAAATGAAAAAAAAAGTAAGTATGCTTTGTTAAATTTGATGACTATTAATTTATCAGTCAATCTATATATCTTAATCTAATCTATACTTCTTTATTTTTATCTTTACATAGTATGAAACAAAGTCGATTTCCGCTATCTGTCCCTATGTATGCTTAAATCTTCGAAACTACGCAACACATTTTGATGCGGTTTTTTTTCATAGATAGAGCGATTCAAGAGGAAGGTTTTTATCTAACCAAAATCCTTAGTATTCCACCCATCCGAAGCCGGGGCGGGTCGCTAGTAAATTATAAAGCTGAAGAGTCTGTTTGTTTGAATGATTATAACTTTAGAACCAATATTTGGATTAAAAAAATTATTTCTGCATATGATAGCCCAATTCTTGGAAAGGTTATAGGCTATATAAGGTGGACCCAAATCAACTGCAAATATTTTAAGGGCAGATACAGACCACTATACTGAACAACTTTTCTAAATAAACTTATATCGAAATACGAAATTTTATTTTTCACTCCATACTAAACTAGATCAGCTGATTCTCAATTTGTATTGGAGGTCAAAAAAATTTTTTCGTATTTCGACATAAGTTTATTTGGGGAAGCTGTTCAGTTTAGTGGTCTGAATCTGCCCTTAAAATATTTGCAGTTGATTTAAATTTAACTTATATAGTACTTACCCACGAAGGATATGTACTGCTGGAAAAACTTAGAAAAGTTGAGATTCACTGATTTCTATTGAATAGGTTACCAAATATTTAACGGCAGATTTAAAAAAAATTCTTGATACAAAGATTTACAAACAACGAAACGTCTCAATTAAAAAAAAAGCCAAAAGTCTTATTTACCGTAATTTTCAAAAATCAACAGCCAATTGTTTGCTGAAATTCCCATAGATGAAGAAAATGGTTGCAAACTAATAGAAATATAATAATTGACTTCCCCTACGCCACTTTTGTCCACATCCCTTACCCCAGGTTGTATAATGCGATCGTTGTACAAACTAAATCGTATAGACCACAGCCTCCTCACACAAGTACAAACACTATAGATACTAAATGGGACATCAATTTAGATAATAGGAACAAGGAGATATACCTAGTAATATTCGTATGTTTAAAGCCTTTTGCATCCTCATTTATAATTCGTACGGCTAAACAGTGGAACTCCCTGCCAGCAGACGTACTCCCGGGCACATACAAATTGGGTCTTTTCAAGGCTAGAGTGATTAGGCTTTAATGTGCCAGCGAGCTCCATCTTAGACCGCATCTGCATTTATCATCAGGTGGGATCGCGGTCAATCACTGAACATTGAATATATATAAAAGCCATAGAATTTAAAACGTCCAATTTCAAATTAGTGTTTTAGAACCGACCTGACAAAAGTGACTAGGCTAGACGAATACTTTGTAGCCATATACGCAAATAAAGAATTTGATGAATTGATTGATTTAAAAATAGAATTACTATTTAAAAGTAAGTACTTAAATGGCATTAAAAATATGCCTTGATTATATATTTAATGATATTCCAGTTACCGGTCAAGACACATTTCCTTCTTTCCGTTATCTAAGGTCACCACAGATCAATAACTTCTTCAACTGCAACTTTGTATTAAACGCAGTAAAATGCTCTCACAATGTTCTTTGAATGTCAACTATAAAATACCTAGTTTAAAAATAAACTGAAAATATCATCTGTTTTTCTAAATTAATTATTTAAAATAAGTTAATTTAAATAGGGAGAAATCACACAGATTGAGTTACCCCAAAGTAAATTTGAGACTTGAGATACGAGATGTCAACTCAACGATACTGACGGTACTATGTATATCATAGAACTAGGAACGCGGCACCGCATTTTTTTTTTAATCTATGATGTATATTCTATAACGAATACATAATATAAAGATAAATATCCACACTCAGGTCAATCAGAAAAAGATCATTTATGACCTTGACCTGACCGGGGATCGAATCTGAGACCTAAGTAGCGGACTGAGACTGAGACTTCCGTCTGACAGAAGTTTTGATCTGCCAGACCAATTAGATTTACTTGTATATGCTGTTGACGTCGCTTCTCTCTTAGCTGTCAAAATTTAACACTGACACAAAAGAAGGAAAGAGTTCGCGCCAAAACCAGGGTTGCCATCAGTTTTTCCCCGGATTTGTCCTAGTTTAGAGGGCGTCCGGGTTTTATTTATAGTCCGGGTTTAATTATATACATTTTCAACCTTTTTTACTGCGACTTGAATGTATTTAAAAGACGTGTTGACATTCCTGGGTTTTGGGCTTCAAATCCTAGGTTTTCACGCTACTTGTCCTGGATGCCAAATTTTAGAGATGGCAACCCTACTCAAAACTAAAATGCAACATTGAAATGGCTGCAAAATCTTGTGACTACAACAATAAGTTTTCTTTGCAGTAGATTCTATTGAGGCAACTTTGTCACAGATTGTCGGTCGTAAAAATTGAAAAAAAGTGTACTAAACGTGATTTCCTTCGACTGTAATAGCTATTTGTAATGAACAGTACAAGAAAATCCTGTAACTGTGGTTTGATGTTCTAAATAAATTGAATCAGTTTCGTCCTTTGAATCATTACACGTCTTTATGGTTTTATCTATATAAAAAACTAGCTGTATTTTCAGGGTTTTCATCCGCTTTTTGTGGGTATGTACTGTAACCTATAACATTCTCCAAGAATCAGGCTACCATAAGCAGAAATAATTTTTGAAGTCCGATTAGTAGATCTAAAGTAATAAGCGTTCAAACAAACAAACGAGCTCTTTAGCTTTATTATATTAGTAAAGATATAGCCACTGCTATCCTGGCGAGGATCAGAAACCTGTTTACTAAATATAATGCACAAGCTCATTTTTCTGCCCCTACATTTCTCCAGCTACCTTAAGTTTTCGTCTCGTTTTGATACGAGGGAATAACTTAAGGTAGCTGGTGAAATTTACGGGCAGAAAAATAAATTGTCCCTAAATTTTTCTCATGTTCACAATATCTTTTTTCACTCCTCTATCCTACACGCCTCTTCTAACACCTTTTCAAATGATTAGGTATCTCTATCTCTTGCAATAAAGCTTCTAGAATTTTTTTTTTTTTTGTTTGTATTTTCTTATATTTCTCCCTGAAGTTTCTGCTAACCTTAAGGCGCATAACCTAAGGGCTGCACCCGTAGCCAAGTGTCAATTTGAAACGCTAACGAACGTCGACAAGA
Organism: Apomyelois bistriatella; assembly: GCA_947044815.1. NCBI lineage: Eukaryota > Metazoa > Arthropoda > Insecta > Lepidoptera > Pyralidae > Apomyelois > Apomyelois bistriatella. Next base: position 1,248,646 of record OX345712.1, read on the forward strand.
ACAAAATGTATGGGATTGACATAAGCTACGGTAAATCACGTGGTCAATCTTATGTCAATCCCATACATTTTGTTCTTGCCGTACCTCGTTAACGTTTTGCGATTGTGACTTTGGCTAAGCCTTAAATAACTGGTAGAGATAATCGTCAAAAATATATTACCCATTGTCAACATTTAAAAAAAAAGACCGTTGTCATGCGTCAACAGATGTCTCACCAAAAGCAAAGAAAATATACACTACGCGAACCAAAAGTAAGGGTTCCATTTCTTCGAAACTAGATAATCCCAAACAATCGGACGAACGTGATTGGAATGAAAAAAAATATCCCAAAAACGGCAAGACAGAATCCATTAGAGGGAAATGTTTTGGTACAAAATTTAATGGTAAATTGTATACACGAACGCCGAGCTAACATCCCCTTTGTAAAATGTGTTGTAACTCGTAACCACTTTGTTACAAAATAATGCGATTATGTACATATTTTTTTATTATTTTTCTCTTATAGATCTTTCAAATTCAAACTACGATTATGGAATGAACTTCCATGGTTTTCCCATGTGACTACAATAAGAAGGTCTTTAAGAAGGGAGTATAAAGATTCCTCCAGGGTCGGCAACGCGCTCGCAATGCTCCTGGTGTTGCAAACGTCTCATAGGCTACGGTTGTCGCTTCACATCAAGTGGGCCGTATGCCTATTTGCCTACTTAATAGATATAAAAAAAAAATTATTACACGTCTTTATGGTTTTATCTATATAAAAAACTAGCTGTATTTTCAGGGTTTTCATCCGCTTTTTGTGGGTATGTACTGTAACCTATAACATTCTCCAAGAATCAGGCTACCATAAGCAGAAATAATTTTTGAAGTCCGATTAGTAGATCTAAAGTAATAAGCGTTCAAACAAACAAACGAGCTCTTTAGCTTTATTATATTAGTAAAGATATAGCCACTGCTATCCTGGCGAGGATCAGAAACCTGTTTACTAAATATAATGCACAAGCTCATTTTTCTGCCCCTACATTTCTCCAGCTACCTTAAGTTTTCGTCTTGTTTTGATACGAGGGAATAACTTAAGGTAGCTGGTGAAATTTACGGGCAGAAAAATAAATTGTCCCTAAATTTTTCTCATGTTCACAATATCTTTTTGCACTCTATCCTACACGCCTCTTCAATCACCTTTCCAAATGATTAGGTATCTCTATCTCTTGCAATAAAGCTTCTAGAATATATCCTTCTTTTGTTTTTATTTTCTTATATTTCTCCCTGAAGTTTCTGCTAACCTTGAGGCGCATGACCTAAGGGCTGCACCCGTAGCCAAGTGTCAATTTGAAACGCTAACGAACGTCGACAAGAACAAAATGTATGGGATTGACATAAGCTACGGTAAATCACGTGGTCAATCTTATGTCAATCCCATACATTTTGTTCTTGCCGTACCTCGTTATCGTTTTGCGATTGTGACTTTGGCTAAGCCCTAAATAACTGGTAGAGATAATCGTCAAAAATATATTACCCACTAGCTGTCCCGGCGAACTCCGTACCTACCGCCTGAACCTGCACTTTACTCACCGTTTAAACCTTCCCTGAACTTCCACAAATATTTCAAGACCAAAATTAGCCAAATCGGTCCAGCCATTCTCAAGTTTTAGCGAGACTAACGAACAGCAATTGATTTTTATATATATAGATTGTCAACATTAAAAAAAAAAGACCGTTGTCATGCGTCAACAGATGTCTCACCAAAAGCAAAGAAAATATACACTACGCGAACCAAAAGTAAGGGTTCCATTTCTTCGAAACTAGATAATCCCAAACAATCGGACGAACGTGATTGGAATGAAAAAAAATATCCCAAAAACGGCAAGACAGAATCCATAAGAGGGAAATGTTTTGATGCAAAATTTAATGGTAAATTGTATACACGAACGCCGAGCTAACATCCCCTTTGTAAAATGTGTTGTAACTCGTAACCACTTTGTTACAAAATAATGCGATTATGTACATATTTTTTTATTATTTTTCTCTTATGAGGTAGATCTTTCAAATTCAAACTACGATTATGGAATGAACTCCCATGGTTTTCCTATGTGACTACAATAAGAAGGTCTTTAAGAAGGGAGTATAAAGATTCCTCCAGGGTCGGCAACGCACTCGCAATGCTCCTGGTGTTGCAGGCGTCTCATAGGCTGCGGTTACAGCTTCCCATCAGGTGGGCCGTATGCCTATTTGTCTACTTAATAGATGTAAAAAAAATATTATGATATTGATTTTAAAACCAGTGCATTTTGAAACAAATGACCCGTGGTGGTATTAACTTCAAAATTGTCTGGAAGAAATTGCAATAGCTATAAGCCCGCATCTATACACAGTAAATTAAATATTAAATTAATAGCGACCCGCTCCGGCTTGGCATGGGCATAAAGACCTTCCTCTTGAATCACTATTGATAAAAAAAAACCGCATCAAAATCCGTTGCGTATTTTGAAAGATTGAAGCATACATAGGGATATAGGGACAGAGAAAGCGACTTTGTTTTATACTATGTAATGAACTATCACTAGATAGTGATAGTGAAGTTGATAAAAATGCTATGCAATATCTTTAACGCGGTAGAGGGCCGCAGGCTTTTTTTTGTTATTTCGAACAATAAAGTGTCTTATCTATTATAAGAAAACAATTTTAATTTCAAGTTTTGTTCTACAATCCGTTTTACATATTTGTTTTTATTAAAACCGTTTTAAACTCTCCGTTAGGAGGGGAAATAAATTGCAATAATATTTCAATGCAGTATTAGAGAGTCCAATTTGCAGCTGCCAATTTGTTCTTTCCACCTAATTTACTCCCCCCTCTTTCTTATGGTTCTATAGATATCAATACTAATATTATAATGCGAAAGTCTGTCTGTCCATCTGTTATACTTTCTTCATTGAATGGACTATTATTATTAAATTTGGTAAGCATGTCTTACATTCGTACATGTAAGACATGCTTACCAAATTTATATATTGACATTGTATCTTACGTTTGACAAAGTGTACACTGAATGGCAAAATGCCAATGGTTCCAATTCCAAGGGTTTATTGTACTTTGACATTGCTCTCAAGTGTACACTCGTTAAAATCGAAACCAGACCCGCCCTGAGGGTTTTTGTTTATTTTGTCTATGGTAAACAATTGTTGGGAGTTTATTAATGGGAGTAATTGTTTGGAAAAAGAAAAAATGATGGACTGGGCAGTACTATTGCCGATATTTGGAGGTCAAGGTTGTCTTCTGAATCATTATGTGAATTTTTCTCATCTTTAAACGATTTGATTCATAATACCCTGGTAATTAACAAAAAAATTGTCCTATTTGGTTAGAAAACTTCAATAAGTTATAAATTTCGAAAAAATCATAAATCTAGCAAAACAGACAGATTTAAGTGACATGAAAAGTCATGAATATGCTGAAAGTTGGATTTGTAGCTGAACAAACTAGTTGAGTCTAGACGTTGTTTTTGTCAAGTCAATCCTATATATTAGGTACATTATATCCAGGTAAAAGTTTTAATGGTATTTGTGTATTCTTCTTTGTCGTAGTGTCGATGTCTGAATATTATTGACCGAGCGAGCGAAGCGAGCGAGAGTCTCCATTTCGTGACTGGCAAATTTTGCTTTTGTCCGGAGGTCGCATTTCTGAACGGGTCCTAATAAAACTTAGCACACGTATTCCTTGGTTTTTTCGCAGTTTTTTTTTTATTGGAGGGAAAATGGAGGGAAAAGGGGGGGAAAGGGGGAAAGTTTTCTGTAACGTTATTTACGAACGGATACCTTTAAATTGTATGTCTGATTCCCTAATAAAACTTGGCACACGTGTTATTTGTTTTTTTTGTTTTTTTTTTGTCCACAGCCTATTTTGATTTGGAAAAAATGGGGCCTTTTAGCATTAAGTCCGCCTATTGTATTTTTACATAATAAAAAATTAAAAAGGGTCAAATAATTTTGACTTTTAAGTTTTTAAATATATCCTGCAGGGTCTACAAAAACTTAGGTTATTGAACCCAATGACTTATCAACATACAATACAACATCATAACTTCATTTGTTAGGACGGTTATAGCTGTAAATGTGATACCTTAATACTCAATACTTTATTGCACCTTAAATTACATGCAGATTATACATTATTACAGATATATATAATATACTAGTGATCCGCCCCGGCTTCGCATGGGCATAAAAACCTCCCTCTTGAATTACTCTATCAATTAAAAAAAAACTATTCAAAATCCGTTGCGTAGTTTTAAAGATTTAAGCATACATAGGGATATAAGGACAGAGAAAGCGACTTTGTTTTATACTATGTAGTGATTATACATTCCTTTTGGGCCTTAAGGACCCTATTGGGCACTGCAAAGTAGAAGGAACTAGCTTAGCTATAGCTTAGCCTTAGTATTCTATACAAAACTTATCTTTTATATACACACATACAATGCATAATTTTATTCTTACATATTGATCAATCAATAATGTAGAGCCGAAAATAGTTCGATCTACACTAATTATACAAGACTTTGATAAATGAATACATGAATTATTAAGTCATACTAAAGTAATTGAGAATAGAAGAGGACATGTTAGGACAATTTAATATGACAAGATGGTTCTATGAGGAATTTCTTTCCTTTCTTTAAGGTCTTAGCTTTTCGGTATTCACATCCAAAAGCGCTTTTGATCATATTTTATACAATTAACTTTTTAATAAAAAAATAAACATATAAAATTTGGTGCCCCTAAAGTTATAAAATATTGATTAAATTTTTTGTTGTTATGGCAATTTATAGCTGCAATTAAGATTTATTTATTACTAGCTGTTGCCCGCGATTACGTGCGCTTAGGCTTCGCTGCAATTCCCGCGATATCTAAAATCCCCGTTTTCTTTCGTTTGTCGTGTCAATAAATATAACAAAAAAAAGTATTAACTAGTTTGGTGCATTATTGTTCGAAATTACTATATTTTGAAGGCAAACTCATGCCTTGAGTTCATTTAAATGACGATAAGTAACTTTTTTTTAATCAACCGATTTTGATGTATACAAACTTTATATGTTTTGCTGTTAAAACAAAGCAATAAGTGAAAGTTTTAGGTAAATCGGTTTCGTACTTTCAGAGATAATAGTGATCATATGACAGAAAATAATTCAAAATTTTTTTTTTTGCTTTCCCTATTTCTTTTTAAATGTCCCTCTATTCATTTCAATCAAAATTGTAATATGTTCAGACAAAATATTTTTACTCAAATTCAAAGTCGAATGGTTTATTCTCAATATAGGACATTCTTATCACTTATTGACGTCAATCATTACTTAAATTAAGTTTGCCACCAATTCCAAAGCGCAAGTGGAGAAGAAGCGGCGCCACAAACTCCACTGCAGCATTTTCTCCAGAACGACAATTTACAAAATTATTACTTTTTTATTATATGTATAGATAACATAATTCTTTGATAATTCAAGTGTTCAATACGAAGAAATCTATTCTAGATAATGTGGTTCAATACATGAAACTTCAGTCATTCCTACTTAACAGTGAAATTTGAAATACTTTTATTTTTTTCAATCAATTACTGGATTTTGTAGAGGTAAAAACAAAACTCTTATTTACTCAGAAAGTACTGATCACACCTACTGTTATTTACTGAAAAAAAATGCTTACTTTTAATTGGCTGGAGTTTAAATCGCCATCTTGTCTATCACAGAACTGAAATTTTTGAGCGAGAGGTAATTCCCTATCTCGTCTTGCCTTCGAAGTTTTCCGATGGAGCTTAATTCCCGTGGGAATTGAGGGAAATGTTTGTTGGTATTTGTTTATGTTATTAGTTTGCTATAGCAAATCCCTAGGCTCCAAAGTAATGCAGCTATAGATAAACTGCAGCATTAAGTATTTTGGTCGTTCATTTTGTTTTTCGCATTATTTGATGTAGATAAAGAGGAATCGATTGATATTAATTCATACTAAATATTACTATTATTTATTTATTCAACTTTTTTGCAAAAATACAATAGGCGGACTTAATGCTAAAAGAATTATCTAAAAGTCAACCTTTGGATCAAGCTGAGAACCGTTTGTGGGTGTAAAATTATCAATGCGAAAAATATACATAGGGATAAATCACACAGATTGAGTTAGCCCCAAAGTAAGTTCGAGACTTGTGTTATGGGATACTAACTCAACGATACTATATTTTATAACAAATACGTATATAGATAAACATCCAAGACCTAGGTCCATCAGAAAAAGATCATTTTTCATTTTGACCTGACCGGGGATCGAACCCGGGACCTCCTGAGTAGCGGTCAGACATGTTAACCATTACGCCACGAAGGTCGTCAAAAAGCTGTCTGTCTGTTTTGCTTTCATGGCTAAGGGGCTGAATCGTTTAATAAAGTTTGGTATGGATATAGTTTAGGACCAGGGGTCGAATATAGACTACTTTTGGGCGCGACATATCCGAGTTTCAAGCTATATTAAGTAACTCTTATTTATAAATTGAAAATCAAAGTTTATGTCGTGTTTTAAGCTTAATAATAAGCTACTGTATTCCCGTGGGTGTCGTAAGAGGCGATAAAGAGAATAACAGAGGTGGGAGAGGACGCACTTGTACCTCTAACGGGTGACGGAATCTAGCAACAAAAGCATTTCCAAGGAACGTTGACGTAAGGCAGGCAGCTAAGTCTGGGCTCTGAAGCCAAAACTACTGCTTGGATGTAACAGGAGATAACGCTTAGATAATAATGATGGCAGTTGGAAATTCGGATCATTTTTACTAGTTCCATCGACAAATAGTTCCATGGAACTATAGGTAGTGAGAATGGATAAAATGATCTGGAAATTTTACGTTTGTAGATTTAAATTCCTAAAAAATTAAAAAGAAAATAATTATTATAATCAGATAAGTTGAACGAAGATTTGTTTCAATAAAATTATTAATAATTAAGTTCAAACAAGCATATTGCAATAATAAATAAAAATAACTTACTGACACTATTTTAAACTTAGGTGAGCCATATCTCTATTTTTTGTTTCACATTAAAAAGTATAATCGATCAAAATGATATCGATATTATTCCAATTGCCACTTTAAAACTTACCTTTTCCAATCCGATTAGACACTCCTGAATATTCACTCAGTAATAAATCTATTCAAATGCACAATCACATCACTTAAACACTTAAAAACAAAACTTCACAATTCCAACACACACTAATACAGTACAAATAAATATATTAGTCACTGTAACAGAAATAGTACGGACATCCGAAGATCACTGATTTTTTACGGCACTATATTTTATTTGGGAGAGAGCGATACGTGCACTCCGCTCGGCTCTCCGCTTAAGACTGACGGGCCTATGCAGAGCTAGGTGTGTGAAAAACGCGGGAAATTATATGTGCGATTTTTCTTCTATCTGACGTACCGTTCCAATTTCGAATGGCGCTAAAATTATTGCTGTACCTTTTGCAATTTACAAGATTTTCTTTTTTTTTATGTTCCATTTATCTCTGTGTTACAGATAATCAGATCTCGGTTCAATTTGACCTACTTAGCGGTGTTCGATTGAGCTGGAATTTCGAACTGTCAATTGGCGATGTGTCAGCCAGGTGTCAGAGGGAACCACAGATAAATTCTTTTTTTAAAACATAACCGATTATTGAGATCTTTCGGTTTTCTTTTTTTAGAAATGTCATGTCATCGGAAACTTTACATTAAGACACATCAATAAAAGAGTACTATGCTTAGTATAAACATTAATATAAACGAACCTAATGTGTTTTCTATTACATTAAATAATTAAAAAAAAAAACCATAAATGCTGATATATTATAACGGAATAACGATCTTTGTGGCATAGTGGTCATCATAATATTTGTGCTGATAGTCCCGGGTGCGATCCCCGGTTAGGTCAAAATAGAAAAAAAACATCTTTTTTAGATTGACCTAGGTCTTGGATGGGGCGAGCGACAGATATTAATTAGTCCTTTTTATTAGACTTATCAAGAGTGTGAGTCTGAAACAAGTACGGTGGATGACATAGTTCGGAACAATTCGTACAAAACCGCAAAAAAAATTGTACATATTCTGTTTTTAGTATTTCTTGGTTTGGCAGCAACAGAAATACAAGGTCTGTAAAAATTTCAATTGTTTAGCTATCACGTTTCATGAGACACAGCCTGTTGACAGACAAACGGGCCATAGTCTTTTGAATACGGAACCATAAAAACGAAATAATGGTTTATTTTTGGTAGCCTTCAGCACAGCTGTCCGGTTTATCTGAAAAAGTAACAATCACATCAAAACAATCCTTCGTTGATTTGTCAAAGCACTAATCAACTAATGGAGTTTGGGCAGTCAATACACAGAATGCGAGTGTTAAGGTTGACTTCCGAAGCGAGCGATACTGGAACTTTTTGTTTTAATTTTAACCTCTTGTGTGTTTAATTGAGAACAGACTGCCTCCGTGGTCCAGTGGTTAAGGCGTTTGAAGACCCGGGGGTTATTGGTTCGATTCCCACGGGGAGCATTCTTTATTTAGTTGTTTCCAGTTTGGTTAGGACATTGCAGGCTTGAATTACCTGATTGTCTGATAATAAAGATGATTCCGTGCTTCGGAAGACACGTTAAGCCGTTGGTCCCGGCTGCCATCTGGTAGTCGTTAAAGGAACCATGTCAGAGGCCAAGAGGCGGTTCCGGAGAACTCTAACACCAGAGTGTGCATGGACGATTGACCACGCCTACTCGAAATGAATGAATAAATTGAGAACAGACGGGGAAACATGTTGGGAAATTTGATACCACACGATGATTTGATGAACATCATTGAAGGAAAGATAGAAGGAAGAAGGGGTCCAGGTAGACCAAGGCATAGTTATATGAAACAAATAAAGGAGAAAACAAACGTCGTGTCGTATCAAGAAATAAAGGAACTGGCAAAATATAGACAAAAATGGAAGGAATTCCACTGACAAGAGCTTAGCTCTTAAATTTATGATGATGATGTGTGTGACGCAGAAGCTTGACGTGTCTGTATGTGTGTATGTCTGTGGCATCTATCTAGAATCCATTTTTGTTTAAAAACTTTACCTAAATATAAGATAAAATGTTCAAAAATTACATAATTTTTGAACATTTTATCTTGATAGTCTATTTTAAAAGGTGTGTAATTACGATTTTAATTACTTTATTCGATAGAAAATAATTGCGATTATGCCTCTATTTATATTATTTTAGTCTGTGTTTATGCAAATTAAATCAACCATATTTTTTATATATCAAAAGAAAGAAAGTAAGTGGGTATTGACCGTCCACTTTTCCCTTTAACACCCAAATAGACAGCCAAATACACTTATTGTGATATTTTTAATTCGAATTTTCTTTAACTATAAAAAGAAGAAACTGGGCCTAACGTGAGTGGGGGGGGGGATGCCAGCCGGCAGTAGTTTACATGAACTAATTGGTGGCGAAAACGCACAAAGTAATTTGCTAACTAAAATAGAAAAGAATATAAAATATAAAAATGACAAAGATAACAAACAAACATACATGAAATGGAAATATCTCAATAGGTGGCGGCTCAGTAGAGATTCATGTAGGGATGTCTAGCACTGATTTTCAGCCGCCACTTTTTGAGGAGTCACGGACACATCAACAAACCTTACTTAGAAACACAGCTCTTAAATTTTAGTTTATATTTTTAAAACTAATCATAGTGTCATTGTTACAAGCTTTTTATTATATCATGACATCTTGTATTACTTGATATTTTTATTAAACTATTTCAATAATCTTCAATATTAATAATTTAATAATAAACTTATTGTGATTATAAAAATATTCAAATGTAAACTCGTCTGATTTGACTCGAATTTTGTGAATTGACGTTTTTGAAGAAAATGCTGGAGTGGAGTTTGTGGCGCCAATTCTTCTCGACTTGCGCTTTGGTGGTAAACTTAAAATAAATAACAATTGACGTCAATAAGTGATAAGAATATCCTATATTAGTCTGTAAGTACTTAATTCGATTACTTACAATAATATATACAAAAAAAAAAAAAACTAACAAAAAAAAACTGAAATTCAAATAAATCCTATATTGAAAATAAACAATTTTAATTTGAATTTGAGCTAAGTTGTAACGTAGACGTGCCGCTACCGCCATTATCGTACGTAACGGAAGATCACCTTTTTATTGTAATTGAATAAAGGCCCTAGGTCTGGTAAATAAACACAATTGCCACACTGGTTCAGCAAGATGCGGTCATGGATATTTAGTATTAGTAATAGGATTAACCTGTTTGGACTTCGAGTTTTTTCTGCTACAATGTTTTTGGACTTTTACTTCTTGTAGAGTTAGAAATGGCTGTATTGTCAGTGACTATTATTTTTAGACATCAAACAAAACAAAGTATAGTGACAAATTATATAAAACAAGCTATATTTTGCGGTTTTACTCGCTAGTATGTGCAAATTCTATTTATAGCCTATGTTATTCAGAGATAATGTAGCATCATATTGATGAAAGATTTATTGAAAAGGTTCCAGTATTTTTAGTTTAATAATTACAAACAAAAATATACAAATCTTTCCTCTTTACAATATTAGTGTGATGGGACACATCCAACGAGAATCGAACTCACGACAACTAGATCTTCAGGAAAACGCTTACAAATGGACCATAGAAGCAGTTTGTTTTAAAGCTTTTCCTTCGACCTCACTAGCGCTACTTTCAAAATAAGTAATTTATCTTTCTGTAAATAAGCTTATCAGAAATCCTCGGGCAACTTTTTTGTTATTATCCTTAACTAACATTAGAACCTCAAGTCATTGAAATACTATCCGCTATAAAAACCTTTACAAAAAGTGTCAAAAGTGGCCGTTTTTCGCAATTTTTTCAAAGAAAACTAAAGCGGATAATATTTCAATGAATTTCGAAGTTCTAATGTGAGTTAAGGATACTAGTAAAACGATTGCGCGAGGATTTCTGATAAGCTCACTTACAGAAAGATAAATTATTATTTTTGGGAAGTGGCGCTAGTGAGACCGAAGGAACAGCCTCAAGCTCGATTCGATTGTCTTTTTGGAAAGTTTAAATGACCCTTAAAAACATAAACAATGCCTTAAACATTACTGTTAATTGCGGACATAAATAACTTGAAAGGAGCGTTTCAAGTGTACCAATTTGCCGCAGTCGTCTCTACATTGTTCTCTCGTCTGATCGCTGTGAATTCGTGCTGTTTAATTGCAAAACTCAGACTTAGACTAAGAGCTTGTGACAACATTTCGGTGTTATTTATTTATTTATTGAATAAAGGCACTGATAGCCACTTACAGTTTCCCAATGCGTGCTATAAGCTAGGTGTTGCTTATTTTGTTAATTTTGAATAAATATTATTCAACACTAGCTTTATTTAATAGTTTTCTGTGTATCTGTTTATTTGTCACAGCCGATTTTTACCTAATTTACTAGATCGGTTTAAGCAGTTCTTATCTTGTGATAATATCAGATTTTTCGCAAAGTGCCTACTTTTAGAATATCACATGAAGATGATGATGAATGATTGTATAAGTAAGTATTTTTTATTAATGAACAATAAAGTTTTAACACGTTAGCGGACATACGACTGCTATAGCAGTTATAACAATAAAACTTGTATTCTGTTTTCAAAAACGTCCGCCAACGTGTTAAATTGAACGGGAAGAAGAAGTGTCGTGTAAACCTAATGCCAGATGGACCAATGACCTGGTCAAAGCTGCCGGAAGTATTCGGATGATGAAAGCAATAGACCAAGAGTGGCGAACATTGTTAGATGCCTACGCTCAGCATTGTGTGACGATGTGCTTAAAAAGAAGATAATTTAATTAATAAATAAATGTTGCAAGCTCTTATACTAAAACTTCTATCACATGATTACATCGAGAGGATTCAGCCATCAGCTGCAGATGGCGGTGTTGTAAATAAGTAGTTATGGGAACTTTTTGAGATGAAGATGACACTACAAGTTAGATTATTTCGTTCTATTACGCAAGAAGCAAGAAACATAATTGTTTTTGCCAATAAAACGAAACCAACTCCAATTCCTCAACTAAAAGGAATGAAATAGTTAATACATTGTTGTTTAAATATGCTTCATATCAAACATTTTAAAAAATCTGAAGTCTAAAGAATAAAATTTTTCAAGTCGGTCCAGACGTTTTCAAGTAATCCGGTAAAAACATTCCGACGAATTGAGAACCTCCTTCTTTTTTTGAAGTCTGTTAAAAATCAAACTACTTTTAATGTTACTATCACAATATCATAATAAATAGTTGAATATATTTCCAATATCAACTTTTATTTATCTCGTTCTACTGTATAACAATAACGTTATATGATTTGGTGCTATGAATGTGAAATAAAGAATAATGCATTTAAAAATTAGTTATTTTTAAATCTTGAAGACATGGTTTAGCAATATATAAGTACTAGCTGTTCCCCGCGGCTTCACCCCGCGTGGGACTAGGTTATATCGCGCCCAAAAGTAGCCTATGTTTGACCTCAGGTCGTTAACTACATCCCTACCAAATTTCATCACAATCGGTCCAGCAGTTTAGCCGTGAAGAGGTAACAGACAGACCGACAGACAGACAGACTTTCGCATTTATAATATTAGTATGGATTTTTAATAAGCACGGAAATTTAAATATGAATGTGTGAAGTCAATAACTTGTATCCGCTTATTGAATTGATTTTTAGGGTTCCGTACCTCAAAAGGTAAAAACGGAATCCTTATAAGATCGCTTTGTTGTCTGTTTATCTGTCTGTCGGTCAATTTATTTTTTCTGAGGTATCCATGAACGTATCAAGCGGAAATTGCAATATGTACTTAATTAGGCAGCCTGTTCTTGCTACCATACTTTTGAAAATTTTAAAATATTTTTTTTTTTTTTTTGTATTAAGGTACAGATTTTTTGTACAAAAGAATAAACGAAAAACTAAAAAAATTGTCAAAGTTTTAGGTTATTTTTATACTTTTTGAAGGTTATCAATAAATATTATAATGTTCTTAATTAATATTTCCAAAAAAATTAAAAAAGAAAAGCTTTTTCTTCATTTTTACTTGATGAGCGTAAATTGGTTTAATATTATAACATACAATGATAACCTTCTTTTTTTGAAGCCGGTATTATTGAAAGCGGTGTTATTATCGAAATTTTTCTATCACACGGATTTCCATTACACCGATTTCTATCATGTAACGGCGGTCCCTTTTATGTCATTATATTGAGTGGACAGTTAACACGATAACTGCTCACATATCTACCATAATTTATTTACAGACTTAGGGTTAAGATCGCTTGTATAGCGTAATTGACGGCCTCCGTGGCGTAACGGTTAACATGCCTGACCGCTACCCAAGAGGTCCAGGGTTCGATCCCCGGTCAGGTCAAGATGAAAAATTGTGTTCTTCTGATTGGCATGAGTCTTGGATGTTTATCTATATATGTATTCGTTATAAATTAAAGTATCTGAGTTAGTATCCCATAACACAAGTCTCGAACTTACTTTGGGGCTAACTCAATCTGTGTGATTTGTCCCTATATATCTATTTATTTATATTTATTAATAAGTGTAAGTCATACCACAGATTACATAATACAATACTAGATGCCATGATATCTTTGAGTTTATTATTATTTCTTACTAGCTGACCCGGCGAACTTCGTACCGCCTTTCTTAATTTGTACAGAGTATTAGAAAACTACAAAAAAATCAGCCAAATCGGTCAAGCCGTTTTCATGCTATGTCGTGACAACGGAAAACGGGTTTCATTTTTATATATATAGATTGTTATTCTTTAAGCAACTCTCTTTGTTCAAATATAGTCCTGCTACTATTATTAACGCGAAAGTTTCTATGGTTTTTTACTCTTTCACAGGAAAACGACTGAACCGATTTGGCTGAAATTTGGAATGGAGATTGCTTAGATACTTAATGATGATTCATGTTTTATTATTAGATGATTGATGATGATAAGGGTTTAATGATTGGTTACACTAAAAAAATGTTTTACCTGACTACTTCGGCTATTTGAGAAATAACCGAAGTTTGACAAGATACTAATGAAGTTAACTTGATTTAACAAAAGTGATTAACAAAATATAGACAAAATGTTTGGTTACATACTGCAAAGGTTACTTTTTTTATGTGATAGATTGACGAAAGTTTGGTTGTGTATAAGTTAGTATTTTTTCAGTGTAAGGAGTCTAATCATCTGGCCGATCTAACCAGATGGCTGCCGACCATACCACGTTATTTTCACACAAATACATCACTCGTCAATAATTAAGGACAACTCAATCAAAGGATTAACGTGCATAGTCTAAAAAATACAGTGTATTAAAATAAATGTGACCGACCAGCTTCTTTGCAGTAGAACTTATATAATGTTTTAAGAAAACACAGATTCTAAACACGATAAAATCTAGCAAGAATGCATTTTCAAAAAATTTACAAGAGAATGAAATACAAGTTTATTCATTATTCCTTTAAGGAAAACCACTAAATCGACTTTCATAAAAAGAAAAAAGTTAAATAGGACTAATTAAGTAACAGAAGTATCTAGTTTTTATATCCTCCGTGATCCTATTATCTAGTATGATAGTAGATAACTATTTGGCGAGGAGCTCGAAAGCCTAGCAAGACGCGGGTGTTGATAACGATAGCGCGCGTCAAGCAACGACGACGGCGAGTGCGCGGCCATGTTTCGATTGGTCGCCGTTTGTGGCATTTCTATCTTGAGCTCCTCCGTGCTTCGGAAGGCACGTTAAGCCGTTGCTTCCGACTGTTAACGGTAGGTGGCAGTCGTTAGGCTATGTCAGATACCCTTAGGCATCCTTAAACATTTGACAGTGTTGGCCACTAACACACCCGGGTCATGTTCCTGTTGGTTTGGTTTTCCTGTATAAAAGGGTTATGGAGGTCACACGGCAGTCGTTTCATTGTAATAACCAGTATCGCCAAAGTTAGGACCATGATTAATAGCGTACCCTGGGCTCTGAAGCGTAAGCTGAAGATGCAACCGCAAAAACATGCTCGGACAAAGAATATATTTCATATATAGTCTCACTGCAGATTTATTAGTCTGTGGCATCAACATCGACAAGCTTGACAATTACCGATGGTAGATCGAGCAATCGATTTACTCGCCAATCTGAATGCACCTTGTAATCGATATTAATTTCTGTTGGAATTAATCTTACGCATAAGAGGACAAAGTCTAATAACAAATAATCATCGATATTCTTGCCTTCTGATGGTCGAACTAAATTCATCATCGTCACATCTCAGCACTAGGGTTGTATTGTTTAACGCGATTTTTATGATAACTGAAGAAGGGCGGGAGTGATATGGATATTCTCAAAAGGGAAGATCTTCCTGCCAGACCGGGTGTTATGTCTGGGGAACCGCGGCTTCTTTGATTTTTTGGCGAAGATTTTATAGCTCCAATTATAGATAAACATCCAAGACCCAGGCCAATCCGAAAAATATCATTTATCATCTAGACCTGACCGGGGATCGAACCCGCCTCCTGAGTAACAGGGAAGGCATTTTAACCAATACGCCACGTAGGTCATCTATCTATCATCTAAATAAATGACCCAGTATTCGCAATAAACCTATGATATTAATATTTACTTAGATGCAACATAGTGGTTGCAAATCGAACTCAAATGTTTGAACAGAAGGATCAATCTCGCAAATGCAAGTTGTTGTGTGTATTGGTCAAGTAAGAGTCGAAGTAGCGCCCTGAGAGTTCCGTACAACCACACGATAGTAATATACTTCACAGGTTACTTTAAGAATTTTTCTTTTTTTTAATTTGTTTGTCAAAATTTGTATTCATTTTTTTTTATAATAAACCAAAAAAATAATAGGTTTTAGATTTTTTCCTAAATAAGTGCTGTATGGTATTGCGTTTTTACCAATGCAATGAACATATAGCTTACTAGCTGTTGCCCGCGGCTCCGCCCGCGTGCGCCTCGGTTATATCGCGCCCGAAAGTAGACTATGTTTGACTCCTAGTGCATAACTATATCCATACCAAATTTCATCACAATCGGTCCAGCAGTTTAGCCGTGAAGAGGTGGCAGACAGACAGACAGACAGACTTTCGCATTTATAATATTAGTATGGAAGCATCGATTTGATATTTATATATCCTAGTATTTATAGACACATAATCTTCTCAAAGCGAATAATTCAATTAAATGAAAACTAATCTATTTGTTCAATTCGAGCTCGGCGCTAAGAGGCTTTTGTAAATAACTAACACTTTGAAGTATTAATCGTGGTATTGTGTGTAGGCGTATCTGTTTGTCAATCGACATAATACCAACCTATACATAAATGTATGGTTGAATTGGCAGAAGCGAGTGTTTGTAACGATAGTTCATGTCAAGCAAGGTTTGACTTGTTTGGTCTCCAATTGTGGTATTTCAGTGAAGGCACAATACTAAAATCAGGTCAAGATGGAAAATTATCTGGAGAGAATGTATGATGATACTATCCATATCCATACTTCCATACTAATTCCATAAAGATTGTGATGAAATTTGAGGTCAAACATAGGCTACTTTTGGGCGCGATATAACCGAGTCCCACGCGGGGCGAAGCCGCGGGGAACAGCTAGTATTTATATAAATAGATAGGTATATTTATACCAAATTTCATCAAAATGAGTTCAGTGGTTTAGCCGTGAAAACGTTATGCTACCACCTCACTTGGCTATTTCTATACGAATACGAGTATCTATTTGATTATGTGTTGACGGTATATTTGCCAAAACTTTAGCGTTATTTCCCTACTTTGCCTATTCGTCAAATATATTGGCAAATACGCGAATAGCCAAGTGTGGTAGCAGCATAACAGACAGACTTTCACATTTCTATAGTATGGAAGCATGGATTTAAAAAAAATGCTGGTTAGCGATTTTAACTAGGCTTCAGATCCCTGCGTAACTATTACATTAAACCATACATAAATTTTCTTCTTCGTCAGAGCGGTTACATCTTCAGCTTACGCTTCAGAGCCCAGGGTACGCTATTGATCATGGTCCTGATTTGGCGGAACTGGTTTTTACAATGGAGCGACTGCCGTCTGACCTCCGTAACTCTTTTAACAGGGAAACCAGACCCACAGGAACATGACCCGGGTGTGTTAGTGGCCAACACTGCCAGATTTTTCAGGCTGCCTAAAGGCATCTGACATAGCCTAACGACTGCCATCTACCGATAACAGCCGGGACCAACGGCTTAACGTGCCTTCCAAAGCACGGAGGAGCTCAAGATAGAAATGCCACTAATGGCGACCAATCCAAACATGGCCGCGCACTCGCCGTCGCTTGACGCGCACTATCATTACGAACACGCGCGCCGCGCTAGCCTATCGAGCTCCTCATTCATTAAACCATACATCAATGTCCGCAGCTAACTAATTTCTGGCCTAATACGTAACGTCTGGCCGCGTCTAGCTTGATTGATGTCTTCTTCGTATTAATGTAATTGGCTATAATTAACTAATTAAGGCCCATTGATGAAACGAGATGAAAGAAAATCCATAGTAGTCTATTAACAATAAATAGACCTTTAATACATTTACTGGAGACAATGAAAACTATAACGTTACGCGGCCATGAGTGACCACGTTGCTGAGGCGTTAAAAATTCGCTTATTTTGAACGAAACAAAAATAAAATTGGAATCTACTGACTTTTATTTAAAAAAAGCTGGTTTATTTTTTTGTAATCGAATTTTAAAATATACTTAATAGAAATGTTCCAATTTTAAAATAATTCTTTAGTCGTAATTATTTTTTCAGGGAAAAAATTTATTCGTACTTGAAATCACCGGCGAGACTTAGTTTTTTTTGTTGATTAGCGTCAAATAGTTGCCTTGTCACATTTTTTTTATCAAATGGGCTGTAAGTCAGTACCCACCCGAGGTTTTACAAAGTTAAACAATAAAAAAAATCCTTTCATGGTCCGAAAAGATGAATTTTTAAAATCGATTTTGCAAGTCCAAAAAGGTGAATTATTTATCATAATTAATTTATTATCAGAATTTTTAGTAGTAAAAATTTGTAATTTTATATTTGTAAATGTTAATTTAGTAATTTATCTAATTGCTTATTAAAGTTTGTAGTAGATTATCAAAAATTTCGAAATATATATTTTTTTAAACTATCAATGAATTCATGGATTCGCAAACATGCAATTTGTAAAATGACTTAAAAATACGGTTGTAGCCATCAAATCAATTTGATGCATGTACTTAGTTGATTGCGGTTCGAGCGGCGAAAATGTTTCACTTTTTAGTGGAAGTACGACCTATGTCAAAATGCATTAACTATTATTATCCTTTATTTATCCTTTTTTTATATTTTTAAATATCACTACATAGTTTAAAACAAAGTCGCTTTTTTCTGTCCTTAGGTCCCTTTGTATGCTTAAATCTTTAAAACTACGCAACGGATTTTGTTGCGGTTTTTTTAATAGATAGAGTGATTCAAGAGGAAGGTTTTTATGCCCATGCGAAGCCAGGGCCGGTAGCTAGTTAAATATAAAAAAAAATATATAAAATGGGGCACTCTTCGGCAGTAGAGAAAAGACCCAAGCATGAATTAACTATTAATATTACTTTTTAAAACTTGTGACAAGAGTAATGAGTTTGGAGGAAGCGAGGGGGGGTATGTGAGAATCGTAGCCAATAGAAATTTCTAGTCTCTGCCGGAGACATGCGTGAATATCTAGGATTATAAGCGTATCATTTACATTGAAGTGTAGTAAAAAATAAAAGAAACACGCACGAATGAACAAGACATTAGCAAGTTGGTACTCCTTTCGGTATTTTCAAAGACTGTTAACTGGTGTTACATACATACATACATACCTACATATCATCACGCCTGTCTCCCGTTAGGGTAGGCAGAGACTATTGATTTCTATTGGCTACGATCCTTACTCTCTCGCTTCCTCTACATTCATCACTTTCGCTATACTTTTAATTCGGGTACTCCTAATCTCTTCTTATGTCTACTGGTGTTACTGGTTTAGATAATAGTTTTTATCAAGCTTACATAAATTTTAGCCGCAGAATATCCACTGCTGGACTTAAGTCTCCCCAAAGCCCATTATTTCCGTATTAACTGGTTGGAAGCGGCCTGCATCCAGCGCTTACCTGCGACTTTTTTCAGGTCATCTACATAAACATTCAAGATTGAGTTAGCCCCAAAGTAAGATCGAGACTTGTGTTATGGGATACTAACTCAACGATACTATATTTTATAACAAATACATATATAGATAAACGACCAAGACCCAGGTCAATCAGAAAAAGATCATTTTTCATTTTTACCTGATCGGGGATCGCACGCGGGTCCTCTTGAGTAGCGGACTAGCACGTTAACCATTACGCCACAAATTGTTAGTCAGTTTACATATTACTAAAACTTTAAATAAATAGATAACGTACTCGGAACCGATAGCAAACATTATGTAAATAGTCAGTAATTCTATTAAGTTACGCTTTGAGACTATAATATACTCCCTGAGTATAACTTTGGGGTAAACTTCATGTAAGGACACTTTGACAGACTGATATGACTTAGAAACTGCCAAACTCTATAGTCCTAGCACTGGTTATATCTGAATGAGAAATTTTGTAATATCTTTTTTGCTTTAAAACACATAGTAAATACGTTTTTTTGTCAATTGTAATTTTGCCAAATGACTTTTGGTTCAAAATATTGATTGTTTTTCAGCAGGACCCCAGTAAACACATTATTATTTAAATCAGAAGACAATGGCGGCCTTATCCCAGGAAGGAATCTCTTACAGTCAAACGGCGAATAACGAAAGAAAATGCAACTTTCTTAACTTCTTTAAATTCCTACTCTGCAAATTTGTGCTATCCAAGTTTTGTTGAAACTAAAATGTTACCATGAATCTCAAAGCTGTTCCTTCGGTCTCAATAGAGCCACTTTAAAAAAAAATCTCTTTCTGTCAGTGAGCTTATCAGAAATCCTCGCGCATCTATATTGCTTGTATCCTTAACTTACATTAGCACCTCGGAAGTAATTGAAATACTATCCGCATTAGTTTCCTTTGATAAAATTACTAAAAACGGCCACGTTTGACACTTTTAGAAAAGGTTTCTAAAGCGGATAGTATTTCAATGACTTTCGAGATTTTAATGTAAGATAAGGAAAGATATTTTTTTTTATGGGATGTGGCGCTAGTGATACCGAAGGAGGAGCCTTTGCCCAGAAGTCGTGGGTTCGATTTATACGGTAATCAAACTTTTTAGCTGTTTCCAGTTTGGTTAAGACATTGTAGGCGTGAATCGCCTTATGGTCTGTTAATTAAGATGATTCCGTGCTTCGGAAGACACGCTATTGTTCAATCTTGGTGAATATTTTTATTTTGTGGGTGAAACTGGTTTATATATTAAAGCGTCTGCCTGACACACGTCTGCTAAAGTAGTTAAAAAAATAAAACTTCTAATATGTTTTCAAATCAAGTATTAAGTACTTTTCGTTATTTTTTCTTTGGTTATAATTCAGAAATAACTTTTGGCGGTTATGAGTTTTTTTCTGAATGAGTTTTTTTCTTTCGTATTGAGAATAAAATAATGTAAAGTAATAACAAAAATACGAGAAGTTATTTACAATCGAATTGTCTTAGATTTTTTCAATTTGACCTGATTTTAGAGTTAAGAAATAAAATGATTGGTGGCGCTAGTTGGCTGATGTCAGCCCCTTAATTAACACTGTCAGATTTTTAGGCTGCCTGTAGGTAACTGACAGTCTACTGTCCAGCGATAAGAACTGAGACCAATGGCACGGAGGAGCTCAAGATAGAAGTGCGTGTATGGCGACCAATCCAAGGAAGGTTACCATTTCTGTCGCTTGACATGCTCGATTGTTATCAATAATAAAATAATAGATAGAATAAAGGCTGTCGAGCTCTTCTTACGGAAATGTAATCACACCCTTAATCTGCTCGTAAATCCGTTATTTTGCACATAAATGGTTATTCGGAATGCGCAAAGAGGACCCTCCCTCTCTAACTATTTTAGACCGCATCGAGATCGCCCCAATTTCTAAAATTAATTCATTTATTCATTCAATTTCGGCTCTTAGCGTCAAGGAGGTGTAAGAAATTGGATGTGGCAGTTATTCAAATTTATTCATGAACTAGCTTTCTTATGTACAGTCCTTACAGTAAAGTATACCTTATTATGTACAACACCTACATATGGTTTAAATTAAATAAAATTAAATCTCTTATCTTAAAAGATTTCCAGTTTCAACTCTAATCATACAACTCGTAGAGTTAATGATTCGTTTGCAATTGACTAGCTATTGCCCTCGACTACGCCTACGTTGGGCTTGGTTTTATCGCGTCCAAAAGTTAAAATATGTTTGACCTCTGGTCCTTAACTATATCCATACCAAATTTTATCAAAATAGGTCCCAGCGGTTTGGCTGTAAAAGAGTAACAGACAGACAGACAGACAGACTTTCATTTATAATATTAATATTGAAGTCATTAAGTATACCAATTCATAAAACTCAGGATATAAGTCATTTGTTGGATCGCATTTTTATCTCGAAAAAGAAACTTAGGTAGAGTCAGGGTGAGTACGGACAGGGGTCAATTGATCTGCCCCCAAACTACTTAGTCATATAACTTTTATATAATGTATTTTAGTATTCAAATAAAGATACATACATTCACTCATAACTTAGCAATCTGAAGAAGAATTTCAGAGTATTTTGATTTTTATTAAAGGTTTTTGGACATGTAGAGATGATGGATGAAAGGACTGACGAAAGGTATATACAAAGCAGAGTTGGCTGGGAAAGTCGGTCAGTGTCGGCCTTGAAATACATAATGTGACCAAACCGCAGACCTTTTGAAAAATGAGACATTAGAACTACCCAAAATCGGCGAGTATGACGAGTGATGAATGTGGAGGAAGCGAGAGAGGTATGTAAGGATCGTAGCCAATGGAAATCTCTGGTCTCTACCTACCCCTGCGGGAGACAGGCGTGATAATATGATGTGTGTATTTTTATTATATTAAATACTTTCTTGTTTTGAAAAAGGCATATCAATTTCTTCTTAGCTTCATAAAATAACTGCCTTAATTGCCTTCTGAAGACATTACAATTTGCATGAAATTTCTGATATTTTAGCGTTACCTCACTCGATTATAGTCTTTATCGATTAATACTTTATTAACACGTCGTTTGTTCGTATTATATGGGTTACAAAGTCGATGAGCCTTGCACACTCGGTACCTGACTGTACTCCTTTACCAAAAGATATTTCAAACGCAAATTTCAAATGACATATATGCGAAAATATGCGAAAACATGTAAATAGCTTTATATTTAGATATATTGACTGTATGTTTTCCGAATAAAATAAAATAAAATAAATAAAATATTTGAATGTGGTATAGACTAGCTAGGCTCTAGTTGTGAATTGACTTATGCTTCACTATAGTACGCTTTTAATAATGGTTTTTGATTTGTCTGTACTGATTTTATTAGAATCTTGAATTATACACTAAAAAAACGTTGCGAAACTGTACAGGTCAAATTGATATCCTTCTTTTTTAAAGTCAGTTAAAAAAAAAGATTATTTTCTTTGCTCAGCGTATAAAAGCCAGCGGGGAAATGCTGCTAGTATACTAGGCACACTACCTGGATGTGGCGCGTTTGAGGAAGTATTTTATTTATAACATTTAAATATTGATTTGTTATAATTATGGAATTAACTGATTGTAGTACAAATGAGTAGACGGAATTAATTCGTGTAACGATGGAAGTAGTTCCATCGGATCATGAAATGAATAATTGATGTGAATCTTAGTGAACTTCTCCCAACAATCATTGTGGTTCCACGAATTTGCATAATCTTGGTATCATTTATGCACACAGCGGTTTGGGTCAACCGGTTTAATTATCTAGTAGATAGGCCGTTTTAATATGAATTGTAGATCTTGAGTCCATTGAATGAATAAGCAAGGTATTTTGAATAAATCATCTCTATTTCACTCCCTACAATGTTAAGTTTAAACATCCAAATCTTTGGGTCACTTCTCAGTCCCAACAAATTTTTGCTTCCTCTCTTCCTGATGCGATAAGACCCATGTTGTTCCATGTAGTTATTTCTTCTTAATCTTCTTTTTCCCCATCTCAGCTTTCAAATGTCTGTTTCACAGAATTTAGAAAATTTCTCTGTTCTGTGGTCTGTTTTTTTTTAGATAGGGAAAAACGGAAACGCTTGACAACTATCGAAAAACTTTCTTAAACTTTTAAAACATTGAATTTAGTTAGGAACAAGGATAAAACTCATGCATTTTACGCTTGTACCTACGAGTATATTCTTATTAACCATTTCTCCATCAACCTACATCAAAGTGTGTTGTATTCGAATATCGGAAGCCTCTTACCAACCTTGGAATTCACGAATGACTCTAATTAAGATAAAGTTAGATATCACAAAATGTTATAATAATGTTTTCAATGATCTTCCGTCGGCGCTCAGGCGCCGGTATCCGGCGGAAATGAGAGCGGAAAATTATCCTGGAGGCTTTCGCGGCAATTTGTTCGTTTGATCTCTTTGTTGTACTGGTATTGACATGCTCGCTCGCCCGACCTCGTGCCGTATGGTCACGTTTCGTTGAGCTCCGCGATTTTTAATTCTTTAAAAATAGTTTTTCCTCGGTTTTTCTTCATTTTCTTTTTAAGTGCTGTGCTATATACACTTATAGTGATAGTGACACGGTGAATTGTGCGAATTAACGCTTATTTTCGGTATTTTTAGTGTCTAAGTGTGGACCATTGCGGACAATCAGGACAAGGACCTGCAGCTAAGTTTTCATCGACTTTTCCCCTTTTTTATACATTTCACTAATTGTTTATAATTTTTCTCAAATTTTGCCAATTTTTAAGTGCTTTTCGATAATTTTACATCTAAAAGTAGGTAGTGATTATTTTTGTTTACATCTTGCTAACCGAATTTAACCGAAAACAGTTTTGTGACATTTGCTGTCAGCTGTTATTGACAGTTGAAATTGAAGTTGACAATAGCATCTTCTTGCTCGTCGAAATTTTGCTGTCAGCTGTTAATGACAGTTGAAATTGAAGTTGACATTAGCACCTTTGCTCGTCAAAATTTTACGGCACTGGAGGCGAGGACATTTAAGCTTATTTTGAACTCTTTAGCTATAAGTGGTGATGGTAGTTTAGGTTAAGTTCTCGGTATACAGTAAACTGACACTAGATTTATCCAGTAACATATTTAGAAATATTATAAGTATGTCGGACGGCTCAGACGACGACGGGGGTCCATCCCGCATCAGGACCCCGACCCGCGACCCCTTTAAGCCTAGGGACTCCTTACTGAGGACCCCACCAGGAAGGCGACTATCCATTCTAGAGGATAACACGTCGAAAAGCCTGATGGCAGCAGTGGTCGTGGAGACGGTGACGAACGTCCTAAGAAGATTATCTCCTGAGCTTCATGAAGATTCCCCGCCAGCCAAGGGAACGAAGGCCCCCTCGACAACCGCCGCTAGGAAGAGGGCATCGGCGGCTAAGCGCGCGTTGGCGTCCCCAGAAGAAGTCGGCTCTGCGAAGTTGTCGAAAAGAGTACCGACTCCAACGAGCTCATTGATGCCCCCGGAACCACCAGTGTCGGAATTTGGTACACCCTTCTCGTCCGATAGCGAAGCAGACCCAATGTCCGAAGAAGGAACAGACGACCTGCACGCTCTAACTGCGCGTCAACTTCTATCTAGGGCCCATAAGGAGGCGAAGGGGGTGGCCTCCATCGCGGGTGGCCCCACGAGTAAGTTGAAGAAGTCGGACCAGAGTAATATAAACGGCCATGTAAGCACCATTCTGGAAATCGTTGCCCACCTGGCGCTCGTAGCTGAAGAGGGCAAGAAGGACATCAAGGTGGCCCAAACGGAGAAGAAGGCCATTGATGAAGCGCGAGAGCGCGAGAAACAAAGGGCCGCCCAAGCAGAGGCGGCCAGAATCGAAGCGGAGGCAGCCAAGGCTCGCGCAGAGGAGCAGGCGGCGGCGGACAGGGCTGCCGCGGCCATCACTGCAGCGTCAGCAAGCGGTGACGGGACTTCCTACGCCGAGAAGGCGAAGAAGAAACCGGCAGGACCAATTATTGCTATATACCCTACAGACGCGGATATCAAGAGCGCAGAGGAGACAAAGAAGATTCTGAAAAGCTCCGTTACCCCCGCCCAGCTGCAGATACATGTGGACAAAGTGCGCAGGGTCGGCAACGCGGGCGTTCTCGTGCAAACGAGAACAAAAGAGGATATGGCCAAATTGAGGACCGCACTCCCGGCTACCCTTAAGGCCAATGAGCTTCAACATCGGACCCCGCTCCTGTGTATCAGGAATGTTGACGGGAAGGATCTGAAACTCGACGAGTTGCTGCCGATGGTTCATGACCAAAACTTTAGGAACGACTCCACTTGGACCCTTCAAAAGTTGAAGGACAACTGCCGCCTGGCCTTCAAGAAGAGCAAACTCGGAGGCAGGATGACGACGTTCGTCCTTGCATGCTCCCCGGCCCTGCGCTCTACGCTGAAGGTGATGGGCAAACTAGCCATAGGCTGGGATGTGTGCCCAGTCGATGACTTCACAACGGCGATAAGGTGCCATAGGTGCCAACAATACGGCCACCCAGAGAAACGCTGCAAAGGCGATAAGGTGTGTGCTAAGTGCGGAATTGTAGGCCATGATAGCAAAGGGTGCAACGAAAAGAACACCGTGTGCGCTACTTGCAAGCGATTTGGCAGAGGCGAGCTGCACAGTCATGAGACTGGCTCTAGAGATTGCCCAGCCCGCATTCATGCGGAGAACAGGATGAAGGAGGACACTTCATCCTATTAATGGATTACGGCCCAAATATGAAACCTACAAAACTCAAGCTAGGCCAGGTGAACCTGGGCGGGGGTATGCTTGCCACGACCGAGATTCCACAGGTAGCCGAAGAACTGGATTTAGATGTAATACTAATTCAAGAGCATTACTCCCGACTTCGGGAAGAAGAAGCGAGTAGGTTCCTCCAGTGCGGCGGCACGGGTGCCAAGGCGTGTATCTACATTCGGCGCGCGGACATCCCTTGCGCCTTCCTCCGCCACCTGTCGGGGACACACTGTACTGTGTGTCACTTGCAGGTTGGCGGTGGGGGCGTGTACGTGGTGTCCGCGTATTTCCAGTACAGCGACGATGTGGATGTGCATCTTGAACATCTGGGTAAAGTTTTGGACGCCCTTAAAGGGAAAAATGTCATCATAGGTGTGGATTCTAACGCCCACTCACCAATGTGGTTCTCCAACGAGAGACAATACACAGGACGCGGGCCAGACGTCACGCACCGCAAGGAGTCTGTGGAGGCGTTTATCCTGGCGAGAGGTCTAGAAGTGGCCAATGTGGAGGGAGAACCGCACACATTTCAGACATCGAACGGAGCGTCAAATATAGATCTTACGATTACTACCAGAGGTATTCCGGTGGCAGAATGGAAGGTGAGGGTGGGGTTGATTGAGAGTGATCACCGACTAATTACATTTGTCATGGCAAGCGAGGTCGCTTCAAACGACGAGCCTCTAGAAGAGCCCATAAGACTACGGGATCGTGGTGTGTGCTGGGAGCGCTTCGAGCGTGTCATACATGGGCGTGTAGGAGACATAAAATGGAATTGCCCAGCGGGAGAGGTCTGCGAGCAATTTACTAATTTGATACTACGCGCAGCGAGAGAGACGTTAGGCGTGGTTAAATCGAGAAAGACAGGTAAGGGGTATGAATGGTGGACTCCGACGCTAAGCGGTCTGCGCGCGAAGAACAATAAATTACGGAAACGTTGGCAGTCCCTCCGTAGGGTGGGGGGGCATAGAGAGGAAACTGCACGAGACGAGTTCCATGCGCATAGGAGTAGGTATAGGGCGGCCATGGAGGAGGCGCAGCTTTTGCATTTCAGGAAGATCGCTGACTCCGGTGACTTGGACCCCTGGGGACAAGCGTACCGGGTCGCGAGCGGGCGGCACAGACCGCCCAGTAATGTAATTAATGGTACGGAATACGCACAAGGTTATGCTGAGGATGTGGACGGGGCCATGCACGGTCTCATGTGTGCGCTGAACCCGGATGACGACGTGTCTAAGGACTCCGCGTACCACAGACAGGTGCGTCGTGTGGCTTCGTTCATACCGTCAGGAGAAGATGCGCCTTCGCCATCGGATGAGGACATAGGGGACATAGTTAGAGAACTTCCCAGCACTGCTCCGGGGATCGATGGGATCAGCGCACGTATTATCCAGCATGTCTGGAAAGCCGCGTCCGTAGAGTTCTCGGAAATGTATAGGCGATGTGTCAAGGAGGGCTGCTTTCCGAACGTATGGAAGGACGGTAGGCTAATTGTCTTGCCCAAGGGCAACGGCAAGCGGCTTACCGACCCGAAAGCGTACCGCCCCATCGCGCTGTTGCCGATTCTAGGTAAGGTTTTAGAACGTATCTTGATAAAATGCGCTCCGCAGATGACCAGAGGTCTTTCAGAATGTCAGCATGGCTTCACGCGAGGTCGGTCGACGGTAACCGCGCTAAATTCCATCTTTGGCGCGGCTCGGGATAGCTCGTCTAAGTACGTTCAAGTGATCTTCTTAGATATCTCTGGTGCCTTTGACAACGCCTGGTGGCCGATGATCCTGCTGAAGGCAAAAAGGGGAGGGTGCCCACCAAACATCTATAAGATGCTGGTGGACTACTTCACTGGACGCCGTATCGGCATGTTCGTTGGAGGAAGGGCCTTGTGGAAGACAGCAACAATGGGTTGCCCGCAGGGATCGGTGCTGGGGCCCATGTTATGGAACCTGCTCATGGACGACTTGCTTCGGCTCCCGCTTCCGGCGGGGGTTAGGATTGTGGCGTATGCCGACGACGTGACCATCTTGATCGAAGCTCAATCCCGAGCGAGCATAGAGACCTCTGCCTCTGCTACTTTGAAGCTCGTTGGCCAATGGGGGGAGAGGAACCGACTGGAGTTCTCGTCGAGTAAGTCCGCCACTATGACAATCAAGGGGAAATTCCAGCGGCCACCTGTCATCAGGTTCGGTGGAGCTTCTATCAAGAACGTCACGTCGACTACGGTCTTGGGAGTGGTGGTCGACTCGAGTCTCTCGTTCGCGCAGCATGCGTTGTCGATAGGGATGCGCGCGGCAAATTGCTTCGGCAAGATGTCACGGGTATCGGCAACCTCATGGGGTATTCGGTACAGGGCACTCCGGGTCCTGTACAAAGGCACTTACATCGCCACGGTAACGTATGCTGCGGCGAGCTGGTTCCATCGTGCGTCACTGCACGTTGTGCGGAGCGCGCTCCTGCGCACCCAGAGACCCGCCTTGATCCTTCTGACCAAGGCGTATCGTTCGACAAGTACTGCCGCTCTACCAGTATTGGCTGGTGTTCTGCCGGCCGACATCGAGGTGGGCCGTGCTGGTAGGTTAGGGGAAGCACGCGAATCCGCGGTTACCCGGGAGGAGCTACAGCGCGCGAAACGTAGCATTGCGGAGACCGCACTGGCCACATGGCAATCGCGTTGGGACGCGTCGACCGATGGTAGGGAAACATATCGATTTTTCCCGGATGTGGCGGGTCGGCTCAAGGCAACTTGGGTCGAACCGGACTATGAGACCTCTCAGATCTTGTCCGGACACGGCTGCTTCAGGGGTAGGCTCCATCGCATGAAGCTTTCGGACACCTCAGCCTGCTTCTGCGAGGAAGCGGTCACTGAGGACGTCCATCACGTACTTTGGGAATGCCCGATTTATGAGGAGGCGCGTAGGGAACTATTAAATAATGTTGTCCCGCTCGGGGTGGGCCCAGTCTACTATTGCGATCTCGTGGGATCTGAGGCGAACTTTAAGCGGCTAAAAGAATTCTCGCATCGGTGGCATAAAATTCGAAGCGGCCTCGAGAGGGGCATAACTTGAAAAGTAGGTGCACATTAAGAATACTGCCACAAGCAGACAAAGAAGACGAAGATAAAAACTGAAACTGTGACAAACTCAAAGACCTAGAAGACAGAAGCTGGCCTCTGGCCGAGAAGGCAAGCGAGGCGTACTTGTGAACGTAAGCCCCCTAAGGATGGGGGAGAGTTATTAAAATGCAATGATTGCATAGATAGGCGACACTATAGAGAACTTGTAGGGAGATCAAGCAGGTGCGACTGGAAAGAGATGCGAAATGCTAGTACAGCGCACTCTCCCGAGATTCGGCTCGTATAACCGAGAGGTTGGTAGAGCCATGGGAGGTGGAGGGAAGTGTACTGGTATTGAGCGGTATGATTTTCTATCCTAATTTTCGAATTTAGATGGAAATTCATGACAAATATCTTCGCTATGATTAATCAAATATTTTTATTGCAGATAAAATATCCACAATTGGTTTGTAAGTGAAACAAACAAAATATAAAATAATGTTTGTAAAATACTATCATCATCGTCATTATTTCGTGTAAATGACAGGGTCAATCGACCATTCATCGATTGGTGTTCGTAACCGCCTTTCGTTCTCCGACATGCTTCCTTTAATGACTAGTTACCGGGATCAACGGCATAACGTGCTTTATTCATTAGATAAACCTACGGAAGATATAAGAAACCGAGAGATAGAAGAGGTGGTTTCAAAAATCTCTGACACCATAGACTACTTTTGACAACGATATAATCGAATTCCGCGCAGACGGTAGTCATAGTACAGTGGGCTGCAGAGAAATCTGACCCCCATGCCACGAGTATCACTATTGAAAGGGGGTCGTATTTCTCTGCAGCCGACTGTACGTGCGCGGTGGTAATCTTTTCCGATGCAGCAACTAGAAATATGAAATCGTGGATTTAATATGATTCAGGTGATATATACTTTGTGGAAGTAAACGTTACAAGTAATTACCGAATTACTTACCTTATTCGTTGCAAGGAATATGCGTGCAAACTAATGGTAGCGGGCATGTTGGGACTAACAGAAGTGGATGGGCGCCAGCCGGCAGTAGTTTGCATAAACTGATGGCGGAAGCACGCAAAGTAATTTGGTAAGTACTTGTAAATCATTGTATTCAGTGAACATTATTCTTGTGAAGCGAAGTACTAATAGTTAGGGATAGATATATAGGGATAGAATAGGGAGCTCAACGCAAAAAACAAACGTCATCTAAAATAATTTAACGAAAAACCGCACAAGCAAATAAGACATCAAACCTACTTTATCATAATTGAACAAGGATCCAATTTCGCGAGTCGCCTGTGGATCTCTGGATTAACTTGGTTCAGTACCCCGGGTTTTTCAGATTAGGGTTATGTAAGATGACGATTTGACCGTAGCGATTCGTTAAAATTATAACTTGGTATCGGTTTTTATTGATGATTGCAGTCGGAGTGATCATGACGACCTCCGTGGCGTAATGGTTAACATGCCTGACTGCTCCTCAGGTGGTCCCGGGTTCGATCCCCGGTCAGGTCAAGATGAAAAATGATATTTTTCTGAATGGCCTGGGTTTTGGATGTTATCTAAAATACAAGTCTTAAACTTACTTTAGGGCTAACTGGATCTGTGTGACTATCCCTATAAATTTATTTATTTAGAGTTCCTGGCACTATGCCGCACGAACAAATTTTAGATCTATAGGATAGTTTTTATTTAAGTTTTAATTTAGTTTTATTTTAACGTTTGTTGTTGTTTTTGTGAATATAAATCTATAATTTTAAGGCGTTTAAGGAAGTCGTCACTGCGATTTAAATACGCATAATATATTTGACACTTTCACTAACTACTCTAATACCCTGGACGCTGACGTTAAATAAAAAAAACCATTTGCTAATAAGAAACAAACATAAAATCCTTTGCAAGATTGTTGATCAAAAACCCCGACGGCAGCTGCAAAGTCCTGAAAAACTCAATTTTTTTTTTAATAAAAACCACATACCACGTTTTACTTCTTGCTAATATTCGTCACTTGAAAGTATTGTACGTGATAATCCCCAGTCTCTCTTCAACAAAGGCAATCAGAAAGAGACGACATGTCACGCTTGGTCAGTCGGGATTGACCGACCCTTGTAATCCCACGGGAAAATTCGAGTGGGGGATAAAATGAGTGATGACACCTTTTGACGTTGAATTGTTTTTAATCTGTGACGAAAAAAAGTGTAAAGGCCTGTCTGAATAAAAACAGCCATTACAATGTCGCCGGGAGCATTTTTATATTAAGTTTTATTTAAGGTTATCTTACTCGTAATTTTCTCCTTATTTATATGTATATTGTATATATAAAAAATGTAAATAAAATTATACAATAAATTTAAACAAATTAAAAGAAAACCTGCAGTTTTAGAGCCTAGTGGGATTGCTCGTGACGGCGCAAGAGGCCGGATACAAACAGCGTGGTAATGCCGCCAGCCTCTTGGATACCCGGTGATGGCAGCGATATGGATTCTATTTTTTATTTAAATTAGTATTAAGTATTTTTTATTTATTTATTTTTATATTAGAATATTTTACATATAAGTTAGTTCTAATAATTGTTATTATTTTTTAATTAATTAATTATGAAAATATATTTTTGTTAATCTGAACGTTATGTAGTTTTGTTTGTATGATTAGAGTTAATCATATAAATCTTTTTATAGTTTTAAGGTTATTCTTTAGACATAGTCTAAAGAAATAAAAAATGTGTAAATAAAAATTCAATAAGATGGTATAATTTTCTATGTAATAATCTGTACCTTACTGAAAATTAGATTACCAAAAGCAAAATGTTTTTTTTCAACTTATTACTAGACGTATATATATTTCCAGATTAAAAGGCGTTTAAACTACCAAACTAGCTTTATTATATTAATATAGATCTACTCCCCTTTTTTCCATGTAGTTCCTATCCACCCTAAGGTTGGCTGGAAGAAATTGCATTAGCGATAAGTCCGCCTTTGTACACATTGTTTGTATTTGTATTCAACATGTATAATTTGTATGATAATGGTACAATAATGAGTATATCTATCTATTTAACAACATTCCACAGAATATAAGACAATCCATGCAACTGCAAAAAGAATTAAAAAATTGACCCGTTTTTTTTCGATTTCATCCCT
Source organism: Apomyelois bistriatella (assembly GCA_947044815.1). Lineage (NCBI taxonomy): Eukaryota > Metazoa > Arthropoda > Insecta > Lepidoptera > Pyralidae > Apomyelois > Apomyelois bistriatella. The sequence goes on from OX345712.1 coordinate 1,280,901, forward strand.
GGATAACGGGACGTAATCCGCGAATCTCTTTAGATTACCACTTAACGTAATTGGATGACGTCGTCAGAGGAAATTTGTTTGCTATGTGACTACGAATTTGTGGATCGATTTGTACGGCAGGTTTTTAAATTTGGTCGGGTTGCAATTTTTCATTTACCCATGTAGCGACACTAGCGCCAAAATAAATAACTAAAGCGGAATCTCGGAATTGCGTACAAGACTGAGTTTCTACGGATTGGGCTATATATACAAACTCCAACAAGACATCGTCAGATCCGCGGAGATTCACGAGCTAATGGTTGAAGAAGGCGTAACATAAAGAGATTTGAAAGATGGTGGAGGGAGACCCTTGCCTACCAGAGGCCAGGGTGCATAATTAAAAAAAAGAGTTTTAACATTATTATAGGTTGTATGTCTGCAAGTCATTCATAGTAATAATTTTCCCAAAAGGCTGGCTTCTTCGCTAAGTTAAATAGAAATGCTGATTCTCTATGCCAGAAAACTTCCAGCTATTTGGGCACGTGATACGTCGTCTAATCTGTTCATATTTACGGTAAGATAAAGCAGTGAACGTATTTTGCCTGAAATGATGACCATGAAGTATACACGCTTTCTAAACCTCGAGAGTGTTACTAGGACGTTGCTAACTCGGCCTAGGATGTTGACCCAATAATTCTACTGCCTCTCCCTTCAAACATGCATGCTGCTGTTTGGCGGCAGAAGTAGAGGTGAGAATGAGATACACAAGCAGAACTTTGTACAAATGTCTACCTTCTGGTACTGGTCATAAAACAGATTTTCAAATAAGCAGTACTTACCTAGCTACAAATTCAAAGGATACGCTGTGCAGGCAAATTTGGTTGAAATTACAATTTGCTGAATCTCAAATAGATAACCGTTTGGTAATTAGGTTCCGTAAACCACTACTATGTGTCTCTACTCTATCATGTGCTTTGATTGAACGGCTCACTACGCATTTTAGGCAAAGTAAATGCAGAGTGGCAGGGTAAACACGGTTATCATTCAAATATCAAATCAAACGAAAAATCTAGTTAGTTCCATAATCATGTTTAGATGTTTTATTCCCACAAAGATCGTCTAAGGTCTAAGCATTATTTTTATCACGGCTAGGATAGTGCTCCTTACCTTGGCACATAACTGTCGTCTCCACCAAGCTTTAGAGACTATCTCCGTGGTCCAGTGGTTAAGGCGTTTGCCTGTAGGTGTAGTTTGGGGTCTTGGGTTCGATTCCCACGGGAAGCATATTTTGTTTAGTTATTTCCAGTTTGGTTAGGACATTGCAGGCTTGAATCACCTGATTGTCTGATAATAAAGATGATTCCGTGTTTTGGAAGGCACGTTAAGCCGTTGGTCCCAGCTGCCATCTGGTAGTCGTTAAAGGAACCACGTCAGAGGCCGAGAGGCGATTCCGAGGAACTCTGACACCAGGATGTGCATGGTCGATTGATCATGACACCTACACGAAATGATGATGACTTAGTAAGGGAAATGTGTAATAGGAAAATCATGTCAATTTACGCTATTGAGCGATATTTAACATTGGTTTAAATCGTCAATTGGATTTTGAATCACTAATTAGGGAAATAATTTAATCTAAATATTATCTGTTTGAAATCATAATTCAAAGGATTGGAAAATCGGAATAGTGTTTTGATTTTAATTTGTGTCCAATTCTGAACAAATTATAATGCTCAATAATTCTCTCTCTCTTCCATGCTAATTAAAAATAATGCAATTCAATATCATCATCATCATAAATTTAAGAGCTAGGCTCTTGTCTGTGGAGTTCCTTCCATTTTTGTCTATCCTTTGCCAGTTTCTTTATTTCTTGATACGACACGACTTTTTTTTTCTCCTTTATCTGTTTCATATAACTATTCCTTGGTCTACCCGGATCCCTTCTTCCTTCTATCTTTCCTTCAATGATGTTCTTCATCAAATCATCGTGTCGTATCAAGTGTTCCATCATATTTCTTCGTTTGTTCTCAATTACTTTAAAAATGATTCTCTTTTCTTCTACTCTATTTAAAATGAAATTCGCCAAATAATAATAACTATGAAAAATATTATCAAATTAAACAGGAGAAACCACGGTTAACACATTTTAATTAAATCGAAGTATTTTGTTAGTTTGCTAACATGCCTGTCGATTCTATAAATTTCAAACAACAAGAACAGTTTAGCCGTGAAGAGGTGACAGACAGACAGACAGACTTTCGCATTTATAATATTAGTATGGATGCTTCAGAACATAGGCGGTACACTATTATCTAAGATCAAATCCCCAGGCAAATTCTAATAAGTTTTTTTTTTTTCATTATCATTACTTCAAATCTACACTTAATTTGAGCGTAAATTTTGTATTTGTGTGTAAGTAACATACCTATAGGCTTAACTTTGGAACCACTGCACCTATTTAAAAAAAATCGCAAGATAGAACTATCCCAAATAGATAAAGACTATGTAGTAATACAATGCACCGGATATAAATACCAGACCCTGGGCTCCGAAGCAGTCAGCTGAGAAAGTAACTGGAAAAGCGCTAAGATTAAAGAGAGACAGAGAGAGAAAGGGACGCCCGAATACTGAAACGCTACTCAATTTTGAGAGCCGCTGAAATATACTGTCGCGCTAAACGTCAACGATAGGACAGTGATAGCATGATACTTGAACAGCTCTTAAAATTGAGTAGAATTTGAGTATTCGGGTGAAAGAGTCTATGCAGTCAAAGCTACAGGAAAAAAAAAATAAGTTATAAATAATAAGGATTACTTTTCAAGCGTAACATACATAGAAACGATCGATTTGTGCACTGGCCTTAGTTAGCAGAAAATAGAATCATTCCCCCATATATACGCCTGAGTCGCTTTATCGTGTGATTTCATATATTGTTAATCATTGACATTTCTACCTAGATCTGTATATAGAAATTAAAATTGGGTGTGTAAATGACAGCTAAATCAAACAAAAACTTAGAAAAAATGACGCATAGAGTTTACGAGACGAAAGAATAGAGAATAGAACATGTATGATAGTAATCGTAACCACATAACTTATAAATATTAAAAGAAGTGGCATAGCGCAAGAAAAGCGTGTCACCGGTTTGGCTTGCAAGCCAACGTTTCACACAGAAAAAACGGGAGGGAATTTGATTACGTCATTTATTGCCACTGTTATTGGTCGATTATATTAGGTTGCTTTGTTGTAAACTACGTTATACATATCTAATTAGGTGTGGTGTGGTTTACATGTATGAATTGAAGGTGAGAAGAAAGAAGACGGTAGCCACACTGATTTAGGAACTAAATCCGCGTCAAAACATTTCTATTCATATAATTTCTCTTTTCTATGATCGTAACCAATGGAAATCTCGAATCTAGTCTCTGCTTGCCAATGAAAGAAACAGGCGTGAAAATGTAGGTATTTATGTGTGTATGTAGGTAACAGTAGCTTTCCTAAATGGTAAGTTATTAACGCTACTATCAAATATAATTAATAAATTATTCAAAATCGACATACAAATTACTCTCAAATGATTTTTCCATGATGAATGTCAAAGTAAATTGTAAAAATTACAAAAATAACATTGTTAAAGAAAATTAAATAAAATGTCTTCAACGGGCAATTCTAACAAGACCCATTTCAAAAGCAAGCTACTTAAATTTAATAACCGCAATGTTTTTCTAAAAGCAAAGAATATTATTCATTAGTCGTTCAACTGAAACTTCCATTTGGACGTCCCATTTAATTTATTTAAACAAAAAGAAATATCTTTCATTTAAGAATAGCTCTTTTAGTCAAAAAAATAAAATTAACGCGTCAAATTTCTCCTTGAAACTGTCATTTGCTCTAAATTTTTCTAAAAAAACAATCCCTACTTTCACGCACATATATTATCCAGTTCTGTGCTTACACGACTAGACCGCTGAAACGATTTTAATAATTTTTGGCGTGAATTTGATAAAATTTGGTATAGGTATAGTTAAAGACCGGGGATCAATATAGGCTAGCGTCATATAACCGAAAACCACGCGGGCGGAGCCGCGAGAAACATATATAATATAATGAATAAAAATTTTACATGTTCCTCTAAGAAACACCTTATAGTCAACTTTCTATTTAAAAGGTCTTTTTTCTTAGTTTTTTAATCACTTAATTAAAGTAATAATAAAATTAATAAAGTAGTATGGAACTAGGTATTTGCCAATGACACTAGTAAGAAAGAAAGAAAGAACAAAAATAACGAAAACAAAGGCTCGGATAAAATAAAATATTTTTGTATTATGCACCAAAATGGATTGATCAAAAATGATGCAAACTTCATTTAAATGTTTTAAATTTTACTTGAAATTCTACGGAAAATAACTTAATAGACAAGCAGTATTCAATAATCCGTTCAAAAACGACTGACCTTTTCAATCGATCCCTAAAACCAATTTCGACAAATTAGAAGGCTACCAATCATCTTCACGGGAGGAAATGAGTTAAACCAACGACAAATGGAGCGAATGGATTTTTTTTCATTTCAACTCAGTTTCTCTTTTATTATGTTCGTTAAGAAAAGTCTGTCTTTAAATTCGAAGACTTTTCTGGATTTAAATGAAGATTTTTTTATAAAACTTTTATTTGTGATAAAATATGAGGTACTTCACCCTACCAGCAAGTCCGCCTTTGTACACATTGTTTGTATTTGTATCAACGTGTATAATTTTAATGTTAATGGTACCATAAAGAGTAATCTATCTATCTATCTACTTTTTTTTAATGGGTCTGATGGTTTAATAAAATTATTATTTTAAAATATTTCTGGATAATATTTAATCACTAGTTATATTAGCGTTACATCAGATTTAATGTTTTACTCTTACTTTTTAGGCAAACAGGCGTACGGCCCACCTGATGGGAAGCGAACTTATTTAGATGAAATGAATAAACGTCTCAGTTCTAAATAAGAATCTTGCTCGACCGAGCGTGCTTCTAGATTGCATCGGCACTTCAGAGTCAAGGTAATACTTTTAATCATCACCCTGATTTGGCGATACTGGTTATCACACTGGGGCGACTGCCGCCTGACCTCAGTAACCTTTTTTCATCGAAACCAGACCGTGTGTGTAAGTGGCACATGCTGTCAAAATTTTCAGGCTGCCTAAAGGCATCTGACGTATTGTACATCGTCATCATTTCTTGTAGGTGACACGGTCAATAGACCATGCACGTGTTGTCAGAATTATACGGAGCCGCCTTTCGATATCTGATGTAGTTCCTTTAACGGAAGCTTACCAGATCTAACGGCTGTCATCTTTGATAACACAGATGACAGATCAGATAACAGCCGGGACTAAAGGATAACGCGCCTTTCGGAAGGCACGGATGAGTTCTGAAAAAGAATATGGGTTTCTGAAACAGCCTCAAGATTTCAGCAATGAATTAGAAAGTGTATCCATTTTACTTGTATTTCCTGATTCACCAAATATCGCTATTAATTCACCGCAAAATGGAAGTCATTTCATTTACCGTTTCGCTCACAATTTCGAACAAAGCTATTAGGCAACCTCCATAGTCGTTGGATTTTGAGACATATTCGAACAACATTGTTTTGAAATTGATAAAGCCAAACTCATGTATTGCGATAGGAAATTGAATTCGCAGTACCCAGGTTGTGTGTAGATTACAGTAAATAGGAGATGAGTAGAAAAAATAATAAGATTGATGATGAAATTAATGGGCACTTTTTAGCCGGATACAATCTGACGTTGTATTTTTGACTGTTTGTTTTAGTTTCTTTTTTTTATGATCTAGCAAAGCTGTAAATTATGTCTATTATTTTATTAAAGCCAAAGTGATGGTTCTAAGATCGTCTTCATCTGTTTGACTTGTTTGTGTGCATATTAAAAGTTGAATAGGAGAGCGAAAGGCTGCCTCAACACATATTATGCTGCAACCAGATTGCGAACCTTTTGATAAAGAGAGATATTAAAAGAAGTAATAATCACCATTTCTCCGTATTTTTTTTTTTACTTGGATTTGGTCCTTTATAAAGCAAAGAGCTATGAAAAAGTCGGTCAGACTATGCCTCGAAAAACAGTCAGCAGACCTTTTTATACCTTTGCCAGTTGAGTACTTCTCTTATTGCTTAAGACCGACTTTTGCTTAAACTTCTGACGACCCTAATTCTGTCTGTATATTTTTAATGTGTTAAATTTCTATTTCATGTCTTTATGTCTTTTTACTAACATAAGGCTAAAACATTATGATGAGTACCCAAGAATATAACATTTATTGAATGGCATGAAAATGAACAGATAAACTCGTCTGATTTGACTCAAATTTTGTGAATTGACGTTTTTGAAGAAAATGCTGCTGTGGAGTTTGTGGCGCCACTTCTTCTCCACTTGCGCTTTGGAAGTGGTGGTAAACTTAAAATAAGTAACAATTGACGTCAATAAGTGATAAGAATATCCTATATTGAAAATAAACAATTTGAACTTGAATTTGAATATAAGATATCAATCAATAACTGATTCCAAAATTACCGAGTAGTCATAGAACTAGGAACGCGGCTCTAATAGAAGTAGCATGACAAGCCAAACTGTCTTACCACTCATACACGATATTTACGTGTATGCCATCCTGGGGTTCACAGTCTACTAATGTCTATTGCCGAGTATATACAAGGACAACAAAAAAAATCAATTTTGGGTATTAATGCCGATCTATGCCTTCACAATATGTAAAAATAATTGTATAAATCCAAATATGAGTTCTCCTGATACTTCTTTTTACGTTTTATACAAGTTAAAGCCTTATATTATGTAAAATACTACGGCACATTCAACGCCATTTTGAATGAAAAAAAATATTATTCAGTCAAAAGCATGTGCTAAGCATAGTGTTGTTGCTCTTACGTTTCTTTCGTCAAGTATCGATAAACGAAGTTAGGAGGCGAGTTTGGAGTAAAATTCGGGATTAATTATCAACATAATTCTTGTAGGTAAATGTCAACGGGAAATGAATGAAGAAACCAGTTTCCGAAATTGCTAGTGTTACCATAAAATTCCGGAAGATGCCAATTATTCTTGTTTGTAACGTCTTACTAAAAATGTTTACATATTATATGACAATCTTCGGGATCGAAAAGAAAAGACGAAATGTCTGGTTTTCTTATTTCCCTGTGACATGTGATGAAGTAAAACTAGACGTGGGGTTTAACGTCAAACCCAGGGAGATGGTTAAGAAAAATCAGATGATTGGATTTTCAAGGTCCAATGGACTACAAAATCATAACAGTGGCATTCACGCTATTTTTAACCCAAAAAGAGGGGTATTATAAGTTTGACGTGTCTGTCTGTGGTAATGGATAAAGCGATTTCAGTTTAGTTTTTTTTTGTACTAACGGTGACTTATGTGCGAGTGTTTTTAGATATATGTTTGATGAAAATCGGTTGAGCCGTTTGTAACTTGTGGGGGTGAAAGGGGAAAAGAATAACCGCATGCCTGCAAATATATACTCGAGTGGGGTCTGAAATTAAAACGCATCACGTCCACAGTACAAAATAAAATGTTCAATGAAAATAGGTTAAGCTGTGAAAAAGCTCTAGGGGTATTAGTGGGGAAAATACCTAATGCCTGGAAAATATATGGGTGAGGGGGAGAGGGGGAGAAATAAGTCGAACTACAGACAAAATTGATATATAATAAAAAAATAATATATCAAAACAATGATGCCAGGCCTTAGAGGGTCCAATGACCTCTGTGACGCAAGAGTATGCAGGGTGAATTGAGCTTTTACCCACTTGATATGAATTAATAATCAAAAAGGGAAACGGACGCAATATAAAACATTACAGCAGCTATTAAACATTAGTTCTACAGTATATTAGGTCGATTGACTTTAGAAGGTACTAATACATTATGCAAGCAACTTAAAAACGTTAAATCAAGCATGACTAATAATGCGCCACGACGTCAAGCTGGCACGTCTTGGGTTTGCCCCTTCCACCATACCAAGCCTCGTGGGAGGTGGCATGGTCAAGACACCTGTTTCCACGAGACGTGATCGTACCACCGCAGGCCACTCTTTTGAAGCTTATCTATCTGCTATGTTATGGATATGAAGGCTGTCCCGAACGTGGTGGGAGTTTCTAACGCGGTCTTTTCGCGATATTTCACACATCCAGCGCAGCGGACAGTTCTAATGATGGTTATATAGACCTGACCCTTGAGCCTGACCGGCATTCTGGAATCAAAAGTGAAACCAGTCATCTCAGGCCATTATGCTCATGATCCTGTTTGCTTCGACTTCTGGTTATTTTTTCATATTGTTTCATGGTATACTTATCGTATCGAGTCTGGCTAATGACCACCACCGCCAGATGCATTGTTTGTGACTTAATAGTTTAATAAATAGTATTCTTCATGTCAGACCATGCTAGCCCATACAGATATAAACAGTTAATTATGATTAAATTAAAAAAGTGTAATAAAATCAAATATTAATAAAAACCAATAAAAAATAACAATAATAATTCAACGTATTCTCGATATATCGATGCTACGCGAATCTGTTACTTCACTTATTTTGCCTGCTGTCATGTCAAAATGGCAACAAATAGACGTAATAATTATACAAATGGAATGAGTTATTGCTTTTTAGAGTGACGATAAGCATTGAACATCGTGTCTCTGTCACTCTGAAAAATATATATATGGCCATCGCGTGAAAACACATTATTATCTCACTAATGATACAAACCTATTAATTATAATGAATATGGTTTCGTGCGATTAGCAAGTCGTCCTGGTTATTTAGAAGATTAGAAGATGTTTTTAAGCTAGCTTATTACGCAACAAGCGACCCGCCCCGGCTTTGCATGGGCATAATAACCTTGCTCTTAAATCACTCTATCTATAAAAAAACCGCATCAAAATCCGTTGCGTAGTTTTAAAGATTTAAGCATACAAAGGGATATAGGGACAGAGAAAGTGAATTTGTTTTATACTATGTAGTGATAACCGAAGACAAGACTGAATAAAATAACCGGCTTTGTATTACATGGATCTCACAACTTTTGACGGTAGAACAACTAAGCGAGACTTGGAATTTTTATAAGTTTTGTTTTTGATGGTATCTCATTTCTTTTTGTAGATTACAGAGAACTACTTTACGACATACATATTGCCTCTTGATAACGCGGGCGAAGTATAAGTATGCAGGTACACTGGTTCGTTCACTGCGAATGTAACTTTGTTATCCTATATATTTATATGGGATTACAAAGTTATTTATGCAGTTGGTGTATCTAGAAAACTGGACCGAAATTGCAAAATATTTTAGTTTTCCTTTGGGTTATACACTAAACATTAATTACATTCTAAATTTGAAGCTTATGTATATGCTGCAGTGCTACTACCGCGCTCCAAGATTCTTGCTCTGACTGCAACAACGCAATTTTCTGATATAACTGCAAATCTATTAACAGATTTATTACTTAACATTTGGTCATAGCCTAGAGGACCTATGGATACCAGCTCATTAAGATTAGTTCAGTTTATCATATTCAGTGCTGTTATTTGAAAGAGCGAGTAAAATTATTTTTATAATGTTGCTCTAGTTTATGGAACTTAAGTAAACTGTGACTAATAGAGAAGACATATATCGGGCATTAATGCATACCAATTTTCCAGTCAGAATTTCAAAAGAGAATTTTATTGTAAGGACACTCATCTATAAGTAGGTACACATAAATTCGAGGATGAAATGGCTTCGTTTTCCTGTCTGTCTATTTAATTTGATCATGTATTCAAACCTAACAATAAATAATAGTACTTACTAGTAATATCACGCTAGTGACACTCCAGGTATCAGTACTGTTATCTATTCTGTGGTATCACGAGCGTAAATAGGCTAAAGTAACTGTGCGCTCATCTTTCCCGGCCTTATTTTATATTATGATTATATACTATATATTTATTTTTCTATCTTCACTCTAGCGTGTTTTTTCCCGGTTGCATTTTCAGCTTACGTTTCAGAGCCCAGGGTACGCTATTAATCATGGTTCAATGGAGCGATTGACGTCAGACCTATGTATCCTATTTATTTATATATATTAGTAATTATAAATAAAAAAATAGTATGTACTTGGTAAATAACAGTCGTATTGAGAACGAGAAGGTATCTTTATCTCCAGACCAGAACAAAACCTACGCTCAAACATTACAAACGGCAATACCGTACGTACACTTCGAACTTTTTTACGAATGTGAACTTTTTTCTATTGCTCGAGAATATACATAGAAATTTAATTATTTCCTGCTCAGACTCATCATCTTTTTGTGTAGGTGAGACGGTCAATCGACCATGTACACCCTGGTATCAGAGTTCGTCGGAAGCCTCTTCCGGCCTTTAAAATGGTTCCTATAACGACTACAGGATGGCAGCCGGGATCAACGGCCTAACGTGCATTCCGAAGCACAGAATCATCTTTATTATCAGACAGTCAGGTGAATCAGGCCTGCAATGTCCTAACCAAACTGGAAACAACTAAATAAGCTCTCACGACCCCTGGGTCTAATAGGCTCAGACTGCTTAGTTGGTCGGAGTGGAAATACAGTACATATGTACTAAGCCTTAATCCTGAATCATAAAGTCATTTTTGGTTGATTTTGCAATAAGAATAGTTTGTGAACTCATTCCATAATGTGTGTATTTGGTGACGGACCCCTCCTCCTACCCTCCTTTACCTCAGCCCTTACCCCCCGCAAACGGCGCGGCCGGTTCCCATACATTTAGTGTCATATGTTATATCTATTTTAAGTGACGCAATTTTTTTTTTTAATCTATGCCGAGTAGTATTATTTTCTAGAGACCATATCTCCATTTTTCTATAATCATAAACTTTGTCCAATATGGAGTTTAGAAACTGAACCAAACTCTCTACAGACATTGTTACTACAAGCTCAGTCCGATGTAGTTTTACGACACACGTGAGATACGAAATGAGATTGGACCTTAACATGAGTTCACCATTTGGAAGTGACATTTTTCGAATGTTTCCTTGATATTTTCCTTGTGGTTGAATATTTGACGATCATTCGAAAGATATTTGTACCAAATTGGTTTATTTTACGTGGTAGTATTGGACCTTGAAGCCCACCAAAGAAAACTGACATGAGGTGGCTCAGAATAGGGATGAGTGGAGAACTCTTGTGTCGAAGGCCAAGATCCACTTTGGGTTGTCGAGCCATCGCAGTAAGTATGTGGTAAGGTACAATAGACCAAAAGAGTAAGTAAAAAATTCCAAATTGAGTTAACCCCGAAGAAAATTCGAGAGTTGCGTTACGGGATACTAACTCAACGATACTATATTTTATGACAAATACATAGATATACATTCAAGACCCAGGTCATGAATATCATTTTTCATCTTGACCTGAGCAGGGATAGAACCCGGACCTCCTGAGTAGCGGGCAGGCATTTTGTCATTACGCCACGGAGGTCAAACTCAAGTTTTAAAATAAAAAAACAAATTATGGAGCTCATTTTTAAGCCAAGAATTAAATTATATTCCCCATTGCTTATTGAAACCAAAAATCTAATAAAATACCAATAAAAATGAACCAATTGAACAGCTCAGTAATACCTTCCCTTCGAAGCTACCCTCTAATACAAATACATTAATCCTTACCCCGGCAGACGCCACTAAATCTTCAAAGCAATTAAAGCTAGCTCGAAGCTTCTAGAGCTTACATGTAACTAATATGGCATTTAGTTCAAACTTTATTCGAACTTTTTAAGTGCTATTATTTTTTAATCCAACTAATATTATAAATACAAAAGTGAGTTTATTTATTTATTTATTTGCTGAACCGATCTTCCTGAAATTTCGCAAATACATTGTTAAAAGCATCGAGGACATAGGGTACCTTTGATCTCTTAGAAAAAACACTGTTCCCGAGGAAAATTCACGCGAGCAAAGCCGCGGGCGAAAGCTAGTTGTAATGCAATAAAGAAGATGGTGGTACCAGCTGCCAACTGGCAGTCGTTAAAACTACGTCAGAGGCCGAGAGGCGGTTTCAAAGAACTCTGAGGGTTTGCATGGTCGATTAACTGTGTCACTTCCTCCTTTTTAGTGTCATCATCATCAACATTGATGATGAAAAAGGAGGAAACAAATTAGGATCTTCTGTTTCACTGTTGTGTATAATTAAGCCGTTGGTATCCAGTACCAGTTCTAAATCTATAGCTATTCGGATGAGTCGTCGCTTAATTATTTGAGGGGTCGTTTTATCATTGGAGGAAAAAATTGCGGATGATTTCACACCTAACAGTTTTAAAAGGGCGACGAATCATCCTCGGATGAGATTTTTTTGCGGATTAATTGTCACCTAAGTCGTTTATCGTATTCTGCGATTTGTTCTCAAAAATACCCTTGTTGATGATGAGAACCCTAAATTACAGATTTATTCTGAAAAAATAATTAAGTATTTCTTAATCGGTGAAAGATAAATATTGATAAATAAATAAGTATTAATTTACTTTAAACATTGCAATACCTAAGAGGCCATACACTAGGCTTAGAATGGATCTGAATGGAAGATACTAAGTGCCAATTTGGATTATGGTGGTCACGACCCTCAGCTATGAGGAACACGACTTGAATGAAGATAGATATTTATTTATTCATCAATATTTATTTTACCACGATTAAAAAATACATAATTATTTGTTCTAGTCAAAGAATTTGGAATTGCGGTCTCAAGGCAAATTCTTTAATCTATGGTTCTAGTCAATCATTTGATGAAGTATCAAAAGCTTGGAAATACAACCAATATTCTTGTTGCCAACTGTTTAGAGCACGTTTTCATTTATTTGTTATAAAATAAATTCCTACAAAAATCATGAATGTAAAATTTGCCAAAGATCGAATATTGAATTCAGATTTTTCGCCAATAAATTTCCATCAAGGCAACATCGGATTTTGTATTCAAAGGATGTTGAATACTTTGAATGCCAATGGAAAAACGCTTTCACAAGCAATGGAAAATATGAAATTGTTCAAATATTTGAAGATAAATGTTGAAAATTGTTTTGAGGTTTAACTTCAACCGTCGAAATTTTAAATGCGCGGCTATGAATCGGTCGCCGTTAGTGGTATTTCTATCTTGATCTCCTCCGTGTTTCGGAAAGTACGATAAGCCTTTGGCTGTATCGCTGGAGTGATGAAGTTGGAAAGAAACTAAAAGATCTTAAAAAGTCGATGAGCAGGGAGCGTTGGATAACTCTGGTGTCAGAGGCCAAGATCCTATTTGGGCTGTTGAGCCATTGCAGTAAGTAAGACTCAACATAGTCAGTATAAATTTGAGCCACCTTTAATTTTAGCTTGATAGCAGCTGCATTGCTGCAGCAATCAGAAACCACAGGCAATTTATCGTCAGGAGTGTTCTGTTCCAGATGTTATTTGTGTTTGGATGTGGTATATTTTATTTTCTACTGTTTTGTCTCTACCGCTTTTGCTAACTTCTAAAACTAAGCCTCATGAAGAGTGATATATTTTGTATTTGATTGTAATATTATCCTATTCTACCTACTTTTCATTGGAGTCCTCTGTGGTGTAATGTCGCTAATCAGGAGGTTCAAGATTCGATACCCAATCAGGGTATTGCTTTTTATCATCACCACTAATACCCTATTTCTTCCATGCTGGTCTGGGAAAAAAAGAAAAACATAGAATGTACCAGCTGTTTCTCTTCCCGCGCAAGCCGTAAAAGTCGTCTGAGGGAATCGCCGAATGGGGAAATCATGACATAGGCGATGCGGCTAGCAACCCATCACTATTGATTTCCTGTTTCAACTACCATTATGCTAAACGTGGCCTAAGGTCTTATGGCCCTAGGCTCTGTTTACCCCGCATGGGATAAAGACGTGATTATATGTATGTATGTATGTACTAATACCCTACCATAATCTTTTTATTCTGATTTCGCTTAGCAGACGATAATGTTTCTAGAACTTGCTCGCGTTTTGAATACATATTTAAGTGCGCTGTTAAATACATTAGGAGCGGGGGTTACCCAGTACTCACATTTTGGGCTTTATAGGCCTTTAGAAAAAATAAATCTTTGCTCAACCAAAGGACCAAACAGATTATTTTTCTATCCCAACTGTATGAGTTAACTATGGGCCTTGATTCTGTTAGCTTTCATTTTAAACTTGGAATCTCAATCTGCTGTGCTCAGTTTCTCGAATGGCATTCTAAAAACTTGGTTGATAATTCGAATCTTTACTAGCGCTACCCTTGTGAGCGTGTCAGCGAGATGAACTAGATTGGACGTGAAGATTTTGTATGTAATGACGTAAGATATGGCGTTCTGTAAGGTAATTTCTCCGCCACTTCGAAGCTCACTTCTCACTTGTCATTTTGAACCTTATGCGAAGTGTAGCGACGTGACAAGCGAGTTGTTGTGTGAAATTTATATAAGGCAGGAAAATCAACTGCAAATATTTTAAGGGTAGATTCAGACCCCTATACTGAACAACTTTTCCAAATCAACTTATGTCAAAATATGAAATTATTTTTTACACCTTCCCATACTTAACCAGATTAGCTGACTCAATTTATATGGGAGCTCAAAATTTTATGCGAAGTGTAGCGACGTGACAAGCGAGTTGTTGTTTGAAATTTATATAAGGCAGGAAAATCAACTGCAAATATTTTAAGGGTAGATTCAGACCCCTATACTGTACAACTTTTCCAAATCAACTTATGTCAAAATATGAAATTATTTTTTTCACCTTCCCATACTTAACCAGATTAGCTGACTCAATTTATATGGGAGCTCAAAATTTTTTTTTCGTTTTTCGATATATTTATTTGGATTCGTTGTTCAGTTTGATGGTTCGAATCCGACCTTTAAATATAATTGCAGTTGATTTGAGAGAATCGACAGGCTGAACTTTTATTGCCACATCTACTACACGTCTATTATCAAACATGTCACTCCCTGATTTTCTGCTCAGTCTGTCTAGACTTTAGACAATCCTCGTCATGCGTTGACGTTCCAGTGATTAAAGCCTTTGAACATCCATTTATGAAAGACTTCTACTGGTATTCATTGGATATGCTTTTTATTTAGCTGAAATCTACTACCAAAAATATACTTTATTTACACATGTTATAAGGCTGTTAATTGTATAATATATGTTTGCAACTTGTTCTTGTTTGAATATAATTATTGCTGCAAAAAAAAAAATATTGTTTAAATACTAGTTAAACTTTAAAACCACCTAATAAGATCTTTTGACAGATTTTATTAAAATTACCAAAATAAATGAAGTACTTTTAAAAAAAAGGTCCACTTAAATCATAGAACGGTATAAAATAAATATGGATTTGGACTATAGCTTTTTACTTAACAAAGGATATTTTTTTATTTATTTAATTATTTAAACCTTTTGCACTTTAAAATAATCCGCATTGTGTATTTTTTTGGGGCAAATTCATTGTAATTGTATTAAAAAATCGTTGATATATCATCATATCTTCTTTTCAGCCGCTGGTTGTCCACAGCTGGACATAGTCCTCCTCCAAGGGTTTCCAGAATGACCGGTTAGAAGCGGCCTGCATCCAGCTCTTGCCTGCGACCTTCTACAGGTCATCTGACCGTCTAGATTAATGTAAACTATACATACATATAATCACGTCTTTATCCCATGCAGGGTAGACAGAGCCTAGAGCCATAAGACCTTAGACCACGCTTAGCATAATGGTAGTTGATTTCCCCATTCGGCGATTCCCTCAAACGACTTTTACGGCTTGCTCGGGAAGAGAAGAAGCTGGTACATTCTATGTTTTTCTTTTTCTCCCAGACCAGCATGGAAGATGTAAACTATACATTTAACAATATCTATCTTGATCCATTGTTGGACAAAGGCCTGTCATTCGTTAAAAGAGTTATATTAAAAAAAAATGTATAAATAAATGCGTTAGTATATCCTCACCTTAATTTCAAACTATGGCCGTCTGTAAACCTCAACGATTCAAAGGAATTTATTGGAGTTCCGAACAGAAGTTTAAACTCAAAAGTTTATATTAATGTGGGTTCTATTATGAACCTAATGCTCCAACTCTTATCTTTACTTTGGAATCCAAACTGCTAAATTTATGCATAGAGCAAAACCGCATATATATCCTTGTAATAAACTTCTTTTTTAGAATTTTGTAATCTTTGTATTTATAACAGGTCGCGTCATATAAGATAAACGCTGGCGGTTAAGCTGCGCAGTAGACGATTTATCGCTGTATGCGTAGAGCGCGGTGCGGGCGGGGGTCGTCCGGCGCACGCGATTGGTTCGATGGCTTCCCGTGTTGCGCAAGTTTACTGTCTCTGCTCTCCTCCAGCGTTCTTTTTATATGACGCGGTCTGTACCTTACATAATTTGTATTGCCCAACAAACTCGTTTCAGGCCTGCTAAAATTTTGATGGTAACCCATCAGGATGAGAACGTTAAAAATTATTTGTAATGTGTCTGTGACTCCTCAAAAGTTGGCATCTAAAAATCAGTGCTAGAAATCCCTGCTTGTCTAGTGTAATACTGAGCCGCCACCTATTGAGATATTTGTCACATTTTATGTATATTTGTTATTTTCACCTTCATTTTGTGTAGGTGGCATGGTCAATATACCATGCCCACCCTGGTGTTAGAGTTCTTCAAAACCGCCTTTCTCAGACTCTGACGTGGTTTTCGACTTTCAGATGGCAGCCGGGACCAACGGCTTAACGTGACAATCAGGTGATTCAAGCATGCAATGTCCTAACCAAACTGGAAACAACTAAACGAAGTATGCTTCCAGTGGGAATCGAACCCATGACCCCCGGATTTAAAGGCATACGCCTTAGCTACTGGACCACGAAGGATCTTTCTTTGTTGATTTCTATATAATAAAAAGGAATAAAATAAAAAAAATATTTATGGATCTGTTTCTTACAAGTTCTTACATTTGCATCTTTAGGTACATAATTATGTGATAAATGTTGTAATCAATGTGTAAGTATTCTATTCTGTCTATCCTATCTGTACCAGGGATCACTAACCTGGTTACCGGCTCATTTTTCTGCCCATGCCATTTTACAGTGACCCGCATTACGGTTTTGCTTCAGGTATTGAGGACCCTAAAATCGATCAGTATTTTAATTTACACAAATTGAACATCGATTTTTTGGGTTTGAAGATAACCAGTTTCAATTCCTGGTTTGCACCATAACACTATTTTTTTTTTTCTTTATGATAATTGATAAGGCTCCGAAGCCATGCAGCTTGAAACTCAACAGTATAACGCTTAGATGAAAGCAGTTACAGAGAAAAGACCATGTTAAAATATTTTAAACATAATTAACGTAAGCTTAAAAGTATTTAGAGAATTTAACAGTATTGAAGCATATTTTCCCGTTTTACGGAGTTAAAACCACATTTTCCACGTAAAACATGATTTAAGTACACAAAAGCGAGCTTATTCATCGAAAATTTGTTGATAGAAAATATAAAAACGTGTTAAACGGAATCAAATGTAAACATGTATATTTTTTCTATATTTTTAACATACTTCTTATAAATGTTAACATTTTCTTTTTATATTTTTTTTATTTACCAGCGTGGCAATGCTGCCAGTGTTATGGGGACGTGTGAGCCGCGAAGTTGATTATGTAGCTTTAATTTTAAACGCCGAATCTGAATCCGCTGTGAGTTTCTTGATTGACATTTCAAAATTCGGTTGATATTCGAATCTATACTAGCGCTACCCTTGCGAGCGTGTCAGCGAGATGAACTAGATTGGACGTGAGACTTTGTATGAGATAATCTGTAAGATAATTTCTAGTAATTTAATAAAAAAGGTAATTTCTTTTTAAAGGAAATTTGATAGCGACGTGACAAGCGAGTTGTTGATTGATACCTATAGATAAACATCCAACAGCCAGGCCAATCAGAAAAATATCATTTGTCATCTGGGATCGAACCCAGGACCGGAACCTCCTGAGTAGCGGTCCGTTACGCCACGAAGGTCGTCCTGATCAAAATATCGAAGTTTTAGTACAAAGATAGAGTTTCTTACTTAAAATAAACTTGCTAAAACTTAGCCATCACTTGCGCACGGAAAAGTGTATTTAATTTAAGCTGGAACATCCTTAATGAAAAGTTTCATGAATAAGGGGAGAAAATTCATATCGCGTTTATTAAAATCTCGAGTAGTACCTTCATAATTTAAAATTCCACTAACCACGGCTAGCGAAAAGGGTAGCTTAGACTCTCCCGAGATTCGGCTCGTATAACCGAGAGGTTGGTAGAGCCATGGGAGGTGGAGGGAAGTGCCCAACAAACTAGTTTCAGGCCTGCTAAAATTTTGATGGTAACCCATCAGGATGAGAACGTTAAAAATTATTTGTAATGTGTCTGTGACTCCTCAAAAGGTGGCATCTAAAAATCAGTGCTAGAAATCCCTGCTTGTCTAGTGTCATACTGAACCGCCACCTATTGAGATATTTGTCACATTTTATGTATATTTGTTATTTTCACCTTCATTTTGTGTAGGTGGCATGGTCAATATACCATGCCCACCCTGGTGTTAGAGTTCTTCAAAACCGCCTTTCTCAGACTCTGACGTGGTTTTCGACTTTCAGATGGCAGCCGGGACCGACGGCTTAACGTGACAATCAGGTGAGTCAAGCATGCAATGTCCTAACCAACTGGAAACAACTAAACGAAGTATGCTTCCAGTGGGAATCGAACCCATGACCCCCGGATTTAAAGGCATACGCCTTAGCTACTGGACCACGAAGGATCTTTGTTTGTTGATTTCTATATAATAAAAAGGAATAAAATAAAAAAAATATTTATTGATCTGTTTCTTACAAGTTCTTACATTTGCATCTTTAGGTACATAATTATGTGATAAATGTTGTAATCAATGTATAAGTATTCTATTCTGTCTATCCTATCTGTACCAGGGATCACTAACCTGGTTACCGACTCATTTTTCTGCCCATGCCATTTTACAGTGACCCGCATTACGGTTTTGCTTCAGGTATTGAGGACCCTCAAATCAATCAGTATTTTAATTTACACAAATTGAACACCGATTTTTTGGGTTTGAAAATAACCAGTTTCAATTTCTGGTTTGCACCATAACACTATTTTTTTTTTCTTTATGATAATTGATAAGGCTCCGAAGCCATGCAGCTTGAAATTCAACCAGTATAACGCTTAGATGAAAGCAGTTACAGAGAAAAGACCATGTTAAAATATT